>CM046661.1:4280134-5480134 GCA_025594165.1 Tamias sibiricus | reverse complement strand
TAAGTCTCTCTCGATCCCGGGTCAAGTCCCACGAGATTCCAGGACAAGTCCCTCGAGATCCCGGAAGGCAGCAATGTCCGGGCATCTCTATGTAGACAAAACGCAATCTCCACCATCTCCCTAATCAGGGCTCCTGCAACCCCACCCACAAGCAATGGCTAAGAGATTATGGCTCTGAGTCCCACAGATGACTCAGCCTGGGGCACCAGACAAGAAGAGGCAGCCCTCAAGTAGTGGACACTGGCAACATTAAGTGATGACCACATGAAAGTACAGTTAAGGCCTGGATGATGCCAGTGGAACAGGAAGCAGTAACAAAGTGTTGGCCCTTACCAATGCTGATATGGGGGCACTGGTAGGAAGCCGAGTTAGAAGAAGCTGGCATGTTTAAGTTGGGCCTTGCTTGGTGTCTTGTGTGCAGTGGGGTTTATGAAGCTGCTACTGGGTGCCTGTATGGCCACCCTGCAACAACAGGCCTGCCTGGTCATAAGTTGTGGCACAAACTATAAAACCCAGGAATGCTGGGAAGCTGTTAGAAGGGAGGCCCCCGAAGCCCCAGATCTGAGTTCAAGCCTGGCATTTTTAATCCTTAATTACTCAATGGGTCCAACGGCACCATTGCCTGAACACAGCCAGTGCTCCATGACCCCAGCTCAAGTCCTAGTGATGGGCAGCTGGGCCTCTGATGGCCAGGCTTTCATCTGCATTGGTCAGTGATGCTGTGCAGCATAAACCCAGGCTCTGGTCCCCAGGGGATGAGCTTCACATGCAGAGAGAGGTTGTACAGTTGTCCCAGGTTCCAGGATGTGCACGAGCCTCCAGAGACTCGAATTTTGGACCAAAACTTCCCCTGTGACTCAGAAGCACAGCTAAAGGCTTCACCACCTCTACTGAAGACCCACAGAGGTTAACAGGCTTGTGCAGAGCTGGCCGCAAACTGAGGTGTGGCACAATCTCTACAAATGGCCTCGAAGGCTTGCATTAGGCATCAGATGCCCAGATCCTCCACTTCCCTCCTTGAGTGGCCACCTCGGAAGAGGACCCCACCCAGAAGACCAATGCCTCCATCCGTGGGATTGTTGGTGGAGATGTCGCTGCTTCAGACCACAGCACTCGTCGAAAGATCATTGAGGAAAAGCTCGGCCTCACCAGGTTGGAGAGAACAATGGACCTTGCTTACTGCTCACTTACAGCCTCTTCCTATTGCTACAAAGGCTGTGGACCTTAGTAAACACTGGATACAGTGCTTGGTTATGTCCAGTACCCCTGACTTCCAGGGGGCACTTATGAGAGCTTATGCTTCTCTAAGGAAACAGAACGTGACCCCACAGAATGGCATTATTTGAGGCAACTGTGTCCCTTAAGTGAAGTGTCTTTAACTGTGCCTACTAGGGCAAGGAAACCACAAGGCCTAGGCCAGGTTGTGAAGCTACACCACTAGTAATGCAAAAATTGTGGAATTGGGAGAGCCATGAATTACAACAGCCAGTCTAACTGGATTTCCCAATAATGCCGCTCTCTCCTGCCTCAGTGGGAAATCATAGGGATTGGAGTTGTTCCGTGTTCTAAGTTCTGTGGGCCACCAGACATTGTCACAACTGCCAGGACTTCCATCTTCCTCACACCACCAATGCTCTTTCTTCCTACCATGTCTTACCTTTCAGGCAGCAAAAAAAACCCTGAAACACTCACTGACACCCCTTTCCTGATATGGCCCTATGCTGGGCTTATGCCCAACTGCTCCATCCCCCACACAAATCACACCCACCATGCCCCTGCAGTGCAGCCTCCCTGAGCACCTGGCCTTCACCATCTGACACAAGACTGAGGCCCTCAGCCTCCCTGAGACTCACCCACTTGCTACCAATTCTTCAGTCCTACTATTCCACCTTGACAAAGATACAGTGGAGCTTCTGAGACAGTCTTGCAGCCTCAGCACATGGCATGACCCTGCAGACTAGTTGGCCAGTCTATTTGGATTCAGCAACCTTAACATAGGTACTTAGCACCTCAGGGTGGCTTTTTACATTTCTCTTTTCCACACACCTGATTCCATTTACCTCACCATGAGGAAGACTGAGATAGGATCAGTATAGAGACATAAATGTCATTCTTCAACATCTTACACAAAATAGATGCTTTTCATTTCAGTTCTGATGATTAAACCCAGCACCCATGCATGCTAATCAAGTGCTTTTCCACTGAATGATGCTGCAGCTCAACTCTTACAGTTTTAACTGTGCACTGGTCTACCTCAAACTTCCCTCCCAATAAACCCTGGGCCACAGAGCCTGTGCATCCCATGCACACACACTCCCTAGGAAACTGGGGATAGGGTGGCCCTTGAGACTGGTCAGCACTGGTGTGGGTACAGTGTCTTGCAGCACACATCACCAGGTGAGACCAGGAAAGCACAGTCTCTCTGCCATCTTGGCAGCCTCTTTGAGACCATCAATCTGCTGAATGCTTGGCCCAAATGGTCAGACAGTCCAGTAGCCCTAGATTTTCTACTGGCCAAGCAAGGAAGGGCTGCATGCTACATGCACAGCCATCAGTCAGGGAGACTCCAGTGCAACCTGCCCAGCTCCGCAACACAGGAAACACTGGTATTCCAGCAAAACAGGCCTATTCTCCCCACTCTGCCAAAGATCTAATTGGCTCTCCTAGTTAGAGCCAAGCCCCAGCAGAGTCTGATCAAGGGCTTAATCTGAACCCTATTCTGTGGTCTTGGCAATCTTATCTTAGTCATCATAGCAAAGCATGAACTATGACATGTGGGCCAGGATTTCCTGGTGGCTTTTAATATTTGTTTGCTCTGGGTGATTCAGCCTCAGCCACAGGGTCTCCCATCTGAGGAGGAATGGAGAAAGAGTGCTGTGTTACTCCCTAGACCTGGCCAAGACTGATGGACAAAGATAAGATGGCCCTTTGGGGGCCCCTCTTCTGACCTGACCACAACTACTAATTGTTCAACCACCCTTGTGCAAGAGTCTTTGGAAGTACCCAATAGACACACAGAGAGATGACGACACCCCACCCCACTGCCCTTTAAAGAGGAGAAGTGTGTCCTGTGAGTGTGTGGCTGCTGGGACTTCAGGAGACCTGGGACTCAGGACTGCTCTCTGCCTGCTGCTGGCCGCCCAGCCTAGCTGAGGATCTGTGAGTAGCAAAAGCTCCAAGCTTTGCCCTCTGCTCATGTCCTTGACCTGGCTGCAGTCAGGAAGGCAAGGATGCTCTGCAGGAACCCCCTATGAGGAGGCCCTGCTGGGGTCTTCTTAGGCCTCTGGTAGCTGCCCAGGGTAGCAGCCTGCAACTAAGTTAATAAGGAGTTCAAAGTCTTCAAACGCACACACCCACACGTTCTGTCCAGGTCAGACAATAGTAGCTCCTTAGAACATTCTTTGATTTTGAGTAATGTCTACTCAGGTCTGCTGCTCATTTTTTAATCAGGTTATTTGGTTTTGATTCTGACGTGTGTCTGTTGCCTCTGTATTTGGGACATGAATCGCGTTTGGAATATGTGCTTTGCATGTGTTTTCTACCACTTCCCGGTGTGTGTCCTCATCCAGCTGGTGGCTTCCAGTGTGTGGAAAGCTGCGTGGTCTGAGGCCACCCCACAGCTCCACCTTGGCTTCTGCTACCACTGCCTTTGGTGACATGGGCAAGATGTCACTGCCCAGGTCCGGGGTCAAGAACTCCACTTCTAGATGTCCTTCAGTCATCCTGTGATTTCAGGTCTTGTGTTGAGGTTTTACATCCATTTGATGTGAAATAATCCAATAATTGTACATTATACATCAGGTTATGCACTTTATTTTTTTACAAAGATTTTTAAAAGTTCTATTTTATATTTAGTTATACATAACAGTAGAATATAAGTACATAGAGTATAACTTATTAACATTCTATTTATGTTATGCACTTTAGATACATGTTTTAAATACTCACTCCTAAATCAAAAAGATGGAAAAAATGGACAAGCCTCAGCTTAGGCAGCTCTCTGCCCAGGAAGCCACTGACCTCCTGTCACCTGTCGCCTGATGAGCCACTGTGAGCTTCACTCTAGCTCAGGAAGGGACCTGCTCACCCCTAACCTCAAAGCCTGTTTCGGGAGGGTGGAACAGCCCTGAGCCCTGCCAAGAGCTAACCTCCTACTTCAGTGTGGTCAGAGGCTGTTAGTTTCAATATTAAAAAGAAATATTCAATTGAAAGGGAAATAGGAAATTTCAGTGGGAAATGCAAAATGATACCAGAGTCTTAAAGGTCATTGTCAGTTTGCCTTGAGGATCTCAAGGTCAAGGGCAGCCTCCTTCCCCATCCAATGCACCATCTCAGACACAGCCACGGGCTCTGAGCCTGCTCCTCTCACACATATAAATGCAGCCACCTCCTGCTCCACACACTCAGCCCTGCCTCTTTTCCTCCAGGGGACTCCAGCCATGAGGACCCTTGCCCTCCTTGCTGCCCTTCTTCTGCTGGCCCTCCAGGCCCAGGTTGAGCCTCTCAGAGCCAGTGGTGAAGAGTTCCCAGAGGAGGAACAGCCTGGACAAGATGACCAGAACCCAATCATCTACATTACAAATGAAAACTCTGCTCACGACTCAGGTGAGAGCTGCCCCACGGTGGAGACACGACATGCAGAGGGAGGACAGGAGATGGGCTGCAGACTCAGGCCTGGCACAGTCACCACAGTGACCTCACTTAACCCCCATGGCCTTTCATTTTCTCATTGAACAGTGAGCGCCTAGTGGCTGTTTACAGAACATAATTTTTTTCCTGCAAAAACATTGGATTCCACGATTTGCTAGTGCAGATCACTAGGTTTAGTGTAGGAAGAGCCTTACTGACCAGTCCTTTCTGGATCTAATTGGGTGGCCTTAGGCACAGGGAGATCAGTTTCTTCTGTGTCTCAGGAGGAACTTCTAGGAGTGTGGAATGTGTATGAAGGTGTATTCAGACACACGTGTGACAGGGCAGGAGTGAGGGTGAGCGGAGGTGTGTGTCTAACCCTGTGTGTGACGCACACTTGCCATGTGCCTTACTGCTATGGCTGAGGCTGCACACGCTGCTGTCTGTAAAGGACTTACAGGAGGAACCGTCCCCCCCAGACTGCACCTCCCCCAGGCCTCTCCTCACCGCCCTGCTGCCCAGCCCTGGTCTGACACTGTCTTGTGTCCACAGGTGAAAAGATAAACATAGTGTGCAACTGCAGGAGTCTCAGCTGTGAGTTAAAGGAGTTCACTTCAGGATCCTGCAGTTTCAATGGAAGGACTGCCAACCTCTGTTGCCGCTGAAATAACATTTCTTGGAGACCTAGAAGTGAGCTCAGTGTCACCTGTGCAATGTCATCGATTTCCCTCCTCAACCCAAATAAATGCCTTGCAGGAAGCCCTCTGTGTCTGTGCTCCTTGGAAGCTTGCTGGGTGTCTCAATGAGCACTCTTTAGGGTTCATCTGAAATGAAGCCCACTTCAACAAAATCCTGGCTCTAAAGATGGGATGCCAAGAGGAACACAGCTTCAGACACAAAATGGTGACGACACTGAAATGCGCTGCTGGTGCCCCTGATGCCCTCTCCTGGCCCTGAACTCTGCCCTTACTTAGAGTGGACTCCATCTCAAAGACAGCTGCCCTGTGGGAGGCAAAGAAATCACTGTCCGCCTCAAGTTTGCCACTACAGCATCTAGAGGAACCGCCCTTCTCGCTGAGAAGTGCAGGGCTTTGGCTGAACAGCCTCATGCTGATCTGTGTTTAGGTCCTGGGTGTGGTGGTCCACACAAGCAGCTCTAAGGAGTGGCAGGAAAGGCTGTTTGTGTGACAGCACACATAGGAAGAAAAGCAGAATGCCCCCTATGTGACATGATCTTGTCCCCACCACATACCACACCTAGTAGAGCTGGCTTGGGACACACACACTGGGTTCCAGAAGCACGGCAGGCACCGGCAAGACTCAGACACATCTGTGACACTCACCCTGGTGGTCGCCATCAGCTGTGGGAACCTGACTCGGCCTGTAAAATACACGTTCCAGTGAGCACCTGGAAATGAAGAGGCCAGAGCTGTGGAGGAAGCAACCCAGAGTTCAAGTCCCATGTTCCAGGGTGCTGAGGTGCTAACCATCAGGGCCAGTGATGCAGGATCTAGGTCTCAAAAACGGAGGCTGGAGCTGCACTCCAAGACCCCATGGTCTGGACCACCATGGCCATAGCTCCCCCTGTTGCCCTGTGTCCAATGATGCTACCCAACACACACACACACACACACACACACACACACACACACAATCACACTCACACACACAAGCACAGGATTCCACTCTACCCTAGGTTGGTTTCTTATTCTTGTCCAAGACCTCATGCTCTTGCCTAATAATCATGTCTCTGAAGGGCCAGCCCACATCTTGGTGGGGTGAGATGTGCCTCTTACTCCTGTCAGGCCTCTCCTTCCCTCCCCGAGAAAACCACTGATATTTGGCCAGCTAGCCCCTGAGTCCCCCACAGGAGACCCTGTGAGCCACCCCGTGTGAGCCCAGACTCCTCACCTAACTCTACCCAGTACTTCCCAGAGATCCCACAGCACAGGACTGGAGCTAGGCTGTGCCAGGGCAATCTGTGGTACTCCTGCTGTCTGGTCACTGGGAGATGACCCAAGACCTAGACCAACAAAGACCAGAGGGCGCAAAGAGGTGGCCAGTGTCACTAGTGGGATTATTCACCATCTAGTAGACACTGACCTGGGCCCAGTCATGGCAGTGACCACCACAACCCACCCATTCCCAGATGGCCCAAGGGGAACAGGCCCTCTTCCCACCTGCCCTCCACTGGACCTCTGAGGGGTGTCTGAGTAAGGGGCTGCCTGTCTGAGGAGGCCAGGACAGAGCTCCACCCACCACCCACAGCTGGGGAACCATAACCGTGACCCCAGAGAGCACAGAGCACATCTGTGGGCCTGCCCCAGAGAGGGAGGGTCCAGCTCCCTGGGTGGACAGTGAAGGGCTACCACAGGGCTCCCTGGGAGGTCAGGCACGCTCTTCAGGTTCTTGCACCTGCCACTGCCTGGAGCTCTTGTGGTCCTTGATGGAGCCTCCACGTCATCCCTACACTGTGGATGTGGCCCCGCCACCCCTCAGGGCTGCTGTCCTCATCCCAGGGTCCACTGCTCCCTCCCCAGCTCTAGGGTCTCTGCTAAAATTTCACTTGGCCACTGAGTTCTGTGTGATTTCTGTTCATCAAATTGCACCCTGTTCCCCTGCTGGTCTCCATCCAACTTCCTCTCTTGATCCTTCTCTATGGAAGGTCAAGTCATCTAACATTAAATACATTACATGTCTTTACTTGGTGTAGCTTTTTGCTCCCTAAAATGGAATGTTATGCTCTGATTTTCTCACTTTTGTTCCCAGTTTTTAAATATATGAAGTATGTGTTGAAGAAATTAGATTTGATTAAATTAGTGAATCCATTTTCGCATAATGACATAAAATTACATTGTTACAATTCAGTTGCTTTGACAAAACCTGAAAACTACAGATCTAAATCAGATTATTTATCTAGTCATGGGAAAGTTTATCTTTAACCACAATTAAAATCATTTGAGACTAAACACAGAAAAATGTGCTAGGCTAAGTGTCACTACATGGATCACTGGTTTAGAAACAAGGTGGAGATAATTATGGCACAGAGTGGTTCCTAGAGGTCTCAGACAGCTACGCATGGTAGCACACACCTATAACCCCAGTAGCTCAGGAGGCTGAGGCAAGAGGATCACAAGTTCAAAGCCAGCTCAGTAAATAAGTGAGAGCGTAGGCAACTTAGTGAAAATCTGTCTCAAAAGAAACATAATAATAAAAAGTACTGGGTATGTGGCTCAGTGTTTAAGTGCTCCTTGGTTCGATCATTTATACACACACACACACAAAATAATGTCAGAGTAAATCTCAACCAGAACCACAACAGACATGGGAAACTCAGATAGGTTAATGGCAGGAGTGGGGCAGAATTTGAGGCACAGGGTGAAAGAACAAGGGGCTTGCAGGGACAAGTCCACCTCCATGGCATTCCTAGGAGTGATGCAGTGAGAGAAGAGGCTGAGGCAGAGCTCACAGCAGATGAGCCCAGAAGCCTGAGCCAATCAAAGGGAAAGGGGCTGTGCAGGAGTGGGACCTCCTGTCTGCTCTGTGGATGCAGGGGCACCGCAGCATGACGTGGGCTGGTTGCTGTGACCATCTAGGATGGTCACTGACAAATGCCAACCACTGGACAGATATATGAGAGAAGGTGGATTCCTCCCAAAAACAAGTGTAACCTGCTTGGCCTCAAATAAGCCTCGGAGCTGGTGAGGGGAATAAACACACACTATTACTAAAGGCACACAAGATGTTTTCTCTCTTAAAATTACTCACTCATAATAAATCAGAAATAGATAAGACTTAGTATTTTTACATTACATAGGAATATTTTCCAGTTTCTGAAAATGGTGCTTGTAAAGTCAAGGATTTAAGAACTTACATGTCCTCATTAGAAAAAATAAGTGAAGTTGAAATAAGGGCATTCAAGCTAAGAAAAATAAGTCAGTCATTTGCTAGGAAAAAGAAATAAAGACTATGTCAAATGTGGAGTCATCCCTTTGAGAATCAGTTGTCCAAGAAGATCACTCCTCCGCCTCTGTGGCAATGAGCAGCCTAACTTCACAAGTGCCACTGACACAATCACATTGACCAATGCCCACACCAAAGTCCTCCAGGACTCCCACTGACCCACCACTGAACAGCATCCTGCCTCTTCGTTCCAGAGAGCTGAATCCAACCCATCTCCCTGTTGCAAAGTCGTGACACAATTGCAATTGCCTCATGAATTCTCATTCCCACTTTTGAAGTTTGGGTGCGTGGCAAATTTTTGTGCAATGTATAAGACTTTGTTTTCCAACTGAGTTATAATAAAGGTGCAAATTTGTGGTGTGAAATGGCAAGTTTCAATGGATGTTTACAAACTATAGCAATCAAATCAAGACAATTGGCATGTCCATCACTTCTGACATTGATCATTTCTTGGTGGCGAAACATTTGAAATACACTCTATGTTGAAAGATACAATAAGTTATGATCGACTATAGTGAGGCCCTTGAGCTATGAGAACCCAGAACTCATTCTCCAGCTAACTGTAACTTGAAACCATTGACCAACTTCTCCCCATGCCCTGTCCAGGGTCTGGTAACCACTGGTGTACCCTCTATTTCTATCAGATCCACTTTTTCACTTCCACATAAGAGTGAGAAGATGTGGTCCCTGACCTTCTGCAATGGCTTATTTCACTACACCTAATGCCTTCCAAGTTCATTGAAGTTGTTGCAAACAACAGGATTCGGCCCTCTTAGGGCTGACTAGGATTCCAGGACATGTTCCCTGCTTTCTTTGTCCATTCACCCATGGATGAGCTCTTAGGGTGGAGCCACCTCTTGCCATTGTGAAGAGAGGCACAATGACCAACAGAGCGCAGATGTCTCTCCACATGCTGATTTCATTTATGATTTATTTCTTCGTTTATGGGTTTGATGTTTGGAAGTCAGTTTACAACTTTAAGTAGAATGTAAATAATGTTAAAAATATGAGTCTTAAAAAGCCTTTGAATTTTTTTTCCCCATTTCCATTCAACAACCCTTGACTAAATTCAGAAATATACAGAGTACAGGAAAAGGTTCTTTAGTCAAACATGGCCTGCTGTTCCATCCCAAACACCCTGTCCTCTGACACCTGGACAATACTGACCCTCACTACTCTCCTTCCTGCCCTTGACCCAAGGCCACACCCTAACTCTGACTATTACTTGCAGTCCTCACTCTGGCCTCTGGTCCCCAGCCTCAGCCACTGCCTTGCCCTCCATCACTTAACTGCCTTCCTTCCCTGTCTATCTGCAGGTTTCTCACACTTGGCTGAGCACTGAGTCACCAGGGGAGTCTGAAGCCCAGGCTGCACCCAGAGTAACTAAGCTCTGCTCTTAATTTCTTCCCTTGTGCAATCTAAGGTCTGTGATTCTTCTTCTCTATATTTAGCATTTTTTTTTGCTATTCTTTTTTTTTTATTCTAAGATGTTATAAATGACAGCAGAATACATTACATTTCATATTACACATATAGAGCACTTTTTTACGAATCTCTGGTTGTATGCAAAGTATATTCGCACCATTCGTGACTTCATACATGCACTTAGGGTAATGATATCCATCTCATTCTACCATCTTTTTTTCCTTCACCCTTTTGCCCCCTCCCTTTCCCTCCCTCCCCATTGGCCATTCTAGTGTTCCTCTAATGCTCCTATGCTCCCCATCCCAACCCCACTGTGAATTGGCCTCCTTATATTAGAGAAAACATTTGGCATTTGACTTTTGGGGATTGGCTAACTTCACTTAGCATAGTATTTTTTAACGCTTACTGTGTGCACTATGTGAGGCTTGGAGTTGACCATCAAAAACCCTCCAGCTGTGTCAGTGGCTGCCTCCTGTGCCTGGGAATTTCAACAAGGATTCCTGACTTCACAGAGAGGTTGGTCCCAGGACTCCAGGGATGAGTGGAATTGGGCCCTTACCTTTCCTACTTTCTTCTCCCTTGATCATGCTCTAGGCACAGGTCTCCTGTGACTGCAAAGACAATCGAGGACAGCTCAACCTGGCCTAGTTGTTAGCATCCTGGAGAAAAGATTTACTTCCTTGCCTATTTAGCCAGCAAACCCACAGGCAGAGGAAAATGTCCTGAAAATATCCCTGAGTGGTGAAGGCAATCCTCCCCCTGCTGTCTTGACAAGGTCACAGTAAGGATGACAAGTGTTGACAAGGCCCACTTGTGGGAAACTGAAGCCATGAGACACTTTTTCTGGTGATTGGGACTTCTCATGCTTATGCTCATATTCCTAACAGGAAGCATGATTATATATATCACTAAATCATACTAAAATCCAGGTGGCTAGAACATAGCAGGAAGTTCATGCCTTGAAGGCTGTTGTGTCACTCTTCAGTTTATCAAAGACAAAATAGAAGGCTGTTCTGCTATCTCAGTACATTGAGGACAAAATTGATATCAATGAACAGCAATCATTCTCCGAAAGGTTATAGGAATTTTAGGCACCATATTGATTATATCAACGAAGAACTCAAGCCCATATCTCCAGCCTCTTAAAAAGCCTAATTATTATGTTTATTGCACAAAGTCCACGTCCACCATATGTAGTTTATTAGATTAAAGGAAGAGTATGGTATCTACCCAGGAGAGAAAAGGTTAATAAAACACAACTCCCCAAACAACTGACTCTCTTTTACCTTACATAGGGACTTACGATGAGCATAGTTAATATTGGCAGTACGTGGACTGATGTTTAGAACTTGCCTTTCAGTTAGAGAGATGATAACGATATAAGAACTAGTGTATTTTGACTAAGGAACCAAGAAACTCTCTGAGACAGCAGCTCAGCCAGTTTTATTTGAATAAACATAGGCATTAATTAAAACAGGCTTCATAAGATTTATTTTTAGAATAATGTTAGAAATAAAAATCTAGAATAATAGAAAATATTTTCAGATTCTTAAATCTTTACCTGTATGGGTTTTCTAGATACTTTAAGAATAATTTTATAGATTTTAGATTAACATAACCTTTAAGACTTAAGGGGACTTTCCGATAGGAATCTTAGATTAGAAAATAAAGTATAAGTGTACTTTAAACTTAAAGGTAAATGATGGGCTTGGAGACATGGAGTCTGGTTATGTGGTTTGGCATCTGTTAATAAAGAAATGCTACATCGGGCAGAAATCTGAAAAGTGTACTCAGCCTAAAGAATGGACTCCAGCACAGCACGCTCCTTTCAAGATCTTAGTCTTCCCTGACTCTTGGATCTTGGCCACTGCAACTCACCACAATTGAGCCTGGCCCTCCATGCCCATCCTGGTAGACACCAGGTCTTTTTCTTATACAGATAATAACATTACGTTTTCTCCAATACTAACACACCCCATCCTTTCACCAGATGTCATGCATATTGACCTCAAACATTTAGTGATGACCCCCCAGAAACAGAGTAAGCTACAATCCCATGGGCCTTTAAGTTCAGGCCTTCAAGGCAAAGAGCAGGTCCCAGGTGTCATGGTTGGACCTACTTACCCAATGACATGCAGCCTTCACAGAAGCTCTGGTTTGACTAGTCTTAATATCTCCTTATTATCCCACCCACAAGCAATGGAGATAATGGCTCTGAGTCCCACAGATGACTCAGCCTGGGGCACCACACAAGAAGAGGCAGCGCTCAAGTAGTGGACACTGGCAACATTAAATGATGACCACATAGAAGTACAGTTAAAGGCCTGGATGATGCCAGTGGTACAGGAAGCACTAACAAAGTGTTGGCCCTTACCAATGCTGATATGGAGGAACTGGTAGGAAGCCGAGTTAGAAAAAGAGGCATTCTTTAGGGTGGGCCTTGCTTGGTGTCTTGTGTGAAGTGGGGGTATGGGGCTGTTATTGGTTGCCCAGCCAGCAGCCCTGTGAGAACAGGCCTTCCTGGTCATAAGTTCTGGCCCAGGCTATAAACCCAGGTATGCTGGGAAGCTGTTAGAAGGGAATCGCCACAGACTCAGATCTGAGTTGACGTCTGGCACATCAATCCTTACTTACTAAATGGGTCCACTGGCACTAATGCCTAAATATGGCCAGGGCTCCACAGTCCCAGCTCAATTCTTAGTGATGGGCAGTCGACCATCTGATGGCCAGCCTTTCATCTGCATTGGTCAGTGATGCTGTGCAGCATAAACCTAGGCTCTGGTCCCCAGGGTATGACCTTCACATGCAGAGAGAGGTTGTACAATTATCCTAGGTCCCAGGATATGCATGAGTCTTCGTGATGCAAACATCGCAGAACTGGGAGATCCCTGCATTACAACAGCCAGTCTAACTGGACTTCCCAATGATGCCACTCTCTCCTGCCTCAGTGGGGAGACACTTAGGGATTGGAGTTGCTCTGTGTTCTAACTTCTGTGGGCCACCAGACATTGTCAAAAGAGCCAGGACTTCCCTCTTGCACATACCACCAATGCTCCTCCTACCTACCACGTCTTACTGGGCCCCTTCAGACAGCAACGAAGCCCCTGAAACACTCACTTGAGACCCCATTCCTGATATGGCCCTACGCTGTGATGAGACATGTGCCCAACTCCTCCATCATCTGCTCACCCCACAACAGAGACTCACCGTGTCACTGCAGTGCAGCCTCCCTGAGCACCTGGCCTTCACCATTTGACACAAGCCTGAGGCCCTCAGCCTCCCTGAGACTCACCCAGTTGCTACCAATTCTTCAGTCCTACCCTTCCACCTCGACAGGGATACAGCGGGGCTTCTGAGAGGCTCCTACAGACTCAGCCCATGGCACAACCCTGCAGACTAGTTGGCCAGTCTATTTGGATTCAGCAACCTTGACATAGGTACTTAGCACCCCAGGGGTGGCTTTTTTATTTCTCTTTTCCACACACCTGATTCCATTTACCCCACCATGAAGAGATGGACAGGACCAGTACTAGACATAAATGTCATTCCTCAACATGTTACACTAAATAGATGCTTCTCATGTCAGTTCTGAGGATTGAACCCAGCACCCATGCATGCTAGTCAAGTGCTTTTCCACTGAGCGATGCCTGCGGCTCAAGTAGGTCATTTTTTGAAGGAGCCCCAATTAGGAAGGGTTATTGTGGCTAGCTGGAAGCCATAAGTTCCACCTGATATGTATGTGATGCACCTGTAAATGCACTTGAGGCACCCGCAAAGCTAAAGGTATATAACTGGGTGAAAGCGGTCGGAGTTAGGAGAACGGAGAATTCATTCAGTCAGTCGTGCAGTCGCTCGGTCGGTCAGAAGAAGAGTTCGGGTCGGAGAAGAAAAGAATCAGAGCGGCCAGAACACAGGCAGAGCGGTTACAGAAGAGAAACCAGATAGAAGAAGTAATGGCTGGTCAGAGTTAGGCCGAGGCTCCCGAGGAAGAAAGAAGAAAGAAGAAAGAAGAAAGAAGAAAGAAGCTCTAAAAAATAATCTTTCTCTAAGCTAATAATCTTTCTCTAAGCTAAGCTCTCTCTATCTTTCTTTCTCTCTCTCTAAGCTAAGAAGACAAGAAGAAAAGCTCTCTCTAATCTTTCTCTCTAAAAATCTTTCTTTCCCTCTCTAAGCTCTCTCTAAGAAAGTAGAAGTAAAAGTAGTAATAGCTTTACTCTGCCTCCGAGTTTTTCTCCCCGCGGCGGTTTGTGGCTGGCCATGACAGGCAGCTTACAATTTTTAACTGTACGTAGGTCTCCCTACAACTTCCCTCACAATAAACCCCAGGCCACAGAACCTGTGCTTGCCAAGAACAAAGCACTCCCCAAGAAGCTAAGGCTAGGAAGGCCCTCGAGACTGGTCAGCACTGGTTTGGGTACAGTGCTAAGGACAAGCTCTGCCATTTGGCAGCTTCGTAGAAAAATATCAATCTGATGAATGCTTGGTCCAATGATCAGACAGTCCATTCAACATGGACTTTCTACTGGCCAAGCAAGGAAGGGCTGGTTCCCTTGGGAACTGCATGCTACATGCACAGCCATCAGTCAGGGAGACTCCAGTGCAAACTGCCCAGCTCCGCAACACAGGCAACACTGGTATACCAGCTCAGGCCCAGCCTCCCCACTCTGCCAAACAGATCTAATTGGCTCTCCTAGTTAGAGCCCAACCCCTGCAGAGGCTATCAAGAGCTTAATCTGAGCCCTCTTCTGTGGTCTTGGCAATCTTATCTTAGTCATCTTAGCAAAGCATGAACTATGACATGCAGGCCAGGATTTCCTGGTGGCTTTTAATATTTGTTTGCTCTGTGATTCAGCCTCAGCCACAGGGTCTCTCATCTGAAGAGAAATGATAAAAGAGGGTTGCATTACTCCCTAGACCTGGCCAAGACTGATGGACAAGGTAAGATGGCCCTTTGGGGGCCCCTCTTCTTACCTGACCACAACTACTAATTGTTCAACCACCCTTGTGCAAGAGTCTTTGGAAGTACCCAATAGACACACAGAGAGATGACGACACCCCACCCCACTGCCCTTTAAAGAGGAGAAGTGTGTCCTGTGAGTGTGTGGCTGCTGGGACTTCAGGAGACCTGGGACTCAGGACTGCTCTCTGCCTGCTGCTGGCCGCCCAGCCTAGCTGAGGAACTGTGAGTAACAAAAAGCTCCAAGCTTTGCCCTCTGCTCATGTCCTTGACCTGGCTGCAGTCAGGAAGGCAAGGATGCTCTGCAGGAACCCCCTGTGAGGAGGCTCTGCTGGGGTCTTCTTAGGCCTTTGGTAGCTACCCAGGGTAGCAGCCTGCAGCTAAGCTAATAAGGAATTCAAAGTCTCCAAACACACACCCACAGGTTCTGTCCAGGTCAGACAATAGTAGCTCCTTAGAACATTCTTTGATTTTGAGTAATGTCTCCTCAGGTCTGCTGCTCATTTTTTGATCAGGTTATTTGGTTTTGCTACTGACGTGTGTCTGTTGCCTCTGTATTTGGGACATGAATTGCATTTGGAATATGTGCTTTGCATGTGTTTTCTACCACTTCCCGGTGTGCGTCCTCATCCAGCTGGTGGCTTCCAGTGTGTGGAAAGCTGCGTGGTCTGAGGCCACCCCACAGCTCCACCTTGGCTTCTGCTACCTCTGCCTTTGGTGTCATGGGCAAGACGTCACTGCCCAGGTCCGAGGTCAAGAACTTCACTTCTAGATGTCCTTCAGTCGTCCTGTGGTCTCAGGTCTTGTGTTGAGATTTTATATCAATTTGGTGTGAAATAAAGGTCCAATAATTGTCCATTATACATCAGGTTGAGTACTTGAGATTTAGATGTTTTTAAATACTCAGCCCTCACTCAAAATGATGGAAAAAATGGAAAAGCCTCAGTTTAGGCAGCTCTCTGCCCAGGATGCTACGGAGCTCCTGTCACCTGTCCCCTTATTAGGTCACTGTGAGCTTCACACCTGCTCATGCAGGGACCTGCTCACCCCTAACCTCAAAACCCCCTTCAGGAGGGTGGACCAGCCCTGAGCCCTGCCAAGAGCTAATCTCCTACTCCAGTGTGGTCAGAGGCTGTTCATTTCAATATTAAAAAGAAATATTCAATTGAAATGGAATTAGGAAATTTAAGTGGGAAATGCAAAATGATACCAAAGTCTGAAAGGTCATTATCAGTTTGCATTGAGGATCTCAAGGACAAGGGCGGCCTCCATCCACATCCAGTGACCTTCTCAGACACAGCCATGGGCTCTGAGCCTGCTCCTCTCACTCACATAAATGCAGCCACCTCCTGCTCCACACACTCAGTCTCCTTCCTCCCTTCCTCAGGTGACTCCAGCCATGCGGACCCTCACTCTCCTTGCTGCCCTTCTCCTGCTGGCCCTCCAGGCCCAGGCTGAGCCTCTCAGAGCCAGTGGTGAGGAGTTCCCAGAGGAGGAACAGCATGAACCAGATGACCACGACCCAACCCTGTACTTCACAAATGAAAACTCTGCTCACGACTCAGGTGAGAGCTGCCCCCACGGTGGAGACACGACATGCAGAGGGAGGACAGGAGATGGGCTGCAGACTCAGGCCTGGCACAGTCACTGCAGTGACCTCACTTAACCCCATGGCCTTTCATTTTCTCATTGAACAGTGAGCACCTAGTGGCTCTTTACAGAAGATAATTTTTTTCCTGCAAAAACATTGGATTCCACGATTTGCTAGTGCAGATCACTAGGTTTAGTGTAGGAAGAGCCTTACTGACCAGTCCTTTCTGGATCTAATTGGGTGGCCTTAGGCACAGGGAGACCACTTTCTTCTGCGTCTCAGGAGGAACTTCTAGGAGTGTGGAATGTGTATGAAGGTGTATTCAGACACACATGTGACAGGGCAGGAGTGAGGGTGAGCGGAGGTGTGTGTCTAACCCTGTGTGTGACCCACACTTGCCATGTACCTTACTGCTATGGCTGAGGCTGCACACGCTGCTGTCTGTGAAGGACTTACAGGAGGAACCGTCCCCCCCAGACTGCACCTCCCCCAGGCCTCTCCTCACCGCCCTGCTGCCCAGCCCTGGTCTGACACTGTCTTGTGTCCACAGGTGTAAGGGCAGGCCTGAAGTGCATCTGTAGGGATCCCGTCTGTCACTTCTTGAATCTCATGATAGGATCCTGCACATTCCTTCCAAAACTTGCAAAGAAGTGCTGCCAGTGAGTTAAGATTTCATGGAAATCTAAAAGCGAGCTCTGTTTCCTCTGTGCTGTGTCATGGATTTCCCTCCCTAACCCAAATAAATGCCTTGCAGCAACCTCTCGGTGTCTGTGCTCCTTGGAAGGTTGCTGGGTGTCGCAATGAGCACTATTTGGCGTTCAACTTTAAACAAAATCCTGGCTCCAAAGATGGGATGCCAAGAGGAACACGGCTTCAGACACAAAGTGGTGAGAAAACTCTGAAATGCGCTGCTGGTGCCCCTGATGCCCTCTCCTGGCCCTGAGCTCTGCCTCACTGGGAGTGGACTCCCTCTCAAAGACAGCTCTCCTGGGGAGGCAGAGTAATCACTGTCTGCCTCAAGTCCACCACTATAGCAATCAGAGGAACTGCCTTCTCTTTGCAAAGTGTAGAAGTTTTGCTGAACACCTCATGGAAATCTGCCTTTCAGGCCCTGGGCTGTGGTGACTCCACACAGACAGCTCTAAGGAGTGGCAGGAAGGGTTGTTAGTGGAACAGCACACATAGGAAGAAAAGCAGAATGACCACCAGGGGGCACGCTCTTTGTCCCCACCAAGTAGCACACCTAGTGGAGCTGTCCTGGGACACAAAGAGCTGGGTTCCAGAAGCACACCAGGCACAGACCCACCTGTGACAACACACCTGGTGGTCGCCGTCAGCTGTGGGAACCTGACTCTGCCTGCAAAGTGCAGGTTCCAGTGAGCACCTGGAAATGAAGAGGCCCGAGGCTGTGAAGCAACCCAGAGTTCAAGTCCATGCTCCAGGGTGCTGAGGTGGTGAGCTTCAGGGCCAGTGAAGGCAGGATCTGGGTCTGAGGAAAGCAGGCTGGAGCAGCACCCCCAGACCCCAGGGTCTGGACCACCATGGCCATAGCTCCCCGTGTTGCCCTGTGTCCAGTGCAGCTGCCCAGCACACACACACACACACACACACACACACACACACACACACACTCACTCACTCACTCACACTCACTCACGCACCAACATACAGGATCCCACCCTTTTCTAAGTTGGCTTCTTCTTCTTGTACAAGACTTCAAGCTCTTGCCTAAAAATCATGTCTCTGAAGAATAGCCCCCATCTTGGAGGGATGAGATGTGACTCTCACTCCTGTCTGGCCTTTCCTTCCCTCCCTGTGAGTACCACTGATCCTTGGCCAGATAGCGCCCGAGTCCTCCCCACAGGGGATCCTGTGAGCCACCCAGTGTGAGCCCAGGCTCCTCACCTGACTCCACTCACCCTTCCCCAGGGATCCCACAGCACAGGACTAGAGCTAGGCTGTGCCAGGGCAATCTGTGTTACTCCTGCTGTCTGGTCACTGGGAGATGACCCAAGACCTAGACCAACAGAGACCACAGGGTGCAAAGAGGTGGCCAGTGTCACAAGTAGGATTATTCACCATCTAGTAGACACTGACCTGGGCCCAGTCATGGCAGTGACCACCACAACCCACCCATTCCCAGAAGGCCCAAGGGAAACAGGCCCTCTTCCCACCTGCCCTCCACTGGACCTCTGAGTTGTGTCTGAGTAAGGGGCTGCCTGTCTGAGGAGGCCAGGACAGAGCTCCACCCACCACCCACAGCTGGGGAACCATAACCGTGACCCCAGGGAGCCAGAGCACATCTGTGGGCCTGCCCCAGAGAGGGAGGGTCCAGCTCCCTGGGTGGACAGTGAAGGGCTACCACAGGGCTCCCTGGGAGGTCAGGCACGCTCTTCAGGTTCTTGCACCTGCCACTGCCTGGAGCTCTTGTGGTCCTTGATGGAGCCTCCACGTCATCCCTACACTGTGGATGTGGCCCCGCCACCCCTCAGGGCTGCTGTCCTCATCCCAGGGTCCACTGCTCCCTCCCCCCAGCTCTAGGGTCTCTGCTAAAATTTCACTTGGCCACTGAGTTCTGTGTGATTTCTGTGCATCAAATTGCACCCTGTTCCCCTGCTGGTCTCCATCCAACTTCCTCTCTTGATCCTTTTCTATGAAGGTCAAGTCATCTAACATTAAATACCTTACATGTCTTTACTTTGAGTAGCTTTTTCTCTTTAAAAGGAAATTTATGCTCTGATTTTCTCACTTTTGTTCCCAGATTTTAATTAGATTTGATTAAATTAATTTTGTATCCAGTTTCACATAATGACATAAAATTACATTATTTCTACTCAGTTGCTTTGAAGAAACCTGAAAACTACAGATCTAAATCAGACCATGTATCCAGGTCATGTATCCATGTGACAGTTTATATTTAAATAACAATTAAAATCTTTTGAGCCTAAACACAGATAATGTGCTAGGCTAAGTGTCACTTCATGGATCATTAATTTAGAAACAAGGTGGAGATAATTATGGCACAGAGTGCTTCATAAAGGACTGAGACAGCTATGCATGGTAGCACACACCTATAATCCCAGTAGCTCAGGAAGCTGAGGTCGGCAGGATCACAAGTTCAAAGCCAGCTTCAGCAACCTAGTGAGAGCCTAAGCAACTTAGTGAAACTCTGCCTCAAAATAAATAAATAAATAATAAAAATGTACTGGGTATGTGACTCAGTGTTTAAGTGCTCCTGGGTTTAAATTTTATACAAGAACAAAAAAAGCTCAGACTAATCTCAACCTGAAACACAACAGACGAGGAAACTCTTATAGGTTCATGGCAGGGTGGGGCAGACTTTGAGGCACAGAGTGCAAGAACAAGGGACTTGCAGGGCCAGGTCCACCTCCATGGCATTCAAGGAAGTGATGCAGCAAGAGAAGAGGCTGAGGCAGAGCTCACAGCAGATATGCCCAGAAGCCTGTGCCAATCAAGGGGAGAGGGGCTGTGAAGAGGTCTGCTCTGTGGATGCAGGGGCACAGCAGCATGACCTGTGCTGGTTGCTATGATCATCTAGGATGGTCAGTGACAGATGCCACCTGCTGGGACAGATATAGGAGAGAAGGTGGGTTCTTCCCAACAGCAAGTGCAACCTGCTTGGCCTCAAATGAGATTCTGAGCTGGTGAGGGGAATGCACACACACTAATTACTAAAGACACACAAGATGTTTTCTCTCTAAAATTAGTCACTCATAATAAATCAAAAAGAGATAAGACTTAGTATTTTTTACATTACATTGGAATATTTTCCAGTTTCTGCAAATCATACTTGTAAATTCAAGGCATTAAGAACTTACACATCCTCATTGGAAAAAATAAGTGAAGTTGAAATAAGGGAATTCAGCTAAGAAAAATAAGTCAGTCATTTGCTAGGAAAAAAAAATAAAGACTATGTCAAATGTTGAGCTATCCCTTTGAAATACAGTTGTCCAAGAAGATCACTCCTCTGCCTCTGTGACAGTGAGCAGGCTAGCTTCACAAGTGCCCTTGACACAATCATACTGACCAACACCCAAGCACAAGTACTACGGGCCTTGCCACTCTCCCAGTGCTGAACAGCCTCCTGCCTCTTCCTTCCAGAGAGCTGAATCCAACCCCTCTCCCTATTGCAAAGTTGTGACACTATTGCAATATTCTCATAAATTCTCATTTCCACTTTTGAAGTATGGCCAGGGGGGGTGCTAATTTTTGTGCAATATATAAGACTTTGTTTACAAACTGGCTTATAATAAAGGTGCAAATTTATGGCGTGAAATGTCAAGTTTCAATGGATGTGTACAAACTATAGCAATCTAATCAGGACAATTGGCATATCCGTCACTTCCCACATTTATCATTTCTTGCTGGTGAAACCTTTGAAATCTGCTCTGTTTGAAAGATACAATAGGTTAAGATTGACTACAGTGAGGCCACTGAGCAAAAAGAACCCGGAAGTCATTCCTCCAGCTAACAGTAACTTTGAACCCATTGACCAACTTCTCCCCCATGCCCTGTCCAGGGTCTGGTAACCACTGGTGTACCCTCTATTTCTATCAGATCCACTTTTTCACTTCCACATAAGATTGAGAAGATGTAGTCCCTGACCTTCTGCAATGGCTTATTTCACTTGACCTAACGAACTCCAGGTTCATTGAAGTTGTTGCAAACAAGAGGATTCTGCACGTATAAGGCTGACTATCATTCCAGGACATGTTCCCTGCTTTCTTTGTCCATTCACCCATGGATGAGCTCTTAGGGTGGAGCCATCTCTTGCTATTGTGAAGAGAGGCACAATAACTGACAGAGCGCAGATGTCTCTCCACATGCTGATTTCATTTATGATTTATTTCTTTGTTTATGGGTTTGATGTTTGGAAGTTTATAACTTTAAGTAGAATGTAAATAATGTTGAAAATATGGGCCTTAATTAGCCTTAGAATATGTTCCCCCTTTACCTTTCAAAATCCCTCAACTAAATCAGAAATATACAGAGTATGGGAAAATGTTCTTCAGTCAAACATGGCCTGCTGTTCCATCCCAACCTCCCTGCTGTGACCCTGGACAACAATGACCCTCCCTGTTCTGCCTCCCTGCCCTTGACTCAGGGCCAAACCATAATGCTGGCCATCACTTGCAGTCCTCCCTCTGATGATCAGCCTCAGGGCCTCTGGTCCCCAGCCTCAGCCACTGCCCTTACCTCCACCACTTAACTGCCTTCCCTCCCTGTCACTCTGCAGGTGGGAGGAGTTTCTCACACTTGGCTGAGCACTGAGTCACCAGGGGAGTCTGAAGCCCAGGCTGCACCCAGAGTAACTATGCTCTGCTCTTAATTTCCTCCCTTGTGCAATCTAAGGTCTCTGTGTCTACTTCTCTATGTTTGGTATTTTTTAAAGCTTACTGTGTGCACTAGCGTGAGGCTTGGAGTTGACCCTCAGAAACCCTCCAGCTGTATCACTGGGTCACCTCCTGTGCCTGGGAATTTCAACAAGGATTCCTGACTTCACAGAGAGGTTGGTCCCAGAATGCCAGGGATGAGTGGAAATGTGCCCTTACCTTTCCTAATTTCTTCTCCCTTGATGGTGCTCTAGGCACAGGTCTCCTGTGACTGCAAAGCCAATCAAGGACAGCTCTACCTGCCCTAGTCCTTAGCATCCTAGAGATAAAATTACTTCCTTCCCCCTTAGGTCTGCCAACCCACACCCAGAGGAAAATGTCCTTCTGAATCTGTCCCTGATGAAAGATTTTGGAGCACGCCTAGGTCACACATTGTTCTTACATCCCCAGGAATGTGGACCAAGACTGGGTGAGATGTTGTTCATCAAGATATTCCAGAGTCCAGAATCTTATGTCACTTCACAAGGATCTGTTATTTTTTATTTTGGGGAAGGAACTGAGGAGATTGAGTCCCACTTCACCAACATGTTTGGGAAGCCAAGGTTGACCAAACAAGTTACACAAGTCCCACCTCCCTCCAGACCTGTGAAAATGCCCCATTCCCCCGCTGCTGCATAAAAAAACCCACCAGAACTTAGAGGCTTGAAAACATGCACCTTTTTAACTCACGCTCTTGCCACTTGGGCTTTGATCAATGCCATGGGCAGAAGGAGTGTTTTGGGGTGATCAAGAAGCCATTGCAGGATGACTTCCCATAGGGCTGGCCCTTTGGTACTGACCACCACCTTGGAGCTGAGACAGGACTCTCTATGTGAACCAGAAGGAAGGCTGGAATCAGTTCATCCAGCTCAAGAGGGGGGAGGTTTTGAAACAGTTATTAACGTCTATAGCTAGGAGGATTTTGACCATGGAAATCTGCAGACACTGTGTATTAGGGCATTTTTTTTCCTAGAAAGCTGGTTGTAAAGACTTCTGTTCTACCATGGCAAGGGGCCTCATTTCCTGTCCCTCTGTTCTCTTCATAGGACACCTGAGCTTCCTCAAACCTGGTGGTGAATGGGTTACACAGTGACATCTCTTAGTCCACTTGGGCTGGCGTGATAAAATACCACGTACCCTGGAGCTTATTAACTACAAAATCTAATTTCCCACTATGATGGAGGCTGTGAAGTCCAAGATGAAGGAGCCAGAATATTTGATGTTTGGTGAGGCCTGCTTTCTCGGTCATAGTTGGTCACTTCAGATGTGTCTGCACATGGTGGGGCAAGGCAGCTCCCTGGGTCACTTTTATAAGGGTCATAACTCTATCCATGAGGTCACTGCCCTTTTGACTTCATCAATTATCAAAATTCTGTAGTTCTTAATATCATGACCTTTGGGTGTAAGATTTCCACATAGGATATTCAGTGGGACATTCAGGAACAGAAAGCAAAGATTGTTAGTAGTTCCAGTGCTGGCCACAGAAATCAGACTGGCAGCATGTGAGAGGCTTTTGTTGGCAGGAAGTTAAGAGGCCTAGATTGAAGAGCAGATGAAATATACCTTCCTTCTGGCACAAGCACTAAACAATCTGCCTCTTTGCCTTAAAACACCCAGGGTATTTATTTCCTCTTTGTTTGTTGGAATATTAATGCAGACAACTAATACTGCAAATACAGAGAGTTTGTGAGAGGTGGGTCAAATGTGAGAAAGGGGAGGAGAGGGCAGGCCCTGTCTGGGTCATGGATTCTTCAGGGCCGTGGATGATGCAGGATAAGGAGGCTCTGGAAGCTTCATCCTTGTGTGAAGACTGGACACAGGCCTCAGAGGACAGGGCCAGCAGAGGGCACCCCAGAGAAAATGGAATGTGAACTCTTCTGGTTCCAGCTCCCTATTCAGCTGCCACCAAGTCCCTGACACAAGTGCAGTGCCTGAAGCTCCTGCCCAGCGCCATCCCCCGCTGGCTTACACTCTCTCTGCTGGGGCCAGGGACAGCAGGAACTCAGAGACAGTGTCCTTGTCCTTCTAGAACTCGATTCTACCTCATCTTCCATATGCATACTCACCCACAGTAGCCCCAGAATACCTGTGGGCATCCTCACACCTATAATTCTGGTGTCTGAACTCCTCAAGCCCTTGAGAAAGCCACCCGTCTGCTGCATGTAAAGCCGCCACAGTGAGCAGAGTCCAGCTATTCCCTGTGTCTCAGACCCCTCATGGCCTCTGGTCTAATAGAAATGGGACCTGCAGAAGTGACCATGGTGACACAGAGGGTCTCTGAAAGGACAGAAGGACAGGGTGACCCTATTACTCAGCCCCCTCCCACAAACACACAGGAACTGGCCACAGTGCAGACAGCATGGATGTCTACTGACCTGGGAAGACCCTGGGAGAGCTGAGGGAGGGGAACGAGGAGCCCACACACTCTCCAGCTCCCTGCACAGTGGCTGCCCCCACCTTGGAGGGGAACTACCCCAACTCCAAGGGGTAAGGGGCTCAGCAGCTGCTGAGATGGTCACTGTCTGGAGGACACTGAAGGATGCCGTGGCTAAAGACCACACTCAGGGTCAGGTTTATGATTCCCAGGTCACGTGCATGGGCTGGTGATGTGACTGGGACAATAGCTATGTGAGTTCTTTAATGTTCAGGAAAGCCCTCCACCTGCGTGTGCCACAGCAATGGAGGCCCCCGTCAACCTACAGGGATAGGTCTCCGGTGCATTAGCCATGGGTCCACAGGCCTGAGCTGTTTGCAACCACAGGGCAGGTGAGCCAGCCATGTCCCTGGGACCATGACTACACTCTGGCTCCTGGCTCCACACAGAGCTGAGTAACAGTCCCTCAATGTCCCTCCTCAAGTCCAAGAGTCAAAACCCCATCTTTGTCACTGTACCAGGACCTCAGTGCCGTCTCCTTTTCTCCTAGCCTCCAGGCTCACAGGCCTATGGCCTCGGTGCTGGCAGAGGCATGACTCAGCCTCCATCCTCAGGGCTCTGTGGCCACACAGGAGAGGCCACACTCCTCGGGGCCTCTTACCTACCCCTAGCCCAGGAGCACCCTGCTGGCCCTGAGCAGGGCCGTGAGGCCTGGCACTGCCTTGTTCCTCCCTTTCTGCTGGTGGAGAATGGACTTTTCTGGACCTCTCCCAGCCACAGCGGGTACCGTTCCCTCTGCAGCCGACACTGACTGTGCCAGCTCTGTGGGCTTCTCCCATGCAGACACCTCAGCCAAACAGCATGCTTTGATATTCCTGGCTCCCTCCTTTTGGAGCACACAGCATCATCCATTCAGACCAGCACCCCTCCACAGCAGCAGTGGCCCAGGAGAGCACACGATTGTGTCCACCTTGTGTCCACCTTGCCTAGTGTTGCCTAGCCCGTGGTCTGCTGGGTCAGCACATGGTCTTCTGCCACCCCTATTACTCAGTCTGAAGAATGGACCCCAGCATAGCATGCTTCTTCCAAGAGCTTAATTTTTCCCTGACTATTGAATCTTGGCCAGTGCACCTCACCACAGCCCCTTACTGATGCGGATATGGGAGCACCGGTTAGACAGGCCAAGTTAGAAGAATGTGGCATTCTTTAGGGTGGGTCTTGCTTGGTATCTTATTGAACCTTCAACCATGGCCATCAGGGTCTTTTTCCCATAGAGATAATAACATTTACATTTTCTCCAATAGTACCACCCCACCCCATCCCAATAACTTTACAAGATGTGATGCATATTGCCCTCAAACATTTAATGAGGACCCCCTCAGAGACAGAGTAACCTGCCATCACTTGGAGCTTGAAACCTCAGGCTTACAGGCAAAGAGCAGGTCCCAGGTGCTCTGGTTGGACCTACTTACCCAATGACATGCAGCCTTCACAGAAGCTCTGATTTTACCAGTTGTAAAGGTTGGTTAATATCTCCCTCTCACCCCAACCACAAGCAATGAAGATTATGGCTCTGAGTCCCACAGATGATTCACCTCAGGTACCAGACAAGAGGAGGCAGCCCTCAAGTAGTGGACACTGGCAACATTAAATGATGACCCATGGAAGTACAGTTAAAGCCTGGATGCTGCCAGTGGAACAGGAAGCAGTAACAAAGTGTTGGCCCTTACCAATGCTGATATGGGGGGCACTGGTAGGAAGCCGAGTTAGAAGTAGTTGGCATATTTTATGGTGGCCCTTGCTTGGTATCTTATGTGCAGTGAGGGGTATTGGGCTGCTATTGGGTGCCCGTCTGGCAGCCCAGCTAGAACATGCCTTCCTGGTCATACGTTATGGCCCAGGCTATAAAACTCAGGGATGCTGGGAAGCTATACAAGGGAAGTGACAGACTTCAGACCTGAGCTCAAGCCTGGCATTTCAATCCTCACTTACTAAATGGGTCCACGGGCACCAATGCCTGCACACAGTCAGGACTCCGTGAATCCAGCTCAAGACTCAGTGATGGGCAGCTGGGCTTCTGATGGCCAGGCTTTAGTGTGCATTGGTCAGTGACGCTGTGCAGCACAAACCCAGGCTCTGGTCCCCAAGGTACAAGCTTCACATGCAAAGAGAGTCTTACAATTATCCCAGGCTCCAGGATGTGCCAGATCCTCTGACAGACTGGAACTGCGGATGAAAACATCCCGTGGGACTCAGGAGCCCCACTGAAAGGTTCACCAGCTGCTCCCCTGAAGACCCACGGAGGGGGCTGGGGCTGGAGCTTGGTGGTAGAGTGCTCGTCTTACATGTGTGAGGCCCTGGGTTTGATCCTCAGCACCACATAAATAAAATGAAGGTATTGTGTCCACCTACAACTAAAAAAATATTTTTAAAAAAAAGAAAGAAAGAAAGAAAGAAACACAGAGGTAAACAGGCTTGTACAGAGTTGGCTTCAAACTGAGGTGTGGTACAAACTCTACAAATGGCCTTGAAGGCTTGCATTGGGCATCAGATGCAGGCCTTCCATTTCCCTTCCTCAGTGGCCACCTGAGAAGAGGACCCCACCCAGAAGACCAAATGCCTCCATGCATGGGATTGTTGGTGGAGATGTCACAGCTTCAGACCACAGCAACCCATTTCAAGAGGTCATGGAGGTAAACAGGGGCCTCCCAAGAATGGACAGAACAACGGACCTTGCTTACTGCTCACTTAGAGCATCTTCCTACTACTGCAAAGACTGTGGACCTCAGTAGCCACAGGATACAGTGCTCAGTTATGTTCAGTACCCCTGACTTCCAGTGGCACTTACAAGAGCTTATGCTACTCTAAATGACCAGAGCATGACCCCACAGAATGGCATTTTCTGAGGCCACTGTTTCCCTTAAGTGAAGCCCCATTAGCTGTGCCCACTAGTGCAAGGAAACCACAAGGCCTAGGACAAGTTGTGAAGCTGCCCCACTAATGATGCTAACATAGTGGAATTGGGAGAGCCCTGCATTATAACAGCCCATGGAACACTCACGGAGACCCCATTCCTGATATGGCCCTACGCTGTGCTGAGACATGTGCCCAACTCCTCCATCATCTGCTCACCCCACAACACAGACTCACCGTGTCCCTGCAGGCCAGGCTCCCTGAGCACCTGGCCTTCACCGTCTGACACAAGCCTGAGGCCCTCAGCCTCCCGGAGCCTCACCCAGTTGCTGCCAATTCTTCAGTCTTATCTTCCACCTTGACAGAGATACAGCAGGGCTTCTGAGAGGGTCCTGCAGACTCAGCGCATGGTGCATGACCCCCTTGCCTAGGTGGCCAGTCTATTTTGATTCAGCAACCTTGACGTAGATACTTAGGACCTCAGGGGTAGTTTTTTCATTTCTCTTTTTTTTCACACACTTGATTCCATTTACCTCATCATGAGGAGGAGTGAGATAGTAAGGATCAGTATATAGACACATAAATGTTATTCTTCAACATCTTACAAATAATAAATGCTTTTTGTGTCATTTCTGAGGATTCAACCCACCACCCATGCATGCTAGTCAAATGCTTTTCCACTGAATGATGCTGCAGCTCAACTCCTACAGTTTTAACTGTGCGCTGGTTCTCCCTACAACTTCCCTCCCAATAAACCCTGGGCCACAGAGCCTGTGCATCCCATGCACACACACTTCCCAGGAATCTGGGGCTAAAGTGGCCCTTGAGACTAGTCCAGCACTGGTTTGGGTACAGTGTCTTGAAGCACACAACAACAGGTGATCCCAGCTAAGGACAGTCTCTGTCATTTTGGCCACCTCGTAGACAATATCAATCTGCTGAATGCTTGGCCAGATGGTCAGACAGTCTGTTAGCCCTGGCCTTTTCTACTGGCCAAGCAAGGAAGAGCTGCATGCGGCATGCACAGCCATCAGTCAGAGAGACTCCAGTGCAGCCTGCCTAGCTTCACAACACAGGCAACACTGGTATACCAGCTCACCCAGGCCCAGCCTCCCCACTCTGCCAAACAGATCTAATTGTCTCTCCTAGTTAGAGTCCAGCCCCTGCAGAGGCTGATCAAAATCTTATTCTAAACCCACATCTGTGGTCTTGGCAATCTTATCTTAGTCATCGTAGCAAAGTGTTGCCACTTGCAGCAACAATACCACGGGAAAGAATTCGGAAGCAGACTGGAAAATGAATAGGCTCTTTATTCTTGCTTCTTCTAACTTCTCTCTCCTGCTCCAACAACCTCTCCAACTCCAACCACACTCTCTAGCCAACCTCACCCAGTTAAATACTTTTTGCCTTAACAAGTGTACACGTGTCAACAGCTCAAACTTGCAGGTGCGTCACATAGTGTTCATGGGCATAGAAAGATTCTTAAATAAATGCATGAATATCAGGTGAAAATACTAAAACACCCTCTTATGTCTCTCAGCTAGCCGCCATCTTAGCTATCTCCTTATTAGGGCTCTTACATTTCCCCCCTTTTATTTTAAAAGAGGGATAGCTCTAGGGCATCTACATGTGCAACCAACATTCTTGCCCGTCATTGGATAATCAAGGCTGTGCCCTTGACTCCTGTCTTAGGTTGATATGTCGGCCACATGAGACTTTACAGTGGATGGGTGACGACCCTCACCACATCCGGATCGACTGTGCCTGTCTTAGGTTGTCCTCCTCTGGAGATCTTACCCGTCATTGACTACCAGCCACCCAATCAAGCCAACCAAACATGAGGAGATGCTACGGTTCTAAGGTGGCAAGCTTTGCACTGATGAGCCAAGTTCCATAGCGTATCAAGTCTTTTTTTTTTTTTTTAATAAATCAGCTGCCCTAAGTTCCATTAAGTAATGCACTGAGTTCTCTAGACAAATACCCACAAGGCATTGTCCCCTGCAATGTTCCAAACATAGAAAGATTTATCAAAATGTCCATTTGCTAACACGTTGATCTAGGAGGACTTGTACATGCAGAGCAGAGCCACACTGCTGGTGAATTTGTTTGATGCTTGAGCAGCAGGGATGCTTGTAGCAATTGTGATCCCTGCAGCTGTAGCAGCAGCCGTATTTTTTAAGTCTAGACAATACCACCGACAAATCTTCAGGGCCCGCTACCTAGAAACTCAAGCATCAATCATTAGAGGAAAGGCAGTGCCATTCCAGCACTGAGTCAAGAAGCGAGTTGTCAAACTAAAAAATAGAATTATTAGGTCAGGTGATTGAAGTTGATCTCTGCTCACACACATTGCTGCTTGAGCTCCCACAAACATAAGCTGGCAAAATATCACATTCAGAATGGATTAAAGAAAGACTGAGGGAGCCGGGCGCGGTGGGCGCACGCCTGTAATCCCAGCACTTTGGGAGGCTGAGGCAGGAGGATCGCGAGTTCAAAGCCAACCTCAGCAATGGCGAGGCACTAAGCAACTCAATGATACCCTGTCTCTAAATAAAATACAAAAAAGGGCTGGGGATGTGACCCAGTGGACGAGTGCCCCTGAGTTCAATCCCGGTACCACAAAAAAAAAAAAAAAAAGAAAGAAAGACTGAGGGCATTTAGCTGACAAAATATTATATTTAAGATAAATTAAAGAAAAGCAAAGAGCATTTTAGAAAAATAATTTGTTAGCTGGAACCCCTGAGCCTCTGCATACACAACAACCTTCCATGAATATACCTGTTGAAACAATTTAAATTAATCAGCTATTTAACAAATAAAGTTAATTACAAATAAACAACCCCATGTCAAATACCAAAATATCAGGTTATATAGTATTAGTCATATTCTTTGCTGAAGAGAAGTCCTAGAGACACCTATAAATTAAGATTGAAGGTACCTTCACTTTTTAATTGTTTACCCAATTTGAATACTCTTAACTTAAATGAATTAAAGTTATTTGGATCCATATATATATATATATATATATATTTAATATTATTAATTTTCATGAGCGCTCAGTGTTTGTTATTTGTGACGTCACATTGGACAGACACACAAACATAAAGACATATATATATGTCACATTTACATGAAATCTAGTGACGTCACATTTACATGAAATCTAGACAAGTGCACAGACATAAAGACATATATAAAAAGAAAAAAATACAATTGTGTGCACACTAAAGAGAGAGATTTTCTCGTCCCGGCCGGGAGGAATGAGACTTAAGTTGTGAATTTATTGAAGGACTCTTTTAAGGGAATCATTCCACAACAACTTCATCTTGGCCCTTTTGATTTTGTATTTGTTTTATTAATCTTGATTCCGCAACAACTTCATCTTGGTCCTTTTGATTTGGTACCTGTTTTATTAATCTTGATGGTATCCATACTGGGGAGGATTTGTGCTGTGGAAAAATACAAATAGATCCTCTCCCCCAAATTAATACTGGATATGGGCCCTTCCATGTGCCTGAAAGAACATCCTTCCAGTAAACCAAAGGTTTATGTTGTTGGTGTGGATTCCAGTGTCTGTCTCCAGCCGAATATCCTTTAGAATCCAAAGTTTAAAAATTTTAAAGTAAAAAGGGCAACAGCCAATCTGTCCCTAGGATTTGTCCAATTTCCTTCTTTTTGTTTCAAAAGCATAATTTTGAGTGTGCGATTAGCTCATTCAATTATACCTTGGCCTTGAAGATTATATGGAATACCAGTCTTATGGAGTATACTGAATTTTCGCAAAACTGTTTGAAAGATGAGGATGTATATTCAGGGCCATTGTCTGTTTTAAGCATTTTGGGAATGCCCAATGAAGCAAAAGCTTGTAGACAATGAGATGTAACATCTTTAACTTTTTCTCCAGCATGTAAGGAAGCAAAAATCATGCCTGAGCATGTATCTGTGATCACATGAATAAATCGCAATTTTCCAAAACTTGGCTCATGAGTGACATCCATCTGCCACAAATGATTGGGCATTAATCCTCTTGGTTAACCCCATAATGTGGATTGGGCAAATGTGTAACATAAGATTGACAAGCCTTCACAATTGTTTGAGCTTGATCTTTAGTTATTTTGAACCTTTGTTGTAAAGTAGTACTATTAACATGAAATTGAGAATGGAACGAGGTAGCTTGTTGGACTGCTGAAAATATAAAGATTGTTTGAGTGAGGGCATTGGCCTTTTGATTACCTTCATGGAGAGGACCAGGCAAATTAGTATGAGCTCTGATATGTCCAATAAACAAAGGTTCTTTACGTTCCCATAGAAGGTTTTGAATTTGAAAAAACAATTTAAAGGCTGGAGTATGAGGTGCTATTGGACCTGCTAGCTCCAATTTAGCATGTACAATATAGTGGCTGTCTGAAAAAATATTTATGGGCTATTCTTTAAAACTTTCAACAGCTATAATAATAGCTTCAAGTTCAACTAATTGAGCTGATTTATGGGCAGTAATATGAATCCTATTTTCTTTTTGAGTGACTACAGTAGCAGTATCATTAGAGGACCCATCTGTAAATACATTTAATGCCTTAGGAATAGGTTGATTTTTTATTACCTGTGGAAATATAATGGGATGATTGATACAAAAAGATAGTATAGGAGACTTAGGAAGATGGTTATCAAATTTTGCAGAAGTAGAGCATCAAGCTATAGCCCAATCATTATCATTGAAGCACAAATATTCAACCTGTGACGATGAATAGGGAGTAATAATAGTAGCGGGGTGAATGCCAAATATTTTTAGTAGAAGTCTTAAGTCCTTGAAGAATAAGTTTAGCCACCATGGAGGTATAAGGCTCAATTGTACTTTTAGGAGAGACGGGCAAATGTATCCATAATAAAGGCCCCTGTTGCCAAAATACTCCTGTGGGTGTATATTGTGAAGAAATAATGATAAATATCAGCGGTCGAGCAAAATCAATTCTATCACAATGGGATCCTTCAATGGCCTTTTCTACCAACTTTAAAGCTTCCCTAGCATCAGGAGTCAATGTTCGCGGGGAAGATGGATCAGGGTTCCTGCGAAGGATATCAAATAGGGTTTTAATTGGCCAGTGGTGAGGCTTAGTGTAGGGCGAAGCCAATTAATGTCTCCCAGCAATTTTTGAAAATCATTAAGAGTGGCCAAATGTTCCTTATTTATTAAAATTTTTTGAGGCCTAATAAAAGTATCCATAATTAGGAATCCTAGATATAATATTGGAGATCTAGTTTGAACCTTTTCTTCAGCAATGTTTAGTCCATATCATTTCAAGTTTTCTGATATATCACTAAATATGGTGAATAAGACTTCTTGATTAGGATGAGCAAGCAAAACATCATCCATATAATGGAGGCACATAAGCTTTGGGTAGTTGTTCTTAATAGGCTGAATAACTTTATCTACATAGATTTTACATATGGTGGGGCTATTAGCCATTCCCTGGGGTAAAACTTTCCACTGAAATCTTTGATCAGGGAGATTATTATTAATAGAAGAAACTGAAAAAGCAAACCTGGGGGAATCCAGAGGATGTAGAGGAATAGAAAAGAAAACAATCCTTTATATCAAGAGTTATAAGATGGAATTTTTAGGAATAGCTACAGGATTAGGAAATCCAGGTTGGGTAGGGCCCATAACTTGCATGGTTTTATTTATTTCTCTAAGGTCATGTAACAATCGCCATTTTCCTGATTTTTTCCAAATCACAAATATGGGGGAATTCCAGGGAGAGGTGGAAGGTTCTATATGTCCTGCTTCTAGTTGTTCTTGAACTAGTAGGTGGGCCGCTTGTAATTTCTTTCTAGATAGGGGCCACTGAGGGACCCAAACTGGCTTATCAGAAAGCCATGGTATTTTCAAAATTGTTTTCTCAGTGGCCCCTAAAAAAAAATATTTTTTACCTTTTCAGTGATGATTTCCTTTTGTAACACCTGCGGGCTTGGTTGAGATGTACTCCCATTTGTTGTAAAACATCTCTTCCCCATAAGGTAACTGGCAAGCTAGACAAAACATAAGGCTGAAATGTTCCTTGATGCCCTTCATCATCCTCCCATTTTAAAACTGTTGTACTTTGTTCTGAGGTATTAGAATATCCCAAGCCTCTCAAACTATTTGAAGCCTTCTGCAGAGGCCAGTGTTTGGGCCATTGTCATATGTTGATAATGGAAGAGTCAGCCCCAGTGTCAATCAATCCCTCCATCTCTATACCTTGAATTTTTATTTTGCACATAGGCCTCTGTGAACAATCCTGAACTCAGCAAGCCATAGGTCCCGAGCCAGTGGAACCAAATCCTCTATTGTTCCTATTTTGAGGCATACTCTTAAGTGAGTCATGTAAACTGGGAAAGAGAAGCAGCTGAGCAATTCTATCTCCTTGGTTAACAGAGCAAATGCCTCGAGGTGAACTAAGCATAATCTTAATTTCTCCTTGGTAGTCTGAGTCTATTACACCTGGATTCACTTGAAAACCTGATAAGCTTTTAGAGCTTCACCTGAGGATAAGTCCTACAGTTCCTGAGGGAAGAGGTCCCCTGAATCCCGTGGGAATCAGTAGAACCCCCATTTCAGGTGTTAGCACTATCCAGGCGGTGGAACAGAGGACTAGTCCTGCACTTCCTCTTGTTCCTCTAACGAGGGAGGGATTGTCAATGGGGATAAGAGGGATTGTGTTGAGGAATCATCTGGATGGATGTTTGAGGATACTCTTCCTCTAATGCCTCATACGATTTGTGGGCCCCGGGGCATTGGGCCCCGTTATCCCCATTGTTTTTTGAATTCCTAGACAAAATGTTTCCATAAATATCAAATTTCCAGGCTGCATCTGCACTTATTAGCCCAATGGTTTCCTTTTTTACACCTGGGGCAGCGGCCTGGGGCACAATATGAGCTTGGTCTTTTATCTCTTTGGGGATATTATCTAGAATAACTTGATTGATTATAATAATATTTAGGTTGAGCCCTTTTTGTGAAATTTTGAGGGAAGCACCTCTCACTGCTGCTGCAATCACATTTCCTGTGACAAAGGCGTCATTTATATCTTTGCATAATCTTATATATACTGAAAGGTCCCTTTTAGATTTTCAAGGTCTGATAGCGTCTTGACAATATTTGTTGGCATTTTCATATGCCAGCTGAATGACTAATGGCATAGCTTGATCAACGTCTCGAAACACTCTCCCTGCAGTTTGCAAAAGCCTATCAGCAAAGTCAGCATATGGCTCATTAGGTCCCTGAATTACTTTAGACAAGCTACCCTGTAAGTCACCAGTTCCTTGTAAAGTTTTCCATGCCTTAACAGCTGCGGCATATATTTGAGCGTAAACTCCAGGATCATACTGAATTTGAATCTGTAAGTCAGCAAACTGCCCTTCTCCAGTTAACATGTCTACATTACAGTCTGGAAATCCTGCAGTCGCATTTCTTCTATCTGTTTCCACACAAAACTCCTGGAACTGTGACCTCCAAAATCAAGTATTGTCCCCTGCTCAATACTGCCTTACATAAGCCTTTCCAGTCTGAGGGGGTTAAAGTGTTAAGGGACTCCAACATGCTCAACGTGAAAGGAGCTTGGGGCCCATAGGTCATTATTGCTTCTTTGAAATTTTTTATTGTTTTGAAGTCTAGGGATTGGTGGTACTTCTTCCCATTTTCATTTTCAAATACTGGCAGATCCCAGTGTCCCTGCGGGTTTTGACATTCAAGGGCGCGTAAGCGCTCAGAAAGGCCATTAATCTCTGCTTCAAGGGCACGCAAATGCTCAGAAATACCCCTCATGGTTTCTGTAATTGATTCAACCCATGAGGGAGCAAAGGGCACAAGTGGTTCCTCTACTTGACGGTCATTTCTGGTCTTAACTGTCTCAGCAGAGGAGGCTGTGCTTTCATGGTTATTTGACTCCTCCTCACTACTATTACTTTCACTAGTAGTAACATCTTGAGTCCCAGGTTCAATTGAGAGCACGTATTTCTGGGCTATCTCTAATAAATCTCAGATAGCTTTAGCAGCTTGAATCTTCATCATTTTTGAGTTCACACCCAATACTATCCTTACTGTTCCTAACTGACTCAGCAGAGGCTAAGCTTTCATGATCACTTTCCTCCTCACTATCAGCTATATCAAAGAATTCTTCCATAGCCTTTATCACTGGGGTCTTAGTTATTTGCAAACCCATTTTTAGAGACTTCTCAGTTCTTACCTGTCGATTCTGAATTCCCCATACGGGCCACCACATGTTGCCGTCTGCAGCAACGATACCGTGGGAAAGAATTCGGAAGCAGACTGGAAAATGAATAGGCTCTTTTTTCTTGCTTCTTCTAACTTCTCTCTCTGGCTCCAACAAACTCTCCAACTCCAACCACACTCTCTAGCCAACCTCACCCAGTTATACACTTTTTGCCTTAACAAGTATACACGTGTCAACAGCTCAAACTTACAGGTTTGTCACATAGTGTCCACAGGCACAGAAAGATTCTTAGATAAATGCATGAATATCAGGTGAAAATACTGAAACACCTCTTATGGCTCTCAGCTAGCCGCCATCTTAGCTATCTCCTTATTAGGGCTCTTACAGCAAAGCATGACCTATGAAATGCAGGCCAGGATTTCCTGGTGGCTTTTAATATTTCTTTGCTCTGGGTGATTCAGCCTCAGCCACAGAGTCTCCCATCTGAGGAGGAATGGAGAAAGAGCATTGCATTACTCCCTAGACCTGGCCAAGACTGATGGACAAAGATAAGATGGCCCTTTGAGGGCCCCCTCTTCTGACCTGACCACAACTACTAATTGTTCAACCACCCTTCTGCAAGAGACATTGGTAGTACCCAATAGACATACAGAGAGATGACAAAACCCCACCCCACTGCCCTTTAAAGAGGAGAAGTATGTCCTGTGAGTGTGTGGCTGCTGGGGCTTCAGGAGACCTGGGACTCAGGACTGCTCTCTGCCTGCTGCTGGCCGCCCAGCCTAGCTGAGGATCTGTGAGTAACAAAAAGCTCCAAGCTTTGCCCTCTGCTCATGTCCTTGACCTGGCTGCAGTCAGGAAGGCAAGGATGCTCTGCAGGAACCCCCTATGAGGAGGCCCTGCTGGGGTCTTCTTAGGCCTCTGGTAGCTGCCCAGGGTAGCAGCCTGCAGCTAAGTTAATAAGGAGCTCAAAGTCTCCAAACACACACACCCACAGGTTCTGTCCAGGTCAGACAATAGTAGCTCCTTAGAACATTCTTTGATTTGACAAATGTCTCCTCAGGTCTGCTGCTCATTTTTTGATCAGGTTATTTGGTTTTGCTACTGACGTGTGTCTGTTGCCTCTGTATTTGGGACATGAATTGTGTTTGGAATATGTGCTTTGCATGTGTTTTCTACCACTTCCCGGTGTGCATCCCCATCCAGCTGGTGGCTTCCAGTGTGTGAAAAGCTGCGTGGTCTGAGGCCACCCCACAGCTCCACCTTGGCTTCTGCTACCTCTACTTTTGTTGTCATAGGCAAGACATCATTGCCCAGGTCCGGGATCAAGAACTTCACTTCTAGATATCCTTCAATTGTCCTGTGATCTCAGGTCTTGTGTTGAGGTTTTACATTCATTTGGTGTGAAATAAAGGTCCAATACTTGTACATTATACATCAGGTTGAGTACTTTAGATTTAGATGTTTTAAATACTCATTCCTCACTCAAAATGATGGAAAAAATGGACAAGCCTCAGCTGAGGCAGCTCTCTGCCCGGGATGCTATGGAGCTCCTGTCACCTGTCACCTGATGAGCCACTGTGAGCTTCACTCTTGCTCAGGCAAGGACCTGCTCACCCCTGAACTCAAAACCCTTTGCAGGAGGGTGGAACAGCCCTGAGCCCTGCCAAGAGCTAACCTCCTACTCCAGTGTGGCCCAGAGGCTGTTCTTTTCAAATATTAAAAAAAGAAATATTCAATTGAAAGCGAAATAGGAAATTTCAGTGGGAAATGCAAAATGATACCAGAGTCTTAAAGGTCAGTGTCAGTTTGCCTTGAGGATCTCAAGGACAAGGGCAGCCTCCTTCCCCATCCAATGCACCATCTCAGACACAGCCATGGGCTCTGAGCCTGCTCCTCTCACACATATAAATGCAGCCACCTCCTGCTCCACACACTCATATCCTGCCTCCCTTCTTCCAGGGGACTCCAGCCATGAGGACCCTCGCCCTCCTTGCTGCCCTTCTCCTGCTGGCCCTCCAGGCCCAGGCTGAGCCTCTCAGAGCCAGTGGTGAAGAGTTCCCAGAGGAGGAACAGCCTGGACAAGATGACCAGAACCCAATCATCTACATTACAAATGAAAACTCTGCTCACGACTCAGGTGAGAGCTGCCCCCACGGTGGAGACAAGACATGCAGAGGGAGGACAGGAGATGGACTGCAGACTCAGGCCTGGCACAGTCACTGCAGTGACCTCACTTAACCCCCATGGCCTTTCATTTTCTCATTGAATAGGGAGTACATAGAAACTCTTTGCAGAAGTTTTTTTTTTTTTTTTTCCTGTGAAAACACTGGATTCCACGATTTGCTAGTGCAGATCACTAGATTTAGTGTATGAAGAGCCTTACTGACCAGTCCTTTCTGGATCTAATTGGGTGGCCTTAGGCACAGGGAGACCACTTTCTTCTGTGTCTCAGGAGAAACTTCTAGGAGTGTGGAATGTGTATGAAGGTGTATTCAGACACACGTGTGACAGGGCAGGAGTGAGGGTGAGCGAAGGTGTGTGTCTAACCCTGTGTGTGACCCACACTTGCCATGTGCCTTACTGCTATGGCTGAGGCTGCACACGCTGCTGTCTGTGAAGGACTTTCAGGAGGAACCATCCCCCCCAGACTGCACCTCCCCCAGGCCTCTCCTCACCGCCCTGCTGCCCAGCCCTCATCTGACACTGTCTTGTGTCCACAGGTGTAAAGATAAACATAGTGTGCAACTGCAGGAGTCTCAGCTGTGAGTTACAGGAGTTCACCACAGGATACTGCAGGTTCAATGGAAGGACTTCCAACCTCTGTTGCCGCTGAAATCACATTTCTTGGAGACCTAGAAGTGAGCTCAGTGTCACCTCTGCAATGTCATCGATTTCCCTCCTCAACCCTAATAAATGCCTTGCAGGAAGCCCTCTATGTCTGTGCTCCTTGGAAGCTTGCTGGGTGTCTCAATGAGCACTCTTTAGGGTTCATCTGAAATGAAGCCCACTTCAACAAAATCCTGGCTCTAAAGATGGGATGCCAAGAGGAACACAGCTTCAGACACAAAATGGTGACGACGCTGAAATGCGCTGCTGGTGCCCCTGATGCCCTCTCCTGGCCCTGAACTCTGCCCTTACTTAGAGTGGACTCCATCTCAAAGACAGCTGCCCTGTGGGAGGCAAAGAAATCACTGTCCGCCTCAAGTTTGCCACTACAGCATCTAGAGGAACCGCCCTTCTCTCTGAGAAGTGTAGGCTTTGGCTGAACAGCCTCATGCTGATCTGTTTTTAGGTCCTGGGTGTGGTGGCTCCACACAAGCAGCTCTAAGGAGTGGCAGGAAAGGCTGTTTGTGTGACAGCACACATAGGAAGAAAAGTAGAATGCCCCCTATGTGACATGATCTTGTCCCCACCACATACCACACCTAGTAGAGCTGGCTTGGGACACACACACTGGGTTCCAGAAGCGCGGCAGGCACCGGCAAGACTCAGACACATCTGTGACACTCACCCTGGTGGTCACCATCAGCTGTGGGAACCTGACTCGGCCTGTAAAATACACGTTCCAGTGAGCACCTGGAAATGAAGAGGTCAGAGCTGTGGAGGAAGCAACCCAGAGTTCAAGTCCATGTTCCAGGGTGCTGAGGTGCTGACCATCAGGGCCAGTGATGCAGGATCTAGGTCTCAAAAACGGAGGCTGGAGCTGCACTCCAAGACCCCATGGTCTGGACCACCATGGCCATAGCTCCCCCTGTTGCCCTGTGTCTAATGATGCTACCCAACACACACACACACACACACACACACACACAATCACACTCACACACACAGGCACAGGATCTCACTCTACCCTAGGTTGGTTTCTTCTTCTTGTCCCCCACTACATGCTCTTTCCAAAAATCCTGTCTCTGAAGGGCCAGCCCACATCTTGGTGGGGTGAGATGTGACTCTTACTCCTGTCAGGCCTCTCCTTCCCTCCCCAAGAAAACCACTGATATTTGGCCAGCTAGCCCCTGAGTCCACCATACAGGGGAACCTGTGAGGTACCAAGTGTGAGCCCAGACTCCTCACCTGACTCCACCCAGTACTTCCCAGGGATCCCACAGCACAGGACTGGAGCTAGGCTGTGCCAGGGCAATCTGTGGTACTCCTGTTGGTCTGGTCACTGGGAGATGACCCAAGATCTAGACCAACAGAGACCACAGGGTGCAAAGAGGTGGCCAGTGTCACTAGTGGGATTATTCACCATCTAGTAGACACTGACCTGGGCCCAGTCATGGCAGTGACCACCACAACCCACCCATTCCCAGATGGCCCAAGGGGAACAGGCCCTCTTCCCACCTGCCCTCCACTGGACCTCTGAGGGGTGTCTGAGTAAGGGGCTGCCTGTCTGAGGAGGCCAGACCAGGGCTCCACCCACCACCCACAGCTGGGGAACCATAACCGTGACCCCAGAGAGCACAGAGCACATCTGTGGGCCTGCCCCAGAGAGGGAGGGTCCAGCTCCCTGGGTGGACAGTGAAGGGCTACCACAGGGCTCCCTGGGAGGTCAGGCACGCTCTTCAGGTTCTTGCACCTGCCACTGCCTGGAGCTCTTGTGGTCCTTGATGGAGCCTCCACGTCATCCCTACACTGTGGATGTGGCCCCGCCACCCCTCAGGGCTGCTGTCCTCATCCCAGGGTCCACTGCTCCCTCCCCAGCTCTAGGGTCTCTGCTAAAATTTCACTTGGTCACTGAGTTCTGCGTGATTTCTGTTCTTCAAATTGCACCCTGTTCCCCTGCTGGTCTCCATCCAACTTCCTCTCTTGATCCTTCTCTATGGAGGTCAAGTCTTCTAACATTAAATACATTTCATGTCGTCACTTGGTGTAGCCTTTTGCTCCCTAAAATGGAATGTAAGCTCTGCTTCTCTCACTTTTGTTCCCATTTTTTAAATTATATGAAGTATGTGTTGAAGAAATTAGATTTGATTAAATTAGTGAATCCATTTTCGCATAATGACATAAAATTACATTGTTACAATTCAGTTGCTTTGACAAAACCTGAAAACTACAGATCTAAATCAGATTATGTATCTAGTCATGGGAAAGTTTATCTTTAACCACAATTAAAATCATTTGAGACTAAACACAGAAAAATGTGCTAGGCTAAGTGTCACTACATGGATCACTGGTTTAGAAACAAGGTGGAGATAATTATGGCACAGAGTGGTTCCTAGAGGCCTCAGACAGCTACGCATGGTAGCACACACCTATAACCCCAGTAGCTCAGGAGGCTGAGGCAAGAGGATCACAAGTTCAAAGCCAGCTCAGTAAATAAGTGAGAGCGTAGGCAACTTAGTGAAAATCTGTCTCAAAAGAAACATAATAATAAAAAGTACTGGGTATGTGGCTCAGTGTTTAAGTGCTCCTTGGTTCGATCATTTATACACACACACACAAAATAATGTCAGAGTAAATCTCAACCAGAACCACAACAGACACGGGAAACTCAGATAGGTTAATGGCAGGAGTGGGGCAGAATTTGAGGCACAGGGTGAAAGAACAAGGGGCTTGCAGGGACAAGTCCACCTCCATGGCATTCCTAGGAGTGATGCAGTGAGAGAAGAGGCTGAGGCAGAGCTCACAGCAGATGAGCCCAGAAGCCTGAGCCAATCAAAGGGAAAGGGGCTGTGCAGGAGTGGGACCTCCTGTCTGCTCTGTGGATGCAGGGGCACCGCAGCATGACGTGGGCTGGTTGCTGTGACCATCTAGGATGGTCACTGACAAATGCCAACCACTGGACAGATATATGAGAGAAGGTGGATTCCTCCCAAAAACAAGTGTAACCTGCTTGGCCTCAAATAAGCCTCGGAGCTGGTGAGGGGAATAAACACACACTATTACTAAAGGCACACAAGATGTTTTCTCTCTTAAAGTTACTCACTCATAATAAATCAGAAATAGATAAGACTTAGTATTTTTACATTACATAGGAATATTTTCCAGTTTCTGAAAATGGTGCTTGTAAAGTCAAGGATTTAAGAACTTACATGTCCTCATTAGAAAAAATAAGTGAAGTTGAAATAAGGGCATTCAAGCTAAGAAAAATAAGTCAGTCATTTGCTAGGAAAAAGAAATAAAGACTATGTCAAATGTGGAGTCATCCCTTTGAGAATCAGTTGTCCAAGAAGATCACTCCTCTGCCTCTGTGGCAATGAGCAGCCTAACTTCACAAGTGCCACTGACACAATCACATTGACCAATGCCCACACCAAAGTCCTCCAGGACTCCCACTGACCCACCACTGAACAGCATCCTGCCTCTTCGTTCCAGAGAGCTGAATCCAACCCATCTCCCTGTTGCAAAGTCGTGACACAATTGCAATTGCCTCATGAATTCTCATTCCCACTTTTGAAGTTTGGGTGCGTGGCAAATTTTTGTGCAATGTATAAGACTTTGTTTTCCAACTGAGTTATAATAAAGGTGCAAATTTGTGGTGTGAAATGGCAAGTTTCAATGGATGTTTACAAACTGTAGCAATCAAATCAAGACAATTGGCATGTCCATCACTTCTGACATTTATCATTTCTTGTTGGTGAAACAATTGAAATCCACTCTGTTTTGAAAAATACAATAAGTTATGATTGACTACAGTGAGGCCCTTGAGCTATGAGAACCCAGAACTCATTCTCCAGCTAACTGTAACTTTAAACCATTGACTAACTTCTCCCCATGCCCTGTCCAGGGTCTGGTAACCACTGGTGTACCCTCTATTTCTATCAGATCCACTTTTTCACTTCCACATAAGAGTGAGAAGATGTGGTCTCTGACCTTCTGCAATGGCTTATTTCACTACACCTAATGACTTCCAGGTTCATTGAAGTTGTTGCAAACAACAGGATTCGGCCCTCTTAGGGCTGGCTAGGGTTCCAGGACATGTTCCCTGCTTTCTTTATCCATTCACCCATGGATGAGCTCTTAGGGTGGAGCCACCTCTTGCCATTGTGAAGAGAGGCACGATGACCAACAGAGCGCAGATGTCTCTCCACATGCTGATTTCATTTATGATTTATTTCTTCATTTATGGGTTTGATGTTTGGAAGTCAGTTTACAAATTTAAGTAGAATGTAAATAATGTTAAAAAATATGAATCTTAATAAGCCTTTGAATTTTTTCCCCATTTCCATTCAAAATCCCTTGACTAAATTCAGAAATATACAGAGTACAGGAAAAGGTTCTTCAGTCTAACATAGCCTGCTGTTCCATCCCACCACCCTGTCCTCTGACACCTGGACAATACTGACCCTCACTACTCTCCTTCCTGCCCTTGACCCAGGGCCACACCCTAACTCTATTTCTTGCAGTCCTCACTCTGACTATCAGACTCAGGGCCTCTGGTCCCCAGCCTCAGCCACTGCCCTTACCTCCATCACTTAACTGCCTTCCCTCCCTGTCACTCTGCAGGTGGGAGGAGTTTCTCACACTTGGCTGAGCACTGAGTCGCCAGGGGAGTCTGAAGCCCAGGCTGCACCCAGAGTAACTATGCTCTGCTCTTAAATTCCTCCCTTGTGCAATCTAAGGTCTCTGTGTCTACTTCTCTGTGTTTGGTATTTTTTAACACTTACTATGTGCACTAGTGTGAGGCTGGGAGTTGACCCTCAGAAACCCTCCAGCTGTGTCACTGGGTCACTTCCTGTGCCTGGGAATTTCAACAAGGATTCCTGACTTCACAGAGAGGTTGGTCCCAGGACTCCAGGGATGAGTGGAATTGGGCCCTTACCTTTCCTACTTTCTTCTCCCTTGATCATGCTCTAGGCACAGGTCTCCTGTGACTGCAAAGACAATCGAGGACAGCTCAACCTGGCCTAGTTGTTAGCATCCTGGAGAAAAGATTTACTTCCTTGCCTATTTAGCCAGCAAACCCACAGGCAGAGGAAAATGTCCTGAAAATATCCCTGAGTGGTGAAGGCAATCCTCCCCTGCTGTCTTGACAAGGTCACAGTAAGGATGACAAGTGTTGACAAGGCCCACTTGTGGGAAACTGAAGCCATGAGACCCTTTTTCTGGTGATTGGGACTTTTCATGCTTATGCTCACATTCCTAACAGGAAGCATGAGTATATATATCACCAAATCATACTAAAATCCAGGTGGCTAGAACATAGCAGGAAGTGCATGCCTTGAAGGCTGTTGTGTCACTCTTCAGTTTATCAAAGACAAAATAGAAGGCTGTTCTGCTATCTCAGTACATTGAGGACAAAATTGATATCAATGAACAGCAATCATTCTCCGAAAGGTTATAGGAATTTTAGGCACCATATTGATTATATCAACTAAGAATTCAAGCCCATATCTCCAGCCTCTTAAAAAGCCTAATTATTATGCTTATTGCACAAAGTCCACCACATGTAGTTTATTAGATTAAAGGAAGAGTATGGTATCTACCCAGGAGAGAAAAGGTTAATAAAATACTACTCCTCATTCAACAGACTCTTTTACCTTACATAGGGACTTAAGATGAGCATAGTTAATATTGGCAGTACGTGGACTGATGTTTAGAACTTGCCTTTCAGTTAGAGAGATGATAAAGATATAAGAACTAGTGTACTTTGACTAAGGAACCAAGAAACTATCAGAAAGCAGCTCAGCCAGTTTTATGAGAATAAACATAGGCATTAATTAGAACAGGCTTCATAAGATTTATTTTTAGAATAATGTTAGAAATAAAAATCTAGAATAATAGAAAATATTTTCAGATTCTTAAATCTTTACCTGTATGGGTTTTCTAGATACTTTAAGAATAATTTTATAGATTTTAGATTAACATAACCTTTAAGACTTAAGGGGACTTTCCGATAGGAATCTTAGATTAGAAATAAAGTATAAGTGTACTTTAAACTTAAAGGTAAATGATGGGCTTGGAGACATGGAGTCTGGTTATGTGGTTTGGCATCTGTTAATAAAGAAATGCTACATCGGGCAGAAATCTGGAAAATGTACTCAGCCTAAAGAATGGACTCCAGCACAGCACACTCCTTCCAAGATCTTAGTCTTCCCTGACTCTTGGATCTTGGCCACTGCAACTCACCACAATTGAGCCTGGCCCTCCATGCCCATCCTGGTAGACACCAGGTCTTTTTCTTATATAGACAATAACATTACGTTTTCTCCAATACTAACACACCCCATCCTTTCACCAGATGTCATGCATATGGACCTCAAACATTTAGTGATGACCCCTCAGAAACAGAGTAAGCTACAATCCCATGGGCCTTTAAGTTCAGGCCTTCAAGGCAAAGAGCAGGTCCCAGGTGTCATGGTTGGACCTACTTACCCAATGACATGCAGCCTTAAAAGAAACTCTGGTTTGACTAGTCTTAATATCTCCTTATTATCCCACCCACAAGCAATGGAGATTATGGCTCTGAGTCCCACAGATGACTCAGCCTGGGGCACCACACAAGAAGAGGCAGCCCTCAAGTAGTGGACACTGGCAACATTAAATGATGACCACATAGAAGTACAGTTAAAGGCCTGGATGATGCCAGTGGTACAGGAAGCACTAACAAAGTGTTGGCCCTTACCAATGCTGATATGGAGGAACTGGTAGGAAGCCGAGTTAGAAAAAGAGGCATTCTTTAGGGTGGGCCTTGCTTGGTGTCTTGTGTGAAGTGGGGGGTATGGGGCTGTTATTGGTTGCCCAGCCAGCAGCCCTGTGAGAACAGGCCTTCCTGGTCATAAGTTCTGGCCCAGGCTATAAACCCAGGTATGCTGGGAAGCTGTTAGAAGGGAATCGCCACAGGACTCAGATCTGAGTTGACGTCTGGCACATCAATCCTTACTTACTAAATGGGTCCACTGGCACTAATGCCTAAATATGGCCAGGGCTCCACAGTCCCAGCTCAATTCTTAGTAATGGGCAGTCGACCATCTGATGGCCAGGCTTTCATCTGCATTGGTCAGTGATGCTGTGCAGCATAAACCTAGGCTCTGGTCCCCAGGGTATGACCTTCACATGCAGAGAGAGGTTGTACAGTTGCCCCAGGTCCCAGGATGTGTACGAGCCTTCGTGATGCAAACATCGCAGAACTGGGAGATCCCTGCATTACAACAGCCAGTCTAACTGGACTTCCCAGTGATGCTGCTCTCTCCTGCCTCAGTGGGGAGACACTTAGGGATTGGAGTTGCTCTGTGTTCTAACTTCTGTGGGCCACCAGACATTGTCACAACAGCCAGGACTTCCCTCTTGCACATACCACCAATGCTCCTCCTACCTACCACGTCTTACTGGGCTCCTTCACACAGCAACAAAGCCCAAGAAACACTCACTTGAGACCCCATTCCTGATATGGCCCTACGCTGTGCTGAGACGTGTGCCCAACTCCTCCATCATCTGCTCACCCCACAACAGAGACTCACCGTGTCACTGCAGTGCAGCCTCCCTGAGCACCTGGCCTTCACCATCTGACACAAGCCTGAGGCCCTCAGCCTCCCTGAGACTCACCCAGTTGCTGCCAATTCTTCAGTCCTACCCTCCCACCTCGACAGGGATACAGCGGGGCTTCTGAGAGGCTCCTGCAGACTCATCCCATGGCACGACCCTGCAGACTAGTTGGCCAGTCTATTTAGAGTCAGCAACCTTGACATAGGTACTTAGCACCCCAGGGGTGGCTTTTTTATTTCTCTTTTCCACACACCTGATTCCATTTACCCCACCATGAAGAGATGGTCAGGACCAGTACTAGACATAAATGTCATTCCTCAACATGTTACACTAAATAGATGCTTCTCATTTCAGTTCTAAGGATTGAACCCAGCACCCATGCATGCTAGTCAAGTGCTTTTCCACTGAGCGATGCCTGCGGCTCAAGTAGGTCATTTTTAACTGTGCGCAGGTCTCCCTACACTTCCCTCACAATAAACCCCAGGCCACAGAACCTGTGCATGCTAAGAACACAGCACTCCCCAAGAAGCTAAGGCTAGGAAGGCCCTCGAGACTGGTCAGCACTGGTTTGGGTACAGTGCTAAGGACAAGCTCTGCCATTTGGCAGCTTCATAGAAAATATCAATCTGATGAATGCTTGGTCCAATGATCAGACAGTCCATTCAGCATGGACTTTCTACTGGCCAAGCAAGGAAGGGCTGGTTCCCTTGGGAACTGCATGCTACATGCACAGCCATCAGTCAGGGAGACTCCAGTGCAAACTGCCCAGCTCTGCAACACAGGCAACACTGGTATACCAGCTCAGGCCCAGCCTCCACGCTCTGCCAAACAGATCTAATTGGCTCTCCTAGTTAGAGCCCAACCCCTGCAGAGGCTGATCGAGAGCTTAATCTGAGACCTCTTCTGTGGTCTTGGCAATCTTATCTTAGTCATCTTAGTAAAGCATTTACTATGACATGCAGGCCAGGATTTCCTGGTCGCTTTTAATATTTGTTTGCTCTGGGTGATTCAGCCTCAGCCACAGAGTCTCCCATCTGAGGAGGAATGGAGAAAGAGTGCTGTGTTACTCCCTAGACCTGGCCAAGACTGATGGACAAAGGTAAGATGGCCCTTTGGGGCTCCTCTTCTGACCTGACCACAACTGCTAATTGTTCAACCACCCTTATGCAAGAGTCATTGGAAGTACCCAATAGACACACAGAGAGATGACGACACCCCACCCTGCTGCCTTTTAAAGAGAAGTGTGTCCTGTGAGTGTGTGGCTGCTGGGGCTTCAGGAGACCTGGGACTCAGGACTGCTCTCTGCCTGCTGCTGGCCGCCCAGCCTAGCTGAGGATCTGTGAGTAACAAAAGCTCCAAGCTTTGCCCTCTGCTCATGTCCTTGACCTGGCTGCAGTCAGGAAGGCAAGGATGCTCTGCAGGAACCCCCTGTGAGGAGGCCCCGCTGGGGTCTTCTTAGGCCTCTGGTAGCTGCCCAGGGTAGCAGCCTGCAGCTAAGTTAATAAGGAGCTCAAAGTCTCCAAACACACACACCCACAGGTTCTGTCCAGGTCAGACAATAGTAGCTCCTTAGAACATTCTTTGATTTTAAGTAATGTCTCCTCAGGTCTGCTGCTCATTTTTTGATCAGGTTATTTGGTTTTGCTACTGACGTGTGTCTGTTGCCTCTGTATTTGGGACATGAATTGCGTTTGGAATATGTGCTTTGCATGTGTTTTCTACCACTTCCCGGTGTGCGTGCTCATCCAGCTGGTGGCTTCCAGTGTGTGGAAAGCTGCGTGGTCTGAGGCCACCCCACAGCTCCACCTTGGCTTCTGCTACCTCTGCCTTTGGTGTCATAGGCAAGACATCATTGCCCAGGTCCAGGGTCAAGAACTTAACTTCTAGATATCCTTCAGTCGTCCTGTGGTCTCAGGTCTTTTGCTGAGGTTTTACATCCATTTGGTGTGAAATAAAGGTCCAATAATTGTACATTATACATCATTTTGAGTACTTAAGATTTAAATGTTTTAAATACGCAGCCCTCACTCAAAATGATGGAAAAAATGGACAAGCCTCAGCTTAGGCAGCTCTCTGCCCAGGATGCTACAGAGCTCCTGTCACCTGTCACCTTATTAGGTCACTGTGAGCTTCACACCTGCTCATGCAGGGACCTGCTCACCCCTAACCTCAAAACCCCTTTCAGGAGGGTAGACCAGCCCTGAGCCCTGCCAAGAGCTAACCTCCTACTCCAGTGTGGTCAGAGGCTGTTCATTTCAATATTAAAAAGAAATATTCAATTAAAAGGGAAATAGGAAATTTAAGTGGGAAATGCAAAATGATACCAAAGTCTGAAAGGTCATTATCAGTTTGCATTGAGGATCTCAAGGTCAAGGGCGGCCTCCATCCACATCCAGTGCACCTTCTCAGACACAGCCATGGGCTCTGAGCCTGCTCCTCTCACTCACATAAATGCAGCCACCTCCTGCTCCACACACTCAGTCTCCTTCCTCCCTTCCTCAGGTGACTCCAGCCATGCGGACCCTCACTCTCCTTGCTGCCCTTCTCCTGCTGGCCCTCCAGGCCCAGGCTGAGCCTCTCAGAGCCAGTGGTGAGGAGTTCCCAGACGAGGAACAGCATGAACCAGATGACCACGACCCAACCCTGTACTTGACAACTGAAAACTCTGCTCACGACTCAGGTGAGAGCTGCCCCACGGTGGAGACACGACATGCAGAGGGAGGACAAGAGATGGGCTGCAGACTCAGGCCTGGCACAGTCACTGCAGTGACCTCACTTAACCCCCATGGCCTTTCATTTTCTCATTGAACAGTGAGCACCTAGTGGCTCTTTACAGAAGATAATTTTTTTCCTGCAAAAACATTGGATTCCACGATTTGCTAGTGCAGTTCACTAGGTTTAGTGTAGGAAGAGCCTTACTGACCAGTCCTTTCTGGATCTAATTGGGTGGCCTTAGGCACAGGGAGACCAGTTTCTTCTGTGTCTCAGGAGGAACTTCTAGAAGTGTGGAATTTGTATGAAGGTGCATTCAGACACACGTGTGACAGGGCAGGAGTGAGGGTGAGCGGAGGTGTGTGTCTAACCCTGTGTGTGACCCACACTTGCCATGTGCCTTACTGCTATGGCTGAGGCTGCACACACTGCTGTCTGTAAAGGACTTACAGGAGGAACCCCCCAGACTGCACCTCCCCCAGGCCTCTCCTCACCGCCCTGCTGCCCAGCCCTGGTCTGACACTGTCTTGTGTCCACAGGTGAAAGGGCAGGCTCGTGGTGTTCCTGTAGGAATGCCATCTGTGGCATCGTGGGGCTCATAGTAGGAAACTGCCACTTCAATCAAGATATGATAAGACTCTGTTGTACGCGGAATTAGGATTTCCTGGAGACCTAGAAGCGAGCTCTTTTTCCCCTGTGCCTTGTCATGGATTTCCCTCCCCAACCCAATTAAACGCCTTGCAGCAAGCTCTCAGTGTCTGTGCTCCTTAGAAGCTTGCTGGGTGTCGCAATGAGCACTCTTTGGGGTTTATCTAGAATGAAGCCCCTTTAAACAAAATCTGGCTCCAGACACGGGATGCCAAGGAGAACACAGCATCAGACACAAAGTGGTGAGAGAATTCTGAACTGCGCTGCTGGTGCCCCTGATGCCCTCTCCTGGCCCTGAGCTCTGCCTCACTGGGAGTGGACTCCCTCTCAAAGACAGCTCTCCTGGGGAGGCAGAGCAATCACTGTCCGCCTCAAGTCCACCACTATAGCAATCAGAGGAACTGCCTTCTCTCTGCAAAGTGTAGAAGTTTTGCTGAACACCTCATGGAAATCTGCCTTTCAGGCCCTGGGCTGTGGTGACTCCACACAGACAGCTCTAAGGAGTGGCAGGAAGGGTTGTTAGTGGGACAGCACACATAGGAAGAAAAGCAGAATGCCACCAGGGGACGCGCTCTTGTCCCCACCAAGTAGCACACCTAGTGGACCTGGCCTGGGACACACAGAGCTGGGTTCCAGAAGCACTCCAGGCACAGACCCACCTGTGACAACACACCTGGTGGTCGCCGTCAGCTGTGGGAACCTGACTCTGCCTGCAAAGTGCAGGTTCCAGTGAGCACCTGGAAATGAAGAGGCCCGAGGCTGTGAAGCAACCCAGAGTTCAAGTCCATGCTCCAGGGTGCTGAGGGGGTGAGCTTCAGGGCCAGTGAAGGCAGGACCTGGGTCTGAGGAAAGCAGGCTGGAGCAGCACCCCCAGACCCCAGGGTCTGGACCACCATGGCCATAGCTCCCCGTGTTGCCCTGTGTCCAGTGCAGCTGCCCAGCACACACACACACACACACACACACACACACACTCTCTCACACTCACTCACTCACTCACGCGCCAACATACAGGATCCCACCCTTTTCTAAGTTGGCTTCTTCTTCTTGTACAAGACTTCAAGCTCTTGCCTAAAAATCATGTCTCTGAAGGAACAGCCCCCATCTTGGAGGGATGAGATGTGACTCTCACTCCTGTCTGGCCTTTCCTTCCCTCCCTGTGAGTACCACTGATCCTTGGCCAGACAGCGCCCGAGTCCTCCCCACAGGGGATCCTGTGAGCCACGCAGTGTGAGCCCAGGCTCCTCACCTGACTCCACTCACCCTTCCCCAGGGATCCCACAGCACAGGACTAGAGCTAGGCTGTGCCAGGGCAATCTGTGTTACTCCTGCTGTCTGGTCACTGGGAGATGACCCAAGACCTAGACCTATAATAGAGACCAAGGGTGCATACAGATGGCCAGTGTCACTAGTGGGATTATTCACCATCTAGTAGACACTGACCTGGGCCCAGTCATGGCAGTGACCACCAGAACCGACTCATTCCCAGAAGGCCCAAGGGAAACAGGCCCTCTTCCCACCTGCCCTCCACTGGACCTCTGAGGGGTGTCTGAGTAAGGGGCTGCCTGTCTGAGGAGGCCAGACCAGGGCTCCACCCACCACCCACAGCTGGGGAACCATAACCGTGACCCCAGGGAGCACAGAGCACATCTGTGGGCCTGCCCCAGAGAGGGAGGGTCCAGCTCCCTGGGTGGACAGTGAAGGGCTACCACAGGGCTCCCTGGGAGGTCAGGCACGCTCTTCAGGTTCTTGCACCTGCCACTGCCTGGAGCTCTTGTGGTCCTTGATGGAGCCTCCACGTCATCCCTACACTGTGGATGTGGCCCCGCCACCCCTCAGGGCTGCTGTCCTCATCCCAGGGTCCACTGCTCCCTCCCAGCCCTGGGGTCTCTGCTAAAATTTCACTTGGTCACTGAGTTCTGCGTGATTTCTGTTCTTCACATTGCACCCTGTTCCCCTGCTGGTCTCCATCCAACTTCCTCTCTTGATCCTTCTCTATGGAGGTCAAACCACGTCATACATTTTACTTATTTTCTCTGCCACTGGTTTACCATAGTTAGAATGTAATCCCATGTTTTGCTCATCACTTCACTACTACCTAAATAACTCCTTTACAAGTGATAAGTGATGAAGAATTTCATTCTGATTACTGCATAATTACAAAATTATTAATTTCCTCTAACTGTACCTAATGATATGTAAATGATGTTATTTTTGCTAAACTGCCTGGAAGAAAATTCAATCCTATGGAGATAAATCACTCCATATATTCTATTCACATGTCAGTTTATGTCCAATAAAATAATTAAAATACTTTACAATTACATTGAATATATAAATATTGATATTAATGTTTAATATAAATGTATTAATAGATAAATGTGATTTCATGAAGGATCAGGACTTTTAAATCCAAAGAGCAGGTTGAGCAAAGAGTTCCTGGTGAATCTCCACCTGAAACACAACAGATATGGGAAACTCAGATAGGTTAAGGCAGGGGTGGGGCAGACTTTGAGGCACAGAGTGGAAGAACAAGGGACTTGCAGGGCCAGGTCCACCTCCATGGCATTTGAGGAAGTGATGCATCAAGAGAAGAGGCTGAGGCAGAGCTCGCAGCAGATACGCCCAGAAGCCTGTGCCAATCCAGGGGACAGAGGCTGGGCAGGGGTGGGACGTCCTGTCTGCTCTGTGGATGCAGGGGCATGGCAGCATGACCTGGGCTGGTTGCTGTGATAATCGAGGCTGGTCTGAGACAGATGCCATCTCCAGGGACAGAGGTGGTAGGGAAGATATGTGAGGACTTCCCACAGCCAGGGCAACTTCCTCAGCCTCCCACAAGACACAAAATCCAGGAATACCAGCAAAGATCCACTGCTTATCTCCTGATTGCCCCCAAGACATCTGGCATTTTCTCCCTGAAATGGGCTACTCATGTGAGAGGGCAAGGCAAGGAAGCTTTAGTCAGGTGTGGAGCCATCCCTTTGAAATAGAATCGAAAGAGCCCCTCGGTCCCTGATAGACGATGGAAGGCTAAAGCCACCAAGTGCAAATCAGGAAGCAGACGGTGAACAGCACTGGACACCCTCCCCACTAATGCCAGGCAGCACTGCTCCACAGCTCTCTTCAGTGCCGAAATAGTCTGCCTTTTGCTACGAGATGGTTGATTTCAACTTTTCCCTCCATCAATCTTGACCTCATTGCGATCATCTGAATACATTTTCCTTCCCATTGTTAACAAGTGCAATATTCCTTTTAAAATAGAAGACATTCATTTATTTGCTAAATTTTTTAGCTGGCACCTAATGATTGTACCAATTTATAGTGTATGTTTTGAAGTTTTTGATGCATGTATACATGTATACGCTGTATAACAATATGTGGGACCAGGGCTGTAGAGGTGAGGCGGGCTCCTTCACAAGGTCCTGCTTTATGGCTTATGGAGATTTCTCTCTTTTAAACTATCTGAAAATATTTCTGTATGTTGATCATAAAAGATGTGTATTTCCTAATTCATGGCAGGAGGCAATTCTAATATAAATATTTTGGTAATTTGATTTTTAAAACTATATGCATTATAAAAGAATGAAATATCAGAGAAAAACACAACTAATTAGTTATTATAAGTAGTGGGATGTCTATATAATATACTATACTACACACAAACTAGGTACTACCTATTATATATGTTACATATGCATAAATTTCCATGACAATATATATCAATGTATCAGTGCAGAGCACATCATATATAAGATACTTAGTATGATATAACATTATACATATATGTATATATATATGTATATATATATAATCCCATAACCTAAAATCACTATTATATACACACATATGTATGTCTTCAATGTTCAATAGATGTTCACTAACTCAAGAACTCAAGTGTTTTTCATGGAACATCCTGTTTTTCCTTGAATCACCTCCTTTAGGACTAATGTAATATTTGGGGTTCTGGCAGCAGCACTGGGCACTGCCCCCTCCCCTCTGCAGACCTTGGGGAAACAAACTTGAGTCTTGAGGGCGCCAGTGCCACCTGCTGCCCATGGTGTGCCACTTCAGCCCCATCTGCCCAATTTCCTGAAGGGGCAGCTCCCACCTGCCTTGGCATTCAGTGTGGGCACTGGCTCATTCTCAGGACTCTGGATATTGTGTGTGGAAACAATGAAGCTACTCATGAGAAGAACAGAGACAGCCCTTGGCCCCAGCAGACTGCATTCCAGTGGAATCTCAGAGGTGCTGGGCCATTGCTGAGCTTAGCTGGGGCAGTAGGGGTGGGGTAGACAAAGACAGTGGGATCAGAGATAAGGTCCTCAGCCCTTGAGAGTCCTGCTAGGGGTGCACAACATGAAAGGAGGTGCAAGAGCCTCCTGAATTATGAAAGGGAAAATATTTTTGCCCAATGTTTGTACTTATTTCTTGATAACAGGATATAAGACCTTCAAAATATTGCTGGGATAATGAAATGATCAATAACATGAAGAGATAGCACTCAGTGGGAGAACATCTTTACCACACGCACATCAGACAAAGTACTAATCTCCAGGATATATAAAGAACTCAAAAACTTAACACCAAAAAAAAATCAATAAATGGACTTAGGAACTGAACAGATATTTCTCAGAAGATCAACAAATGTATGAAAAATGTTCAACATCTCTAGCAATTAGAGAAATGCAAATCAAAACTCTCTAAGATTTCATCTCACTCCAGTCGTAATGGAAATTATCAAGAATACGAGCAACAATAAGTGTTGGTGAGCATGTTGGGAAAAGGGTGCACTTATACACTGCTGGTGGGACTGCAAAGTGATGCAACCAATCTGGAAAGCAGTATGGAAATTTCTTAGAAAACTTGGAATAGAACCACCATTTGACCCAGCTATCCCACTCCTTGTTCTGTACCCAAAAGTCTTAAAATCAGCATACTATAGTGAGGCAGCCACATGTTTATAAGAGCTCAATTCACAATAGCTAAATTGGAAGCAACGTAGAAGCCCTTAAATAGATGAATGGATAAAGAAACTGTGGTATATATACACAATGAAATACTACTCAGCATTAAAAGAAAATAAAATTATGACACTTGCAGGTAAATGGATAAAGTTGGAGAATATCACGCTAAGTGAAGAAAACCAATCCCCAAAATCCAAAGATCAAATAATGTTCTCTCTGATAAGTGAATGCTGATCCATAATGGGGGGGGGGTCGTTGGAAGAATTGAGGAAATTTAATTGGGCAAAGAGGAAGGAGGAGAAGGGAGGGGGCATGGGGGCAGAAAAGATGGTGGAATGAGATGGACATCATCACCTGGGTACATGTATGACTGCACATGTGGTGTGACCCTACACCCTGCACAACCAGAGGCGTGAAAAGTGGTGCTCCATTTGTGCACAATGAATTGAAATGCATTCTGCTGTCAGGTACGACTAACTAGAAAAAAATTTAGAAAAAAGGAAAGAAAATATACAAGGCCCAATTGAACTTCAAAAAGACAACAAATAAATGTGTCTTATCATAAGTATTCCAAACATTCTTGTTGTTTATTTGAATTAACATTTTAATGGTTGTTCTATGATTCCCTTGGCAGCCCTAAATCTGAGGGATGAATTAAGAGTTGCCCATGCTCTTCCATGGCCAGGTCACACGGGATCAAATGGAACAGTACAGGAGAGACTGGGAACAGCATCTAAAGAGTCCACAGTGACCCAGAAAATTGTGGGGTGGTCTAAGAAAAGTTGACTGGAAAAATAAAGAATACTATAAGCTACAAAAATGAATAAATAAATAAATAACGTTAATTTTTTAAAAAGTGGATTTCAGATGGGGAGAGGATCTGAGAGTCTTCCATAGCCTAGCTAGACTAACGCAGACTCAAGAGTATAAAGAACACTTGAAATGCAACCTACAGGTTATCTAAAAATCTCTCTCAAGCTTTGAACTAGAAAAACTGTAACCCATAAAAATGTATTTGTAATAATAGTTATTTTATTTATTTAATTATGTGCTAAATAATTAATTTTAAAAACATTATTAATAATTTATTTATTTTTGTGCTGGGTATTGAACTACAGACCTACATACCCTATCAATTTATGTTTTCTTTTGAGACAGGGTCTCACCAAGTTGCTGGGGTTGATCTTGACCTTGTGGTCCTCTTGCCTTAGCCTCCCAAGACTCTGGGCTTGCAGGTATATGCCACTGCTCCTAGCTCAGTGTTATTTATTAAATTCTACAATCTGGAAAAGACATATTGCTGGGACATCAGTGTTCATATATAGTTAACTCAGAAAGATGAGTGTGAGAAGGAACCCACAGCAAGTCCCCACAGTGTCCCCAAAGCCCTTTGATGCTCCCCTGGGCAGCAGCTCCCTAAGCCACATGGACCGTCTATCTGCTTGGTGCCTGCGACGCCTCATGAGCTAAGGTCCTGATCTGATGAGCCTCGCTGCTCCCTTCTGTGTAAACACTTACCAGGGAACCTGCAGATGGCTCTGTGGTGTAATCTATCCCATGGAAGAGACAAGGGGACATTTAATGGCCGTAGTTGGCCACCTCATTTCACATTGTCCTTTATGTGAAGACTTGTAACCTCGTGTAAGCATATGGCGATCTCAGTAGGTCAGCGTACCTGAGTCATGGTAGGAAGGCCAGGTGGTGATGTGGTTATTGTCTTCCTCTTGAGCCAGGGGGGACAGTGTCATAGACCTTAAATTCTAAAAGGACACGTGAAGTGTGGGGTAGAAGGATAAAGTTTAATTAGAAACCCAAACTTGGGTTTAAGACCACGTCCTACCTCATGGTTCAGTGCCAAATTCAAATACATGTGAAACAAGTGCCTCTCTATACTAATGGACCCTACAATATGAAGGGCTTTCTCTGGAGACTGGCCATAGATTTCCAGACTTCTTTCCCTCTGCATGGATCCAGGCACTGGTATTTGAGAGAAAGCTTTTGAGTCCATTGCTTTTCTTTAAGCATCTCCTGCTGGAGAGGGAGCCACCCGTCCTGTTGTTCTGGCCCATGTCTCGTGTGTCCTCCAGCTCAGAGCAGTGTCATTAAGGCACAGTTGCTGGGAGCCCTCCACAGAAGGCCTGCTGCAGTGTCTGGGAAAGAGCCAGCACTTTGTGTTCCTAGTGTGTTCCCTGGTGCTGTTGTGCCTCTGTCACCAGGACCAGCCTGGGCACCACCTGCTCTGCATCCTGGGAAATGGCACTGCTCTCACACACCCACCTGAGGCCAGCTAGGACACCACTCTGTCCTCGTCCCCTCACTTCCAGGACCCTTCTCCCTCCCTGTCCTGCTGCTCATGCACCCCATGGCCACAGCCTCATCTTCTCACCTCTGGGGTGACTCAGATCTGGACTCCAGCGCACTACTCTGCCCCCACCCACCATGCCCTCAGGAGCTGCTCCCAGGCACCCTGTCAGGCCCCATCACTGGCCTGTGTGCTCTGTGCTCTCCACGGCACCCATGGAAGTGTCCAAATCTGTGCTTTGATTCTTCCCCACCACGAACCTGCTCTAGGCTCCATCATTTATCTCACCATTGAGTGGACAGGATTCCTTGGGCATTCTCTCTCCCATCCCAGGGTCAAGGGCAAATGCCAACCATTCACCTTCATGCTGAGAAAAGTTCCCCAAACCAGGTAAATCCCATCTCAGCACAACTGAGTTCTCTGACTTATCTATAAAGCTCCAAAACCCTTAGTTTGCTGTCCCGGTCCCAGAAGAGAACACCAGAACATCTTATAATCTCAAGTCTAGAAAAAGTCTGAAGAAATACGTGGCCTACATTTTTCAAATGTGAAATAAGAAAGGCATTTTATAATTAAAGAAACTATGACAATATATACTAAAAACATAATAGTCTCACATAGACAATTATCTAAAATTTAGTTGTTTTTAAAAAAAAGCTGTTTTAAACAAGAGGTCTCACACATACTTTGAAATTAAGGGAAAACAATAAGAACATATGCACACATTTACTTCTTATTTTCTGGCTTTTTCAGCCACTATCTTTACAAAAATAACATCCACATCCATTCAGTTCACACATTTAAAAGGAAAACTATAGTGCTTTTTGTGTCTTTCTACAAACACACAGCAGTAGGCACAGTTAATGTCAGGACATTCCTCACCACAAAAACAAGCCAGTACCTGTCACCTCCTGCCCTCTGACCTCAACCCCTGACCCAAGTGCATACTGACCTGTTTGCTGTCTTTTCTCAATATTTCGTATGAGCAAGATAATATAATCGTGGTATCTTAAAATTTAGAGTATTTGTATACAACCAAAGGTAAATTATCAGCCCAAAATAGTTATTACAACATCAAAGTTTTCTTCATAAGAAAAATGGTAGATATAAGGAAAAAAGAACAACAAACACATATTTTATAAAGAATTAATGGCTATGAGTACAGAAAACTACAAAACCACAAAGAAACCAAAAAGAAGAGAGGAAAAATAGTATGCAAAACCTCCCAGAAAGCTCTTACAAGATGACAGGAGTATGTCCTTACTCTTAACTCTCAATAATAACCACAAATGTAAAGTAACAAAATCTTTGATGAAAGATATAGATGAGCTGAATGAATTTTACCTCCTTAAGGTGTAGTTATGCACCCGAGGAGAGACTCACCCCACATGCAAGGACACAGGGAGGGAACGGTACTTACGGGAAAGGAGGTTCTAGGCAAATGGAAACCATACTTCTATCACAGAAAAGAGTCTCTGAACTAAAAAAAACAGAGAGGAGGAAAAAATTGTTGCCGACTGAAGTGATTGCCACTTGGAGCAACGAAGCCACAGGAAGAAGTTCAGAGGCAAACTGGAAACCAACAGGCTTTTTATTTTGATAACTTCTCTCTCCGGCTCTAACAATGACTTAACACACACCACGAAAAAACCCACAAAACAAAAATGGTGCCAACCTGATCTGATCTCGGCTCAAGTCTCGCGAGATCCTGGGCCAAGTCCCGTGAGACCATGGAAGGCAGCAATGTCCGAATATCTCTATGGCCCGCAGCCAGCTGCAATCTCAGCCATCTCCCCAATCAGGGCTCCTGCAAAAAATGACCTAAAGAAATGACAGACAGCAAGAGGGAGCAACAATTGCACACACATGCGCACCCAGCACCACAGAGCCCAAAAACATGAGTCAGGTATCAGTGACCAAAGGCAGAGAGAGAAACCACCGCAGAACATCAGCAAGGCTTCAAACCCCCACTTTCAGAAATGGACAAAACACACAGGTAGCAAATCAACAAAGAAACCTCCCATTTACAGGGCTCCATAGACCAAAGTGTTTTAACTGACATGTAGATTCCCTCCCAGCCCATGGTAGAGAGCACACCCCTACTGAACAGCACATGGAACCCGCTCCTACATCTTATGTCAGCCACAGGACAGTCTCGACAACTGTTGAAAAACTTAGATCAAGCATCTGTTCTGAACACAATAAATAAAACTAGATTTCAACAGAAAGTCAAAAGCGTAAGGAACTTGGGAAACTACACATGTACATGGAAATAACATGCTCTAGAATGAACTGTGGTGCCATGGAGAGCTTTAGAAGGAAACTGAAAAACTTGGTGAAGAGTAGAAACGAAAATGACAAAACTCAGGGGCCGCAGCACTAGATCCTCACAGGGACACAGACGGCCTGCAGCCTGCCTCAGCAAAGGGGGAACGTCACACAGGCCTTGGACGGGCACCTCCTCATCTTACCCAGACACCAAGGAAAGCCAAGGCTGGGATGGAGGGCGTAGTAAGTCTCAGGACAGGAAACAACGGAGTATCTGCTACACACACACACACACACACACACACACACACACACACAGCAATGGCACAAACACAGAGGCTTTAAAAATATTTCTTAAAAATGGACATACTTCTGTTAGGATAAATAACATGAAAAGAGAATAATTAAATATTTGAATAATTAAATCGTACATGAAGAAGGACATAAAACACCTACTATTCTAATAATAGAAAGGATCATGACAAATTGTTCTGTATAGCTACATGTCAAAACATAAAAACGTACAATAAATGGATTAATTCTGCGAAAGAAGCAGTCTGTCAAAATGGAATCAAGAAGAAATTGAAACGGGAAAGAGATGATAAAATAGAGACAAAATTGAACCCAAAATAAAAACTTCCAAAGAAAGATCCAGTCCTCGCAGCCTCACTGATGAAGTCTACACAATATTTTAAAAATTGACACCAATTCTTTTAAACTATTGCAAAGAGTAAAAGAAGACAGGATTATCCAAGTTCTTTTCCACTCTTTCACTTTAATACATTATGTTGGTGTATTATCGTTTTACAAAATAGTGGAATTTGATGTTACTAATTCACAACATAACAATAGTACAGTATTAATAATAAATTCATAATATAGCACCATAACTGGACTAATATCATTTAACAGGATTTCCTGTTTCCCTCCCCTACTCCCACCCCACTCTATTTTAGAGAGTAAGCACCACAGCAGATGTTCAACAGGAAAACATGGCAATGTCCTCATCACCACTGTCAGCTTCTACCAGACTCAGACAACACAGAGAGCTAACAACCCTATGGAGGAAACTACCAGAACAGAAGAACTTCAAAGGGACCTCCAGGGCAAGCCTGCCACCCCCACCAAATGTCCCCTATGGCCTCATCCTCTGAGCCTGCTCCTCACACACCTATAAATGCAGCCGACTCCTCCCTCCACACACACTCAGTCCCTGCCTCCCCTCCTGCAGGTGACTCCAGCCATGAGGACCCTCGCCCTGCTCGCTGCCCTTCTCCTGCTGGCCCTCCAGGCCCAGGCTGAGCCTCTCCCAGGAAACACTGAGCAGGCCCCAGACCAGGAGCAGCCAGGGGAAGAGGACCAGGACATGGACATCTCCTTTGCCGGGGCTGAGGCCTCTGGTCATCAGAGAGCAGGTGAGAGACCCCACCAGGGCACAGGAATGGAGGGCAGAGGAGGGCCTGCAGGCAGGCTGGGGAACGGGTCTCCAGGGGTCTACATCACTTACAGGACTGCATCCAACCTCTCTCAGACTTGACTCCTAAGTTCAAGAAGAGCAAAATGAATGTATGAGAATTTCTTCTCTCAGACTTGACTTTCTCTCCTAAGTTCAAGAAGAGCAAAATGAATGTATGAGAATTTCTTCTTTCAGAGATTTTAGATTCCAAGATCATGTTTCAAAATCACAAGCCCTAAGATCTGTACAGACTTACAGACTAGGACATCCTGGATCATCCTGGAAAGACCTATAGAGAAGATATTTTGCTCTATTAGAGGAGATTTTAGAAACAGGAGTCTGGAGTGCGAATGGGTCTCCAAGCCCCTAGTGAGCAACACGTGCCTGCATTTCCGTTTCTCTCCCCAGGGCTTGTTCCATTGCTGGTGTAGTGGCCCCAACAGAGCAGACCCTCACTCCAGCAGGGCCTTCTCCAGAACACTTCACCCAGGTGTCTGCCCCTAGGGCCCAATACATGTTTCTGTTCCCGTGTCCCCAGATCTACCAAGGAGCCGTTCCTGCAGCTGCAGAAGAAGAGGCTGCTCTCCTTCAGAGCGCTTTTCTGGGCAGTGTGTCCAGAATGGTGAGCGCTACCCACTATGCTGCCGCAGAGGATGGTGAACCCAGACAGTGAAGATCACCGTTGACTCTGAGCCCTGCGAGGGAATAGGCATTCCCTTCGACCTGTCCTCACATTTCTATCTCAGTAAATTCCTTGCAGCACTTTCTCTGTCTCCGTGCCTCTTTGATGATTGCCTGGGATCTCAGTCAGGGCTCTTCAGATCAGGGGCCAGAATCTGAAATGAAACACTCGAAAACAAAATCCTGCCTTCGAGTTCTGGAAATGTCCACCCCAAGTGAGAAAGCTCAGAGGACGCTGCCGAGCTGCCCCTCCACTCCTGTGTCTGGGCTCTTCCTGCATTCTGCACTCTCAAAGACTTGCCCACCCCAGTTTGATTCCCCAGTTGACACCAATTTCCTTTCCAGAAAGGCACCACCCTCTGTCCCAGGTTCTGGAGTCATTCAGATGAAGCGTTAGTCCTGTGGGTGTGGGTGCGGTACTATGTAGGAGCCCTGTTTGGGGAGATGGTTTAAATTGCGGTTGACTATGGGCCATGGAGGTTTGGGCATTGCCGCCTTTTGTAGTCTCACGGGACTTGGCCCGGGATCTCGCGGGACTTGGCCCGGGATCTTGAGGGACTTGAGCCGAGATTGTTGATCGGGTCAGCGCCATTTTTTGGAGGTGTGTGTGGTGCGTGTTAGTCGTTGTTAGAGCCAGAGAGAAAAGTTATCAGAATAAAAAGCTGTTCGTTTCCAGTTCGCCTCTGAACTTCTCCCCGTGGCTTCGTTGCTCCAAGCGGCCATCGCTTCAGGCGGCAACAGTACTACAGGTGGAATCCAAGGGGGTTCTACCGTGGAGCTGCACCCTCAGAACTTTTCATCTTTGAAGTTGAGACAGATTCCCACTAAGTTGCTGAGAGTAGCCTCAAACTTGTACTCCCCCTTCCTAGGCCTCCTGGGTAGCTGGGATGACAGGCCAAAGCCACTTCATCAGGTAAAACTGCCATCTTTTAAGACCTAGGGTTGCTTCAGCTACATTCCAACAACATTAAGAAGGAATGGATTGTTAATTGTCGTTGTGAATACGACAGAAAGATTACGACGGACACATCATCACTTTATGGAAGCAACCCGTCGCAAAGGCTGGACTTTACATACACGCAGTGGGTCTTCGTGAAACCAAACACAAGGGAAAAGTCCTCACGCGCACGCTGCAGCTTACACGCTCAGCTGCCTGAAAACTGCTAAGAACCTGACACTGCCTGTAAAACAGAGTCTAAGGGGCACCAAGGAAAAGTGAGCAGACATTACGTGAAGAGACATAAAGCCACTCTCCAGGAGCCCCCACGGAGGCTGCGGCTGCTGGGCTCCGACATCCAAAACATCGTGCATGTTAGGGGTCAGGCAGGAAATCAGGTCAGAGGAGAGGACAGCAGTGGCCCAGTGCGTGACCAGCAGGGTCTGGTCTAGAAGCCAGCTCCCCGATGCTCTACGTGCAAGGCTGTCTGTCCCAACATCACACGGGGCAGGCTTTGCACCTCTCCTGAGATTGACTTTCTTCCAACAAGTCACATTGGGTCTTGTCCAAAATTAAGTGACCAAAGGGCCCATCTGACATTGAGTGGGACAAGAACCTTCAGACTTCTGACCTCTGTTTCCTCCCACAGCGTCTTGGATACTTGTTCAGCAAGTCCCTCACATGCCCTTCAGATAGTGACCCCAATCCCTGTTGAGGCTTCTAGAATGAGCCCAGACACCTCATCCTCTCTCTGGAGTCGTGTCCCACAGCTCACTCTGCAGTGACGACCTCAAGCTGGTCACCTGAGTCATCTGATCAGGCCAGCACTCAAAGCTCCACATTTTCAAATGAGCATCATGTGGACTTTCATGATACGTTTGTACTTACTTGATTTCCACCAATGGAATCTATAGGCCTGCTGTTTCTACTAGCACTATTTGAACAACTAAAGTCAGTACGCAGCCTCCCTTCCCAAAATCATGTTGCATTTTCAATTTTCACCCCCATAAGAAAACCAAAAAAAAAAAAAAAAAAAAAGTGAGGTGAAAAAAGACCATATCTGGGCTAATCATGGCTCTTCACATCTTTTAGATACTGTCAGATCCTGGAGGCTGACAGTATCCTTCTTCTCTGTGATGGTGCTATTTTTCAACCAGGAAATGCTGAGACATTGCTAGTGGCTCTCCCCCCAAACCTGATGCAAAGCAAGATTATGGAAAAAGCTCTCAGACCCACGGGCATTGTGATGGGGAAGGGAGGAGAAATTCCCACGTGGAAATCGATTTGGTTCAGGCTTCTCATTCACTTGGCTCACAGAGGCACAGACATCCATCCACCCTGCCAAACAGCACCCCGGCTGCCACCCACTTGACCTGGTCTCATTTTCTCAACCTTGAAGGACAAGCTTAGCCTTTCTGTCTTCCCTTAAGATTTCCTCTGTTCCTTGAAAGTTCTTCTGTCAAATGCTTTTTAACAAGCAGCTACCAAAATTAATAGTACTAGAATTTCTGGAAACCACCCTTGCATGGTTCTGCTCTAGATGACTCCACTCCCCAAGTTACTCCCTCACTGGTAGGTTCAGATCAGAAGCACTGAGTTCCAGAGCTGTTGACAACTCCTGCTTCACCTCCACCTTCAGGTCATTGTACGTGCCCATGAGGAAAATCAGACCAGGCATGTTTGATGATCTATTTCAGGCTATAAGGACCCACATGCTTAGGGACGGCATGCCATTACCCAAATGCCACAGCTGATCAACAACAGTGGGCCACGCTGTCCATCCTGAAGGGACTGAAGGGCAGGAGCTTTGTTGGTGACCTCAGAGCCCCATGGTGTTCACAGACCTCTAGCAGCTCTTGGATTCAAGCCTCTTCCATGGAATCAACTTTTTTCCTTGGTTCAGCTACATTGGGTCTAGTGATCCAATGTAGGCACTTGGCCTTTAGTGACCAGAACTGAAGCAAGCAGCACTGGGCACTGCCCCCTCCCCTCTGCAGACCCTGGGGGAAAACAGACTTGACTCTTGAGAACGTCAGTGCCACCTGCTGCCCATGACCTGCTACTGCAGCACATTTGCCCAATTGCCTGTGGGGACAGCTCCCACCTGCGTTGGCATTCAGTGTGGGCACTGGCTTATCCTCAGGACTCTGGATGTTGAATGAAAAGACTGAAGCTAGACAGGAGAAGAACACAGAGACATCCCTTGGCCCCCGCAGATTGCCTTCCAGGGTGAGTGTCACAGGGGCTGGGCCATTGCTGAGCTTACATAGGCCGGGCAGGGGGAATAAACAGGGGAAGAGAGGGGTCAGATAAGGTCGTCATCCTGAGGGTCCTGCTAGGGGTGCTCCTATCTAAAGGGTGAGCAGGAGCCTTCTGAAGTACGGAAGGGAAAATGAAGTTTTTGATATTTGTAATCGATCATTGAAAGCACAATCTCAAGAACTGGGCCTTACAAAATGCTGCTGGAACACCAGTGTCTGCATATAGTGAGCTCAGGGAGCAAAGTGGAGAGGAGAGCAGGTGGGACGCACAGCAATTCCCCGCATTACCTCCCAAGCCCTTTGATGCTCCCCCGGGCTAACAGCTCCCTGAGCCACATGGACCGTCTATCTGCTTGGTGCCTGTGATGCCTCATGAGCTAAGGCCCTGATCTGATGAGCCTCGCTGCTCCCTTCTCTGTGGACACTTACCAGTGGTCCTGCAGATGGCTCTGTGGTGTAATCTATTCCACATGGAAGAGATTAGGGGCCACTTAATGTCCATGGGAGGCTACGTGATTCCACACTGACCTTCAGGTAAAGATTGGGGAAATGGAAGGATGTGGCCCTATAGGATGGGTCAGGGTACCTGAGTCAAGGTACCTGAGTCAGGGTCCAGGTGGTGGTTGGTAATGACCTTCTTCTTGAGCCAGGATGATACAACATGGACAGCTGAAATTCTAAAAGGACATTTCAAATTTGCGGTGGAAGGAGAAAGTTTAATTAGAAACCCCAGTGGAGCTAAAGACAACTTCATACCCCAGAATTCAGTGCCAAATTCAGAAACATGTGAAACAAGAGCCTTTGTGCACCAATACATAGCCCTATAGTATAAAGAATTTCCTGAGAGAATGGCCAAGGATGTCCAGAATTCTTTACCTCTGCATGGACCCAGGCACTGGTGTTTGAGAGAAAGCTTTTGAGTCCATTGCTCTGGAAGACCTGGAGATGGAGAGTCTGTCCAGGTCCATCTGGTCCATGCATTCAAGTGTCCTCCAGCTCAGAGCAGTGTCATTAAGACACAGTTGCTGGGATCCCTCCACAGAAGGCCTGCTGCAGTGTCTGGGAAAGAGCCCAGCACTTTGTGTTCCTAGTGTGTTCCCTGGTGCTGTTGTGCCTCTGTCACCAGGACCAGCCTGGGCACCACCTGCTCTGCATCCTGGGAAATGGCACTGCTCTCACACACCCACCTGAGGCCAGCTAGGACACCATGCTGTCCTCGTCCCCTCACTTCCAGGACCCTTCTCCCTCCCTGTCCTGCTGCTCATGCACCCCATGGCCACAGCCTCATCTTCTCACCTCTGGGGTGACTCAGATCTGGACTCCAGCGCACTACTCTGCCCCCACCCACCATGCCCTCAGGAGCTGCTCCCAGGCACCCTGTCAGGCCCCATCACTGGCCTGTGTGCTCTGTGCTCTCCACGGCACCCATGGGAATGTCCAAATCTGTGCTTTGATTCTTCCCCACCACGAGCCTGCTCTAGGCGCCTTCGCTTGTCTCATCACCAGGTGAACAGGATTCTTGTGCATTCTCTCTCCTATCCCAGGGTCAAGGGCAAGTGCCAAGCCCACAGCTACCTTATACTGTTCTCACAGTGACTTCCCACTGAGAAAAATCCCCAAACAGGTAAATCCCATTGAAGCACAACTGAGTTTTCTTCCTTGCTAGAAATCTCCAAAACCTTTATTTTTCTTTTCTCTGTCAGGAGAAGAAAACAAAATGGCATTATATATACTCAAGTCTAGAATAAGTCTGAAAATTTTTGTGCTCCACTTATTGAAATGAGATAAAGGTATTTTAAAAAATTAATGATTATATTTTGCAACTGTAACAATATCCACAGAAATTCAAGACTCCTAATGTGGCTTAAAGGTATATTTAAAATTTTAGCATTTTCAAGGGCTGTTTGAATAAGAGATGTTAAAAAATGCTTTGAAATTAATGAATTTATGGGCGTGGGTGGTGGCTCAGTGTTTAGAGCACTTGCCCTATATGTGTAAGGCACTGGGTTCAAATCTCAGCACCACATATAAATAAATGAATAAAATAAAGGTCCACCAATATTTTTTAAAAGTGTTTAAAATAAGAAATTAATGAAAGACAATAAGAATAAATCCACATATTTCCTTCCTCCTTATGTTTCTTGGTTTTAAAGCTACTTTCTTGATATAAAAACCCACATCCATTTAATGCACACATTCAAATGCTAACTTTAGTGGTCTTATTGTGTTCACAGACACATGCAGCAGCAGCCTCAGCCAACATCAGAACTTCTATCACTTACAAACAGGGCCAGAACCTTTCATCTCCTGCTGTCTGACCCCATCTCAGTACCCATGCACATGCTGAGATACTCTTTGTCTCCACAGATCAGCCTGCTCTGAATAGTTCATACAATGTGATAATATGCTACATTGTCTTTCAAAATTTAGAGTGTGCATACAACCATAGTAAAGTTGTTGTCTGTCCGGAGTCATCTACTGTATCTTGAATAGGTGCTATATAAGCAAACTTGCAGACATAAGAGAAAAACACACACACACACAGATGTTTCTAAAAAAACAAATCAACTCTTGTCACTATGGAAAACTACCAAAATCATAAACGGAACAAATAGGAAAAGAGAAAAAAAATATGCAATACTCTCACAAACCTCTTACAAGAGTAGATTCTTCACCATCAACAAAAACCACAAATGCAAATGGATCAAATCCCGCACTGAAAGACACAGGTGAGATGAATGCATTCTTTCTCCTTTAAGAAGTGACTCCATGCTGCCCAGGAGAGTCTCCCCTCACATGCAAAGACATACAGGGGGTGAAAGGTGCTGCTGGGGAAGGAGGTTCCAGGTCAATGGAAACCAAGACAGACAAGGAGCAACTTACTTCTATCAGAGAAAAGAGTCTCTAAACCAAAATCCAGAGAGCAGGAAGAACTGCCCTTGAGAAATACCTCAGCAAGGGGGAGCAACAACTGCACCCACTTGGGCACCCAGCACGCAGAACCCAACTACATGAGTCAGATAGCAGTGGCCAAAGACAGAGAGAGACCACCACAGAACATCAGCAGAGGCTTCAAACCCCACTTTCAGAAAAGGACAAGACACCCAGGCAGAAAATATGAACAAAGAAACATCCCATGTAAACTGCTCTGTAGACCAGAGGGACTTAGTGACATGTAGAGAAACTTCCAGCCCAGGGCAGAGAGCACACCCTCCGGAACAGCACATGGAACCTGCTCACTCCATTTGGGCCACAACACAAGTTTGAAAAACTGAAATCAGATGAAGCATCTGTTCTGAAGACAATGCAATAAATCTATTTTTCAACAGAAAATAAAAAATTTCAGCACATTGGTTTCTTGGGATTGGCTTATTCACTTAGCATGATATTATCCAAAATACACCTGGAAATTACACAACATGCCCTTGAATGAACTCTGGTGTCATGAAGATGCAAACAGAAATTTAAAAACTTCCTGAGAGGAAGGGAACAGGAAAAGAAAGTCACAAAGCTCAGAGGCCACAGCACTGGACCCTCACAGGGACGCAGACAGCCTGAAGCCTGCTTTAGAAAAGGGGGAGCTTCACGCAGGCCTTGAACTGCACCTCCTCATGTCACCCAGACACCAGGGAAAACAAAGGCTGGGGGAAGGAGGGCATAATAAGGCCCAGACCAGGCATCAATGGGACACTGCCTTAATGTCTATACAGTCAGAAACACAGAGCTGGATATTACCAAGCATAAAGAGAATTGACACACATTTAGCCAGGCTAACGAAAAAGACAAGAGAAAATATTCACATAAATGAATCAGAGATAAAGAAAAATATAAAAAATCAGATACTTCAGATATGAAAAGAATTACAACAAATTACTACATAAAAGCTATAGTTCAAGAAACAGATACATTCCAAGGTAGAAAGCGCCTATCACGACTGATCATGAAGAAACAGAAGCACAGGTGAGACCATGAAAGGCAGAGGAACTTGAACCCACGAGGAAACCTCCACCATCACAGAAAGCACAGTCCTCCTGGCCTCACTTTGATGCTACCAAATATTTAAACACTGATAACAATTCTTTGCAAACTATTTCACACTACTGAGAGCAAAGGATTCTCCCAGGTGGTTTTCTTCTTAATCTAGAAGGTAAACCCCAAAGCAGTTGTTCAACAGGAAAACATGTCAATATTCTTATCACAACCTTCAGCTTTACCAGGCTCAGACAACACAGAGAGCTAACAACCCTATGGAGGAAGCAACCAGAACAGAAGAACTTCAAAGGAACCTCCAGGGCAAGCCTACCACCCCCACCAAAGTCACCTGCAGCCTCAGGCCCTGAGCCTGCTCCTCACACACCTATAAATGCAGCCAACTCCTCCCTCCACACACACTCAGGCCCTGCCTCCTCTCCTCCAGGTGACTCCAGCCATGAGGACCCTCGCCCTGCTCGCTGCCCTTCTCCTGCTGGCCCTCCAGGCCCAGGCTGAGCCTCTCCCAGAAAACACTGAGGAGGCCTCAGACCAGGAGGAGGCCTCAGACCAGGAGCAGCCAGGGGAAGAGGACCAGGACATGGACATCTCGTTGACCGGGGATGAGGCCTCTGGTCTTCAGAGAGCAGGTGAGAGTCCCCACCAGGGCACTGGAATGGAGGGCAGAGGAGGGCCTGCAGGCAGGCTGGGAAACGGGTCTCCAGGGGTCTCTGTCACTTACAGGACCATGCCCAACCTCTCTCAGACTTGACCCCCTAACTAAATTGAAGAAAGAGAGAAAATGAATGCAAGAGCTTCCTTCCTTCAAAAATATTACATTCCACCATAATGTCGCAAATTCCCTAGGCTTAAAATATGGACAAACATGTGGATTAGCTCGTTTGGGATAAACATGGGAAAACTTGGTTATAGAGAAGATATTTTGCTCTATCAGAGGAGATTGAGACAAAGGAGTCTGTTCTGAGTGTGTTCGAATATACACGTGGTGGGTCAGGGGCTCTCGGCAGCCAAACAGGTGAGACTGGGGCTCCAGCCTGTGAGGGACCCACGTGGCTGTGCATTCCTGGTCCTCTTCACAGGGCTCGTACCAATGCTGCTGTAGTGGCCCCACAGAGATGACCCTCACCTAGCAGGGCCTTCTCCAGGAAGCTTCACCCAGGAGTCTGACCCGCCACTCAAATCGTGCTGCTCTCTCTGTGTCCCCAGGTGCACGAGGGGTCCTGAGATGTCGCTGTGCATTGCTTGGCTGTAGTATCCTAAGACTAGAACGCAACCATGGGTCCTGCTTCCGGAAAGGTAAAGTCTACACGTTCTGCTGCCGCCGAGTAAGATGAGCAGAGAAAGACCTGGACAACACTTCCTCTGAAACCTACAAAGGAACTGTCAACACCCCTCACCCCAATCCAGTTGTCCTCGGTTTTCTGGGTCTATCTCAAATACATTCCTCAGAGCAAGTTCTCTGTGTCTGTGCCTCCTTGATGACTGCCACGTGTCTCAGGCTGGACTCTTGCAGCTCAAGACCACAATCTGAAATACATTCTCATAAACAAAAGCCTGGCTCCCAGCATGAGGAGCTTCAGGGACAAACACAGGATCACACACCAATGAGGAGAAGTCTCAGCTGGTGCTGACCCCTCTAGCCTCCTCCCTGCCCCTCAGCTCTGCCTTCATTCAGACTGGAGGCACTGCAACCACCGTGCCCACATCACATGTGCTGCACAGTCGTATCCTGTGTTCCTGTACGAAGGCCACCATCCCCTTTGCCAAAGTCCTGGAGAGTGATTGAGTGGGTCCTGGTGAAACAGTGGGCTCTGAGGCCAGTGGGTTGATCAGCCCCACCAAAACAACAGGAAAGTGGAATGGGTCACTACCAAAGATGTCATGAGCACAGCAGAAAGCAGAGGAAGCCCACATCCACATGCAAGTTAGCACTAGTAAAGCTTACCTAGAAAGACCCTGGTTCTAGCTGCACTCAGTGGGACTTCAAGACCAACCCACCAGGCACAGCTCCGCAGCTGCACCCTGCAGCTCACACTCTCCTAGTCACATGAAATCCACTGAGGTCCAGACACTGCCTGTATCACAGCTCAGAGGGTGCAAAAGCAAAAGTGCAGACACAGAGCCAATCTCCAAGCCACAAGCAGTCCCCATGGAGGCTGCAGGCATCTGGACTCTGAGGCCCAAAACATCAGGCACATTGGAGTCAGGCAGGAAAAGGGTCTGAGAGAAGGAAGACAGCAATAGCTGTCAGAGCAGCAGAGCCGGGGACTGGGGGCCACGGCTCCCTGTTGCTGTCTGGTCACTGCTGTCCCCCCACACCACACCACGCTGGCTTTGCATCTGTCCTGAGCAGGACTGCCTGCCAAGGGGTCATGTAGAGTCACACCTAAATTCAGGGCTTGAAGGGGCAGTCTGTCACCTTGATGAGGCAGGATGTGACTCTTCCATCTCTCTGACCTCTGTCCCTTCCCCAGTCCCCCAGGCATCCTGGACACCTCTCCAGCATGTGTCACACATGGCCATCAGGACGTGACCACAAACACTCAGCGAGGCCTCCGCAGTCACACCCCAAGGCCTCGCGTCCACTCTGGGGTCTGCACGTCCCCCTGAGGAGCCACAGCACATGTTTGGAATAAGAACTGGGCAGGTCACGCCAGGGTTATGCTCACTGGTCTGGTCACTGGTGGGATCTCCCAGAAAGGTCTAGAGTCAGAGAGACGACAGGTGGCAGAGAGAAGGACAGCATCCCAGTCCAGCCGTGGTCGATCTTCACTAAGACAATGAGCTGGGCCCTCACCTCAGAGTGACGAGCAGCCCAAGCAACGCCCAGACCCAGAGAGGGCACAGAGGCTCCTCCACGTCCACTCCTGACTCTGAAGAGGGGCTGAGCCTGAGGGCCAGGGTCTGCTCTTCTGGGAGGCCAGCAGAGTGTCCTGTCCCTCATGCCACCCTTCACACCTCGCACCTCAGCAGTGACCACAGGGGCCAGAGTGAGTCCTCAGCCCTGACACACAAGGGACCCGCTCTCACCCCTGGGCACAGGGGGAGGCCTGAGCTGGCTCCATACGTGGAGTCCTGTCAGTGCCACTGCCTGGGACACTCTCAATGTCATGGCCTGAGTCAGACAGTCAGGCCAGCACCAAAGCTCCAGGTTCACAAAGATTCATATTGTGGACCTCACAGTAGAATTTCAGTCACTGTCTTTCCACCAGTGAGGAACTCAGGACTGCCAATCCTACTGCCACTACTTGAGTAATTAAAATAAGTGCACAGCCCCTGTCCCAAATAATGCTGGAGTTTTAGCCTACAGAAAAAAAAAGACCATGAAAACTAAACTAACATGTAATACAAAAAAATGTCATCTACTTCCTCTCAAGCCTCGAGAGGGCCTTCAGAAACACTGTCCTCTATTCAGGTCCTGGAGGCCACCTGTGTCCTTCTTCTCTCTGATGGTCCTACTGTTCAACCAGGGATGCCGAGTCATTGCTGGTGGCTGTCCTCCCGTCCCTGCTGCAAAGCCAGGTTCCAGAGAAAGCTCTCGGGCCCACGGGCATCATGATGGGGAAGGAAGGGGAAATCCCACCAGGAAATCAGTTTGGCTCAGGCCTTTTCCTTCCCTTGGCTCACAGCGGCACAGACGTCCATCCTGCCCCTGCCAAACAGCTCCAAGGCTTTCACCCCCTGAGCTGGCCCCATTTTCTCAACCGTGAAGCACAAGCTCGGAGTTTCTGTCTTCTTTTACATGTCCTGTGCTCCTTGGGACTTCTTCCTGTCTAATGTCTTTCAACAAGAAGGTGGCACAATTATTACTAGAACCTTCTGGATACCACCCATGCATGCTGCTGCACTAGATGACTCCACTCCCCAAGTCACTCCCTCCCTGCTGGGTATAGATCAGAACCACTGAGTTCCAGAGCTGTTGCCCACTCCTGCTACACCTCCACCTTCAGGTCAGTGTACATGCCCACCAGGAAAATCAGTCTGGGCATGCCTAGCTGGCCTGGTTCAAGCTTGAAGTACCCACATGCTTAGGGAGGGCATGCCCTTACCCAAAGGGTCAGAGGCAACCAGCAACAGCCTGCCACCTGCCCATCCTGAAGGGACTGAGGGAGGGAACTTTTGTTGGTAAACTCAGAGCCCCATGGTGCTCACAGACCACCCCCACAGGAGTTCTTGGACTCAAGCCTCTTCCATGGGATCAACATTTTTATTGGTTCAGCTGCCCTGGGACTAGGGGTGCAATGTGGGCACTTGACTGTCAGTGACCAGGATTGAAGCCAAAAGCACTGGGCACTGCCCCCTCCCCTCTGCAGACCTTGGGGGAACACACTTGATTCTTGAGAGCCCCACTGCCACCTGCTGCCCATGACGTGTTACTGCAGCCCCATCTGCCCAACTCCTCAAGGGCCAGCTCCCTCCTGCCTTGGCATTCAGGGTGGGCTCTGGCTTGTTCTCAGGACTCTGGGTGTTGAGTGTGGAAACACACTGAAGCTACGCAGGAGAAGAACACGGAGACGGCCCTTGGCCCCAGCACATTGCCTCCCAGTGTGACTTCACAGGGGCTGGGCCACTGCTGAGCTTACATGGGGCAGTGGGGGTGGGTAACAGAGGAAGAGAGGGGTCAGAGGAAAGGTCCTCGTGCCTCAGGGTCCCGCTAGGTGTGCTCGCCTCTAAAGGGGGCTCAGGAGCCTCCTGAATTATGAAAGGGAAAGTATGTTTTCCCGGTGTTTGTCCTTATACCTGATAACAGCATATGAGAAATGAGCCCTTCAAAATACTGCAGGGACATCAATGTTTGCATATAATTAGCTCAGGAAGAGGAAACCATGAAGGAATTCAATACAAGGTCCCGCAGTGTCACCAAAGCCCTTTGATGCTCCCCTGGGCAGCAGCTCCCTGAGCCACATGGACCGTCTATCTGCTTGGTGCCTGCGGCGCCTCCTGAGCTAAGGCCCTGATCTGATGAGCCTCGCTGCTCCCTTCTCTGTAAACACTTACCAGGGAACCTGCAGATGGCTCTGTGGTGTAATCTATCCCATGGAAGAGACGAGGGGCCATTTAATGTCCATGGTTGACCATGTAATTCTACATTTTCCTTTAGGTGAAGACTTTTGAAAATATGTGGCCCTCTAGGCTGGGTCAGGGCACCTGTGTCCAGATGGTGGTTGGTAATCATCTTCCCCTTGAGCCAGGGTGATGACACATGGACTGCTGAAATTCTAAAAGGAAAATTCCAATTTGAGGTAGAAGTAGAAATTCTAATTAGGAACCCCCAGTGGAGTTAAAACCAATTCAAACTCCACAATTCAGTGCCAATTTCAGAAACATGTGAAACAAGAGCCTTGTGCACCAATACATAGCCCTATAGTATAAAGAATTTCCTGGGAGAATGGCCAAGGATGTCCAGACTTCTTTACCTCTGCATGGACCCAGGCACTGGGGTTTGAGAGAACGCGTTTGAGTCCATTGCTCTGGAAGACCTGAAGATGGAGCCACAGTCCTCCTGGCCCATGCTTCTAGTGTCCTCCAGCTCAGAGCAGTGTCATTAAGACACAGTTGCTGGGAGCCCTCCACAGAAGGCCTGCTGCAGTGTCTGGGAAAGAGCCCAGCACTTTGTGTTCCTAGTGTGTTCCCTGGTGCTGCAAATGCCACTAACACCAGGACCAGCCTGGGCACCACCTGCTCTGCATCCTGGGAAATGGCACTGCTCTCACACACCCACCTGAGGCCAGCTAGGACACCATGCTGTCCTCGTCCCCTCACTTCCAGGACCCTTCTCCCTCCCTGTCCTGTTGCTCATGCACCCCATGGCCACAGCCTCATCTTCTCACCTCTGGGGTGACTCAGATCTGGACTCCAGCGCACTACTCTGCCCCCACCCACCATGCCCTCAGGAGCTGCTCCCAGGCACCCTGTCAGGCCCCATCACTGGCCTGTGTGCTCTGTGCTCTCCACGGCACCCATGGGAGTGTCCAAATCTGTGCTTTGATTCTTCCCCACCACGAGCCTGCTCTAGGCGCCTTCACTTGTCTCATCACCAGGTGAACAGGATTCTTGTGCATTCTCTCTCCTATCCCAGGGTCAAGGGCAAGTGCCAAGCCCACAGCTACCTTATACTGTTCTCACAGTGACTTCCCACTGAGAAAAATCCCCCAAACAAGTAAATGTCATCTAAGCATAAAGTTCTCAGACTTTCTAGAAATCTCTAGAACCTTTACTGTTCTTTCCTGGCACCAGAAGAGAAAAAAATGACATTATATATGAGGGTGTGTGTGTGTGTGTGTGTGTGTGCAGTGTTTGTGAGTATACATATATATTTTTTTAATTGTTCTAAGTAGTTATACCTGACAGCAAAATGCATTTTGATCCATTATACAAAAATTCCTCTCTCTTTTGTACACAATGTAGATTTGCACCATATGCAGTCATCATGTACCTAGGGTAATGATGTCCATCTCATTTCGCTCTCCCTCCTGCCCCCATACCGACTCCCCTCCTCGCCTCCCATTGGCCCAATCAAAGGTCCTCCATTCTCCCCCTACCCCTTACGGATCATCATCCACTTATCAGAGAGAACATTCAACATTTGGTTTAGGGGAATTGATTTATTCAGTTAGCATGATATTCTCCAACTCCACCCATTTACCTGCAAAGGCCATGATTTTGTTGTCTTTTAATGCTGAGATTAAAATTATGGCATTATATATTTTTAAGTCTACAAAAAGTCTAAAAAATAGGAGCTCCACTTTTTGAAATAAGTAATGGGAAAGACATTTTAAAACTAAGGATTATATTTGCTGTAACAATATCCACAGCAAATAAGATTATCATGTGACAGAAATATTTAACATTTTAGCTTTTTCTTTGCTGTTTGAATAAGAGATCTTACAAATGCTTTGAAGTTAGTGAAAGACAATAAGAACAAATCCACATATTTCCTCCTTATGTTCTTGGTTTTCAAGCTACTTTCTTGATATAAAACCCACATCCATTTAATGCACACATTCAAATGCTAACTTTAGTGGTCTTATTGTGTTCACAGACACATGCAGCAGCAGCCTCAGCCAACATGAGAACTTCTATCACTTACAAGGTGGCCAGAACCTATCATCTCCTGCTGTCTGACCCCATCTCAGTACCCATGCACATGCTGAGATACTCTTTGTCTCCACAGATCAGCCTGCTCTGAATAGTTCATACAATGTGATAATATGCTACATTGTCTTTCAAAATTTAGAGTGTGCATACAACCATAGTAAAGTTGTTGTCTGTCCGGAGTCATCTATTGTATCTTGAATAGGTGCTATATAAGCAAACTTGCAGACATAAGAGAAAAACACACACACACACAGATGTTTCTAAAAAACAAATCAACTCTTGTCACTATGGAAAACTACCAAAATCATAAACGGAACAAATAGGAAAAGAGAAAAAAATATGCAATACTCTCACAAACCTCTTACAAGAGTAGATTCTTCACCATCAACAAAAACCACAAATGCAAATGGATCAAATCCCGCACTGAAAGACACAGGTGAGATGAATGCATTCTTTCTCCTTTAAGAAGTGACTCCATGCTGCCCAGGAGAGTCTCCCCTCACATGCAAAGACATACAGGGGGTGAAAGGTGCTGCTGGGGAAGGAGGTTCCAGGTCAATGGAAACCAAGACAGACAAGGAGCAACTTACTTCTATCAGAGAAAAGAGTCTCTAAACCAAAATCCAGAGAGCAGGAAGAACTGCCCTTGAGAAATACCTCAGCAAGAGAAAGCACAACTGCACCCACTTGGGCACCCAGCACGCAAAACCCAACTACATGAGTCAGATAGCAGTGGCCAAAGACAGAGAGAGACCACCACAGAACATCAGCAGAGGCTTCAAACCCCACTTTCAGAAAAGGACAAGACACCCAGGCAGAAAATATGAACAAAGAAACATCCCATGTAAACTGCTCTGTAGACCAGAGGGACTTAGTGACATGTAGAGAAACTTCCAGCCCAGGGCAGAGAGCACACCCTCCGGAACAGCACATGGAACCTGCTCACTCCATTTGGGCCACAACACAAGTTTGAAAAACTGAAATCAGATGAAGCATCTGTTCTGAAGACAATGCAATAAATCTATTTTTCAACAGAAAATAAAAAATTTCAGCACATTGGTTTCTTGGGATTGGCTTATTCACTTAGCATGATATTATCCAAAATACACCTGGAAATTACACAACATGCCCTTGAATGAACTCTGGTGTCATGAAGATGCAAACAGAAATTTAAAAACTTCCTGAGAGGAAGGGAACAGGAAAAGAAAGTCACAAAGCTCAGAGGCCACAGCACTGGACCCTCACAGGGACGCAGACAGCCTGAAGCCTGCTTTAGAAAAGGGGGAGCTTCACGCAGGCCTTGAACTGCACCTCCTCATGTCACCCAGACACCAGGGAAAACAAAGGCTGGGGGAAGGAGGGCATAATAAGGCCCAGACCAGGCATCAATGGGACACTGCCTTAATGTCTATACAGTCAGAAACACAGAGCTGGATATTACCAAGCATAAAGAGAATTGACACACATTTAGCCAGGCTAACGAAAAAGACAAGAGAAAATATTCACATAAATGAATCAGAGATAAAGAAAAATATAAAAAATCAGATACTTCAGATATGAAAAGAATTACAACAAATTACTACATAAAAGCTATAGTTCAAGAAACAGATACATTCCAAGGTAGAAAGCGCCTATCACGACTGATCATGAAGAAACAGAAGCACAGGTGAGACCATGAAAGGCAGAGGAACTTGAACCCACGAGGAAACCTCCACCATCACAGAAAGCACAGGTCCTCCTGGCCTCACTTTGATGCTACCAAATATTTAAACACTGATAACAATTCTTTGCAAACTATTTCACACTATTGAAGAGGAAGGGATTCTCCCAGGCGGTTTTCTTCTTAATCCTAGAAGGTAAACCCCGCAGCAGATGTTCAACAGGAAAACATGTCAATATTCTTATCACAAGAGTCAGCTTCTACCAGACTCAGACAACACAGAGAGCTAACAACGCTGTGGAGGAAGCTACCAGAACAGAAGAACCTCAAAGGGACCTCCAGGGCAAGCCTACCACCCCCAACATAAGTCACCCACAGCCTCATCCTCTGAGCCTGCTCCTCACACACCTATAAATGCAGCACACTCCTCCCTCCACACACACTCAGGCCCTGCCTCCTCTCCTCCAGGTGACTTCAGCCATGAGGACCCTCGCCCTGCTCGCTGCCCTTCTCCTGCTGGCCCTCCAGGCCCAGGCTGAGCCTCTCCCAGAAAACACTGAGGAGGCCCCAGACCAGGAGCACCCAGGAGAAGAGGACCAGGACATGGACATCTCGTTGACCGGGGATGCGGCCTCTGGTCTTCAGAGAGCAGGTGAGAGTCCCCACCAGGGCACTGGAATGGAGGGCAGAGGAGGGCCTGCAGGCAGGCTGGGAAACGGGTCTCCAGGGGACTCTGTCACTTACAGGACCATGCCCAACCTCTCTCAGACTTGACCCCCTAACTAAATTGAAGAAAGAGAGAAAATGAATGTAAGAGCTTCCTTCCTTCAAAGATACTTTCCACATAATGTCGCAAATTCCCTAAGCTTAAAATATGGACAAACATGTGGATTAGCTCGTTGGGGTAAACATGGGAAAACTTGGTTATAGAGGAGATATTTTGCTCTATCAGAGGAGATTGAGACAAAGGAATCTGTTCTGAGTGTGTTCGAATGTACGCGTGTGTGGGTCAGGGGCTCTCGGCAGCCAAACAGGTGAGACTGGGGCTCCAGCCTGTGAGGGACCCACGTGGCTGTGCATTCCTGGTCCTCTTCACAGGGCTCGTACCAATGCTGCTGTAGTGGCCCCACAGAGATGACCCTCACCTAGCAGGGCCTTCTCCAGGAAGCTTCACCCAGGAGTCTGACCCGCCACTCAAATCATGCTGCTCTCTCTGTGTCCCCAGGTGCACGAGGGGTCCTGAGATGTCGCTGTGCATTGCTTGGCTGTAGTATCCTAAGACTAGAACGCAACCATGGGTCCTGCTTCCGGAATGGTAAAGTCTACACGTTCTGCTGCCGCCGAGTAAGATGAGCAGAGAAAGACCTGGACAACTCTTCCTCTGAAACCTACAAAGGAACTGTCAACACCCCTCACCCCAATCCAGTTGTCCTCGGTTTTCTGGGTCTATCTCAAATACATTCCTCAGAGCAAGTTCTCTGTGTCTGTGCCTCCTTGATGACTGCCACGTGTCTCAGGCTGGACTCTTGCAACTCAAGACCACAATCTGAAATACATTCTCATAAACAAAAGCCTGGCTCCCAGCATGAGGAGCTTCAGGGACAAACACAGGATCACACACCAATGAGGAGAAGTCTCAGCTGGTGCTGACCCGTCCAGCCTCCTCCCTACCCCTCAGCTCTGCCTTCATTCAGACTGGAGGCACTGCAACCACCGTGCCCACATCACGTGTGCTGCACAGTCGTAGCCTGTGTTCCTGTAGGAAGGCCACCATCCCCTTTGCCAAAGTCCTGGAGAGTGATTGCGTGGGTCCTGGTGAAACAGTGGGCTCTGAGGCCAGTGGGTTGATCAGCCCCACCAAAACAACAGGAAAGTGGAATGGGTCACTACCAAACATGTCATGAGCACAGCAGAAAGCAGAGGAAGCCCACACCACATGCAAGTTAGCACTAGTAAAGCCTTACCTAGAAAGACCCTCGTTCTAGCTGCACTCAGTGGGACTTCAAGACCAACACACCAGGCACAGCTCCGCAGCTGCACCCTGCAGTTCACACTCTCCTAGTCACATGAAATCCACTGAGGTCCAGACACTGCCTGTATCACAGCTCAGAGGGTGCAAAAGCAAAAGTGCAGACACAGAGCCAATCTCCAAGCCACAAGCAGTCCCCATGGAGGCTGCAGGCATCTGGACTCTGAGGCCCAAAACATCAGGCACATTGGAGTCAGGCAGGAAAGGGGTCTGAGAGAAGGAAGACAGCAATAGCTGTCAGAGCAGCAGAGCCGGGACTGGGGGTCACGGCTCCCTGTTGCTGTCTGGTCACTGCTGTCCCCCCACACCACACCACGCTGGCTTTGCACCTATCCTGAGCAGGACTGCCTGCCACGGGGTCATGTAGAGTCACACCTAAATTCAGGGCTTGAAGGGGCAGTCTGTCACCTTGATGAGGCAGGATGTGACTCTTCCATCTCTCTGACCTCTGTCCCTTCCCCAGTCCCCCAGGCATCCTGGACACCTCTCCAGCATGTGTCACACATGGCCATCAGGACGTGACCACAAACACTCAGCGAAGCCTCCGCAGTCACACCCCAAGGCCTCGCGTCCACTCTGGGGTCTGCTCGTCCCCCTGAGGAGCCACAGCACATGTTTGGAATAAGAACTGGGCAGGTCAAGCCAGGGTTATGCTCACTGGTCTGGTCACTGGTGGAATTTCCCAGAAAGGTCTAGAGTCAGAGAGACGACAGGTGGCAGAGAGAAGGACAGCATCCCCAGTCCAGCCTTGGTCGATCTTCACTAAGACAATGAGCTGGGCCCTCACCTCAGAGTGACGAGCAACCCAAGCAATGCCCAGACCCAGAGAGGGCACAGAGGGCTCCTCCACGTCCACGCCACCTGACTCTGAAGAGGGGCTGAGCCTGAGGGCCAGGGTCTGCTCTTCTGGGAGGCCAGCAGAGTGTCCTGGCCCTCATGCCACCCTTCACACCTCGCACCTCAGCAGTGACCACAGGGGACAGAGTGAGTCCTCAGCCCTGACACACAAGGGACCCACTCTCACCCCTGGGCACGGGGGAAGGCCTGGCTGGGCTCCCTACGTGGAGGTCGGCAGCCTTCTCTGGATTCTGTAAGTGCCATCGCCCAGCAGAGGCCCTCTCAAGTTCTCCGTGTGAGTCAGATGTCAGCCAGGCCAGCACGAGGCTCACAAGGATTCGTCTGTGGGCCTCCGGGGAGAATCTCCCTCACAGTGTGTCCACCAACACACCCCACAGGCCTGCTAAGTCCTACTAGTGCCTCTTGAACAAGTCACACAAGCACATAGCTATTCTTTCTACAATCTAGGATTTTGTCTCCATGGCATATAGAATCGACAGGGCAAAAAATGTCATGTGGAGAAATGAGCTCTTCAGGGCTCTCGACTGTTTTCCCACCAGTGCCTGAGGGCCAACAAGCATTCTCCCATTCTCTGTGAGAATGCTCACATGAGAGCCAAAAACTCCATGATTTAACTCTACCTCAGAGGCCAAGCGCTGGCCTTCAGGCATCTTTAATATGTCCTGAATACCTATCGTTTTCATTATATCAAAGACTCTTTCTCTTTCTTTTCTCTTGTGCTTTTATTATTGCATTATAATTACACATGATAACTGAGTTTATTTTGAAATGATCAGAGACATGCATGAAATTTAATTTGTTCTTTTTCAGTCCACAGTGCCCCCCTCTTTCCCCTCCTCCTCCCCCCCCCACCATTCTCCTTTTCTACTCCACTGATCCTCCTTTCACTAGTTTATTTATTTATGATTGATATTTTCTGAATATACACAAAACTGGAATTCCCTGGGGTATATTTACACATGCACATGGCATGATTTTGGCTAATTCATTCTGCATTTTCTCCCTCTCTCCCAATCTCCTTTCTCCAATGACCTTCTCTATATCTTTATGATATCTTACCCCTCCTTTCTGCCATTTTATTGGCTCTAGCTTCCACGTACAAAAGCAAACATTCGACCCTTGATTTTCTGAGTCTATCTTATTTCACTTTAAATGACACCTTCATTTCTATCCATTTACCCACAATTGCCATAATTCCATTCTTCTTTATGGCTGTAAAGCTCCACTGTGTACACATATAATCACATTTTCTTAATCCATTCATCTGTTGAAGGCATCTAGGTTGGTTCTATAGCTTGGCTATTGTGAATTATGCTGCTGTAAACATGGATGTGGTTGTTTGATAGCATGCTGATTTTTTTCTTTAATAAAAATACCAAGTTGGGGAATAGCTGGGTCATATGGTGTGGTTTCAGTCCTAGTTTTTGAGGAACATTCATACAGCTTTCCAGAGTGGTTGTACTAATTTGTAGTCTCACCAGTGTATGAGTATACCTTTTTCCCCACATCCTTGCCAGCATTTATTATTATTTGTGGTCTTGGTTACTACCATTCTGAGTGGAGTGAGATGAAATCTTAAGGGTCTTTTTATTTGCATTTCCTGGTTGTTAGATACATTGAATCTTTTTTCATATATTTTTGGCCATTTGCATTTCTTCTTTTGAGAGGTGTCTATTTAGTTCTTTTGGCCATTTATTGATTTGGTTATTTGGGAGTATTTTGGTGTTAAGTTTTTTGAGTTCTTTATATATTCTGCATATTAATCCCCTGACAGAATTGGAGCTGAGAAAGATTTTCTCCAATTCTGAATGTTCTCTCTTTGTGCTATTAATCATTTCCTTTGCTGTACATAAACTTTTTAATTTTACAGTGTCCTACGTACTGTTTCTTGGTTCTACTTCTTGAAGTGTCTTGTTAAAGAAGTCAGCACCTGTATCGATATGTTATTTTCTTCTAGTGGTGTTAAAATTTCCGATCTAATTCCTACATCTTTAACGAACTTTGATTTCAATTTTTGTAGGGTGAGAGATAGGAAGCTCCTTTCAATATTCTAAGTTTGGGTATACAGTTTTCCCCAGCACTATTTGTTAAGTATGTTTTGGGCACCTTTGTCAAGTGTCAGATAACTGTAACTATGTGGGTTTGTCTCCGTGTCCCCTATTCTTTTCCAGTGGTCTTCATGCCCATTTTGATGCCAGCACCATGCTGGTTTTGTCACTAAAGCTCTGTGGTACAATTTGGAGTCAGGTATTGCAATGCCTCCAGCGTTGCTCAAGGGCCTTCTGAAAATCCCACTTGCAGGGGGCCTGCGCCTGTTCCCTCCCATGGAGGTGAATTGCAGAGTCAGCCCTGATGTGCGGACACACCTAGCACACCCTGGACCCCCCAGTAGGCGACTGCTGGGTCAGGCCAGCAACTTCCTTCATGAGTTCCCCGCCCCCGCCCCTGCTCCCGCTGTGGGGGTGCTGAGAAACAGTTCCCACAGCCGTGGCAATGCCGGTTCCCACCAGACTCTGCCTGTGGGCTGAGAGATTTTGGTCACCTTTCACTCACAACTTCCCCCATGGTGTCTCATCATTAAGCTCAGCCTCCCTTTCCATTCCACCAGTTCCCCCAACCTCTTTTATTCTTCATGCTTTCCTCTCTCTCTGCCTGGGCCCCCTCCCCACAGCAGTGGGCTCATGGCACGGCCGCCACCTGTGTGTCTCTAATGTGTTATTTCTTATTTTAAGTTCAAAGTTTCCGACTTTCTCTGTCAATATGCTTATCTTACTGTCCAGTGCTGAGGCCCAGAGAATTCCCTCCGTCACACCCTGGCTCAGGAGCACCCTTCCTGCTGTTTCAATCTTGAGCCTAGGCACAGCTGGGGAGGGCAGCCTTCTTCCACCATCCTCTTCCTCAAATACTTGTCAACATAGCAGGCTGTCCATGTTGGCCAGGAGTGGGGAAAAAATTTCACCTCGGGTATAGATTTGTTGTTTTCCATGTTTAGTGACTTCAACCTGCCACCCTGTCTAAATCCTGAGGGACTGGAGGGCTGCAGCTATTAGTGGTGAGCTCAGAGTCCCACTGCTGCTCACAGATCAGCTCTTGAACTCAAGCCTCTTCTGTGGAATCTCCTTTCTTTTACCTAGACCACCTGCTTTGAGACTAATGGTGCGATGCAGGCACTTGTGGTTCAGATACCAGAACTTGATGCTAAGCAGTTCTGTGCAGCGCCCTCTGCAGACCTTTGGGGAAACAGACTTGATTTTTATAGGGAGCAGTGCCCCTCAGGGTTAACAGAGAAAGACAGGGATCAGAGAAAATGTCCCCATGCCTGGGAGGCATGCAAAATTACCATATCATGCTGAGTGATTTAAAGCCAAATTCAAATAAATATGAAACAAATGTATTAGTACAATAATGGGAACCCTCTAGTCAAAAGGAGCACCTTTTGAAAAAGGTCACAGATGTCCAGACTTCTTTCCCTCTGCATGGATCCAGGCACTGGTATTTGAGAGAAAGCTTTTGAGTCCATTGCTTTGGAAGACCTGGGAGATGGAGCCCCATCTCAGTCCTTCTGGCCCCTTTCTCAAGTGTCCTCCAGCTCAGAGCAGTGTCATTAAGACACAGTTGCTGGGAGCCCTCCACAGAAGGTCTGCTGCAGTGTCTGGGAAAGAGCCCAGCACTTTGTGTTCCTAGTGTGTTCCCTGGTGCTGTTGTGCCTCTGTCACCAGGACCAGCCTGGGCACCACCTGCTCTGCACCCTGGGAAATGGCACTGCTCTCACACACCCACCTGAGGCCAGCTAGGACACCATGCTGTCCTCGTCCCCTCACTTCCAGGACCCTTCTCCCTCCCTGTCCTGCTGTTCATGCATCTCAGGATTCAATTCCAAACTTAGCAGAATGCCAGAGTGGTCTGAGTGAACCAATAGTCCATGGGGAGACAATGTGCAGGAGTCAACAAAACGGTGCAGAATGAGAGATCGTTCTGCAAGGGTCCGGAGCATACTTGGTGAAAATCATTTATAGCACAAAGAAGCTGGAGCCGCTCTCCACAGCTCATACGCTCCAGTGGATATAGCTTTTAAAATGAAAAAAAAAAACACCATCAACCTGCTGGAAGAAATACGGGGGAGAGGGATGCTTAAGAACTAAAGTTGGGGGGAACCCTAGAAATTATAAAAGAAATAAAACACTGACAACTCGATGGCCTATGTGTCTCAAGTTTCCACCGTGGAAAACACCCACGACAACAGGAATAACAAGGTGAGGAGAGGTCAGAGACGAGTGACAAAGTGTGCGGAGTGTGCGGATTATCTGCCATCCACAGGACAGAAGCACCACTGCCACTCGGAAAAGCAGTCCTACAAACCAACTAAAAACGAACAGAACAGCAATGTCAGGAACGGGGGGAAAAAAGAACATGGACCATTCAGGAAAGAAAACACAGGATTTTTATGGGCAAGCTCTCCCATTACAAGAGAAACACAAATTAGAATGCACTAGGATGACAATGTTTTCTCCCAGACAGAAAGACCAAAAAGTCTCAAAATGCAGGTCTCAGTGTGAGGTAGCAGCTAGCAATAAGCAATGAAATACTTGGTAATGTCACAAGTGTTCTTTAAATTACTTCACAGTCTTTAAACTACTTTTGAAGGGGCTGAGAAAGCAAAGGGTGGTACTTAATTTGTAGAAAATAAATGGAAGCAAAGAACCTGATGGGAAAATAGGTCAAAAGAAAAGGATTAATGGGACTAACTCTTGACAGGGTCCACTGACGTTGGTGTGAAGCTAGGAGTTACGGCTACAGGTGTCTCCATCTGTCTGGGAAGGAAGAGTCCTTTAGTAGCCCTAAGATAACTCAGGTAAGATCACTGCTGCCTGGCTACTTTGCCCAATGCCCACATTAACATTGGACTGACTTGTCGATGAAGCCCCCTGAACAGGAAGGCCACCATGACAGTGCCGGAGAGGACCAACCAGGGTCAAAATCTCCACCACCCTGACGTGAAGGAGGAGTTGGACAACTGATTGGAAAAGAGCACAGAAGGTGGTCCCCAGCTCTCCTGGAAAGCGTCAAACAGTAATACACCTGGGGACAGCGTTGTCCCCTTAGTTGTTCTCTGTATGGAGACGGCCCACTCTCTCTCTGAGAGCACTCTCTGCTGAAGCCTCACCATGCTTTCCATCTACTTTCTCCTCATTTTCATCTGTAATAAAGTTCTCCTGATGGCTTTTGGTGTCTGACTTCAAACTGTCTTTCACTGGAACACAAGAACCAAGGTTTGGAGTTTCGGCTCCCTGCTTTCCTGTGGCATCAGGTTATATTCCACTACAACAAAGGGCAACTTAAATAGCTAAGGTTTTTCCCCAGTTCAAAATCAATCCAAATGTGAACAGTGCCGGCCAAGGGTGGGGTGGAGTGCAAAGTGTCAAGCAGGGGCTTGAGGCCACAAGTGAATCTTCATCTCACCGAGTTGGTCCCAGTGACCCCAGGATAGCTGCTGCCTCGGCTGCCCCTGCATGTGTGCAAACTTTGTCCTCCACAGGGGCTCTGTGTCATTGGCAGACCATGCTTGGTGGCCACACACAGCTGGGACTTTAAGAATTTTAAGTGGCACATTGCTTCCTTGAACACAGGGAAGAAGAAAACAGGGCAGAAATGAGGTGATTGACAATATCACTATCTTCTCTATTATCTTGATGAACCATTCTTTTTATCATTAATGCCATCATTACCATGTGTATTAACACTGTTATTATGGTAAGAACACGCAACACAATGCTCATTCTCATAACAGTACAATACTAACCAAAAGCACCATGCTGTACAGCCAACCACTGCAAATTTTTCATGTGGCATGACTGAAATTTTATACCCCATTGATCAAGAGAAACAACTGATAGAGTAAAAGGCAACCAAAGGAATAGGAGAAAATATTTGCCAAACATATGTGGTAAGGAGTTAGTATCTAAATGTGTAAAGGATCCTATACCTCAACAGTCAAAACAAACCAAAAGAAAACACAAACTCCAACTTAAAAATGGGTAAAGGACTTGAGTATAACATTTCTCCAAAGTAATCCATCCAGGACGTGAAAACAGGGTCCACCTCACTACCAGTGGGAAAACATAAGTCAAAATCACAGTGAGACAACACTAATGATGTTTCTAGACCCTCCATGTGGAGTGGGAGGGCAGCTTATGCACTTCTTTATTTTTAGTTATACATGACAGTAGAGTGTATTTTGACACATTATACATACATGGAGTAGAACCCATTCCAATTAGGATCCCATTCTTGTGGTTGTACACTAGTCATGTCTTCATATATGGACATAGGAAAGCAATGTCTGATTCATTCCACTATGGTTCCCATTCCCATCCCCCCTCCCTTCCCTTCATTCCCCTTTGTCTAATCCAGGGAACACCTTCTACATTTCTGTTAGTGCTCTTTGCACAATATTGTGAAGAAATTTTGTAGTATCTATCAAAATGCACAAGACATCCCATTGGACCTAGAAATTCAGCTTCCACATTCTGTCCTTCAGATCTGACCATTTGTGCCATACATACACACACACACACACACACACACACACACAAACACACACACACATATATTTGAATAGCACCTGCATGAGGATGAAGCTTTGATCCTAATGGTAAAACTTAAGGAAATGCAAATTGTATAAATCTATCAATAATTAATGGATAAAAGTAGTCACATGAGCATGGCATGAATACTGGAATTCTGTAACAACTCTCTATGTACTGTCACAAAGGTGTCTCTTAGATGTACAATCAGATGAAAAGACCAAAGTGCATAAGAACGTGCACATTGCTTACGCTGGTGGGTGCTTGGAAGAGGAGTTGAAGCTCCAGCAAGAAGACTCAGGACACAGCTTCTCATGTGAGAAGATTGCATCCAGTAGACGAGTTAACACAAAAATTCAAAATTTATTGAAAATAATCAACACCTCAAATGGAAGTGTGGACAAGTCAGGGCTTTTGACGATCAAGATAGAGAGAGGTAAATGACACATATCCCAATTGACATGTCCAATAGAGACCCTAATGGCATCTTAAAAGAGTCTTACATCTTTAAAAATGTATATTCAGGTCCTGGGCCCATTTTTAATTTGGTTGATTTTTTTTTTTGGGGGGGGGCGGTCCCGGGGATTGAACTCAGGAGCACTCAACTGGTTGATCTCCCTTTGCTCCCTTTTGCTGTAGAGTTGCATTCCTTACATATCTTGGATAGTCACCTCGCTCCTGAGAACACTTTCTGCTCTTCCCTATCAAGACTCCTTGCTCTGCTGTCTGCTCCCCCCACCCCACCCTGGGAGGATACCTTGAGGTCCAAGCCAGTTCATCTGCCCGTTTTTGCTCTTTCTGCCTGTGCCTTTGGTGTCATATCCAAGCTATCATTGCCCAGACCGAGGTCAAGTGTCCTGTGCACTCTTCTGCCAGTTTTCTGGTCCCAGGTCTTACACTTAGTGCTTGATCCGTCTTGAGTGGGTTTCGCATATGGTGTAGGTACAAGCCCAGTCACATACCAGCACTTCAGATACACACAGTTTTAAATTGTCGCTTGTCACTCAATGAAGATAGAAAAATTGACAGTCTTCAGCCATAGATAGCTCTCTACGCAGGATCCCGCTGAGCTCCTGTCACCTGTAGCCTGATGAGGCCACCATGAGCTCCAATCTTGCGCAGGCAGGAGGAACCTGCTCACCCTATGATCTCAAACCCCCCTTCAGGAGGTGTAACAGCCCTGAGCCCTGACAAGTGCTCACGCTCTGCTCTGGTGGGCTCCAGGTCTGACTCCAGAATCTACGTCCCCAGTGAGTACGAGGACGATGTTCAGAAGAGGCCTTTGTTCCCTGAACTTGTTGAACAACGAAATTCCTTTCTTTTTTTTTTTTTTTTTTTTTTTTTTTTTTTTTTTGTGAATGTGAAGAGAAAGTGTTCAAGCAGATGGCAAACAGGAAAGCCACCGGGGCCCTTTACATCAGTGCCAGCTTGCACCTGGGACAGAAGCTGAACTCGCAGGCAGAGCTGGTGGAAGGTGTGAGAGCAGCGTAACATCAAGGGGACGCGAGGACAAGGGCGGCCTCCTCCCCACCACCCAGCGCACCTTCTCTGACACAGCCCCGGGCCCTGCGCCTGCTCCTCACACACCTATAAATGCAGCCGACTCCTCTCTCCACACACACTCAGGCCCTGCCTCCCCTCCTGCAGGTGACTCCAGCCATGAGGACCCTCGCCCTGCTCGCTGCCCTTCTCCTGCTGGCCCTCCAGGCCCAGGCTGAGCCTCTCCCAGGAACACACTGAGCAGGCCCCAGACCAGGAGCAGCCAGGGGAAGAGGACCAGGACATTGACGTCTCCTTTGCCGGGGCTGCAGGATCTGCTCTTCAGGAAGCAGGTGAGAGCTGCTGAGAAGAGGAGCCCTGAGGTGGAGAGGGCACCAGGTACCTGTGGGTTCCGTCCCAGCACCGGGCTCTACCTGTTTAGGTGGCTACTTCCCTGAGCCTCAAATTCCTCATCTGTAAACTGAGGGAAGATGATCAGCTCTCCACAGGACATTCCTCTCCACAGGTTTTCAATGTAATGAAGAGTCTGTGAAAGGTGCCAACATGGTAGGTAGAAATGTATGGAGGATCCGCCCTGCATCAGAGAGAGCTTCATTTCAAACAAGATGGCCTGGCCTGTTAGAGACGCTTTTAGAAACTGGAGACAGGCCTAAGGGTATGTTCCCATGCCTGCATGATGGGGCAGGAGCAGAAAAACGTGAAGACTCGTGAGACTGGCTCTCAAATCCTGCGGGGACCCACCCTCACCTTGGCAGGCTGCTCCTGCCGCAATGTGACACAGCTGCCCTGACACACTCCCTCCGCGCAGCATGCAGGGTTCCGTCACCACCACTGCTGGCCTCGGTGCTCTGTGCCTGATGCTCTTTCTGTGTCCCCAGGCCTACGGAGGAACTTGATCTGTCGCTGCAAAAGAGGGTCCTGTAATAGTCTAGAACAGTTCCACGGGTCTTGCCTCTGCGCTGGAAAGCGTTTCAGACTCTGCTGCCGCTGAGCACCGAGAACAGACAGATGCAAGTTCCTGATTTTCTGTGAGACCCTAGGAGGAAACCGCATGACCCAGTGCCTCCTCCTCTGTTTCCTTTCCTTGCCCCAAATAAAGTCTTCACGGCAAGTCCCCTGTGTGCGTGCCTCTCTGTTGTCCATGTGTCCTACCTCCAGACACAAACAACAAAAGGCCCAGTTTCTCTCAAAACACTGAACTTAAGCATAATGTGATTCCATTCTGCCCCATCTCACCCTAGTCCCCATTCCTGAGCTTGCATAGCTCTATCCGCACCTGTCCCCACTGGAGACTACCAGCCTTTTTTGGTGAAATTTTGTCAAAGTTCCAAGAGCAGTCTCAGAACGAGCAAGCCCTGAGTCCCTCCTAAAGCAGTCCGTTTGGCCATAGGCTCAACATGTCCTGTTTAATGAGGCACAATCACACACATTTTATCACCGGTGGCTGAGTCAGACCCCAAGGCTTGGAATAGGCAATGGCTGACCGCCTACCATATGTGCTCACAACAGAGGGGCATTGTCTTTACTTGGCCCTGATAATTAGCATAGAGAGCACAGGTGTGCGTCGTATTATAGGAGGAGAATTGGGCTCTTGGTACAAAGATTCAAGGTGCAAACCCTCTAGGTTGGCCACAGACACTGCAAAGCTGAACCTAGTGCTATCAGATTAGGACCACACCTTAATGACCTCGTAACCCTTAAGTAGCCCTACAAGGGGCCTGTCTCCAATGCAGTCATGAGGGTTAGGGGTCTTATGTATGGATTTAGGGGATACAACTCAATTTGTAGCATTGCCTCCGAGTAGCACAAGTCAGAAAGGTTGCCAGGAAAATCAAACCAAATGGACATTTCCAAACACCCAGCCCAATCTGCTGACCAGGCGACTGGCTAAGCAGAGTCACCCATCAGAACGAGGGGTGTTGCCAGCTGGTCTGGCAGAGGAAGGAGCAGAGCAGCACACAAACTGGAGGAGTTTGCCACACACCCATTTCCACCAGGCCTCCAGACCCCGCACAGCTTCCTTCGGGTCCCATCCCCGCGCCTTCACTCTGCACCTGCCCCGCAACCTCACCTCTCCCCCGCACAGCCTCACACAGACCCAGGTGACCCAGCAGCTGTGCTCCCTCCAGTCCACACCTCCTGCTCACCCTGAGCCTGGGCACCGGGCCATAGCCACTCCACGACCACGTTCTTCACATACTTCTTCACCTCTGTTGCCTCGTTCTGAAGTGTTTGACGGTACCGTGGTTCAGAGCCCGTGGCCCACGTGGAACTATTCACACAGGCAACAAGCACTGATCGCTACAGACTGAGGGCTGGGCTCCTGATCATTGAAAGTGGATGTGGGGGGAAAAAAAAGGAGTTGTCCAAGAAGACTCCTGGTTTGGGTTTTGATTCTGGCTCTTTTGGGGGTTTTGTTTGGTTTTTGCCTGGCACAACTTTAACGTCACCATTTAGAGGCGGGGAAACTGCAGCAACGATCAGTCGAGAGAAAACTCTGAGGATTTAATTTGAAGTGCCCCTTAGATACCGAAGTGAAGATGCACAGAGGGCCACTAAATACACACTCTGGAATCGAGAAGGGTCCTGGCTGGAGGTGTGTTGGGAACCATCAGGTAGTGGCTGTGTTTAAGGCCATAAGGCCAGATGAGCCCACCAAGGGCTGGGTCTGGACAGAGAAGAGCATGCCAATCTCAGTTCTTTTGGATAAATACTGAGCAGTAGCATGGCTGGGTCCTGCGGTTGTTCCATTCCTAGTCTTTTGAGAAACCTCCATACTGGTTTCCATAGTAGCTGTACTCATTTGCAGATATTGGAGGAAATTGTTATGTGTATATATGAATATGTCACAATGAACCCCATTTCTGTGTATAACTATAATTATGCTGATATAAATAGTTTTTAAAGATATGTATATTTCTCAAAAGAAGAAATACAAACTGCCAACAAAGTTGTGAAAAAAGCTACTCACTATCATTAGCAGTCAAAATGCAAATCAAAACCACAATGAGCATTCACTGCAGCCCAGTTAGAATGGCAATTATCAAAAAGAAAAAACAACAAGTTCTGGAGAAGATGTGGAGGAAAGAGAACCCTTGCACAGTGCTGCAGGAATGCAAATTAGTACAGGGAACAGACAGAGCTTCCTCACAAAGCTAAAAATGGATCTACCATGTGACCCTGCTATCCAAGGGCAATGAACTCCACATACCAAAGAGACATGCCCATGTGTGTGCTGCACCAGGCACAAGAGCTGGGATACGCAATCCATCTAGGTGTCCATCAATGGGGGGTGGATAACATGCACGTGGCACAGTGTTCAGACATAGGAAGAACCATATTCTAACATTTGCTGCAAAAGGGATGGAGCTGGGGGAAATTATGTGAAGTGCAATAGTCAGACACAGAAAGACAACTACCACATGTTCTTACTCACGTGGATGTTAAAAACAGTCATTCTAAATGTGAGCTAGTGAGTCTCAGAAGCCAGGGAGGAGGCTGAGGAGGGCTAGAGGGAGACTGTGTTACCAGAGTCCGAGGGTGAAGGCCTGGCTCTGGTGTTCCCAACCAATCAGGCTCGGCCACCCGACCCAATATGCCAGTCAAAGAGACTAGCAGTGGTGAAGAGTAGGAAAGGAGTTTTAGCATGGCCATGTCGGGGGAAGAGATATGGGGACAGTAACCAAAGATCTGTCCTCAGGGGCTGGCAGAATCATTGAGGTGTTGCAGAAAAGGGAAGCAAAGGCCACGGCTGGCGGCCTGCATGGCTGCAGGGCTTGCACAGGTGGTAGAGTAGGCCAGCCTGGTCAGGCCTTGCTCCAGCCCCTGGTTATCTGGGGACTGGCTCTGTGAAGCTCTGGACAGCTCTCAGTGGCTTGCGGGGTGATCTGGTTTTTATCCTGAGATCATGACTCCTCTCTGGGGTGCAGCAATTGCTTACTCCTGCTTAGGATGATGATCTCGTCATGGGGTGGTCTGATCTGTGAGGCTCCTGTTGCTTAGGGATATTTTCGGTCCTTGTCATAAAGATACTTATCAATCAAGCCTGGTTCCTGGAATCCAAGGTGACTGCACAAGAAAGTGGCTCAGAAGAAAAGAAAAGAAATTAAAGAGGCGAGTAGAGTCAGAAAGGGGCAGGATGGCATTGCTTAGGCCAGTGGCTGGGCCCTCTTCAGCTGGATGAAGGGCACCAAAGCTCAGAGAAGAGAAATAATTGTTCCAGAGCACAGCGGAGCGACCACAGATCATGGCAGCCTGTTGTGTATTTTATAGATAACGACAAGACAGCAGCTGGGGGGCTCCAAACACAGAGTACCAACGATGAGATGGAGACATCAGTTGCCCCGACCTCATCAGTACTGTCCACGCCTGTTGAAACAGCGCACTGTGCCTCATAGCTGTGTACAGGTTATTCAGCTTAATCAGAAGTTTTTAACCTGCTTGAGTTAGAACATCAACTGCCCTGATTCAATCGTCACCTGTGGTGTACGTGTGCCATATTTTCCCGCGGTACCCCATGAACATGTAGAATTAAGATAACAGTAACAATTGGTAAAGGGCCCTGTGAACGTGATTTCTCCAGTGCCTTGGTCTCGCCTGGCAGGATGCCCGTGGCAACAGTTCCTCAGGGGGACCGAGGTCTGGGGATGGCTGGGGATGGAAGGAGAAGATTGACCTCAGCTGGTGTCACTTCCCTGACCACCTGGAGCTTCCTGAAGACAGGTCCCAGGTGGAGCTGGCTGCTGCGGGGGGTTGTGGGGGGGGTCGGTGCAGCTCCGAGCCACAGCCGCGTCCTGGAATGAGGCAGGGAGGAAGTGGCGCCTGTCTCTAGGTGTCTGCCCAGAGATGCAGCTAGCGGTGGCCAGGCAGGATGCAGGAGCAACAGGCTCAGGTGCCTGCCCAGCTCCTACGCCAGGCACACCTAGGCGAATGTCACAGTGCTCTCTCGTCCTCCTTCCCAGAGCACCGCCCCCTTGCCTCCCCATGGAACCCCTGACCCCGAATTCCTCCTTTCTGCTCTGATATTTCTGTGACCAGACCCTGGCAGTAAGAAACCAGGGAAAGCTCGTTCCAAGTTCCAACCACGACCCATAACGTCAGCAGGGGGTCGCCACTGGAAAGGCTCTGCGCCACCTCTCATCTCCCTCTTGACACAGCCTGGAGAGGCGACGGTTCCATTTCACAAATGAGAGCTGTGAGGGGAAGGAGCTCAGAGCAGGAACCAGCCGACGTCCAGCGCCACTTCAGGCCCCGGAGGATGGAGCGCCAGCGCGGGACTGACGCTCAGAGGGAAGCTCTCCGCCTCAGAACTGCTGGAAACCCGTCCTCTGAGGAGAGGGAGCGTCACTTTGGGAGCCAGTTGACAGGGAACACCCAACCCCGAGAAACGCCTCGTGAGGGCTAAGCCTCAGGACGGCTGGAGAGTCGGCCTGCCAGCTGACAGTCCTAGGGGTAGAACAAAGACCCACCTTCTCAGAACAAGAGGGAATTCTGCCAGCAGACGGCCTCTGGACTTGAACTGCGAGTCCTCCCTGGGCCTCCCGAGTGGCGGCCTCCCCCAGCAGAGCCCTCACGCTCTCACTTCACATAAGCCAGTTCCCTAAAGTAAAGGAATTGCTTCTCTTTTCCTGGAGAACCCAAATCTGAGCAAATGATAGAGAGGACACTCTAAGAGGGCTCCAGACAGCCCCGCAGCAGTGGGCTGCCCCTGTCAGGGCTCTGAGGGCTCCCAACCCTTCTGAACAGGCCCCAGGTGAGCCGGACCTGGGAACTCTCCAAGCCCCACACTTTGCCCCTTCCCCAACACCCAGCCATGGGTGGCTGCTGAGGGTGGGTGCGTGCAAAGCAGACGACAGAGCCTTGAAACCTGCCTGTGCTGGCCCAACCCCGGACACCAAGGCAAAAGCACACGGTGAGACCAAGGGCTAGGTCCACAAAGCCCTCGCCGTGCTGGAGACTAAATGCCCGGGAAACCTGAGGCAAATGTGGAAAGCAAGTTTTATTTAAGAGGGTACTTAGGTAGCAGACTTCTCCAGAGAGAAGGGGGCCCAGAGCCGGGTGCCCGCGAGAGGGGTGTGTCTTGCTCCTGTACAGACCGAGAACCTTCCCACCTTCTCTTTCCTATCCACGTCCGTGCCTTAGGGCAGGAAGGAGCAGCACAGGAGGTGATCGCTCGTGCTGGGAAATGTATCCCTGGAGGTGTCAGCAACCCAGTGATAACCAGCCCTCCTCCTCTCTGACCCCCACCACTCATTATCTACACTGATGCCTGCCCTCTGCCCCCTGCCTCAGTTTGCTGAGGAATGTAACATTTCCTGTCCCCTCAGGCCAGGTGGGGCTGCAGGCAGACTGATTTTTGGCAAAAAAAAAAAAAAAAAAAAAAGGATGTGGGAGTCAGTAAGTCAGTACAGTGGACCCATTTTATAGAATTATTCTCTCTTAACCTCGAGTTCCCACAGCCTCATCTATTTGGCCCCAAACAGAGGTTGGTGGTAGCAGACTGGAAGGGACACTCATGAGACAGTGACTGGCAGGAATCACAGAGTGACTCGGGGGAGAGCCCCAGACACCACTTCTGTGGATACCCCAGGACAAGGTGATGAATGGCAGAACCCCTGCGCCTGGCTGGCCAGCATCCTGCTGAGAGGGGACATCCTCTTTCCACAGAATGCCCCTCCTGGCTAAGGTGGGTGGGTAAATGGAACTGGCCTGGAGCCGTCTGCCCTGCTGGTGGGGGCCTGGCCACTCTTCTCCAGGAGACCAGAGGAGCCATGGGGGCAATAGAAGCAGCCAGCAGTACAGCCTGTTGCACAGGGGCCAAGGCCACCCACTATCCCGGGTAGATCACGGAGAGGACTGAAAACAAAAGGAAAGCAATGCTTGGCAACCAGCAAGGTGTGCACCCCATCAGGGCACCCCATGGCTGAGCGTAATTGCTTAAAAAAACATATTCAAGGTTACAGTTTGTTTGACAAATGAAATGGGGAGGAGGCTCCTGTCTTTGTTTTACAGGCTTCAAGAAAAACTGGGCCAAATCTTAGCAGACAAAGCTCTGCAGCAGATCCAACGAATGCAGAGCAGACATCCCTGGGAATCTCTGGGTGGAGGGGGATAGAAGTGTGGGGCGTGGGGCTGTTCAAAAAGGCCACGAGAGTTTTGAGGCTGGAGAACAGGAGAAAGGACGGAGATCCTGGCGGGAAGGCGGGAGGGCACTGTGCTGCCAGTAGAGGGGACAGCAGCCCAGCACTTGCCTCCAGGTCCCCTGGGCAGCAAGGGTTGCAGAAATGGCCTTTCCATGCACCACCCAGGGGTTCTGTCTGCTTATGACAGACCTCAAAAACAGGGGGTTGAGCTTTGTGCATGGTGAGAGATAGGGGCTTAATTTTATTTTGCTGCATGTGGATTTCCAGTTTTCCCAGCACCACTTGTTAAAGAGGCTGTCTTTTCTCCAATGTGTGTTTTTGGCGCCTTTGTCTAGTATGAGATGACTGTAGTTATGTGTGTTAGTCTCTGTGTCCTCTATTCTGTACCATTGGTCTACAAGTCTATTTTGGTGCCAATACCATGCCATTTTTGTTACTATTGCTCTATAGTATAATTTAAGATCTGGTATAGTGATGCCACCTGCTTCACTTTTCTTGCTAAGGATTGCTTTGGCTGTTCTGAGTCTCTTATTTTTCAAGATGAATTTCATGATTGCTTTTTCTATTTCTGTGAGGAATGTCATTGGGATTTTTTTATTGGAATTGCATTAAATCTGTATAGTGCTTTTGGTAGTATGGTCATTTTGACAATATTAATTCTGCCTATCCAAGAACCAGGGTGATCTTTCCATCTTCTAAGGTCTTCTTTAATTTCTTTCTTTAGCATCCTGTAGTTTTCATTGTAGAGGTCTTTCACCTCTTTTGGTAAGTTGATTCCCAAGTATTTTATTTTTATTTTTGAGGCTATTGTAAACGGGGTGGTTTTCTTAGTTTCTCTTTTAGAGGATTTGTCACTGATGTACAGAAATACTTTTGATTTATGGATATTGATTTTATATCCTGCTACTTTGCTGAATTCATTTATTAGTTCTAGAAGTTTTCTGGTGGGATTTTTTTTTTTTTTTTTTTGGATCCTCTAGGCATAGAGTCATGTCATCATCAAATAGTGATAGTTTGAGTTCTTCTTTTTCTATCCATATCCCTTTAATTTCTTTCATCTAATTGCTCTGGCTAGAGTTTCAAGAACTGTTAAATGGAAGTGGTGAAAGAGGGCATCTTTGTTTTGTTCCCTTTTTTAGAGAGAATGCTTTCAATTTTTCAATGATGTGAGAGGATCATATGATTCTTATCTTTGAGTCTATTGATGTGATGAATTACATTTATTAATTTCCATATGTTGAACCAACCTTGTATCCTTGGGATGAACCCCACTTGATCGTGGTGTACTATCTTTTTAATACATTTTTATATTCAATTTGCCAGAATTTTATTGAGAATTTTGGCATCTATATTCATTAGAGATTGGTCTGAAGTTTTCTTTCTTTGATGTGTCTTTGTCTACTTTTGGAATCAGGGTGATATTGGCCTCATAGAATGAGTTTGGAAGTGTTCCCTCTTTTTCTATTTCATGAAATAATTTGAGGAATATTGGCATTAGTTCTTCTTTGAAGGTCTTATAGAACTCAGCTGTGTATCCGTCTGGTCCTGGGCTTTTCTTGGTTTGTATGGGGGAGGGGGGGAAGCAGGGGGATCCATGAACCTTGCAGCACCCGCCCCGTCTCTCCTGCTAACTACCAGTTTCTGCAGCGCCTCTGGTCTGCAGAAGAAGGCTCGGTGCAGCGTGCCCTGGGAAGGGCCGTTTCCTGACTCCTTTTCTTTCTCTTGCTTTTCTTCTTTTCTCCCCCTCCCCCATTTTGTTCTTTCTGTTTGCTAGGCTATCAACATTTTAAAGGCATACAAATAACTAGTCCTATTTTTACTGTTGCATTCAACAAACATGAATTACACATGAATATAGTCAGAAGAAACATAATACAGGGAAAAGGAAAATGATCTTTGTTCATGTTGTTCGTGGTGTTTCTTTCAAAATGTGCTGAAAGACACTAGGCAGAGAGTTGGTCCCCACCCTGTTTGTAACCTGCTGTTCCCCTCAGTTTAACTAAACCACACTAAAGCGCTGTTCAGAAAACGTATGACACTTTTGACAAGAAACCCAGTGAATTTATTTTACTATCCGTAAATTGGATCTCAAAAATAAGCAGTACAAATTTTACTTCCCTGACTTAATAATGTTAAACTGTAAGTTTAAAAAGAGGGTTTGTTAAATGTTAAAATGATTATAAAATCAGACAGTGACTCAAAAAGTAAACTTGTACACAACAACTTTTGGGTTACATTAAGCTAACCTTAATGTCATCCTCCTGCCTCTGACTTGCAAACAGATCGTGTGACCCTAGAACTGGTGGTGATGGACTGGCCTCATCGTAAAGCTGGTGAGGAAGAGTTTGCAAGCCACCCTACCGTGAGCTGCACCCAGAGGGCTGGCGTGGCCCCGGTGGGTGCAAGCGGGACCCCACGTTAGTTGCCGTCTCACTCAGTCTGGGTTCTGGATTACTCTGCTGGGACTGCTGCCACAGTGGGTGTCTAAACAGGGGCTCATTCCTCACGTGCCTGGAGGTGGGCAAGCCCAAGTCAAGGTGCTGGCTGGTTCCATTCTCCGTGAGGCTTACAAATGGCACCTTCCTCCCCCGCCCCCCACCCCCGTGTCCTCACAGGGTGGAGAGCGAGAGGGAGCCACCGTCTCTTCTTATAAGGACCCCAGACCCATCATGGAGTTCCACCCTCAGGACCTCAACCATCCTAATCACCTCCCCAAGGGAATTTGACGATCCCAAATTGATCATGGCACACCTACCTCAGCGTGGACTGGCGAGGAAGAGGTTCAACGCACCAGGCTGAGGGCTTCAACGTGGGCATCCGGAGGAGACAATTGAGTCCACAGCACACCCACTCAGGGTCCCTTCACCAGGCCCTACAGAGACTGGGAAAGAAATAAAAGCTTGGTGTCAAATCCGGAGATGAGACGGTGGTACTGCTCTTCCCTCCTCCAAAGCTATGGATCCCCCTGGGGAGGGAAACTCCCCTGCACGGAGGATTCCACCCAGGCAGAGTGAAGCTCCCCACATCCGGTTCCTCGGCCTCAGGAGGCTGCCGGGGTGTCAGGGCCCTGGTCTGTCCTCTTTCCCCTGAGGCAAGGTAACTGTGACCTACAATGGCCATTTTGTTTCTCTGTTATCCTGTGCAAACTCCTTCCAGCACTTTCTTTTGGCTGAGCAAAGGCTTGTGAACCGTGCTTCTGTCCATCCTCAGAGAAGGATGCTGGTGAGCTCCGCCCCGCCTCCTGGGCGTACTACCGGCCCGGGCTATCAACATTTTGAAAATCCAAAGAAACATCTGAAGGAGGTCTGTGTTCCAAAAGTGCACTTGGACTTGTTCCGTCAGGCCTGGTGAGACACACTGACAGAGACACAGCTGTCAGGAAGGAAAGCAACGTTCATTCCATGGATTCCCTACAAATCGGAGGCAGGGAAAGCCAGGGTGGCACCAGGGTGGGGGCTGTCCAGCAGGGGCTGTCAGGACAGGGGGAGGCGGAGCACTGTCCACAGGCTTCACTGGGGTTCTTTTTTTTTTATTTTATTCTAGGTTGTTATAAATGCCAGCAGAATGCATTATACTTCATATTACACTTATAGAGCACATTTTTACATATCTCTGGTTGGATGCAAAGTATATCACACCATTCGTGACTTCATACATGCACTCAGGATAATGATATCCCTCTCATTCTACCATCTTTTTTTTATTTTTTATGCTTTTGCCCCTTCCCTTCCCCTGCCTCCCCACTGGCCATTCTAGTGTTCCTCTAATCCTCCTATGTTCCCCGTCCCAACCCCACTATGAGTCGGCCTCCTTATATCAGAGAAAACATTTGGCATTTGGCATTTTGGGATTGGATAACTTCACTTAGCATTATATTCTCCAACTTCATCCATTTACCTGCGAATGCCATGATTTTATTCTCTCTTATTGCTGAGTAATACTCCATTGTGTATATTTACCACATTTTCTTTATCCATTCATCTATTGAGGGGCATCTAGGTTGGTTCCACACTTTAGTTATTGTGAATTGTGCTGCTATAAACATTGATGTGGCTGTGTCCCTGTACTATGCTGTTTTTAAGTCCTTTGGGTATAGACCAAGGAGTGGGATAACTGGGTCATAAAGTGGTTCCATTCCCAGTTTCCAAGGAATCTCCATACTGCTTTCCATATCAGCTGCACCATTTTGCAGTCCCACCAGCAATGTCACTGGGGTTCTTGTGAGAAGGACTAGACAAAGCAGGTAGGTGCAAGTTTGACTTGGATAGTTGAATAACTTGGGCAGGTTCTGGGTTCTAGGGGTAGCTCCTGGTTGTCTGATACTAACTCGGGGGTGGTTTAGGGCCGGGAGTGTCGGCCAGTGTGTAAGAGTGTGATGGAGGTGGTACGTGGGGTTTGCCTGGGTCGGTTGGTTTGTACAGCACAGGTGGGCTCATGGGGCAGTTGCTTGCCATCTCTAGAAATTAGCTATCCCTGGGAGGGAAGTCCCTCCAGATCAAGGGCCCAAATACCAGAGCATGGCCAGAGAAGGCAAGAAACTACAGTCAATGCAATCTGAGTAGGGTCGCTTCCTCTGCTGGAAAGCTTCCTGTGGGAACCACTGAAGACAGTTTTTACCTTTTCATCCTGTGATTTTGTTAACACCAGGGCACAAAAAAAGACACTCCAGACTTCACTGATCAATTCTTTTCTCTTCCTCATCATTTACCATCAACATCCGGATGATGGACTCCGTGCCTGGGATGCAGAAAGATGCTCCACGTTCTCATGAAATGCTGCCCAGTTTCTTTCAGCTAAGGCAAACAGAAGGGATGTGTTTTTTGTGACAATTTGTTATTCTCTTGAGACAGTTTGTTAAACCACAACGCAAAGAAAAGACCACAAACTCCAATTTAAATCAAATCAAAACAAGCTTATATTGTGTACACAAAAAGAGCTGGCCAGCGGCTGCCCCTCCCAAACACTGGGCTCAAAATCAGCCCCTCTCCGGGAAGACAAGGTTGTTATAGCCCAAAGAGTTACACAAGAAAAAAGTCTTGGGAACTCACAGCTGAAAGGGTTCTGACACACACAATACAAGGGCAAATAGCAAATTAATGATCTACATGGCATGACATTCCAAGGTAGGGAGTAAAGTCAGACCCCCACATCAAAATTTATGAGGCACCATTAGGTTTTAGAGGGGGTTCTTATCTGGTCAAGGGGGGCCAGGCCTGGGTGAGTTCAAGGCATGGGTAGGAATTCCAAACAAGTTTAAAACATCAAAATGTGATCAGGCCAGCCGGGCGTGGTGGCGCACGCCTGTAATCCCAGCACTTTGGGAGGCTGAGGCAGGAGGATCACGAGTTCAAAGCCAGCCTCAGCAATGGCGAGGAACTTAGCAACTCAGTGAGACCCTGTATCTAAATAAAATACAAAAAAAGGTCTGGGGATGTGGCCCAGTGGTCAAGTGCCCCTGAGTTCAATTCCCAGTACCACAAAAAAAAAAAAAAAAAAAAAAAAAATGTGATCAGGCCAAATAGGATTCCTAGTATTTTACAGAAAACAGAAGTAGACTTTTCATAACTTTTTGACAGGATGGCTCCCAGTCTTAAGATGGAATTAGGCCAGGCTTATCAAATTAGGCCTTAAGGAGGCACCGATAGAGGGCTACCTGACTCCAGTCGGACAAGGCCAGTGATCTCCTCAAGAAATTGTAGGGTCACTTTTCCACACAAAGGGATGTTAACTTGTGTGATCTGACATCTCTTTGCCCTGGGACAGGAGAGCTCTACAGGTCTAAGTCATGGCCTCTTTCTGATAGAGCTGGCTGTCCATGGGGGAAACAAGGTGCATTCACCCCAATCAACAGCAAACTAACACAGACAGTGAATCACTCAGGGCAAAGCTCTATGCTGACAGCAGGTAGGAAGGGGTTTAAAGAATAAATGTGTGTGGGAGAGAGATTTTTTTCATAGCTATAATGCACTAATAAAAACATTGTTAAAACACAAAGCAGCTAAAAAGGGAAAGATCGTAGAGAAACCCTGTAAGATGGGCACAGTTTGGTAAGGCAGAGGAGGAGAGGGAGAATTTAAAAGCAGGCCCCGTACCTCCTACAGGACAAGGGATTGCTGAGAAAACGAATGTATTCACTGAACGAATGTCCCTCGAGCATGGCCTGGTGCCAGACCTTCTCGGAGCTGGAGACACAGCAACTGACAGAACTGATAAAACTCCTTGAACGCTTCAGGCTCACATTTTACTGGATTGATAACCAGATAAGCAATTAAGAGGCATGTCTGCCCAGGTGGCCAGCCCACGTCCCGGTCCGTGACCTGTGCTCTGCCTTGAGGCAGCCTGGAACGTGGCCAACCCGGCCTGCCCGGGAGCCGCCTCAGGCCTCTTGTCACGTTTCAGTGACTCGCCTTCTTCACTTAGGATCTCTACTGACCCTCCTTAGGTTTTTACCACAGATCCCAGGAGAAGGGAATTCAGACTCACAGCGCTGAGTAGGAGAGGAGAGTCTAGTAGGAGCTGTGTGTTAGCTTTCCACGGCTGTGACAAAATACCTGAGAAAGTCAACTTGTAAGAAAGAAAGATTCACTTTGGTGCATGTTTTCAGAGATTTCAGCCCATGGTCTTGTTGTCTTTGGGCCTGTGGAGAAGCAGAGCACCATGGGGGAGCATGTGATGGGAAAGGCCGTTCACCTGGTGATAGCCAGGAAGCAGAGAGAGAGAGAGAAGGAAGAGGCCAATACTCCCTTCACAGCCCACCCAGCGACCTAACATCCTTCCACCAGGCCCACATCCTGCAGGTTCCACCACCTCCCAATAGCACCACAGGCTGGCAACCAAGCCCCTAGCGTGTGGGGGTTGGCAGGCATCTAAGATCCACACCACCTTGGTGCCTGCTGTAGTCTCCAGTTCCCTCTTAACTAAACGCTCCACAGGTCACTTCCTGTGGAGAAACTCAAAGCCTCTACCACCTACCCAGCCTCCATGACCCACTGAGTCAGCAGGGTGACTGTGGCTGTCGCAGCTACTCTGACACCCCTGTCCTATGCAGTCACCGCAAGGCAAAAGCCCTTATGCAGATGACTTTCCCACTTCTCTCCTGGACCTGTGCCGGGGCTGCTCGGGTTGGCCAAGATTCTCTCATCCAGTCTCACGCCTGTTCAGCACACGCGTCAGGTTACATCATCAGCACAGGTGAACGGCTGCCCAGGGTTGTGGATGAGCCTGGAATCGTAGCTCCTGCCACAGAACAGCCTGCTCCTTGGGCCTTCCTGCCATCCCATTCTCCAGTTCAACTATAGCAGAGGTATTGATCCCCAACACTTAGCAATTGCTTCTCTGAGACAGACTTCAGCGAGTGCATTGTACGAATTATCCCATTCTGTCCTTAGAACAGTTCTACAATCCAGGCACTTGGATTATTTCATTTTATAAATAGAAATAAAAAAAAACCCAGACTCACAGAAAATTCACATAAATTGCCCACACTCACATCTTGAAAGTGGTAGGGCTGTTTGAAACTAAACCTGTCTGCTTCCAAGGCCTTGTCTGGGTCAAATGCAGCCTCGTCTGGGTGCCACCTGCTTAACAACCCGTGGACTTGAAGGATTCCCAGAGTGGATAGAGGTCGAAGCACCTTTTCCAGATGCACTTCCTTCCCGCAAACAGAAAACTCACGAAGTCACCCTTCCTTCCCGGTTGTGTTTTCATACCAACCAGTAGCTCTAGGTGAGCTGGTTAGGGAGGGTGTTCCAGATGACTCCGTCGTCACGTTGGAGAGCAGTAACACCTACACTTCCTGTCTCTGCGTCAGCCGGCCATAAGGCCCAGGCGAGGGCCTCCTCTTCAAGTCACAGGAAATGGCAACTCCAAGAAGACATGTGATCGATCGGCCATCGGATGACCACTAGAAGGGCCCCACGTCCCTACCTCCAAAACCAGGAATTGAGATGTTGACTTAGTCACTCTTCACCCAGCATCTGTTTTCTGGGTTCTGGGAATAAAACTGTGGGGGAAAAAAATAGGCCTTTTAAAAACTTGTAATAGCCTTTAATATTACCATAGCTGCCAGATATGTCTCTGTATCTCTCCAGCCCTGCTTCTTCAACCATTTTCCACACTGGTTTTTAAAACAAAATCCAAGTGGATTATCACATCCCTCTCAAAACCTCCAATGGCATCCTAATGTCCTTAGGAAACATTCCAAACTTCTGAAATGGCTTATGATTGGCCCCCATGAAGTGCCTCTCAGTCCCCTCCTGTGTCATGTCATGCTCTGCTTCTGGACCACCCTGGATCAACGCCTTCTCTCTCTTTCATTTATTCCCCTGCCTTCACCTTGGCTCGGCCAGGTCTCTACTGGCCAACACGCACATAACACTGTGGACATAACCCTCAATATCGGAGGACAGAGGATCGTGGTAACCTCGGAGGCCTATGTCCTCCCTAAGAATATGATTTGTGGATTTCCTGACATGATCCTGCAGACCCCTCATGCTTGGTCTCAACTGTGCAATCCTGAGAATTTCAGAGATTAAGTGGGTTCAACTCCTGCTGCTTATAAATTGTCCCCGACAAGTCCTAGCGTATGCCTGGACCACACAAAAAACACGGTGCATGCACGCACCTCTGCTCCACAGTATTCCCAAGCACTTGTTTAAATCTTCCCGCCCATTTGGCTCTAACCTCCGTCAGCACTGGGAACTGGGACTTGCTCACAGCAGTCCCCGAGCCTAGTACAGAGTCTGGCATTTAATGAGCAGCAGTCGATGTTTCCCGAATGAAGGATCCTTCTGCGATGACTTCAGAGACATTCTAGAACAGCACGTTTCCTGCAGCTAGACTAAGTTCTGGAATGGCCCAGCGATTTATCCTTGTTTCCAATTCTGCACACCTGAGGCAGTCCTTGGAACGCCCTTGCTCCGTACGCATGGAGCAGGGAGTGAAGGAATGGACTCCCTCAGGCCTAGCCCACTCCCTCCCGGGCAAGAGGACCTCCTCCCGGCTCTCACCTCCCGGTGGACAGTCTCTCTGCCACACACAGCAGTGTTTCTGAGTCCTTGAAATCTGGAGTCTTGGCTGCAGAAGTCGACCAAAGTCACATTTGCTCGAATAGAAGAACAGGCCCAAGAAAAGAGTTGGGCCCCTGACTGGAGTGTCTTTTCAAAAATTTTAAAGTCATATTCTAAAGGTAAAGTTCATAAGGCTTTGGACAAGTGGTTCAGGAAACTCTAACAAAACCACGAGTTCCCAAGCACAGTTTTTAACCACTTGGCTTTGTTTGAACAAGGCCAGCTAAGAAAGTGGTTTTTAAACTATGTTCCATAGAGTCTCTCTGGTGGGGAGAAATGAAGTAGAGGTTTTGTAAAAGATTTCCTTCTAAGGCAAGGGAGAGGGGATAAGAGGAATGAAGGAACTTTAAGGAGAACAAAGAGGGGGAGGGGAGGGGGCAAGGGGATAGGAATAATGGCAGAATGAGTTAGACATCAATACCCTAAATACATGTATGAAGACACGAATGGTGTGAAAATACTTCATGTAAAACCAGTGACTTGAAAAAGTTGTGCTCTTTATAGGTAATACGAAATGAGCTGCACTCTGCAAGCATGTATAACAAATTAGAATTTAAAAAAAAAAGTTTCCTGCAGTTCATAAACACAGGTTTCTGCAGCCACGATCAATACATAGATAAAGAGATAGATGATAGTCTTTGAAAATCAACAACTGTTCTGAAATCGTAGTGAGACTGTGCACATATTACAGTATTACAAGGCTGCTTGATAGATTATAGGCATCATAATATTTTTTTCCTTAATTTGGTCACTTCTCAGATTTTCATCTAATCTTTTTAATTAAAAAAAACTTTGAATGTTCTTGCTGTCTGGGTTTGTGAGCACCCTAAGAGGTTGCTTGACCCAACCAGAGGCAGAAGCAGGAGCCAGTCTAATGGGCCCTACAGTAGGCTCTGTATGTCCATCTCCTGCTGACAGTGTAGAGACCACATCTACTCCTCTCCAAATCCCCATGGTGTCTAGTAGAGAACTCAGTAACTAGGAGTTCTTAGTAAAAAAAAAAAAAAAAAAAAAAAAAAAAGAAACAGCTGGACACAGTGGCACACACCTATAATCCTAGCAACAAAGTGCTAAGCAACTGAGTAAGACCTTGTCTCTAAATCAAATACAAAATAGGGCTGAGGTGTGATTCAGTGGTCCAGTGCCCCCTGAGTTCAACCCTTGATACCAAAAAAAAAATCATAAAACAATTTGCCTGGCCAATGTGATAGGGTGGCTTTCAGCAGAAATTGCAGAACCCAGACGGCTCAGGCAGAGAGGGTGTTGTTTCAGAGTGTGAGGAAATCTGACCCCGGCACCCAGCTATATGCTTGAGTCCCAGGTATCCACACAGCACCTGGAACTCACTCTGCTTGCCACGCAGGCCCAGGATTCCTGGCCCAGGGTTCCTGCGCTGTCCTGGTCCTGAGCCTGGCCGAAGGGAAGGAGACCTCAGACGTGGCCGGGCCTTTGCTCATTGGTCTGCACACACCCCAGCGAGGCCACCGTCACCCTCATTCACCTGGAGGAGCCAGAGACAAAGGGAGCCGAAGTGCTCAGACCCCCCCCCTGCTCCCTTCCGCAGGGCCCTCCGCTCGCACCCCTGGGCCGAAACTCCCCAGGAGCGGTGCCCTCCCTGTCAGGAAGGGCGGAGGAACCTTTAGACCTGTGGGAATTTCAGCCAGTGTCCAGCCGAAGCCAGGACACTGGAGGACACGCAGGAGCGGCCATCCCTGGAGCCACGCCCTGGCCTCGGGCTTTAACCTACGCTGGTCCTTGGACGCCCGCTGTGGCCGCGCAGGGGTGGGCGCACTGGGCCAGGAAGAACCCTGGGCTCTGTTGCCCATCCCTCCTCTCCCTGGGCCTGTGCCGCCACTGGACTCCTTCCCAAGCCCCTGCCTCATCTCAGGATGTGTCCTCTAAGACCATCTGTAGCAACTGGCCCAGACCTAGTTCCCTCCCTCCCCAGGGTCCTGTCCTGGGCTCCTCACCAGGTCCCCTTGGTGGACGACCGGCCAGCAGCACCTAATGTTGAAACCAAGCTGAGGATAAGAGGAAGCAGCAGCCACGCTGGTGTGCGCCTGTGGGTGCACACCCATGCACACACTCATGTGTGTGCTCAGGTGTCTCATGTGCACGCATGTGTGCCTGTGTGCTGTTACTCTGGGACTGATCTTCAAGCTCCCCCTCAGCCCTCCAAAGCCCCCCCCCCACTCTGTCAAGGCTCTGCTCAGCACCCCGAGATGTGCGCTGACCACCTCCCCTCCACACCAGGCTCGCGTCCTGCTTGTTTTCCACACACTTTTCCCTGCCAGGCACCATATTTCACACACACGCGTGCACTCAGGGTTCGTGGGTCCGTCGCCCCACCTCTCCCTCTGTGTTCATCTTATCTGATACGACAAAGGCTCGGGGCACAGACCCTGCCCATCCTGTGATGCCCAGACCCTGAGAGTGGAAGCAGAGCAGAGGCCCTGGGGTTGTGGCCAGGAAGCTAAGCTGGTGCACAGGGGAGGCCTGGAGGGCTGTCCTCAGGGCTGCGGCCCTTCGTCCCAGGAGTCGCCCACTCGGGGACCTACAGCCTGCGTGGGGGAGGCCGAGCAACCTCCGCCCGCTTCACTAACACTTTTCACGTCTCTCGAGAGTGCCCTGCATCGGCAGGCTGACTAGGCGCACACCAGAGAGGAGTAAGGAATGGCACTGGGGACCTCGCCTCCTGCCGGTCCCACAGCCAGGAGGGGCAACCAGTCAGTGCCTCTGAGTGCACGGGCAAATGAACAAGGAACCGTGGATATTTCGACTGGGTAAAATGAGCTGTAAGACGGTGACTTTCAACAACAATCACTTTGGCTATTTAAGAGATAAGCTATGGCGCAGGTCTGTGATCCCAGCAACTCAGGAGGCTGAGGCAGAAGGATCACAAGCGTGAGGCCAGCCTCAGCAACTTAGCAAGAGCCTGCCACAAAATGAGACTTTCCAAAGGGCTGGGCTGCACAGCTCAGCAGCACACAGCACGTTTGTGTCAACACGGGGCACTGTTGCCAGTTCACACGGTTGCCTAGCAGCACAGCCCATGTAAGCAAATACGTGTGACTCGTCACCCATTTTGTCTGTGAAACTGGGTTGTTGTGCTGAGCTTCTGAAGGCGGGCAAGGGCATTATGCACGGAGCCGGCACCTGCTTTTGTCGCCCTCGGTGGGGGGGCAGGCCTTTTTACCCTCAGGGCCATCTGTAGGTTTGGGCCTCGCACAGACGGGCCAGGCCTTTCATCTCCATTCATCTCTAAAGCCCACACGCACAGCCCCCACGGGGCTGAGGCTGGCCAGCTCTCTGCCAAGTGAGTAAAAGGAAAGAGATCTGCGCAGCCCACTGGCTCCTTCAGCCTCGTTGTGATAAGATCAAGCCTACGAGAAATCCCATTGTCCTCCCCAGTGACACACTGGGGACATTCTGCCAGAACCGAGGCACAGGTGGCAGCTTGCGTGGTCGTGACACCCACTGAAACGGGATCATGAAGTACATCAAGCCTCAGTGTACGCCCGGCCTCTCTCCCGGGGCTTCTCAACCTCGGCTCTGGGGACACTTTGGGCAGAGAATTCTTGGCCAGGGGAGGCTGTCCTGCATCCAGTGTGTCTAGCAGCATCCCCGAGCCCCACCCCACAGAGGCCAGTGCACCTCCCCACCAGTAAGGCTGCCAACCTCTCCAGACATGGCCAGGCGTCCCCTGGGAGGCAGCATGGACCCCAGCTAGCAGCACTGTTCTAACTCAGTGCAAGGAGCCGGGGCGGGGCCAGCCTGGGAGGGGAGACTGGCCAAAAGGTACAATATCTCAGTTAGGGGGAGGGGGCTCAGGAGACCTGCGGTGCAACGTGGTGACAGAGTTACTAAGCGTGTGTTGTGCGCCTCAAGACTGCTTAAAGAGTAGATTTCAAGTGCTCTCACCACAAACAATGATAAGGATCTGAGTCACTGCCCCTGCTAATTAGCTCACGCTCACCATTCCACCAGGTGCTCCTATTTCAAAACCCCATGCTGTCACCCTCAGTGTATAAGATTATTACTTGCCAATCTAAGAGGTAATTTTTTAGGAATAAGTTCGGGTAAATCTGTTAAAAACAGGATTCTTAATGCCCGTCAAGCAGGACAAAGTGGATAGCAACTCGCTGTCTCCCAGAGCACGAGCAATCAGAGCCCTTCACTGAGCACCTGGTGCACCCTGTCCACTGTTCTGGGGTTTGTCCTGCATTGATTCTTCACGCTGTCCACCACCACGTAACACCGGCCCTGTCACTACTGCTCTTCAGAGTGAAGAGTCTGAGGACAGACAGTCCCTGGGGAGTGGGCCAGCCAGCTGAGGAGCAGGGCTCACCCTGCTGGCTCCCACGGCCTCGTTCCTGGCCTCCAGGCGCGTCACTGGCTCCAACAGTCAGTGTCAGTGCAGCAAGAGCAACAGTGAGACCAGACACAAACCAGCGGGCACACGTCGCCAGCGCCCACTCCTCCGAAAGCTGGAGCCTCCCTGGGGAGACAGGCCTGTTCCCACCCCCTGGAACAGCCCGTCTTCTCCATGGACTTGACAGCTGCCCTGCCTGCTCCGGTCAGAGCTGAAAGGGAGCTTTTCCTTCAGGAGCGACGGCCTATGCACCAGCTTGATGACCACCCGAGCCCCTGGCCACCCAGTGCCTGCAGCACTGTATTAGAAGAGATACCCAGTCTAAGTGACCAAAACTCACCTACTTTACAATTATGACCAACCCAGAGTCTATTGACCACGTGGAGGGGGTGTGTGTGTGCGTGTGTGTGTGTGTTGAGAATGGACAGGGTGTGCACTTTGGAGTCAGAAGCCTCAGCTCAGGGGACCTTGCTGGGAGCCCAGTGTGGGCCACACTATGTCCAGGTAGGAGGAATCCAAAGTTGACTCAGATGAAGCCCCACCTTCAAGGAGCCTGAGGGGCTGCACAGGGACTTAGTGTCCCACCAGCAGCACTTAGTGTCCCAATCCTTAACAGCATTCAGTCCTCACGAGTGTCACCCGGTGGGCGCTCTTCTTGCCACCGCCTCACCCACGGGGAGCCTGGGTGCTAGGGAGTGCGGCGTCTGGCCCAAAGCCACCCAGTTCCTCAGGGAGAGGAACTGGAGGCCCGCTCTGCTGAACAGAGCTGCCACACCCCATGCCCCGAGTCAGGATGGGTAGAGGTGCCACGGTGCTCGACAGTCTTCTGTCCTGGATCCTAGATGCAAGTGTAAGAGGGTAGAGACGCAGAGGGTACTCGGTGCCAACGCATCTCTTGATAAACGAGCCCCGAAAGGACGGGTGCAGACTCTGCCTTGGCCCTTGCTAGAGACTGGAGCCTGCTCCTCTAGCATGGCCGTGAGTGCCCAGCAGCACGGGGCACCTGCAGAGGGAGCACAGTGGTCACCATGGCTAGAAAGCCTGGCCCGGAGCCAGCGTGTACGCTGCAAAGACATCCCACGCCCCCAGGGGCCCCGACCCAGCACCCAGCCTGGCCTGCGGAGGCCAGAGGGGGGGCAACAGCACAGGGGGACAGGGCTGGCTTGGGGAAGTGCAGAGGCTTGGGGGAGACCGTGCACCCCCTTTTCTCCTGCTGCAACAGCTGTTTCGTCACCATTCTGAAACGCTCCACTCTCAATACTCAAAAAACAAAACCCATTTTGATTCTGAACACGCATAATGGAAGAGATAAGCCTGAGGTTCTCTTCTCTCTCCTGAAGTAGAACGTCCCCCTTGAGGAGCCAACACCAGTTCCTTGTTCCCACCTCGACACGCAATCTTGGGATCTTCCAACTCTGACTCCCCAGAGCACAAACCTCCAGCTTGAACCCTGAGACCTGCAGTTTTTAAGTCGGTAGGTGGAGGCTGGACAGAATTCTGTGCAGACCTGGGGCAAGGCCTGCCTCCTCCACCTGTCCTGGCCAGAGCCTGGCCGCAGAGCATGAGGCCGGTCTCAGCCTTCATGTGGACAGCCTGACTGAGCTCCGGGAGCGGCATCTCAGACACGACGGCGAGCTTCCCCTGTTGGGGTCCTGCTTCCCTCCCCCACCCTCCTGCCCTGCCTACTCCTCACCTTTTCCTCCTGTCCTCCCCCACACTCAGGGAAAGACCCTGGGGCCAAAACCCAGAGATGCAGCAGCTGCGGGAACCGCGAGGCCCCAGGCAAATCAGCGCTCACTGTTGAACCGTTTCCCCATCTGTCAGTGGAGAAGTGGGGTGCAGGATCGCCTCACAGCCGCCACACGGAGCTCGGGCCCTACTGGGCTTCCACAGGCCGAGCACACACACCAGGCTGGTGGCCACAACAGTCACAGGGCACTGCTCAAGAAACGAGGGGTGACCTGTGCATGATTTCCCTAAGCCAGAGTCAGAGGAACATTTGCTCAGTGCTAGAACATCACACCTAGCGGGAGACCTGGCACAGACCCCCCTAACCAGCTCCTCATCCCATGCGTGCGTGAGTAAGACTGGGACCCGGTAAAGACAGGTGCCTTTGAAGTCACAAGTCGCTGCCGAGCTTTGGTTTTGTGCCCACTGTCATCACAGGTGTAGCTTGTATGAAATCCAAAGAATAACTCACCTTCGTGTTCCAGGGCAAAGATAATAAAGAAACGAGTGCCTATAATCCAAAGCAGAGGAGAAGTTCAGAATACAATAAAGACTCAAAAGGAGGAAAGGGGGAGGGGGGCTCAGGGGGAGTCAGTGGGGAGTCAGGCAAGGTTCACAGACCTCGACAGGGAGACGAGGACAGGCGTCCAGGCCCGGGGAGAGATAGGAAGGCAGCAGTGGGGCCTGAGCACAGATAGAAGTGGGGGTGCAGAGAAGTGGGAGGGGGGTCAGGAGAGCCGGACCACGCCCAAGTGCCCACGCCTCCAGATGCCAGGCGAGGGTTTGCGATTTACTGCAGAACAGCAAAGAGTTTTCCAGGCTCCGGTCGGCTTGACTGATGCCTCTTCCAGGAAGAGCGAGTTATAAGTCCCAGTGCAAATTCATAGTTCCCAGCCACACACAGCTTACTGCCCCCTGGTACAAACACTCTCTCCCATCGGAGGCAGTCATTCACCTCTAAAACCAAGGTGTCATCGGGCGTTAAGTGGGATCAGCAGTACCCAGCTCATAGAGTAGTTCTGGGAACTGACTGTGACAAGAGCCGTTCACGTGTTTGGCTTGCAGAATTGTCTTCCTCCCTGAAGACAACAACAGTCGTCTCCGGCAGAGACTTTTTGGCAATACCGACACACCTGCAATGAGGAAGTACATTCTAGAATCATCTAGCTGAAGACGACTCCGTGTCACAGATTAGATCCCAGGGGTGAAAAGCAGCAGCTTGCCAGCGCTGTACGACCTGTCCTCAGAGCTGAGCCCAGAGCCCAGGTCTCCTGACCCCAGCCATCCTCTCTCCTGCCACTGACTTCTCTAACACCAGAAGGTGACTGAATATTTCTTCTCTCCAGCAGATGTTGGCCCTTCTTGCTAAATCCCAATGTTACTGGCGTTCTAGGCCACAGAACTGAATCTGGGGGTCCCAACAAATCAGAGCTGGCCACTCGCCCCCAAAACAAATGGAGACGTAATGGTGAAGTGCAGGAAAGGAATGTTAATCGATAAGGCCCTGTTGGGAAGGCAGAGTGCAATCAAGCATCTCGGTTATGTCTCTGGGGTGTTGACAAGAGCTCTAGGCTTAAAGAGAGGAAGAATCGGGGCTTGGGGCGAGAGATATCCGTGATCACACTATCTTGGCCAGATTGTGGGTCTGCCGATCGTTGTCTCGTTTTGGGTTCTGCAAGGTGCCCCTGAGGACGTCCTCCTGTTGCTGGAGGGCAGTCCCTGTTTGCCGCTCTGGCTATTCATCTATCGGATCTGTGATCCTGGAACAGGGCAATCGGGTTCCCATGGGAAGGTGCTACTACCTAAGGAGCCACCCATTCATGGGACATTCTGCCACTGCGGGGGGGGGGGGGGGGCAGTCTCACCATGGGTTGATCTGTCTGTAAGACTCCGCTGTTCCCTGAAGGTAGAAAGCAATGACTGGAGACTTGTAGGTGCCACTGTAGGGCCTGCAGTGGGACTTTATAATAGCTGGTGTTAGAGTGTCCCTGCAAATCATGAGACTATCTTAGTTACTCTTATCTTGGTGTCCTCAGTCTTGAAAGGAGATGAAATAGTTTAGGAAAATTTAGGGCTCATGAACCTTGCATTAACAGTTTTCATATGAACACTCTTTAAACCCTTAACAAGCCTGTGTGCCAAGTTAGCTAGAATCTGGAGACAGTAGCAGGATGAAGGCAGAGAGGCCAAGCTTTATCCTGCTTTCAGATACCCACCAGACCCCTGCAGGACCAGTGCTTTTAGCAAAGACAGCCTCTTTGTGTCCTGTGACACTGATCCCCCATCCTTAAGAGTCCTGGGCACAAATGTTGGAGGTGGTCTCCGCCGAGTCCTCAATGCTCCTCTGCTGCTGAATTGCCGTGGAACACAGAGAACACAGGCACAACCCCGGGGTGAAGAAAGTCCCTCTGTGTGGACAGGACCTTGCCTGCTCTCTGACAATCATACTCCAACCCACCCCCACCCATGAATGCACAACTAGTGTGAGCTGTTGGGAGTCATTTGAACACCTATGTATCAATTTGGAGATTAGGAAATAGAGGCTCAGAGAAGCTGGACAGCTGGACCAAGAGCATGTCGCAGTGGCCTGCGGCCTCCGTCTCTGCACTTCCTCCGTCCACCCTCCTCTGGTGCATGCCCACACTCCGCACCCACTGGAGTAAGCTCTGAGGTGCCAATGCCCCCCCCCCATCCCGTGGAACACTTTCTTGCCAATGTGTTTGTCTCCCCCTTGGCTTTCACAGCACCACGCTACTCTGGTTGGGCCCTCCCTGGTGTCACCAAGCTGACCCCTCAAACCCTGCAGCCGCCCAGGGATGTCCTTTGGCCCTCTGGCTTTTCACTGTGCACGCTGGCTCTGGGGAACTTCCTCTTGGCCCTCCTCGGGGCTGGCAACTGTCTGTCCCCTCTGAGCCTCCGGCCAAGCCCTGAGCTCTAGGTCTACGTGTCCCTGCCAGATGGCCCTCGCGCTTCTCAGGCTCCACCCAGCCAAGGGTGCACTCAGTCCCTGGAAAAATGGCAGCCTGGTCCACCCGGAAGGCCCTCTCCCACTCCCCTCTCTCCATCACTCTCCATGCCAGAGGCAACTTATTTATTCCTTCTCCAATGGAGGACGCCACCCTCACCTCCAGCTGGCCTCTTGTGGTAGACGCATGCAGTAGCCTCCTACCTGGGCTCCCCACTTCCACTGACATCTCCTCCAAATCAGTCTCCACGATGTAATCAGGGATCTTTCCAAAACACAAGTGGGACCGTGCGACGCTCTGTCTTTAACCCTTGGCATAGTTGTCCAAGTGGATGGCTGATTAACCAAATGTGGTGTGTATGGTGAGTGACGTACAATTCAACCCTCAAAGGACAGAGATTCAGCTCCACGCTGCAGCACAGATAAACCTAGACCGTGCGCTAAGTGAAAGAAGCCAGTCACAAAAGGACAAACCCTGCACAATTCCATTCATAGGAGGTCCCTGGAGCAGTCAAATTCATAGAGTCAGAAGGCAGACTAGAGGTTTCCAGGGGCTGGGCAGGAGGGGTGAGCAGTTAGTGCTCAGTGGGCACAGAGCAGTTTTGGAAGAGGGTAAATGATCTCAGGTGGAGGGTGGAAGTGTTTGCACAGTCATGTGAAATATTTGCTTAATGCCATTGGACAGTGCACCTAAAAATGGTTAAAATGGTGAATCTTTGTTGTTGTTTTACCACAATATTAGGGGAGAATCCTTTCAGTGATTTCCCATTGTCCCTGGAGGAAAGTCGTGAACCCTAGACAGGGCTTCCGAGGCTCGGCGAGGAGGCCCCCTCTGCGGCCTCTCTCCTCAGCTGCTCCTCATCTTGCAGCTCTCACTAGGACACCCTCGTCTGCGCCCAGTGGAGTGCCACCAGGGCTCTGCCCACTGCTTAAAACACGTGCACCTCTCTCCTGCCCCTCTCTGTGGCCTGAACTGCTTCGGCTCATCTTCCAAACCTCAGCTCCAGAACCCCAGCTCCAAGGGAACTTGCCTCACACAAGGGAGGCTGGTGGCTCCTGCCTGGCACGGGTGCTCTGTGTCTGTCCTCCACAGGATCAGCCCTCGAGAGCCGTCCAGTGTGCACCCTGCGCTACGAGTAGAGCTGTGTCCGCTCTGTGTAGGGCCAGTCGTGGCCCGGACAAGCGTCCCCAGCATGCTTGCTGGACAAATACAGTGGCAGCCTGGGCTGGCATCCAGAGCCCATTGACCCCCAGATGACGACATGCACTTGGGATACAGAGAAAAGCAGGCCGAGGAGGGAGGCAGGGTGGGTCCGTCCTGCGCACCCTGACGAACCCACAGAATGTGGTGACCCAAACGGGGACCACAGGCAGCTCCCCCGGCAGCCTCTCTGCCTGCTCTGGACCTGCTCAGGCCATCGGCTCCTCCTTCCCACAGATGATCTCCATCCTGAGCTCTGCCCAGTTCCAAAGAGGCTCAGACGCCGGCCTGTGCTGGCTCTTGGCCAACGTCATCTCAGCTCATGCCCGACGCAGTCCTCACAGGGGGAGGGGACTCGAGAGCTCCGCACGGTGCGCACTCCCACTCACCCTCCGCAGCTGCCTCTGGACCCTGCGGCCTCCACAAAGCCTTTCCCAGCCCCATGCCCTAAGCCCACCCACCCAGGCTCCCAGAGAGCCTTCTAGAACCAGGATTTGGTCCTGCCATGGCTGTGGCTACCTGCTCCTTTCTACAACGCCCCATGAACCTACGAGGGGTCCCAGGGAGAGGGACCAGGTCCCAACCCTTCTCTGCAACCCCCCAAACCTAGTCCAGAGCTTTCACATGGAAGACGCTCTTCACTGGCATTAGTTGAATACATAGATCAAGGGACACTATGCCTGGCCCCCTCGAGCCCAGCTTTGTTCTGTGAAGACGGTAAATAACTCACACGTAGGACACTTCGGAAGTTGCTATCGAGTTGGTGATGAGATGAGCGTTTCCTTAATTTAAAAATACCACGAGTGCAAGATTCCCAACTTGTCGTGCATTTCGGGAGGAAGGGCAGTGGGGAGGAGAACAACACATGAGACCCACCTTGACTTCAAAAGGCTGACTTTGAAAAAGCGTGCACTTTCCATCTTGGGCACGTGGAAGCACAAGGCCAGGACACGGCGCCTGCTGTGGTCACTGGAGGACGGGGGCTGGACCCCGCTGGGGGCAACTCCCACCCAAGGGCTGTTCTGTGCAGGTGCAGCAGGGGGTTCTGACGGGCTGCCTGGTGTGGACACTAGCCCCCAAGACACACAACATCCCCCCTCTCCTTTTAAGAGGAGGAAACCATGGGTGTCAGGTGGCCCAGTCCTACCCAAGCCCGGCTCAGGCTTGGCCTCCTCCCTCTTCATCCAGGGGCTTCCCGCCAGAGCCCCAGGCTCCTGTGCCAGCTCCCGCTGGGCCCTCCCCAGTGCCGATGACGTGGCTGTTCCAGGCTTCTGGCGTCACTGGCTTTCCTCATTTCCGGAAAGTCGGTGAACAGACTGTGGGTAGGACAGCCTGGTTACAGCAGAAGCAAGTGGAGGGGTTCGGGTGGAGCTGGGGTCACCCCCACAATGCCGGCTTCGCTGCCTGGAGCCTCACAGCCCTTTTAGTTCCCATCCAGAATAAACCCAATGAGTTTATCGCTTGAGCTTCTGAAAGGCTTCCAGTTGCCCTTGGTTTCAACAAAGTCACCCCTAAGAAACACCCGGAGGGCTGGGGGTGTAGCTTACTGGTAGACTGTGTGGTTGGCATGCACCAGGCCTTGGGCTCAATCCCCAGCACCCAAATATATGCAGGATAGGTAGGTAGGTAGATAGATAGATAGACAGATAGATAGACAGATAGATAGACAGATACATACATACATACATACATACATACACACACAATCTCCCCAAAGAACCCCCGGCAGGCATTGAGCAAAGGGCAATCATGGTTTAACATGATTAAGAAACAACGTGGCTCCCCATAAACCAAAGGCCTTGAAGAACCCTCTGTGTGCTCAGGCTATGAGACCCCAACAAACAAGCGCCAAGCTCAAAGGCGAAGAGTGACTTGAGGATTCTCTGACCAGCGCCATCCAACCCAACCTGGGTGGCGTGACCCAATCCCAGTGCCAGGACAGGTGAGTCACAGTCTGTTTATCTGGGAGCTCCATGAGACCTCCCCTTGTCCCCTTTTAGGTTCATGTTGTGACTTGGAAGCGATCTCCCCCACTCCCAGGTATTTTTCATACCTGCGGAATATCTGATTATGTGGACGTGGGGATCCCTTTGGCTTTTCCTTTGTCACACAGAAGCTTATTCGGGAGGCCTGACACATGAGATGGGTGTGTGTGCAGCTCCTCAGGTTGAAGCAAGGTCAGGTCACGGCTTCGGCCGGTGCTTGGTGGAAGCCCTGAGTCCCCACAGAAAGCGGAAACTCTGGGCAGCCCCTGGTTGAATACCTTCCAGCTCCGCTACTCTGAGGCTGTGGCTCTGATTGGCAGTGAGTGACAGTTATGGGCATGACCAACCACACAAAGTCGATTCTCACACTTGAAGGGCCGCATCCCAGCAGGAACCTCTCCTCCATCCCCTGGGTCAGAGCACAGCTTACAGCTACCTGCAGAGAATAGACGGCTTATGTTGTATAAATGCTACCCTTTACCAGGAATGTTTATATGCCAGGGAGGGACACTGTCCGCCGCTCAGTTCTGGTAAAGAAATTGGGGACTGTAACACATAACAGGAGGGCACAGGGGAGAAGCGGTGCAAGCTAAAAGCACCCATCTACCCCTTTGCTGTCTCTGAGGCTTGCCCTGTTAGGCAGAGGAAGAGGATTTGAGTAGGGAAAAGAGAAGGAAGCCACTCGTCAGAGCTTTTCTGACTCGATTTCCTACCAGCTTCAAGTTGCTTCCAAGTGCATTGCACGCTTGCGCAATTTGCTTCTGTGAATCAGTCAGAATGAATTGTAGGGACAAGATTATATCTTTTTTTCTGCTTTTGTATTTCAGAAAGGATTTGAAATAGAAGAGTCAATGTCTTCGAATGGAACTTGTTTCTCAAGAAATCTTCGATGGCATTTGAAAGCACCAGGATTCTGGGGAGTCCCGGCATGAATCTGAGCTATCTGCATCACATCTGTGAGGTACGCATTTCGCACACGCTTCTGTATCTGAAATATGGCCCCAAATGGACCATGAGTGCCAGGATTCCATCACTGGCTGGCTCTGTGTCCTTTTTCCTCAGTGTGACTCCCCTTGGGCCACATGCCCATCCCAGGACCCCAGGGTCGGTGCCTGGAGGAGGGTGGGCCATGATCGATGGGGCTGTGGCTGCCCTGGGAAATCACCCTCAGACCAGACGCTCCTCCCCAGGGAGGTGGAGCCTGGGGGGCCAGGGGGCCCACATTAGATCCCCCTGATTGCAGGCTAGCTTGAGTGTGGCAGTGAAGGGAGGGACAACAGGGAGCACAGCAGAAGTCCAAAGGTGACCACCCTCCACACTCGGGACACTAAGCTCTGCGAGGCACAAGAAGCTGCTGCCTCATTCACAGCTCATCCTCCAATCCTGACACCCGCACAAACATTGGCTAGTAGAGAAATCTTCTCCAGAAGTTGTTGTCATTTTCATTTTAGAAATGAGAAAACTGAGTCTCAGAGCAATTTGCCCAAGGTCACCCAACCAACCAGGGACAGAACCAGGAGCCAAAGGCAGGCCCAAACATTTTGGGACACAATGTGCCATCAGCCACTCTGGGACAGGTGCCACTTCTTGCCAGTGGTGCAAAAAGAGAGCGGGACCACAGCGAGGGCTTCCCCGGGCTCCTGGGACTTGGAGCATGCTGGCCAGTGATAATGGCAAATGTGTCACCTTCCTGAGGAGTCTGATGGCTTTTTAACCAATGCAACCCAAGAGTCAAGATTCGTTTCCAATATCATTATTGTTTCTGTTTGTGATAAAAGTAATATATGTTCGCTGTAAAAAATTCAAACAACACAACAGTACATAGAGCAGAAATTGAGAGTCTTTCCATGAGCCAACCTGAGGAAGAATGCATATGTACATTTTTTCATTTTTTTAATTTTATGTTAGTTTGTTATTTGTTTTAATTAGTTACACATGACAGTACAATGCATTTATGCACTGTGATATATCATATATAGATGGGATATAATTTCTTATTTTTCTAAGTGTACATGGTGCAGAATCATACTGGTCATGTAGTCACATACATACATACAGTAATAATGTCTGTTTCATCCCACTATCTTTCCCATCCCCACATCCCCTCCCTCCCCTCTCTTCACTTCCCTCTACCCAATCTATTTTCTTCTACCTAATCTCTCTACCTAACCCTATTTTTCTCTAGTGCCCACTACCTTATTGTGAATTAGTATCCACATATTAGAGAAAACATTTGGCCTTTGGTTTAGTGGGATTGGATTATTTCACTTAGCATGACATTCTCCAACTCCAACCATTTACTGGCAAATGCCATAATTCCACCCTTCTTTAAAGCTGAGTAATATTCCATTAAGTATATATGCCACATTTTCTTTATCCATTCATCTATTGAGGGACATAGTGGGTTCAACTAATATATGTTAATTTGTAATATGGTTGTGTACTTTGTGTAGACACCCACCTGGTAGCAGAACTGGAGCTCATTCTTTCTGCTTGCACATTTCTTTGGCTCTTGAGGACCTAACTCAGAGTCCAAAAGGCAGAAAGGAATGGACTCTGATTTTGCCCTGAGAAATGGGTCAAAGCCCACAAGGGCCCATGTCTTCCACCTTTCAACCCTGAACGTGGGGAGCAGGGAAGGAGGTTTTTCTTGCTGTGTCTACACCCTGGGTCTAGATACTGGGACAGCACGCTGCATGCAGGCTAATTCATAGCTTCCTGCTCAGTGGCTAAAGGCTTCCCCTGGTCTAGAATTCCTGGCCCTAATTCTTTACCCAAGACCAGGAAGGGGTCCTCAGCCCTTAGTGACTGACTATCTCAGCTGATGCATGGAGCAGACGAAGAGGAGAGCCAGGAGAGGTGCGAGGAGATCGGCAGGGACGGGAGCCTGCACCTGACCAGGAGTTGGTGCTCAGAGACCATCCTCGGTGAGGGGAGTCCCTCAGGATCTGGATACAGAGGCAAAAGGCAGACCCCAGGGTGAGTAGAACCACCAAAGTGGATTCACCCCTTGGAAGCCGGGGTAGACCCTTGGCCCAAATAGAAGGACCACATAACTCAGTCAGATCTGTAGTAGTGACTTTGGTACTGCTCAGATTAAACCAACCAGAGTCCTTCTAGGGAACCAATTGCAGAAAATAATTCACAGCATGTAAGATGTTAAAGCTCAGGGTTCCCAGGAGGCTCAGCCTCAGACCTCACTCTTTAGAGAACTGAAACCCTGAGAAAGGTCCCAGAACTACATCCGATAGCCAAGACGAAGCTCTGGGGATTCAGCCTTCGGCCAAATGCTCTTCCGACAGTCTCGAGTGTCAGAAGAAGTCACCGGGGCAATGGTGCTCGGAACCTTAGACTTCCTCCCCATCCGCCTGTGTGAGGAATTCGTTCTGAATTATAGAAAATGGTTCTCACACTGTAAAGGGAAGGCAGAATATGAACAGTCCTAGGACACTAAAGAGAAAGTTCAAGGAGAAGGTTCAAAAGCACATTCAAGATAAAACGATGGCCCTCAAGACTGAGCACTGAGCTGCCGAGGGCAGTGGTCCCAGAGAGACGGGAATCCAAGCAGCAAAGCCCCGCAACTGCCCCAGCTTACTGCCCCGGAGAGCAGCCCTCCTGCAGCGCAGGGAGAAGGGGCTCTGACCACACCTGCAGAGCTCCCTGAGTCAGGAGAGGGAGCTGAGCGTCCAGGGGGACCAAGAGGTTCAGAGAGCTCAAGACAGCTCTGTGCCGAGGAAGCAACTCAGATCCGCTGTCTGAACAGCACAGAGAGGTATGTGAGGATCAATCCAGGCCGCAGACCCCCCGGAAGGAGAAACTGCACACTCACCAAGGAAAAATTCACAATGTCTGGCTTCTACTCTAAAACTGGCATATGAAGAAGAAAAAAAAATATGACCCATGATAAGAAGGATCAACCAATTAAGAGTGGCCCAAAATAAACACAGATTTATAAAAAAAACATTAATGTGTATGTGATAGGGGGATAGTGGATGGAAGAAGTCTTTCTAAGTATTAAAAGGAAATCAGAGGGCAAAAAGGAAGAGATTGAAGTATCACTATTACATTAAGCAATGCTGCCCTGTAGGTCAGACACAAATCAGGCTAACAGAGACCCAGAAGGAAACATCAACGTGAATGACAGAGAGGCTCTGAGTTCAAAGAACAAAAACTCCTGCAAAACCATAAAGCAAATGACCTCATGGAGAAATTGATCAAGAAAGTGTAAAAGCAAGCCCAGCGCAGTGGCGCACGCCTGTAATCCCAGCCGTTGGGCGGCTGAGGCAGGAGGATCATGGGTTCAAAATCAGCCTCAGGAATGGCGAGGCACTTAGCAACCGGGTGAGGGCCTGTCTCTAATACAATACAAAACAGGGCTGGGGATGGGGCCCAGTGGTCGAGTGCCCCTGAGTTCAATCCCCAGTACCAAAATAAAAGAAAGTGTAAAAGCATGTGAGATGGCAGAGATCAATGAGGCACGCGTTCCCTCTGGGCCTTGGTCGCTGTCCCCGCTCTGCCTCACAGTTCCACGGCTGCATCTGCTACCATGGCCACAGGCCCAGGTGTAGGAAACTTTCCCTCCCTCCGCAGTATGTGATAATGACAATATTGCCTGCTGCTAGGACACATCTGTCCTCAGTGCCCATGGTCCATGTTCATATCCATTTTCTTATCTAGTAATCAAAAACTACAGAAGACAGAAGATGATGATTGGGGTGACCTGTCATGGATAATCGAAGTTTGAACCTAGGGGTGTCTGACTGTCAGGATTCTGCTCTTTCCTTTACCAAGGGTTTCTTTCCTTGGCATGACTGACATTTGAGGCCAAATAATGAATAAACAAATTCTGACCAGTATCAATGGCAACATGGAGAAATGAGTACAAGTCTGTTTTTTGGTTTTTTTTTTTTTTTTTTTTTTTTTTTTTTTTGCGTGTGATTGTAAATTAGTACAACCTTTTGAAGGACAAGTTGGCAGAATTTATTAAAATTTTAGATGTGGAACCCCTTTAACCTTTCAGCTAGCAAATCCAGCCTAAGAGTTTATGCATAAACTCAGTATCACTGCTGCAGCTGCATAAAAGCCTCTTGTGAGTTGGCCCAGCCAAGATAGTCACACTCACAGCACTGGGTACTTTCCCTTTGTGATATTGATCATCATCATAGTCAAATAGGCTTACCAGCTCTTCTCCTTAAGAGCAGAGACTGGGCAATTGCCAAATTATTAATATTTGTTTGTTATGTAAGTACAGTCTTAAAATAGCAATATATATTATACTGATTATTTTACCACCATCACAATAGGCAAAAGAAAAAAAAAAATCTAACATCCATTAGTAGGAATATGGTTAAAAAGTACTCTCCTGCCCACCTGTGGATCTTCTTTGGAAAAAACATCTCTATTTTGTCAACTTTTAATCAGGTTTCAGCTGTGCTTGAATTTTAGGAATTCTTTCTTTTTTTTAATATTTATTTACTTTAGTTGTACACAATGCAATGCATTTATGATCGAACCCGGGCCGCGCACATGTGAGGCAAGCGCTCTGCTGCTGAGCCACAACCCCAGCCCAGGAATTCTTTATATATTCTGGATACTTCTCCCTTCTGGATACTACTCCCTGAGACATATGATTTACAAATAATTCCTCCCACTCTGTGCACTGCATTTTTTTTTCTCTGTTGCTAATGACATTTGATGTGCAAAAGGGATTTTTTTATGTTGATGAAGTTAGATTTGCCTATTTTTTCTTTTGTTGCCTGTGCCTTGGTATTGTACCCAAGAAACCATTTGGTGGACCTCAACTATAATAATACTCTAGTCACAAAAAGACAAGTACCAGACAATCCCTTTCACATAAGGAACTTATAAAAAGAACCAAGTGCTAGAGATAGAAATAATAATGGTTGCCAAAAGCCGGAGGAGGTGGAATAAGGAGCTTTTGTTTAATGAGTACAGAGTTTTTCAGTTGTCTTGTTGGCTGTTTTGTATGACGGGGTGGATATTGTGATTGAGTTAAAGAATTCAGAAGATTGAACAATGTTTGATGGTGATGAGTTAGGACTGATTCGTGAAGGTTCTGTGGGGGTGGCAGCAATACGTAGCTATAGGAGCTGATTAATGGTTGTAGCAGGTTGATCACTATTTGTCAGTATTTTTATCATGATTAAAATTACTCGTGGGAACAGGACACGATGAGAATTGCTAGCATAATGGAGAGCAGAAATGATATGAAGAATAATTTAATTAGACCTTTGTGATTTGAGGTTGTGGTGGAAGCTGTGGTATGGAGATTAGCAGTTAGTTTTGGGATGGCCTTTTCTATTCAGATTAAGTCCAGAAGGGCAGACGCTAACTTCTGGCTTGTGGTAAGGTTTAGATGAGGATATAGATGATATATAGTGGTTGGGAAATAACCTAATAGGTTTGAGAATTTCGATATATCGAAGTAAAGCTGAGTTTTTTTTAATATTTATTTATTTACTTTAGTTGTACACAATACAATGCATTTACATTTACGTGGTGCTGAGGATCGAACCTGGGCCGCGCACGTGCGAGGCAAGTGCTCTGCCGCTGAGCCACAACCCCAGCCCGTAAAATTGAGTTCTTAGGTTGAGGGTGAGTTGATTTAGTTTATAGCAATTGTGAATCCTAGAATGGTAATTAGTAGTGCTGTAATTTTTAGTTGCAGAGGTATTATTAAGATTGGTGCGTTTGTGGGAGGAATGCTGTAATGTCATGTCATGTAAAAAATCTGTGGGGGGACGGTGGCGGTGAAGGTACAGTAGGAGTGTACCGACTGCCGTGGCACTGCACACTTAAAATGGGCAAAACAGAAAGTGAGCATGTGTTATGTCCATCCTGTCACAATTCAAAATCTATCTTATTTCTTCCTTAATTTTTTTTTTTTTTTTAGTTGTAGGTGGACAGAATGCCTTTATCTTATTTATTTATTTATTTGGTACCAGGGATTGAACTCAGGGGCATTCGACCACTGGGCCACATCTCCAGCCCTTTTTTATATTTTATTAGAGATGGGGTCTCACTGAGTTGCTAAGTGCCTCACCCTTGCTGAGGCTGGCTTTGAACTCAAGATCCTCCTGCCTCAGCCTCCCAAGTGCTGGGATTACAGGCATGCACCCCTGCGCCCAGCTCAAAATTTATCTTTTTAATTGACACATAGTAGTTGTACATGTTTATGGCATACAGTGTGATATTTCAATACCTGTATGCCAAGAACCAGATGAGGATAATTGGCATATACATCACCTTAAACTTTTATCATTTCTTTGTAGTCTCGCATTCAAAATCCTCTCTGCTAGATGTTTTGAAATACAAAATGAATTGTTGGCCATAGCTACCCTACTGTGGCTATAAAACATTGGAATTTATTCCTCTTATCCAGTGACTCCATACCCACTTAAATAAATATTAAATTCATATAAAGATTTAAAAATATTAGATAAACTTTATAATTTTAGTTTGAATAAATACTTTAAAGCATTCTCCTAGAGATTGTATCCATATACATCTTCCATGTAAATGGAGTACTGTGGTACTGTAAATTCATAATATTAAAATGAAGCTGATCTAATGATATTAAAAGATGGTGGGGGGCAGGCTGCAGAGCAGGGTCACCGGGTGTCCCCTTCAGAATGTGTGTGCATAGAGGCTTACGACCACACCTACCCCCTCATGTGTGGGGAGGAAACTGTCATGGGCGCAGGGAGACCAAATGGTTAGTGATTTGTATGTTGTAGGAAGTCAAATTCAAGGTAACTTTCATTTTCTGTTGACACATGTCAGTGTCATTTTAACTTTTCACGGGGCATATATTATTTCTATAACTAAAAACAATACATCCAACAGCAGGGAGGGCTTCTGGGACCAGTATCTCAGCCCAGTGGCTTTACCTGTGTGACAGTCTCCCTGGGGGCCATGGTGGCGCCTCTCCATGCCTGGGTTCCTACCCACGAAAGCAAGGGCGGCCTCCACTGATGAGTGGGTTCAATTCTGCACCCATTTGCTACCTGTCTCCTCTCTGCCCATCCTGGGAACCGGGTAATGGTGACTCACACCATGAGAGAGAATAGAAATCAGCGTTGCAAGAGCTAGCCCTCATCTGCGGAGGGCCAGGCACAAGCTGACCCCGCGTCTACCTGCAGGCGTAGAGCTGTATCCACTGCCCAACCCAGGGGCTGGCTGGATTCCCTCAGACATGGCCCGTCCTGGTGCCGAGAACGAGGTACATTCATCGTGGCATCGTACCTGGCCCAGGGAGCTGCTCCATCAGGCTAAGCCCTTTGTTTTCCTTCCTTCCAACCCTGAGAAACCAATTCCAAAATAAAGAGCTTAGACTGACTCTCTGAAGTGCATCGGATTGGGACAGAAGCCACTCAACCCCACAGTGAAAGGACTGGGTCCTTTTTGATCTTTAACAGGCAGCTGCTGCCTGCACAGCCCCTACCCCCCCACCCCACCAGCCCTCCCTCCCTTCTGCACACCCAGGTCTCACGCTCCACGGGTGTGACAACACCGGACACCTACAGTCCTGCTCCAGGCAGTGCTGGCAGTGTGGAGTGTGGGGCCTGTCCTAGCGACCAGCAACCAAGGAAGGACATGACACTGCCAACCGTCAAAGCCCCTACGGGTGAGGGAGCAGGGAGGCAGGCTGCGGTGATGTGCCCGCTGTTCCTGGGATCTGTACAGTCTCAAAACAAAAAGAAACATCCATCACTGAAAAATTCAGCATTCCGGAGCCGGGCACGGTGGCACACACCTGTAATCCCAGCACTTGGGAGGCTGAGGCTGGAGGATTGTGAGTTCAAAGCCACTCAGCAATGGCGAGGCACTTAGCAACTCAGTGAGACCCTGTCTCTAATAAAAATACAAAAAAGGGCTGGGGATGTGGCCCAGTGGTCAAGTGCCCCTGAGTTCAATCCCCGGTACCAAAAAAAAAAAAAAAAAAAAAAAAAATCCAGCTTTCCTCCCTGAAAAAGAGCAGTGCACATGTTTGGTCACGATAATGATCATAGCCCTCCAAGTATCAATAAGGAGTGTGTGGAGAGCGTGGGCCAGATGTGGCCCCAAACTGCAAATACGAGGCCTGGAGTCTGTTTACAGCGCAGGAGAGTGAGACTTGCTGTTGATCGTAAAACTCTGGACAGGGGCATCAGATGGGGCGCAGGAAGGAGCAGGTGGAGGGGCAGGAGGCTGTGCTGCAGATGGCACCTGGATTGGTCTGCCCCTGCTCCTGTGACAAACGCCATAGACTTAGTCCACAGTTCTGGAGGCTGCAAGCTCGCGATCAAGCTGAGGCGGATGGGTTCCTGTGAGAGGCCTCTTCTGAGCACGGTCACACTGGGGGCGAGGGCTTTGACACGGGACGGGAGGGTGCACTGGTCCGCAGCAACACTCACAGGCACCCATTTCTCCCCAAGCTGGACAATGCCCAGGGCTCGCACCCCAGCTGGCTCCCTGGCACCACGCACAGCATTCTGCCCACGCCCCTGGACTCTCCTGCCATGCGCGCTTCTCCCCGTCCTCCAGCCTTGGAGCCCAGCTCTTTACTCTTACAGTGAGCAAGTGGCCTCGTGTCACGCTGGAGGAGAGATGGGTGATGCAGAGAGGAGCACGGAGCATGCCTCTCAGCCATGGCTACCCCCTGCCTGGCATTGGCGATGCCCCTCCTCACATTCGAAGCTCATCCTCCATCACGGCCCTGCCTGTGAGTGCCCTGCCAGGACCCTAGCCCCAGTCGCACTCCAGGGTCCTTGCTTCCCACGGAAGCAGAGGTTGTGTTCAGGGTGCATGTGGCCCCTTGGGCCCAGTGCTGGGTGGCCTTGCCCTGGGCATGTCAGCTGTCAGGGATGGCTGAGCACCTCAGTCTTCTCCAGGGTCCAGGGAAGAACCTCTGCTCCCCCCACATCTACCATTGAGGGCTTGGGGTCATGCTTCCACCCCAGAGTTCAAGTTACCTGCTGAAGTCAACCAGTAAATTAATCACAGCATGGTTGACATTCTATAGACATAGCCTAAAAATGTCCCCAGGTTCACGGCACGAAAGTCAATCCTGAAAATCAGGTTCATAGTTCCTGCATACCGATTCCATTCTCTCCCTGAACACCTAGACACACCCTGAGCGCATGCTGTGACCACCAGTAGCATCCTGAGATTTTACGCTTCATTATCCAGTTTACCCCACAATATTATTACACCACTAGGTAATGTTGTCCCCTGTTTTGCAGGAGAAAAACATTAGGGTGCAGACACTAAATCCAGTAGGCCAAAGCTAACAGGGCCGTCACCTGGAGCACCTAGTTCTCTAAGCTCAGCACAACTGCCTGTCTGGGTGCTGCAGTATGCATGAGAGTGCAAAGGAAGGAAGGAAGAAAGGAAGGGAGGGAGGGAGGAAGAAAGGAAGGGAGGGAGGGAGGAAGAAAGGAAGGAAGGAAGGGAGGTAGGGAAGAGGGAAGGACCCACAAGGAGGGTCTCCTCACTACTCCAAGCTGAGACTCCCTTACCAGCCCCCACCTTTTGCTTCAGGAACCCTGTAAGGCAGCTCCTCACAGCTCCTGCCTTCACCCCCATGCACTCCCTCTGAACTGGCCATCAGGACCCCACATACACAGCCAGGGGCAGGCCAAGGCCCTGGGGCCAGAGCACTCCTCACCTCCTGGGAATAATTCACCTCCCACCACCTGCCAGCAGCTCCCTGCTGCCACTCCAGAGCCCCTGCCCAGCCTCCTCCCAACTCCCTCTGCTCGCCTGCCTCCCAGTCAGCCTCTCCAGGGAGGCTACAGTAGGTGATCTCACTGCACTCCTAGTCTGTGGCACAGACCAGATGTTGGTCTTGGAGGCTGAGCCTCAGGCTGAGCTCCTCAGACCCAGCAATGATTCTCTGAGCTGGTCAATGGCCTCTTAATAAGCTCCTCTCTTGCTTAACCAGCCAGAGCCTGTTCTACTACTTGTAAATTAGACCCCTGATGAGACACTAGGAAACCTACTCCCAAAATTGAAATGAAGACCGATGAGAAATAAAATGCTTTTTAAAACTTCACATCACTGAGCAGTAGAGGCTCCTTGGAGACTGGAAACACCACACCCCTGTACTGACAGGCACAGCTCCTGGGGTCTACACGCTGCCCTCTGGGGCCAAGATGGGGCTCACACAGAGGAGGCACCGTGGCGATACCCTGGGAACGCAAGTCCAGATGGAAAGTCCACTGGGCCTTGGCCCCGCAAGGAGATGGCTTTCTATCAGAAGAGAGAAGAGAAGCAGCTTCAGACTAAGGAGGGTTGTTATCCTTGCAGCCAGCTCACCCGCTATGCTGAGAGGGTGAAGCCCCCAGAAGCCACCTGTGGGCACACAGTTCAACCCAAGGGACCAACACCAGCATGGAGGCCAGAGCCACCAGCCAGGGCTTCGGGGCTCTTCTCAGGGGCTCCCACAGGGGGTGTGAGCTGCCTTGCCAAGGACCCCGGAATTCCTATATCGGAGAGCAAACAGGCTGGCTGGAGGCCCTGACTCTAGGTTTCCAGGCTGAAAGCAAAATCCAGCCACAGCTGGACAGAGAAAATGTGCCTGCACGAATTTCAGACTCCTGGGGGCAAAGGAGAGGAGGGCTAGTGATTAGAACTTCACCCTGGACGGCAACACCTCCCTCAGCTCATCTGTGGGGTTGTGCAATCCTGCAGCCCTATAAATACAGCCCAAATCCGGCCATTGGTGCCTCTCGCTCAGCCTCCGGGGAGTCTCAGGTCTTCTCCTGCACGCCGGCCCAGCCTGCCTGATGCCATGAGGGTTCGCTACTTTTTGGTGCTGATTTTGTCTTTCCTCTTCTCGCAGATCAACCCAGGTAAGCCATGGAATCTTCTGGAAAACCTTGCCAAAGAATGGGGAGCATAGGCGTCACAAGAACTGAAGATAGCTGTATCCGTGTCATGAAGGGCAGCGCAAGAGAAAACCCAGGTTGAGGGTCTGCAGCGGGCACCTGGAGGCTCTGCAGCTGTCCCTGGGCAGCAGGGGAAGGAGCTCTAGGGACTCAGGGCTACTCGGGCACAGGTCCCTGCATCTCCCAGCCCCATCCTTGTCCTGGGCACCCAGAGCTGCCCCGTGTGGAGGGATCTCTGCTTCCCCTGCACCAGGCTCCTCACACAAGGGCCAGCTTCCTCTCCAGAGAGACGCACCTGCCGCGCTCACCTCAGGTCACCGGGTGGGGCTGCCCCAGTGCCCTGCTGCAGGCAAAGTGCCACCACCCCTCCCACCAGGACAGCTCAGTCAGTGCCTGTGACTCACCTACTGTGCAGACAGCAGGGAACCACAGGTGACCTTCCTCCTTCCCTAAGAAATCCCTCCGCCTTCCCCAGGCTACATCTCCCCAGTGAACAGGTGGCGTTGGGGCAGGGGGCTTCCAGTCAGCCAGAAGTTGCCAGCTTCTCTGGGACAAAGCCCCCTGTCCCTGAGGAGAGAAAGGGGACCCCTCGGGAGGAATCAAGGACGCAGGATTATCCCTGCCTGCCCTGTCATGGTGTTTTGAGCAAGACACACATTTCTGAGATTAGTTTCATTACTTACAAAATGGAGTCCTAGGACAGAAAGAACAGCTTGGATGGTCTCTAAGGGCCCCATCATGCAGGCTCTGCCTGCATTCCAGATGCAAGCCTGTTAGGGCCAACCAGGCCTTCATTTTCCCATCTGAAACTGGGCCTCGAAGCATTCTAAATGCGGTTCTTCGTGCTGCCAGTAGAGACCCTCAGAGAGATATGGAAACTGATTTAAAGAGTGGAAACCTATTTTCCCTTAAAGACTGGAAAATACCAGAATATACCAAGTCCCAGGAGCACATGCTGGTTTATTCCCCTCCTCCTTCAGTGAGTAGGGGAGGGTGGTATTACTGATTTCCAAGGAGACGTTCTTTCTGACGTTCCAAACTCTGAACAGTTTCAGAGCAGCTTTGCTTTTTTTTTTTTTTTTTTTTTTCTGAGTTGCTGGTTTAATATAAAGTATTTTTACAACAATTGTGTCTTCATACATGTATTTAGGGTAATCATGGAAAACTCAGTCTGCTATTATTAAAACAGCTTTTCTTAACCAGAAGAGTTTTATGCTCATCTTCCCATCTAAATGGGATCATGAGCACCTCAATCAAAGCACAGGGCTGAGCAGGCACAGGGGCCAGTCCTGACCTGCTCTGTGACAGGGCAGCTGGCAGCAGGGACCACACAGAGGACGCTCAGGGACGCCCCTGCCAGGCCCCTCTGCTCTGGGCCTGCACCACACAGGACTCCTGTGTGCACAGCCTGCAGGAAAGGAGCTCTCCAGCTCACCTTCTAGAAGGAGCAAAGCGCAGAGCCCCCACATCCAGGCAGAAGCCAGGGAGGATCTGAGGCCCTGGGGGTCTGCAGGCCCAGCACTGCCTCTGAGGAGCCACTGCTGTCCGTCCCCACAATCCCACTTGTCCACAAGGAAGGACACTGCTTAGGGCTCTGAGCTTTGTCCTCTGGAGGGGGAGGGAGAGCTACTCCCCTGTCCCCTCTGCATGTAAGCATGCAGGTTCCCCTCCTGTGTCCTGGTCACTCTGCAGGCAGGGCTTGCACAGCCTCTGCTTCTCATTTTGGGCACAGGCTTCAGGATTTTACTTTTAAAAATATAAGATATGGGTGTCATGTTAAAAATATGCTATTTGTGTCATAGACATGAATCTTGGTCCAATGGTTCACTTTTGAACCCAGGCACTGTGACGGGTGAATCAGCTGTTCACAAGTCCAGCACCTCACACACTTGGGCCAATGTTGTCAGTGCTGTGGTCCTTGCTCCACGCCCACTGTCCCCAGGCCTGTGCTGCCTGCCCAGCCTGGAGTTTGCTGCAGGGGCTTAGGTGCCCCACTGCAAGGTGCTGATGCCCTGTCTCAAGCCAGGCCCCGCTCAGCCCACACAGTAGGTCCTGTTTCTGGAAGAGTCCTCGGAGCTAGCTGGTGCATCAGGGGCGGTTCACACCTGGGGAAACCAAGGCCCACTGACCCCACAGGTGCAGAAGTCCAAGACTTGGGTCCACTTCAGCCCTGTGCCTCTCTATCAGAAAGAGACAGCCTTGCCCCCTTTCACCTCCTGCAAATGGGCTTTCCATGAACGCAGCGTGAGGTCAGGATGACAAGACTCCCGGCCAGGGCTTTGGAAATCAGGAGAGCTTGAGGCTTGCCCGCCCTGACTGAGCCAGACTTAGCTGACCAGGACCACGTGCAGGCATTGCCCTGGGGGTGGGGAGCAGCCAGGAACGCACAGGCCCTGGGGGCCGGCACCTCTGTTCTAGAAGCCCAGGATGACATGGAAAAACAATCATGTGTGCAGTTTTCCTATCATAAATGCTCTTTGGACGTCTGCTGAGCACAGTGGTCAGAAAACACGGGACCGGGATCTGGGCTGGTTCCTGGTGTCAGCAAAGGCTTGTTGGAGGAGGCTCCGATGTGGAGGAGAAGTAGAAGTTATTTTGCTGAGCATGCTATTTAAAAATTCAGTTCCTCTTTAACATTTAGGAACCAAGGCCTGTGACATGCCCCTTAGACTGTGACCTGCTCTCTATGCACAAAGCTGGGACCATGTTTTCTCCCTGTGAGCTGCAGCTGAACAGGGTCTGCAGGTCCAGGTAGTCCCCCACGTCCCCCCAGGCCCCACCATGCCCTGTGGCCTACCCTGCCAACTCGACACCAGCGGTGATGTGCCTGGCTGGATGAAGTGCATCGGGAAGGTCAGAGGGCAGGGGAAGGAAAGGTGCAAAGCCCCTAGAAGCCACCAGTCACTTAGCCCTGTCAGCGCCCTGTGGGAACAAGCCACCAGCCCCCAACTGGGGGGAAAGAACGTGGTCTTTGCCCCATGCGTGGTGGTCAGCAGCTGAAGGCTTGAACCCAGGCTACCAGCCTCCAAGGGATCCCTCAGGGTCTCTGCAGGTTCCGGGTTTACAGGGTGCTGAGAGGGGTCCATGGGGCCAGGAACCCTGGAGCATGTCCTGAGATGGCCTGGGGAGAGGCCCAGTGAGGCCTTGTGGGGTTGGCTGAGCCCTAAAGGGTTTCAACTGGGGAAAGGACACGTTATAAAATGGCATTTTAAGAGACTGGTTGTGTGGAAGCTGTTGGTGATGTGGGTGACTAGAGGCCAACGGAGGCAAGGCTGACTGTAGGACCTCCTGTTGTCACTGAATCAGTTTCCCTTACGCCTTCTTCCAGGCCGCAGCTGACGGCCCTTCCTCGGCCTCCTCCTGCCCTTGCCTGCAGGCTCCATGCTCGTGCCTGCTGCCTTGGCACATTTCCTACCTCTAAAAGAAGGCAAGGCCAACAACCCCAGGCCTCAGCATTCCGTGGCTCCCGTCTCCACCCCTCCCTGCCTGCCCTTGACAGTCTCCCCCAGAATCTCCACCGCCCCAATCCTTCTCCCTCCTCCGCCTCTGGCAGCCATTCTAGGAATCCTCCCACTGAGGCCTAGGGATCCCATCTGGCCTCCCACAGTGGCCCTGTGTCCCCAGGACAAGCCCATATCAGGACACCTGCTTACAAGGGCCTGCACAGCCACAGGCACTGCAAAACCACCAGCCAGGAGGACAGGGCCATGGGTGGCACTTCATAGCTGAAGCGAGCTGCTCATCTCCCTGAATGTCCCAGCTCCTCTGCCGCACGGGCCTGCTCTCATGCCCATTCCATAGACCTTTGCACGCCGACTCTCAGAGAGGTCTACTTTCCAGTACCCAGCCAGCAAAGCACCTGGACTTAAATCCAGCTGGACTCCCAACTGTGCATTCTCTCCACAGTGTCCCAAAGACCTCTGCATGAGTCACCAAGCTCACTGACCTCTCGTGAGAGCACTCTGGGTGGGAAGGGCATTGAGGCTTCCAGGAGTCAGAAGGTGTTGCCAATGATTGACAGATACCTTGGGTTCTTGTTGCCAGGTCTTCCTCTGCTACCTGAGTTGAGAAGTGGTCTATCTTTTGAATTTTGTGAGTTGTTTGTTGGAGTGTTAGATGAATTCATCCCCAGATAGCCTAAAAATTTTCTTAGAAATGAACTCCAATCCTCTTGGGCCTCCACTGACTGTGTCTCTGCCTACACCCCACCCCTAAGTTGCTCTCAGCCTTTATTTTAATACCCCAACGGGAGGCACCCACTTGTTCCTGGGCCCTTCTAAGTACAACCACCACTGTCCACTTTATCCTGACCTGGGAAAGGGCTTGAACTAGCTTACAAGCCCAGAGGTTCTGAGAAGCTAATTCCAGCCGATACCTGGTTGGGTTTCTGGTCCACTGCCAAGCCCATGTATTCAGCACCAGAGGTGTGGAATTTGTGGCCACTGTTTGGAAAATCTAGATTGTGTGCCCACATTAAGGTGTGCACTTCCCATGTCCTAAATTGGCCACTCCCCTGTGCCCATCAGTCCTGACTGCGGAGCAGGGTGGAACCTTACCGGCTGGTCTGCTGCAGTCCCAGGTGAGAGAGAGGGGTGGGGTTTGAGCCTCCCTTTCCCCAAACACTTGTCCTTTTGCAACTCACTCCACCCCCAGCTGGATGGTCTTTTAGTACAAGAAATTTGTGTCACTGATTCTCAAACTGTGAACTGTGTCTTTGACATTTCCCCACATGCTCTCATTGAGCTATAATTGCATCATACGAAAACAATCTTAGTGCCCCTCGCTAGGGACCTTGGGTGGGTGGGAAACAAACCTCCCGGGCTCAGAAGTCCCTCACCAAGCGCTTGAGTGGCACTCTGCCATTCCCACCCTCTCCCCTCGCTGTCTCTCAGTCTGCAAACGCCTGCTTAAGCCAGTGTGCTTTTCAGGTCCTTCAACACTAAGACCACAGAGGCCCTCTGTCTGACAGTCTCCTTCATGGCGGCCTCCTGGGCAGTCTCCCGGCCACCAGCATGGGCCCTGCTAGGGCATGTCGGATCGGGGCACAGGGGCCTGGTGCAGTCTTCCTCGGGCAGATTCGCTGCCTGCCGATGCCCGTGCTGGCTCACTGCCCCAACCCCTCCCCTCCCTCTGCAGCCCCTCCCCATGACCCACTGGCACGTGCCCTGCCCATGTCCCCTATGCAACCTCGCTGGCTCTTCATTCAACCAGAGACGCTGCGCTGTGCTCCCCAGAAAAGCAGCTGCTCCTGGGCAGGGCGCTGGCTCTCCAGCTGCGGCTGCCTGCTGGGTGGAAGGGCCCCCTCTCGGCACAGCTGGGAGCTGGACAGGCCTGCCCTGCACCTCCACCCACACTCCTCCTCCTCCTCCCCCTTCCCACTCACCAGGGAGTTTTCTCCTCTCTCTGTTTCTCTGGCTCAGGCAGCCCAGAGGCCACCGAGAACACGTCAGCTTGCGCTTCTCCATCCAGCCTGGGGACCAGGACAAGAAGAGCCCCAGCTCAGAGGGGGCGTCACCTTCCCTGGGGCTGTGAGGTATCCCAGGTGCTCCCGTGGCCCCTGGACAGAAGTGTGCCTGTGGGCGAGGACAGAGGACCCCGGGCCTCACGGTATAGGAGGTCCCAGCTCAGGGACATCGAAATGACCTCTTCAGATCACCTCCTTTACTTAGTTCTTTTAAAATTGTTAAAACATAATGTGCATCCAGAGAGTCCACGACACGGGGCACAGTGAATACCACACAGCAGGCTCCGCAACCACGAGGCAGGCGCAGGAGGAGGACTGTGCTGCCCCCAGAGGCCCTCCTCCAGCCTTCCCAGCCACAGCCCCTCTCCCCCAGGGTCACCATGAGTGACATTGCGGTAACAACTCCCTGTGTTCTCTGCCTTTATCCCATGCATATTGATGCTGAAAGCAGCTTGGTTTCTGCCTGTGTTCCTAGTGGGCCAGCGAGCCTTCATCTCTATGTGCTGCAGGGTGGCATTGCTGGACCATAGGATATAAGTATATTCACTTTTAATAGAAAACGCCCACTCTATTCTAAAAGTTTGCACACTCATTTACATTCTCAAGGTCCGCGAATGGGAATTCCAGCTACTCCATATTTTTGTTGCACTGGATAACGTTCATTCAAATTTTAGCCTCTGGTGAGTTCAGTGCCATGACTTCATTTCCCTGATAAATAGTAAATTCAGAATTTTGCATGTAGTTAGTGGTCCCTGGGCATCATTTTGGAAATGCTGTTTGCCTTTTGCCCATATTTCCTATCAGATTGTCTGTCTTTGCTTATTGATTGGTAGTAGCTCTTTATATATTCTACATACAAACCCTTCGTCAGTTATGTGCGCTGGAAACTTTCTCATGCCTTCTCCCTTGGCTATTGGCTCTGTTCATAAGTGCTTTTCTTAAGAGATTTTAACTGGTATTTCAATGTGGCTAGAAGTTCAAATCTTTTCCTTTGGGGTGTGTGCCCCTTGTTTCTTGTGGAAGTAACCTTCTTCACCTCGAAACATGAAGACAGTTTCCAGTATTGTCTCTTAAAGCTTATTGTCTTTCCTTTCACATTGAGGCTTATGGTCTATCTGGCTATGGTTTCTAGAGTGTGTCTGTGTGTGCACGTGTCTGTGTGTGTTGTGTGGGCGACTCTGTGTCGGTGTGTATCTGGGTGGGTGGATGTGCACGTGTGTACTGTGTGTGTCCCTGTCTGTGGGTCTCGCTCTCTCTGTGGCCTCAGGAAGCTCCAGCTGCTCCCGCCAGCAGGGACACTCCGTTTCCAGACATGAGCACTCTCTCCCCTGGGCTCTGCTGTTGCCCCACACGAGCTCTCTCTCCTTCCTCCCACGGATCTCTGTCCACCTCTCCTCTGTCCCACTTCTCTATGTGCCTGTCCCTTCTCAGGAGCACCCTCTCTTAATTATAGCAGCTCTGTAATTAGTACAAAGCCAGCAAAGCCAGTCCTGCCACCTCCTCCTCCAGCCTGGGCCCTGGCCATTCTTGGCCCTTTGAATATCTGAATAGATTTTCCAATCAGCTTGTCAAGTTCCACGGGCAGGACCTCCTGGGATGCTTATGGTACGGGGTTCAAACTGAAGATTAAGTTGTAGAGAATTAATGTCTTTTAAGTCTTCTCCAAATGCTTGAAAATGGCACTCCCATTTTTTGGGTATTCTTTAATTGATTGCAAATCATCTTCTGTTTTGTTGGAAAGGAGTGCCATGATGTTTTCTTAGATCTGTAACTGAGCACTGGACGTGTTAGGCTACTCCATCTGGTGCATTTCTTCGAAATTCACTTTTGTTGTGGATTACTAATCAAATTTAAATTCACTATTTTTCTTTTTCTTTTTCTTTCTTTTTTTTTTTTTTGGATGTTGAACTTGCTACTCTGGTTCACTTAATTCCTTCTGAGCAGCATAGCATCATAGTATCTGTCAATAGTGACAATTTGATTTCTTCCTCCACAACTCTTATTTATACCTTTGGTATTTTGTGTGTGTGTCTTTTCTTAACTTCCTCCCCTGGCTATCTCCTCAAAAATGGTGTCAAATGGCAATGGTGGGTGTCTTTATCCTGATCTTCTTGCCACTGTCTAAAGGAAAGCTTTTAATATCTGATTCTGAAGAGGACCATTAAACCCTTAAGTTCCTAAATTTGCTAATAAGTTTTATCATAGATCAATGTTGAATTTCTTCAAGTGTTTTCTTGGCATATACTAAAATGATGTGATTTTCTCCTTTATCACTAACAGCATTAACAAATTTTCAATACTTAATGAATTCTTGTGTTTTTTTTAAACTGAAATTGGTTTTGTTGGGTATAGTCATACTTTGTTTAGAATATTTGCCTCTGTGTTGATCAAGGAGGTTTGGCTATAATTTTTATATATTTTTTTATATTGATCTTGTTAGATACCGTTTTTATGATGACATTGACATCAAAACATGAATTGCAAGCATTCTCTCCTGTTCTGATAAACAGTCTCTGTCGTTTGGACACTCCAATTGCTTCAAAGAATTTGCTGATTTTGGAGGGAAATGGGTTACTGGAGATTGAACCCAGGGGTGCTTTACCACTGAGCAACATCCCCAGCCCTTTTTATTTATTTTTAATTTTGAGACAGTCTCACTAAGTGGCTTAGGGCCTCGCTAAGTTGCTGAGACTGGCCTCTAATTTGCAATCCTCCTACCTCAGCCTGCCAAGTCACTTGGGATCATAGGTGTGCACCACTGTACCCAGAAAATTTGCTGATAGTTATGACTTGGGTATGAGGTGTCACTCATCGTGTGTTAATGCAGTTACGTTCAGAGTTGAAATGATTGTATTGTGAGAGCTACAACCTAATCGGTCCATCCCGGTTTGAATGGACTGGGTGGTGACTGCAGCAGGCGGGGCCTGGCTGGGGGAGGTGGGTTACGGGGGGCGTGCCCTGGAGGGTGCATCTTCCACGGGGCTCTTCCCCTCTTCACTCTCTGCTTCCCAGCTGCTCCATCACACCTTCCACCATGATGGACTGAGCTTCCAGAACCGTGAGCCAAAACAAACCCTTCCTGTTAACTAGTTCTTGTCCAGTGTTATGGATATGGTGACGAAAATATGACTCACACACAGATGAAGATAACATGACTAGGATCTTATTCATGGACTCAACATCTTTGATAGTCATGAGATCATCTTGTGTTTATTTTAGTAAATTGTGTTTTTCTATGTGTTGTCTTATTTCAAATAAGTTTCCAAGTTCATGGCCATAAATTCATAATAGTCTTTTTTTTTAAGTGTACATAGGGTGTGATGCCCCTGCTTCTGTTGTTGTCTTATCCCCCAAATGTTGACCTAGGAAGTCCTGAGTTCCCTAACACCAGCAGGGGCCTGTCCCCTGGCCCGACACTTGTGTCCTGCATGCCTAAGCTGTCCTTGTGCTCTTACTGGAAGCCAAAGACCTTCAGAGGCACTCAGTGCTCCAGACCCTGCAGGCCTTGGTCCCCGCCAAGTAAGGTCTTCTCTAGGGAAGCATAGCATCTGCTGGGGCACCATACGTGACAGACAGGGAATGTCACAAGAAGAGCTAGTCAGTGCTGGGTGCCAGGTCCCTGGACGGAAAGTGCCAGACTGTGGGAACCTCAATGTTCTAGAAGAAACTTCTCCAAGCGCGGCCTCTAAACCAGCAGCTTCAGTAACGCCCGGCAGCTTGCTGGAAAAGCGAGTTCTCAGCCCCAACCCAGAGGCTTGGATTCAGAACTGGGGCAGAGGGCAGGGGATGTTGTGCTTTAACAAGCCTGCCCCAAGATTTGCATCCACAGTAAAACTGGAAATCCAGTGACCCAGACGTTCTCAATTCTTGTCTGCATTTTAGATTCAACTGAGTTTTATGTTGGTGCAAATACATGGCGCCCAGCCCAGAGCACGTTTTTAAGGGCCTCTCAGCTGATTCTGATGTATGCGCGCACGGAGAGGCACTGCTCTGGACCAGGACCTCTTACCCTGGTGCAACCAACGTTTTGGCACAAATCGTTCTGCACGGGGGCTGTCATGTATTGTGGGAGGTCTAGCAGCATCCCTGGCCTCTGCCCACCAGCTGCAACAGCCCTGCACGACTGTGACCACCCTCAGTGTCTCCAGTCCTTGGCGGGACTCATGGAGGCCAGCACCTCCCTGTGGGCAGCCGCGGCTGCCAGCGGCCATGCTTCACAGCACAGCTCACAGGGAACAGAGCAGAGGAACAGAGCCACGTTGCTCCTGGTGGCCGGGACACACCCCAGTGCTGGGTTTTTATTCCAGGCCTTGAATTTAGGAAGTAAGTGCTGGTGCTCCTGGGCACAGGCAGACGGGAATGCCTGGACTAAGGGCCTGACCTTGGCGATGGGGAAGGAGCCTGGAAAGTGAAGGGCTGAGGCGGGGCCTTCAGGAGCAATGGTCAGACTTGGCCACAAAGGCAGGAGAGGAGCCCTGGAGGAAGGTCCCAGAGGACAGTTTCCATCAGGACGAAGCCCGCTTTCCAGCAGGGCCACGTGCCTCTGCAGCACGCTGTGTCCTAGGGTGCCAGGGCCCTGGCATGCTCTGCTAGGCTGCCTTCACAGAGGCCACGCACGAGGCCCTGAAGCCACAGCAAGGGATCTGCTGGCACTTGGGGCTGGTGGGCTAGACCCAGGTGGCAGCAGGTGGGGCTCAGAGATGGCACCTTCTGCCCGTCCTCGGCCTGCTTCCTCTGGGTGTGTCTCTGCCGACCTCTTCTGAGGAGCAGGCCACTCACACTGGATCCTGGCCCGTCCTAATGACCTCATTGAACCTTGATCACCTCTGTGAAGTCCCCAAGTCCAAATACACTCACTTTCTGAAGTTTCAGGATTCAGGCAACAACATGAGACATGTGAGGTGACAAAGTCGTCCTATGTCACCCACTAAAGGAGGCTGGCAAATCACTGGCCCAGGTTGGTGCCCAAGGGTAGCCCTGAGTGACCGTCCTTCTCTATTGGAAACAGTAGGGGTCGAGGTCAGGGTTCCTTCTAGTTAGGACATTCCGAGATACCAGCTGTAGGGCAGAATCAACTCCAGCTGGGGAACATGCGACTTTTACAGAGTAACAGTAATGTAAGCCTGACAGCAAAGGATCCTCATTGTGCACAGAAATGGTCTCTGGAAGGAGGAGAACTGGGATGTAAGTCAAAGTGATCGGTGTGACTGAAGTCAGAGGGATGTCCTCATAGCGTGGCAATGACTTTAGCATTTGACAGTAGAGGATGTGAGTTTGCGGTACGGTCAAGTGGGCTGGAGTCCTCAATTTGCGGAGTGACTTGCATTCCCGATGCCCCTTAATGTCCTGGCAGAAGAAAGCCCCTGCTAGGTTCATCTTTGAGGATGAGCTGCTCGCCTGGCCAGTGTCATGAGCAGTCCCAAAGATCCATCCTGTGCGAGCTGCTTGCATCAGAATATTCAGTCGTGGGCTTTGCAGAGTGACCTGTCCTCCCTTCGTAGAATGCGCTACAGTCATTGTGCCACGAGCCAGGAGTCTAAGTGTGTCTGTTCCCTCCTTTCAGGTGCTGGTCTCCTCACAGGTCTTGGCCACAGGTCAGACCACTACATGTGCGTCAGGAATGGAGGCTTCTGTCTCTATTCTGCCTGCCCCGTGGATTCCAAAGTTACCGGCACCTGTTACAAAGGACGCGCGAAATGCTGTAGCTGAACCGAGAGTCTGTGGAGACAGATCCTGCAGAAGCCAAGTGAAGTCTCTCTGATCGTTGTTTTAATAAAGAAAAATTTTCCTTGACGGACACCTTCATCAGACCCAAATCAGTCTTGCTGCTCAATGAAAGAAATTAAGAAAACGTGGGGTTAGGCTGAGAGCTGGGAACGAGAGACACGCCGGTCCAGAAAGAACACCACTTCCAGAGGAATAAAGGCCAGGGCTAGGCCAGGTCACGCTCAGCTATCCTATGGCCAACCCACAGCTGAGAGGGCCCAGGAGAGGTCAGCAGTACACGTGGCCAGGAGAGGCAGCTCAGGCCTCCTGGGGCCAGGAGAGGCTGACCTCGAATTCCAGTGTCCCACCAACAGTGCAATGGGGTGGACCATCTCCAGAGCCATGGCTGCCACCTGGTGGCAGCGGGGTGATGAACCCTCGCAGTGCAGACCTCCTTGGTGACCACTGAAGCAGCCCTTGAGTTTCTTCCTCAAGGCCTAATATCTGTGTCCTAAGGGCTCCCCTCCTCTGCATTTCAGACCAGCCTCACCCTCAGGCCTTTAGACATCAAAGGGGAAGGAGAGCAGCCCCCTGCCTTTCTCCACGAGCTTCTTGATGCTCTTGATGATTCACATTATCCTGCCATCTCCTTAATCCACCACAAAATCTTCACCTTCCACTTGATCAATTACAGGAACAACGAAAATCACCCACAATAAAATCATTTGCTCCCCCATTCCCAGCAATAGTCTTCTGTGGAACACCCCTCTTCCGCAAGGGAAAGGCTCAAAGAGAAACACGCTGGCTTATGGGGAGGACAATGACTGGGCTGGGGCGTTCTTGGTGACAAACACAAGAGGTGTTAATGACACACACCCAGGCTCCTCCTCAACTTGAAGCCCAGAAACAATCCAGGAACACTGTACTCTCACCTCAGGTCCAGGTGGTAGGAGTAGGCACCACTACAACTAGGCCAATTCCCCTGGGACTTGTGGTGGCCTTCGGTGCCTGCTCAGGCCTACCACATCCACACTGCTGCCACCGCAGATGGACAGCACTTGGCAGTCCAGCTTCATGGCCTGGTGGGTCAGGTAACAGCCAGTTCCTGAGGGGCAGCTGAGGACACATGGGAACAGGGTGGGCCGGGGGCCAGGGAGAAAGATGAGCAGGGTAGCTTTTCAGTAGTGTCCTGGGGCCCTTCCTCAGGCAGACCTGACCTCCCCTTCACTCAAGGCATTCTGGATCTCAAACGTGGCTTAAGTCAGGTAATTGATGGAAGGACCTCAGCCTTCTGTTTAAATGATTCAACTTGGACTTTTCAGGGGGCTTAGAAATTTTCTTCTTATTCAAGTGTCAACATAAATAAAAAGAGACAGAGAGAGAGAGAGTCCCCCAAGAGCACTACAATGGCAAAGTACGTGCCAGAGCTCACTGTGGGCACATTCAAGGTGGTGAAGCCAGGGAATGTTTCCTAAGACAGACAAGAGAGGATTGCATCAGATATTTGGAAGCGACAACCCTTGGTCATGACGATTTATAACAAGAGTGGCATCCATCCAAGGTTGAGCAGACAGCACCTGGGCAGATGGCCTGGTAGAAATGCCTTTTGTGTCAGGTTGTGGTGGTCTCTGTGCTCTTCTGGCTAGGGCAGAGGCTTACCTGGCTGCATCAGGCAGTCACACTGAGAACCCTCCTCCCCAACCTCCCAGCTTCACCTCCCTCCTTCACTCACTTTTCTCTCCCTCACCACCTCCCCCTACCACCACACTACTTGGGTAAGGTTGACACAGGTGACAGTTTGGACAATGACAACTCTCCCATGTCCTTCACATAGAGCAAGCAAGCCCTCAATAGCCTTCCCACCTGCGTCACTTTGGGAACTTCACAATGGTCTGCCCATGCCACAGATCTCCTGGGGAGGGCTGGTCACCTCCCTAACCCCACTGTCCATCACAGGAACCACCCACACCTAGCCTGGGGAGGGAGTGGGACATAGCCCTGCACCCCGTGATCCAATTATTCCCATTGCATTATGGTTCCAGAATTCAAGGGCCACAGTTCCCACCATAAGTTCTGATGCAAGCAAAAGACATCACGTTGCTCCTCTGGGGCACAGGGGCTTCCTCCCCAAATTTATTTCTCAAAGTCATGGTAAGAGGAATGACCTCCGGACCCCCCCAGTGAGGTGTGCAGAGAATGGTGGGTGCGTTAGAGTGACGAACACACTGTCCATGCCAGGCACGGGAACCTTTAATGGCCTCCCCTGCATTACACCCAGGACGGTGGGGCATTTCCAGTTTGCTCAGGGTTGGCCCCCTCTGCTCCGCGTTTCATCCAGCCAACTAAACGCACAGGCAGAGCCCTCTGCAACTCCCTCAGCCTCAACAGCACATGCAGAATCTCTGCTTAGTCAGCCCATGTCAACAAATCTGGGCTCAAATTGGCAAAGCGGCGTAGCTCAGTGGTATAGTGCTTACCAGCATGGACAAAGTCTTGGGTACTATCCCAGCACTGAAATAAATAAATACACACACACACACACACACACACACACACACACACACACACACTATGCATTCCTATGCATACTTCCCAAACTTCTGCTTCTTAAGTTAGCAAGTTAAAGTATCTCTCTGGAGGGCATTGCCACCAGCGTCGGTCAGGCAAACCTCGCCTATAGGCCCTGCTGGGACTTGAGACCCACTCTAGCTGTAGAAACCTGGAGGGGGGTGTCCTGGGGGACTCAGCTGTGTGCTGCGTGACCACTGCCCTAGGGAGTCCCCTTCCATGTCCTCAGCAACGCAGGGTCAGTGTCCTCAGACTGGGGAGCAGAGGTTGCTTTTCCTGGTGGAAAACTGGTCAGAATTCAGGGGTCCACTGCCCACTGTCACCAGGGTTTTCCAGTGTGCCCCCATTCTAGCTTCCAGGAGCCCACCTTCCCCGTCAATGCTCTCGTTATCCTAGCAGATAACTTAGGAGTCTGAGAATCTAATTTACAATGTAATTCGGCCACTCCCAGGAGGAGACTAAGGGTTTCGTAACTGCCATCTGAGCCCTTATCTCATCTCTGTACAAATCAACTCCAAGTGGACCAAGTACTGGAATGGAAAACCTGAATCTATAAAACTACGAGAGAAGGAACTTTACGACATCAGCCTAGGAACGAGTCTTGGTGTGACCTCAAGTGAACAGACGACCCAGCAAAAATGTGCAAATCGCACTGCATCAGAGAAAGCGCTCACGCAAAGCAAAGGAAACAGAGCACAGATCCATCCCCTGAATCAGGAGCAAATACAGGAGATTGAAGTAAAAACCACGAGGAGATGCAACTTCCACACCTAATAGAACAGCGGTTACTTAGGACGAAAGATACCAAGTTTGGGTGAGGATGCGTTGATTCGGAAACCTTTGTGTACTACTTCTGGAGATGTAATTTGTGCGGCTATTGTGGAAAATTATTTATTACATGGTTTATTACATGGCTGCTAAAGTCTGCAGGGCAAGGCCACTGCAGTACTAGCCACACCACCAGTGGATATACAGACAAATGGCTCGGAGCTGGGAGTGGAAGGCCTGGGCCACCCAGCTCGTTCCCACGGTGTCCTGCACATGAGAAGCAGCCTCCACTACCATGTCACCTGACAGCTTGACAACAATGTCCCCAGGTTCCACACACATCACCCACGTCCCTCCTCATTACCTGCCTGGTTGGCCCATCCTGTGGTGACAATCTGCATGTCTCTGTGGCCACATCACACAAGGGCTCTCAGTCTTCTCTTGGCTGCTACAAACAGAGTCATTAGAGTCTTAAATCAATCAGATAAGAACCCGTTCCAGAAACCCCAGGCCCAACTCAGAGAACTCATCCATAGATTATATTCCTCGAGAACACCCACTTTTGATACAAATAGGTGGATTAGTAAGAGATCTCAGAGACACAGAATATGCATGCAGAGAGGAACTTCTATTATTAGTGTATTAAAATTATGTATGTAATGGGACGCTCATTGGGACATATTCACATATGAAAATAGCATCATTTCCCTTCCCTTCCCGCCTCCCCCCCACTGATCCCCCTCTACTCCACTGGACTCCCTTCTGTTTAATGTTTTCGTATTGGTGAATAAATTTTGAATTATACATTAAAAACAGGATTTATTGTGATATAGTCACATGTGCGCACAGCATAGTTCAGTCGACTTCATTCTCAAGTACTTCTCTTCCTGCCCTCCCATCACCCTCCTCCACCCTCCCATCACCCTCCTCCACCCTCCTCCACCGTCACCTCTCCTCTCCTCTAATGTTCTGCCCAGTATTTCCAAGGAATTGGTTCACACGGCTGCAGAGGCTTGGTGAGCTGCTATCTAATGGGCGGGCTGGAGACTCAGGAAATACCTGCAGTTGGAGTCCAAGGGCAGTCAGCTGGCAGAACTCCTCCTGTCTTCAAGGAGGTCAGTTTTTGTTCCATTCAGGTCTCCAATTGAATGAGGCCAAGCCTGGTTCCAGAGACTAATCTTGCTTTGTCCACATTTACATTATGATGTTTTGACATTATAATCAGCAAAAAAAAAAAAAAAAAAAAAAAAAAAAACACTTTCTATCTGTGGACAGAGAGCCCTTCCAGGTCCAGCCAGATCTTGGAGGTAGCACAGGGCGCCTCCAGGAGCCTGCCTGTGACATGCACACTGCCGGGCCCAGAGCCACCCTCCTATCTCTGGCCACACCCCAGGACACTGTACTTAGTCAGGCCAGGGCCAAGAGACAGGCATCCAGGGGCCACCACAGAGCCCAAATCCCACACAAATTATTAGCCCATCCTGAACTGTGCCCCCATGCCAAGCCCTTGCCTAGGAACCCCAACACAGCCTCCGGCCCCTCTGCCCTGGGTGCTGCCTTCCGCCTGCTGACCACAGCGCCTCCCCGGTGGCCCTGTGTGGCCTGTGGTGCCTCCTGCCTCATTACCCAATGAATTTGCTCTCCTGAGACTCTCCTGGGTTCTCTTGCCCACTACTAATTAGTATTTAGATCCAAGAGAATCTAACTACTAATCTACAGATGATTCAGGAGAGAAATAAATGAGAACAACAACTTCACAAGGAGAAGTACTAGGGAATGAAGTCAGGGTAAAGTGCAAGGCACCGCAGGAGGATGACCCAGGTCCTGCCACCAACCAGTGGCATGGGGAGAAAGGAGGGAAGCTACAGAAAACTTGATTAAAAGAGAACAGGAAAACAGGTGGGGTCCTATTTGTATCGACCCTGAGCCATCCTACATCAATAGACCCGGGTTGTTTTTCCATATTTAAAAAAATGTTATTAGTACATTATGTTATCATCATTGTGGGGTTTATTTGACATATTCAAAACTGTGTGTAGCATAATTTGTTCCATGTCAGTCCCCAGCACTACTGCCTCCTTCTCTCCTTTCTCCCCTCCCGCTCTTCCCCTTTCTCTACACTATTGGTCTTCCCTCCAGTGATTTGTTGTTGTTGTTGTTTTTGGTACTGGGGATTGAACTCAGGGGCACTCAACCACTGGGCCACATCCCCAGCCCTTTTTTGTATTTTATTTAGAGACAGGGTCTCACTGAGTTGCTAAGTGCCTCACCCTTGCTGAGGCTGGCTTTGAACTCGCGATCCTCCTGCCTCAGCCTCCCAAGTGCTGGGATTACAGGCGTGCACCACCGCGCCCAGCCAGTGATTTGTTTTTGAATTGGTGGATTATGGTTCTAAGAGAAGTGGGATTCGTCATGGCGTTGTCATGGGTGCAGGCTGTATAGCTTGGTCAACTTCATGCCACAGTTCCTCTGCTTTCCCAGCCCTTCCCCGCTCCCTCACTCCCCTTCCTCTACTCCACTATTTTCCCTTCTATTTTCATGAAATCCCCTCTTTGAAAATGCCTTAATTCTCCCTAGCTTCTGCATAGGAGAGAAAACATTCAACCCTTGACTTTCTGAGTCTGGCTTATTTCACTTAGCATGATGATCTCCAGTTCCACCCATTTTCCAGAAAATGACAGAAATTCATTCCTCTATGGCTGAGTAAACTCCAGTATGTATACACATTTCCTTGTTCATTCATCTGCTGAGGAATAGTTCCATAGCTTGGCTGTTTTGACTTGCGCTGCTATAAACATTGGCATGCCTACATCAGCATAGTCTGCTGACTTTAGTACTTTTCAATAAACACTTTCTGTAAGTACCAAGTGACAGCTGGGTCATATGGTTGGTCCATGCCTAGTCTTGAACAATCTTCATACTAATTTCCAAAGGGGTTGTACTCATTTGCAATCCACAAACAATGCATGAGTGTCCCTTTTCTCCTACATCTTTGCCAGCATTTATTATTCTTTGTATTCATGAGGAGTGTTATTCTAACTGGTAGAGTTTTAATTTGCATTTCCCTAAGTGCTAAGGATGTTGAACATTTTTCATATATTTGCATTTCTTCATTTGAGAAATGTCAGTTTAGCTCATTTACACATTTATTGACTGGATTGTTGAGGGTTTGTTTGTTTTTTTTTTTGTTTGTTTGTTTGTTTTTGTATTGTGAATATTAACCTCCTTTTGGAAGAATAGCTGGCAAAGATTTATTCCTTTCACACTCTTAACTGTTTCCTTTGCTAGGCAGAAACTTGTTCATGTGAAGCCATCCCACTAACTGACTATTGGTTTTGTCTCTTGAACTGGGCCTGGCAGCACCTGGCTCACCTCCTGAAGGCTTTCCTGAGCCTAGACAGTGTGCTGTTTTAGCCACCTGTGGGCAGGCTGGTGGCCTCATTGTCCAGAAGGCAGAGGGCAGAACTCCAGGGTCCAGGCGTCTCCAGGAGCACACTTCAGTCCTCCCTGACCCACGGCCCGCCTAGCCCTCCACAGACCACGGGGACCTGACTCACTGCTGGGTGTAACTAAATGGACCACGGGCGGGAATCTCTCCACTCCCCCTTGTCTACGGGAACTGGAAGAGGAAGAGGAAACTTCAAGATAGGAGAAGAGGCTGGTCTCCTGGGGACCAAGAGAGTCTGTCAACAGTTCACTTATTTCTCCTGAGTATATCTTCCAAAGCTTCCATACTGCCTAAGAAAAAGTCACTCTCCTCATTGGAAAACTGAAATACCAGAAAACGCACACACACACACACCCCTCATGTCATGGCCTGGGTTCTCCCTATGCCTGAAATGTCCTCCCAAGACATTGTCACCTCCTGGGCTCTCACCTGCCCCAGACCTCCTCCTGCCTCCACTTCCCCTTCAGACATTGTCATCAGCCCAGGCAGGTCAGTGTCCCCTTCCATGGGGTGTCACAGCCTGGGGTACTTTCTGTGACCAAAGCCATCATCAAGTTCCTCTGTCAGTCTCCCCTGCTCATGGGACTTCTCACGGCCCAGGCCACCCCTTTGCTACCTGTAGGTTCCTTGCCAGGACTCCAGCCCCAGTCCAGGGTGCTTGCTTCCCGCTGAAGCAGAGGCCGTGTTCAGGGTGCATGTGGCCTGTTGGGCCCAGTGCTGGGTGGCCTCCCACCCATTTGCCTTGCCCTGGGCACGTCAGCTGTCACGGATGGCTGAGCACCTCAGTCTTCTCCAGGGTCCAGGTGTTGTGGGGCAGGTCACTCAGAAAACACACACCCAGTCCCAGTTTTGTCCAAATTGAAGAGTCTTTATTTAGACGGGCAGCCAGTGACTGCTCCCTGCAGGACCCATAACTGTCTCTGCAAGGAACAGCCTGAGCCTCGACATTTTAGGATATTTAAAGGTAAAAACCACACCCAGGTTGACATAGCTGCAAGCAAGGGTACAGAAGCTGAATCGGGCAGTTAGTGAGACAGTGCATTGGGCACACTGGTATTTCCCATGGGGCTTCCCAGGTTGGCATAGCAGGAAGCAAGCAGAAAGGAAGTGGGGCAAAATCACCCTCACTGAGTACAAGGTAGAGAACGGCTACTACCCTCCAGACAATCGATCTTTGGCAGGGTACATTGCCCAAGAAAAATGGGGACCAAAAAGAACAATTTCATATTGTATAAGAATTGCCATTTTGTGTTGCCACGCATGCTGTGCTAGGTAGCTATTAATGGGTACAGAGGCGGGCTTGCCCATGGGGTCTGGTCATTGCCCACATAGCCTGGCCCCTGACTCAGGGCAGGACCTCTGCTCCCCCACATCCACCACCGGGGGCTTGGGGTCATGCTCCCACTGCGGGGCTCAAGGTACCTGCTGAAGTCAACGGCCTCTCTGGGTGCTGCAGTATCCACAAGATACTGCAGAGGAAGGAAGGACCCACAGAGAGGGTCTCCTCACTACTCCAAGCTGAGACTCCCTCATCCGTCCCCACCTTTTGCTCCAGGAACCCTGTGTTCCTTAGGCAGCTCCTCACAGTTCCTGCCTTCACCCCCATGCACTCCCTCTGAACTGGCCATCAGGACCCCACATACACAGCCAGGGGCAGGCCAAGGCCCTGGGGCCAGAGCACGCCTCACCTCCTGGGAATAATTCACCTCCCACCACCTGCCAGCAGCTCCCTGCTGCCACTCCAGAGCCCCTGCCCAGCCTCCTCCCAATTCCCCTGCTCGCCTGCCTCCCAGTCAGCCTCTCCAGGGAGGCTACAAGCAGGTGATCTCACTGCACTCCATGTCATTCAAGATCACCAGGCACATCATGGGGTCCTAATATCTGGGCCTGGATAAAAGAATTCATTAAAAATTATTATAAAAATTCTTATTTTTGTCACAACAGAACTTGGTGTGAGATAAATACAACCTTCTAAGTTGCTGGATGAATATCCAAAGTTCTTTCTTTCCCAGGCTCCCTTGCAGCTAACCCCGTGAACAAGACTTTGTCAGTCACACAAAGCATTTAGACTTGGACCTGGCTACAGGGAGAGGGAGGCCAGAGGACAGGTGAGGTGGGAAAGGGGTCTGTCTGTCTGTATCTCTGTCTCTTCCTTTATCTCTCTCCTTTTCTGTCTGGATTTTATCCCTCTCTGTCTCTCTGTGTATGTCTCTTTGACTCTCTTTGTCTCTCTGTTACTGTCTGTCTCCCCATCTCTCTGTATGTATATTTCTATTTTTTTGTGTGTGTGCATGCACACGCACGTGTGACAGGGATGGAGTGAAGATGTCTGCAAGGCACCTGACTTGGTGCAGATGGCCTTCTGTGGGTGGTGCTGGCAGGTGCTTTTAAGTGTGTTCTGGTGTGCCAAGCTTAGGATCCTCGTTCGATGAGTCTATGGCACAGGAGGAACACTGGTCCTGGAAGCTGAGCCTCAGGCAGATCTTTCCAGACCCAGCAATGATTCTCTGAGCTGCTCAATCCTTTTTCAATAAGTGCCTCTCTTGCTAACCTAGCCAGAAGAGGCTTCCTTTACTTGCAAATTAGACCTGATGAGACACTAGAAATGCTGCTCTAGGAACTACAGTAAGGAACAATGATAAAGAAAATGTTTTCAAAACACTAGACGCAATGACCACAGGAGGCGTTTTTAGAGACTAGCTAACATCGCACTTGAGATGGCAGATGCCATTCCTTGGGGTCAGTGCAACTGCCCTGTGGGGTCGGACTGGGATTCACACTCTAAGGAGCCTCAGAAGGAAAATCCCAAGAAAACATGTCCCAGAGGAAAATCAAACTTTGTTCTGTCCCCACCAGGAGAAGTCCCACCCTGGGAGAGATCAGAGGAGATCAGATGAGGAGGTGCTCCCACCCCCGCCTCCTGCTCAGCTTTTGACTGGGAGAGGGTGGAACCCTGAGCGACCTGTTAGGACACAGGGACAAAAAAGGGACCAACACCAGCAGGGAGCCAGGCCCCGCCAGGAGGCCAGCTGCCCCCTCTCACAGGATCTCTGCACCTTCGTTACGTGAGGGATCCTAGTGGGAGCTGCCTGGCCAGGAACCTTCACAATCCCCGAGCGTGGACAGGTAGAGGCTGGCGGAGTCACGACAGCAGGATTCAGGCTGAGCCAAACCCAGCCACAGCCCAGCACTCACAAAGTGCCCACAGGACCTGGGACCACACGGGGCGAATGCCAGGAAGGGCAGCTGTTAGACTTCCCCCTGGACTGCCCCGCCTCCCTCGGCTGCTCTAGGAGGTGGGGAGTCCTGCAGCCCTGCAAACACGGCCCGGCTCTGGCCGCCGGCACCTCTCCCTCAGCCTGCTAGAGAGGGTCTCCTCCTCTCCCGCACCCTGGGCCCTGCCTGCCTGACACCATGAGCCACGCTGCAGCCTGCGGCTGACTCTCTGCTGCCTCTTCTCACAGATAGGCCCAGGTAAGCAGCAGGATTTGCTGAAGCACTTGGCCCAGGACTTGGGGTGAGGGACCAAGAAGAGGCTACTCCGCGTCCTCTGGGGAAGACTCAGGGAAGACCTGACGTTGAGGGCCTGCAGTGGGCAGCTGCCAGGCTCTGCAGCTGTCCCTGGGCAGCAGGGGAAGGAGGCCCTATGGTCTCAGGGCTACTCAGGCATGGGTCCCCGCATCTCCCAGCCCCATCATTCTCCTATCATCTATACCATGGTATTGGCCTCTCAAGAAGAAAGTTCTATATGAGGAGAAAGATGAGAAGCAGCCTCAGAGGGGGAGGGTGGTATTTCTGATTTGCAAGGAGACATTCTTTCTGACATTCCACAGTCAAAACAGTTTAAAAGCAGCTTTTCTTAACCAGAAGAGTTTTATGCTCATCTTCCCATCTAAATGGGATCATGAGCACCTCAATCAAAGCACAGGGCTGAGCAGGCACAGGGGCCAGTCCTGACCTGCTCTGTGACAGGGCAGCTGGCAGCAGGGACCACACAGAGGACACTCAGGGACGCCCCTGCCAGGCCCCTCTGCTCTGGGCCTGCACCACACAGGACTCCTGTGTGCACGGCCTGCAGGAAAGGAGCTCTCCAGCTCACCTTCTAGAAGGAGCAAAGCGCAGAGCCCCCACATCCAGGCAGAAGCCAGGGAGGATCTGAGGCCCTGGGGGTCTGCAGGCCCAGCACTGCCTCTGAGGAGCCACTGCTGTCCCCACAATCCCACTTGGCCACAAGGAAAGACACTGCTTAGGGCTCTGAGCTTTGTCCTCTGGAGGGGGAGGGAGAGCTACTCCCCTGTCCCCTCTGCATGTAAGCATGCAGGTTCCCCTCCTGTGTCCTGGTCACTCTGCAGGCAGGGCTTGCACAGCCTCTGCTTCTCATTTTGGGCACAGGCTTCAGGATTTTACTTTTAAAAATATAAGATATGGGTGTCATGTTAAAAATATGCTATTTGTGTCATAGACATGAATCTTGGTCCAATGGTTCACTTTTGAACCCAGGCACTGTGACGGGTGAATCAGCTGTTCACAAGTCCAGCACCTCACACACTTGGGCTAATGTTGTCAGTGCTGTGGTCCTTGCTCCACGCCCACTGTCCCCAGGCCTGTGCTGCCTGCCCAGCCTGGAGTTTGCTGCAGGGGCTTAGGTGCCCCACTGCAAGGTGCTGATGCCCTGTCTCAAGCCAGGCCCCGCTCAGCCCACACAGTAGGTCCTGTTTCTGGAAGAGTCCTCGGAGCTAGCTGGTGCATCAGGGGCGGTTCACACCTGGGGAAACCAAGGCCCACTGACCCCACAGGTGCAGAAGTCCAAGACTTGGGTCCACTTCAGCCCTGCGCCTCTCTATCAGAAAGAGACAGCCTTGCCCCCTTTCACCTCCTGCAAATGGGCTTTCCATGAACGCAGCGTGAGGTCAGGATGACAAGACTCCCGGCCAGGGCTTTGGAAATCAGGAGAGCTTGAGGCTTGCCCGCCCTGACTGAGCCAGACTTAGCTGACCAGGACCACGTGCAGGCATTGCCCTGGGGGTGGGGAGCAGCCAGGAACGCACAGGCCCTGGGGGCCGGCACCTCTGTTCTAGAAGCCCAGGATGACATGGAAAAAACAATCATGTGTGCAGTTTTCCTATCATAAATGCTCTTTGGACGTCTGCTGAGCACAGTGGTCAGAAAACACGGGACCAGGGGCTGGGCTGGTTCCTGGTGTCAGCAAAGGCTTGTTTGAGGAGGATCCGATGTGGAGGAGAAGTAGAAGTTATTTTTCTGAGCACGTTTAAAAATTTAGTTCCTTTTCAACATTTAGGAACCACAACCTGTGACACAACTCTTAGACTGTTAGCTACCCTTTATGTACAAAAACGAGGTAATGTTTCTCCCTGGCAACAGTGAGCTACAGATGAACAGGGGCTGCAAATAGACAGGCATCCCCCAATGCTGAGTTTTTATTCCAGGCCTTGAATTTAGGAAGTGCTGGTGCTCCTGGGCACAGGCAGACGGGAATGCCTGGACTAAGGGCCTGACCTTGGCGATGGGGAAGGAGCCTGGAAAGTGAAGGGCTGAGGCAGGGCCTTCAGGAGCAATGGTCAGACTTGGCCACAAAGGCAGGAGAGGAGCCCTGGAGGAAGGTCCTAGAGGACAGTTTCCATCAGGACGAAGCCCGCTTTCCAGCAGGGCCACGTGCCTCTGCAGCACGCTGTGTCCTAGGGTGCCAGGGCCCTGGCATGCTCTGCTAGGCTGCCTTCGCAGAGGCCACGCACGAGGCCCTGAAGCCACAGCAAGGGATCTGCTGGCACTTGTGGGGCTGGTGGGCTAGACCCAGGTGGCAGCAGGTGGGGCTCAGAGATGGCACCTTCTGCCCGTCCTCGGCCTGCTTCCTCTGGGTGTGTCTCTGCCGACCTCTTCTGAGGAGCAGGCCACTCACACTGGATCCTGGCCCGTCCTAATGACCTCATTGAACCTTGATCACCTCTGTGAAGTCCCCAAGTCCAAATACACTCACTTTCTGAGGTTTCAGGATTCAGGCAACAACATGAGACGTGTGAGGTGACAAAGTCGTCCTATGTCACCCACTAAAGGAGGCTGGCAAATCACTGGCCCAGGTTGGTGCCCGAAGGTAGCCCTGAGTGACTGTCCTTCTCTATTGGTAACAGTAGGGGTCGAGGTCAGGGTTCCTTCTAGTTAGATGATTCTGAGATACCAGCTGCAGGGCAGAATCAACTCCACCTGGGGAAACCTCTTAAGTCTTATAGAGTACACATAAATTCAGCCTGATAATCAACATTATCATTTCATTATAAATGGTAGTGTGGTTGAAGCAGAACTGGGATCAACTTCATAGGACCAGCATAACTAAAAGCAGGGAGGCAGATGGTTTTAGAAAACCAGCACATGGTGTGCCACAAACATTAATGTTTTCAATGAATGCATGAATGGCATGTTACTACATGGGTAGAAACTTGTCCAGGGGGCAACTTGAATTTCCTACATGACTTAAAAACCTCTGAGAAGCCAGAGGCAGTGGTACATTCCCATAATCCCAGTAGCTCGGGGGGCTTAGGCAGGAGGATTGTGAGTTCAAAGCCAGCCTCAGCAGAAATGAGTTGCTAAGCAACTCAGTGAGACCCTATCTCTACATAAAATACAAAATAGGGCTGGGGAAGGTGGCTCAGTGGTTGAGTGCCCCTGAGATCAATCCCTGCCACCAAAAAAAGAAGACCTTTCAGCAGAAGAATACCCACTCAGATACTGCTGATCATACTGAATGGTGAGATCTGAACAGGTCTGATTTCATTATGAGTTCCAAAGATCAAGTGCATGTAAACTCCCTGAAAGAAAAAAAAAAAAAATTCTACCTATTTTGCAGAACTATCTGCCCTGACTTCCATAAATGTCCCAACGTCATTGTGACCACAAACCAGAGTCTAAGTGTTTCTCTTCACTTCTTGTAGGTTCCAACCTTCACACAGGTAATTACCGTGTATATGACACGATCCAATGCATCAAAGATGGAGGATGTTGTCAAATACGCCGGTGCCCATTGCGCACCGAATGTGGGGCCGCCTGTTTTAATGGACTAGGCAACTGTTGTGTTAACTTGTAAGAATGGGAAAAAAAGAAGAATATGCCAAAAAAAAAAAAAAAAAAAAATTGTCATCGTAGTTTTGTAAAGGAAGAAAGTTTGAAGCATACCTACTTAAGAATAAAATGAGTCATGTGTGTCAGTGTGAAAGAGTCTGGGAAAAAGGATTTAGCATAAGGGACTTGAAACAAGAGGGAGGCCATCCAGAAAACCAGCCTGCACCAGAGGAAAGACTGACCGACATTGGTTACAGTTGATTTAATTGCCAAACCCATATGGGATTGATGCAGTTGGGTCCACCAGAGATTAAGGGGATAGCAGAGGACAGTAGAGGCAGGGGCTGGCCCCAAATTCTGAGGCCTCAGCAATCTGCTCATTAAGATGGTCCACGTACAGAGCCAGGGCTATGGACTTCTCTGTCCAGGCTTAGGGGAGTGGGCTGGTTGACCTTAGCAATGAAAACCTCCCTGGTGACGATAAAAGCATCCCCCTCAGATCTGTCCTCAAGAACTAATGTCCAGGTTCCCAGATCAGCACTTTTCCACCTGCCTCAATTACACAAGCAAGCTACATACCACAGAGCACCATCAGCACTCACCACACCTCCATGTCAATCCAGCCTCTCACCATTGGGCCTGCAGACACCCCCAGGTGGAGGCCAGTCAGTCACCCACCCCTTCTCCAATAAAACCCGTGACACCCCCAATAATGCACACGGTGATGTTGCCTCCTTGATCCACCACAAAATCTTCACCTTCCACTTGATCAATTACAGGAACAATGAAAATCACCCACAATAAAATCATTTGCTCCCCCATCCCAGTCTTCTGTGGAACACCCCTCTTCCACAAGGGAAAGGCTCAGAGAGAAACATTCTGGCTTCTGGAGAGGACAATGACTGGGCTGGGGCGTTCTTGGTGACAAACACAAGAGGTGTTAATGACACACACCCAGGCTCCTCCTCAACTTGAAGCCCAGAAACAATCCAGGAACACTGTACTCTCACCTCAGGTCCAGGTGGCAGGAGTAGGCACCACTACAACTAGGCCAGTTCCCCTGGGACTTGTGGTGGCCTTCGGTGCCTGCTCAGGCCTACCACATCCACACTGCTGCCACCGCAGATGGACAGCCCTTGGCAGTCCAGCTTCATGGCCTGGTGGGTCAGGTAACAGCCAGTTCCTGAGGGGCAGCTGAGGACACATGGGAACAGGGTGGGCCGGGGGCCAGGGAGAAAGATGAGCAGGGTAGCTTTTCAGTAGTGTCCTGGGGCCCTTCCTCAGGCAGACCTGACCTCCCCTTCACTCAAGGCATTCTGGATCTCAAACGTGGCTTAAGTCAGGTAATGGATGGAAGGACCTCAGCCTTCTGTTTAAATGATTCACCTTGGACTTTTCAGGGGACTTAGAAATGTTCTTCTTATTCAAGTGTCAACATAAATAAAAAGAGACAGAGAGAGAGAAAGAGAGAGAGAGAGAGTCCCCCAAGAGCACTACAATGGCAAGGTATGTGCCAGAGCTCACTGTGGACACATTTAAGGTGGTGGAGCCAGGGAATGTTTCCTAAGACAAACATGAGAGGATTGCATCAGATATTTGGAAGCAACAACCCTTGGTCATGATGATTTATAACAAGAGTGGCATCTATCCAAGGTTGAGCAGACAGCACCTGGGCAGATGTCCTGGTAGAAATGCCTTTTGTGTCAGGTTGTGGTGGTCTCTGTGCCTTTTCTGGTTAGAGCAAATACTTTCTTTAACAGATGCAAGCAGGAAAAGCTTTAGAAAGTTGTCAGCAAAGCTGAATGGGTGATTCTTGTAGAGCTCAAAAGATTAGAATGTCAATAGGACTATGGACAGTAAAGACTGGGATCATAAGGTTTCAGAAGATAAGGAGGAGGACTCTATTGGAAATTGGACCAGAGGCCATTCATGCTGTATTCTGGGGGGAAAAAATTTCCCCATATCCTGAGACTTTCTGTGAGGCTGAATTTGAAGGTAATGGACTAATGAATCTGCCAGAGGAAATTTTGAATCAGCATTCAGGCAGTGACATGTACATAGTTAGTTGCTTTTGGTCAACTTTATTGTGATAATCAGGAGCAGAAAGATTTTAAAAACTTGCAGTTTGACCAGAAAAATGAAAGTAAAACTGGGGCAAAGGAAGTTGTGATTGCTAAGGACTTACAGCCACTAAATACTTTACCTAGAAACAACAGGAAAAAGTGCCTTGAGGGTATCTCAGGAATTGTCAAGACCACACTCATGCTTGCATGTCAGGGAGAGGAAGCAGAGTACTAGGACGTTTCTTCACTTTGGCAACCCATGCTCAGCCACCCAGGTACTCAGAGGCTAGGGTTCTAGGAGGCTTGGTTGCCACTCAAGGTGGTGGTAGACCTTGGCATCAACAATGTGGTGGTGGTTCTGTAGGAATGCAGGATGCATTAGTTGTATCATGGATACTTCCACTGAAGTTTCAAAGGAAAGCCTGTGAGGCCAGGTAAATTGTAGCACAGTTGGAGTCCCTGTGGACTGTCCATGTGAGGGGCTGCATGAACATGTGAGAAGGAAGCCAAAGCAGCTGTGGAGATCCCCAAGATTAAGGTGCCAGTAACAGGGATGTTAGCCAAGGAACACTGAACAGAAGCAAGCCAAGAGAGAGGCCATGTGGACTGCCACCAGCAAGGCCTAGGGCCAGAGTAACACAAGCCCTTTGGAAAGAACAGCATAAAGCCATGCGCTCCAATGTTGGAGGTGGTTCTACAAAACTTGTTTGCCCAGCTGGATTTCAGTCTTTTTTTGGTCCAATTCCTTCCTTCTATGCCTCTATTTCATTCTTGTGGAATGGAATTGTTCACTCTGTATCATTAAATATTGGATACATGTAACTTGATTTTGATCTTTACTCTCACCCCTAAGAGCATGCCTTGAGTCTCAGATGAGATTTTGAAGGTTAAATTTGGGGAAATGCTGGAAGTGTTAAGACCATAGGGACTCTTGAAAATGGACTACATGTATTTTGCATCTTAAGAATTACATGCACTTTTAGGGGCCAGGGGTGGAATATTATGATTTAGATATGAGATGTCCCCCAAAAGTTCATGTGTGAAATAATGCAAGAAATTTCAGAGATAAAATGATTAGGTAATGAGAGGTCTAACCTAATCAGTGGGTTAACTGGGTGGTATGGATTAACTGGGTGGTAACTCTAGGCAGATAGGGATGTGACTAGGGGAAGTAGGTCAGTGGGGGTGTGACATTGGGGGTGTGTTTTGTCCCTGGTAAGCAGAGTATGCTCTTTCTCTCTCTCTCTCTCTCTCTCTCTCTCTCTCTCTCTCTCTCTCTCTCTCTCCCTCTCCCGACCCCCCCTTCCTGGTTGCCATGTCCTGAGCTTCTTTCCTCCGCCACATTCTTCCAACATGAAGTTCCTTTTTACTTCATGCCCAAAGCAATTAAATAGGCCATTTGTAATTTAAGACTTCTGAAATCATAAGCCAAAATAAACTTTTCCTCCTCTGGTTTTTTTTTTGTTGTTGTTTTTTTGTGTGTGTGTGTGTGTGTGTGTGTGTGGTGCTGGGGATTGAACCCAGGGCCTTGTGCATGTGAGGCAAGCACTCTACCAACTAAGCTATATCCCAGCTCACTTTTCCTCTCTGTGTTGTTCCTGCCAGGTCTTTAGTTCACAGCGACAAAAAGCTCACCTGTTTCACTCTTTGAAACTTCACGATGGTCTGCCAAAGCCACAGGTCACCATGAGTAGGCCTGTTCTTTCTCTCTGACTCTTCTGTCCATCACAGTAACCATACATACCTGACATGTTAACGTAGCGTCCAAATATTCCCATTGCATTTAGGTTCCAGAATTCAGTGGCAAGAGTTCCCATCATAAAGCTCTGATCCAAACAAAAGATATCACGTTGATCTCCTAGGGTACTGGGCTTCCTTCAAAAATTCGTTTCTCAAAGTCATGGTAAGAGGAATGACCTGTGGACCCTCCCAGTGAAATGAGCCAAGTGCACAGAGCAGAGAAGGGTGGGGGCTTTGGAATGACACTCACCCTCCCAGGCCAGTCACCCAAAGCTTTTGATGGCCTCCCTCACTTAATTATCTCATTGGAATACTAGGCACACTGGCAATTCAATTCATTTTTAATCTACCTACTCACAAGATATATTTCCAGGTTTAGTTGGCAACAATCTCAGCCCCTTGTCTTCTACCACATATGAGATGAAGCAAATGGGTTAAAGTTTGAAATATAAAACTTAAAACCATGAGATAGCTGGAAGAAAATGGATGCAACATTGGTCTCCACAATGATTATCTAGATATGAACGAAAAAGCATAGACCAAAATTTAAAAATGCACAAATGGGATAATACCAAATGAATAAACTTGTGCATAGTAAAGGAAACACCTAACTAAAGAGAAAACCCAAGGTCTAGGTAAAAATATTTGTAAATCATACATCTATGAGGGGTTGAGAGCCAAAAAGATAAAAGGAACAACAACAACTTAATACAAAGACAAATAACCCAATGAAAATGGCCAAACAGATGCTCCCAAAAGAAGATATGCAAATGGACGATAGTTCCATAATAAAATGCTCAACCTCACTAACCATTGGCAAGATTCAAATTAAAAAACGCAGTGAGATATCACATCACAGTTGTGAGAACGGCTATAATCCAAAAAATTAAGATAATCAGTGTCTGAGAAGATGTGGAAAAATGGAATTTTGTGCACTGTGGTGGGAATATACATAACTCTAGCTATTATGGAAAACCACGTGTTTTACAAAGGCTTAACAAAAAGCCAGAGAGCAATGCCACAAATGTATCAGTGGTCCCCATCCTGGGTGAATATATGAAGGAATTGAAATCAACACACCAAAAACAATTCTCCACTCAAATGTTCGTTACTGCATTCTGCACAAAATGAGAATATGGTCTCAATCTATATGTGCCCCAATGGATGAATGAATAAAGAAAACATTGCCAATGCACAATGGAAGCTCATTAAGCTACAAAAGAGAATGCAGACCGCTTCTCACAATGGCATACATGAACACAGAGGAAACAATGTTAAGTGAAATAAGCCTGGCACAGAGAGACAAAAACTGTACGATCTCACTATTATACAGAAGGTAAAAAGAGGCAAAAGGGAATAAAAGGCAGTTACTAGAGGCTCAGGAGGAGGGCAGGAAAGAGAACTTGCTTGCTGAAAGGACTTCATCACTTCAGGTAGGAAGAGTAACTCCTGAGATCTCTGGTGCAGCAGGGTGATGTGAGGAACAATAAGGTCTATTTCAAATTGACTAATATTTAATTTGAGAGGTTCAGTCCAGTAAAAAAGGTGAGAAGGTCAAGTCTTAATCAACACAGATCGAAACCCTGTACCAGATCATTGCTCTGTGAGCCACAGGTATACACAAAGGTGAGCTGTGCAAAAACAAATATATGTTACTTATAATTTTTAAAAAGAACGCTCAGCTTGTGGCTGCTGGAGAGAACAATCCCTCTCAGGGCAGACGCTGGGGCTCTCGGCCACTAAAGCAGCTCAGGGCTAGGAGAAGACTGACCCTGAGCACCCTCTTCCTCCAGAGTCAGCCTCTCTGATGCCACTATCTGCATTCCCCAGAGTTCTCCAGAGCAGCAGGAGGTGCGGGCACGGGAAGGGAGACCCTCCTTTCAAAGGGCTGCCCCACAGGCTGTGGATGCAGGCTGCTGACTGGTCCCTGCAGGGGACGAGGCCCTGGCAGGCTGCAGGCTCAGGAAAGGCCTGCAGCCTGAGTCACAGGGCAGTCAGCAGGAGGATTCCTCCTCTCTTCAGGGAGGTCAGGTTCGCCTCTCCAAAGTCATCAGCGGATGGAAGGCGGCGCGTCCACACTACGCAGGGTCATCGGCTGGGCTGGTTTTACTTTCTACGTAAGATGATGTTCACACACTGCCGATGGCACAACCAGAGCAGCTTCCTGGCTGTGGACAGAGGGCCCCTCCAGGGCAGCCAGAGCTTGGAGGTGGCACAGGACGCCTCCAGGAGCCTGCCTGTGACATGCACACTGCCGGGCCCAGAGCCACCCTCCTCTCTCTGCTACACCCCAGGAGACAGAACTGCTCTGCCTCAGTCAGGCCAGGAGCCAGGCATCCAGGGGCCACCACAGAGCCCAGCACACACACACTTCTCCAAACCAGCCCGTCCGACACTGTGCCCCAGTGCACAGCCCTTGACTATGGAGCCCCAACACGGCCTCCGGCCCCCACACGGTGGGTGCTATCCTCTGCCTCCTGAATTGCGTGCTTCCCCAGTGGCCTGTGCGGCCTGTGGTCCCTCCGGACTCTGACACCTGTGGAGATGTTGAGCCTGGCCCTCCTGAGACTCTCCTGGGTCCTCTTGCCCCCACACACCTCACTGACCTTCACAGAAAACAACACAAAGCAACTGTGAATCTCATCCAAACCACACTTTCCCAGAAACACACAGAATGACACATGATAAACGTCTGGGCACCATGACCCCGCCAGGTACACGGTGAAGGGAACCCTGAGAGCATCTCCAGTGCATCTCACAGGCACCTCCTGCTGGCAGGCTCCACACAGGCCGCCTTACCCGGAACGTGGCTCATCAGCATGACGTTCCCAGGTGAAGGTTCCCGGGTGCCTCTGCCTGGCACAGAAGAGCTCAGCAGGGAAAGCGATCCTCCAGCAGAGCAGCGGAGGAAGCACACCCGCCTCCTCCAGCGCCCGTGGCCTTCATCCTGCGCAGTGCTCACACACCAGGAACCAGAGGACACCCAGGACAGCCGCACGTGAGGGAGAAAGCAGTTCCCAAGGACAACCCACCTCTGGGGTGCTGAGTCTGGAATCCACATTGCAGGCTTGTAAACACAAGGTCCCGTGTTTTTTTTTTTTTTTTTTTTTTTTTGGTGGTACCGGGGATTGAACTCAGGGGCACTCGACCACTGGACCACATCCCCAGCCCCTTTTTTTTGTATTTTATTAGAGACAGGGTCTCACTGAGTTGCTAAGTGCCTCGCCATTGCTAGGCTGGCTTTGAACTCGCGATCCTCCTGCCTCAGCCTCCCAAAGTGCAGGGATTACAGGCGTGCGCCACCGCGCCCGGCTAGGTCCCGTGTTTTTTAACACAGCCTGGACACGGGTCTTTCTGCATATCTTCTCCAAAGACATGCCCAGTGGGTGTCCTTTCACCAAGCTGATGGGGACGTTTTAAAGAGCAAGGCATGGTGTGGCAAAGACAGCCACCTGGCCCTTCACAGTGCAGAAATTGTCCTTGAAGCTGATCAGCAGTGGCTGGGCTACCTCTAGAATCCTGCTGTGAAGGGCCCTTTAGAAGACCACGGGCAGCAGTGAAGGTGTCTCTCCCAGCGAGCAAGAGCTATCTCAGCTCTCTCCTGTCCTGGGCCCAGAGGAAGAGTTCCCTAAGATGTTGGAGGTGGAGGACCCTGAGACAGGAAACAGATGAGCAGGGATATGAAGAGAAAAGGTCCCCAAGACATCAGAATTATCCTTGGTGTGCTGTGAATTTTTTAAGAAAACAGCCTCTGGTGAAAAGCATCCTACAATGAGGGTTTATTTGCTCTCATAGCTACAGCGGCCCTGTTAGCTGTGGGGCCTATAAAGAGCTCTAACCCCAGGTGGGCAGAGACTGAAATCCCCAGCTGGTAATGGCACAGACCTAAGGAATTCACAGAACAAACTGAAGCAAGAGGTCAGAGCTGCAGAACTCATTATGATTGGTCCTTCATACTGAGGATTCTTTATCTTTGGACTCAAGTGTGAGTCAAAAATATTAGACAACAAAAAAAGAGCATCTGTACTGAACACATATATAGACACTTTTCTCCTTGTCCTTATCCCCTAAGAAACACAGTATAATAACCATTTGCGGGGCTGGGTTGTGGCTCAGCGGCAGAGCGCTCGCCTTGCACGTGCGCGGCCCGGGTTCGATCCTCAGCACCACGTAAACACAAATGCATTGCATTGTGTACAACTAAAGCAAATAAATAAATATTTTTTAAAAATGAGCTAAGTTCTTTAAACAAATAAATAAATAACCATTTGCAAAGCTTTTGCACTGTGCTAGGTGCTGTAAGTCATCCAGAGATGATTTAAGGGATGTGGGAGGAAGTGCAGAAATTTTTTAAATATTTTTTTAGTTGTTGATGGACCTTTATTTTATTCATTTATTTATATGTGATGCTGAAAATTAAACCCAGCACCTCACACATTTGATGCAAGTGCTCTACCACTGAGCCACAGAATTTTTATGCAAATACTATGCCATTTTCTACAAAGCACTTGTGAGTCCATGGATTTTGGTATCTGTGGGGGTCCTGAATTCAAGCTCCTGGGAACACCAAAGAATGACTCTACTTGGGAATGAGAAGAATTCCATGCATGGGGTTGTTATAAAACACCTGGACCCATCTCACAAAATAATAATGAAATACAAAAAAAAGGGTGTGCAAAAGCCTCTGGAAAGCAACCCGACGATCACACTGTGGTGGGAATATAAACTTACTCCTTACTTTTTAAGTTTAAAAATAAACCATAGGCACAAGTGTTTTTTGTGGCTACAGATTGGGATGTAATTGTTGAGGCTCTGGCACCATCGAGCATAACTGACAGCAGGTGGAAGGAGTCAGGACGGGAGGTGCAGGCAGGAGGGGGGGGGTGTCTTTTTGTGACAGCTCAGTAATCGAGGGTATTTTCTAAAGCCACAGCATAAGAAATAGATGTAAAAGTAAGTCACGTGCCACATCACAACATTCCAGTGGATGATGGACAGCAGCCGTGGTGTGATTCCCATCAGATTGTATCACGGAGTGTGTGGTGACCGCCTCAGCTGTGTAAGTTCCCTCTATGAAGTCTGCACGACGAAATTCCCCAGTGATATATTTCTTAGATGTGTCCCCTTTGTTAAGCAACACCTGGCTGTATTTTACTTAGAAGTTTAAGTGACAGCACTAAATAGTTTTTTTTTTTGTTTGTTTGTTTTTTTTGTTTGTTTGTTTGTTTTTTTGTGGTACCGGGGGGATTGAACTCAGGGGCACTTGACCACTGGGTCACATCCCTAGCCCTTTTTTTTTTTTTTTTTTTTTTTTTTTTTTTATTAGAGACAGGGTCTCACTGAGTTGCTAAGTGCCTTGCCATTGCTGAGGCTGGCTTTGAACTCGCAATCCTCCTGCTTCAGCCTCCCAAAGTGCTGGGATTACAGGCGTGCGCCACCGCGCCCGGCCCACTAAATAGTTTTAAAGTGATAATAGACCCACTACATTTGGATGCAGGAGGGGAAGGAGGTTGGATCACATCTTAGTCTCTTTGGGTCACTAGAACAAAAAATGCTGACAGGACCTTAACCACAGGTGTTTCCAGGCATGGTGGCACACACCTGTAATCCCAGCACTCAGGAGACAGAAGCAGAAGGATCACAAGTTCAAAGCCAGCCTTAGCAACTTAGCAAAGCACTAAGCAACTCAGGGAGACCCTGTCTCTAAATAAAATACCAAAAAGAGCTGGGGATGTGGCTCAGTGGCTAAGCGCCCCTGGGTCCAATCCCCACCACCAAATAAAAGAAAAAGTACTACGGCTCTGGAGTCAACAAGTGCCTCTCAGTGTCTGCCCAGGGCCGGTGTCCCCTTCACACACAGCGGGCTTCTGTCTGTCCTGATTGGACCCCACATGTTGTCCTTCAAAGACACAAGACAAGGGAGCTCCCGAGGGCCTCCTTTCTCTGAGAGCTCCTGCCTCCCGCACTCCTCCCTCAAAGCCCATCACCCCCAAGGTCCCGCCTCTTCCTGCTCTTACACCAGGCTCATCCCCACAGGAACTTGGTGTCAGCCCACAGCAGGTAGGATCAACTCATCGTAGGTGTGCCCACAGACAGCTAGTAAAGCCAAGGACTCAGAACTAGAGGTGCACGGGTGCCCTTCAGTGACGGGGCACAGCTGAAAGCAGGAGCCCGTGGGGACAGGGGACAACTGCTCCTCGTCACACTTATTTAGACTTTCATTTTCATAAACTATATGCATTACTTGCATAACATTTTGCAGAGGGAGGAATATAGATGTTGAAAGCACAAGATGTCTTGATTCAGATCAAAGCCATCTGTATTGTGACATGTCCCTTCTCTGAGCAATTTTTTTTTTTTTTTTTTTTTTTTTTTAGTTATATCAATGCTGTTGTCTGAGGGTGACAACTGCCTTGCAGTTCTCTGGGAGGATTCCCTGTCCCTAGGAGATCCAGGCTGAATTCCACAGGGCAGAAATGTCCAGATGCTCACAACTTCCTCTCCTGTGGATCAAAGCAAAACGAGGTCACAGAGCATATTTTCCAGGCTTTCCTGGATATCTTCTAGTGCAGATATTCAAACATCTGTATGCATTCTCCCCATTATCTACCCAAGCATCACAGTCCCTGAACTCCATCTCCCAGGTCCCAGAGAGCTGGCTTTTCTGCTACTGTGGATCCAAGAGCCTCCTACTGTGGCCCAAGTCTGACTCAGGCATGAATCAGAACATCAGTGCAGGCAGGTGAATCGTGTGCCTCTGGAGACTCAGAAGATTTCAGAGTTGGAAAGGACCATCGCGGTCTGCTGTGGTGTACGCACCCCACCAAGACCCATGGTAAAATGTACCATCGCTCAATATTAAGAGAGTAGAAACTTAATCCAACCATGGCATTTGGAGGTAGAACCTCAGGGAGGTAATTAGGTTAAAAGGGGCCACAAGGGTGGGGTCTGAATCCAACGGGCCAGTGGCTTTACAAGAAGAGAACGAGACAGCAAGGACACTGTGCTTCCCTGGGACCCTGCAGAGTCCCCACCAGGCAGAAAGTCCTCCCCACCTGCAGGCACCAGATCTTGAACGTCCAGCCTTCAGAACTATGAGCCAAACAAACTTATTCTTTATAAATTTATAAAGACCATGAGTTCATGGTCTTTAGTTACTGCACAGAAAATGAAATAATATCCAACCAAAAAAGGAATTCCTGAGCCCAAGTCCCTACCCCACCACCCACCCGTGGTGGCTTCTTGGACGAGAGCTTACGACTCTCTGGACTTTGTTTTCCTCTCTGAAAGTCATGGCGAACGCAATCACTAAACCAAGTGTTTCTGAGGCTCCCTCAGCAAACTGGTATAAGTGATTTGACTGAAGCAACTCATCAGGTCACAAACGGGAACCGGTTTCTTCTTCCAAAAACTGGTCGTGGCGTCTCAGTCCAATTCCGTCGTGTTCGAGTAACTCTGTCAAAGAGCCCCTCCTGGTGCACCAGCTGGAGGACTGCCCGTTTATAAACTGCGTTCTTGCTTCTCTTTCAAAGCTCTCCCCATGCTCCTGGGTGGGCTGGACCAAGCTACAGGACGTTGGTGCCTGCCTTCCTCCTCCTCCTTCTTCAAAACTAGTCCTTTGGGATGGGGTGGTCCTAAATGGTGCCCATCAGATGGTCCCCGTCCTCCAGGCCAGCAAAGCAGAGGCTCCGCTGGGCTGCTGACACCAAGGGCCCACCCAGGTGTCTCAGAGGGCCACACAGAGCTTCCCTGCCCCTTACCAACAGGGGACTCTGGCTCAGGGTTAGCATGTCTCCCCATCACCCCCATCAGTGGCAAAACACCCAACTAGAAAGCAGAGACAGAGGGCCCTGGCACCACTCTGGACCCAGCAACTGATCCCACAAAGGAGCTACCTGGCTGCTGTCCTGGTGGGGGCACCCCATTCACCACTCTCAAAACCCCGTGCGGAGACCTCGGTAGCAAACCCCTGGCTTTGCTACGCTATGTCAAGACATGGCAGATGGGCAGTCCCAGGGCCCAGGCCCCACACTGCCTCACAGCACTCTTGCTGAGCTCTTGCTTCTCACTTTCCTTACACAGAAACTACTGGTCCGGGGCCCAACACTTTAAAGAAAGGCCAGTGGAGGAAGACCTGCTTCCTGCAAGGTCCAGGTTTTTGCTTTCTTGGAGCCCCACCTGGCCAATAAGCCAGCCTGGGTTCCACCTGGCAACACCATCATCCTGGCCCTGGGTCTGTCCTCAGTCACTCACAGACGAATCTCTGAATAACCAATTTCCCATTATCCAGTGTTCTAAAACCAATTCACTGGACATGTTTCCCAGTGACCAATTGTCCCACAACTTTAAACTATGTCTGAGGCGGTTCGACACCACTTTTAACCCCAAGGCAAAGGTGAGCTCCAGAGTGTGGCGACAGGGTCAGACGCTGGACTAAGGTGGGGTGGGGCCATGGTGGACTAGGGGACATGGTCAGGTGCTAGGAAGACCAGAGACAGGGATTGCTCCGGGCAGGGCAGGCCTGAGCCTGCAGTAAAACACCTTCACCTACAGAAGTGACAGAAAACATCTTCGCCTACAGAACTGAGCATTTTCAAAGTGCCTGCATGTTAAACATAAAACAGATATTTGTGACAGATGAAAGCAGCAAAATCCACATGACGAGGGAGGGTGGCACAACTGAAAGTGTCTAAAATCCCTGTATTCAGCTGATTGGTCACCTGAGGTGTCCACTTTCAGGAAATGCACCATTTTGCCCAAGACCTGCTCTCAGCACGTGCGGTTGAGGGAGCTGGCCGCTTCCTGTCACTCCGGCTTCAAGACTCACCAGTCTCGCAGCAGCAATCACAGGAACCCACCTGTGAAAGCCACTTCATGGGACACCTTAGCACCGAGCATTTATAAAGTGAGTGCAAACAGCACAGTGGTCACTGTGCTTTTGAGTACCATGGTAGTGCCGGGAATCCTAGGCCTTCCCAGGGCCAAAATCTCAGTTATTCACTAGGCATTTGCATCTCTGTTGAAAGTCGATTCATATCTTTATTTTATTTTATTTTATTTTATTTTATTTTTTGTGGTGCTGGGGATTAGAACCCAGGGCCTTATGCATGCAAGGCAAGCACTCTACCAACTGAGCTATATCCCCAGCCCTGATTCATATCTTTAAATGAAGATATATAGCGAGAGATAAATATACATAGAAAGATTCTCTACCCGCCCCTCTTTAAAGTGGTTATAGATCCTTTTATAGATTTTTTTTTATTGTCATCTGAATGCTAGCATCCTGTGGACTACAGGTATTAGAATATTAAAAAATCAGTTTTGAGCTGAGTTTCACCTTCATTGTGATTTTTTTTGGGTAAAAGAAAATTCTTAACCTTAAGGTAGTAGAACTTATCAGCCTTTTTCTCTATGATTTGTACTCATATCTTAAGAAAACCCCTTTCCTACCTTGAGATAACCAAATTATACCTTGTTTTATTCAGATGAACCTAAAGTTCTGCCTTCACTTGTACATCCATAATCCATTTAGGCTTGATTTTCTCTGTCACTTGAACTTCCTTTTCATATGTATTCCTAATTTGTCCACTATTAAAAATGGATTGTTGGGCTGGGGTTTGTGGCTCAGCGGTAGAGCGCTCACCTAGCACAGGCAAGGCCCTGGGTTCACTCCTCAGTACCACACAAAAATAAATAAATAAAACAAAGGTATTGTGTCCAACTACAACTAAAAAATAAATATTTTTTTAAAAATGGATTGTTATTGTAATTGACAATGAACAAATTCAAACAGGTTAATCATCCCATAATACATATGCCTCCTTAGTAGTTAGACAAAATAATGTAAAGTTGTTTCAAAGGTTTTGAGTTCTGTCTGAGGTTTGGAAAGGTGAGAAGTGCATCTTTGGGCATCTTCCTGCTAGGAAGTTAAGACCTCACTGGTTCCACAAACACGCGAGGGTCTAGTGTGTCCCAGGAATTGAGCTGCACTAAGTGTCAAGGACACAGAGGAAACAATTAAAAAAAAAAAAAAAAAAAAAAAAAAAAACGAAATTTGCTTTTCTTGGAGAATTCACCTGATGTGAGATACTCAGTAGTAAATGTAATTTCAGGTTGTCACACAGAAGGCAGATGGATGGGGACATGGTTTTCTGCAAGCAGTGGGAGTGGCAACTGCTGCAGACCAGGAAGATGGGGGTGTTGGAGGTGGCCTCGAGAGCAAGGCAGGCAGATGGGGTTCTGGGGACCAGCCACAGCTCTGTGCGACAGGAACATCAGAACAGTTAGACCCAGCTGCAGGGAGGTCTGTGGAGGGTCCACGGCTGAGTCACGCTGCCACTGGAGCCAAGCAGCCTGGCACGGCTCACCAACATCCTGCACCTTCCTCAAGAGGCCAGCACATGGCAGATGCTCTGACCAACCCCCCCCCCCTTCCGCAAGGAGGGCCAGGGACAGCCCAGCTGCCGGCACCCCTCGGAGGGACGCAAACCCACACAGGAAAGCCAGGGCCATCTCTTGATCGTCTGTGAACACGTCTCCTTTCCGCCCTGTGCCATCCTCCTGCGGGTCACGACGACTTTGTATGAATCTGGGAGAAGAGGTGACACTCTGGGGAGACGGTTTCAAAAGCTCCAGCAGACAGGTCTGATGCTTTGGTGAGAAGAGGGCCAGAGAGGTGACAAGGCCTGGGAGGATTTCTATCAGAGAGGTGACACACCAGGTGCGAATCTCACGTGGGTTGTGTCATAGGATGAACTGTGCCCCTCAGAAGAGACATGTTCTAGTCCCAGCTCCAGTTCCTCGTGCGGAGACAGTCTTCACAGACAGAGTTCACTCAAAATGAGGTCAGTAGGGCGCTCCCTGGTCAATAGGACAGATGCCCTTAGAGGAAGGGGAAATTTGGACATAGAGATAGACGCGGGCAGAGGCAAGGAGACAGGAAGACTCAGGGCCACGTGGCTGGAGGGATGCACCTACAAGCCCAGGAAGACCAAGATGGTGGCAAAGACCTGAAGCTGGAAGAGGCCCCTCTCCCACGCGTGGCCTTGATCACACCTTCAATTCAGACATCTGGCCTCTGGCACAGTAAGACCATACATTTCTGTCATTTTAAGTCACCTAAGTTGGGGTCAGTGTTACTGTAACCCTAGGATGCAAATCCGAGGGCTGGGCAGAAAGCAGACGTGGGGTGTACAGGGGATGCCAGAGAGGCAAAGGCAGGTGGGGCCTGTTTTAATAATCCTGGGGGAGCAAATGACAGCCTGTCCCAGGACCAGTGATAAGAACAGAGAGGTGGAAACCAATTAGAAAAACATCGGGGGGTCCTGGTGAGTTGTGGAGGTCAAGGGCAGGGAGGCAGAAAGATGAGGCCTCCTGGGGAAGGAGGAGCCCAATCAGCCCTGGCGCTTCCCGTGCACCACAGACTCCGGGCCTCTGTGCTGATCACCTTTTGCTGCGACAACAAACACCCCAAAATCTCTGGGTCTTGGAACAGCAGACAGTAGTTCCTCACCTGGAGGTGCACACACTGGCTGTGTCACCTCTGCTCCGGGACGCGTGCTTGGGGACAGTGGCTGCCCCTGGTGTGCTCTTCTCATGGACGCTGAGGGCTGAAGGGCTGAGCTGACCCTTATAAGGTCCTCCCTGGGACAGGTCCCGTGCTTCCTCCTGCTGATCAGCACCAGGCTTGCAGTCAGACCGTAGCAAGCAGGTCAGTCACACTCACCCAGGAGACTCCTGCAGGGAAGGTGAGTCAGAGGAATGAATCCACTGCAGTTTTATTTTCTGTATTCCCTTGCTCTCACCCTCTCTGATCCTGCAGGGACTGCTTCTCAAGGATTAGATAGTTCTAAGAGACAGTAAATGACTCACCCAGGAACACACTTTTCAAATGCAAACCAGCCACTGGGAGTCCTCACCTCAACCACCACTGCCAGCCTGATTCACCCTGGGCAGGTACCCAACAGCTAGGGGCCACCCTCCTCCTGAGTGCACTGAAACCACTCAGACCCGCCAGTCCTGAGCCTGCTCACTCTGGTTCCCCTGTCCACACCACAGAACCACAGTGCAGACTCAGGCCCACAGTTCTTCCCTCTCTGTGCCTCCTGACTGACCCAGTGGCCCCCATGTATGGTGCATCCCCTCTTCCTGGGTGAAGGGAAAAAATCACACTGGAGACAACCGTGCAGCCAAGAGATTTATTCACCAGCCTTTATGGCTTGTCAGAGGTAGAGAAGTACGGGGAAAGAGGAGTCAGGGAGAGGGGAGTGTGCAAGCTCTGGTGGGAGAGAGGAGTCAGGGAGAGGGGAGTGTGCAAGCTCTGGTGGGAGAGAGGAGTCAGGGAGAGGGGAGTGTGCAAGCTCTGGTGGGAGAGAGGAGTCAGGGAGAGGGAAGTGTGCAAGCTCTGGTGGGAGAGAGGAGTCAGGGAGAGGGGAGTGTGCAAGCTCTGTTGTGTCTGAGCTCCAGGCAGGCAGGGACTTAAGTAGGGATTTCTGTTGGGGGGGGTGGGGAGAGTGTGCCTGAGCAACCTTTAATGCTATTGGCTCTTTTCCCAGTAAACAGGGCAACCTTTAAGCCAATTGGCTCCTGCCGGGGGAACACAGTGACCTTTAAGCTGATTGGCTCCTGCCAGGGGAAAATGAAACCAGGTTGCTCCTCATGGAAATTTCCATGGGGGAGGCGGCATGTGGGCCCAAGCCTATCTATCACCAGGAACTCTTAGTAACAGACTGTCTGTTCAATGGCAATCTTCTCCTGATCTGTTGGTCTTGCCCATCTGCTGTATCTATAATGCACTGTGTTTTAAATAAGAAATCTAACTCTTGGGAGGCTGAGGCAGGAGGATCGCAAGTTCAAAGCCAGCCTCAGCAATGGCAAGGCACTTAGCAACTCGGTGAGACCCTGTCTCTAAATATAATACAAAAAGGGGCTGGGGATGTGGCCCAGTGGTCAAGTGCCCCTGAGTTCAATCCCAGTACAAAAAAAAAAAGAGAGAGAAAAGAAATCTAAGTCTACAATGGAAGCCCCAGAATTTCAGTCTTTGGACACACCTAGAGGATTTTTGGTCATCTAGAGAAGGCTGAAGTCTCGTCTAACCTAGCTGTGCCATGCTCGAGGAACTGAAAATTGAGCAGAAGAAGCCTCAGCTTGTGCTGCCCCTGGGAAGAGTGTGGGGCTGTTCTGAAGGCAGCTGTCCTGCTGGGTTAGACGGGAGCCAGCCTGGCCAAGATCAGCGATCAGATGACCCCTAGGAAACACAGCACCCAGAATGCCGGAGCGAGCGTCTCCCTTCGGCTGGCTGTGCCCAGAAGCTGGCAGGGGATGAGAGTGGGCAATGGGGCAGTCGTGGGGAAGCAGAAAACACCCATGGATCTAAGAGAGCTGCACCCTAGTGCAGTGCAGCCGGAAGCCACCGTGCTGCCTGGGATGGGGGTGAGTCTTGGCCCCTGCAAGCCACTCAGTCCCACCATAAATCTTCACGGGCTCTGGGAGAACAGAGTCAAGTGGTCAGTACTTAACAGTTATAACTCAGACTATCAAACCACTAAATGAATGTGTTCTCTCCTCCCGCCTTGAACAAATATACTTCCAAAATAACTTGGAAGGCCGGGTAAGATTTAGGATCCTTGGACTCCTGAAAGTACCTTGTCAGAATAAGCCAGTAAAGGTGGGGGGTGGGGGGTGGCCTTGGCCTGCTCCCCTCTGTCTACCCCCAAGGCCGTCCCCACTGCCCAAGGTCTCACGTGCTCCCACAGGGGACACTTAGCCTGTACCTCTATACCCCACCCACCCTCCCACCCGCAGCACCCCTGGGCCTAGGACATGCACCTGGACAGCAGGCCTCTCCTTGGGGGTCAGACCCAGAAGAGACACTTCTGAAGGCCCAGGAAGGGGGAAGCAATTCTGAGGTCACAAGAACCTAGCAAATAACCTAGAAGTGGGGAAGGGACCAGAGGGGAGACCTCTTGAGGCCAGGCCCCAGCAGGGTTCCTCTCACCCAGATCTGCAGCTGGTACCGAAGTGAGCAAGCCCAAAGGAGTTTCCTGCTGGCCTCAAAAGTTGAATCCAGAAAACCCCCAGGTCAAGAGAGGGAATCCAGAAGTGGATTAAGGGTGAAATCAGATCCCTGTAAGAAGTGCTGAGACGGCCACCCCAGCCCTCCTACTTGTTATCAAAACTGTAAACTCAGGGCTGAGGATGTAGCTCAGCTGGCAGAGTGCTTGCCCCACATGCACAAGGCCCTGGGTTCAATCCCCAGCACCACACACACACACACACACACACACACATAAAAAAAAAAAAAAACAACCCTGTAAACTCAGGGCATGTATGGGTGTGCATGGGTGTATTTGTAGGCACATGCATTGGTTGTACACACACATACACGTGTGTGAGCATGCATTAATGTGTGGCTATGTGCAGGCACATGTGAATGTGTGTGTGTGAATGTGCATGTGTGTAGATACACGTGTGCATGCACTAAGATGCATCAGTGTGGATGTGTGCATGTGTGGACATGGGTTGAGAGTGGGTGTGTGCACACGTACCTTGGGGGTATGGAGCATGCATCTACCTGTGCAGTAGGTCAGGGTGCCACTTCCCTTCTGGGAACCTGCCTGGTCCCAGCTGCCCTCACTGAGCTGTCCGTCAGCTACGGTCTTTAGAAGCTGAGCTTTGGGGGTGCCGTGCTGACTTCCCCCCGGCTGTGATGGAAGCCACTGCAAATGCTTCACACCCGAGGAGGACCGACATCCCCGTCAGCCTTCTGGCCCCTGCTGTCCGTTCTCTGCAGCGAGCTGAAAGGCCGGCTAGACAGGAGCCAAGGCCCGGCTTCAGGCTTGCCCTCCTAAGCTATCGCTGGCCCTGGGTCCATGCTGACACTGCTGCACAGTGGGCCACACGCTGCCCTCTTTAACTTCCTCTGCCCTTTCTCACCCAGGCGTGTGTTTTCCCGAGTCACTCCTCTTGCTAGGCCGTGCCGAAGTTTCAACCCTAACTTCTGAGATCTCACTGAGGACAATTTTGGCTAGACATATCATCTCATTTTTACATTTGGGGGAAAATGGGTAGACTCTATTTATAATCATAGACATATAATTAGATTATATGTATGGCTAACTCAAGGTCACTAAGATTCTACTAAACCACTGTTTCTCTATTTACTGCTCACAACGACCATCAGTGGTGCAGACGCAAGGTAGAGACCTCTGACCGCATTCAGTCTCATTGGTTCCTCCTTGTGTTTCTGGGCTTGTGGTCACTGAATTTTGTCACCGTGGTCCTTACCTCTTCAGGCCATTTCAGGAGCTATTACCAGGCTGCCACAGATTCCTATTAAGTTAAAGTCAGGACCATGGGACGCCCACAGACATGCTGGTCTGGCAGGTCACACCATGTGGGTCAGCATGTGGACGTCCAGGGATGTTTTGAGACAGGTCTCTGGTCTGAGGTCACGTCTTCCATTCTTCATTGTTATTAGAATGGCTCTTCTTTTAGCAAATGGTGTGAGCACATGGGTCAGTTTGTTCTGAATGCTCTCGTTAAGAAAAATAAAATGTCAGCAACCTGCTGAGTTCCCCTCTCTGTCCCTCCTGTGGGCCTGAAGTTCCCATGGGCCACAGGGCCCCACTCCCAGCCGAGGGCAGGCAGGGCCAGCGCTGGAGGTTGCTGTGCCTGCAGATGCCCCTGGGGTGGGGGCAGGGCTCGCTCAGCTCATCCTCCCTGCCGTGGCTGAATGCCCGTGTCCCCTGCACGCTTGAGCCTTGCCTCTCTGGGTCCTTGGAGGAGAAAACACCAACCTCCGAGAGCCTCTAGCTGGCTGAACCCCAGCCACCAAGACACCAGGCCTCACCTCCCGAAGCCTCTTAGGAAAGCGGTCTTTGCAGATGTGGCTATTGTGGGATTTTGAGATGAGGAGATTTTCTAGATTGTGCAGGTGGCCCTAAGACTGTCATACAGCATAAGGAAGAGGCAGGGGACATTAAACACACACAGAAGAGGTGGAGGCAGAGTCCAACGACAGTCATGAGCCCAGGGAAGCAGGCAGCCGCCAGCACCAGTCAGGGAGCAGGCTGTCCCGGAGCTCTAGAGACAGCGTGGTCCTGACAGTGACTTGATTTGGGCCCAGGGAAACTGGCTTCAAGTTTCTGGCCTTCTGACTGCTGAGAGGTTAAATCTCTGTTGTTTTAAGCGCCCCCAGTTTCTGACCTTTTTTAACAGCAGCCTTGGGAGACTAATCCTGCTCTAACCACAGAAAGAAGGGCTTGGCAGCCTGCTGCAGAGGAGTCCCGCCATGCCGTGCCCATCTCAGAGCAGCCAGAACAAGGGAGGGCTGTGTGCTCTTCTGCTGACCACGTCCATGTAACCTGCAGTGTGAGCGGCCTGCAGACTGTTAGCGTCCAACATAAGTGTGCACGAAAACTGCACAGCAAATCTAAAGCCAAGAAAACCTTCCCCACACATCCGGGATTCCCACAATTTCTAAAGGGATCCTAAAGCACCCCGCCTCCCCTTTGAAATGCCACTTGGCTGACGAGTATGCAAGCAGAGCTCGGCCCCAAGGCCCACCACCAGCCAATCCTGCCCCCACCTGGCCACGGGCTCGAGGGAGGTGGAATCACTGGGAGGGCCAGCTCCTCCAGCTGGGAGCCCAGCACCAGAGCCCTGCCAGCCAGCACACTCACAACTGCAAACACCCAAAACTCAGTTCATGTGAGATGATAAAAAGGGCAGCTACAGGACACTCACCAGAAAGGTCAGCCAGCAAGTTCTCTGGACCCAGCATGGATGCCGTTTCCAAGAATCCAGGTGGTTGTCACCAGTGTCTTGCTTATTTTCAAACCTGCTCCTTTACATGGTGAGATGGCTGCTAAAATCTTGGGATGCATTCTTTTTTATACCTTTGCAGAAAAAAAGAACATCTCCTTCTGCAGCGAGTGCACAAACACGCAGAGCTGTCCATCGGTGGAAGCTGCCTTGCCCTTGGCAACCATTTTGGCCAAGGGAATGTCCGAGCTCATCTGCCTGGGACCAGGTTATGGGTCCCTTCTTGTGCAACCTGTGGCCAGGTGTGGGGACCATGCATCCATCCCGGAAGTGCACAGGAGGCAGTTCCCACCCAGAGGGTGCAGCAGACACTGTTGGCAGAGGGGTGGGCCTGGAGCTGCTCAGCTGGAAAGCTTCCCGTGCTCAGGTCCATTCTTCACTGGTATCACAACAGGTGACCCTACCTGTTGAGCAAGTGGCCGGGAGCCACATAAACAGAGGGGCCCCCAGCCAGCCTCAGCGGGTCTCCAACACGAGCTCACGCTCCTCCCATCGTGCCCAGGATCCCTCTGTCCCTGCGCCATGAGGACTCAAGTGTCTGCGGCTGTCCATCTTCATTCTTTATGCTCAGGTTGCCCAGGTAACGCCTGAAGCCCAGAACACAGGGGGCACGAGCGTCTCATGCCCAGGGAACGGTGCCTGAGCTGTTTTGGCAGTGGCTCAGCATCCAGAAATGATAAATCCGAGAATCCAGGAGAATCACCAAAGATTCTCACAGAAATTCTTACCGTTTTTGTTTTGTTTTGTTTTATTTTAACTTACTGAATCCCTCTCCTCAGAAACTCCTTAGGCTAAGAAGGAAGGTCATTTCCCTGCACCAAGCTTGCAGCAGAGGTGAGTAGAACGAATGCACAGGTGTTCAGGAAAGCAGCCGTGTCCAGCCCGGGAAACAGGGCTCAAAGGGACCCCAGGAAGGCGGGCCTGTCGGGGCTCACTTCCCACCCGGTTTCTTTGCCTGGGCAGCGCATAGGACATAGAAGAGGGCTGGACTTGGGAATCAGAGCACTCGTGTGTCATCATCAGGTTGCCACTTGCCGTGTGTCTCTGTACAACTGGCTGAGTTGTCCTAAAGCTCCCTCTGTTTCCTGTAAAATGGCAACATAAGCCAGAGGGGCACCAAGGGTTTCGCAGACGACAAAGGAGGCCGTGCTCAGAAGGGCCCCCCGACACTGCTCAGACAGGGAAGGCTCTGAGGTCCTCGTCCTGCCTATTTTGTCTTCTCTGGCTTCTCTCCTTGGGGCCAAGGGCTCCCCTCCCTGTGGAGCCAGCTCAGTGGCCTCCGGGACCACTGACTGCTCCTTCTGCCAGTTTTTCCTGATCCTTTCTGTCCAGGGTGGTTTTTAACCAGACTTATTTATGGTGCAGAGGTTCCAGTCATGAGCCCACCCCTCCCAGCCTCTTCAGCAGGGATGGGAAGCTGGGTGTAGGGTGGGGAGCAGGAACCAGTGTCTGGGCAGACACGACAGGACCCAGCATTTCCAGAGTAGAGTGCTCCTGCAGCCAAGAATGAGCAGCAGCACTGGCCTCATCAGAAAGCGACACGGGAACATTATTAGAGGCAGTGCCACTGCATGGCCTGCAACTCACAGCAAATACGATTCTCAACCAAGTAACCCAAACGTATTTTCTCCTTCACAGACATAGCTACTCTATTCGGCAAAATGGCAGTCAATATAAATTTTTCTGTGCAATCCACCAGAGAACCGTCAATTGCTATCACGATGGAAGAAAGAAATGCTGCAGTGGGTTGAAGGACACAGGACAAGGAGCCTGGAGAAAGATCAAATGCTGAACTTCCACTCTAAAAATGCTATTGTATTATCTCCTTAAAAAAAAATAAAAATAAATGAACAGGTGCTCAGTTTAGGAATGACAATGACTTTGTGTAAAAATGTTTGGGAGAGATGTGTGTCTAGAGGCTGAGAAGGAGTAATAGGTGTGTATGGCCAGGCGCACACGTGCAGAGGCCGGTGTGCCTGAAACGTGAGATGCCTGTGCACAGAAATGTTGAGGTCTTGGTTACAAACAGGACCACGTCTGTGAGAAGAGGAGCTTCTGCGTCTGCATGTGGGGGAAGAAGGTAGTTTTATGTGTTCTACCAACATAGGCACCTGTGTAGGTGGGGCAGGCAGAGAGGCATATTAAATCATGAATCTACCTTACTTCATTTTTCTACATAGTGCTGAACTGTTTTCTGGACCCTTCTAAAGTTTATCAGTTGGCTAGGTAAGAAACCACTTCCAATGCTCAGCTTAGAACATCACCACCTGTTTTAGTGTGCTCCATAGCTTGGCAGGTGGAGCTGGGCTCAGGTGAATGGTTCCTCAGGTCTCATCTGGGCATGACCCTGCTAGGGCTGCCGTGGCAAAGCACCTCAGGCTGGGCAGCTGAACCTGCACAGACATAGAAGCTGGAAGTCTGACACTGGGGCATCAGCAGGGTCAATCTGGCCTACAGACGGCCATCTTCTTCCTGTGTCTTCACGTGGTCTCTCCTCTGTGTATGCTTGTATCCAAACCTCCTTTTCATACAGGGACACCAGCCATATTGGACCAAGCCCCAGTTTAAAGGCTTCATTTCACCTTAACTGCGTCTGTAAAGACTCTATTCAAACAAGGGTACTCAAAGGCATTGGGGATTAGGACTTCAGCATACATTTTGGGGCACACGATTCAGCCCACAACACCTGGCTTGCTCCTGCATCTGTAGCAGCCTGACAGCAGCTGGGCGCTGGCCAGTACCCAAGGCAATGTGAGTTGCAGAGTCACGGGCCTCTGTCATCGTGGGCTTACCCAAGCTTGTTCTCACAGTAGCTTCCAGAGTCCCAACAGAACAAGCAGCAGCATGCACGGTGTCTCCAGGTCCAGGTTGGAAAAGGCACCTTCTGCTGCCTTTTACTGATGAAAGCAAGTCCCCAGGCCAACTTAGATTCCAGAATGGGAGAAACAGATGCCGCCTGTAGATGGAGCTACGGCAAAGTCACGCTGCAGAGCACCCACTCAGGGAGGGGTGTACGATGGTGCACTTGGTGGATTCTCTTGTGGCCCATCTTGCAAATGACCACAAAGAGCACCCAAGGTCCTTCTACCCAGGGCATGGCTTGTGCTGTGTGAGGACCTTAACTTAGCTCAATGTACCTCTGAAGACCCCAGATTTGCCTTCGAGGCCAAGGATTCTCTGGACAAAAATCCATTCCAGTCAAGGCCGCTCTCTGGTAGAAGTGTCTGTTGAAAAATAAAATGCGCAATGAATTACCAAGGGCAAGATCAGAATTTTCTGGACTACTTTATACTTCGCCATTTGTATTGTATCAGCTATTATTTAGAGAGGAGGAGATCCAAAATATTTTCTCTGCAACAGGCCCCTGAAGGTCCCAACGCAGACCTTGCCCTTTGCTATGGACCTGTGAACTGCTCCAGGTGCCGTGTCCCCATGCACAGGGTGGCGGGGCCAAGGAGTGAGGAGGGCACTGCACACCCCCACGACCTCCCCACATGGCCTCCCAAGTAAGAATGAGCCTGCACTAGAAAAAGAGCTGGCAGAACAAATACACCTTCAAAACCATTCCCCAACCCCTTCCAACCTCACCACTCTGTCTAAATGCCTCCTCCAGCGACATCTTAGAACCACCCCCCTTTACTCACGCCTCTGATCTGAACCCCGCCTAAAAGGGCCACCGGATTTTCCTGCTGCATTTTCTACCTGCCTCAGCCTCCCCTGCACCCTCCCCCCAACAGGCAGGGCATCTCCACCCCTGAACCCCACTGACCAGGAAGGCCTTCCCCCTCCTTCACCTGACTTCAAGCGAGCCCCTTCCTCCTAGTGGGGGTTTTCTCTGTGCTCCTGGAACATCGCTACAACAGGGTCATTCAGTCCTTAACGGTAGAGGCCAGGAGAGAAGACCGCTGTCTCGCGGCTATTGCCCAGGGCATAGGATTTCTGCACTAACCATCCCACATCCATGGGCCACTGCTGCCGTCACCCCACAAAGACACACTCAGTGCTTCCTCTGGGCCAGGGATGAACAAATCAAATGAAGTCCCTCCTCTCAGGTGCTTGCCAGTTAGTGGAGGAAGACTGATTATGAAAACAATAAACAAATTAGATGATACCAAGCCATGAAGAAAGCGAAGGCAGGCTGAGGGCAGGCCGAAGGTGCAGGAGGTGGGTGCAGGGCTGCCCACCGCTGCCCACAGAGCCCCAGGCCAGGATCAGAACGCCCCAGGCTGAGTCTTCCGGGAGCCCTCTCCCTGCTCCACGCACACCACCTGCAGCACCTGGGGAGAGCCGCCCAGATGCTGGGCACAGCATGCGAGGCAGACAAAGGGGGGTCCCCTTTATCAATGACCACCATCCCCAAAGAAAGTGCCCTTCTGTTCTGGCTTTGTGCCTAGTGTCTGCCCAGCCCCAGGAGGAGGAAGGGGAAGGAAGGACAATGACTCCTGCAGCTTTTCTAATGTCTAAGACTTTCTTTTTCACCCCTCAACGCTGTGAAGCATCTGTTGTGAAACGCCACAGTTTGCTGGAGATGTCTGGGCTGCACCCCTGGCTCTGCATCTGCTGCACAGCAAATGCCTCTCTGAATCTCAGTGACCAGGTAAGGGTCCTGCCCACTGCAAAGCGCTCAGGCAGGGCCTGCTGAGATCACGTTTCCTAAACATTTGGAAGTTAGCCAAGATTTTCAAGTAATAAGGATTATTTTAATAAAATTAAAATTCATTTACCTGGGCATCTTGACACACACCTATAATCCAAACTACTGTCATCCCAACAGAGGCTGAGGCAGGAGGATCACAAGTTCAAGGCCAGCCTGGGCAAATTAGCAAGGCCATCTCAAAATAAAATAAAAAGAGCTGAGGACATAGTTTAGTTATGGAGCGCCCCAGAGTTTAATCCCCAGTACCAAAAAACAAAACACATTTCTTTCCACATTGATTTGTTTTCTAACTATGTTTGAAGACACAGGTTTTTCCACTTCTCCCTTTGGACCACATGGTGCAACAGCGCAACCTCCTGGGCATCTGCCTGCACTGCATGCTTTTGTGTTTTCACACACACCCAACGTGCACTGGGAATGCACGAGGCCCTGTTGACACACTATACCTGCAGCTGCAAACAGACCACGGTTCTGGTGTTAAGGGGGTTAGATGGGACAAAGGGAGGATTCCTTCCTAAGGCTTGGGGTGGGGATGAGAAGTCCCCTCAGATACCACAGGCTCCCTCCCCAGCACCCACAGAGACGTTCTTGAAGCCAGGGTTAGCAGCAGCAGCAGTATGGGAAATACACAACTGCCTTCTCATCCAAGTTTAGGCCCTCAAGGGATTGCTACAAACTACCAAGGGCTACAGGATACCTGCCACTCTTTGCCAAGAGTGGTAAAACCTATACCTGGAAATTTATCTTCTAAAAAACATTCCAACGGAAAGGCGAGCGGGAGAACTATGTCCAAAAACTTGTTATTGCAGCAGTAGTGACACTACAAAAATAAAGAAACAAATACATTTTCAACTATAGGGTAAAGAATCAGGGCATGTTGGGCTGGGGTGTGGCTCAGTGGTAGAGCGCTAGTAGGGTGGGTTCCATGCCCAGCACTGCACTCACAAAAAATCACTGCACCTCAACACAGCTGAATACCAAGTATATGCCAATAAAAATCAGAACAAACTAGGTGACCATGAGCCTGATTCACTAAGTGGAAAAAGCATAATGTTAACTTCAAGGCACGTTTTTATTCCAATAATTTAAAAAGAAAAGCATGACCAAAGACTCCAAGGTGTATATCTTAAGTTAAAATTACAACTACTTTAATTATGGAGCACTGTGTCTGGCTTTGAACCAGACCATACAACTTTTTCTCGGGACGGATCTAGACTCCACCTCATGCTCTACACACTAGAGTATCATCCAACTTCATAATTTTTATCTAACTAAAGCAGTAATGTGATTGCACTTTGCATTTCTCAAAATATTAATGGATTTGAACATTACTTCAATTCTCTTTGGTTTTGGACTATGTTTTCTTTAGTAAACTGGGTCTTTTCAGGTTTTTCTTTTCTATAAATTCACCAATAAATTGCTTCTCCAATAAATTGCTTATTACAATTTTTATCAGGGTTAGTACCACATTGTGCTGGTCAAAGCAAATCCAAGACCAGCCAGATTCAAGAATTAAGAAGCATCTCCAAGCCGGACGCGGTGGCGCACACCTGTAATCTCAGCACTTGGGAGGATGAGGCAGGAGGATCGCGAGTTCAAAGCCATCCTCAGCAATGGCAAGGCACTTAGCAACTCAGTGAGACCCTATCTCTAAATAAAATACAAAAAAAAGGGCTGGGGATGTGGCTCAGTGGTCCAGTGCCCCTGAGTCCAATCCAAAAGAAGCATTTCCAGGGGCTGGGGATGTAGCTCAATTGGTAGAGTGCTTGCCTTGCATGCACAAGGCCATGGGTTCAATCCCCAGCACCAAAAAAAAAAAAAAAGCAGCTCCACTCCTTGGGACGTGCACACGAAGAGAGGAGAAGCAAAGGGGTGGACAGGGGTGGGTATTTACACCCTAGGAACATACGCTTCTCTAGCTTCCAAGAGATTTCCACACGACACCACCATCTACTCTCTCTGCCCACTTGCTTAATCTCGCGGCTGTGATTTGGAGTGGGAATCACTGTATTGGCCCAGGGGGTCCCAATAGCCCAGCTTAGCTGCCAGACCCCATATGCCAATCAAAGAGACCAATGAGCAATGGCGAGGGGCAGGAAAGGAAGAACAGGGACAGTGACCAAAGAACTATCTTCAAGGGACTGGAGGTGTTGCAGAAAAGGGGAACAAAGGCCTGGGCTGGAGGCTTGGTCGGGCTGATCCTTATTTAGGGACTAGCTTTGTGAAGCTCTGGACAGATCACAGTGGCTTGAGGGGAACACAGTTCCCATGTGAGAAGGCAGAGAGCCTTTGGAGGCAGGAGCAGCCTCAGTGCCCTCGTGGGATAATTGCTCCCATTTAGGGAACGACTGCTTGGGGGTAGTTTTGGCTCCTGGACCAGGCCTATCATTCCTGTAATCCAAGGTGACTGCAGAAGAAAGTGGCTCAGGGAAAAAAACTGAGACGGCAAGTGGAGTCACAGAGGGACAGATGGAGTTGGCTAGGTGGCAATTCAGCCCTTTCTCTGTGACTTTTTTCTGCTTCTCTTTCCAAAATGCTTCTATTAGTTTCGAGGCCAAAGACGTTGATCCTAGCTCTCATCCAAACTGCTGCTGTCCCAAGACAAAGCCTTATCGTCCAGCTTTTAAATCATCGGATTTTTTAACATATGAAATGTAGGACACGTGTGTTGTTGCTGTCTGAAGCAATGGCCGCTTGGAGCAACGAAGCCGCGGGAAGAAGTTCAGAGGCAAACTGGAGACAAACAGCTTTTTATTCTGATACCTTTTCTCTCTGGCTCTCACAACGACTAACACGCGCCGCACACACCACCAAAATGGCGCTGACCCGATCAACAATCTCGGCCAAGTCACTAGAGATCCCGGGCCAAGTCTCGTGAGACTACGAAAGGCGACAATGCCCAAATCTCCGTGGCCCATAGTCAACCGCAATTCAAGCCATCTCCCCGAACAGGGCTCCTACAGTGTGTAGTACTCAAATAATACCTAGGATTTGGAGAGAAATTTTTTCTAGAACTTGAAATGTTGACAGAGGTACAGAACACCACACTGATCTCTCATCAACCACGAAGAGCCTTTATTCCTCATCCTAATTTCTGTACGTGATTTCAACTTTATATTCACATTCTAGTACATGACAGTACTGCCTCCAACATGCATGCTGGCCACACACTCCCTTTGATAGGAAAGCCGGAAAAGGGGTTGCAAGTAAATATAAGGTGGGGGGTAGGCAAGAGGGAATGGAGCAATAAGAAATTGAAGGACCAGAAACTCGGTCCTCAGAACTGGACCCCCCACACACACTGGTCTACAGCAAAGAACAGCAAAAGGAGATTCTGATCACCTGTTCTTTAGAACTGAGTCTCTAAAATGAGGAGAGACCCGGAAGATTAGAATTTAAATTCTGATGATAAAATCAGAAATGAGTTGAAATGGAATAGAAAACTGGAGAAGGGGGTCCTCAGGATAAATAAAGATTATCTTCAATGAAATAAAGAAATTCATGATTCACACTGAAACTGTAAAGAAGAACCAAAGGTATGTCTGACTGCATAGTTTTTATTTTAGTAAATGAGCTACCAATCCTTGCTTAGTAGGTCCACCTGGAACCCCCAAATCTTTTTCAAGATGTAAATTCTTCAGTGTAGATTTTTTTTTCCCCTCTGGCTGGCTTTCGTAGGAAAGGAAGGAGTGCACCATCTAATTAAACAAACAGTGGCCAAAGAATCAAGACTCTATGAAAAGCAGAAAATGGACTAAACTCCAGGAGGACTTCCAAAAACCCCTCCCCCAAAATACAGAGAAAGAATAGTCAGCTGATAGTTTGTTCTGGGATTAAAGACCTCCACTTCCATCAGCACCATGCCTAAATGCCATTTCCTCCTTAAAAGAAAATGAGACAGAAATGCTGAGTACTAATAGAAATACACATGGTGTGATGTCATCTCCTTGACCAAACAGTAGTCTGGCTCCTCTGAGCTCTCTGTTCAACAAGTCCAAACTGGGCTTCAAGTCTCTGCCCCTTGAAAATCTAGTGTTAGCAAGAATCCTGCTATACCAGGTTAACCAGAATCCCTCAAGTTGGATGTCTGATTGTTAGGGGACAGACAAATGTGAATGGAGGGAAAATAAGGTTAAGAGAATAATTCTATAAAATGGGCCCACTGTGCTGACCCCCACATGCTTTCTTTCCCAAGAAGCAATTTACCTGCAGCCTTGCCTAGCCTCAGTGGACAGGATATGTCACATTCCTCAGCAAACTACCTGTTCACTGCAGGAGAAATGCAGGCCCAAGATAGTGTTGATGGGAGGAACCCAGGAGATTTTTGTGACCAGATCCTGAAATTCTGGGAGATAAGGATAGTTCCTCCTAACCAGAAAATCTATATGCATGTGTGGTTAAGAATCCAAGTAGAACTGTTCAGCATGGGTCCAAGGTGACCTAGAGTTGCCATGACTGAGGGGACTTGAAAGTCCAATGTCACCCTGCTCTCAGTCAAAATCAGGAGGTAGACCTGGGTGGGACCCTCTGGAAACTTCTCTGGGATCCCCAATAAAACTGGAGTGCAAGCCAGGCAGGATGGCGCACACCTGTAATCCCAGCACTTGGGAGGCTGAGGCAGGAAGATGGCAAGTTCAAAACCAGCCTCAGCAATGGCAAGGCACTTAGCAACTGTCTCTAAATAAAATACAAAAAAGGGCTGGGGATGCAGCCCAGTGGTCAAGTGCCCTTGAGTTCAATCCTGGTACAAAAAAAAAAAAAAACTGGAGTGCAGGAGAGGCACACTGTTCCTCTCTAAGAAGACCCACCCTCTCCCTTGAGTTTCTCCTTCCCCTTTCCTATTCTTTCCATAAACTCATTCCTGCTATTCTGAGCAACATGTCTTAAATCTCTGACTTGATCACTAAAATCAATCGGGGTTTGAACAGGGGGTCTTCCAGCTGTCTTTGTAACAGCCAGCTCTATAACATGATTACCCCCATATGGGACCACATTCCTCACATCCCACCAGCCTTCAGCAAGAGCCCTACTGTGTCCTCAAGCCTGAGGTCTCCTCTGGGTAAAACTCCTGCCCCACCCTGCTGCTTGCCTATACATCCCCACCTTCCCTTGCTGCAATGGGAATTAAGACCAACTCTCTTCCCACGACAAACCTCCATTGCATCTATGCTCTGGACACAAAGGTCCCCACATTTATGGCTGCAGTCTTGGGAAAAGTTGGCCTCCCAATTTAACAAACATCAGAATGACTTCTCCTATCTCCTGACCCGAGGTTTCCAAAGTACAGGTTTACTTCTTGCACGCAGGGATCTTGCTTAACCTTCAAGGACATAAGGGGAAAGCTTCTGTGAGGAGAGACTGGGAGGGACTGGGAGGTGAGACGCCACATACTTATAAGATTTCAAAACCCAATTGAAGATTCTAATTCAGTTCCTTCTTCCCCGCCCCCTCTCTCCTGGACTTGCTTTCAGCAGCACTCCAGGACCAGGACCAACGAAAAGAGCACTTCTCCGCTTCTCCTTAGATCCAGACCACCCGGCCAGACCTAAGCGGGACTTCCCCACTGGGAACCTGCCCTTCCTCCCTCCTTCCCTCCCTCCCCTGCTAGCAACTTGGCATAAACCAAAACCAGCCCCCAAGCGCCCAACTGCTCTGGCCGAAAGGCCTCCCGCAGTCGGGCCTCAGGCCGGAAACCTCCCCGACCGGGAGCGTCTGGCAGGGGAAGGGGCGGGCGCAGGCGGCGGGGCGGCCTGGAGGATGCACGCGGGGCTCCTGGGGCTCTCCGCCCTGCTGCAGGCGGCGGAGCAGAGCGCGCGTGAGTGCAGCGCAGCCCGCGGCTGGCGCCGGCGAGCGCTCACCCTTCCACCACCCCCACCCACCCCAGCGCCGGCGGGGGCGCACACCCCACCCCTGCTTCCCTGGGCAGCCTGCGGAGCGCTGCGCGCTGGTGCTTGCATGCTGACTCCCCTCCCTGCTTGCCGAGCATGCCCGCCAGTCCTTAGTGTGTGCCCACGGTTGCAAGAGCCCTGGCGGATGCATAATCCCCCGCCGGTGCATGGCAGCCCTCGTAGATGCACGATCCCCGACGGTCGCATGACTTTCTCCCCCTCCCGCCACCCATGCATGACCTCTTCCGCGGATGCACGGGTCTCCCACGGATGGGGGATTCCCCAGCGGAAAAGGCGGACGGGCATCCCGCCCCTCCCTCCAGAAAGAGTTCTTTCACGCGCTTCGCAAAATGCTGCGGGCGCAAATGTGCTCCGCCTCTCCCCATCGCCCCCGCCGGGCCGAAGGACTCCGCTGCGGGGGAGGCCGCTTGGGAGCCGAGGGTCTGGGGGCCCGAGGCCCTGAAGGGCAGTGGCTCCCCACTGGGGTTTGGAATGGGGCAGAGGAGACCTGCTGGGGACACCATCTACAACCGAGTGAAGGCGAAGCAAAACGGCCATGCTTTTCGCGCCCTTCGCGTTTGAACTCGTAACTCTCTCGGTGCCGGAGAGGAGTGCCTCCGCCCACTTCCGCCACGCCCCCGTTTTCAGTCTTCCGGGGCCGGGTCTTGGGAAGAGTGACGCGGCGGGGGCGGGGTGGGACTTAGGGATGCTCCGGTATCTAGACCCCAAGATTCCGCGCCCGCGACCATCACGCACGCCTTCGGGGCCCACCGTGCGCTGACTCGAAATTTTGACTCTGATTTGCACCGCGGTTCCTTGCCAGTCCGGGCGCACCCGCTGCGCTTTCTCAAGCCGGGTGGGGTCCCACCCAAGCGCTCCCAGTTCCTGCCCTAGGCAGGGAAGGACTGAAGCAGGACGGGAGGCCCTGGTTGGCCAGTGTGTGGCGGGGCGCGCCGGGCGGCCGGACCGCGGCACCGAGCCTAGGATGGAGGAGTGGCTCCCTGGGCCCAGGCTCCTCTGCCGGAGCTGCACGGTTCCGAGCTGTTCCTCGGGGCAGTGCATTTGCCCGGGAAATTCACGGCTCGCGCTCACAGATCCACTTTAAACTTTAATACTGTAAAATTCAAGTAACAGTGATTTAAAAAAATTACTGGGTATCCCCATGTCCACCCGCGCTGCCGCCTCCATGGCCACCCTCCTGCAGTCCTCAAGGCGCGGGTAGGGATGTTGCTGCCAGTGAGGGCCCCGCTGGAGAGGTGGAGAAGGCGGCCTCACAGAATTATCTGGGAGGGTCAAGGTCCGCAGGTGGGGCAGCAGTGCAGGGTGACTTAGTACCCCGCGGGGAGTAAGAGTGCTGGTCCTCTGCACCGAGTTGCGGAGAGGAGGTTGCACACTTTGAGCACAGCCTAGCTGCCAGGTACTTGATAATGTGGTCTATAACCCAGCGCTCCTCCTAACAGACGGAGGTGCCCCAGAGAGCCCCAGCACTTTTATGCCTGTCCTGTTGCCTGCCAGCTCTGCCAGCTCCCAGGCTGGGTCTAGCAGAGTCTTGCTGGCGGTGGGGACGCTGTTTTGATTGGTTAGGTTGTTTGGTTTTGTCTTTTAATGAGATGGAGAGTGTATAGACAAGAGGAACAGGAGAGGCTCAGGAAAGCAAGTTCATTGTCCTCACAGGTGCCAGAGGCAGGAGACCACAGAGGGCCACTGAGGAAGCAGGTGGTCAGGAGGCAGAAGATAGCAGCCAGGGAAGAGGGGGCCAGGTTGGGGCTTCCTGGACAAGGACAGAGCACAGCAGGGGACAGTTTAGGACAGGCTAACATGGGTAATTTGTGTGTGTTTTGGGTTCTGTGGTGGCCCCTGGTTGCCTGGCTCCTGGCACTGAGATGACTAAGGAGCAGAGCAGTACTGTCCTCCTGGGGCAAACCTGTGGCCAGAAGAGAGGAAGGCGGAAGAGAACAGAGAACCAGATGGGCCGGGCAGTGTGCATGTCACAGGCATGCTTCTGGGGGCACCCTAAGCTGCCACCTCTAGGAGAGGCAGTCTCTTCACACCTCTCTAGGAAACTTTTACTCTGTAAGATTTCAGAACACAATAACATACAGAAAAAGATTTCTGACATAAAATAAAATTTTACAACACAGCTACCTAGTCCGGCTCTATCCTTCTGGTAACCCCTCTGGTTTTTCTCGTCCCTCCAGGCCTCTGCAGTATGGTTTACTACTTCACCACAGGACAGCTTCTCTGGGGGTGGCTGACCTTTTCTGTCCTCCTGCCTGGCTTCCTGGTCCAGGGCCTGAGCTATCTGTGGTTCCGAGAAGATGGGCATCCGGGGCATGGCCTGTTGGTGATGCTGCACCTCCTGCAGCTGGGCGTCTGGAAGCGGTAAGAATAGCCAGTCTCCTTCCGCCTCCAGAGCATGACTAGGTGCAAGAGGAGGCTCCTCTGACCTCTGTCCCTTGTGTCCTGTCCTTAAGGTCCTGTCTGCTCAATAGTGACACCCCTTATCCATCCAGCTTCTCTAACATCAGGGCCCTCCTGGATGCATCTGTGACCTTTAGAAAGCTTTTTCTTGTCTTCAGCCAAATTCTGTCTTTATGTTGTTTCCAACCTTTGGTCAACCTTTGCAGCCACATAAACAGCCTGCTCATGATAGCTCCATTTGAACACCTATTATCTCAGGCCAGGAAGGTGACATAGTTCAGTTAGCTGCAGGCTAGACAGTGAAGACCCCCACACCCTCACACCCCACAGTAGCATCTCTTCGAGCTTTTGTGAAAGGAAGAAGTCATCTGGGAGCCAGGACCAGTGTTTTTGCCACAGAAAAACTGCCAGGGATGTGTCTAGTGCTGGACTTACCTGTGGCCCAAGGCCACCTCTGAGGCAAGGTGTTCTTTCTCCCCAGAGCCTCTGGACACAGGGAGTTGTCAGAAGAAATGTGGCACTGAGTTTGCACAGATGGTGAGCTTCAGCTCTCAGCTGCCACAGTGATCCCATAGGGCCAAAGGGACTTTTTGTAAAGGAGAAGAATTCAGGGATCAGATCGGCGAAGCCTGTAGCTCAAGTATTTATCACAGGCCACGAGAGTTCAAGAGTTCAAAGTGTACTGAAGGAGCCCTTGCCAAGCACTGCTGTCTGTTCTGAGGCTTTGTGCTGTCATGGTCATTGTCCCCGCGACTTCCTCCCAAGGCCCTGAAACAAGCGTGTGGCAGGTTCTAAGGTGGGAGCCCCATGTCCAGAGAGAATATGGGCAGGGAACGCTGCCTGCCCCGCCCAGAGGACCCTCAGGCCCTAGGGGAAGGTGCTTCTTTGAAAGACGCGGGGCAGCCACCACAGTGTCATAGGCCCCAGAGTCGGCCCTCTGTCAGCAGGCACCATGAGCACATCCGCAGCCCCCACAGAGGCTCCCCAGCTGGGCCTGCGTGTGCCAGCCGTGCCCAGGAGGACTGGACTCTCAGGACTGGGAGACAGCTGAGAATCTCTCGCTTGGACCTGGGGCCTGCAGCCTCTTGTGAGCACTGCTTAATCTTCAGACCCTCCCGAATCAGCCTGGCCTTGTAATAGAGCATAAGGGCTGCAGGCCTCTTCCTGACCTCGGCCATCATAGTCATCAAGTATGAGACCTCGAGGGCAAATGACCTCCCAAAAACCTGAACCAGCCTTTCCATAAGCAGATGTCTGATACCTGAGAGAGGTGGTCGGTCCTGCGGTTGCTAGGGAAAAGCCTTCTGAGTGGCTGTGAGGTGGATATGCCTTCTGAGGCTCTGGGAAGCCTCAGGCCCACCTCATCTAGTGCCTTCTTCAGGGGTGGGGATGCAAGAGGCCCATGGCATGTCCAGATTCACGGTGCTGGCATTTGACAGTGGACTCCACCCTCTTGTCTTCCCCGGGCTCTCAGAATCTCTGTAAGCTCACTGATATTCTGGTATATACTGAAAATTAGCATGGGTAAGGTGAAGAGAGATGCAAAAATCAGGAGGTAGGAAAGACAACTAGTCACGAATATCTGATCATTACAGAGACGTGAAGGTAACCAAAGAAATTTACACATAATTTAAAAGAACAGAAAAAAATGAAAAGGGGGGGCAATAAAAGCCGGGAAAAGGGGCACAATATTAGAACACATGATCAAGCCAGAGCGCACAGTTTTATAAACAAGCCACAAATTTGGTTCTAACTTCATGATAGTACCAGCCTAAGAAACTACCCTGCTTACAAGGTTTTTGAGATTACAAATTAGCCAAAATACAGAAATCTACTTCCTTAGTAGGGAGATCTGGAAACAGAAAGAGGAATCTCTTTCTTATTCTGAAGCTAGTACTTTGAGTGCTCACAAAGAAAACATGGTTAAAGTAGTCTTTTAAAGCAAATCATTTTTTAAAATCACCTGTAGGGGGAGCCAAAACAGTGGTATTTTGCGCAATCCTGAGTTTGCTAAGAAAGGGCCACAGGAAGTGACTCCAGTAAGGAAATTCAGAGGAGCCTTCAAAAACAGAACAATCAACAAAACACAACCCTCTAGAGGTAGAGTTGCTTATAAAAATTCAGGGCTTCAAAACAAAATCGCTCTATTTTTTTAACACAAAATAACACAAACTGTATTCATGTTCTCTCTGACTGTTGAAAACCTGACATTAGGAGCAGCTTGTTTAAACAGTTACTTTTTTTTCTAGTTGAGCTTTTAGTTTCTATTCTACTGCTAGATGTCATCAACGTCTTTTTGACCTTTTTTTTTTTTTTTGGTACCGGGGATTGAACTTAGGGGCACTCGACCACTGGGCCACATCCCCAGCCCTTTTTTGTATTTTTATTAGAGACAGGATCTCACTGAGTTACTAAGTGCCTCGCCATTGCTGAGGCTGGCTTTGAACTCGTGATCCTCCTGCCTCAGCCTCCCAAGTGCTGGGATTACAGGCGTGCGCCACCGCGCCCGGCTTTTTTGACCATTTTTAAAGCCTGTAAATTCAGTTGGAAACTCAGTGTAGGCTGGTAGAAGAGTACCTAACTAATCTCCTCAGCATGCATTCAGTATTAGTAAATTTTACTAGAAGTTAAAAGCCCTTAAAAGTAAAGATGAGGCAAATTTTAAAAGTGTGTAAGACAAGCTCAGTCTAGATGGGTGGAGTTTGAATACTTAAAAAGTACATAACACACAGCCATAGTCAAAACCTTGAGCTGCAGGCTGACAGGTCCAGCATCCCCAGAGTGTTACACTAGAGAAGAATCACTTATTCTCCAAGTCGTGGGCCCAAGATAGACTGTTCTAGTTGTGGTGGACACATTTTCACACTTACTTGTTAGTTAAGAAAGACTAGATTACTGAGAAACTTAATTTCAAAGACACAAGTTAGGTTGGTCAATTATGTTTCCAAGCTTCGGTTTGTAGCATGTGGTTTTTTTTTTTTTTTTTTTTTTTGGTACCAGGGATTCAACTCAGGGGCACTCGACCACTGGGCCACATCCCCAGCCCTTTTTTGTATTTTATTAGAGACAGGGTCTCACTGAGTTGCTAAGTGCCTCGCCATGGCTGAGGCTGGCTTTGAACTCGCGATCCTCCTGCCTCAGCCTCCCAAGTACTGGGATTACAGGCGTGCGCCACCACCCCCTGGACCATCAACACAGCTCGGGATGCTGGGTGTGCAGCTGTTCATATTTAGCAACTCCTGTGTGCCTGAGGGACTGACTGTAGGCACACCAGTAAGTGCCGTCTCTGAGGCTGAATTGGGATCAGAGCCGGGAGTGGTATTACCAGCACAGAGAAGGATGGCAGCAATGTCCCAAGGGTCCGACGATTTGCCCTCTGCACAGAAGGCAGAGCACTGTCCCTACACCTGCCGGGTCTGGTCCTGGCAGGTTCTCACCACTGCGGGAGGGGAGGGGACCCTGACACAGGGAAGCTGCCAGTGTAGCAGCAAAGACATAGCTGCTGCCAGGAACCTCCTGTTAGGGGAGCAGACGTCTGTGTCAGTATGGGATAGCGTTCTAGAGCGAGGAATGTGCCAGGGTCCACGTGCCTTGGTCGTAGCTTAAGGAGCTTGCAGTTGGAGGCCCCTGGGAATGCTGAGACCACTGTGGCAGGTTGGGGCCTGGAAGAGACGCCCTAGCAACAGGAGGCTGAGGCAGTCAGAACCCGGGCCAGAGCAGGTGGGGGCCTGGGTGGTGCTGTGGCCAGGACAGGTAGACTTGAATCTCAGGACCAGGTGGCTGAACCTCTGCACCTTCCACATCACCCCAGCTTCTCCCTGGGGTCCCCAGTGACCTACTTTCACAAAACCTGGGTAGCTGCCCTCCCAGGCCCTCTGCATCCCAGAGGGAAGCAGCCACAGCAGACCCGAGAGCCTTTCCCCAGCTGGCCCAGCCTTGTGTTCCCAGACACGGAGCCTGCCCCTGCCCCCTGTCCCACTGACCCCACACACTCCTTTAGTGCCCTCCCACCTCAGCTACCCAACCAAGCCTTCCCACCCTCCCCCAGAACCCCCTCCTCGCCTCCTGGTCCCCTCCCAGCACTCAGACCCCACCTCCACCCTCGCCGCTCGTTTGGATGTTTGCTTCCTCGAGCCTTTCACGTGTGTTTCCTCTCCACAACTGAATCATAAGCTTCTAGGAACGTGGTTCATTTTCCTGGTTACATTTTTCCAGTTTCATATGTTTTTTCTTAACATTAAGTTTGTGTCAGGAACCAGAGCTTCAAAGACTCAGTAAGAAATCTGTTCACTCCAGGATTCCAAATCATGAAAAAGGAAAATTGTTTTTCCTAAGCATCTTTCCTAGGCCCTCAGCACCATAAGTAAAACCCTTTCAAAGAGGCCCTCCACCTTCTGCTTGGACACAGCAGAGCTGGCCAAAGATCAGAGTCTGCCCGTGGCAGAGCAGGGAGCTGCTCGGGAAGCTTCCCTGGTGGCCTCCCAGGTGCGTCGCCTCTGGCCCAGGCGTTGCTCAACTGAAATCTCGTCCAGTGTCTCTGAACCTGGGCAAGACAAGGAGGTTCTGCTCCTAAGTGGAGCTGTGGGGCCCTACTGCCCACACAGCAGGCAGGCGGTCACCTCCCTCGTTGCTGCTGATGCAGAGAAACCTTGTCCCCAGTGGAGACTCAAAGCCCACAGAACCCCCAAGTGTGACTGGGGAGTGGCATGGCTGTTAGGTGTTCCGTGTGGCCCTTTGGGCTGTATAGAAGGTGGCCTACGCCACTTTATGGACAGCTTTCAGAAGATGAGAATGTCAGGAAAAGGCTTCTGGGGTGGATTCATGGGAAACGGAATGAGAAAAGAGCATTTCTAAGGCCTTTTGCTGGTGTTTGACTCCTCTTCCAGACCCTAGGCAGGTCACCCAGGTGGGCTGAGCGGAAGTGTCCCTGGGGTCCCGCACAGCCCAGTGCTACAGACGTGTGAGGGCAATGCCCTTCCGCTGCTTTCTGTGACTGCCAAGCTGCCCAGCAGCTGTCCCTGTCCCTCCAGCTGCCTCTAGCTCCCCGCCTGCCTCAACCTGGTTTGCACGCTCCGCCTTGAAGACATGCCATTCATTCCTTTCTCAGCTTGCCCCGACAGCCTGAGTCTCCGCCATCCGTGTGTGTATGTGTGTGCAAGCACGTGAGCGTGTGTGCGTGTGTGTGGCTTCCCTTTCTCATCCTGGCCCTAGGCATGAACAGCCCCCAAGCTTCTTGGGTGTCGTAATTTTAGGGCACGAGGTTCTCGTGTGTCTCATGCAGTTTTAGAGCACACAAAGCTCTGCACTCCGTGAGTGTGAGGAGGGTTTTCTCATCTCTCTGTGCTCCTCGGAGCAAGCAGCTGTGGAGGGAATTGATGCCCATCCCAAGAGGCTCTGGGGTGGAGAAGCCAGTCGGGGTCGCCTTCAGACCTTGCCAGCCTCTCCATCTGGGCTGCCTCGCCTTGTGGCAGCTGTGCTCGGGAGAGACCCTCCTGCACTGGGTCCCGGCTCCTGGCCTGCCCTCCCTCACCCTTCCAGGTTGGGGGGGGGGGTCTGTGGCACATAGGCTGGGCCTTGCTGTGGCCCAGGAACTCAGGGCACACCCATCAGGACTGACATCTTCAGCTCGGAGTCAGCCCAGTGACAGCCTGGCTCGTGACTCTGGGTGACGTTCATGAGTCCCTAGGGCATTTCTTAGAATGCTACCTGTCTCTGAATGAAAGGGAGTCTCCTGTTGAGTCCTGCCACAGTCTGGCTCCATGTCACCATGCCCCTTGCTCTTCTTTAGGCACTGGGACACTGCATCGACTGCTCTGTCAAAGGCGGGGGAGGCTCCCCACTGGGGACAGCTGTGGCTGCAGGGGGCTGACCTGTCAGCGCTCCGGCTCCTGGAGGCCCTGCTGCAGACGGGGCCCCACCTGCTGCTCCAGACATATGTTTTTCTAGCCTCAGACTCGACAGATGTCGTGCCAGGTGAGTACCTCTCGCTGCAGAGCTCAGACTGTCAGCTTCCCGAGGGGGACATGAACACGGGACTGTTGAGCAAAACCCTCCTCCCATCTGGGACTTGTCCGGCTGGAAGAACGAGGGCGACCCGTGCTCACCAGCCCATAGGGGACTGCAGTCGGCCTTGCTTGGGGCAATGCATTCCCAGCGAGCTGGCTCTCCTGGGGTGTAGGCTGTAAGGTCAGACCAGAAGATAGAAATTGTGCAGTTAGGATGACCCTGAAAATACCCCAGGGCAGAACTGCTTCTCAGCGAGATCAATGCAAGGTCTCACCTGTGCCTTTAGTCACTAGAACAACTCCTAATGCAGCCAGAGCTGACTCCAGAGCCTCGTGGAAACCACAGCCCAGACCCCAGCAGGTGCACATGCCCATCTCCCACGTGATCTAGAGCATCCACACTCCCTCCCTCCCTTTCGCCTTCCCTCCCTCCTTCCCAGTTGCTTCTTGTGACCCTCCTCCCCTCACCCACCTCCTCCCTTCCCCTTCTCTTCTCTCCCGCTGAGTGTGTGCACTACATGTGCATAAACGAAATGCTCAGAAGATAGGACTGTGTCACTCTTCCACGCATCTTCATGGAAAGGCCTGCTGCCGTTTACGTCCTGGTTACAGTTTTTTGATTAAACCTCCTACACACGACCCAGTGGTCGCGCAGCAGAGCATACCTGGGAAGGAACCACGTCTGGTGTCCTCCGGGATCTGCTTTGTCCTTAGCAGATCTTGGACCAGAGGGTTTGGACCTGGGGCCGGGAAGTTCTTCCTAAAGGGCTTACAAAGGAGTAGCCCAGGCCGTATGCTGGGCGGGGCACCGGGGACGTTGGGCAGTGGAAGTGCTTCCTGTGTGTCCTCGTTGATTCCTGTGCACAGACTAGTGCCTTCGTGCACACAGTTGTCCTGTGACCACCTTTGAGGGGCTTGGTCGGTGGTGTCCTCTGTAGAGCTGGGTTTTCATAAGAGGTCATCTGTCCCATGAGAGAAATGAACCTCGTCCCCGCGTGGCTGTTGGGAGCTGCGGGAATGTCCTGTCTGTCTGCTTCCCTTTCAGGGGTCAGCGCCCTGCTCTCCTGGTCCTCACTGTCCTGGGCGCTCGTGTCCTACTCCCGTTTCCTGGGTGTCATGAAGCCAGGCCACCATGCCGTGCCATGGGCTGCCCTCCTCTGCCAGCAGCTGTGGCGGATGGGCATGCTGGGGGCCCGCGTCCTGAGTCTGGCTCTGTTCTGCAGAGCTTACCGCGTTTGGGTTCTGGTGGTTGGAGGTAAGCAGAACTCACGCTCTGGTCATCCACTGCTGTGTGACACCGCGCCGCAGAACGGCGTGTCGCAGAAGTAACCCTTGATGATCAGGAGCCCCAGGTCTGGGGCTGGCTTGGCTCAGCCCGTGGCTCCTGCTGGGGGCCTCCTGCGGTTGCAGCAGGAGAGCAGGTGTCTGGGTTCATAGGGAGGCTGGAGCGGCCTTGCCCTTGCACAAGGTAGCACAGACTCATCCTTGGCAGCTGAGAATTCCAGGAGAGGAAGCGGGACCTGCCGGGCCTCTTAAAAGCTAGCCTAGAACTGGCTCAGTATTGCTTCCGCTAGGCTCTGCAGGTCAGAGCGGCCACAGGCAGCCCAGATCCACCAGCATGGAGGCGCAGACTCCAGCTCCCAGAGGGCCCTGAGTGGGAAGGAGGGGAAGGGCTTCCTCAGGAGAGGCCTCACCATAGTCTACATATCCCAGCCTCGAAGGTCCTAGGGATCCCTGGGGCACAGACACCATTCTACATCACAGACGGAAATCTTTCCCTAGAAAAGCCGCCATTCAAACAGGAGGGAGGTCTGGGGTCCCCTTGCCCTGACCCGGTACAAAAATATACAAGTTATACAACGCTGCTTATAGCCTCTGAAAGGGCTCCGTTGCCTTTGAACACTGACTCTTGGACATTGTCTCTGTCTGAAATGAGACAGCTCCTCAGAACCCCAGCCCTCTGTCCAGGGCCACACAAAGATGAACGGTGATGACAGGGAGTCTCTCTGGCCCTGCAGACTCCTGAATGGGGTCTGTGTATCTCTGCCAAGGACAGCAGTCTCCTCTGGTCATCAGTGAATACACTGTGCAAGAAAGAACAGTGTACTCTTGTTTTAAGGGAACTGGAGACATTGAGAAATATTTGGCCCTTGGGCCCAGAACAAACATTTAATACAGTTATTGGCAAAAAAAAAAAAAAAAAAAAAAAAAAAAAAATCATTAAAAAAAGAAAACTGTGCTCCAGAAGAGAAATTAACTATGTTTTATTCATCCATTTTAAAATTCATCTTTAACTCTAGAAGGATATTATTCATCTTAAAATATAGGCATAAAAATTATAGCCGGACCACATAGAATTCTTCCCTGTGGGTATGGAGGGTTTGGCTCATGTAGTAACAATTTAAAAATAGTATAGCCGATTCTGTAACTGCCTCCTTAAAAACTTTCTGGAACCAAAAAGGCATGTGCACGTGATATCCGATATGTGCCCCTGAAGGCAGCAGCTAGTCTTTGCTTCCGAGTCTCCAGGCTAGGCCGAGTGCCCTTTACAGGCTCGGTGAGGTGACAGGTGCAGACGGACGGGCTGGTCTGGGCGCTCCTCCGTTCTCTCCTGGGTTCTGATGTCTGTTCTTGGGTGCGGGGTCAGGTGCAGCCCGAGAGAGGGGAGTGTTTCCAGGCCGTGGCTTCCGTGTCCTTGCCCCCTCCCCCACCTCCCCACTGGACCCTGACCACCCGCTCGCCTCCCCCCAGGTGCCCACTGGCTGGTGATGACCTTCTGGCTCGTGGCCCAGCAGAGTGACATCATCGACAGCACCTGCCACTGGAGGCTGTTCAACCTGCTCGTGGGGGCCGTGTACATCCTCTGCTACCTCAACTTCTGGGACAGCCCTTCCAGAAGCAGGATGGCCAGCTTCTACCTGGCAAGTGCAATGGTGGCTCTCTCTAATCCAGCTCTCCCAGAGTGTGTGTAGCACGTGGTGTGTGTGCCTGCGTGCACAGGAGCCTGCGTGTGCACACAGCTACAGAAGAGGGACCAGCGTGGTTTGCTGGAAAATTCTAAAAGGAATTAGTCTTGAACGGAGACCCGGGCTGTGAAAATAGTAAGCCGACATCCAGGTGCCACCACAGAGCCACTGTGTGTGGTGCGCTCTCTGCATCAGCTGTCTGCTGAGGGTCGTCACTATAGTTCCTCGTCACCCAGAATGGCTTTGTTGGTCACCTCAGTCTTTACCAGCTGTTTATCACTGAGTTCCAGGCACGGTCCTATGTAGGGTGACAATCTCAAAGGTGGCCTGATGTCGGTCTTCAGGTTGCTTCTAATCCAGAAGAAATTTCTACCCTTTTTTTAAAAATTCATATTGGTAGCTGGGCATGGTGGCGCACGCCTGTAATCCCAGCACTTGGGAGGCTGAGGCAGGAGGATCGCGAGTTCAAAGTCAGCCTCAGCAATGGGAGGCACTTAGCAACTCAGTGAGACCCTGTCTCTAATAAAATCCAAAAAAGGGCTGGGGATGTGGCCCAGTGGTCGAGTGCCCCTGAGTTCAATCCCCAGTACCAAAAAAAAAAAAAAAAAAAAAAATTCATATTGGTGAGTTCACACCTCAGTAACCAAATAGTAAGGCAGAACATGGCAAGTCAGGAAAGAAAAACCTGGAGGACCTACCAGCGTCACTTCCCATTGGTGTGACCAGAGACACTCTGGGACAGAAGGTGGAGGTTGAGCTGCACTGTGAAGAACAGAGGAGAGAAAATGTGGCCCATAGGTGCAGAGCCCAGGTTTCAAAGGCTGACGAGGTGACAAAACCCCCAGCCCTGCTGGTTACTACCCAGAACTCAGGTCCTCTGAGCCTGTCTTCATCTGCACATTAGGAGTAGGTCACCTGCCCTCAGTGTTCCTATGACAAATAAGACCCATCTACTTTTCAAGGGCCTTATGAAGGGTATGCATAAGTAGCTTGGCACAAACCTATAAATGGAGGAGAGACACGTGACGGATGTCACATGCCTTAGCAGGGCAAACTCCAACAGGGAGTGCACATTCAAAAGGAAATATGGTTTAAAAAGATGGCGAGATACCGACAGAGCCGGTAACAATAAGAAAAATACAGATAATGACCCACCCAGCTCCCCAAGGGGCCCCAAGTGGGGCCTCAGACCTCCAGGAGCCTGAGCCAGCTGGGTCCTGGTGGCTGTGGTACGGAGCTGGGGGACCCAAGAAACTGAGGCAGTGCAAAGACCCCCCCAAACCCCAATTCTTGTAATCAAGTCAGAAAGATTTCAGACATGTCACTCAGAGTAACAAGAATGTTCATTGTAGGAATAGGAAAGGGAAGGGGACCTCTCAAGGGAGCGGGAGGGTCCTCTCAGAGAAGAGAGGGACAGTGTACCTCTTCTGCATGCGAGTTTTATTGGGGATCCTAGAGAAGTTTCCAGAGAGTCCCGCCCAGATCCACCTCTTGACTTTTGACGGACAGCAGGGTGACATCAGACTTTCAAGCCTTCACTGTCCTGGCAACTCTAGGTGGCCTTGGCCCATGCTGACCAGTTCCAACTGGATTCTTAACCACACATGCATTTAGGTTTTCAGGTTAGGAGGAACTATCCTTATCTCCCAGAGTTTCAGGATCTGGTCACAAAAACCTGGGTTCCTCCCATCAACACTATCGTGGGCCTGCATTTCTCCTGCAGTGAACAGGTAGTTTGCTGAGGAATGTGACATATCCTGTCCTCTGAGGAAAAGAAAGCACATGGGAGTCAGCACAGGGGGCCTATTTTATAGAATGAGTCTATCACCTTGTGATCCCACCATCCTCATCTGTCCCCTAACAGCCGTGAGGACCCCAAGGGCCACATCTGCAAGGCCTTTGGGCCGTGCACTCCACTGTCCCCTTTTTCATTTACTTCTCGGTGACTCTCCGGGCAAGGACCGTGGTGGCTCCACCCCTGGAAGCCCATGTTCCGCCCCTAAGCTCCTGGGGGGAAGGCCCAGCTCAGGCCCAGGTGTGGCGAGGAAGACAGACAGGAACGCAGCACTGAGGTGGGGGGTGCCCAGGCGGGTCTGTCCTCACAGTGGACAGACCAGACCCCTGGTAGGAGTCGAGTGAGAGACTCCAGGTTTTCACACGGGCTGCTGGCACCTCCGATGAGGGACGTTGAGACGCCACCGCAAGCCCACGGGTGGGGCTCGGCACCTGTTATGAAAGTCTGTGATTAGTAAGCAGCTCCTGAGAGTTTGTAACCCTTGACTTCTTTGAGTTTCCTAGAGTGAACTCAAAGCCAACGAGTCACCGGGCGAATCTTTAGAAGACTCTTTGAGCATCTCAGTATTATAATTCAGTTTTCTTATGTCTTACACTCGGTAGTTAAGGATACAGATGGTCCCCAACTTCAAGTCTTTGACTTTGCAGTGCAGCAAAGCTGCGCCCAGGCCACCATTCTGTCACTTTAAGTGCAGCATTGAGTTCCGTGAGACTGTGGGCTCCTCACTGTAAACAGGCTTTGCGCGGCGTGGTTTTGTCCCAGTGTGGGTGAGGCGAGTGTCCTGGGCACGCTGAGGCAGGCTGGGCTGCGCTGTGGTGTTGGGAGGTGAGGGACAGCAGACTTATTTCCAACTTAACAACAGTCAATTTACGGTGGGCTCACTGGGTGGTAACCGCGTGGTAAATCAAGGACCATCTGTATAGTCTTGAATTATGTGCTATTAATTTACATGTTTTAGTAAAGATCTAGTTTTACATTTAAAAGTTAGAAACAAGTTGACAAGCCAGCCTGGCGGCAGGTACAGAGAGCCTTCGGGAGAGCCCCCCAACCACAGGTTTCCAGCCGGGGAGATCCCCTACCCGGTGACACTGGGTGGTGGCAAAACAAATTAACCTTTAAAGATGCTTCTGCTTGAAGAAAACCTGTAGACTTGTTATGAAAGTCTGCGACTCTAGCTTATCGGAGCTCAGTGGCACCCTGAGCTCTGCACGTGGCTTTAATCATCGCGTCCCAATACGAACCCCTGCCTGCTGCCAGCCTGGGCGTGGAGACAGAGAGGTGGGAATAAGAGGCCACCCAGCCAGACTCACCCAGGGGTTTGTGACTCTGTGACATTTTAACGAGCCACATTAGGAGACTCTCCCTTTCAGAGGGATATGTGGCTCTGCTTCTAGGGGCCACTCAGCCTGGGAGCCCTGGGGACAGCAAGGAAGAGCTGCAGATGCCAGGGAGGGCGCGGCCTTGGTCTGACAGGGGTGGCTCTGCCCTGGTCCCCAGGTGATGCTGCTGGAGAACACCATCCTTTTGCTGCTGGCCAGGGACTTCCTCCAGGGGACGTGGTGGAGCAGCCTGTGGACCGGAGCAGGGGCCTTGTCTGGGTTTCTGATAGGTAAGACCCACCGCGGCCTTCTCCGAGCCTCCGCCACAACTTGGTTGTCTTGTTTTTTGTTCTTACATTGGACTCAGAGGACAGGAAACTGGGCTCAGCCCCATGGTCCTGTCTTGACTGCTGGGAACGCGGGGGAGGCCGGCCCAGCCCCTTCTAGCCGGGATGCCCTCCAGCCCCTCCACAGGCCCCCTGGGGGTAGGGTTCCCTCTCCTCCCCGCCCCAGGCCCCAGGCCCTGGTGTCTGTCACGTCTGCCGCTGGTTGGAGAGGGTGAGCCCAAGGACCTCAGGAGACTCCATGGGACCAGGCAGTCGCTGAACGACCAAGCTGCGTCCACCCCAGCTCCATCGCGGGCGTCCGCACCCTGCCCGGGGCTCCAGGTGCCGGTCACCTTAGTGAAGGGACGACAGGTTGTCACTGCTGTGCCCACGTGCTCACCGGCCTCCCTGATGGGGGTGGGCTCGGCAGGGGCTTCGTCCCCGCACTTGAAGGCCGATGCCAGCCCCCCCTCCCCCGCCCGCCGCTCTTGGGCCTGCGGTGGAAGTGTCCAGGAGGGCCACCACACGTGGCAGAGGCCCCGCCCAGGATCCCCCGTTGTTCACGCAGTCTTGGTCCTGCGGTCCTGCCACGCCCCGCCCCTTCCTCTGCTCACCTGTCCTCTGAAGGAGGCACGAGGAGGCCGCAAGTCCACCGGACACCTGGGCCCTCCCCAGAGACGTGGGCATGGGCACCCAGGTCCTTTTCTTGCTCCCAGCCCTGGGGGCTGGGCTGGCCTACGTCCGTAGCCGTGACTAGGGGAAGGAGCGACCTTGACACACGCGTGCAGAGGTGAGAGGCCATTCGCCGCACAGAGGAGATCCCCAAATCGCGGGGGTCTATGACAAACACATGACAGCCCCAAATCCCCCTGGGCCTGAAGCTCCGTCCTCCTCTTCCTCGGAGTCCCGTGTCGAGGCCTGGCAGAACAGGCGGCAGAGCCAACGCTGCTCCTCCAAACACCCTTTCTCTTCGGATAGCTGTAGTTTTGACCATGCGGAGAGTTCCTACACCCATCACCCAGTCTCCACCTGCAAGACTGACTGCAGCAAGTCTCACAATAGGACAGAACGGGACACAGCCCAGACAGAGGGAGACCCTCCCACACCAAAGACCCCCACGGTGCCCACTTCCTCTCACCCCGCCAGACCCCCAACTCCTGGCAGCAACCCACCCTCCACCTCTGCACACGCACCACTTCAAGATGTCACGTCAGTGTCGCTTGTGGCACCAGTTCTGGGTGGTCCTCTCCCCTCACCTGCCCCTTTATGACTGAGCTGCGTTCCACAGCATGGCAGGACCACAGTCCAGCCACCAGCCTGCTGAAGGACATCTGTGAAGTCCCCTATAACACAGCTCAGCTAGCAGCACTGCCATCTCTACGCTGCTCGTGTGCGGACAAATGGCCTATCTCGAGAAGAGCGGGCTGCCCGGGCGGGTGAGGACCTGCTGGTCCCTGCAGCTCCCGGCACTGCCAAGCAATCCTGGGGGGTGGGGCCACGTGTGGGTGGGATCGAGGCTGCGCCAGCCAGCCGTGAGATCTAACCTCTCTGCGAGCTCTGGTTCAGGGGAGGAGCGGAGTCCTGTAAGCCCAGGGTGGGAGGAGCCCAGGCAGCCCAGTGGCCTGCTTGTCCCTGGCCACGGAAGGCAGAGCTTGAGCAGCCTGGCTGGCAAGGGAACTCAGGGATCCTCAGCAGGAAGAGATACAAAAACTGAAAAGTTTTGTGAGCCAGTTGTTAAACGCAGGCATTATTGAAAGTTAAGCTATATTATATATACACTTACAATCAAATACACTACCTCAAAACTGATGTTAGTAAATATAAAACAAAATGGAAAGAAGGGAGGAAGGGAGATAGGAAAGGAGAGGAGGGAGATCTATAGTCCAAAGAGCTCAGGCTGAGAGTAGACAGCTCCGACTCATATCCAGCCCCCCACCACCGTCCCTTCTTTTTATTGAGCACCTACTGCCTGCGAGCCTGGGGCTACAATCAAAAACCAGCAAATGGCATGGCCCTTGGAGAGACTTTTCACTGAATCGGTGTGCTGAGGACTGCTGTGACCCCACAGCTTGGTTCATCTTGGGTCATTCAGGGACACTAGGTCCCCCGAGCGATGTGAGAATCTGAAGCAGTGTGTAGACGCACGAGCAGGGCCTGCTGCAGAGGCCACACTGAGCTGTCGGGAGTCTTCCCCGGGGCCCTGGCTGGAGCCCTGCCTGAGCAGCAGCCCTTGGCCCTGGTGTCTCGTCCGAGAGACAGAGTCTTGGGCAGCGCCCTGGGGCCCCTGCCCGCTCTGTCACGCTGCCATGCCCTGGCGCCCTCAGACTCTACTCCCTGGCACTGCCTCCAGTTCCCTGTGGCTGATGTCGCGCGAGTGCCCTGCCCAGGGCCCCGCCAGTGCCGCAGGAAGCCGGGCACTGCGTGGGAGGCCTACAGAACAGAACGCCCTGTTAAAGAGATCCTCCAGCAGCCAACACTCCTGATCAAGACACACGAAAAGGCAGCAGTGTGGTCGAGATGTCGTGCACGGAGGAAGCCTGCCTTCCTGCCGCTGCTCTGCAGATCCCTTGATGGGCTCTTCAGGAGCAGCCCGGCCTGCAGCCTCTCCCTCCACCCAGGTGTTGACGGAAAGCTCTTCTAGACATGTTGCACACTTACACACGTGTGCCCACTCCCACACACTAGGCATCCACACACTGAGCACGTTCTCACACCCACTACACACAGTACACACATGTACATTCCTCACACACTACACTCATATGTCCACACGTGCACACACACGTGCACGCCTCACACACACGTGCATGTTCACACGCAACCTGAGCACTCCATGGGAGCTGTGCTCCAGAACAAAGACCCAGCGTCAGTAGGAGTCAAGCCCTGTTGTTCCAGCTGAAGATGAGCTGCAAGTTCTAGAAGCTGCAAATTCCCCCCAGGACATTCATTTCCAAGACTCCAAACAGTCTCATTTTGGATCCCACTGATATCGCTCTACTCAAAATGGCTAGACCCTGGAACTGCAAGCTACAGGGAGGCTGCAGGACTTCCAAGCACATTACCTGGCACTCTTTTTCTCTTCTTTCAGGCAGTGTCTCGCTGGTTATTTATTACAGCCTGCTACATCCCAGATCCGCAGACATCTGGCCGGGCTTCGTGAGGACGTGCAGCGGCACTGCCGGCGGTGACAGTGCGGAGCAGGAGGCGCCTCCCGGGACCACGGCTCCAGCTACGGGGAGGCCGGGGAGCACAGGCTCATGCCACACAGAAAGCTGTGTGCTGGCCAGTCTGGAGGAGCCCTCCCGCCCAGAGCAGGGCTCTCCAGAGGCCGGGCTGGGGGACCCAAGCTTCAGGGGGGAGTCCTTCCTGAGCCACCACCACTGGCTGCTGGTGAGACTTGCCCTAAAAACAGGAAATGTGTCCAGGATCAACGCAGCCCTTGGAGAGGACAGTTCTGGCTACCTTTGTCCCCCAACGTGGGGGTCCAGTCAACACTGTAGTCTGCAGGGGCACATCCTGTTTACCCAGGAAGCCCTCCCGTCAGCCCCCCATGATGCTTCAACCCTAGAGAAAGTCTCCGAGGTTGAAGGGGCCCCAAAAGCAGAGGCGGACTCCTTGGAGACCTCCAGTTACGTCTCCTTTGCCAGTGATCATCAGGACCGTGTGCCCACCCCAAAGCCATCAGCCACACGTGGGGAGGACAGCCCGAAGGAGGGAGCCAGGGCTGTCCCCGGGGAGCAGGGGAGGGCTGCGGGGGGGCAGCTGAGAGGAAGCGAGGGACAGGAGAGTGCCACACTGTACTTCAGTGCCACCATGGAGGCAACCGTGTCCTCACACCAGGAAGGCAGCCCCGTGACCCTGCAGGTGGCCCACTCCGGGAGGATGCCGGGAAAGAGCAGCCCCGCCCAGCCTCCCCTACCCCAGCCGGGCGCCCAGCCCTTCCCCGTCACGGTGGCCAACATCAGCCCCATCCTAGGAAACTCCCGCCCCGGCACAGGCCTCCCTGGAAGAGCCCCGGGCGGCTCAGAGTGCGAGGGGTGGCAGGAGGCCGCAGAGGCCCCGAGCCGTCCTGCCGTCCTCGGCACCCAGACGTTGCCAAGGGCGAGCCTGAGCCCTGCAGAAGGGCCCTGCCTCACCTCCACCCCCAAGTCTGAGTCCATCCCGAGGGACGGTAGCCGCCCCGAGAGGATGAAGCCCGAGGCCAGCTTTGTCGTCTGAACAGTCACCGCGGTGAGACGACAGGCCAGCGGTGGGCCGGCCGGGTGCCCTGATGAGAAACCACTTCCAACCTCTCCGTCCTTGGACGGGCCCCTCCTCATCTGGCTCTCCGTCTACACACCTGAGAAGTGAGGGAGCAGGAGGGACGCCTTCGGAGACCCCCCGAGAACGTCCCCTGTGGCGCCCACAAAGGCGACGGTCTAGCGTGGTGTGCAGGGGTGCAAAGGCTCCGGTCAGTCCGCTCACCTCCCCCAGCGCTGATCAATTCCTGCTTTCCTTCTTTGTGGCACTAGGAAACTCAAAGGTAGAACTCAGAGTCCTATTTTATCTTGGTTCTTTTATAGCGAACTTTTCCCGACACCAAGTGCTTATTAGTGTTTTTTCACTAAGTGTGTTCCAGCTGCATTATTTCCTGGAATCACATAGCTAGATGGCGCCAACCCTGGAAGCCCGTGAGAACTGCAGAGCCTGCGATCCACAGAATGAACCTGCAGGCGCCATGCTGGGATTCCCAGGTCTCTTTGGCAGAGCCTGGATGGCATTTCTTAGTTAGATCCCAGCTCTCCTTCCTGCAGGCCAGCCAGCCAGCAGTTCTTTGTCTGCTTTGTAACCCATTTGCTTTATCTCCAAACACTGCTTCCTCCCCCATTCCACGTGAGAAACTATCCGTGACTCAAGTGCACCCAGCAGGAAGGGCAGCCGATGCACCCTCGTGACCATTTCTTTCTAACTCTTCCCCGTAGGCTGTCCTTCACGGGTAGGAATTTCCATCGTTTCTCTAAGCCTTCCTTCATAGCTGGCTAAGGAAATCCAACCATAAACCATCTCGAGAAGGACACGGGGTTAGGGGGGGGCTGTGTGCTGCTAAGGATGGAGTTTACCCTCTCCAAGTGTCTGGGTTCAGGGATAGCATAGAGCCCCAGAGAGGAAGGGAAGCCAGCCTCGCTCAGCCTAAGACCACACAAATATTTCTGCAGTGAGCTCTCAGACCATCGGTATCTTTTTCACCAGCCACATAAGCCAATCAGACAGCAGACAGTTCAATGCAACAGTAAATATAAACTATGGGGAGTTTTTAAAGAATGAGTAAGTCAGAGCTATGGTCACTGTGCCTCACAGCATCCGATTTTTTTCCTCCTCTACTCACCAGCCGGGTGAGAAGAACATGGGCCCCTCATTTCCTAACCCACTCCTCCTCCCATTTGTCCTCTAATACTCAACCCCAGCACACCTTTTTTCTTTTATCATTAGTTCTAATCAGTTATACATGATAGTAAAAAACTCAATTCATCGTACGCAAGTGGAGCAGAATTTTTCCCTTCTCTGGTCGTACATGAAGTGGAGTCACATCATTCGTGCAATCATACTGCACCTAGGGTAACGATGTCCATCTCATTCCACCATCTTTCCTACCCCCTCGCCCCCTCTCCCCTCCCCTTTGCCCCATCCAGTTCCTCTACTCACCCCATGTTCCCCCCACTATGGATCAGCATCCACTTATCAGAGAAAACATTCAGCCTTTGGTTTTTGGGGATTGGCTTACTTCACTTATCATGATGTCCTCCAACTCCATCCATTTACCTGCAAAAGCCACGATTTTATCCTCTTTTAATGCTGAGTAATACTCCATTGTGTATATACCACAGTTTCTTTATCCATTCAAATACTGAAGGGCATTGGGGTTGGTTCCACAGTTTAGCTATTGTGAGTTGTGCTGCTGTAAACACTGAAGTGGCGGCATCACTATAGTATGCTGCTTTTAAGCCCTTTGGGTATAGACCGAGGAGTGGGATAGCTGGGTCAAATGGTGGTTCCACTCCAAGTTTTCTAAGGAATCTCCATACTGCTGTTCCAGAGTGGTTGCACCAATTTGCAGTGTCACCAGCAATGTATGAGTGTGTCTTCCCACCCCCATCCTCACCAACACTTATTGTTTCTTGTATTCTTGATAGCTGCTATTCTGACTGGAGTGAGATAAAATCTTAGAGTAGTTTTGGTTTGCACTTCTTTAATTACTAGAGATGTTGAACATTTTTCATATAGTTGTTGAAACGGACCTAGGAATTAAACCAGAGACCTTATGCCTAATAGCAGAAAAACTAGACCCAAATCTTCATCATGTTGGATGAGGCCCCAACTTCCTTAACAAGACTCCTAAAGCACAAGAGATAAAATCAAGAATCAATAAATGGGATGGATTCAAACTAAAAAGCTTCTTCTCAGGGAAAAAAAAAAAAAATCAATGAAGTGAAGAGAGAACCTACATTTTGGGTGCGGATTTTTGCCACATGCACCTCAGACCACTGATCTACAGGATATAGAAAGGACTCAGAAAACTTGACACCAAGAAACCAAACAACCCACCCAATAAATAGGCTAAGGAGCTGAACAGGCACTTCTCATAAGCCGCGGATCCAGCAGGCCTTTAGAGAGCCGGGCCCTGCTGGCCTCCCCACCTCACCTCTCCCTGGCTGCCTCCCAGTCACCTGCCTCCCCTGCTCTCTCCTCGATGCTAATTAAGAGCACCATCCCCACTTGGAGCTCTGGGACTTCAAGGCCAGCACAGAGCCTGTGACATTCCAGAAAGAATTAGGGAACTGGGGAGGGCTTTAGTCAGGAACTGCAGCTCTGCGACAGACGTGGGGTAGGAAGGCATCAGGGCCCAGGGAAGGTGGGGTGGATAGAGGGAATTCCCTCTGTGGGCACTTCCCAGTCCTGGACAGCCCGGAGCGCTAGATCAACTCTCCCTTCATGCTTTCTTCCTGACTGGCTCCGGTGCACAGGAAGCAAGGCATGCCCCTGCTGCTCAGGGCCTCTCAGAGACTGCGTCCAGCTCCCCAGGGGCGAAGCCAGACCCGCACACTCCTGTCATTCAAGGGACCAGGTGGCACTCTGCTCCGCCTGCCTCGCAGCTCCGGTGGGAGAGAGGCACGGCCATGGCGCCTCCTGACAGCGGGCCCTCGCTGCGCCCCCTCCTTTTCCTGACCAGGTGAGCTGCTGGGAGCACAGGCCCACCTGGAGCTACGGCCTCTGCTGGACCCACCTCCATCCCCACCTCTGGTCCCCTCTGGCTTCTCCTTCCTTACAACCACCCATGCCACTGTCCACGGCCTCCTCCCTGTGGCCTCCAACGCTGCCCTGTGCGTCCGTGCCCAGACTCCGCGCTGTGGCATCCGTCCGCTGAGACTGCTGGGAGGAGGGCAGGGTTCTCCTGGCACTGCGACCTGGCTGCTGCTCTGCTGGCCGCAGCGTCAGGAGGGGGTCGTCACCAAGACCTCTGGAGTGGCTGTGCTCCGAGGGCTTTTATCTCACACCTGCTGCCTCCCTGCCTGGCCTCTGTTTTACCCAGTCTGTCTCTGTTTCTGTCAGCTTTCGCACTGCTGTAACTAAAAGGCCCGAAAAGAACGATTTGGGGGAGGAAAAGTTTACTTGGGGGCTCACGGTTTCAGAGCTCTCAGCCCACAGCCAGCCAGTTCCATTCCTTGGGGCTCCAGGCGAGGCAGGACATCATGGTAAAACAGTGTGGCAGAGGGAAGAGCTCACGTGGCGATCAGGAGCAGAGAGACTGCGCACCCCAGATACAAATGTGTACCCCAAAGCCACAGTCCCGATGCCCCACCCCCTCCAGCCACACCCCACCTGCCTTCAGTTACCACCCAACTAATGCCATCAGGGATCAACCCACTGACTGGGTTAGGCTGTCGTGACCCAATCCTTTCACCTGGAAGCCTTCTTGCATTGTCTCACTTGTGACCTTTTGGGGGACGCCTCGCTTCTTCCCGCATGCGGAGACCCCTGGTCTCCCACGAGCTGCAGGCCATGGTTTTCACGTGCCTTCCTTGCTGCCATTCCTACGGAGGCAGGAGAGCCCGGCCCCAGGACTGCGGGAGACGAGGTGATTCGCGTGATCTTGCGTCATGGCCGTGCTCCCTGGGGAAGGCTACGTGGTGCAGCCATAGCCCCTCGTGAGGCCCGCCGCGGGCCCCCAGCAAACGCCTCTAACGTGGAATTCAGCGAGGAGTTTCCCAAAGACTAGGAGCAAAGCGTCTGAAGGGCCGTTTGGGACGCGGGTCTCTGCGGACAACGGCCCGTTTCTGTAGTGGGGGCTCTGATTCCTCAGGACGCGACTGTCCCCTCTCACGTTGGAAGGGGCTGCCCTTGGCGTTGTAGAGGGGAGTTTCCAAAGCCCAGTTCACTGCCACCACCTGAAGGACAAGGCTCTGGCTGCCACTGGGCCCCTCTGAACCGTGCTGTTGGTGAGGGCAGCAGCCACCCCACAGGGACCAGTGAGAGGAGGTGGAAGCCCTTGCCCTCCTCAGACGCCGTCCTGGGCCGGCCCTCACCAGGAGCCGGAGGACTTGGAGCTTCCCACACAGCCCCCACGGCCCAGTGCGGGCAGACTGGGCAGAGGGAAACTGAAAATCACTGCGGGGTTGCCCCGCGAGATGCCCTCGGGACGCCCTGACGAACGTGACCTCTGCCCCAACGGCCCCCACACCGTGGCCTCTGTGTGTGTCTGCGTCCCGCGGTTGTCCTCACCCTGGTGCATGTGAAAACGGAAGTCTGCTCTCTGCACCCTGCGGGCTCTGGCGGCTGCTGCAGCCTGCTGTGGCCTCCGCGGGCGTGTCCACATCACTCACTTTAGACCTTCTCTTAGGAAGCAGGGAACGCAGCGGGAAATCCTGCATCTTCTGCGGCTCCTACACAGCAGGAGAAGGCCCGGAGGGGAGGTAGTCGAGCACCTTTCTGGCTCTCTGTAACGTGGGAATGGCCCAGGGAAGACTCCGGCCCCTCGTGGCTGAGCTCCTCCTTCAGAGGACAAACAGCACAACATCTCAGTGACGTGAACCAGCACTGCACACGGCTCAGCCCTGTCTGTGGGTCATCTAAGGGGCCCTTCCTCACGCTGTGGTCCAGGTCCCATCCACTCATACCCCAAGGTGCCCCTACTGGGGCAGGGGCCAGGCCCTTCGTTCTCCTAGAGGGGAAGGCAGGAAATTGCCTGAGGGGTGGGTGAAACGCAGGCGCAGGACCCACCAACCAGGTTCCCTGCTGGGGTCGACACTCCTCCGCAGAGGTGGCGGAACAGTGCCACCACAGCAGGCGGCATCTTCGCTTCCGGGTGCCCTCTCCGTCCACCCTGTGCTCGTGGTGTTCGCAGTGGTCCGAGTTACAGCAGAACAAAGGGTGGTTGCACAGTTGCCGAGGGCTCCGAACCTGTGAATCCAGACATGGATTCTATGCACATCCTAAAGGCTCCGAACCTGTGAATCCAGACATGGGTCCTGCGCACATCCTAAAGGCTCAGCATTTCTAAATGCAGAAGTAGCTTTAACACTCACGTCCCAAAGATCTGCTTTCGTCTGTCAACAAGGGGTCTGAGAGACATTTTCTCCCGCTGCTCTACAGAGTGGGGGAAACGCCCTCACCCCACTCAGGCCCCGACTCCTGAGAGTCCGTGGTTCTCACAGAACCTAGAAAAGCAAACAGGGCGGTCTGAGGGCTCTGGGGGGGAAACAACCCAGAAAGCAGGGCCCTTGAGTAAAGCACCACCTGGGCTCCTCCTTGGCCTCTTTTGTCACAGAGAAAGAGGTTTGGTCCTGCTGGAGAAGGCGCGGAGTGGTGGACCTCACCACCACCCCCAGGATTCCTCTGCTCTTGCCTCCAGAGGGTGGGGGCCTGCTACCCCACCAGGTGCAGGCAGATGCGGTCACCTGTTTCCATAGTATGTTCTGCCACAGGGAGCGTGAGGCCTGGCGGCTCCTTCAGAGCCCTTTCGTGGATCCAATCTCCCGCTGAATGTTGACTACACCAGGGTTTCTAAGCACCACCAAAGACTTTTCCTTTGAAACTCAATCTAGTTTCTCTCTTTAAGAGATTATTACTACTTTTCTGTCTTGAATTTGATTCTATTTCTATATTATATATTCTATTCTATATATTAAAATATAATTTTATATATACACATTGCTTTTTTAAATATTTTTTTAGTTGTAGACAGAAGCACAGTATCTTTATTTATGTTTTTTATGTGGTGCTGAGGATCGAACCCAGTGCCTCTCATGTGCGAGGCACGTGCTTCACCACTGAGCCCCAGCCCCTATACATATTTCTATATGTACATATTTCAGCTTAGGATGACTGGCTGTCCTGGCCTCGCGAGGCCTGGGGGTTTCATCGGATGTGAGCTTTGTGGAATTCCAGGCCAACCAGGAAGACGGTCACCCTAACAGGAGTTAGTTTTGTTCAACTTTTCTTCTCTAATGCAGCCCCAAAGTCAGAGAGGAAAGAAACTATTCCCTGGTTAAAAACGTGGAGGGGGGGCTGTGGTTGTGGCTCAGCAGTAGAGCGCTCGCCTCGCATGTGTGAGACACTGGGTTCCATCCTCAGCACCACATAAAAATAAAAGTATTGTCTTCACCTACAACTACAAAATATATATTAAAAAAAAAAAAAAAAAAAAAAAACAGGGGAGATGTTGCAGTTCACCCGGGTCAGCTCCTGCACTGACCAACCCCCAGTCCTCACCACTGGTCTCCCCAGAATCAATGTGACTATCATCCCCCTTGTGATCCGCGACTACCAGAGCCAACGTGATCACTGACTTCAGGCTGCAGCATTGCCGGCTCTAAGTGAAAGCTATAATCCAGATTTTAAGTTAACATCTCACAGGAGGAAATCTCCCATGGAAAAATACCATGGAAAAGTCCACGCTGATACGTTCATTCTGGCAAGGCTGTAATTACCGCTTCGCCGTCAGGGTTTCCATTATACGTGGGGTCTAAATCTTGGTGGAGCACAATTCTTTCCAGCTGGAGTAACACGGACAGGTTTTCAGCTCATTGGGGATTTTTCCAAATTGTTTACACGTTGGCAAGGCTGGGGAGAGGGAAAGGAAAGAGGGGGAAGATGAGGTTCGGAACAGAATAAACAACAGGCATTTCTGTTCCTAGTGTGTGCTTTCCACTGAGACTAGAAGAACAAAGAAACAACCAACCAAGGCTGATTAAGGATATCATCCGACTCGACTCCAAGATTTGGGATTTTGAAATGACACTTTGTCTCTAGTTTTCCTTTTTAAAGGAAGTATTAAATAAAAGAACCAGGATTAACTCTTTTTTTCCTCATACCCGAAGCGTGGCCCACCATTGAAAAAAATGAGCCCCGGGCTCTGTGCCTCGGAGGAGAGCAGTATTGGGAAGAGCCAAGTGGGACATGGGTCTTTTTCTAGCAAAATCTGAGGTTACAGATAACGACTTCATCTTTCTGAGTGTCTGGCCCCTTGCTGCAAGAAGACAGGGGCCCTGTTCGCTGGCCTGGCTTGGGAACAGATTTCTTAAGCATGTCCTCAAGGCCACAGGTGTGAACTGTCTTACCAAGTGGCAGGATCCTTCTCTTCATTCTTTACCTGGTCCTCAAGCTGATCCCCCCCCCCCCCCCTGCCCTCCAGACACAGTGGAGGAGTCAGGGGCCTCCTGCTGAGGCCAGGGAAGACGGGGTACCTCCACCTCACTCTGCCTCACGGGACACTGCCCCCCCAGCCCCCAGTGCACTGTGCACCTGAAGGCTCTCCAGCTCACTTTCTCTAAAGGTTTTACAGTCATTGTTCCAGCACCAAAAAATCTCTGAAGGACATCTCACGCTCATCTGGTGACCTTGTACAGCACCAGAGGAGAAGCCTCCTCCATGGAGTCTTTGGGGACAGGGACACAGACCTTTCTCAAGATACACAGAGGGACCAACAGCAGGAGCGACAGAGATGTTAGTCCCTGCCTCCCCGCTGCCCTGGGCCTGGGGACAGTGCTGAGGGCATCCCTTCTAGCTGTTGTTAGTTTTCAGTCACAGCCATTGCAGAGGAGGATGGAGTTTTACTTGGATCTTCAGACCCAACTTTCCATTCTCGAACATGTTAAGAATTTGGAGGTCAGTGAGTGTCTTTTTCTGCAGCAGTCAGGAAGTAGCATGATTAATCCGAGTGAATGAGGTGGACAAAGGTCCAAGCTGAATTGCAAGGGCGTGAAAACATTCGGGATTGCTAGTCATTTATTTTCAGTCACTGTCAACTAAAAGGCTCCGTCTGGTGCGGATCTGTCCTGGGCTGGCGATGAAGGGCCAGCCGCCTTCCTATTTAGCACAGAGCTGGCACGCTAAGCTGCAAACAGCCCACTCCTTGTCACGATGGAGTCACACTGACATTTTAAGGTGTGACGCTGCCACAGGCCTTGTTGACACTCACAATGAAGACACCCTGCAGTGAACTATTGAAGTAGCGCAGCGAGTTCCACCTTGGTTTGCTCTAGGGGCGAAAGCTGTGCTGGTCTCCCTGTTCCCAGCCCTGGCAATCGCTGGGCCAAGCCGTGCACTGGGCTCCGCGGATCCCGCGCCGCTAGGGGGCGCTCCAAGCCCTCGCCGGGCGATGCTGCTGCCCTGGGGCTCCGGGTTAGCTAAGGCTGGGCCGCTGGTCCTTTGAAGCGCGACTTTGGTGGGTCAATGCGGGCCTTAAGAGCTTAGCACACGCAGGACATTTTGCATTCCCAGCAAGTTGCTGACCTGCCCTAGTTGGAGTTTGTGTTTAAGGTTTTATAAAGATAATTAGGTATTCAAATGCAGCTATCCATTTTCCAATAAAAGGAATGCAGGGAGTTCCGTTTCCAGCAGTGAGCGCCCTTACATTTGAAGTTAGTATTGAGGGAACATCAAGCGAGCTTCTCCTCCAGGAAGCCCAGCTTGCTTCTGGGGGGCTGGGTGTGCACAGCTCCTCCCCAGCGATTTTTACAGGGGGATCCAAAAAGCCCAGGATTACTAAGGCTCCTGGGGGTTTGGTCCTGTTGTTGTTGTCATTTTAAAAAAAAAAAATAGTCATTAAAAAAAAAAATAGGAAATAGTCTGCATCTGTTCAGGGACACAGAATTCCAAAGTGGGCCTCCCACGATAAGGGCCCTCAGTCTCCCCAGTAGCAGGAGGGAGTTTTCATTTCCATGAGGTGAGAAGTGGCCTTTCTCAGACAAGGGGGTACTGTTGGGTGCTAAAAAGGAAATGGGCCATCGGCTGTGAGAGGCCTGGAGGAACCTAAGTGCAGGTCACTGGGAAGAAGCCACCCTGTGCTGCACGATTCCAGCTGTCTGACATTCTGAAAAGCCAGGTGGCACTCCGAAGATGGCTGGCTGCAGGGTCAGCAGGAGGAGGCCTGAGCAGACCGGCAGAGGGCTTTTAGGCAGTGAAGCCACACTCCGTGCCTGTGGCAGGGGTGCACATGGTATGCACTTGTCCAATCCCACAGACGTGACACCAAGAGTGGGTCCAAAGGACCCCTGTGACTCTGGGGGACAATGACATGTCCGCATGGGCACCTATACTGTAACATACACCGCGCTCGCTCGGTGGGGGGGTGTGAGGGGCAGCGGGGAATGTTTGGCAGGTCTCTCCCCCTTCTGCTCAGCTCAATTTTGATGTGAAACTAAAACTTCTTTAAAAAAACAAAATCTACAATTTTTTAAATTATGCTCCGTCAGTCATGAGTCAAAACCTGTTCTCCTCTGTCGGTGTGTCCGAGCAGTTGTGCCATCACCTGGGCCAGCGCCAGAGATGCAAGGCCCGTCTGGAGCCCCAGCACCCAGAGGTGAAGGCCCCTCCCTGCGGGCTCGTTGGAAGAGTCGCTGCACCCCGAATACGACACCTACACGGTTCACAGCCCGTCTCAGGTGCACGCTCACACTCGCTCTGCCCACGGGTTTGTGCACAGAGGATGCTGGTGAGCTGGGCACAATCAGGAGAAGACCTAGTTTTCACGCATGCATCTCTCAAGTCTAGTCTCTGGTTGCAGACGCCGGCCTTGGAGTTAAGTGCCTTGGTTTGCATTTCCTGCTCGGTGGCTAGTGTGTGACTTCAGCAAGAGACCTAGCTTTTTGTGGGAGGGTGCCCTCCCTCTCAAACGAGGGCAGTAATGACAGCCCAGCAGTGTCTGAGGACTAGGCTCAGGACTTAGGAGTCGAGGCCCATAAAGCTCTCGGCCATGCATCTGGCCCCGACTGAAAACACAAAGTGAGTGGACAGTGTGTTTCCAGGTGGGGGGCCTGTGGGGGAGGTGGGCAAGCCGTGGATCCGCCCGGGCAGGACTACTCGTGGCTCATCTCCAAGATGTCAGCGATCCTCAAAGCACCTGCAGCCCCCACTCCACAGCCCTTTCTGCCCTCTGCTCCCCGTGACAGGGGACGGGAACAGGCCCTCGCTGCCCTCCGCCTCTCACAGGGCTCCCAGCCAGCCACCGCAGCGAGAGTGCGCCAACTCCTCAAGGTCCAGGGGTCTCTCTGGGTCGGAGGTAACCGAAGGAGCAGAGAACTTTCTTTAGTTTAAAAAAAGAAAAAATGGTTCAGTTTCCTCTGGTCGGGAGAGTTCCTGACGTGCTTTTTCTTGTTTTCCTTCGTACTTGGGGACAGCAGGAATGATGCATGGCCTCGCCACAATCACAGGGCACTATCCAGCGGACCATGATATATTTACTGAGAAATTTTTAATAAATAAACCGCAGCCTTGAACCCATGTGCCCTTATAAACCAGCCGGTTCTCATGGGGAGAGTTCCGGAGTTTTTATGGAGCAATACTATGTTCTCATGAGAATTTTATTAGAAATCAGAGACTTGAAATGCATCAAGCAGGAAATTTATGAGGTTACATGGGAACCATCTTTTCATTTTGTCATTCCGGGTTAATTTACTTCTTCATATTAGGTTGATTTACTTTGTAAAATTTAGTCATGAACATGATTCTGAATTTCTCAGCAAATTTAAGCCAGCTAATTGATTTCTTGAACTTTTCACTTTCCATTTTTATCCTTGAAGTCAGATAGATCATTATTGATCGTCTATAAAAGAAACTCCCTGGCTCTATGGGAAACACAAATGAAGACTCAGAAACGAGGCCGAGCAGGTCTTGCCGAACTCAAGGAATAAACAAGAAGCTTAATGGGAAACATTTTTATAGCCACACACAATTCTTTACATCAAGAACTTTTCCACTTAATAGTTTCTTCAATTATGTTTTTTGAAATTGTGTTTTGTGAAGTGCCCAGTTAAAATTTCACTCACCACCCCCCGCCAAAAAAAAAAAAAAAACCCCGTTGTTTATCATCATGTAACCCGACTTGGAAAACGGCCCAAACCCAGAATAGATGTTTGCGCGGGCGAAGTGAGGAGGAAGTGATCCGGACACGTTTTCACTCTGGGCCGGGTCCAGCGTTTCATTAGTCGCCTGTGTTAATGGTGTGAGGACAACGCCAGGCCAAAGTGGCCTTGGCTAGAGGGACAGAGTGGGGGGTGACCCAGGAACCAGCCTCTGGTAACTAGCTGACCCCTGCCACTCTTTGAGCTTGAGTCCAGGGCAAAGTCCCCAAATTAGGTCTATTTTCTCACTCTCTGAATGTGATTCTTCAGTTGAAACGGTACTTTCCTGTATCATGGCTCTGGGGGGCTGCCTGCAGGACCCAGCGCGTATGCTTTAGCTTTCTAGCCACCCTCCCAAAGCTCCTAGGCATCTATTAAAAAAAAAAAAAAAAGATATTCTTGATAAAATAATGCAATGAGGCCTAGTCTGTAAGCTGCCTGTCATGCCAGCCACAACGCCGCGGGATTCTTGATAAAACAATGCAATGAGGCTTTTTCTTTCTTCCAACCGAGCGACTGCATGACTGACTGAATGAATTCATTCTTCTCCTGACTCCAACCGCTTTCACCCCAGTTATATACCTTTAGCTTTGCGGGTGCCTCATGTGCATTTACAGGTGCATCACATACATACTTATTATCAGGTGGAACTTATGGCTTCCAGCTGACCGCAATAGCCATCTCCCTAATTGGGGCTCCTTCACTAGTCATTGGTGGGCCTCGTGTTTCTTGGTCCCAGAGAATGAAACCCGCTGCCCTGCCCTGGCTCCACTCTTCTTTGTCCTGGTGGCACTCGGTCATTCTGTCAAAATGCAAACTGAGGGGTTGGGATTTAGCTCAGTGGCAGAGCACTTGCCTGGCAGGCGCAAGGCCCTGAGTTCGGTCCTCGGCCCTGGGGTGGGGGGTGGGTGGCGCAAACTGAATGATCATCGTCACCATCCACTCATCTTCCCCACATGCCCCGCTCTGTGCTGCCGTGTCTCGGTTAGCATTTTCACTACTCGAAACGACCCTGTGAAGTAGGTCCAGCTGTTCTCCCCATATCACAGATGAGAAGCCTGAGGCTCAGAGGGGCCTGATCAGGGGTCGATCCAACCAGCAGGCGCACCTGCTCGCCAGACACAGACGGCTGACGGAAGCTCTGCCTCAGGCAGCCTGCTCCTTGACTTCAGTGTCTCAGCGACAAGAACTCCGATCCCAGCGGTTGTCCAGCAGAGCACTGGCGCACCTTGGGAGGAAGATGCCTGGGATGGCACACACACACACTGGAAAGGGGCTCCCCGCCACAGGTCACCTGGGAGACACAAAGTGAAGCCAGCATGAGGTGCCACTGCGCCCTGCTGCCCTGGCCACGCCTGGAGCACCCGTGAGGGCGCAGGGCGACAGAACACTCACTCCCCGCTGGAGCGAAGGGAGATGGCTACCGCAGACTGGCGGGAGGGCGTTTAGCAGGTTCTCACAACACCCTGCGCACTCTCACCGCGTGATCCCTCTGTCCTGCTCTTTGGAATTTACCCAGAGGAACTGAAAACTTATGTCCACCCAAAACATGCACATAGCTGTTTATAGGAGTTGCGTGTGTGACCACCAAAGCTCGGAAGCAACCAAGTTGTCTCCTAGTTGATGAATGGATAAACAAACTGGTATGTGCAGACGATGGGATCTGATTTAGTGCTAAAAAGAAATGAGCTATTAAAGCATGGAAAGATGCAGATAGGACTGGGGATGTTGCTCAGCATGCACGAGGCCCTGGGTTCAATTCCCAGCAGAAAAAAAAAAAAAAAAAAAGGAAGGGAGGGAGGGAGGGAGAGAGGAAGAAAGAAGGAGGGAGGGAGACCTGGAGGAAGTCTAACAGCAGATCACCAAATGAAAGGAGCCCCTCTGAGGGGGCTGCCTGCCTTGTGTGTTGTAGCTACATGACATTCTGGAAAAGGCCAAGCCAAGGAGAAGGAAAAGACCCTCGGTGGCCAGGGCTTGGGGGAGGGAGGAGAGAACAGGAGGAGCACAGGGGGTCTTCAGGTAGACACGCCTCACCATGCATTTGTCCAACCCCATAGAATTTGCAACACCAAGAGTGAGCCCTGGCATAGGCTGCAGATGTGGGTGACTACGATGTGTCAACGTCGGTCCACGCGTTGTGATCAGTGTACCGTTCTGCGGCAGGGGGTGCTGATAGTGGGGAGGCTGAGGAGGGGGAGCAGAGAACATATGGGAAACCTCTGTATTTTTCTGCTCAATTTTGCTGTGAACTTAAAACTGCTATTAAAAAAAAAGTCTTCAAGTAATAAAAAACCTAGAACAGTAACAACAAAAAAGATGACATTCATCCCAGCCGCTCTGGATAGAGGCCTTTGCAACAGGACTGCACCCATCTTAACAAGCGTGACACAAATCCAAAGGCATCCCTCCACCTGCCCCGCCCCGCGCCCAGGGAGAGGCCGCTGGGAACAAGGTGGAGGGCAGCGAGGGGGCTTCCTGGGGGAGCCGGCTTTTTCGCAGGATGTGAAGGGAATGGGAATGGGGATGTGGCTTTGGCGGGACAAGCAGCTAGACCCAGGTCTTTCCCTGGAACTCTGCCTGTGGAGTCTCTCCCCAGCTGGCCTCTTGTTCCTGAGAACTGGTAACAAATTGGTTTTCTTCCACCTCTGTGGTTTGGGGGCAGGCCAAGGAAAATACCCGCTGCATACAAACCAGTCTCCTAGAACATGCCCAGGAGCGCAGGAAAACTGTGTCCGGCAAGGCCCCACAGGAGCCTCCCCGCGCCCTCCTGGGAGGCCCGGAGCCTGCAGGAGCCCTGTTTGGGGAGATAGCTAAGATTGCGGTTGACTATTGGGCCATAGACATTTTTGGGCATTTCCGCTTTCCGTAGTAGCTTGGTGCTGATAACGCCAAGGTCGCGGGTTCGTTCCCCGTACGGGCCACCAACTGTTGTCGCCGGAAAAGGATTGCAGCCTGGAACGGCAGCGCCGCGGGAAGGAGTCCGGAGACAGGATGGAGACGAAAATATTCTTTAATCTTACAAGAAACTACAATATATCTACACAATAGCGATAACCCTGTCTTTTCTCCCTCTGGTCTCTTCCCGTGCGCCCGAGCAGCAATGGCGCTCGCTCGATCTGCTGAGTCACCGTTCAAATCTCTCGAGAGCCTCGACCAAGTCCCGCGAGATCCCGTCAGACTACGGAAAGCGGAAATGCCCAAAAATGTCTATGGCCCAATAGTCAACCGCAATCTTAGCTATCTCCCCAAACAGGGCTCCTGCAGGAGCCCACCTGGCCATCTGGTGCGGCCTCTGTAGCTCTCTTGGAGACAAACACCCGACACGTCTGGCAGGGCCTGCTCCGGCCCCAAGTCAGGCACTCCCAGCCCCCAGTCTCCAGGCTTGGGAAAGACCTCGGTGCCCTGGGAAGAGCTCCGGAGGGGACCCTCCTCAGCAGAGGCAGGAAGGTGTGGCAGCCCCCGCCCCCGCACAGGGTACCCCAGGCAGACACAAGTCGGGAGGCCAAACCCAGAGGGGTGGGTGGCGTGGGTCCCCGTGGGAGACCACGAAGCTCACCCACCAACGTGAGTTCCAACAGGCGCCTCCTGGACTCACTGCCCACCAGTCCCCAAGGCCTCTGTCACAACCCAGGCTGGGAAGGTGACCTCTGAGCCAATGGCCCTAACTCACCTTCCACCATGTGATGGCTAAAATTTGTGTCCCCCGAATCTGCCTATTGAGATCCTAATTCCCAGTGTGCTGATATGGGGTGGGGGTGGGGGCTGAGGGTGCAGCCCTCAAGAATGGGATTAGTGCCCTCATTAAGGAGGCCCCGAGAGCTGCTTCACCTTCACCACATGTGAGGACACCACCAGAAGACGCCACCAAAGAACCAAGCAATGGGACCTCAGCAGACAATGACATTGCCAGTGCCTTGGACTTGACTGCCAGCTTCCAGAACAGTGAGAAGTAACTTCTATTGTGTATGAGCCACCTGGTCTATTGCCCTTTGTTATAGTACCACCACAGACTAAGACACACTCTCCTGCTTTTACCCAATTTCCCTACTGGGGCTGCATGTGTTGAATGCCTCCTAGGGTGCATCCTTTTATTTTCATGGAGACGGAGCTCTGAAGTCCTAGCTAAGCCAGAAGCAAGGGGGTGCAAGGGGATAAGCAATTGTCCACTCTCTTTGAGGAAATGGATGACCCAGGCTGAGATGCCATCGTCCTTGGATGATGAGGATGTTAGAAACTGCATGAATCCCTCCTGTCTCTGCCGGACTTTGAGAAGATGGTGCAGACTGTGGACATGCCGGTCAAAGTCATCGGGCCTGGAATTCTGAGCCTGATGGAAATAGAAAACAGCTTCATGTTTGAGTAAGAGCAGGAAAGTTGGCTTGGGCCCACCTAGATGACCAAGTTCTCCATACTGAAAATTGACCTATCGTTGAAAATATGTTCCTGCTCCAGAAAGAACTGGCCTTTGACCACTTGCAGCAGGGGTTGAAGAGGCTGCTGAACCCGAGCTCCTGGGAATCAAGGCCCATCTGCTGTGACCCTCTGGATGCCTTCCCCCCCTCGGACCATTTGTGCTGCTGGAACAGAATGCCTGGGTAATTCACAAAGAACAGACATGTACTTGGCATGGTTCTTGAGGCTGGGAAACTCAAGGTCACGGCGCCAGCTGCTCTGGTGTTAGAAGCGGGCTGCCTCCTCGGGCGGGAGGAGCACGGTGCCTTCACAACGCTAGAGGCGGCCTGTTTCCCAAGGGCCTCCCCCCTGCAGGGGAAGCAGCCCTCGGGCCCGATCACCTCTTCAAGGCCCCACCTCTCTTCCTCACTGCCACACTGGGAACACCTAGATTCTGGAGGAGACACATTCAGGATGATGCCCCAGGGCTTAGAACCGTGCAAGGAGTCTGGCGAAGTTGAATTTATTGAATAAAGTAGCGTTTCCACGCCTTTGTCTCCGCAGTGAAGCAAAAATGCTCCCCAACTCACAGTGGGGCCCCGTTCCAAGAAACCCATTGCAACTGAAAACCGCCTAAGTTGAAAATGCACTCAGCACAGTGACATCACAGCTTGGCTGTGCCTCGCTGAAATGTGCTCAGAACACATTTGCCCAGAGTTGGGCAGAACCATCTGACGCCGGCCCATTTTAGAATAACGAGTTAACTGTCTTGTGTGACTTATTGAATTCCGTATTGGAAATGAAAACCAGAGGGTGGGAGACGCCACCACAGGGTGGGAGACGCCGCCACACGGCTTCCCTTTCATCCCTTTATGAAGAAGAAAGCTCGCCCGTGGGACCTTCTTCCTGGAGACCATCTGTGGTGACAAGACCTCAGCGATTTCTCTGCAGGCTTGGCGAGCCCAAAGTGAGAGACGCTCCTGGGGTGTGGATCCAGGCCAGGCAAGTGAAGGCCACTGAAGGTCCCCAGAGGCTGCCCCAGGCCCAGGGCTGGACGGACCCACCCCATGACTGGAGGACAGGACGCGGGCTGCCGACAGCACCAGAGCCTCTCCCTCCTGTGCAGAGACCACAGCAGGCCACGTGGTGACCTCTAGACCCCTGCTGGAGCAAGGTGGCCACTGGTTCTAGGTCCAGCAGGAAACCGGCAAGCCAGCTTCACTGTGACTTCACCCTCTTCACCCCGAGTGGGGCTCCCTGTGCGTTTTGGAATGCCTTCGCCCCTGGTTTTTCCCCAGCAGTCACCCCAACACCGTCCTCTGGGCTTCAGGGGAAACGCCCGCTGTGCAGGGGAGCCGGGCCTCGTCTCAGCAGAGCTCCCGAGGGCCCCGTGGTTTCTCATCACAGGGCCCGAGTTTCCACTCACCTCTGCCTCCTGCTCCTCCTTCTCAGACCCGCCCCTGCCCTGGCCTCCACCCTCCAGGCTCTTCCGCCAGTCAGCACCCCGGTTGACCTGGGGACACATCGATCTGGAAAAGCCTCAGAGGCCTCTCATCCAACCCTCCCCTCAAGACCAGGGAAAGTGACACAAGGTCCCCAGAAATACGGTGAGCTCAAGACACAGACCCTGGTCTCCTTAACCATTTAGAGGTCTCTAGGCCCCAGGAACCTCCCCCACCCCAGGACCACCAACAAGGGAGCGTTTGAAGATGCCCCCAGACACCACCCCAGGCTCACTGCGTCTGAGGGCACAGCCACCCTCCTCCTCCCCAGGTCTCAGTTCTCCTGCTTGGCTTAATGCCCCCTGCCACTAACTCACCACCACCACAAACCCTGTGTCCCCGGGCGGATGCACCCAGCCCATAGCTCCCTCTCTCCTGGAACTCAAGGCACAAACCCTCTGCTGTTCAGTTCCTGCTCTGGCTCTTGATGTTAAAAGCCAAGCTGGAGCAGCAAGGCCTTCCTATCTCATTGGCTTTTGCAATGGTCACGAATGTATCAGAAAGGCCCCGGTTCCTCACCAGTGAGGGAAAGGCCAAGGGCAACTGAAAACCACCCAAGGTCTAGTTGTCACTTTGTTGCACATGAACACTTTTGTAATTTCCTTTAAACAGTGTCGAGTCCTCTTCCAGGGGGGAGATTTGGTAATCCTTCAAATTCTTCACATCCTTCTAAAGACCTGCATGAAGGACCCTGTTAAGTTTGGTCCTGAAGAAGACAGACAGGACACAGCAGAATCAACTTGACAGTGCAGGTCAGGATTCTCGTGCCCATCTGGTTGGTGGCACCTTTTCTTTTTAAAGCAAACCCTTTTTCATGAGCCCTATCTTGCACTGCGTGGACTTGGATCTGCCTGCGGAGCTGTCAGTAGAGTCCTCTTTCTCTTCACCACTGATCCTCATGTCAGTCCTTCTGCAGAAAAGAAAAGCAACTGTAGGGCACAGTTTCTGCATCCCAACAGATGACAATGACATTTTGAACAACATGAAATGGCATTGTTAAAATAGCATCTTTGTGATACTTAGCCATTTTCAAGGTATTTTCTCATGGTGCTTTTGCATTCTACAAGAAGATACTGTTGCCATTTGAAAAGTAGCTTAATACTGATGAGTGCAGGATGGAAAATAAAAATGCATCATTGAACATCAACCTCAGAAGGAGCAAGGAAGAGAAAAGGAACACCACTGGGCGGGCGCCAAGCCGGCCTCTGCTGGCTTACCTGCCCCTGGTTAGGTTCCTCCCACTCGGTGTGTTCACCAGGCAACCAGCCCAAGGTCAGCGCCTGGGAGCGGTGTTCTGATTACCTAAGTGCCTACCACTGCGTTTGGCAAATTGGACTCAATGAGCCTTACTTTCAAAATAACACAACTGGGTTGAATCGTGACAGAAGCAAACACCTCCCTCAGCGCCAGCTTCTTCTACCCTTTAGGTTGCTGTGTCCTCCAGGGACAAGCCTACACCTGGCTGATAGCCGTGTCCCCAGCACTTGGGGCAGGACAGGTGCTCTGATTCCAGCCACCACTAGCCCACAGGCCCCTGCAAACTAGTCAGGAAGAGGCTCCGTTCGGTGGCTTGCAGCTCTCTCCCCTCTGCCAGACGCTGGCTGCAAAGATCAGCCCACAGGGGCACAGTGGCCCTGACTCTCAGGACCACGCCCTTCTCACAAGAAGGCCTGCCGTCCTCCACCCCGCCTGCCTGTACAGTTGTCTTCAGTCAGCGGCCAGCTCTCTGCAGTCAGTGGTTACCGGCAGGGCTCAACTGGCCACCGCGTCCCCAATGTAAAGGCCTCCACTAGAGCCTGGATCTTTGCCAGAGATTCACAAATAGGACTTTGAATTCCTCTCAAAACCTAACCAGAGCACCCTCCTGGCGGAGGCTCGGGTGCTGGTGAGCAGGGACCATGGCGGGTCGTAGGAGGAATGGCATCAGCCAGAGACTCCGAGTCAGGCGGCAGGGCCGGGAGGGGAACGTCACCAGCAGCGGCATCTCCAGTGGGCCTGAAGCCACCCTCCTCAGCCACGCTGCCCCGTGCATCCTGTCGCTGTCCCTGGACGGAGCCTGCCTTGCAGCTTCGTGTGGCCACTGTCTCTGTGAGGTGCTCTGGAAGTTCTGTTGGTTCCTCTTGGCCTGGAGGGTGGACACTGGATCAGTGAAGACTCCACTGGCCTGTTTCATGCCTGGGGGCTGCGTTCAGGAGAACCCTCCAAGGTCAGGATCGGGCTGCTGTTGGTGTGGAGCCACAAGGAGAGTTCACTGGCTCCCCTGGGCGGGAGGGGCAGGAGGCCATCGGCACCGTCGAGGCTTCTCTCCTTTGTGGGTTCTTGTGGGGGAGGGAGACTGAATTATCCAGGTGGCTATGACTGTCTGGACTCAAATCATGGCTGTCCACCACGCAGATCATGCTTGCAGCTGTAGTTGACTGAGCCGGGCACTGTGCTGAGGCAGGACGTGCCCTGCGAGAAGGAACCCTCAGGGTGGTCGTCGCGTCTTTGTTTTAAACATAACAACACTGCTCCTTAGAGAACTGGGGGAGTCCCCAAGATGGCAGCGGGCAGACCGAGTAAGGGAACCCCGATGGGTTGGATGTGGGCTCCCCTGGACCCCAGCATCCCCCAGGGTCCACTGCACTCACTCCCCGTGTCCCAGATACCCAGCACCCACCAGGTCCCCACATTCCTCCTCTTCTTCCAAGTCTCTGGCACCTCCTCTTGCCTGTTCCCATCACACTTTGCTGATTCTTTGAACCTCACTCAGGAAGCCTCGCAGCCCGGGCTGAAGCACCTGGTGGCCGTAGGTGCACAGCTCATCTGCGGCCTCCTCCCCCAACACGGAAGAGCACAGACCGGACTGAGCAGGTTACCGGACCCTGTTTCTAACAAAGACTTCGTGGCAGGATGCTGGGTGTCAGCCGAGGGCCACAGCTCCTCCACCTAGCAGATCTAGGCTTGCACCCCTAAGACAGGAGGCAGAGGGCCCTGGGTGCGGGGACACAGGGCAGGCCCCACCTCTGCCCACAGCTATGCCTTCTGCAATATGCCAAGCCTGCTGTTAGCTCAGCCCCTACTCAGGAGGACCTTGGAGTCTACTGGGGACAACAAGTGAACAAACCAATGCTTGCAGTACAGTCAGCCTTTGCAGAGGCCCCGGATGCAGCCTTTGCCAGACAAAGACGGAGTGAGGGCAGCCCTGTGCATTCCCACCTCCTCACGTGCACCCAGAAAGATGTGAACGCAGGCAGACTCCCTACACACCCCTCCAGGCCCCCCGCTCTGCCTCACAGGGTCTCACTGGGAGACCCCGTGGGTGTGGCAGGAGGCACTGGATCGTCCCAGCAGTGTCTCCAGAGGGTACAACGCTGGAATTCACGGGCACCCCGTGGTGTGGAGCCTAGGTCGTCACGAAGGAGTTTGGGAGAAAAGGAGAAGCCACACGTGAACCAGAAGGAGCGGCTGGACAGGGGAGCCAGGTGTGAGTGGGTCCCTGAAGTCCCGCGGAGGTTTCCGGGAGGAGGGTACAATCAACCGTGTCAGACGCTGAGGGTGAGCCAAGGCCCAGGAGAACTGAGAAAGACCCCGGATCCAGCCGTGCGGGGTCCTTGCTGATCGACAGAACGTCGGAGCCCACCAACTTTGCACAGGCTCGGGAAGGAGGCAGAGGAGAGTGGCCCCGAGTGGAGACACGCCCCAAGGTGTTTGTGTGGCAGGAGGGAGTGGACAGGGAGGGATGGCAGAGCGCGTACACGGGGTGGGGCAGGCCGGGAGGGAGGGGCGCCAGAGGTGAGAAGAGGGGCGACTGCTGGGCGCTGAGAGGAGATGGAACCCACACGTGCGAGCTTTGGTCAGCCAAGAGGATGGGCTGGTCACCCACAGACAGGCGAAGAGGGACAGAGGACGTGCGCAGGAGGCTGTGGAAGTTCACCTGTATGTGTCACTTTGACTTTACCCAAGGATGCGCAGATGGCTGGTGACGCGCTATTCCTGGGTGTATCTGCAAGGGCGTTTGGGTAGTAGACTGAGCAAAGACCTGACTTCACCAATGAGGCTCCCAGGCCACCCAGGACAGGAGAGCGCGCAGAGGTGGAGGAAGGGCAAGCACTCTCTGCCTGAGCTGGGACACCCGTCCACGCTGGCCCTGCGCCACAGCGGCCGACGCTCAGGCCTGCGGACGTGGGCTGAGCTACACACCAGCCTCCCTGGGCTTCGGGCTTGCAGCCTCCGTGACCACACGGAGGAATTCCCATAATAAATCTGACACATGTGAGTGTGTGGAGTTGTGTGAATGTGTGAGTGACGTTGGCGTGTGCTAGTATGTGAGTGTGTGTTTGAGTACGTACAAGTGAGCTTTAGTGTCTGTGTCCGTGTGTATGTGCCAGTGTGTTAGCGTGTGTGTGAGACGTTCGGGTGAGTTGTGTGTTTTGAATATGACAGTGGGTGGAGTGTGCTAAGAGTGTGTGTTTGTGTGTGTGCGAACCTGTGTGTGTGTTTCAGTGTGAGTGTCGTGACAGCCCAGAGACACCAAGAGTGGGTGGGCTGGAGGGGCTGGGTGGTGGAGTCCAGAGCTACGCCAGGGATTCCTGGAGCCCGAGGGCAGGGGCTTGCTCAGTGCACACACACACACACACACACACCACATGGGAAAGGCACAAACAGCAGGAAGGCAGCTGTGGGCCTGGCACAGGAGGGTTAAGGGGGAGTCAGGGAGAGGTCATTAAGGAGAGGGGAAAGGCAGGGGAGGCCATTAAGGAGGGGAAGTGGAGAAAGCTTCCTGAGAGCAGGGGCCTGCGTGGGCGCTGGTGCTCTGTGGCAGGCCAGGGCCACCGGCCGCTGCCCAGGGAGGGAGCCAGGCCTCCAGAGTCCCTGTGGGCCTGTGGGGGTGGCCGCCAGTGAGCCTGAGACACCCCCCAGGGCCAAGGCCGGGAGGTGGCCCCGGGGGTCTCAGCCACCTTCGCCTGCACCTGCTGTGCCCCAGCCAAGGCTCAGCCCCCCCGAGAAACGGGCAGCAAGCAGGGGAGGTGCCCGGGCCTCAGCCAGAGCGGGGCAGCCTTTGCCTCTTGCTGGTGGCAAGCCAGGGTCAGTTCCCAAGACTTCCCTGGGTGAAGGTGGCCCCGGAGGCTGGCATCGGGACTTCTGTGCCTCCCCTCCTCACCCGTGTGAAGGCTGCGAGGCTGAGGTGCACTGGCCCCGGACTCGTGAATGCAGGCTGGTGAAGAGCTGGCACTCTGCACCCACTGTGCTTCCCACCCGCCTCGCCGCCTCCCCAAGGGACCCGAGGACACAGTGCCCTAGAGCACCTGGGCCTGGAGGTCAGTGTCCAACAGGAGACTCACGGTAGCGCCCATGTCCAGCAGGCCAGGCAGGTGCCCATCATGGGGTCCGCAGAGGCGGTCTGTCTGCACAATGTAATGCCATTGGCCTTGAAAGGAGCAGACGCGCTGGCCTGTGCTACAACACGGATGGGCCTTAGGCTGTGTGCAATCAGCCGGCCACAGAGGGCAGATGCCGGTGACTCCACCTAGGTGAGGAGCATGGGGCACAGTGGGGATCACAGGGTAGCATGGAAAGGTGTTGTCAGGGCGAGGGGGGGTGGGTTAATGGGCACAGTTTAGCTGGGGGAAACAGGAAGTTCTGCAGAGGGCCAGCCGGTGGTGGGCGTCGCAGGGCAAGTGTACTTAATGCCACAGACCTGAATATTTAATCATGGTTAAAATGGTAAGGTTTATGCTGTCTATATGTTTCAACAGTTTTTAAAAAGTGAAAAAGAAAGATACATTGTTACCAGTCTTTGAGGAAGGCTCCTACCATTCGCAGAGCAGATGCTAGGAAGCAGGCTTAGTACTGGGCCCACAACTAAGGCCAGGTGCCCGCGGCTCAGCAGGTGGGTGGGTGCCTGGTTCTGGGCTGCACAGATCCCATGTGGTCTCCCCATCCCGGCCCCTTCCCCTAGAAAGCCGTAGTTTCCTCCCTGCCCCAGGCAACAACACAGAGGAGAGCACTGGAAACTTTAAGAGCATGAACTTTGAGAGTCTGTTTGTGCTTATCACAATAAAAGCCATGGCCCTGGAGACCGACTCTTTGTCAGTTGCTTCATAGGTATTTTTAGTGTTCAAAACAAGCCTCTAAGTAGGTATTCTTAGCTCTCACGTCTAGAGAATGTTATGGGAAGAACTGTAGTGCCTGTGCTGGAGCCCTGACCTTGTAACGTGGCCTCATCTGGACAGAGTCTTTGCAGAGGTGAAGTTAAAAGGACATAATCGGTGTGGACCCTAATGCAGCAAGGCTCTGTCTTGCGCAAGGTACATTTGGACACCAAGCCAGACACGCACGGGGGAAGAGGATGACCAGAGGCCCAGGGAAGGGATGGCAGTCTACAAGCCACAGGGAGAGGCCTGGGCCAGAGCCTTTCCTCTCGGCCCTCGGGAGAGCCACCCTGCCAGCCTCTCGGCTTCAGACCCACCTCCAGAGCTGAGGCATCTGTGCCGTGTGAGCCGCAGTCCGAGACACTTTGTCATGGCCGCCCTGGCAAACGGACACAGCGGAGTTGAGGCTTGGCGGGGTGGGTGAGTGGCCGGGCCCTGAGCTAGCAGGCCGCAGGGCCGTGTTTCACACCTGGATTCAGGGGTGTTATCAACATCCAGTTTCCTGGGCAGCGGCTGGGGACCCTGGGAGGTAGCTTTTGCCAATTACTGTGGTGTAGACACTCACACCGCGGCCCCCACGGTGGTGTCCCTGACCCAGGAACTCAGAAGAAGTGTGCAGAGTTGACGCCCAGCTCTCGGGCGGACACGAGCCAGCTCCAGAGCAACAGTGCCTGAGATGGTCCAGTCGGGGTTTCTGGGTCCTTCCCACCCACTATGGCACTGTTCTTATAGACAAGGCTGTGTAAGTGCTCAGGACCCACAAGGATGTGGTGAGCAGGTGGTCTTATAGAAGGCAGGAGCCAGTCAGCTTAAAGGTCACTCTGATCCCTGGGCAAAGAGCCCATAGCATTAAAGGTCACTCTGGGGGCTGTGGTGTGAGTGTCTACACCACAGTAATTGGCAAAAGCCCTACCAGGGTCCCCATTGCCCAGGAAACTGGATGTTGATAACACCCCTGAATCCAGGTGTGAAACACGGCCCTGTGGCCTGCTAGCTCACCCCCCCCCACCACAAATCCCTACTTAAGTCCCTGCCTGCCCCAAGCTCAGACACAACAGCTGTCCCTGCTGAGAGGAGGCAGCCACTGCAACAGCTCCAGACCCACCGTCTCCAGCCCGACGGCAGCTGCCCCAGCCGACAGCTCCAGAGACCACAGCCGGCACGACCAGGCACCCACCCTCCTTCCAGAGCTCGCACACTCCCCTCTCCCTGACTCCTCTCTCCCACCAGAGCTTGCACACTACCCTCTCCCTGACTCCTCTCTCCCCCGTACTTCTTCTGCCTCCAACCAGCCATAAAGGCTGGTGAATAAATCTCTTGGCTGCACGGTTGTCTCCGGGGTGAGTTTTGCCCTTCAACGTGCCTGTCTCCGAGAGCGTGGAGCGCCCACAGGAATGCTCCCTACCTGCAGGCACCTGTGTCTATCCTAATGTGGACAGTGGCTGAACTCGGAGGGGATGAATGACAGGAGCACTTGCCAAGGGACTCACATCCTTATCAAACTTCCCAAGAGACCTTTCCCCATAACCCTCCTTGTTATGGGGAATCGTCACCCGGGCATGCCTGGGACAGAGAGAGCCCACTCGTGGCGCTGCATTGTCTTCTATTTCTTCTACTCTGACTGAACAGGGACGGCTCAGTCCCACAGCTTGCCTCCAGACTGGAGAGATGTTAATCCATCTCTGTGGCTTCTGTTTTCTGATGTGGGATGACGTCAGGGCCTGCACCAGGGGTGTTTGTGACTCTCGGGACGTTTCTGTGGATTTTCTGGTGAGTTATGATCTACTATGAAGATTCTATTTTTATAGAAAATGTCACACTTCAGAAATAATATTCTTATCTGCAATTCATAGGGAAAAATTCAATATGAAAGGCAGAACAACTTTACCAGGCTATTGCCTGTCTTGAGGTAACTTCTTCTCAGTCTGTATCAAATGCTTTTAAAACTGTAGAAAGTTTTATGTTTACTGGTACTCATAAGAACAGGAATTTGACCAATAACATTTTTCCTGAGATGGAAACTTAGGGACCTTAACAGACAGACAGATAATAAAAAATCAAACTTAACATGTGGATCTAGGGACCTTAACAGGCCAATAGACAGATACATAAAAACTCAGAGTTAACATGTAGATCCGATTTTTTTCTGTCTGTCTCTCCTCTCTAAATAAGGGCAGAGGAAACACTCAAAAGGTACATTTGTGTGAGTCAACTATTATTTGTAACAAAGGAATCTATAATTCATTAGCCTAGTTATTATTTTAAAGAATCCTATGTATTTTTTAAATGAATGGCTAATATTTAGAAAGCAAACAACAGTTTTCTAATTTATCTGTTTCCGTTCATCTAGAAAACTGCACGTGTGAATCCTGTTACTATACAGATTTTGGTCTCCAGGGGCAGGCTTCATGTTTGCCTATTTTTATAAACTTTACCTGCAAATCCAATCAATTGCATTAACTGTTTTTCTTTAGTCCAACAAATTTGCTACACATAGGGATAGTTAATGGGACCTAAGAGGATCTCAACTTCTTTGCTTAATCCTGTTTTCAAGAGTTAGAATTCTGTATTAAATCAGTTCAGTCTTACCAAAATTTGTACCCATTTCTAGGTCTGCCAGAACAAAGTGCCACTAGTGGCCGGCTTCGTACAACAGACGCTCTCGCTGTTCTAGAGACGAGAAGTCCAAAGCCGCGGTGCTGGAGGTGTAGCAGGGACCCCCTCCTGGCTCCTCCTGGCTCCTGGTGGCTTCTGGCCAGGTGTGGAGGCACCACTCGAAGCCCAGTGCTCATGTGGCTCCGCCGCCGTCACATCAGCTAGCCCGTGCCTGTGTCCATCTGCAGGTAGATGGCACAGGTTTAGGCGCTCGAGTTTGAAAACATAAATCCTTACGCAAACAGGAGCTCTGACTACCTTGAACGGCACCTGACAGGAGTCACTGTTCAATCCAGCCACCTTCCTCCCTCGGATTGGACTCAGAGTCCCTCTCAAAGGTGAGGCTGCTCGACCTTTCTGCGGTTTAGAGTCTCTGGAGGGTTTTTCAGAAGCCTCAGAGGCTGTTGCCTGGGGTCTCGGACCCCCGGCAGCTGTCAGGACCCAAGCTCTGCCTGGTGAAGCAGAAGTCAAAGGAATGGTGTCCAGGGACGTCCTCCAGGCCGGTCTCACGCTGACAGGCACAGCACAGATTGCCCCCATCTAGGCTCTCCGGCCTCAGAACCCTGCCTCCTTCCTGTTCGAGACCTGGCATCTGACGTTTTAAAATTGGTTCCTTCTGTACCGAATTATCACCTTCTAGAGTTATAGAACAAGAATGTGTTGATCTGAGCCTTAAAGGGTCTTGCATTTGGGGTCCTGCAGCTTCTGAGACCAGGGACGATGGCCAGATGTATATGGGACTGGGCAGAGGGTCCACACAACTCTGGTACAGCCTACCTCAAGAGCATCTGCCTCTCAGGGACACCCCCGCCCCATTTCACACCTCCCAGTGGCTCCCATCCAATACCCAGGGCTCGAGACAGGCAGAAATACAGCCTGCCCACCAGAGCTCACGGGGCCGCCTCCACCTGTGTCTGGCCTGCTAGCCTTTGTGTCCAGTCTTGCAGGAACAATCCAGAACATTGCATAGGGAAAGAACTTACTGAGCTCCCTGTTCTTAAAAAGTAATAGACATCAAAAGTTTCAGAGAATTTACTGGAAGTCTCTAGGAAATAGACTAGCTTGTATCCATATGAACAACGATGCAGGTACCGACCCACCTTATGGAGTAAGTAGGATGTGTTCTACATGTATGTACAAGTGGCTCTAACGGTTGATTCATATGGTTTCCACAATTCCTTTGTAATCTCAATGTCACCCACATGCCAACCTTTTCCCTTCCACATATTAAGATGCAATTTATTTGTTTGTTTGTTTTTGGTACCAGGGATTGAACTCAGGGGCACTCGACCACTGGGCCACATCCTCAGCCCCCCCCCCCCTTTTTTTTTGGTATTTTATTAGAGACAGGGTCTCACTGAGTTTCTAAGTGCCTCACCATTGCTAAGACTGGCTTTGAACTTGCGATCCTCCTGCCTCAGCCTCCTGAGTGCTAGGATTACAGGTGTGCGCCACCAAGCCCAGCTAAGATGCAATTTATATGTATAGTGCGTTCTTCCTCACAGCAATTAAGAGACTGAAAAAGAACAAATTCCCCCAAATCACAGTTGGTAAACAAGTAGGAAAGCCAGGTTCTCTGGTCTGAATCCGGTGCTCCTAGAGCCACGCGGCCTGTGCCAAGCCCCTTTCCCACAGCTCCCTGGTCAATTGCAGGGACCATGGTATTAGGTGTGCTAGTAGCAACACCAGCAAGACCACTGAGCCAGCTCCACACATCCCAGGTCTGCAGGTTGAATCAAACGGATGGGGCGGGAAATTCTAGCTATATCAGATTGGCTTTTGTGGTTTTATTAGGGTAAATTCCTTGACCACACTTTGAGGAAATAAACCCAGAAACGTGCCTGACAGTCACGAGATGCAGAGGATTCCACTGCTGTGATTTCCCCACTCACTGGGGTTTTTCCATGTGGGAGGAAAACTGTCACCTAAACCCAGGTTTCAGGTTGGTCAGAGGCCAGTGGGAACTATCCTCAGAGCCCGGCAGACATCATAGATGGAAAATCTGCCTGCACGGTTCCGTCCAGTCCGGGAAGGGCAATCTCTAACAATTCCACGTGGCACCCATCCACCCCGCCCTGTCCCAAGAGGCCTTACCACTTAATGACTCCCCACGGTGGTAAATTTCCCTTTCATTCATTGGCTTATCACATTTGGGAAAAGTTTTCAAAACTAATTCTTAATGAAAACCTGAACTAAAAATTAAAAATAAAATAGTTCTTGCTATTTCCCATTCATGGAAAACTCTGTGTTCTCAAAATCAACACTGATTTCCTTGGGCTTCTCTGAATGAGGGACATTGTCTCCAGACACTGTGGCGGGAAGGCGCACACCTAACGGCAACCTGAAGGACCGTGCCCTGTGGCAGGCGGGTCACACGTGGGGATGTCTATTGACATGGGATGCTGCCCCCTTGTTACCCAAGTGCTCCCCAAAAGCACTTATTCCCAAGCCTTCTTCAGGCCTTGCTGCATGCATTGGGGGCATTATCTGGCCCCCAGAGAAGCCAAAGTGGTGACCAGAAGGTGGATTTCGAGGGATGCACCCTCCATGTCTGTTGGTTCCAAAGTCCCCAGACGCCATAGGACGCAGAGGCCAGGGTGTCTGTGGCCTTCCCTCTGCACAGCTCTTGGACGCTGTCTTCTAGCTTTATGTCTGTGGCAAACGTCTTTCCTCTGGCACCCGAATGGAGAATAGGGATATCTAGGTTTGTTTTTTTTTTTTTAAGTGTTAAATATTCTTTATTTAATATTATACATAAACTACACTAAAATGCCTTTCCATAAGGAAAGAACAGCATTTTAGATACAGGGAATTCTAATTAAATTGGCATCGTCAATATGAATCTATGTAGACACTGCTTCCTTATCTTCAACCATTGCCTTTAATAGGCTAATGAACACAAATTGATACACATGTGAATCATGCTTGGTTCTGAGAGAGTGAAGGGATTTCCCCCACATTTAAACATATTCACTTAGTCATATAAACCTAAATATAAAATCAGTTTTGAGATGTCATTCACCATTTTTGTGAAATACTGAACATTACTAATTAAGTCCAACCATAACTTTAAAAGGGGGAAACAGTGATAGAATTTACTGAAGTGGGAGTCCAACCAAAATATTAATTTAACTACAAGTCAATTTTACTTATCAGGATTGTCCAACAAAAATAATTTTGTCAGTCATTCATGATCTGATTTTTGGTGTATCACATCAATTAAATCATGGTGCACATAAAAAAGCCAAGAAACATTTCTGATTGGTAATAAATAAGGCATTAGCTATTACTCATTAGTGGCTTTTTTGAGGTAAGCTATTAAGTCTGCCCTTTCTCCCTTCTTCTTAATGCCAGCGAAGATCATTTTTGTTCCAGGGATGTACTTTGTGGGATTCTCCAAATACTCCATCAGTGTATCCTCTCCCCAGGTGATGCCTTTGTTCTTGCTGGCATCTGTGTAAGAGAATCCAGCAGCCTGACCAGTCTTCCGCCCAAACAGTCCATGGAGATTTGGCCCAGTCTTGTGCTTGCCTCCCTTTTCCACGGTGTGGCACTGGGCACACTTCTGAACAAAAATCTTCTTGCCTTTCTCAACATCACCCATTTTTAATTCGTTCTTTCGTCGCTAGCGCAAAGAAGGTTCCTGCTCAGAAGTCGGACGTCCCACTCTCTCGGATATCTAGGTTTATGTGGAGTGAGAATGAATCCCGCACCTCCTGCCAGCCTGACTGAAGCGCATCGTGGCTGGGGTACCCTTGACAGAGAAAGACGGCCCAGTCATCTAAAACTGGAAGAGCGGGCCTCGAGTCCTGGTGTGAGGTCACAGACATGCGTGCGTGACTCCGGCAGCGTGTGGGTCGGCCATCCACAATACCCACACCCGCGGGCACCATCCCATAGTTCCCCCCGCCAGGGCCTCATTCTTACATCCAACCCCCACTCCATTGTGGCCACCAGGAAGGGGCTAGAACAGCAAGTTTCTGGGCTCCCCAGACCACTGACTCAGTCTCAGGAGGAGGGAGCAGATGTCACACCTGACTGACCATCAGGGGCCGTCAGGGACCAGCCCCCTGGCCGGCCTCCCCTGGCACAGCGGAGGCATCTGAGTCGCTGCCACAGGACGAGGCCGATGGAAAACTCAGGCTCTGCGCCCCACGGCTAGCCGATGAGAAAGGAACTGGGGTGGGGGACACTGGGAAGGGCACAAATGGCCCCCCAGGTGAACCAGGAACATGACCCACAGATTCTCTTCCAAAGCAGGGCCTGGGATAGACTGAAGACCTCCGCCCACGCCCGACTGGCAACAGTGCAGTGTCCTCTCCACAGTGGGGTTGGGGGGTGTGCAGAACTAAGGACAGTCCTGATAACTGATGCCGAGCGCCCACACATCTGTCGTTTTTGCGGCTTTGTGTGGGTCTTTTGATCTTGGTGTTTAAACTCGCTCCTTGGGCTGGGGGTGGCTTGGTGGCAGAGCTCTTGCTGAGCATGTGTGAAACCCTGGGCTCAAGGTCCAGTACCAAAAACAAAACAAAACACCTTGTCATTTAACAACGTAACCAATACCTACTCAACACCAGGACCGGCAGCTTCCCACTGGCCACTAGGTGGTGCCAAATCCCTGGTCTGTGGAGGGGTCCCTGTGCCCCTTGAGCTGGAGGCACCTTCCAGGGCAGAAGCCAGAAGGAGTCAATTTCAAAGGGACCAGAAACAAACAGACTAAATCTGGAAGCCAGTCCAGGGGTGTCGCGGCCTCAGACGACACCCCCAGTCAAAGCCCTTCCAAGGAGGGATGCAGCCCTTCACCTGAGCCCCCTGGAGGGCCCCGGTGCTGCCACCCACTGCCTGGCGCCCTCTTCATGCTTGGTCACTTGCTGTCCAGGAGCCCAGGTCGGAAGCCGCTGGCCTCTGTTTTTCCACCAGGGTGGCTTTTCGGGCTGCTCCCTTCCCCCGCAGGAAGCTGGGGCTGTTTACAGCCTCTGCATCCACAAAGGGCCTTTTCCCACCGGACAGGCCTGGAGACGGCAGCCCCGCTTGGCACGGGCGCAGTGTTTACGAGGCTGGTTGTAAATCCCTCAGCACCGCAGGCGGCTCGCGGACGGGGCCACCTCGTTTAACCTCATCCCACCGTCCTGTGGAAGCTGACTTTCCGGACATGTTGCTGTGACTTTTGACTTGGGGCATCCCGGGCTGAGGGGCTGGCCTGGGGCTGTCGCGGGAGCTGGCCGGAAGCTGGCCGGGAGCAGGCCTGTGACTGGCATCCTCAGGATGCTGGTGGTCCCAGGACAAACAGGACGACCTGGGATGAAGAATGAAGACAGCAAGCCCCGCTTCCCAAAACTCAAGGGTCTCAACACTGAGGAACTGTGACCTTCTTGTCAAACACAGGGAGGACTTTGCGTCACCCCCTGACACACAGGCTGAGGGCCCACCTGGTCTTTCACCTGCCCTTGAAGGAAAATGAACTGAAGCAACAAGGCCCAGGTGACAAGTTCAGGTGACAACTGCAGGGGCAGTGGGATGTGAATGACCTTCACCCGGCATGAAGGTCAAGGCCAACATTTCTGTAACAAAAGACAGGTTAGCAGGAGAAGAACATAACATTTAGTTAGTTGAAGGTTTTCATGACGGGGGAGGCTTCAGATTGGAGACCCTAAGACCCAGGGAAAGTGGTCCGTGTTGTGAGAAGGGGCCTGGACACGGAGTCTGGCTGGTGGTGCACCGGAGACCCCCAGGCCTGTCTCTCTGAGTCTTGGTGGCCGCTGGCTTAGCCTTCCTTGCACAGGACCTCGCCACCCGTGGCAGGCCCCCATTGCATGGGGCTTGGAGGGAGAAGGGAGGGTGACCTTACTAGTTTCTCCGACTCACCTTGGGGAAGAGAATTCTGGTTTCCCTGCCTCCCTTTGGGAGGAGAGTGGGACAGAGACAGGAAAGGGGAGATCAGAAAGAGCCCCTTTATGGGCCTTCCAGTCCCTTCCGTCGGAAGCATTCGGCACGCCAGGGCAGCAGGCCTCGAGCCCTCAAGCTTCCCCAGCCCTGGCACTTGGTCCCAAGCGTCCCAGCCGCTCATCTGCAGATGGACAGCGCCTTCCTCCAGGAGCTCTGTGGGGGAAGCACAGGGCCAGCGTCCCGGTCACCCTGGACGGGACTCACAAAGTGCCACAGACCAGGCAGCTGCAGCAACGGAGATCTGCCTCCCAGAGCTCTGGAGGTGGGCGTGCGGGCCATGGTGGGTGGATTCCACAGGGACCCAGAAAGCTCTGGAGTCCCTTCCTCCTCTTAGAAGGGCACGAATCCCAATGTGAGAGCCCCGCCTTGTGACCTCACCCAGTCTGAACTTCCTCCAGAAGCATCACCTCTGTATACCATCGCCTTCAACACACAGAAGTCGGGGGACAAGCCCACAGTCCTAAGACCCCCGTCACTGAGGGTTAGGAGGACTGATTGCTTTAAGGAAGGGGCTGCTCTACAGCTTTAGGGACAAGGAAATCTCAGGAGAGACTGCCCTAGAGGTGGGTTTGAGAGATGAGCAGGAGTTGCCAAGGGGAAGTGCATTACGGCTAAAGGGAGCCTGCCCACGAGCGTAGGTAGGATCCATCCTTTTAATTGTTCAGATCAATGTATCCAGTAGATCAATCACCCAAGAAAGCACTTAACTCAGCCCTTCTCAGCATTCCTCAGAGGACGGCAGAATCTGCAGAGTGATCGTCGGCTGTAATAGATTTTCTGGTTTCTCTAGACAGACAGACGGATACTGCACTGCATTTAGAATGTCAGGGGAGAGAGGCATATAGATTCTGGCAGTGGTAGGGTGCAAGAGAGTTAAAAGTGTCCTGGCTGCCTCCGTTCAAGTCTGCCTGGCACAGGCTCAGTCTATTCTTGGCCACGTCGTGGAAAGGGATCCTGAGCTGGGCCTAAACCCAGGCTGGAGGGGGCACAGGGGGCAGAGACACAAGGGCACTCACCAGGGCTCAGCAGCAGGAGCAGGTGGTGGGGACAGCCCCACACTTCGATGGAACCCCTCACACCCGGTGCACCGCGTTCTCTGTGCCCAGAGATGGTCTCCTACAGATGGCCGTGCTGCTGGCGTAGGCTGCCACGACAGACAAGCACAAACCAGGACTCAGACAACAGAAATCTGTTTTCCAAGGTGCTGGGGGCTGGAGTCTGGGATCACGGGGTCGGCAGGGCTGCCTTCTCCTGGGCCTCTTTCCTTGGCTTGTGGTGTGGTGGCCACCTCTGTGCATGTCTGAGGCCAGAGTCCTTCTTCTCACGGGACCCCAGTCATGCTGGATCGGGCCACCCTAAGGCCTTACTTCACCTCGTCCCCTCTACAACCCTCACCTCCCAGTGCAGTCACAGTGCGAGGCACTGAAGGTTAGGCACTTGGGGGAGGGTGATTGGGGGAGGGCGCCTGCTCGGCCTGCTCTGGGTTCAATTCCCAGCACCAGAAAAAAATCAAAACTAAACATAAAAAACAGATAACCTTGGGAGGAGGCGGTTCGTCCATTAAGCTCCACGACTGCAAGTCCAAGCAGGAGCACCTGGGCAACAGGTGTGGCGGGTTGGTTCAGTGAAGGCTGGGCTGGGCCAGGACTGGGCAGGGTTTCAGTGCCCTGGGCTTCTGCAAACCGCCCCTCTTGGGCGAGGCTTGGCCCCACCCTGCAGCCGCTCTCAGACCTTCATCCACAAGCCAGGCTGTGCTGGGAAGGGACTAGGAGGACCCCCTGCACCCCATTCCCTTGTGGGGGCACCAGGGTCTCCTCACTGCTCCCCAGTCCTGAAGTGGCTTGCAGACAAGGACAGAGCCAGCTTTCCCTGTCCTGGGCCTGCCCAGCAGTTCTCCCAGTGGAAGGGAAGCTCAGCTGAGAGAGGCTGAGAGCGTGTGGGTGGCACGACTGGTCCTTTCTGCGCTCTGTGGTGGGAGGTGACGGATCTCCTGCTTGAACCCTGGCCTTCCCCTGGAGGATGAGAGCCGTGTGCTGGCATGGAGAAGAGCTGGCCCTTTGTCAGGGCTGCAGCTGTGACCGGAGCACCACGTCCCTGCGTCTCACCCGCAGCAGGCGGCTAGGGTCCAGGCCGCCCTGGCAGCACCCAGGGAGCAGCGCCTCCCACACGTCCGCTGGCGTCGGGGCAGGACGGGGCGCTGCCTTTACAGCTGAAGGAGACCGTGAGACTTCCTCAAACTCCCTGCTTGCCGGCGGTGAGGGACCCGGCCCAGTGCAGTGGGGACCTTGGCCAGAGGAGCAGAGACCAGGCCAGTCCACGTGCCCAGCAGTGGCTCTCGACGCCTGGAAGCTGAAGGGCTGGCCCCCGGGCTGGGCCCAGCAGGTAGACTTGCACCTGGCGTGGCCCCTTCTTCTCCCAGGGACTTTGGATGAACTGTTAAATCCGTGGGTTCCACGTCCCTCAGCTGCCAGCAGGACAGATTTGGGCCACACTCGGGTCTCGTAAGGACCGACACGATGGTGGTCGATGCCCGCCAAGCACGGCACCCGCGGCAGGTGAAGGCCAGCTCACTCCCATCCTGAGCCCTGTCCTCGGCTTGCTGTCCCTGTCTCCAGGCAGTCTTTCTGCACCTGCCCCGGGTCTCGCGACCTCCCGCCAGCACCTCCGCCTCCCCTCCCCGCCCCGTCCACCCGCTGCCCACGCCCAGGCCCATGCTGCGGCGCTTCTCCTGCTCAGGGCTTCGTCCCTGAGCACGTCTCCACCTGCCCGAGACTCGGTTTTCTTGTCTGTAAAGTGGGAACGGCGATGGCTCCTTCACAGGGTCAGGAGGTGACGCGGCCCTCGGGGCACCAGTGTAGCGCAAGGCTAGCCTGGGATCCGCTCAAGGCCAGCTCGACGCCCCTCGTCCCCACGCAGCCCGCTTCTCCCCAGAAACCAGAAGCCGTGGCACACAGTGTGACTCTGGAGGTCTCTGGCCATTTCCTGGGCTGGTCGCGTGCTGGCCTGGGAGCCGAAGGCTGGGTTGGGGCCCCAGTGAGTGGGGCAGAGGCAGCCCCAGGCCTGGGCCCTGGGAAGGCGGGGGCGGCTCCCGCGTCCTCAGGCCTCGGCAGCTTGCGGGACAGCCTCAGAAGCACCGTGTCCCTGTCATCCAGGAAGATGCCCAGTGTGTGCCGATGCCTCGTCCCTCATGAGGACCAACTGAAGGAGCCTATAATCAAGGAGATAGCTAAAGATTGCGGTTAGCTGAGAGCCACAAAAGATGTTCTAGTTTCCACCTGATATTAATACATTATTCAAAGAATCTTTGTATGCCCGTGAACACTGCGTGACGCACCTGTAAGCTTGAGCTGTAAGCACGTGTCCTTGTTAAAGCTATATGTATATAACTGGGTGAGGTTCGTTAGTGTGTGTGGGGAAGAAGAAGGTGGTGGTTGGAGTTAGAGCATTTGGAGTGATTGCTGGAGCTGGAGAGAGGAGAAGAATAAAAGACCTTTTTTCATTTTCATCCTGCCTCCGAATTTTCCTGTGGCGTTCGCTGCTCCAAGCGACTTCCGCTTCAGGCAGCGACAGGTGGTGGCCTGTACAGGAAAATTCGGAGGCAGGATGAAAATGAAAAAAGGTCTTTTATTCTTCTCCTCTCTCCAGCTCCAGCAATCACTCCAAATGCTCTAACTCCAACCACCACCTTCTTCTTCCCCACACACACTAACGAACCTCACCCAGTTATATACATATAGCTTTAACAAGGACACGTGCTTACAGCTCAAGCTTACAGGTGCGTCACGCAGTGTTCACGGGCATACAAAGATTCTTTGAATAATGTATTAATATCAGGTGGAAACTAGAACATCTTTTGTGGCTCTCAGCTAACCGCAATCTTTAGCTATCTCCTTGATTATAGGCTCCTTCAACCAACGTGCGGCTGGGAGCTGGGCGAGGAGAGAGTCCAGCCCCGTGGTCGCAGATCACTTTGCTGTCTCGAGTCTACCGCGAACACCCAGAACGCCCTGAGAGGAAAAGGAACTGGAGAAGGGAGTCAGGCTGTGTGTGGGGGGTGTCTGTGGCCCACCCAGGTGAGGCCCACACGCACTGTATTGACCAGTGTCCCTGTCCCCTGATGGCAGAGCCCTCCTGGAGAGTCCCTGCCAGCTCTCAAAGCATGACATGTGGCCACACACACACCTCTCGCCTCTGACCTCTACGTTTGGGCACCGAGCACCCCCAGCCCCGTGGGGTGGGGGAGGAGAGCTCTGTGGCTGGAGAAGTGCCCTCAGTGGTCACCCCACACGTGGGAGGACAAACGTCTCGCTTCTCTGAACCTCAGTCTTCTCCCCCATAAAGGTGAGGACACTGACACAGGCCGTGGCTGCTGGGAAGGGACAAGCCTCGGCCTGTGCGGAGCACGGAGGCTCAGGCGTGCACAGGCTGCTCAGGGGCCCTGCTGGGCCACGGCAGCTTGCCAAGCCCTGGACGACAGGCAGGGCAGAGGCCTATGGAAGTCCCTCCTTAGGGAAGCACTTTTCCCGTCCTCGAGTGGCCACCAGGGGGTGGCAAACCACCATGGGCCCAGGGGCTCAAACAGCTCAGCTCCTTTTCAGACTCCCCAGGGACCCCCACCTTCCCTCCAAGGTGGACCACCCACGAGGACTCTTGTGAAGGCCCGAGGTGGTCTTGGGCCCTGGCAGCCAGGGCTTTCTTCTCTTGGGCGTTTATGCCTCTAGAGTGAACCCCAGTGGCTTCCTTTATCTGCAAGCCTCGCAGCTGCCCTTGGACTTGAGTCCTCAGAGCTGGCTCTGCCCTGGATGTGACCTCAAGAGCACTGGGCAACAGTAGCAGCAGGGGGAAGCATGGGCTCTGGGTCAGTTGGGCATCGAGGCCTCCGTCCCTCCTGACCCACCGGATGAGCCCTGGTCCCTCTCCCTCTGACAGGCGTGGCAAAGCTGCCCTGAGGCCAGAGGGGGGCAGGGAGATTGCCCAGGCGCCCTGGGTGGGAGCCCCAGGCCACCATGCCTGCCCCTGACCCCAGCCACCTCCAGCCTCCTGGCCCAAGGAAGGTCTAGGCTAGGTCTGCTTTCTCCCCACACCTGGAGGGGTGCGTTTCTCTGTTTCTTTTAATGCCCCCACATCAGCCATTACCTTTCCTACAAGCTCAAACCCTCACCTCCCTCGGGCTGGAGTCAGGGATTCCTAAGAGGGCTCACGGGAAGAAGGAAGTGCCCCTCACCTCCCGTGTCCCCGCCTCCCTCTCGGGAAGGCCAGGTGCTGCTGATTGCAGGCAAACAACCGCCACCTACCTGTCTGGTCGCTTGCCTGGTGTGTCAGACAGCTTAGTCCCACCCCGGTCTCTCTGCAAAGCAGCTCCCCATCTTCAAGTGAGAGCATGGGCTCGCGCACTGTGCCTCCAGCCCCGTCTCCTCAGACCCTCAGCAGGGGCAGGGCTGCCTTCGGGTCAAGAAACTGGTGACAAGAAGGCACACCTGGCTTTCCCCGTGACGTTGGGAGGACCTGGCGTCTGTCCACTGGCCCTGCCTGCCCGTGAAGGATCCCACTCCTTTCCGCACGCCTCCCCGCCCCCACCTGAGAAGACGGGGAGCCAGGCCTCCCTCGCCAGCGCAGCTGGCTCTCAGGAGCAGGGGCAGGCGCCTCTCAGGGTTCTGCTTTTGGATGATGAGATTTCAAAAAAGCCATCAGCATTCACCGTCAGATGTTTGGGGACGCATACCTACGTCAGAGTTCCTGTGAACACAGTCTAGTCTAGCACCTTGTGTGCTGTCTCAGACAGTGAATACTCAACAAACGACAGAGCTTCTAAGTACGGGAGTGCCTACTTGAACTTGGGTATGGCTGAGCCTGTGAGAATTTTATCAACTAAAAAACTCTCACGCCAAGGTCAGGTAATGACTCAGAACTGCCCTAGTCCATCAGAGACGACTACCTGGCTTGAACATTCCTGTAAACATAACAGGTCCCTCTTTTCTTCTGTGGTGCTGGGCTTGCTCACACTAAGCAAGTGCTCTACCACTGAGCTGCTCTACCACTGAGCTGCGTCCAGTTTGGACAACGCCTTTATAAGAACGAATTTCTGTTCAGAGAAATGGTACTTGGGCATAGACAGATACTGAGGATCACATGGAACTTGCCACCGTTATCAAAATCAGCAGTCTTCGAATTAACCGAGGCTTCGGGGGCTGATCGAGACCTCGCTGGGCCACTGGGAGGAGGGGGTCAGCCCCCAGTAATGCGTGGAGGGCCTTTTCAGAAAGGATGGCCTGGTGGCTGCCCGCTATATCAAATATGGAGAGAGGCGATTCACCAGACCCTGTGCTGCAGGACACACCATGTGACCTCACGTCTGTGAAACTGGAGTATATACTGTGTGTGGGAATGAAAGACTCCTCACAACAAGGTCATTATTTGGTTGTGGGTGCTCACACTGGCAGACACCGGTCATCCTTCTGTCTCTTGGTACAGCCTTCTGCTGACTCGGATCGGTTCTTCTGCAACGTCCCTCCAGCTCTCTGTTCACGATCCTACCTCTTCGTTGAGCCATTTAGAAATGTATTTTCTAGGTAGGTATTACTCTTAACCTAAAGAACCAAATTATTTACTAGATTACGAGAGTGTTTTGAATAACAACTGGGGGGCGGGCGTAGTCTTTTCCTAGGTCCTCGTAACTTTCAGCTGCAACCAGGTCAGGCACCCATTCTCTCGTGCTGGCACCCTGCACCCTGTCGGCAACCACCCTCAGAGGTTCTGAGGCCAGAGCACTCCATTGCAAGGGACTTCCTTTGGGAAAAATGAAAGGAGCAGACAGAAGTAACAACGTTTTTTTTTTTTTTTTTTAATATTTATTTATTTGCTTTAGTTGTACACAATGCCTTTTACGTGGTGCTGAGGACTGAACCCCGGCTGCGCACGTGCTAGGCAAGTGCTCTACGGTTGAGCCACAACCCCAGACCCAGTAACAAAGTTTTAATGCCTCATTACAAACACAAGCAAGATCAACAGTTTCAATGATTGCTATTTGGAATCAGGGTCATGTAACATTAACTGATTGCATTCACTGAGGTACAGGTCAGAAGAGGGTTTTTCAGTTCTTTGAAGATTTTACTGATTCCACTCATACCTGGAAAAGAGATGGAGGGAAAGCAGCGACATATTTAACTAGCAATCGTAGCCCAGTATGGAATCACCTTTGGCTATTTCTAAATGAAATCACTTGACATTTTTAAATTTGAAAAATACAAGCCCCACCCACTAGTACCCACTGAATACCCCATCCAGAGGGAACGCATTTCAGTGCTCTCCTGTTCACATCAGATTCTGTTTCTTGATTGTGCGTTATCCTCAATGACTGTTCCACTGTAACTTTTATGTCATTTACTAAGATATTTCTTGATTGTGCCATTTACTTTAAAAATAATTTACTATGGGACTATAGAAAATCCTTTACATGATATATAACCTGACATAACTCTGATTAAGCTAAATATGAACTGTCCTGTCCCAAATTTGTATTTATCATCTATTTGTAGATAACAATGGATATTTTGAGTATCCATTTGTATTTAATATGTGCTGGGAATTGCCAGTTGGGGGAATTAAAACTTGGAACTAAAGTCCCTGCCCTTTAAGTCATCTCGTATACTGTGTCTGTCCAACAGAAACACAAGGCCAAGCACATAGCCAATATTAAATGCTCTACAAATTACAACTTTTAAAAAGTAAAATAGGTGAAAATAATTTTAATATCTTTTATTGAATACAATATTTCCAAAAAAGTATCACTGTACCTACTGAATATAAAGAAAAATAGAGTATTTAACATTGATCTTGTACTTCTATGCACGTTACACATGCAGCGCATGTCCCATTTCAAGAGTTCTACAGCTGGTGGGACTGCGGCTACCATACTGGGAGGTGGGCATGGGGGTGGGGCAGGGCAGCAGGGGGAGCTGTGTGTGGTGCAGTGGAAGGGTGGGGGTGAAGACGGAGAGGAAGCAATGGAGACGGGAGGAAACCACCAGGTGGACTAGCTAGGGCGACAGGTGGTGGGGTGGCAAAAGACAGCCCCAGGCACGAGGCCTGGGGAGGGAGACCACCTGGGGACCATGTGTGGGAACGAGACTGTGGGGCTGCGCACCTCAGAGGTTCAGGGGTCCAGAGATGAGGGATGTATCACATGTGGGACTGACCGCAGCTCCAGATGTCCTGACCCCCCCCAGGGCCTTCCTGCACCCGCTGCCTTGAGGCTGAGTGTGGTTCAACTCCACTGCCAACTTCACAATTTTACACAGACCACAGCTGACAGTCAGTCCTCCTAAAATACACCAAGAAACAGTGACACAATAAAGCTAGAAACCACCAGTCACCTAGAAAGAGAGGGTGCAGGGATGGGGCCAGTATGGAGGACAGTCAGGACTGCCCATCCAGAGACACCAGGAACACCTTTCCCGGGGTTTGTTCTGACCTCACACCCTTTATTTATTTCAGCTAGAAACAGAGGAGGGGACGATATCCAAAAACAGAAAGAATAATGATGTCAGCACACAACGAGAGGGGGATACATTGTTCAGAGCTAGAAACAGAGGAGGGGACGATATCCAAAAACAGAAAGAATAATGATGTCAGCACACAACGAGAGGGGGATACATTGTTCAGAGCTGCAGCCTAGGTTGGTGTGTTTTCTTTCTTTTGTGGCTTGTGCCACATGCCCATTAGACCAGCATACCAAGACCTACAGCAGGAACGTCATCAGCCCTAGGATGAGGTGGGGTCCACTATGGCCACACGTGAACTGAGTGAGGGATCTGCGGCAGAGGGACACCTATGATAGGATTGGGACGATATCCAAAAAACAGAAAGAATAATGATGTCAGCACACAACGAGAGGGGGATACATTGTTTAGAGCTGCAGCCTGGTTGGTGTATTTTCTTTCTTTTGTGGCTTGTGCCACATGCCCATTAGACCAGCATACCAAGACCTACAGCAGGAACGTCTGGACGGCTTGGCACATGGCTGCCCAGTGGCCCTCCGGGGCTTGCCACTGTCGCAGCACAGAATGGCTGGGGTCGTGACAACCACTCACATCAGAACAGCCCAGCACAGGTCTGTGCAGGCCATACCATCTAACCTCACATCACCTCCTTTCTGTAACCAAGGGATACAAGGCCCCGGACTTGGGGCACTCGCCCAGGTCCTCCTGCTGCTGGCCGGCCACAGAACAGGATTCCAGCCGGCAGCCTGGCTCTGGAACCGGGCCGGCATCCCCCTCCCTCCCCGCACCCAACCAGTAACCAGTCCTCCCCGCGGCTCCTTCAAATGAGAGATGTTTTTATTTTTTAACATTGTGTGTTAGATGTTGATGGACCTTTATTTTATTTATTTATTTATACGTGGTGCTGAGAATCGAACCCAGTGCCTCACATATGCTAGGCAAATGCTCTACCACCGAGCCACAAACCCAGCCCTGAATGAGAGATAGGAGAGGAATTAGAACGAGACTTGTTTGACCACCTGAACAACAAAGAAGCCACTATTTGAGACGCGCAGGGTCATCGGCAATGCAACCCTGCTGTGCCAATACCGCGGGCTCGCCTCAGTGGATGCAGAGGCTGTGTGTCTACCCCCACCCCCAGCACATCCGGTTGAGCTAGCAGGCCCCAAAACAAAGACCAAGTTGGCAGCAGAGGAATAGTGACCCTCGTCCAGGTCCCTTGTAGCACCATGCCCACTCTGCGGAAGTCTGAACAGGGAGTGGCCGAGGCCATGAAGTCAGCCTGGATCCCCAGTTCCTGTAGGAAGGTAGCAAAGGCTTTCTTTGACTCTGTGACACCTTTGGCGTTGCTAGAGACTGTGCCTGGTTTTCTGTGCACCACAAATAGGAACCTCTAGCAATTGCTGTCCTGGCTTAGCACCTGAAGGGGAGCCAACATTCAGTGGGCACTTGGGAAGCAAATGCAGATTTCTGGGGGCATTGGTAGGACCATAATTTTACTACTACTCTAGGAACCTTTGAAGGTCACCATGGCTGTGCTGGTATTTTGCCCGACTTTCTACTAAATCACCCTTCAACTATCAAAATTCCATAGTGAAAATGATTGAGGGTAAAACCTAATCAACCAAAGCAAGCAAAAAACAAAATCACAATAAAACTCCTAAAATATTTACATCTTACAGATGGCACTCCAGGATTTGGGGACACATGCTTTATCTTCTGCTGATATAGGCTAAATAGTAGCTTGAGACAAAAAAAAAAAAAAAAAAAAAAAAAAAAAAAAAAAAAAAAAAAATCCCTGTAATTATAGTTCTCTCCCATTGGTATTTAATTTAAAAGTGCTCTTTAAGAATATAAAAATGTCAGTTCTTCAAGGTAAATCAGGTTCTTCACTGTTTCCATTGTAGAGACAAGAGATGATCCAACAGTCACGGGTATTTTCCATTCTAGCCAGGATGAATCACTGAGGTGGAGCTGGCTGGAGGAAGGATCTTCTCTGCCATATTCTCTGTAATAGACGGAAAAAAACCATAAAGGATGGGTGCCGGTAATGAAGAGTGATGGGGGTCCCGGACAAGAGGTTAATTGTCCGTAAAATTACCAAAAACTGACCTCTAACTCAGATACAAAGCAACCCAGGCATGGATAGAACCCAATAGAAACATGGTCCTAGATGGCTAGAAAATGTGTGATAGACATTCCTAACAATCATGTGCTTAAGTTCCAAAGTACACTAGAACATAATGTGCAATAACCTATTCACAAACTTTAGACATCAAGTGAGGATGAAATGATCTGGGAAGAGTGATGACTTCTCACCTCTATGGTGAACACCGTGTGAGTCCGTCTTCACCTAGGGAGGGCACTCTCTGGCCAGCAGGAGGAAGGTAAGCATTGCACCCAGTTTGTCAAGGAAGGCTCCAGTGTGGCATCCCATGAGGGGTGACTTGAGCAGACGGTCCAGGAAAGACCCGTGAACCCGCCCTGGCGCATCACCTGTGCTCCCTGAGGAAGGGCAAGTCTGCAGCCCCAGGTTCCATGCAGCCTCATCCTGGAGAGGCCATGGGACTTCCTTTTAAAAGTTGGAGGCATCTTCCTTTTGTGACTCTAAACTGTTGAATGAATTTATATTTTAAGCAAAGCCTATAATCTAGATTAGACCCACTTTTAAAGGCTTTTAGCTGGTTTGAAACACTGCGTTACATCTTTGTTAAATAGAAAGAATGAGAGCACAGCACAATAATACAAGTAACTGTGTTAGTCTGTATTTTACTTGGTTTCCTCATCTGCAAAGCAGGGAGAATAAATAAGCTTTATGAACATCTGCTGAGTCCTGTGTACCACATGCGGCTCTGCCCACAGTAACTCATTTGGACCCAACAATCCTTTGCCGTTGACATGGTTATCATCAATATCATACAGATGACACTAGTGTACCAAAGCTTAACTAACTTGCCCAAGACCAAACTGCTAACCTGTGTTAGAACCAGGACCCCGCCCTCTCAGGGGCTAAGCTGTTGCCTGACTTACAAGCATTCAACAAAGCCTGCCCACTCAAAGCAAAACACCACTTTAAGACTTAATGTAGGGCAGGGCACTGAGGTCACACCTGCCCCCCCACAGTCCCTCTTAAGGCTGAGGCAGGAGGATTGCAATTTTAAGGCTGGCCTGGGCAAGTCAGGGAGATCCTGTCTCAAAAAATTAAAAAGGACTGAGGATGTAGCTCAGTGTAAAGCATCCCTGGGTTCAATCCCCAGTACCAAAATAATAAGTTATTTTGTAGCTACATCTGGCAATAAAACATATGTATATATTAAAAATACACATGCATTTTATCACACAAAACTTCATGACCAAATAACTTTTGAGGTTACTATTTCTTTTTACTAAATTAATGAAGCACCAATAAACCTAGTATCATTAAGTCCATTGTCAGAATTTATTCTCAAAATGCCATAAGGAAACAAGATGAAGTTAGTCATGTATTTCTTATCAGACACAGAGAATATCAGTGGTATATTCATTTTTTTAAAGATATCAATATTTATAAAACTGGAGAAACACATAAATTCACAAATTAAATTATGAACCAATAATAATTTGGGTGCAAAAACTGACCTACCTCGTCATAAAAAAACATTTAACAGTTTACTTCAATATCTGGTTTCCTTTAATACATTATAGTACTTGAACTTTCTATTTGGAATGGCTTTCTTCAAAATAACTTCTACTCAGTCTGGTAACCAGATATTATTAAATTACACACACACATCAGGCGATCACATCTCTTACTCCCAGGACGGCTACCTGGGAGTATGACTCCAGTTGCTAACATAATGGACTTACCTATCACACACAAAGTGCACAGGAAGTCAAATGAAATCCTGATGGCCATATCTGAGTCGTGACTACTCCAAACTGAAATCAGTGACCGTACATGAAAGTAGTCCATAATGATGAATAAGGAGTTTTAAGTTAACAAGGGTAATTTGCGTATGTAATATAAAATATCTGACTACTCCAAATATCGGTTTGACTGAAGTACAGATTTTCATCCTAATGCATGGGTGTTACGTCTGCACAGAATGCCAGTTATGCTAGAGTTATGAAAGTCAGCCAGTATTAAATCTAAAAAGCATGATTTACTCATTATTATAAAAACTGGCCTGAAAGGGAGAAAAATAGCATGCTTATAAAGAAAGAGATAACAGTTCGATTGGTAGTGGGAGCAGAGAGTAGAGCCCAGAGAGCCCTGAGCAGCCCCACCACCGCCACAGGCCCCAGTCACCATCACTGCAACCTTGAGCAGCGAGGCCGAGTCGCAGCTGTCCCCGCCCTCGGTGCTGCCAGCACCAAGCCAGGCACCACGGGCAGCGGGGCAGCGGCGCAAGGAGCGTAGGCCTGGGTGGCCTTCAATCAGGGCGCTAGAAGGTCATCGCAAGGAAGGTGTTGGGAACAGTAAAATGGTTCATTGTAAGACACGGATATGGCTTCATCAACAGGAATGACACCAAGGAAGATGTATTTGTGCACCAGACTGCCATAAAGAATAACCCCAGGAAGTACCTTCGCAGTGTAGGAGACAGAGACCGTGGAGTCTGATGCTGTTGAAGAAGGTGCGGAGGCAGCCAATGTTGCAGGCCCTGGTGGAGTTGCAGTTCAAGGCAATGAACATGCAGCAGGCCATGACCATTACAGACACTATCCACATCGTAGGGGTCCTCCACACAATTACCAGCAGAATTATCAGAACAGTGAGAGTGGGGAAAAGAATGAGGGATCGAGAGTGCTCCTGAAGGCCAGGCAGGCGAAGGTGCCTACCTTACTAGATGCGGAGACCTTATGGGCGTCGACCACAGTATCCCAACCCTCCTGTGCAGGGAGAAGTGATGGAGGGTGCTGACAACCAGAGCGCAGGAGAACAAGTGGACCAGTGAGACAGAATATGCATCGGGGTTATAGACCACGATTCCGCAGGGGCCTCCTCACCAAAGACAGCCTGGAGAGGATGGCAATGAAGAGGATAAGGAAGATCAAGGAGATGAGACCCAAGGTCAGCAGCAACCTCAACGTGGGTACCGCAGCAATGTCAATTACCGACGCAGACGCCCAGAAAACCCTAAACCACAAGATGGCAAAGAGACTAAAGCAGCCGATCCACCAGGAGAGAATTCCTCGGCTCCTGAGACTGAGCAGGGCAGGGCTGAGTAAATGCCGGCTTACCATCTCTACCATCCTCCAGTTTAGACATCCAACAAGAAGAAATGAACATGACATTCCAGCAATAAGAAATGAACAAAAGATTGGAGCTGAAGACCTTAAGTGCTTGCTTTTTGCCTATTGACCAGATAACTAGAACTATCTGCATTATCTATGCAGCATGGGGTTTTTATTATTTTTACCTAAAGACGTCTCTTTTTGGTAATGACAAACGTGTTTTTTTAAAAAGTCTGGTTTTTTTTCTCAATACACCTTTAAAGGTTTTTAAATTGTTTCATATCTGGTCAAGTTGAGACTTTTAAGAACTTCATTTTTAATTTGTAATGAAAGTTTACAACTTGATTTTTTTTTTCAAAGTCAACAAACTGCAAGCACCTGTTAATATTAAGTTCTTAAATAATAAAAAAAAGAAAGATATAACTTTGTATAAGTTGATATATGGAATATCTGCCAAGAAAATCTTTTATTCAATCTTGGATCTAAATACTTCAAAAACAACCCAGGCGTGTTGATACAAGCCTGTAATCCCAGCGGCTCAGGAAGCTGAGGAGCAGGAATGCAAGTCTGAGGCCAGCCTCAGCAATTTAGCAAGGTCCTAAGCAACTTAGTGAGAGAGACTCTATCTCAAAATAAGAAGTAGCCGGGCGTGGTGGCGCATGCCTGTAATCCCAGCACTTTGGGAGGCTGAGGCAGGAGGATCGTGAGTTCAAAGACAGCCTCAGCAATGGCGAGGCACTTAGCAACTCAGTGAGACCCTGTCTCAAAATAAAATACAAAAAAAAAAAAAAAAAAAAAAAAAGGCGGGGGGGCTGGGGATGTGACCCAGTGGACGAGTGCCCCTGAGTTCAATCCCTGGTACCACAAAAAAAAAAAAAAAAAAAAAAAAAAGAAGTAAAAAGGGCTGGGGATGTAGCTCAGTGGTAAAGCAACCCTGGGTTCAATCCCCAGTACTATTAAAAATAAATAAATAAATAAGAAGTACTTTGAAAATAAGTATTAGTAAGGTTAAAATTCATTTTTACTGTAGACTTGCAATTGAACAGATGAAGTACTTTGATAAGTATTTCTGCTTTTGCAAACGTGGGTCTGGTATACATGTAAGAGTTTGGCAAATTTCTATTTCTATTTTTCATTAAGTTTAGTTAAATCACTTGACACAAACCTACTCAGAAAATATAGGTATAAACCATGTAATATTATATGTATAAAGAAAAATTGGTACTACTCTAATTTTTTTTTTTTTAAATCACACACAAAATTTAAATGTGAAATAAACCATTGGTATGTAAAACAATTAGCCAGACTGGCCCACCTGCCCACCGGCCCTGCTAATTTTAAGCATTCGACATGTTTGGCTGAGATCACCTAATGATCACAGAACTGCCAAGTGATTAGTATTGATCATGGATGAGTTTTTACAAACTATTATACTACTTTGCAATTTTTAGTATTTCAACTTAGTTTTTTAAAAACTTTGCTCAGTACTTAAGAAAAACATTATAGTTTTATAAATTCAGAAAGCAAGGCCAATCACTAAGTCTCTCTCTCTCTCTCTCTCTCTCTCTCTTTTTTTTTTTTTTTTTTTTTGGTACCAGGGATTGAACTCAGGGGCACTCGACCACTGGGTCACATCCCCCAGCCCTTTTTTTGTATTTTATTAGAGACAGGGTCTCACTGAATTGCTAAGTGCCTCACCATTGCTGAGGCTGACTTTGAATTCACGATCCTCCTGCCTCAGCCTCCCAAGTGCTGGGATTACTGGCATGCGCCACCTTGCCTGACTACTAAGTCTCTCTTATGTAATAGAAAACTGTTGGTCTGATATTTGGGTCACAAAATGTTAAACAGCAAAGACATTAGAGACAGTGAAAGATTTTATTTTATTTTTTACTTTCATCCAAACACACCCTTTGCTGAAAAACATAAAAGCATGCACAATGATGGCATTCTTATAAAGAAAAACTAAGTAATAAGTAAGCTGTAAATCAACAATAATACAACAAAAGTTTAAATGATAATGTGAAAAGATTTACAGGTAGGCATACGGCTTTTAATTTTAGAAAACAGTTAATTCAAGTCAACATCAACATGTGTTAAGTTTCTGACTTCTCAAATGCTTTGATACAAAAATGTTTCCAACTCCCATGTTTTATCAACCTTTGTGAGAAGAAAGTTAAGTACAGTCCAAAGAAATACCATATTCAAGTGACCTCATGAAGGTCAGCTTGTCTTGTTAAAATCAGTTATAATCCACGTAATTCCAATGGTATTTTCTCTTAAAATTTAAATATGGAGCAAAACCATGATATTCCAAGTTCCACAACTTAAATTCATTTTGATTTGTCAAAAATAAACTCTAACATTAGGACTGTTTAAAGAAAAAAAAAAGTATTTAACAGAGACATGAGATTGACCTAAAACTTTACATGTAAGAGAAAATGGCAATTCAGCATGACGACACTTTTCATGAGTCTGACCCAGGTCTCCATTCATAGTTAGGCTGACTGTATTTTCCAGGCAGGCAGGCATATGAACATTGGACACACACACATACTAATGTACAGAAGCTGATTCACACCACACTACTCTTCAAAGGTATTGTTTGAGATGGCTTATTCTCTGGTTTTGGAAAAGTAACGGAAGATAGACAAAATTTCCCTCGATTTTTTTTTTTTCCATTTTGCTTTTCATAATTCAATTGGTGTTTTTCATCTGGGTCACAAAATAATTTTGCAACAAAAACTGACCAACAGAAAGCAGAACTGTTATCTTAAAACACCAGAAGGCAGTCGTGTTTAAATCATAACATAAAAACAGAGCAGATCACACTTTATAAAGGTCTTCTTCCATGACTGAAAACTGTGATTTGGTTCCTGGAAGGTAGCTCTTATTCTCACTTTGTAGCTTCATTAAAACCAATGGAAAGAACCAAATCCACTCAGTCCTGATGAATGATGTGAGGAAGGTGAGTTTCTTGACACTGAACAAGTGCGAGATGCCTCTGCAGGAGTCAGGGAAGCTTGCTGGGGAGCGCCCGCTGAGCTCAACTCCACTCCAGGCCCACTGGCTGACTGCTCTTCACTGCTGGTCTACTGTGCAAGCTATGGAGCAGCACCAGTGAAGGGGTCCAAGAGGAACGAATGGGGCACAGTGCAAACTACCATGATAGCATAAAAATGGTTCTGAATCAAACAGTTTGCTAAATCAAAGAGAAAGAGGCAAAAGGCACGTGCTAGCAAATGGAGTCGTAATGTTTGTGGGCTCCAATCATCTCAAAGATCTGTGGACTCCAGATCCAAACAAAGGTCCACAGTAATTACTCTGATATAAAAAATAACAGGAAACAATGTTTCAAGCACTTATGGCACAGATGTTGGGAAGTACTAATAGCGTAGCTTAAATCTTCAAAAGCTGGGCAATTTCAAGTTCTGTTGTAATGAATCAGTCACAAATTTAACTTAAACTTCATTGTGATATTTGATATTTTATTCTCTTGTGCAGAGTGTAGGGTATGCAAATTAATGATTTCAATAAATATTAGAAATGTTAATTATTTTTCAAATATAAAGTAAAATCAACTAATACTGCAATACAATAAAAACATGGAACAGAATTTCTTTCCCCATGAACATTTCTTGCCCTTTTCCATGAAAGTATTCATATTTAAATTCAATTTCTTTCATGGGCTTGCAGAAAGTAAGAAAAACCAAAATATTGCATAGCTGCAAGACACTAAACAGTGATAAGAGTTTGGAGCTGTCAAGTTGCTAAAAAAAAAAAAAAAACTGGAAATAACAAATATAGTGAAATATGCTGTAAATTAATGTTAAAAAGTACAGCCATCTGAATTACAAAACAACATCAAATTATACAATCCTAACAATCTTCGGAAGCTGACAGTGGCTCACGGGAGGTGTGACGAACAGCATAAGCGCCACTTGGCTTTTACCTCCCAGCAGTTCCTGCACTGAAGTTGAGAAACCATGTATGTCTGCCCAAGATCATCTGCATATCGACTGTAGTCACAAATTCTATCTTACCCAATGTTCAATCAATACGGCTTTATTTACACTTCTTACTAAATTCAGGAAACAAGCTGACGTACTGTGCAGCCACTGGTGAGAGGCAAGGCAGCACATTCGTGTCTGGGGTGCCACCTGCTCATGCTCTGACGGTGACCCACAGGCACCCCAGCAGGGTCCCGTAGAGCCATGTGTTCACGTACAGTTTCCTTCCCACCTCCGTGGTCAGCATGCCAGCAGTCAGTCCACTTAGGATCAACAGTGACGACACAGTCTTCTTGAGACTTAATTTGGAATGAACACATTTCCCAGGAAATTTGTTTCTTCTTTCTGGATCCGGTGAATCAAAGAATTCTATGAGCAACCTACGGCCAGAATGAAAACCAACACAATTCAAAGTTTCAGTTTAAAGACACTTCAAACGATCTACTGGGGTCCTACTACATGCTGCAGAAGGTCTAACTCCTTTGAAATTCAGGGAACACTATATTTCAATTCATATGCTACATATGAATTGTATTTCATGTATGAGTTCAAAACACCTGATAAGGATGTTTTGTCTTTAAACCCTGATCTACAGTTTTGCAGCGACCTGACTCATAGGGAGTGGCTTGTTGCAGCTTCTCTCCCTCCTCCCACAGCTCCTATCACACCACATAGCCAAAAAAAGACCAGCAGTGCTTACAATACACAGAGAGTCCCAGCAAAGCCCTAGTTTCCATGGAACTATAAACAGAGATAAAAGAAGGAAAACAACAGCATTTTCCCATCTTACTTAAAACGTGTAAGGTTCTAATAGCAGAATATGATACAATAATCTCAAACACAAAAATTAAGAAAAAATGCTTCTATTGCCTTATAAACTGCACAAGACATAACCACTGTTTTAAAATGTCTAGACTCGTCCTAAATACATGTAAGTATCTATACCATAAAATAAATGGGATATTAAACATTGTTTGGTCTTTTTTCTAAAAATAGATTTTCATATCAATACACAGATGTTATTTATTAAAGTTCTCCCAAAACCAAAATGGCCCTGAATCACTAGTTTAATAAATTCCGTCATGCATAACTGCGTTGATGAAACATAGAAATTTAACATAAAGTTTCATTTCTACCTGTCACACTTTTAATACTTTCACTTAGGTTAACCCAGAAGGGCTAATTATGAGATGTTTTACCACAATACAAGGAAAAGAAGAACAACTGAGTCTCCTGAGAAGAAGCATACTATTTTTTTTTTTTTTTTTTTTTGTGGTGTTGGGGATTGAACCCAGAACCTCACCCATGCTTCAGAAAGTATAAAACTTTCATTTATAGCAAAACAAGCAGTAAATATCCTGAAGTGTTCAACTGAAAAAATACTTTCTTGTAACAAAACACAATTTCTAAATATCACATCTGAATTTAAGACTCACCTTTCACCTTTGGAAAGAAAATCCTAAAACTTCTCCTATGAAATCAGAGACGGTGATGTTGCCTGCTGCAGCACAGCTCTCTGTTTAGACCAGGCACCATCACTGGCTGCTCGGTGTGGCCCTAGGCTGTGCCTCACCTGAGAGGTATCTAGATATACCTGTAATTCACTTACAGGTAACTCTCAGCAAGGTTCAACTCTGTGCTATTAACATGGACAAAAACATGGCCAAGGCCAGAAACTACTTAGGCCCCAACATACTAACAACATAGAGACACCTTCACTATAAAAATGTAAACTGCCCCTTCTTCTTCCAACAAACACACCTGCGCCATGCCCAACAGCACGGGAGGCCCAATCCTCTGCTCCCACAGCCCTGCCCTCTGTGCACCGGAGGACCGGCAGCTGCTCCTCGTACAGTAAGAACACACCTTTATCTGACCTGGGAAGGCAGACTCAGGCATCTTACATTGGAGAACAACTTCTTTTTCCTTAAATTTACCACATAGTTCAGGAAATACTGACAGGTAGACAGGTCCACCCTAACAAGTTCTTTTATATTGACTTGTAAAAGCAAAGCTTAAAACATGAACAGATATACAGGGAATAAGATATAACTTGAGTTTATAAAAAGTATTCTTGAGATAATAAAACTCTTTAAATTGGTTTCAAATTATTTACTATAGTGAAATTTAAGTTTCTTGAATCTAAGTTTCTTAAGTGTGGGAATTGTTGTTACTCACTTATCTTTTATCTCAAAACGCTCATGAAGCCATCGTCTCATATATTCTTGTTCTTCTGGAACATCTTTCTTGTCTATACGATCTATGTGAATATGAATTGTTGGACATTCTTTGCAGAGAAATTCTAACAAAGAACAAAAATATTTCACTTTTTGATATTTTAGAACTCATGGTTATGCAAAAGTAAATCACAATGAAAATAAGACAAGGCAAAAAAAGTGTTGATTATAAAATGGTGGTTTGAAGTTTTCAAGAGGCAGTGATGTGATAATTTCCAAGTCTACTATAATTATGTAAGTCATTATTAAATAAATAGCACCATATGTTATTTTCCTACAACAACTTTTAATCCTCTAAGCATCCCAGAAATAGGAAGCTGGACCCTGACTAGAAGTCTGCCCCATCCCTCTGAGGGGATGCCAAGGTACTGATTACCATCAGACTCATCTCCACTACCAACCTCCATCCAGCACAGCACCTGTTGCGCATGGTTACTGCCATCTCCCCCAAAAGACTGGAGGCTTCTGGGGCAGAGGAGTCCATCTGGTTCACTACCACTTAGACCTCCCAAGCTGGTGAAGAGCTGGGCAGAAAGAGCACTTAAGAGCCTTACTCCTGGTTGCTAGGCAGACACAGCTTCTTGTCACTGACTGCTCCACAGCCCCCAAAGATCTGGAGGAGCAGCTGTCTTTCCTCTCTGTCTCGGCCACTGGTTTCTAATCACTGGTGATCAATCTTTGATTTCCTGGTTGTTGCCACATTTTAACATATTAAACTTGGTTTGGGAACCCAAATTCTTACTATGAAATAGCTACAAGCCCTTAGCTGACTGTTATTTTGAAGGCTTGCTATTATGGAAAAGGAGATGCTCCTTTTCTGCCTGGGCTGCACAAGGATGAGGTGAGTGTTCATTGCAAGAAAGCACCCGGAGCCCAGAAACCCCCCTGCAGACGGCTCTCTGTGGAAAGGAGAGAATCTCAACACACCGAAGTTCCTTAAAGAACAAGGAAACCACCTTCTGAAATTTAAGACTATGTTCCCTGGGTAGGTGTGAAAGCAGGAGGCTGAGACCTTTTTTCTCAACTAAAAAAACACGTGTTTTAAGAAATGGTGAATCAGCATTCTCCAGTCTGAGGAAGACTTCTAGCTTATCCTTAAAGCAGTCTTCACTCCCCTAAATCTGCACACCTCCCTTTTTGCTGAGTACTCTCTGCGGGTGCTCTTTACTTCTGTGTCAGGCCTTAGCAACATGTCGCACTTAGGTCATCAGAAATACCTAAGGAGGAGCAAGCACTAAGCAAGCACTAAGCGAGGGAAGATTTTATTTGTTCAGTATTTTTGTCTTCATTTCCCTCCAGTTCTATTTTCATCTACATAATCAAAGAACTGTTTACAAAAAAAAAAACTGCTCTTAGAAGCACAGCTGTGACTGGTCAAGAGCATAGGCAGTAGACACCAGGAGCTGCCTCAATCCCTCAGGCACCCTGGGCACATCTCCTAGGCTCTCTGTGCCCACGCATCCAAGTCTGAAACAGAGGCTAGCAATCACAGCAACTGACAGGCTCACTGTGAGAGGACACTGGCCCTCAGGAGTCCTGCTGGTGCAAACTCCCTGACAAGCACACTGCCTCAACTCCAAACAGCTGTCACAGTGGAAGACACCGCCCAGCGCTCCCCTCCACTCAGTTCAAACGGATGCCCTGGAAAGGGACAGCAGCTCCCTGCTTCCTTGTCTGCCCATCCCTTGTTCATACTTCTCTAAAGTCAAGAGTGTCTGGTTATATTTACCCAAACAATTCTGCTCACTCAGAATTCTTTTTCTTCTTATATAGATCTAAGTACTTAAAACCTAGCATGTTTGAAAAAGAAATGTCATAATTTCTTCTTGTCAGACAATGATACTAAATTTCTTAAGTATTCTATGAAAAAAAACCTTCACAGATTAGCACTGACCATCAATGCATACCTTAATATTACTGAGTACCACCTTACCCCTACCTCTGATTTACAGAGCTGTCCATTTTTATATATGAGCTTCAGGTAGAAAGAGACTGGGTTAAGGACTTCCAAAAGAATAATATGGCAGCCAAGAAGTACCAAACTTGGCAGGGCAAACGAACTTTCAACTGGAATGGATTAATAGTATCTCGAAAAAGAAACCAAATAAATGGAATGAAGGAAAGCACACTTGCCTATTTTTGAAGAATGGTTATACTCCCAATAGATACCGACAACTGACATGTGTTGTATCAGTACTGAATTTCTAGCATATGAAAACATGACCTTACCCGTCATGGACGGTGGTTCTTCTCGTTCTCCTTTATTGTTTTTCCCTTCGTAAACTACTGTAACATCATAAATTGCATCTAAGTAGTTCTTCATAGAATCAAAAGCAACATAAGTTGCCTTTATTCTTGGTGTCAGCACATGCTTTAATACTGGAAGGCCTAGAAAAGAAGTCAATTCAATGTGCCACAAATTAGGAGTGTACTAAGTTTTCAATTGTTTTAAATTCCCACAAGCAGACAAGACAGGCATGTATTAATGCTGGAACCTCACATCTGTGGAATTTAGGCTTAGAAAGCACTCCTCTCACAAGCCTTCTTCTATTGATGTCCACACTCCTTTAATACAAACTAAACACTTACAGGTACAGGTACTACATGGGAAGCTGCCAGAAAACAGGTGCTCGGAAACCCTTGGCTTTAGTATGCTCCGCCAAGGGCAGACCCTGGGATCCTCACTTCTGGCAACTGCACAGGCCGCAGCATCCTGTCCATGATCACTCAAGATGTCTGAGCAGCACAATTCATAATTTATGACCCCTAGTCCACGATTCCTGTAACTCTACTTCTGTTCAAACTGAGACTGGGAGAGAGAAAGCATGTAGATGATCCCCACTGTGGACCACAGCTGAAGTAAGAGCTCATACATTTCATATATTGCAAAATACTGACATGATATTTTAGGATAAACTGAAGAATACAACATCTTAGTATAGCATTTTCTTAATGATGGAGTACACAATCCAGTGGCTGAGTCTATTCAGAACTGTCAGTCATCATCACTAATGCCAGACTATCTCCACTGCCCCACACAGACACCCCATAGCACATATGTAGACCCTGCACATGCCACTCACTTGTGACTACCACTGCTCTGCCTGCTGTCTCCTGCTTACTCTGAACATTTCACACAAATGAAATCTGATACTATGTGACCTTTTGTGACTGGCTAGCTTCCTGTACTTAGCAGAATGATTCCAAAGTTCACTTGCTATTGCATGCATCAGTTTCTCCATTCCTTTTTATGGCTGAATACTATTCCACTGCATGGATGGACCACATTTTTTGCCTTTTCATCATTTGATGGGTATGCGAGGTGTTTGGCTCTTAGGAATAATGTAGCTATACACATTCACATAAATTGCATATGAATACTGTCTACTGAATAAGTTATTGTATCAACATATGATCTTAATTTCTCTCAGGTATTTCTGATATACTTTTTAAAAACTTCTTTAGTGAGGAATTGTTGCAATTATAGAGAACTAGTAGAATGTGCCCAGTGTTTCCACTTGTGTGAAGGATTTGCAGTTCCCTTTCTATTTTATGCTGCCTCCCCTTTTCCGAGATTAGAATACTGACTGACCATTTAACAGAAACAGTAGATCTCTACGTGACTTGAATATAGACTAAAAAGAACCTCATTTGGATTTTCTACTGCCTCTCTCCAGGGAGAAGCAGTGGCACAGGAAGGACAGCCACAGTGTGGTGGGACTGTGCTGCAGAAGACTTGTTTGACATGCAGGGTGTTGAAGCAAGAGGAGGGATTCCCATACCACAGGACTAAACTCCCCAGAGGAGAAGCAGTTCAATTTATTCATAAACTTTGAACAATATCCTGAAAAGTGTGACAATTCAGTCAACATCTACCTGCTGATTAAGTGAGCCAACACTTCCTTTTTGGCCATGATGGCTTACCTAAACTTCCTACTCCAGAATGTGACAGACCTAGCCTGCAGAGTTCAGCAGAACAATGAGAATACAGTCTAAGGTAGTAAAAAGGTAGAAAAATAGCATTTCAAAGAAAAAGCACGATAGTGAAGGCTCGGGATGAAAAGCTTTGTGGCATTAATAAGAAATTGCCATTGATAATATATACAAAAAGTAAAAAAGAAGAAAGAAGAAATCTAGCTGATGAGCACACTGGGAGCAGCTCTACTTACTCTAAATACATTTCTGACCAATTCTCTTAATTAATCCGTATCCTGCACATGCCAGATTTGGTTTCCTGGCTCCTGACAAGGAACAGCCCTAGTGAGGAAGGAGGAAGACAAAGAGACCTTGGAGGCCCAGATGCCCAGAGACAGGGACAAGCAGTGCAGTGTCAAGAACTGATGAAGGACCACTGGTAAGAGGGAGGTCATACAAACTAACGAGGGACCACCATTAATTAACAGGAAGGTCACACGTTACCTCCACCAGGTTTTCAGTGGGGTCTGCAGAAATGGAAACTCAGACAGGGTTACATGAGATGAGAAAACTCCATCACAGCAAGTTCTTCCCTGTGTGTTGTTATTAATACTGTCTAACTCCCAAGAGTCACAGTGACATAAGTGATGCATGCCATTACAAGTGGCTCTTTTTCATGGCTCAGAAGTACCTTCCCCTCCTAAGCCAGAGCTCCTCTAGTCCATACAGGGAATGGCTGACGGTCCCGACCAGGTGCTTTTCAACTCCAAGGAGTGATGTGGCACTATCTCAAACCTCAAGTCACTATTACAAGCAATTTTATAGTAATACTGCAGATACCAATTAGAATTTCAGTGGAGAAAACAGAAATGACAAGGTATTTTTAACTAATTGCTTAAATTTGAGCCCAACATACTGGTATCTGACTCTGCCTCCAGGAAGCTATATAAAGACTCTGAGCCCTAACAGCTCTTCCAGGTGACAGCTGGTGTCTTGTTCTTGGACCTACTCTGGTATTTCCTCAATTTCTACTCAGCACTGAAGATGACCTACCCAACTCTTTGATCAAGTTTCTACCTCAGGGCCTCTTGTGGTGATTGGGTATAAGTGAAATTTTGTGATTAGTATTGTATTTTGGAGACATTATAAACAAACACATAAGACAGAGTACCTTCAGTGATGCATGTAGGAAATTTTATGTTTATATGCAGACTTCAATCTATTATGGATTTAATATATATCATCTCCCTTGATTCCCACAAATCAAGTAACTGAGACTCAGAGAGGTAAAACAACTTTCTGAAAGTGACAGAGCTAGCAATACCTTATGACATTTAGTTCAGTACTTTTCTATTCCATGAGTAGTAACAAGCAAGGCACTATTCTAAACTATAAACATGTAGGTTAGATATTAGTGAAGCAACAACAAAAAACTTAAGTAGCTAGAGCACATGGAAGAATGTCTTCAATAGAATGGGGGTGGGGAGGGGGAGTAAAGAAGCCAATGTAATACAAAAGCCAAGGGAAGAGAATATTTAAAAGAGAAGGTTGGCTGCTCCTCTGACAGAGGATTATTATCCAGAATATATAAAGAACTCAACACCCCCCCCCCAAATAATAATCCAATTAATTAATGGAAAAAATAAATGAACTTTTCTCAAAAGAAGAAACACAAATGACCAGAAAATATATAAAAAATGTTCAATAACTCTAGCAATCAGGGAAATGCTTTTCAAAACTATACTGAGATTTTATCTCACTCCAGTCAGAACAACATTATCAAGAACACAATAATAAATGCTGGAGAGGATATGAGGAAAAAGGAACACTTACGTGGGCTGGGGTGGTGGCTCAGTGGTAGAGCACTTGCCTAGCATGCCTGAGGCACCGGGTTCGATTCTCAGCACCACATATAAATAAATAAAGTCCACTGACTCAGCTATTACACTCCTTATTATTTATTCTAAAAATGTTAACATCATCATATTATTGTGATACATACAATACTCATGTTTACAGCAGCACAATTCACAAAAGCCCAATATGGAACCAGTGTAGATGCTCGTCAATAGGTGAATGGATAAAGAAATGTGGTGTATATATACAATGGAGTTTTACTCAGCCCCAAAGAATAATGAATGAAATTGAGTAATCTGCAGGAAAATAGATGCAACTGGAGGAAAATCATGTTAGATGAAATAAGCCAGACTCAGAAAGTCAAGAGTCCTATATTTTCTCTGATTTGTGGAAGCTAGAGAGAGAAAAGGAAGAAAAGGATCTCATGAAAATAAAAGGGAACAGTAGAGTAGAAGATGGGGGACAGAGAAGGTAGGAGAAGGGGAGGAACTGGGGAATGAAACTGACCAAATAATTTATGTTCATGTACAAATATACCACAATGAATCCAACTATTTATTGTGTGTGTTGTTTTTTGTTTGTTTAATTTTTTTTGTAGTTGTAGATGAACAGAATGCCTTTATTTTAATTGTTTATTTTTATGCAGTGCTGAGGATCGAACCCAGTGCCTCATGCATGCCAGGCAAGGGCTCTGCCACTGAGCTACAGCCCCACACCTATTTGGTTGGTTTTTGACAGCACCAGGGATTGCACCTAGGGATGCTCTACCACTGGGCTATGTCCCCAACCCTTTTTATTTTTGGCTTATTTCATGTAGCATGATATTCTCCAACTCCATTCGTTTACTGGCAAATGGCATAATTTCTCTCCTTTAAAGCTGAGTAATATTCCATTAAGTATATATACCACATTTTCTTTATCCATTCATCTACTGAGGGGCACCTAGGTTGGTTCCATAGTCTAGCTATTATAAATTGAGCTGCTTATAAACATTGATGTGGTTGTGTCACTATAGTATGGTGATTTTAAGTCCTTTGGGTATAAACCAAGGAGTAGGATAGTTGGGTCAAATGGTGGTTCTATTCCAAGTTGTCTGAGGCGTCTCCATACTGCTTTCCACAGTGGTTGCACCAATTTGCAGTCCCACCAGCAATGTATGAGTGTGCCTTTTCCCCCACATCCTCACCAACACTTATTGTTGCTTGTATTCTTGATAACTGCCATTCTGACTGGCATGAGATGAAATCTTGGAGTAGTTTTGATTTGCATTTCTCTAATTGTTAGTGATGTTGAAGACTTTTTCATATATTTGTTGATCAATTGTATTTCTTCTTCTGAGAAGTGTCTGTTCAGCTCCTTAGCCCATTTATTGATTGGGTTATTTGTTTTTTGGGTGTTAAGTTTTTTGAGTTCTTTATACATCTTAGAGATTAGTGCTTTATTGGAAGTGCAAGTGGTAAAGATTTTCTCCCAGTCTGTAGGCTCTCTCCTCATGTTACTGATTGTTTCCTTTGCTGAGAAGCATTTTAATTTGAATCTATCCCATTTATTGATTCTTGATTTTACTTCTTGTGCTTTAGGAGTCTTGTTAAGGAAGTCAGATCCTAGGCCGACGTGGTGCAGATTTGGGCCTATTTTACTTCTATTAGGCGCAGGGTCTCTGTTCTAGTGCCTAAGTCTTTGATCTACTTTTTGTGCAGGGTGAGAGAGGTTTAATTTCATTTTGCTACATATGGATTTCCAGTTTTGCCAGCACCATTTGTTGAATAGGCTGTCTTTTCTCCAGTGGATGTTTTTGGCACGTTTGTCTAGTATGACATAACCATATTTATGTGGGTTTGCCATTTTTGTTACTATAGCTCTTTAGTATAGTTTAAGGTCTGGTATTGTGATTCCTCCTGCTTTACTTTTCTTGCTAAGAATTGCTTTAGCTATTCTGGGTCTCTTATTTTTCTAAATAAATTTTATGATTGTTCTTTCTATTTCTATGAAGAATGTCATTGGGATTTTTATAGGAATTGCATTACATCTGTATAACACTTTTGGTAATATGGCCCTTTTGATAATATCAATTCTGCCTATCCAAGAGCATAGGAGATCTTTCCATCTTCTGAGGTTTTCTTCATTTTCTTTCTTTAGTGTTCTGTAGTTTTCATTATAGAGGTCTTTCATCTCTTTTGTTAGATTGATTCCCAGGTTTTGTTTTTGTTTTTCCTAATTTCTCTTTCAGTGGATTCATTGCTGATGTATAGGAATGCGTTTGCTTTATGGGTGTTGATTTTATATCTTGCTACTATGCTGAATTCATTTATTAGTTCTAGAAGTTTTCTGGTGGATTTTTTGGATCTTCTAGATATAGAATCATATCATCAGTGAATAGTGATAGTTTGAGTTCTTCTTTACCTATTTGTATCCCTTTGATTCCTTTCTTTTGTCTAACTGCTCTGGCTAGAGTTTCAAGGATGATGTTGAACAGAAGTGGTGAAAGAGAACATCCTTGTCTTGTTCCAGTTTTTAGAGGGAATGCTTTCAATTTTTCTCCATTTAGAATGATGCTGGCCTTGGGGTTAGCATATATAGCTTTTACAATGTTGAGGTATGTTTCCTACTATCCCTAGTTTCTCTAGTGTTTCAAACGTGAAGGTGTGCTGTATTGTCAAGTGTTTTTTCTCCATATGATTCTTGTTTTTAAAAAGTCTATTAATATGAAGAATTATGTTTGTTCATTTCTATATGCTGAATCAACCCTGCATCCCTGGGATGAACCCCACTTGGTCGTGGCGCACTATCTTTTTAATATGTTTTTGTATGCAATTTGCCAGAATTTTATTGAGAATTTTTACATCTATGTTCATTTGGGATATTGGTCTGAAGTTTTCTTTCCTTGTTGTGTCTTTGTCTAGTTTTGGTATCAGGGTGATATTGGCCTCACAGAATGAGTTTGGAGGGTTCCCTCATTTTCTATTTCATGGAATACTTTGAGGAGTACTGGTGTTAATTCTTCTTTGAAAGTCTTGTAGAACTCAGCTGAGAATCCATCTGGTCCTGGGCTTTTATTGGTTGGTAAGCTTTCAATGGAGTTTTCTACTTCATTACTTGAAATTGAGCTGTTTTTTATTTTTTATTTTTTTTGGGTACCAGGGATTGAACTCAGGGGCACTCGACCACTGCACCACATCCCCAGCCCTTTTTTGGATTTTATAAGAAACAGGGTCTTACTGAATTGCTAAGTGCCTCGCCATTGCTGAGGCTGGCTTTGAACTCAGGATCCTCCTGCCTCAGCCTCCCAAGTGCTGGGATTATAGGCATGCGCCTCCACACCCGGCCGAGCTGTTTAAATCATGTATGACCTCCTCATTCAGTTTAGGTAGGTCATATGTCTCTAGAAATTTGTCGATGTCTTCGGTATTTTCCATTTTACTGGAATATAAATTTTCAAAATAGTTTCTAATTATCTTCTGTATTTCAGACATGTCCATTGTGATATTTCCTTCTTCATCTTGTATTTTAGTAATTTGAGTTTTCTCTCTTTTTCTCTTCATTAGCATGGCCAGGGTGTTACCTATTTTATTTATTTTTTCAAAGAACCAACTTTTTGTTTTGTCAATTTTTTCAATTGTTTCAATTTCATTGATTTCAGCTCTAATTTTAATTATTTCCTGTCTTCTACTGCTTTTGGTGTTGATTTCTTCTTCTTTTTCTAGGGCTTTGAGATGTAGTTTTAGGTCACTTATTTGTTGACTTTTTATTCTTTTAATGAATGCGCTCAATGCAATAAACTTTCCTCTTAGTACTGCCTTCATAGTGTCCCAGGGATTTTGATATATTGTATCAGTATTCTCATTTACCTCTAAGAACTTTTTTACTTCATCCTTGATTTCTTCTACTATCCATTCATCATTCAATAGTGTATTATTTAGTCTCCATTTGTTACAGTAGCGTGTGTTTTTTAATTTATCATTGATTTCTAATTTTATTCCATTTTAGTCTGATAGAGATAAATCTCTCTCTCTCTCTCTCTCTTTTTTTTTTGTATTTACTAAGAGTTGCTTCGTGGCATAAGATATGGTCTATTTTAATAAGCCGGGCGTGGTGGCGCACGCCTGTAATCCCAGCACTTTAGGAGGCTGAGACAGGAGGATCGCGAGTTCAAAGCCAGCCTCAGCAATGGCGAGGCACTTAGCAACTCAGTGAGACCCTGTCTCTAATAAAATACAAAAAAGGGCTGGAGATGAGGCTCAGTGGTCGAGTGCCCCTGAGTTCAATCCCTGGTACCACAAAAAAAAAAAAAAAAAAAAAGATATGGTCTATTTTAGAGAAGCAGCCATGTGCTGCTGAGAAGAAAGTATATTTGCTTGTTGATGGATGAAATATTCTACACATCTTGTTAAGTCTAAATTATTGATTATATTATTTAGCACTATGGTTTCCTTATTTAGTTTTTGTTTGGAATATCTGTCCAGTAGTGAGGGAGGTGTGTTAAAGTCACCCAGTATTATTGTATTGTGGTCTACTTGACTCTTGAAATTGAAAATGGTTTGATGTACACAGATGCTCCATTGTTTGGGGCATAAATATTTATAACTATTATGTCCTACTTCTATATACTTCCCTTAAGAAGTATGAAATGTCCTTTTTTGTCTCTTCTGGTTAACTTTGGTTTAAAGTCTACTTTTTCTGAGATGAAAATGGAAATCCCTGCTTTTTTATGCAATCCATATGATTAATAATTTTTTCCCCATCCTTTTACCTTCAGCCTGTGGATGTCTCTGCCCATGAAGTGAGTCTCTTGAGGACAGTATATAGTTGGGTCTTGCTTTTTTAATCCAATCTGCCAATCCATGTTTTCTGATTAATGAGTTTAGGCCGTTAACATTCAAGGTTATTATTGAAATCTGATTTGTATTCCCTGTTGTTTTATCTATTTTGATTTGTCTTAGTTTCTCCTTTGGTTGAATGTCTCTTTAGTGTAGATCCTCCCTTTGCTGGTTTTCACTTTTTTCTTTCCCCACTTCATCCTCATGGAATATTCTGTTGAGAATGCTCTGTAGTGTAGGCTTTCTGTTGTGAATTCATTTAATTTTTGTTCATCATGGAAGGTTTTAATTTCATCTTCAAAATCTGAAACTTAATTTTGCTGGATGTAAAATTCTTGGTTGGCATCCATTTTCTTTCAGAGCTTGAAATATATTATTCCAGGACCTCTCAGCTTTGAGGGTCTGCGGTGAGAAATCAGGAATCTGAATTGGTTTCCCTCTATAAATAATTTGATTATTTTTCCCTCTCACAGCCTTTAAGATTTTATCTTTATTCTCTGTGTTAGTCATTCTTATCATAATGTGTCTTGGTGTGGGTCTGCTGTGATTTTGTACATTTGGGGTCCTGTAAGTCTCTTTTATTTGATTTTCCATTATATTTTTTAGGCTTGGGAAACTTTCTGCTATTGTATCATTGAAAAGATTGTGCATTCCTTTGGTTTGTATCTCTGCTCCTTCATCTATTCCAATAACTCTTAAATTTGGTCTTTTCATGTTATCCCATAATTCTTGGATGTTCTGTTCATGGTTTCTTACCATCTTCTCTGCATAGTCAACTCCTTCAAGATTATATATTTTGTCTTCACTGTCTGAAGTTCTGTCTTCTAAGTGGTCTAATCTGTTGGTGATGCTTTCTATAGAATTTATAATTTGGTTTAATGATTCCTTCATTTTGAGGATTCCTGCTTGTTTCTTTTCATGATCTCTAACTCTTTATTGAAGTGGTCTTTCGCTTCCTGTATTTTTTCTTTGATTTCACTCCTTATACTATCCTTTACGTCACATATCAATTTAACTATGTACAACCTGAACTCCTTCTTGGACATTTCTTCTGCTGTGTCATCAGTGGCTTCTGTTGTTGAAGCATCTACGTTGTTTGGGGCACTTCATTCCCTTGTTTTTTTCATGTTGTTAGTGTGTTTTTCCATCTAGAAGTATGGATCTAAGTCAACATAAATTCTACCCTGTAGATCATAGTGCTCCTGAAGGTTTCCAGTACCTCGCTTTAATGGTGATACCAATATCAACAGCACTCAGTATACACAATATATAGTCTTAAACCTAATAGCTCCCACTAAGGCATCTAATGCTTTCTCACATTAAACCAAAATGATGAGTTCAATAACTATCTATAGTATAAACAGAAAATTTGTTAAAATGGTTTACAATTTCAAATGGTGGATGAGAGAACAGAGGTAGTGTAGTACGCAATATTCGTGTAGGAGTAAGAGAGAAGTTAGAAGTAAAAATTCACAGGAAGAGGGGAAGGGAGCCAACAGAGATTGGCTGTTGGTTGGAGAAAAGTTGGAAAGAAAATAGACAAGACAGAGGAAGAATACAAACAAAGAGAAAAAATTAAAAACATAAGAATACAACAAAAGTGCAAAACACCATTCATATCACTGTCTTCCACACACTGATGCATAAAAACATTCTGTTCCAAATCTGGTAGGATATTAGTAAATCAAAAAATAAAATATATTAAATCTTGCTGGAAAGTCGAACTGTCTCTGTCAGAGTTCAACAGTTTCTCAGCCCTGTCTCTGACATCTCTCCAGATCACCAAACCCAGATCAGCTCTCGCAAACTTAGTCTCTCTTTTTTTTTTATACCGGGGATTGAACATAGGGGCACTCGACCACTGGGCCACATCCCCAGCCCTTTTTTGTATTTTATTTAAAGACAGGGTCTCACTGAGTTGCTAAGTGCCTCGCCATTGCTGAGGCTGGCTTTGAACTCGCGATTCTCCTGCCTTAACCTCTCAATTGCTGGGATTACAGGTGTGTGCCACTGTGCCCGGCTCCGACTTGAGTTCTTAAGGTATAATTTTGTTAGTCCTTTTTTTTTTTTAAAAAAAACGTGTTCTCCTTAGTTATACATGACAGTAGAGTATATTATGACATATTTGTATAAACACGGGCACATCTTATTCAAATTAGGGATGCCAGTCTTGTGGGAGATTCACTATAGTGTATTTATAGTGTACAAAGGAAAGTTAAGTCAGATTCATTCCACTGCCTTTCCTATTCCTGCCCCTCCTCCCTTCCCTTCAATCCCCTTTTGTCTAATCTACTGAGCTTCTATTCTTCCCTCCCAAATCCTTACTGTATGTGAGCATCCACAGACAGAACATTCAACCTTTGGTTTTGGGGGATTGGCTTATTTCACTTAGCATAATAGTCTCCAGATCCATCTATTTCCTGGCAAATGTCATAAAGTCATCCTTTTTTTTTTTTTTTTTTTTTTTTTTTTTTTACAGCTGAGTAATATTCCATTGTGTATATATCACATTTTCTTTATCCATTAACCTGTTGAAGGGCAACTAGGTTAGTTCCATAGCTTAGCTATTGTGAATTGAGCTGCTATACATTGATGTGGCTGTGTCCCTGTAGTGTGCTCATTTTAAGTACACTGGGTATACACTGAAGAGTACGATAACTGGGTCAAATGGTGGTTCCCTTACGTTTTTTTCCAGGTGTGTGGAGGGGGGAGTACCAACAATTGAACTCAGTGGCACTTGACCACTGAGGCATATCCCCAGCCCTAATTTGTATTTTACTTAGAGAAAGGGTCTGAGTTGCTTAGCACCTCACTTTTCCTGAGGCTGGCTTTGAACTTGTGATGTTCCTACCTTAGCCTCCTGAGCCGCTGGGATTACAGGTGTGTGCTATCACGCCCAGCCCCATAACAAGATTTTTGAGGAATTTCCATACTGCTTTCCAGAGTGGTTGCACCAATTTGCAGTTCTACCAGCAACGTATTGTGTACCCTTTCCCCCACATCCTCACCAACATTTACTGTTACTTGTATTCTTGATTGTTCCACTCTGATTGGAATGAGATGAAGTCTTAGTGTAGTTTTAATTAGCATTTCTCTAATTGCTAGATGTGTTGAATATTTTTTCATATGTTTGGTGAACATTTATATTCACTTCTGTAAAGTTTCTGTTTAGTTCCTTTGCTCATTTATTGATTGGGTTACTTGGTTTTTGGTATTAAGTTTTTAGAGTTTTTTATATATCCTAGAGATTAATGCTCTATCTGATGTACAGGTAGCAAAGATTTTCTCCCATTCTGTAGGCTCTCTCTTCACAATCCTCAATATTATAAAAGCTATGTATGTTAAACCCAAGTCAACATCATTCTAAATGGAGAAAAAATGAAAGCATTCCCTATAAAAACTGGAACAAGACAGGGATGCCCTCTTTCACAACTTCTATTCAACATAGTCCTGGAAACTCTAGCAAGAATAATTAGACAGAAGGAAGAAATTAAAGGGATACAAATAGTTCATATAGAAGAGCTCAAATATTTGCTGATGACATGCTCCTATATTCTAAGACCCCAAAAACTTCACCAGATAACTTCTAGAACTCATAAACGAATTCAGCAAAGTAACAGGATATAAAATCAACACCCATAAGTCTACTGTGTTCCTATACATCAATGATAAATCAGCTAGAAGAGAAATTAGGAAAACTATCCCATTCACAATAAGCTCAAAAAAAAAAAAAAATGGGAATCAATCTAACAAAAGAGGTGAAAGACCTCTACAATGAAAAATATGTAACACTAGAGAAAGAAATCGAAGAAAACCTTAGAAGATGGAAAGATCTCCCATGATCTTGGATAGGCAGAATTAATATTATCAAAATGGCCATACTACCAAAAGTGCCATACAGATTTAATGCAATTCCTATTAAAATTCCAATGACATGGGCTGCAGTTGTACCTCAGTGGCAGAGCGCTTGCCTAGCATGTGTGAGGCATGGGGTTTAATCCACAGCACCACAAAAAAACAAAAACAACAAAAAATTTTTTTTAAATATTCCAACAGCATTCTTCATAGAAATAGAAAAGCAATCATGAAATAAATACATTTGGAAAAATGAGAGGCCCAGAATAGGCAAAGAAATTCTTAGTGAGAAAAGTGAAGCAGGAGGCATCACAATACCAGACCTTAAATTATACTACAGAGCTGTAGAAATTTGGTGCTGGTACCAAAACAAACATGAAGACCAATGGAGCAGAATAGAAGACACAGAGACAAACCCACATAAATATAATTATCTCATACTAGACAAAGGCACCATTAACAAACATTGGAGAAAAGATAGCCTCTTCAACAAATGGTGTTGGGAAAACTGGAAATCCATATATAGCAGAATGCAATTGTTAGTCCTTCTGTTTTATCCCTCAGGAACAGCTACCAGTGTTTGCTATCACCGAAAGATTTACCTGTACTGCGCTCTCTTCTCTCCATCTTCTAAAGTTAGCAGTGATGACTTTTACTTATCACATACCAGGCTTTGTATAAATACTGTGTCACTCACAAAAGCCGTATTATTATTGCTGATTTATGAGAAAGGAACGAGACTGAAAGAAATAAGCTTATCCAAGATTATGTGACTAATATGTGCTTAGGAAAAGTCCAAAGCTAATTTGTGTCTGTCCAGGCACAAATATTAGCAGAAGAGTAAAAATTGATAAATACCATGAAGAAAAGCTGAAAAATTGAAGAAAGAGGCCCAGTTACTCCTGGCTGATACAGACACACCAAGTATGATCCGAGACATGCTGGCAAAGTCATCTTGGACTTTCCACCTATTTTCTGAAATAAGAAATCACAGCTGACCATGTGGACAGAGATGAGCTGACCTTGCTGAGCCTTGCACAAGGCACAGATCATGAGCAAATAAACAGTTGCTACTGTTTGAAGTTACTAATCTCTTGGATGGTTTCTCACCTAACAACAGATATCTGAAAAAAGGAAGAGTAAGATTTTAAAGTACGGCGGTAATTATGGGCATGGAGAGAAACTAGATTTTGCTGATCTATTAGATGTTTGTTTGATGCAAGGGAAGAGTCTAGGATGAGTCTGGTTTTGGACTGAATCACTAAGATAGGAAACATGAGTGTATGTGTGAAAGGGTAACGACCTTCAACATGCTGACTTTGAGATGCAGCTTTGGACCAGTCAAGTGAAGCTCTCTAGTGGGCAACTGTACATACAGGACTAGAATTAGGTAGAGAGATATTAAAAGGAGAAAGCTTTTTGTGAATCATCATCAATCAAACAAATGATAGCTGAGGTCATGAATTTAGACAAAGACAATTATGATAAAAATAAAAAGTGAAAAGAATGAAAGGTCAAAGTCAGACCTTGGAAACAGTGTACAAAACAGGAAAGAATGAAGAAGAATAGGCTCAAAAGGAGACTAACAAAGAATTGCCAGAGATGTAGCAGGAAAACAAAAGCCAGCCCTACAGAAGTTTAGGGAATCTGAATAAGAAAGTACCATGAATGTCATATCACATCACCAGGAGTTGAGAGGTGAGTGAGAAAATGAGACTAAGGATTCAGAGGCCTGGGCTTTTAATGAAAGGAGAAGATGCCAGAAGGAGGAAAATGTGGAGTAGAGGGAGAAGGTTTGTATTTTACTTTTCCAATGTGAAAAAGGCAACAGAGACAATAGTACTGCAAGAGAGCAAGTGAAAAGACAGCCATGGTGTCCAGATCAGATAGAGAAGGCAGTAAAAGTCAAAAGCCTTCACAGAACTCTCCTATTCCTGACCACTGCTTGGGAACAGGGCATGTAAACCAGGAGTAAAATACACTAGCATTTGGGCTGGGGTTGTGGCTCAGCGGAAGAGTGCTCGCCTCACATGTGCGTGGCCCAGGTTCGATCCTCAGCACCACGTAAACATAAATGCATTGCATTGTGTGCAACTAAAGCAAATAAATAAATATTTTAAAAAATACAGTAGCATTTGAAAAATGCATTGTTATAAAAGATTTCCCATACACATGCATATTCATATATATTGAATGAATGAAAGTTTTTTTCTTAGGAAAAGAGGCTTCTCCTTAATTTGTCTGCATATTATATCTGTCCGAGATTAGATTTAAGTGCTGTGGATTTAGTTAAAAATATAAGGTTTTCTGTATCCCACAAACCTGTGCTATCATAGATCTTTAACTAGCAACATGTGGCTGCTTAAACGTAAATTAAAATAAAACAAAATTTACAATGTCAATTACAGTAAAATCAAATAAAACAAAGACTTTCTTTCCTTTCAAGCTCTGGCCACACTAAGAAACCACATGCAGGTCAGGGCAGTACAGTACGGTGGACAGAGCAGACAGAGTGTGCTGCCGTCGCTGTGGAAAGCTCTCTTCTACATACGGCACTGTCACAGCCCCTTGTGGGACATCATGACCAGCATATACTCAGCCATGCCTCGCTGGCCACACGGGAGAGCTCACCCTGATTCAACCTTCAAAGACATGAATTTAGACATGAATTTGAGAACATGGTAGAACTACTGTTGTCTGCAGAATTCCCAATTTGGTTAAACAACGTAGCTTACTGGTGTATGAGTTATCCAAATTTCTAAAATATGAACTTTAATCCTTCATATCCCATCATCCTATATATAGGACACCCACAAAAACTAAATTGAGCACTTTTATAGGTGTCCTACACACAGGATGATGGACATGATGAGTTAAGAACATTCCTGTTGTTGGGGAAGATTACAGCTTCTAAGTACTATGAACCAACTTTCTGAAATACTCTCCAAGGGAAACTTCACACATATCCTAATTTAATTCTTACACAAATGTGGGGCTACCTGAGAGGTATATCTATGTATTTTAGAGATGAGAAACTGGTGTTGGTAACATTAGGCAACATGTACTCACATAGCTAATCAAAGTCAGAGTGTGGCTTTTGCCTATGATCTGTAAACCTATAAAGCAGAAGTTATTTCCATAACCTATAACCCACTCAGTAGGAAAAAATTACACTTACATGCCCATGTTCTTAGATTTTTAACTAAATCCACAGAACTTGAATATAATCTCTTAGACATATGAAATAACATGCCAATGAAACCTCATTTCCTCAGAGATAATACATTACTTCATTCAATTGTAAAACATATGTTCTTCAGGAAGAAAAACTAAAAGGATCATTCTCTTAAAAAAATTATTTTTCAAACACAGTCAACTTTTTACTTACCTTGTTGAGCAGCAAATGCTTGGCTAGCCGAAAGGAGCTTTGTCTGTCCTGGATTATACCTTGTTCCCTCTGGAAAAATGACAAGATACATCTGTGGGGCATAAAGGAAATTCAGTTGGCTTTTTTTGTGTGAGCTTTGTTATTGCTACTGTTAATCTACCAATGCTAACCCTATTACCACAGGACTTACACACAACATTTGTTTTATGCAGAGCAACCAAACTGTACCCATTCATTTGAGTCTGAACATAGCATGGACTATATGTAAAATGCAGCACTCATGGTGGTCCAGTCACTGAGCATCTAAAAAAAGTTCTAATAACATGCTAGTATTCACAAATTAAAAATTTAGTTGTGCAATGCTAACTTGTAATGAAATAACCTTTGCCCTCTATGAATATATAACATTTTATTTTATTTTTGCATTAATTTTTAATAACATTGTAATTGCACATTTATACTGGCATTCAGTATATTTCTATACAGGCATAGAGTATGTACTGACCATGCCCCAACCACCCTTTTTGCACCCTTCCCCCCAAACCCCAACATGACATTTTAAAAAGGTGCAAATTTTAGAAATTAATGTGGTTAAGTATCAAGACTAAAAATACAACTCATCTGAGGAAAATTATATATATATATATATATATATATATATAGAGAGAGAGAGAGAGAGAGAGAGAGACAGAGAGAGAAATTTCCATAATATAAAAGGTAGTGTCTGCATTTTGAAAGTTTTGTACAATATTCCTATTTTAAAGAACTTCTCTAATGCATTTGCAGCTTCACAGTAATTATATAAGTTGAAGTAATATAGTACCTATAAATAAAAGAGAGTATCAAGTATCTACTAAACAATACATTAATCTAAGCTTTTGTAATTACCTGCTTGGGAAGGTAAAAACAATAACAAACCCTTACCTTGAGAAGTGAGTTATAAGAACTACACTGATAGTTTTAATTGACAGTCAAAAGACAAAAGTAAAACATTCATCTTTTCAAATAAACGTGTAGAATAGGGACTTGGGATTTAACTGAGGGGCACTCTACCTCTGAGCCACATCCCCACTCCTTTTTATTTTTATTTTTTAAATTCTAATGTCTTTTATTTTTTTCATAACAGAATAAAATTAAAAATCAATTATAAGATAAAAAACAGAAACCACTCTAACATCTGGACACTAAATATACACTTTTGAATGATGAATGGGTGGCAAAAGAAACTAAGGGAGAAATTTTTTAAAATCTTACAAACAGTATCGAATGGTAGAAGGGGAGACTTAGGGGTTGGCTAAAACATTTGTGAGGTAGGATGTCGGTCTATATTCAAAGGACTTAAAAACAGCTTACTACCTGGACACAACCACATCAATGTTTATAGCAGCACAATTCACGATAGCTAGATTGTGGAAACAACCCTGATGCCCATCAATAGATGAATAGATAGGGAAACTTTGGTATATATACACAATGGAACACTACTCAGCACTAAAAGAGAATAAAATCATGGCATTTGCAGGTAAATGGATGGAGTTGGAGAAAATAATGCTAAGTGAAGTCAGCCAATCCCAGAAAACCAAGGGTCAATTGATTCCTTTGCTATGAGGATAGTGAATTATAGTGGCAAGGGAGGGGGGAATGAGAGGAATGAAGAAATGTTAAATAGAACAAAGGGGAGGGGGGAGGGAAGGGGAGGGGCAAGGGGATAGGAATAATGGCAGAATGTGTTGGACATCAACATACTAAGTGCACGTATAAAAAAAACTCAAATGGTATGAAAATACTTTGTGTAAAACCAATAATTTGGAAAACTGTGCTCTATATGTAATATGAAAGGAATTGCACTCTGCAAGCATGTATAACAAATTAAATTATCCATTCATCTACTGAAGAGCATCTGGGTTGGTTCCACAGTTTAGCTATTGTGAATTGTGCTGCTAGGATGTGGCTGTGTCCCTGTAGTATGCTGTTTTTAAGACCTTTGGGTAAAGACCAAGGAGTGGGATAGCTGGGTCATAAGGTGGATCCAATCCAAGTTTTCCAAGGTATCTTCATACTGCTTTCTATATTGGCTGCACCATTTTGCAGACCCACCAACAATGTATGAGTGTGCCTTTTTCTCCACATCCTCACCAACATCTACTGTTGTTTGTGTTCTTAATAGCTGCCATTCTGATGGGTGTGAGATGAAATCTTAGAGTGGTAATTGATTTGCATTTCTCTAATTGCCAGAGATGTTGAACATTTTTTCATGTATTTGTTGATTGATTGTACATCTTCTTCTGAGAAGTGTCTGTTCAGTTCCTTGGCCTTCAGTAGATGAATAGATAAATAAAATGTGGTATATACACACAATGGAGTATTACTCAGCAATAAGAGAGAATAAAATCATGACATTCACAGGTAAATGGATGGAGTTAGAGAATATAATGCTAAGTGAAGTTAGCCAATCCCAAAAAGCCAAATGCCAAATGTTTTCTCTGATATAAGGAGGCCGATTCACAGTAGGGTTGGGATGGGGAGCATAAGAGGATTAGAGGAACATTAGAATGGCCAATGGGGAGGAAGGGGAAGGGAGAGGGCAAAAGGGTCAAGGGAAAAAAAAAAAAAGATGGTAGAATGAGATGGATATCATTACCCTAACTGCATGTATGAAGTCACGAATGGTGTGAATATACTTTGTATACAACCAGAGATATGTAAAAATGTGCTCTACAAGTATAATATGAAATGTAATAAATTCTGCTGTCATTTCTAACAACAGAATAAAAAATAAATTTGGAAAAAAATTAAAATTAAATTAAAATAAATAAATTTAAAAAATCTTACAAACAAATGAGAATAGTGATATATCAAAGTCTCTGGGACTGTATAAAAGCAATTCGAAGAGGAAAATTTACAGTACTGAGTTCATACATTAAAAACTAGAAAGATACCAATAATCTAACACTATATCTCAAGACCCTAGAAAAAGAAGAAACCAAACCAAAGTCAACAGAAAACAAAAAATAATTAAAACCAGGGCCAAGTTCAATGAAATAGAGAATTTAAAAAACACACAAAGGATCAATGAAACAAAAATTTAGTTTTTTGAAAGGACAAACAAGACTGATAAACTCCTAGCCAAATTAACCAAAATAAGGAGAGAGAAGACTCAAATGAATAAAATCAGAGATGAAAAAGGAAATACACCACAGACACCACTGAATCCACAAGATCATGAGAAACCATTTTGAAAATTCATACTCTAAAAATCTATAAAATCTTGACAATTTCCTAGAGAGATAGATACTGACAGTTTCCTAGAGATATAGAGCTTCCTTACCCAAATTGAACCATGAAGATATAGAAAACCTAAATAGATCAGTAACAAGAAATGAAATTGCAGGAGAAAGCAAAAGACTTCTGTTGCTGCCTGGAGCGATTGCAGCTTGCGGCAATGATTCCAAGGGAGAAAATTCGGAGGCAGGATGGAAATGAAAAAGTTCTTTTATTCTTCTCTCTTCTAACTTCTCTCTCCAGCTCTAACAACCTCTCCAACTCCAACCACCCACTAACTAACCCTCACCCGGTTAAATATTTTTTGCCTTAACAAGGACAAGTGCTAACAGCTCGAGCTTACAGGTGCATCACACAGTGTTCGCAGGCATAAAAAGATTCTTAGATAAATGCATGAATATCAGGTGAAAATACTTGAACACCTTTATGGCTCTCAGCTAGTCGCCATCTTAGCTATCTCCTCAATTAGGGCTCTTACAGCCTTCCAAAAAGAAAAGTCCAGGACTGGACGGATAATTAGCTAAGTTCTACCAGGCCTTTAAAAAAGATCTAATTGAGGGGCTGGGTCTGGAGCTCAGGGTAGGAGCACCTGCATAGTGTGTGAGGCACTGGGTTCAATCCTTAGCGCCACATTAAAAATAAATTAATTAATTAAAGGTATTGTGTCCACCTACAACTAAAAAATACATTTTACAAAAAGAAGAACTAATTGACTAATCCTCTTCAAATTATTCCAAGAAATAGAAAAGGAGGATACACTGTCAAACAAACACATCAAGGAAAGAAAACTTCAGACCAATATCCTAGATGAACACAGATGCAAAAAATCTTAATACTGGCAAAATGCATACAAAAACACATTAAAAGCTGGGCGTGGTGGCGCACGCCTATAATCCCAGCAACTCAGGAGGCTAAGACAGAACTATCACAGGTTTGAGGCCAGCCTCAACAACTTAGTGAAGCTTTAAGCAACTTAGTGAGACTGTCTGAAAATAAACAAACAAACAAATAAATAAATAGGGTCGGTATGTGGCTCAGTGGTTAAGTGCCCTTTGGTTCAATCCCTATTACCAAAACACACACACACACACTAAAAAGATATTGCACCATGATGAAGTATGTTTTGTCCTGGGGGGATTGGGTGGGGGGGTGGATTCCATCAAAATAAAAGAAAGGACTAGATGAAGGGAGCTACAGTGGAGGGAGAAGACACTGGATAAGGGAAGAACAACAGAATGAATCTGACCTAACTTTCCTATGTATATATATGAAGATGCCACAGTGAATCTCACCATCATGTATATCCATAAAACACTAACTTTAAGAGGGGGGACCTATAAGTAGATAGCAGAAATATCAGTAGAGGGAAGGAAACAGGAGGAAGGAGAAGGGCAGGGAAAGGGGAAATACTGGAGACTGGATTACAGCAAAAATGAATCCTAGCATTGTGTACAAACTAAAAAGAACAAATTAAAAAAAAAAAATGTTTTTGGTACTGGGAATCAAACCCAGGAGGGTGTCTTAGCATCTCCAGGCCTGTTTAATTTTCCTTTTGAGACAGGGTCTTACTAAGTTGCCCAGGTTGGCCTAGAACTTATGATCCTCCTGCCTCAACCTCCTGAGTCACTGGAATTAATAATACAAATACAGAAAACAGGATAGCCATTCAAGGGAGAAAACTCTGCTCCTGTCATCCATGCTCAAATGGTGCCAGACAATAGCATCTATGTACACATCTGGTATAAGAATCGTTCCCTTATCTGAATGACCTGTGATTATAAAACTCCTACTTAACACACCCAAATGAGAATCTGAGTTTGCTTATGAAACAAACTTATTAACAGTGTCGTCCAGAGTTTATCTGAAAAAAAGGGGTAATGGAGAATGGTATTGTGGCAGTTTTGCTTTTTCAGCTCCCATACAAATACAAAATAAGCTTTTTGTTCATTTATATAAAAAGCTTTGGAACCCATTTTCTTTGCCTAACTTAGGAAGCATTAGATTGTTACAGACCTTTACATTTGATAATGTAGATTAACCAGATCTGTTATGAAAATGTAAAAAAAACTGGTAAAACTGAGAAAAAAAAATCAAAATGGACTGTTTCTTCAAGAAGAAAAATATAAACATTAGTTCCCCAAACCATAAATTTATGTTCATGAGAATATATTTTTGATCAGTAAAGTCTATATTCAAATGTATGAAAGCAATTACTACTGGCTATTAGTGTTAAGCTCAACTGTTCAAGATAAAATTATTTTCCCATGGTTAACTACTCATGTATTATGATCTCCTGCTCTTGGGTGTTTACTTTAAAAGATTGACAATCATGAGAAGGCAAGAGAAGGCTGTTCGTTCAGGGTCCCTTCGAGTGCTATTTCTTGCACTCTCCTTATGTGCCAGGTCCTACACATGAGACAACAAAACAGACATAGCCTTTCCCTTCACAGTCTTTACATGCAAATGAGGAAAAATATACAAGATAAATAAATAAAATTGTGCAACTACACATCATGACATGACTATAAGAAAAGAACACAACGCTACGAAGGAAAAGTTACACAGGGAACTCTGAACAGGCGATGGGATTAGGCCCAAAGAAGGGCAGGAGAATGAGTGTTTCCTCCAAAGCTGAGTGACAGGAAAGCCTGCTTGCTCTCTTAGTTCTAATCGGGGATGTCCTGAAGGGTCTGGCCAGAAAGTCTGGCATACAGATTTTAAAAGAAGCAAAGCTGTCACTTAGATAAGACAAATGATATTATTGTCTACATAGGAAATCCTAAGGAATATTTTAAAAGAAGTTACCATATAATAAGTAAGCTTAGCAATGTTATGAGATAAAAAGTCAATATACAAAAACCAACTGTATATTTAGATGTTATCAACAACAGGAAGTACTTTTTAAATGCTACTTTTAATAGCATTGAAAATGTGAACTTCTTTAGGTATAAGTTTGGCTGAAGACATAGAAACCATACCCTAAAAACTACAGAACACTAACGAGAGCAATTAAAGATGACTTAGATAAACAAATATAGGCTATTTACAGAACCAAAGATTCAATAGTGCTATATCAGTTCTTCCTACACTGAGTTATAGATTAATACAATCCAAATTGCACTGAATAAAAGCCAAAACAAAAGCCAAGCAAGATTTTTGTAGAAATTGTTGAGTTAATTCTATAATTTATGTGGAGTACAAAAAAAAAACAAAATAGCCAAAACAATTTTGAAAGCAAAGTATAAATTTAAAACCCAATATACCAGATTTCAAAACTGATTATAAAGCAAGAGTAATCATGAAAGAAAGGTACTGGTGCAAGGACACAAATACAGATCTACAGGAGAGAACACATGATCCACTATGTATCAATAACAGACCTACATAGTGCATTTATTTTAAACAACAAAGAAAAGATATCCTTTCCCATCTAAAGGTGATGGATATCTATATTAAAAAAATATAAACTCCTACCGTATGCCAAAAATGAACTTGAATGAATCACAGACCCAAATGTAAAACTAAATTACAATGTTTCTAGAGAAAATCTCAGCAACCTTGAGTTTACTAAAGATTTAATAGGACACAAAAAGCAAAAATTATGTGAGAGGAAAAACAAAGAAAATGAAAATTATAATGATACCTACATTTCCTAAAGATATTATAAAAATAAAAGGTTATCATCTTTTAATATGCACAGTCTACTTAATGCAGTGCGTAACATAAAACAGCATTGCAATTCGCTGCTTTTCAATTAAAACACTGATCTGCTTTAGAAGTCTGAGCTGGTGGAGGAAGGGCGACAGGACGTCAGCCCTGGCTCCCTAACGGTGGCCATCCCTGTGGTCAGCCTCGCACACTGCATCCTTAGGAACAGCCACTTCCCTCAGCAAGGAAACTGAAGCCATATTCTTCTTTCTTCCTCATGACAACAATGTGGGGCAGAAAGCACAAATGGAGAGTCAAGAGTTTAAAGTAGAACATTTTTTTCTCCTTCAGGTGCTTTCGTCTGATAACTTCTTTGCTATTGGTTTCAAAATGCTGTTAAAAAAGGCAGCCATCCTCTTTAGTTCCCAGGGGCACGGAGAATGTGGCCACAGAGGACGAGGAGCAAACCAGAGCACTGGGGCAAAAAAGGGCGCACTGCAGGGCAGCCTGGTGTGTCTGGACCTCATCTCAAGAAGCATGATATAAATGAAATTCCTGCTCAAGGACGAGGAGGAATGAGAACTACAAGAAAAAAACTACAAGCAAATTAAGTTATGTAGAGGATTTCTACAGCTATACGTGTAAATCTGATACGCTAAGTTTTTGCTGAAAGAACCTGAGATTCTGTTCTCTGTGATGACCTTCCATATTTAAAAAAAAAAATCTATTTTCAAGATATGATACACTATTTGAAACATGAGATGCTTCACCCTCTACTGGAAAATTAACAACCTATTTACATTAAAAACCTAGTCAAAAAGAAAACAACTATATAATTAGAGTTTTAAATTATAACCAACCACTGAACTGGACTTTTCCCATGCACTGGATAAGTTAATTATTAGAGAAATGTTATGAAAATATAAAGCACTAAGTGGCAGGCTCTTATTAAGTTTCCTTCGCCCTCTGATTTTTTTTTAAATATTTTTTGATTTATTTGCTTTTAGTTGTACACAATGCGTTTTCTTCAATGTGTTTTATTTGTACGTGGTGCTGAGAATCGAACCCGGGCCGCGCACATGCTAGGCGAGCGCTCTCTACCGATGAGCCACAATCCCAGCCCTCGCCCTCTGATTTTTAAAAATTCTATCTAGTTTACTAAATAGTTTTCAAAGCACATTTATGTACCAACAATATCGCAGAACTTAAAAACCCTGAATTGATTAGCTACACACTTTGAATTACTGCCTTTTCTTTCAGAGGAAAAACTAAAGAGGAAAAACTGCCAAATGTGGCGGGATACAGAATAGTTTCTTTCCCCAGTGAGCTCATTATTTATTCAGAACACAATGATTAGGTGACATAAACACATATTTGAATGTGGTGGGCAGGATAATGCCTTCCCTCCCTAGGAGGTCATATCCTAACCTCTGGAACCTGTCAATGTATTGTGTGACAAGGCAAGAGGGAGTTATGAGGGTTATTTATGGACCTAAAGACAACAAGGTTATCTTCAACTAATCAGAAGACCTAATATAATCATAAGAGTCCTTTTGAAATAGGAAAGAGGGAGGCTCAAAAGTCAGAACCAGAGAAATTGCCCATAAGGACAAACCAGGCCAGCCACCGCTGGCTCTGGAGATGGATGGAAGCCACAAGGCAAGGAATGCAGGCCACTTTTAGAAGCTGGGGAAGGTAGGAGCATGGATTTTCCCTAGAATCTCTAGAAAGGACCACAGCCCCACCAACACTTTGATTTCAGTCCAGTGAGACTTATTTTGGGGTGACTTTTAAGAAGGTTAAGATAACAAATCTGTTATTTTAAGCCAATAAGTATGTGGTAATTTGTTACAGTAGTAATAGGGAACTAAGACAATTAGTGTAGTTTGCAAACATGCTATTTAATAATAGCTAACAAATTAATAGTTTCTAATAAATTTAATGAAAATGGAAACCAAAGCTTAGAAAGTGACTTATGTAAAATAACAAAGTCTAAAGAGCAGATCTAGGACTTAATGCCAAATCTGATGCCAAAGGAGTACTCCCGTCTAATAGGCTGCCTCCCACTCCAAAAGAAACTTGGAAGAAAAAACATTAAGTCTCCATATTGTGGTATAAATTTACTAGCTCAAATTCTAACTATATGACTTTCATAAATTATGTAGTTATTTTTCATCATAAATGTTTCATTTGCATCCAAAATCAATAAGTACCTTGTGAAAATATTGTCCCAACAACAATTATGAAAATTATTTCTTAAAAATTTGTAATACAGATGCATTTTTTTAAATAAAATTTTGTAATCTCTTAAATAACACCAATATTGAGTACAAACTCATGTAGTCACAGATTCCTAAGAGAAATACTAAGCCATATGAAAGCTAACTTGATAAATAACATTCTACCATGTCAGTCACTTAACTTTCACAAGTAAGAGTATAATCTCTGCTTTCATCTAGATTCTAAGAAATTGGACCCCAGACACACAGTGATTCTAACACGAGCCTGCCAGTCATTAATAATGTGCTAGGAACATAAAAAGTGAGACTCTTGCCTTTGAAAAGCAACAAGGTTCTTTTGGTAACTCACAATAAAAAACTAGAATATCTGAATGAACCTTCCTATAAAAACAATTTGGAAAACTAGATATAACATCATTTTCAAAGTATCAAAAAGCTGACAAAGCCAGGCATGGCAGTGCATGTCTATAATCCCAGCAATTGGGAGGCTGAGGCAGGAGGATTCCAAGTTCAAGGCCAGCTTCAGCAACGTAAGCAACTGTCTCAGAATTAAAAATTAAAAGGGGTGGGGATGCAACTCAGTGGTAAAGTACTTCTGGAATCAATCCCCAGTGCCAATAAGAAAAAAGAAAAGGCTAACAAGATAATGATAAGACCAAAATTGAGCAAACACAGTAAAGCAGAAGTAAACATAGAATAGAACTTTTATCTCAAAAAATTCAAAAGGAAGCCGGCGCTGTGATGCACGCCTATAATCCCAGCACTTGGGAGGCTGAGGCAGGAGGATAGAGAGTTCAAAGCCAGCCTCAGCAATGGCGAGGCACTTAGCAACTCAATGAGACCCTGTCTCTAAATAAAATACAAAAAAGGGCTGGGGATGTGGCCAACTGGTCGAGTGCCCCTGGGTTCAATCTCTGGTACCAAAAAAAAAAGATTCAAAAAGGCAAGAGGAACAGAAATCAAAGCCCACAGCCTTCTGTTAGAGGCCGACAGGCCAGAGCAAAGGCGACACCACGCCTGCGGGGCCCTTCCACAAGCAAACAGAGGTGAACAGGCTGGGGGTGAGCAGCCCTGGCAGAAGAGCCCAGCTAGCCTCCAGCTCAGAACTGCTCAGATGCACAGTTCTAAAGGAGCCTTCTGGTGCCCAGTTTATATTAGGCACAAATGTCCTCTGAAAGAAGACAGTTTCATTCTAGGCTGCAACTGATCTCTACAAATAAATTTCCAAATGTAATTAGTAGAAAACAAAGATAACCAAGCACATGAGGAAAGCAAGTACCATGAGCAAGAACTAGTAGAAAACAAGACTCAAATGGACTCTAGATACTAAAATGATCAAATACATCTTTTAAATTATGCTTTTAATATTCAAAGAAACAAAAAGATAGGCCTGAAGAGTTAAACAGAAAGATTTGAAAAAAGAAAAAAACACATATCACTTCATATAAGGAAAAATGCAATGATTTTAAAAGATGGGAGTTAAACAGATTTGAGGTATACTGGATTATGCCTCAGAACAGAAAAACGGCTGCAGTGGACAGACATGAAATCTGAATACAGACTGCAGATCAAGTAACGGTGTGGCACCAGTGTTTCTGTCTCAGGTTTGACAAATGTCAGGGTTACACTGAGGGCTGGGGGGAAAGTAAGTGGCAGCTCTCCACACTGCAAAGTTCTGTAAACCTGAAGTTATTCCAACTTTTACAACTGATTAGCAAAATATAGGAGGAGTCTTCCATTTAGTATGCAGAACACTGAAGAAGGTTGCTCCCAACCCTATACCAGCACCGACAACAACACTGGCCAGCATGTACATTCACAACTTCAGAGAGCTGACAGGCTGCAAGGCAACCGCCCACCAAACACTTGAGGAAAGGGCTCAAAGGGGAGAAGAGATTCAGTACTTGTTTACCTAGGAAAATGCCAGAGACCACTAAAAAGAATTTGGTTAAAAATTGTTAACAATTTGCACAAGCCAAATGTGAATCAGTAAAATAGAAGAACCCCTGATAGCCACAGGCACAAGAATTCACCACAACCTGAAGGAGGGAAGGAAGTGGGGAGGAAGGGAGGAAAGGAAAAAAGAAGGAAAAGACAAAGGGAAAAAATGCTGGAGTCAGGAAGAGAATGGACATAGCCCTGGAGCAGAGGACCAGCCTGGACGGCCTCCCAGCCCTACACAGGCCCTTCCCTCCCTCCATCTCTCCTGCGCAACTGCAACCTTAAATTGCTGGAAGAAGAGCAAGAAAATTCCATCTATACTTCAGATGTGGATGAAAACCTAAGAAGGCTACGGGAAGAGAACAAAGAAATAAGCCTAGACAGAGGGAGGGCAGGATTCGTCCAAGCACACAGAGGGGGAAAGGCAGGGTCAGAGAAGGCTGTCCCCTGATACCCTCCCTAAGTCTGAATCAAAACAAAAATACTCCTCCCTTCCCTCTACCAAATCAGCAGAGCTCAGCAACATGTGCCAGAGTACTGTGGGGAAAGGGAGCCTGAGTAAAAGCTGGGCATGGAATGGACACTGAGGGGAAACTCTCCAATAAGACACCCTCCATCCTGAGCACCAAGTAATGAAAGCTACTGGAATCTGAACCCTTAAAGAAAAAACATGACCATAGCAAAGCTCAAACCCAATACAACTGCTGGCTGGACAGACTCCACCCCCAACATTGGGAAAAAGAAAGGTGCAACCATTTCCTAGTGTCGGTATGATCTGCCTCAGTGCCTACTAGTCTACCCAAGATGCCAACTTTCAAAATCTTAGGAGGTGTAAAAATGGCCAAATGAAAGCAGAGTCTGGACATAGAACCACCAGAAGTACTGGTCTCAGGCAGACACTGGATTTACAGCAAGGATGAGAGGCACAATCAAGGTTTGGGAGAAGGTGGACTATTTTCTCAAGCGGAGACTTCAGCACAAAGAGGAAATCATGAGAGAGAGTCAAAGAGAAATGTTGGGATGAAGGACCAGGTAACAGAAGAAGAATGCCTTTAACTGGCTCAAGCACAGACTAAGCACAGCAGAAGAATGATCAGTAAACCTGAAGGCAGTCAGCAGAAGTTACCCAAACTGTAACACAAAAATAAAAACAAGAATGGGGGAGGGCAGTTTGTGGGACAGGGTAAAGCATCCAAGAGCTATGGGACAGCATCACATGACCCAACACACCAGTAAACAGAGAAGAGAGAGAGAACAGGATAGCAATCTAATCCAAAAATCATAAATCAAAAATATTCCAAAATCCAAAATTTTGAATACTGACATTCCTCAAAAAGTTTTAGATATTGAAGCATTTCAGATTTTGATTAGAAATGTTCAACTGGCAAAGTCTACTCAAATATTCTCCAAAATTAATGATAGACACCAAACCATAGAGCCTAGAAAAGGAGAGAAAAGAGAAATGGACATTTTAACATGTAAATCCATGTCTTTAAATTCAAAACTTTTAAAAGTGGGTATACATATTTCCAATCTAGTTTGTCTTTTGAAGATCTACAAAATGACCCGCGCTGTGTCAAAAATCCACCACACTGTGAAACTGAATAGTCCCTTCTCCCACGTAGTGCCCGTCCTCCTGAGTGCATTACAACAGGAGGAAGGGCCGCTCTTCACCTCCCTTCATTCCATTGCCATCTGCCCAGACTGCAGGCAACCTCCTCTGTAAAAACACCTGGACAACATTTGAGAAAATGCTCACACTGGGTACCTCACAGGCTGACTGAGAGAATCCCTTCAACAGGAGCTCAGGCTGCTGCCCACAGACCTGGCAATTGGAGAGGTGGTAAAAGGGGACAAGAAGAAAAAGAAAAGAACTTGAGCCCCTGAGCAAAGTTTCAGAGCACTTGGAATGCACTGAAAGACAGATCCCAAACAGCCACAGCAATCATGCTGCTTTGTCCAGGGGGAGTCATGGGAAAAAGTCATTTGGCAGCAATTAGCATTCTTCAAATAGAAGATCAAGATTTTTGGTGTTTTTTTTTTTTTAAAGCAAAGTTTTGGAAAATAATATTCACATTGAATGTAAATATTAATATGCCTGGTTTTTCAAACAATTCAGTGTATAAAAGAAATCCAAATTTATACTGACAGAAAACAGTGGCTGCTTCTAGTACCAAATCTGATATAAAGAAGGCAGGAGTTTGATGAGCTCTGAAGAGCTTAAGAGTAGGGTTACCAAGCACATTGCCATTTTCTATTTATAGACTCCAAAAGACATCAAATGTTCTTTTTATTCCTCTTTAAGGTCAACACTGACAACCACCAGGAAAGGACTTAATTGTCTGCAGCAACCTTTTTGACAGCTAAAAAGAATCACTGACCTATATTTAAAGTTTTTGTTGCCTCAACAAAACTCTGAATTATTTATTACATATGGTTATATACTTTCAAACCCATTCTTAAATGTTAATTTAATTTAATTCTTAGATTACTAATTGAGAGCTGCTAAGGGAAAAAAAAAAAAAAAAAAAACAGCACTCTTACTGGAGTTCCTGTGTTCACGTAACGCTGCAGCTTTTTCCTCATATCTTTTTCATTAAATTTGGCACTTCGTTTTACATAGATTCCTCCATGCTGGCACATGAAAAAATGGGGAGAAAAAAGTATTTATTTTTAAAATAACCAACTGCCATAGTCATCAAAGAGGCAACTTTACTCCTAAAGAGTAAAGAATAAAACCACATTTCACAATTTAAGGTATATTTAATACGTTCAAATATTAGCACCTATATAACTTTGATAAAAATTTTGTTCTGACATTATTCCAATAAAATTGCATGCTATCCTATGAAAATACATGAACATTTAGTTTGTTGGTAGTTAAAAGTGCTTTCTTTCTTTTTCTTTTGGTACCAGGGATTGAACTCAGGAGCACTCGACCACTGGGCCACATCCCCAGCCCTTTTTTGTATATTATTAGAGACAGGGTCTCACTGAGTTGCTAAGTGCCTCGCCATTGCTGAGGCTGGCTTTGAACTCGTGATTCTCCTGCCTCAGCCTCCCAAGTGCTGGGATTACAGGCGTGCACAAAATATGCTTTCTTAAAAATATATCCTTTAAACCAAAAACTCTATTAATAATCAGATGGATCTTAACTCCCAATTTTCCACTGACTTCATTACAGAATCACTAATTAAGACATTTTAAGGGTACTGTAATCACTTCATTACAGTATCCTTAAAATGTCAACACTAACAACCTTTAGGGATTTAAAAAACCATCCCAGCTACAGATATTTACATGGCACTGGTAAGGACTAAATTTTGTTTCCCCAAAATCCATGTGCTGAAGCTCTAACTTCCATAGTGACTATATATGGACATAAGGTCTTTAAGGAGGTAATTATGATAAATAAATTAAGGTCATCAGGGTGAGCCCCTGAACTAATGAGTCTGGCATCCTTCTAAGAAAAACAAACACCAGGTATGTAAGTGCACATAAAAAGACCACATAAGACACAGGGAGGGTACTGCTGTCTGCTAGCCAGGGAGAAACCAATCTCTCTCACACCTGGATCCTGTATTTTAGGACCTTAGAAAATAAATGCCCTCATGCTAAGAACTTTACACATTAGCTCATTATTTTGCTTAATCTCTGAGAAATCACTAATTACTTTTATCATTCGTTTCTTAAAGTAACTGGCTACTGAACTCTATGTCTTTTAGTTTCCTATCTGACTTTTGTACTTTTGCACTTTTATATTTCATTTAACTATGTAGATAATCAGACACATATATACATATACACCATCAAATATACCAAATAAAAATTCTTCAAATTAAAATAACCCACACATTTGGGCTGGGGATACAGTTCAGTGGTACAGCGACTGCTCAGCATGCATGAAGACAAGCATTCAATCCCCAGCACCACAAAACAAAGCAAAAAACCATTTATTTATATTAAGTATATGTTAAATGTTAAAATAATTTTTTTTTAAACTGACCAACATATAAAGGAAAAAACAGAGGTAAGAAAAGTTACCTGAGAAAAGTACCACCCATACAATGGAAGCCACTTCAGCCCATCCTTCAGCACATAACGCACGTGTCCAAGAGCATTCTGCCGGATGGCCAGAATATCAGCAACAATCCAGTCAACTGCAAAGACAGAATCCATCAGTACATCCAGCATCCCTCCACAGAGACCACAGAAACAGCCTCTTCACAGCACTGTATTAGGAATATGCTATGAAAATAATTAGAATGTTTAAAATTACTTTAAATAAACCCCAGATACTTAAAAAACTTAAATTGTGGGGTTTTTTTGTTTGTTTGTTTGTTTGCTTGTTTTACTTTCCCCTCCAATTCTTGAAAGGCTTTTATTTCAAGGATAAAAAATATCACAAAGTACCAAGTAATTCAACAACAGTATTTTACAAATAATAACTTGAGCTTTTAAAATTAAGGCTAGGAGACATATTTTTCTTTTTTCATAAAAAGTGGGAAATTACAAGCAGAAAATGCTAAAGAAACTATCAAGGGTGACTAAATATTCTGGACACATATGTTTGACAAAAGGCCAAGGCCCTACATTAATGAGTCTCTGGACACAGTACTAGGTGACACTGGCATTCAGAAGGTCTCAGTTGCCTTACAACTAGGCTAGGTAGATGTGTGCCCCTTAATAACCAAAGGACGAGGTCCCTAACAACTATACTTACACCACTATGTTATTACCAACAGGTCGCAAAACCAAGAACAAAGCATGAGTGAGCTGACCACAGCAGTAACTGAGACCTCCTAGAAGTTGTGAGCTGGGCTTCAAACAGAAGAAATGCTGACCAGCAGGAGCGGGCCTTGCCAAAGCAAAGAAACGGGGACCAGCAAACTGGGTGCAGAAGATGGTAAACAGAGGAGACGCCTTAAACAGATGAAGAGGAAAGGAAACGAAGGGGACAAATAATAGTGTCTTAAGAACCAGAGAAACCAGGGCTTGAAAATCAATGGCTTCAAACAGTGCGTCTTGGTGAGAATGGAAGTGTAAAAGTGAAATGTGAAAAAAACTTCTAGCATTAGCAGATGAATTCAAGGGTGTGAGAGTTAAAAAATATATTTGTTAAGAACCTGTGGAAAGAATATAGTCCTAGCATCACAAGCATATTCAAGGCCATGGAAATGAGAACAAATGGAGTAAATTAAAGGAAAAAAATGTATGAAAGCCTAGGAAATAAGTCTGGAATTTAAAGAAATCAGAATAAAGTTTTAACAAAAGGAGACAGTTTTCCATAGACTACAAGATGACTAACTCTCAGTCACGTGAAATCCTTTAGACAATGCACATACTATCTAGACTATCCCGAAGATATAGCCATTTAAACACTAAAAATTAACTTTCTAGAAAAATCTTACCAATTATTGTAAATTTCTCTTTTTTTTAATTAGAGATTATCACTCACAGATTACCTTGTTCTTGATGCTTTTAAGACTTACAATTGTATACATAAATTTTGTTATGGATCCTATGTTCTGGTGCCTATGAAGATTTCTGCCTATGTTATTCCATAAATGGCAGCTGTGTCTATTGGTCTCAGATAGTTATACTAACTGGGCTATCAACTATGGCTTTTTCCCATGGTACACAACTATAGAAGCCCTCTCCTTCCCTTCTAACTTAGGATCAAATAAATCATCACTGAGACACAGTACTTTAAAATCATATCTTAAAAACATATAACCAACTCTGTAAAACATATAACTGTACCGAATTTAGAAGTAGATTTAATACTAAGAATTAATTTGACATGGCTCTGTATGGTTCCCAGGTTAAAGTACATCATGGTATATATTCGGGGGTATGAAGCTAAAAATCAGATTTGGCATTTTTTTCCTGCAACAATTATTTTTTAAAGTTTGGGGAATAATAAATGTATTTTTTAAAAGAAGCATAATTAGGATGTGGCCTTGGATGCATCTTTCAAGAACTGTTTTAAGAAGGTATGAGATTTCCAAACTATGTCATGGTCCTAATAAACTGCCCTGAGCTATGCCCTTAAACTTGGAATTTTTTTGTGGAAAAGTTAAACTAACTTTAAGCAGACATAAAGACTTAGCTTTTCAAGTGTCGTGCTGTTTATTCTCTGCTTTCGGGTTCAGTTAGGTATACTAGATTACAACCTGACACAATATCTTATTACCTTTGGAGTAATATCATATTCTAGTTCTGGCTAAGTCAGGATTTTCTTCAACGTGAAACAGAACTAAAGCAGGGTCTTGCGTCCTCATGAACTAACTTAAGCAGACAAAAGACATTAGCTTTTCAATAGTCTTGCTGTTTATTCTCAGCTATGTTTCAGATAGGTAATACTAGATTACAACTGACACAATAACATATTACCTTTGGAGTAACTATTCATATTTTACGTTCTGGCTAAGTCAGAATTCTTCAACAGTGAACTAACAAAGCAGGGTCATGCTTCCTCATGGTGAGGAGAGAGTGGAGGGAACAGGGAGGGTCAGCAACCTTTTATCTCCCTCAACCCTATCGTTCTGTTCTAACACTAGTTCCTAACTCATAAAGGTCTGCTGTAAAGAGACACAGCACATGGAGTGTGGCTGCAGCACTGTGCTAATGGTTAGTTCTCACCCTCACCACTGCTGTTAAACACCACCCATAAGCCATACACACCACTGGGATCACAAGATAACCCAAACATAAACGGCCTAAAACCTCAATCAGTAGATATGACACCTAAACAACAAGCCTCCAAGAAGTTAAGTAATTTATCCACAAACACACATGAACCAGGGTCCCTGACTTCAAAGCCCACCTCTACTTATGACAGTTGACTCACCACACATGCTGTTAGTCAAGCAAATTGCCCATCTAAACCCAGAAAAGCATTTTGTGAGCATTTGTGAGATTAAAAAGTTAAATAGTGTTCAAAGCAGAAAGTCAAAGAAGGATGAGGGGAAAGAATAACCATTATATCTTTGGTAACTCTGGTAAGAAATAAGTTAACAAAAACTAAGAATGTAGAGACAGCAAGGGCATGCCAAGTGAAAACAAGGGAGGAGGGAGACTCATTTAAATGTCAATTCTATCTGAACATCAGCCAGGAAACTCATTTATTCTGGCAGGCCTCGCAGAGAGTGAACTAGAAAGCCCAAGCTGAGCAGCGGCCCTTGAAAGGTTCTTTCTGCCAATTACATTTTCAGAGATATTCAATTGTGCCTTTTAATATCTCAAAAGGGTTTTTAAAAGGGCACCTACACAAAAGAGGCCAAGGAACCAAGTCTATGGGTAGGCTTTGGGAACCCCTGGAATCCAAAAACTACATGCAGATTTTATGGGTATGTTTTTCTGGGGGAAGGTTCCATACCTTCCATCACATACTAACTAAAGCCTGCAATTCTGAAGTCATTTAAATTCGTTCCTCTGGTATGTCCCCAAGTTGTGTATTTTTAGAAAGCATTCCAAAAGTAGCCTTCCCAAATTCCAACGGCTGGCTGGTATCAGGACCCAGTACTAAAGCAATACAAGAAAGCCACAGGTGCTTCGAGGCAGGGAGTAGAAGGAAGTGGCTCTCCACAGTGAGAAACAGAACCTTTTAGGTTAGTGTGGGCCGAGTGTAGAGTTCATGCTGCCACATGCTACATTCCATACCCAAACACAGAAGTAGAACTGTTGTCATGTATTGTGTTTTCACAAATGTTCTCCCAGCAGTTCTCACTCTGGAGGGATGCATGGAAAGACCAACAGATTAAGCATGGAAATGACAGTGGCTGTTATTTCATTCTCATTACTACCACCACAGCCTCCAGGAGTATTCCCAGTACTTATTCCGCACGTCAGTACAAGGACCACAGCTCTGTTAAGAGCAGTATTTCCACTAAAACCTTGAAAAGGGGAAGTTGGCAGGAAACTGAACAAGGAATTTCAAGAGGATCCTGATAAACAAACAAAATTCCATGTCAAATTAATGACTCGGTCAATAATAATTAGAAAATGTGGAGTAGATAATGTATCATAGGCCATTCCGTATGCTAGGCCATGAATGTCTTTTTTATCTGGATACCTGAGCCTTGGTAGAAATTCTTCCCCAACACCAGGACAAGAATGGCAGGACTGTCCTACTGGTTAAAAAAAAGGCCATCATGTCTAGACAAGCCAGCATCACAAGAAGAAGCTGTCATTTCTACTAAAGTCAAATGTAATTAGATCAAATACTCTGAGCCAGTCCCATTAATAAAGTTGGGGGAAATACACAGATATCTCATGATTCCTATCCACCCCTGCATCTCCAGCTCTGATCCTATCCATCTGAATGTAGTCATTCATATGCTAAACTGAGAAAAATTCACTTCAACTGCTTTCACTTTCTACACTTATCTAAGGTAATAAAAGCAACAAAATCATGAGAACAGCTGACAGGAAAAAACAAAGGAAAGCCATGTGTATGTGTGATCTTCCATTAGAGTCCTATCACTGATCAGGTGGTTTTTAGCTTTGCGCATACTGTATTTAATAAAAATGGAATTTAGGAAGTATGCAATCAAAAGTAGCTACAGGTTTGAAAAATATGGAGATTTTCATTTGTTTTTTGACTAAATTATTTGAAAAAAAAAAAAAAAAGTGCCTTAACCAGTGTCACCTTCCTGGTCTGGATACTGGACTACAGTTTTATAAAATGTTATCATTGAGGGGAACTTGGTAAAGGGGTTATGGGACTCGATACACTATTTTTACAAATTCCTGGTAATTATTTTAAAATGAACAATTTTTGAAAAGCACCTTGACCTAATTCAAAGTCTATTGGAGACCAGTTTCCTGTGATTCCTCTGACAGAGACTAGCAAGCTGGAGTTAAAACAATGGCATGTAAAGGGGCAAAAAGAGGTAGAGACAAGACCAATGGGAACAGAAGGCCATGATCAGTAAGCAAGTGTGCAAATGCACACACACCAGCCCAACTGCGCAGGCCACAGTCAGGAGTGCATAGGGTGCACACACTTTGACCCACCACTTGCACCTGCAGACAGCTCACAAAGAGAAGAATGGACAGTCTAAACAGCTACTTGTATAAGAAACAGGGGGAAAAGCGAGGAAACAACTCATTTACAAAGAAAGAAGTATAGACAAATTCAGAACTTTCACATTACTGACTTTCCAAAAAGTAAAATCACAAAAATACAAGGATAGAAAATCTGCATAGAAAATGCATGTTTTAACAACTAGAAAAAGGCCCCACTTCATTTAAATATATTAAAATATTATTTTGAATGCCCATGAACCATTTGTAGAAAAACCTAAATCTCATGCAAATGAAATACAAACCTGTGCTTTGATGATTTGCTAAATATATTATATTTTCTTTATTTTTTGGCAAATCTCCATATAGCAATATCTAAAAGATAAGACAAAAAGAAACATTACTTTGATATTTTAAAACACGTACTACTGTAATATACAAACTAAGACAATGTGAAAAATTTGACAAACACGTGATGTTGTAAATATATCCATAATTAATGAAAATTTGATTTCTCTCAGAAGCCTCACAGATCATAAATAGCTCATGTTCATAAAGTAGACAAACATAGAGCAGGTTAATGGTCATAGCATAAAACAGAATGATCAACATCTTCAAGAAAAAGACTACAAGCATTAATTGATTGCTAGAAATATACAAAATTATTCATAAGATAACTCTTCCTTCAAATAGCTTGCAAGCTAGTGGAAGAGACAGACATGTACACAGCAACTATAATGACACACAACACATGTATTATGAAAGTATAGTACATTTTAAAGAATTAAAAACTGCAAGGCTATGCATTTCTTAGGTGTGATTTCAAGGGATGAAAGGAAAATGTTCACAAACATAAGGTCAAATGAAGAAGCGGTGCTGGAGTCCTGGAGGAGTACACCAAGCAGTGTTGTTGTAAAAACTCAAGAGAGAGGAGCTGGTGAACTGGAGCAAGGAGGGCAGAAGGGGGACTGAACTGAATGTCAGGTCTTTTTGAGTACTATGCAAAAGATTAACACTCTATTCTGTAAGTACCAGGGAAAACATGGCCTGGTGATCAGAACTCTGTATCTCTATCAGGAACAGGCAGCACAGAAGGGCAGTTCAGCTCCCACACAAGGGAGGATCTGATGCCCTGAGAGCTTCCAGTCCACCTGTCAGCTACATTTCTTAAATCAGGTGGTAGAGACATGGGGTTCCTTTTATTAGACTTTTTGAAGTTTCACATTTCTTAAATAGTCCATGATAAATAATTTAAAGAAGCTGGGAGTACACTTCTAAAGACTTCAAAGGAATGACTGTTAATGGTGGGTTTTGCTTTTTTTTTAATACTTCCATTTTATGTGGTGATGAGGATTGAACCCAGAGCCTCACACATGCTAGGTGAGTGCTCTACCACTGAGCCACAAACCCAGGCCTTGCTTTGTTTTTAATTCAGGGCTTTTTTGTTTCTGTACCTTGTCATCATGGAGTATGCAAGATTATGAATTGGCTAAGGTTTTTCAGATCTAGCTCATCCACAGGGACTATCTTTTGGTCATGAAATTATTCATTAGTATCTTAACAAGAAAGAAAGAACATTAATGAAATATATTTGTAGAAAATGCAACTAGGTGACATAAAGTTCCAAGGTCAGAGACTCAGACTGAGGTTTCTGCCATCTGACAACCACATAGTGCTATGACTCTAACAAGTATAAATATATTCCCAAATTTTTTAAATAAGGTTTATCAATGACATAAATAAATACAGTAAATATAAATAAAACCAAATGTCTGATCTGTGTAGGGTTAAGATTGGGTAGACTCCAGATTGTGAGCCCATTTCCTTAACAACGAGCACACCCTCTTCAGGACCCTTGTGTACACATTTAATTTAAAAGCACTGCAGAAACGTGGCAGTGTTTCAGGTTTCACTTCCTTAGGATATCCAAGGTTCTTTGGAGACAAGCCTGGCCCCCAAGCTGAAGGCAACACTTGAACCATCCAAAGGCTCCTTTCTCACTTTCTTGCAGAGATCTATTAAGAAACTGCTAGGTTGCAGCCTTTGAAGATAGATGGCAAACAAGCTATTAAAAGGCAGTTTTCACAAGATTACAGATTACAGTGCCATCCACAGGAAACAGCACTTAAAATTTTTTTATGAACCTAAAAACATATATCACTTTAAAATCAAACAAGCATAGTGAGGGTTGAGAAGACAGCACAAAAATAAACACAATCATCTAATGTTTCTCAGTGTATGCAGAGGACTAAAACAGTATTGTCCAGCCTGGGTTTTACACTCAGGCGAGCTGAGGGTGTATAGAAACCAAGTTTCTTGCTCAAAAACCCATGTGCAGTTAACAGCACCAACAGCTTAAAAATATTCCACATCACCACTTTTGGGGTTCTATCCATTTACTGGACCTCCAAGCCAGCCTTAAAATACTACAATTTTCAAGCTGGGCACAGTGGCGCACGCCTGTAATCCCAGCACTTGGGAGGCTGAGGCAGGAGAATCGCAAGTTCAAAGCCAGCCTCAGCAATGGTGAGGCACTTAGCAACTCAGTGAGACCCTGTCTCTAATAAAATACAAAAAAAAAAAAAAAAAAGGGCTGGGGATGTGGCCCAGGGGTCAAGTGCCCCTGAGTTCAATCTCCAGTACCAAAAAAACAAAAACAGAAAAAAACAAAAAACTACAATTTTCTATTTTTGTTTGGGGATACACCATGAAACCTAAAGCCTTTGTAGAAAAAGCCATCTCTTCCTAGTAGATATTTCTACTTCTGCCAACGAATTTCTCTACCCTTAAAAAAATAAAAAGGGCACACAACAGATACATCAATGAACAAATAAAGCATATAGACTACATAAAAATTTTTTTTTAAAAGTTTGTATCCATGAACCCTACAAAACTAATGTCCCGCTTTGAAATGGCTTGCAAATAACTGGTAACTTCAGTATTTTGGTTGATTAGCTCAAAGTTAAATTCACTCAATCTTTAAAAACAAACCCTCAATGCTATCTGAAGAAAGTAAAAACAATGAATTCAACTGGGTAAAATGAACAGGGAAATGCAGTTCACTAGGGAGATTTTATATATACATGATTATACAAAGATTTTTCTTCCATACATGTATCATATTGAAAGAAATGCTATTTCCAACTAAAATGCAAAAGATGATAAGCCTTTGACAAAATATAATTTGGAATCTCAAAGTAGGTATTTGGATGACAGCCTCTTCTCTAAGATTTTCCACTCATGGCTTAAATATAAACTGTCTGGAATTCAAGAAATAAGAAGTTACAAAATACAAGAGCCTGTCATACTTAAGATTTAAAAGATCTGAGGTAAAGCAAGTGAAAGGATATAGTAAATCTTAACATAACAGACGCAAAATATTACTAAGCATTTAAATAGATGCTGATAAACCAAAGGCAAGAACGTATAAGTGCATTGCTGGCTCACTGAATATACTCAAAATTTTACGATAGTACATTTCTGAGAATCCAAGTTTAAACAAGCATTTCACACTAAGAAATATAAAATTTCTTCCATTCACTGAAGTGTAAAGGTTATGTGTTTAAGCCTACTAATGTGGAGGGAAAGAAAATGTTTTCATTTGAAGAATACAGATTTTCAAAAATATTTAATAATCACTATCTTATTAAGAAGTATGTAGCTGGGCGCGGTGGCGCACGCCTGTAATCCTAGCACTTTGGGAGGCTGAGGCAGGAGGATCACAAGTTCAAAGCCAGCCTCAGCAATGGCGAGGCACTTAGCAACTCAGTGAGACCCTGTCTCTAAATAAAATACAAAAAAGGACTGGGGATGTGGCCCAGTGGTTGAGTGCCCCTGAGTTCAATCCCTGGTACCAAAAAAAAAAAAAAAGAAGTATGTAACTGAGGATAGTAGAATGAATCAGACATCACTATTCTACACACATATATAACTATACGGTCAGTGGGGTTCTATATCATGTAAAACCAGAAGAATGAGAAATTATACTCCACCTATATATGATGTATAAAAGTGCATTCTACTCTCATGCATAGCTAAGTAAAAGTTATGGAACAAGTAAAAAAAAGTGCATTCTACTCTCATGCATAACTAAGTAAAAGTTATGGAACAAGTTAAAAAAGAAGTATATGACTGAGATAGCTATAATATTTTCAAAATCTTAAAAAAGTTCTGAAGAACAAACAATATCTACAAATGATGAGATCATTACATGATCGCGCACAGCACACCCTACACTCCCTCTGGTGATCATCCCTAAGTCACCCCCACCTTCTGCCAGCCCAGGGATGAGCATCAGCCCAGGCCCGTGCCACACCCTGTTCACACTCCAGGGCATGGGATGCGCTGGCCAAACTCACTCACAGTCACGTCCCTCACAGCCTTATTTTTCTACTCCAGAGCCCAGGACCCCAGATAGTCTTCAACAAATGTTTACTCAATCACTGAGTTTGCACTTTTGTATTTCACAAGTACGGAAATCTATGCCTCATTTTCAACATAAAATCAGTTTCTGAATAAACATAAATAAGACAGTTTAAATATACCAGTGAACTTTTAAAGACCTAATTTTGTGAATCTTCTAGCATTCTTACTTTAATCACATTAGCAAAATTTTGTTGTTTTGATTTTTAGTACTAGGGACTGAACCCAGGGCCGGCAGCAGCTCGGCAAGTGCTCCACACTGAACTATATGCCCAGCCCACATTAGCCACTTTTATGAATACATTTTACAGGTAATTTGTTCCTTCAAAACAAAGCACATGAATACCTAAGGTGCTTTTTTTCCCCTCTCTCTCTTGAATTTTATAATTCTTTAGGTAATTTTAGATTGATCATAATTGTTTCTTCATAACTGATTGTTTTAGGTTCACATCCACTTTTTAAAAAATTCATATAAAATCCGAGTCACGGCACCAAAATGAAAGGTAGACAAAACACACACTGGGACCGCTGTGTAGAAAAGGAGTGGATTTTATTAATCAGCCGAAGGGACACGTGGGGGGAAGGGAGAATTGGCGCGTGGAACAGGAAAAGGGGAAAAGAAAGAAGGAGAAAAAAGGGCCAGTTTGAGTCTGGAGAGCGCTTAAGTAGTGGACCAGTGGTCTAAGGGAACCCCCAGAGGGAGCCCCAGTTCCATAGGCCACCGGGGGTCAGGAGGCAAGCCCATATGTCGCAATTGGCTCAGTAAGGCACTTGGGGAGTGGTCAGCGGCATGGTCAACCTGAGGCGTGGCCAGCAGTGTGGCCGACCTGGGGTGCTTGGGAGTCTCAAGGCGCCTGGGGTTGTGGCTAGTTGAGCTACCTGGGAGGCGTGCCTTCCCTGCCCGGAATCCAACCTTTTCATTTAATTAATCCAGAAGCAAAAAATAAAATTATATTTTGAATAATAATTTTCATGGCAAATGATACACTAGTTCTTATTCTGCTTTAGTCAAAGAATATAGTCAGTATGTTTACCTTAACATACTGGCTTTCTTTTGCAAGGATTGGATTAAATGTAGACTATTTTCACTTTACTTTGATCATATTTTAAAATTGTTTTTAATTTGCTTCCACAGCAGGTAAACCACTTGAGGACTTTCTCTTTTGTCTTATAACAGGCATTAAAATGAAATTAATGTTTAACACCCAAGGCCTCCAACTATCATCCCCATAGGGGACATAAAAATATATAGCATTCTTGCTTTGTTTAAAAAAAAAAAAAAAAGCATTCATTTATTTTAATAAAGTCCATTTTCCTCCAGCATGTAGAACCTGAAACATAATACACATTTGGAAAACAAAATTCCTTGTCGTTAAATACAATGATGTTGGAAGGAATCATAATATGCCACCTTAAAATATGCCCTGTGGCCTAAGAATTTCACTAATGGCAACTGAGAGACAGCAGGCACAGAAAGAAGGCTCTGCCCCCAACCCATCTGCCTGAAGGCAGGGCAAACATCTCCCTGTGTAAGGTGACATGATGTCCTTTTGTAAAACTGTTCCCTTCTTTCTCATCAAGAAGACTAGAAACTGCCATTGTCAGTCTACACAACAAACCATACTAAACCACCCCTGTATGCCATACATTTCCTGGTCACCGTCCCCACAATGTACCACCCATAGTAGCCCAAACACCCTTTTTCTTTTGCTTAGTCACTTTTTCACTGAATCTGAGCCCACCACCTCCCCATGAGAATTTGATCTAAAGTCTTGAACCTCACCACACCTATCTGTAGAATGAATGCAATAACAGTAAACTACTCCCTGAGGCCATGTAAACTGCTTCACAAAACAGACGGAAAATGTAACCCCTCAAAAAAATGTCATATTGCTGTTATTATCCAATACCAAAAACTGTTTCATTCAAAACTGTTCTGTGATTAATAGATAAAAGGGACAGCTGTCTAGTCTATTTTCCTCTCTCCCAAAAGTCTCTGAATACTAGCAATGCAGCTATAATTTTAACTTGAATGACTGTACATACTATTTACACTCTATGCTTTCAATCATTTAAAATGAATCATAAGCATAGAGTGAATGAATTTTTAAATGGTTTTGTTGTTTGTTTTCTTTTGTTTTTGGTACTGGGGATTTAACTAGGTGCTCTACCTCTGAGCTACACCGCAGCCCTTTTTATATTTTTATTTTTTATTTTATATTATTTGGTACCAGGGATTGAACTCAGACACACTTAATCACTGAGCCATATCCCCAGCACTTTTTATTTTGAGACAGGGTATTGCTAAGTTGCTTAGGGCCTTAATAAATTGCTGAGGCTGGCTTTGAACTTGTGATCCTCCTGTCTCAACCTCCTGAGCTGTTGGGATCATGGGCATGCACCACCACACCTGGCTTTATTTTTTATTTTGAGACAGGTCTTACTAAGTTGCTGAGGCAGGCCACGAACTTGCAATCCTCCTTTCTCAGTTCCTAGAGTCAATGGAATTATAGTGAGCACCATCATAACTGGCTTACATGTGCTTTTAAATGAATTTTTAAGTGTATTTTTATGTCAAAGAGTCATGCCCCAGGTAATGACACTTTGGTCCACCATGGACAGCATATACAACTACAATGATGATTAATAGTGATGCTGAGAAAGTCTTATTGCCTAGTGACAACAGCCATCTTAGTGACTGCAGTACTCCTGTGTCCGTGGTGATGTGGTGTAAATAAGCTCACTGTCATATAAAAGTACAGCCATACAATTGTGTATGGTAAATAACACTTGTTAATCAAATACTACTGGGGATTAATGGGGCACTTGGATCACATCCCCAGTGTTTGCTAGTCCTAAGTGCCTCGCCATTGCTGACTTTTGAACTATTGCGATATTTTCCCAAAGTGCTGGGATTAGAGTGCGCCACCGCGCCCGGCTGTATCCTATTTTTATTGCTATTTTAGTCTACTTATGAAAAAAAATTGCTGCATTGTGCCTGTACAATGCATGTTCACAGCATCAAGAAGCCATGTTGGGAGACTGTCTACGTCTGTGTAAACACACGGTGATATTTGCACAATTAAATCACCTGATGACATACTTCTCAAAACATGTCCCTATTGTTAAGCAACACATGACTACATTACCAAGTAACCAGCAAGAGATTTGTACTATAAAGCATACAAAAACTGTGGTCCTATGTTTGGTTCAATTTGAAATATTTCATTGCACAGTAAAATCATGATGCCTTCCTGAAACAAGATTGAATTAGTAAATTGTTATTTGGATAATAATCAGAATGCAAGACAATTATCACACAATATCTAAATCAAACCTCAGATTACAACACTCTTCTATATACGTGCATATTTCTTGGTACTGTTTTTATTTTAAAAGTGTATTTTTTTCCCCTCAACACTCACTCAATTAGGCAGTTTCATTTATTATTTCCTTTAGTCTTCAAAAAAGCATGACAAAAATATTCCATTTAAGGATGAGAACACTGAAGTTGAACAGCTGACTTGATTCACTGGACACACAGTGTAGAAGAGAAACAGAAATTAAACCTAAGTTTCTTACCCCAAGATACTCAAGTCTTTCAACTATGGTAAAACTATTATCTTCAAAGTTTCCAAATAAAAAACGTCAAGGCTTTCCATATATTACAGAATAAAAAGAACCAAAAAATTTTCCTACACAAATACATATTAAGAATGGGAGTGAAGCAATGTGTCAGTGCACAGTTGGCATTCTGCACCCACTGACAGAATCACCTGCTAACCTAAGCAACAGCTCCACCAGTGAAGGACACTGTGAGATGCAGCTGTGCGACACCTTTATTTCCAAAGTTCTTTGCTAATCCCCTTATTTTGGTCTTTATCTCACTATTCATTCAGGGTTTTTCTCTTTTAATCAACTTCTTTCTGTGCTGCTAAATGATACTACTTGAGGCCAGAGACTATTTTATTAATCCAAAACTACTTTATTAATCTGTGGTTAGCACCTAATGAGGCTGAAACTTAATATAACTCTCCTTTCCAGGTATTGTCAACCCTCATTTCTTTCTGCTTCTAGAATTCTCACCCCAAGATAGGAGATAGCAAAGCTGTCTTCCAAATAGCACTTGCATTTATGCATATATAACTGTCCTCTAAAATATCCATGCAGCTGGGCGCAGTGGCGCACGCCTGTAATCCCAGCACTTGGGAGGCTGAGAAAAGAGGATCGTGAGTTCAAAACCAGCCTCAGCAATGATGAGGCACTTAGCAACTCAGTGAGACCCTGTCTATAAATAAAAATACAAAAAAGGGCTGGGGATGTGGCCCAGTGGTTGAGTGCCCCTGAGTTCAACCCCCAGTACCAAAATAAAATAAAATACCCATGCAATTCTTCATTGTGGGTTTTTGTTGATAGTTCCTAGAGAAACAGAGGAAACAAAATACACCTTGGAGCATTACGTAATCCAAAAATTTGCAAAAACTACAGGCTTTTACTGACAAATAAAAAATACAGTTTTCTGATTTCTGGCAGTTTCAGAATGCCTTCTTGCACAATGTCTCTAACCTTACTCCTGAGGGTGAAATTCAGGGTTCTTCCCTCTTTATTTAAGTAAAGAATAAAGAGCCTCACTAAACCTGTAGTTACTGTTAGACCAAAACTTGTCCACTAGTCCTTACAAGTGAAATTCACCTACACATCCATAAAAATTCAGAGTGGCATTCTCTGTAGAGTACTGTGCCTTTTCTCTTAAAAGGGAAAAACCAAGTCAAGTTATTGACTCTTCCCTTTATTGCCAGTTCCAAGAGCTTATAATTTATAGAGGGGTCAATATATATGATAAGAGATGCTAATTTCATGTTGAAATTATGTTAATGTTACGTAAAAGTAATCTTGACATTGAGATAGGGTGAGACCTTGACAGACGAGGAACAACTGGGATTTGAGTTAGAATTAAGCATACAGAAGAGCAATCCAAAGGTACACTGTTGAGAATATTCTGACAAAGAACAAAGGGAAGAGGGAGGAAGAGTAGGGGGACTAAAGTGAAACCAAGGAAAGGAGCCAGAACAGAATTTAGCCAGACTCGAATGCTGTGCTTAGGAGCCTTCACATTTGTTCTCCTATCAATTGAGAATTTATTTTCCCTAAACACATCATGTTACTATGTTACTTGTATTTCAAGTAAAAATTCAAAGTAGTTCATGACAACTGATAACAGCATTCTTGAATAACCCCAGCAAAGAGTTAAAGAGTTCCTTTATTTGTTTCACAAAACTAATAAATGCAACACACCAACAATTTCAGATTATTCTCTATTGTAATTGTCTGTCCTTGCTTTTCCTAGCATGAATAATTTGAGAACAGGGAACACATTTCAAGCGATATAACCATAAAACCTGACAAAGCTTCTTCAGAACACAGTGACCTTGAAGCTAGACTGCCTTGGACTAAATAAATCCTTGCTTGAGGACTACAGGCAGGAACTACCTCTGCCTCAGTTTCCTAACGGTAAAAAGGGAAGAACAGTGTCTACCTTGCAAGAATGAAAAGACCCACATAACAGAACAACACTTGTACACAGTAGTATTCACTAAATGCTAACCCTCCCTTGTTTTTTCTTTTCTTTTCTTTTCCTCAGTTCCAATCCAAGCCCTTCTGGCTCCTCATAAAACAGATCTGGAATTCTTTCAAACCTTGTGATGTCTATCTTTCTACCACTCAGCCATCACCTCTCACCTGGATTACCACAATATCTTCCAAACCGGCCCCTTTTCAGAGTCTACACGAAAACATGTCACTTGCTCAGGGAAGCTTTTCCAAACCGCTACCTCCTCCCACTAGGCTAAACAAACTCACACAGTACAGTAAATTTGAATTCTCTTGTTACTGCTTATTTTCCCCACTAGAACATGAGCCCAACAAGAGCAAGAACCATGTCTGTATTCTTCTTCACCCTTTCATAACCAGCACAGCTCACCCAGAAAATTGTGCACACACAAATATTTGTTGGATGGATGACTGATTTATTGCTAGGTTCTAGAGCCACCTTATTGAAAAATCATTACTGAGTACTGGATTGTTGAGCTATTAATATCAACTTCCTCTTAAGAAACATAAAATAAGAAAATTAATACTATTGAAGAAGCATCAACTCTCAGTTTCTTCAGCTCCTCAAAATTAGACAAACATATGAAGAAGGAAATGCACACTGAGTCACATTCTCCTTTGCTTTCCCTCATGATGGCACAGGAGAGCTATGCAAGGTCACTATGAAGCACCCCTGAGAAGTTCATCTAATGACAAGAGTCTTCCCACAGTTCAAACATTTATATAAATGCTCTTGGAAGAAACCTAAAGTTACACACCAAACCATTATACACCCGAGAAAGTGGAGGCAGGGGGAGTAGGAGAAACTTTTAACTTACTTAAAATATTCTGGCAGTGTCTGAATGTGTTATTACATCTGTGATTTAAAATTTAAAAACAAGACATTAAAAAAAACTTTACACAAATGCAACTCAAATAGCTTGTTTGTTTACAGAGGTTTATATCTGCAAAAAGTGTAAAAACAAAGTTCTGATAACATTTCTAAGATTTTTTTATCTCGCCCTATGTTGTTATACTGGAATTGTATTTGACTGGAATTGTTTGATTTCCTGTATCAAAGATCTATACAGTTCTCCTTAAGCAAGCAAATGCAAAGGCACATCCAAGCCCCCTAGTCTTCCCTGCCCAGCCACACCTAAGGGCAGGAGCCATTTAAGGTCTTCTGGTGGATGATAAGCAGAGGGAAAAACTGCAAATATAATCCATTCACATTCTGTTTAAGACTAGGAATACTAGAGAAGACTCTGGGCGGAAAGTGGAAAGAATTCAGACATGTAATAAGGCAGAGTTAGTATAGATGAGTTGTACGGTGTCTCCTTCAATTCCAAAAAACACATGCTCAATTCCAATAGTTTAGCTGCTTTCACAGCAAGACACAGAATGCACACTTAACTCATTAAGAGTTTAGGACTCAGATGGGCGAGGTGGCGCACACCTGTAATCCCAGCAGCTTGGGAGGCTGAGGCAGGAGAATGGTGAGTTCAAAGTCAGCCTCAGCAATTTAGCGAGGCCCTAAGCAACTCTGTGAGACCCTATCTCTAAATAAAATATTTTTAAAAGGCTGGGGATGTGGCTCAGTGATTAAACGTCCCTGAGTTCAATCCCCAGTACCAAAAGAAAAGAAAGAAAAAATCAGTTTAGGACTCTTTTGATGAAGTAGTACTACAAAAAGATTATAAACAGTTTCTAAATAGAAAGTCTTTATTGTCTTTGAGGATCTTGAAAAATGTTTAAGTTAAAATATGAATCACTAAAGAAATTAGGAGTATTTGGAGCACATCCTACAAGCATCAAACTCTGACTTATTTATCTTGCTTTCCATGTTTTTCAAACTATTTTACACTTAAAGCAGGTCAGCTGAAAAGCTGTTTATTTTATATAAACTAAGAATCTCACACTTATTGTTACAATATGTTAATACTGGCAAGGGAGGGGATTAGCAGTCAGAGCCATTCATGGAAAATACATTTTGAAGTAAATTCCAAATGCTACCAACCGATTGAAGCAAGAATAAAATCGTGATTAAAATACTCATTAGGGCTGGGCGTGGTGGCGCACGCCTGTAATCCCAGTACTTGGGAGGCTGAGGCAGGAGGATCACAAGTTCAAAGCCAGCCTCAGCAGTGGTGAGGCACTTAGCAACTCAGTGAGACCCTGTCTCTAATAAAATACAAAAAAAAAAAAAAAAAAAAAAAAAGGGCTGGGGATGTGGCCCAGTGGTCGAGTGCCCCTGAGTTCAAGTTCCTGGTACAAAAATAAAATAAAATACTCATTAGGTGTCAATTAAGAGGCATGAATCACATCACTAGACTATTGGCTTGCAAATATCAATGGTCTGTTTTTATTGTTTTTTACTGGAATAGAAAAAGAGAACAATTTTAAAAAGAAAGTCTTCTGACATTTGAAAAAACTTGATGTTACTTTTTCAGTTTCACAAAACAGGTTAAGATTTTTCATTATCTATCATCACTACTCCTTATTGTCTGTGCAGTTACCTCCACATTAGCATACATCTAGACTCCTGTGATGGAAGTGAATATAAATGCAGCCTCACCTCAACTAAAGATGGCAGCAATGAAGTTGCCTTCACTCCTCTCAGGAGTCCTAGCCACTCCTTTTGCCATCCTGCTTCCTGTATAGCTTCCCACAAGCTTGCCTTCAACTCTGGCTCAAGGACACACATCTGGCTTCTTATTTGGAGTCCAGGCACCCCACATTTAAGTTCCTACCTATCCTATACATTTTTTTTAAAAAATGTTTAGTTGTAGATGGTAGATGGACACAATATCTTTATTTTTTTTATGTGGTGCTGAGAATCAGACCCAGTGCCTCACAAGTGCTAGGCAAGCGCTACCACTGAGCTACAACCCCAACAGTCAGATACATTTTTTTAGGACACGTGAACACACCCAAATGCCAATGTCTTCGCCGTATTATATATAATAAAGTCTCAACACGGAAGTTATATTTTCTCTAATTTATCAGATTTCCAGTTTTGTTTCGTCTTGTGGTTTTTTTTTTGGACTTTGTGGCGTATATATCAGAAGATAATAATTTCAGAATCAAGAACTAAAGGAACATTAAGACATGAATAAGAAACTGCTACTGGTTCTGAAAATAAGACAACTAATCAAATGATCTATTTATGGGATATGTGAAGGTAAATATATATTTAAGAAATGAAAATATTATGGAAAACGATTTTAAAAGTACCATTAGCATAAGGAACAAGGCTCCTTTTATTTTAGCATGCTAAAGAAAGCAAAAACCTAAAAAAAAGAAAACAAAAACCTAATGTATTAAAAAAAAAAAGTAAATAATTCAATAGGACAAAATTAAACTAAGAAATAACAACAAAACACTGAACAGGCAGAACTATGGCATTCACTACTGTCAGGGCTGAATGGTGGCTCTAGAAAGCACATCTGTGTTTTATGTCTGGGAGCTCATGAATGTTGCCTTATTTTGAAAACTGCAGGTATTTATGTAAGAATCTTGACAGGAGCTGATCATCCTGGATTATATGAGTAGACTCCTAACCCGATGACAGGTGTCCTTATATGAGAAAGACAGAGGGAGACTGTCTTTTTCAACATAAACCAGAGCTAAAGGCAATTCACAGTACTGGACCATGAGAGAGCAACTAGAAGGATGAGGTCCAAAGTCAAGGAATGCTACAGCAACCAGAAGCTGAATGAGACCAAGAACAGTTCTCCCCCTGGAGCATCTTCTTTGAGGGATCATTCCCCAGTCTGCATTTTAATTTCAGACTTTTAGTCTCAGAACTGTGAGAATAAATGTGTTTAAGCACCTAAGTTTGAGGTGTTCTGCTATGGCAGTCCACAAGAAAATTAGACATTTAAATCAATGCCTTTTTTTCTTTTTAATTTGATTTGGCAGTATTGGGGATGGAAGACAGGGCCTGGTTCATGCCAGACAAGTGTTCTACTACTACTGAGCCACATCCCGGGCAACCCCCTCTTTTTTTTTAATTTTGGGACAAGGTCTTACAAATTGCCCAGGTTGAAGTGAAATTTGGGATCTCCTGCCCCATGCACTACCATGCCTGGCTGAATCAATGCTTCTCACAATAGTAAAAAGACTCATGTTGATTTTCAATGAAGTGGCATGGACAAAATTTTAAAAATTCATTTTACATATTCCAAAGGAATAAAGAGTGAAGGTATACTAGTAGAGTTTCAGTACTAATGAGAGACTCTGGAAGAACCTAAAAGGATAAACTTAGTAAAATTGACTGAAATTTTTTCCCTTCTCAAAGATACATATGAAAATAGGGAAGAACAGATGTCTACCTAGACTCCAGCGGGATACCCAAGTAACTTGCTGGAAGCAGATTTTCCTGCCAAGAACAGGTGGTAAAGTTCACGGACCTGGGGCTGGGGTTGTGGCTCAGCGGTAGAGCACTCACCTAGCACGTGCGTGCACGGCCTGGGTTTGATCCTCAGCACCACGTTAAAAATAAATGCATTGTGTACACCTAAAGCAAATAAATAAATATCTTTAAAAAAAAAGTTTATGGACCTACTTCCCTTCAGCTTAAAAATTCTATGAAAAAAAAATATATATTCCACAACAACTACTATGAACAATTTCCTTTTAAACCTAAAATTCAAAGGCATAGAAATACCATTTTAAAAATATTCTAATCTGGGCTGGGTTTGTAGCTCAGTGGTAGAGCACTCACCTAGCACATGTGAGGCACTGGGTCCAAACATCAGCACCACATAAAAATAAATAAATAAAAGGTCCATCGACAACTAAAAAAATTTTTTTAAATATTCTAATCTAAAAATGCTTCTTCAGTGTGTATAACCTGATGAGTTTTATTTAGAAACTTATATCCTCTTAAATTACTAAAATTTCCTTCTGAAATGAGTCAACAGTATTTTATACAGAATAAGAGGATCAGCAATAGCCTTGTAAATGAAAGCTGACAATTCAAAGTCTGTTTAAAAACTTCTCAAAGTTAATGGTGAAAAATAATAGATTAAAAAAAATAAGAGTTGGGATTGTGGCTCAGCGGCAGAGTACTCACCTAGCACGTGTGAGGCCCTGGGTTTGATCCTCGGCACCACATAAAAATAAATTAAAAAAAGGTATTGTGTCTAACTACAACTAAAAAATAAATATTGTTTTTAAAAATAAGAATAAGGTGACAAAATGTCCCTATAAATCTTTTCATTTTTTATATTTGAAGATAGCTATTTATTCCTCTATTGACTTATTCTTAAAGAAAACCATGAATAAAATATCAGAAGGCAGCCCTACTTACACAGGACACCCAGATTTTGGAAAAATACTGAAACATTCAAAATACTCTGCTCTGTCACTAAGCAGCAAATAACACCTTCAAAAGATCTTGGGTCTACATTTTTTTTTAATATTTATTTATTTGCTTTTAGTTGTACACAATGCGTTTTTACGTGGTGCTGAGGATCGAACCCGGGCCACGCACGTGGTAGGCGAGCGCTCTACTGCTGAGCCACAACCCCAGCCCCATGTCTACATTTTTAATAACTGTTCATAAACTGCCTCTGATGATCAGTGAGCAATTACACACAGGATCCCTGACAAGCTTTATCAAGGGACACTCATTAAGTAAAATTTTGAATTATACTTAAGGATCAGAGGACATCCTTTCATAAATACATGAAGATTATGAATGGATACACTGGACTCTTTTACTAGAAATAAGGAAAAAAATCAGTAAATTAAATGTTTTTAAAACCACTTGCTAGACTGTGCCAAGAATGGGACATTTTAGTCAGCAGTATACAAGGTAAAGCATGTAATTTCAGAAATACTGTAAAGTTTTACAATCGTTTAAAAAAATAAATTTCTAAACACAAAAGACTCCAATGGCATATTCTACATTACACTGTGTGGAACACACTATTTTTTAGACAAAAGTAAAACAACCCATTATAGGTAGAACAAATTTTCCAAAAGGTGACTGGCATGTTCTGAGTTGTACTATGATGCAAAATTAAAACCTTAACCATGATAAAACATATTTTTAAACTAACCGAGTGAAGTAAGAGCTTGGGGCACACTGATCACCCTTAATTTGTGAAAATTTTAAATGAAGTCCATTCTAAAAGTTAATTACCTGGAAACCATGATCTGGAACACCAAGTTTTCTTTCTTTCCCAGGAAACACTTAAGATACTGATTTAAATGGGTGTCCTGGCCTCTCCTAGTTTCCTTCCTCACAAATAGTCTCCAAGTGCAGCAAACTCAATAAGGAATCAATCGTTCAACTGCAAATCCAATGTAGTCGCCAGCTAACTACAGGATGAAAACAGCTGCTCCGCATAAAAAAAAAAAAAAAGAAAAAGAAAAAAAGAAAAGAAAGGCAAAAAAGACTAAAAGTGATACTCTCTGGGTGTCCCCATCCGACCTCAAGGAAGGATGGCATGGAAGAGGCTAATAGTGCATTCAGAATAACCAAGAATCAAGCTCTTCTTTGAAATTGAGAAGTAAAAGGACAATTCACATTTACTTTGATTGTTTTTCAAGTTTAATCTACAAATCCTATCTCTATAGAGAAAGAAACTAACAGAGAAGAAAGCAATCAGACAAAAGATCAGACAACATTTAAACGTAGTCAAAGCTGGCAAGGGCTGTATCTACAGTAAGGCTTCTACTGTAACAAATGTATTAATTTCCTAGTCCAGCTCTCACTTGCACTAGGGAAGGACACAGAAAGAGTTTTATTTATCCCCCAAATGGTAACATCAGTTGCAAGAGGTCCTTTTAAAAACGCACTTCTGAGTGCAAACGGATCCTGTTCGAACACTATCACCTTCTTGGATGAAATGCCAAAAAACCGGCCAAATGCTTGCCCTACTTAAAGTGTTCATCTCACCTACTGTGCCAGGCACCAAGACAGATAGTAACACCAGACCGGGACAGGGGGCGGGGACGCGGGCAGGGGCGGATGATCGCGCTTGCAGCCTCGGAACGACGTGACTACCGCTTCCGAGAGACCTCAGAAGACCTGCAAGGAACCTCAAAGTGAAAACGAGAAACTTCCCCCACGGTGGGAGGATGGGTGCTAGCACGTGTTCTTGGACTGGACCTGCCAAGAAAGCCAGAACGACCCTAAAACCCCCGGAGTTGGGGCTCAGGTGGGCGCAGAGGCGCCGCGGGCGCGAAGGGGGCTCACCTGCACCCCGGTGTAGTTCTCGAAGAAGAAGAGCACCATGCTCTGGTAGACCCAGTACAGCCGGTCGTCCCCCGCCTGGTAGATGCGGGCGGGCAGGAAGGCGGACAGCAGCCGCCAGACGCCCCAGGCCAGCACGTAGGTGGGCGCCGAGCCCAGGAGCACGACGCCCGGCAGCAGGTAGCGCATGGAGTACGTGTGGAGCACCAGGGACAGCAGCATCTTCCCGGCTTGGCGGCCACGGGCTCCGCCGGTCCTCCCCGCCCGGCGCCGGGCCTCAGCCGCGGCCGGCGCGCGGCCAATCACGGCGCGGGGCCGGGCGCGCCGCCGCCCCCTCACCTCCCAGGCCCCGGCCGCCTAGACGCCGAGCCCGCCGCCCGCTCCCGGCCTCCGTCCCCAGCCGCATGGGCCGCGCCGCCGCCGCCGGGGCGCGGGCAGGGAGTGCGGGCCGGCGCGCTGCCCGTGGCCGCAGCGCAAGGCGACGCGTGGCCCTGTAGGGCTAGCTGCTCAGGAGCGGTGACACCCCATGACCCTCGCCCGTCACTAGGTCTCCTGCCGGGGGAGGGGCTCCGCGGCAATAAGACTTCTTCCTATTGGCCGCCCGTCACCATGGTCCCCGCTGGGGGCGTGTCTCCGCCTGGAAAAAACGCCCTGCGATTGGCCAGCTCCCACTGACGGTTGAGTTGAAACTGCCGCCCGAGTGCGCTATGGGCGGGTTCTCGTCACTACGCATGCTCCCCAGCTGAGTCCGGCTGCTGATGCGTCAAGGGAGGCGGTGACTGGGAGCGCCCTGGAGAAGGTGGGTGCCGGTCGGAGCAGGGGCGAGCGTCCGTCTGCCCCTCGGTGGACCTGCGCCCAGCTGGTTTGAGCGTCCCTCAGGCTCCCTGGAACACGCCTTCCTGCCTGTACGCCCGGGAGTCCCTGGGTGCTCCCTGCGAGCCCCTGGAAGAGCGCTGCCGCCGAGACGCGCGCGTTTGGGGAGCCCCGGGAATGCGCCCAACCTCGTGTGTGTCGCGAACGTTTGTCCAGCGCACTGTGGGAAAGTCAGCGAGACGCAGTTCGAATGGTGACAGTGGGTGTACGAGCGTTACCAGAGGTCCCTGCGCGGACTAGAGGCAGACGGCTTTCGGCCCCATCATCTGCCAAGGCCAGGCGTTAGCAAGGGACGCGCATCTCAGCCTTGCCCAGCCAGCGCAGGAGAGCCGCTCCTCCCTTCAGTGTCACTGGGGAGTTGCAGGGTTAGGCCTTCCTCTCTTCCATCACTGGAATGACGATAATGGTATGTTTGTGCGTATCGAACAGGATGTTTCCAACAGTTGATTTTATTAGACCTTTTCAAAATTTATTCACTCTTGCTCCACTTCCCCAGGGAGTGACTTGTTTTCAGTTTTTTTTTTTTTTTTTTTTTTTTTTTGGGGGGGGAGCCTCATATTTTTGTGTGTAGTACTTAAAGTACTTGCCTGCACTTGGAGGATCTATAAAGCAAATATTTTTGTAAACTGGGGAGGTGATAGACAAACATCCACAGACCTTGTGGACCAAGTGCCCTACCAAGTTGAGACTAGACCTCCCTTCATTAAGAAAATGTATAGGCAGGTTGTCTTCACATTAGGATGTATAGTCAAAAGTGAGTAGATGTGTCTGTGCAAATATATTAATTTCGGGGAATTATCCCGGCTTTTTTTTTTCCTGTTTTCTCCTTTTCCATCCAGAGTTCTTAATCATCAATCCACATCCCCTTTTCTGCTTCCTCATCTTTTTTTCTTAATGTTTATTTATTTGTTTTTAGGTGTACACAATGCCTTTGTTTTTATGTGGTGCTGAGGCTGCTCACGTGCTAGGGGAGCGCTCTACCGCTGAGCCACAACCCAGCCCCCTACTTCCTCATCTTGTGTTTTGCTTAATCCCTTTTGGTCAGAGTCCTTTTCCACCACGTTACTGAAATGGTGCTTCTTTTTTTTTTATTATTTTTCTTTTAGTCGTAGATGGACACAATATCTTTATTTTATTTAAGTATTTTTACGTGGTGTTGAGGATTGAACCCAGTGCCTCAAGGGATGCTACGCAAGTGCTCTACTACTGAGCTACAACCCCAGCCCAAAATGGTGCTTCTCAGGGAGCACCCTACCTCCGCAGACAGCTGGGCACCCGGTTGACAGTGGAAACACTTGATTCCCCTTTGTTCCTGGTACTGGTTTTAACAGGGATCCATGTGGGATAGAAAGGGGGGAAACAGGGTACCATGGGAACATATGTCATGGAGATCTAATTTAGTCTGGGGGCAAAGAAGACTTAACAGTGAAATGATACTTAAGGTAAAACTAGGGTGGTGTTATTCAGACTGGAGCTAGAGAGGAGGAGGAAGAGCCCTGCAAGTGAGAACAATGTAGTGTGGAGGCCTGTAGCTGAGAGTGTCTACAGTGGGACAAATTTAAAAAAAATTAATAATTTAGATGCTCATTGAAAAGATACTGTATATTCTCCTAACACACATATTAAGTTGATATCTAAAAGGTTTTCTAACTATAAATAGTTACAAAGGAAATAGATTCTGATGAGTACCATTTTGAAAATAAAAGTAGCTACACATCTTAAACGGCCCCTGCAGGTTGTTAATACCATAGTGAATTTATACCTACCTTGACTCATTTCAAATATACTGGAGCCTTTTGCCAGTTGAAAAGTTTGCCCTGATCATTATTCTCTTGGAAAATGCTTTTTATTCTTCTACCACACGATTCTATCTTGGTGGAATATGCTTTTAAATATCAAAGTCATTGATGAAAGCATATCAGAGTTCTGAGTATGAAAGTTTCTTCTGCATTCAAGCATTAACTTTGTTATCAATACACAGTTTATTCATGGTATGTCAAAATCTGATAAGGACTTGCAAGTGAAAAAAATGTATCAAAAAGCACCTCAGTGCAGCCTTCATTAAAATAAACCATCAGGCTATCTATCTCTTGTCCTCAAGGTTATTCTTCTTGCTACCTGAGGAAGGTGCAATACAGTGTCATTTGGGGTGCTCTGGGTGGGAGAGGGGCCATTGTCAAGTGCTGGTCTGGCCTCCAGGACTCTGCTCAGGTTCAGCGGTCAGGAAGGTTGAACATCTGACAACTATTTTTTACTACATCTCTACATATAGATTCTCGGGGATACTCAGAAACCTATACCAAACTAAGAGCCAGATGGGATTTAATTGCAAAAATATGAATTAAAATAAATCTATGAAAATATAGCATGCTAGTTTTATGGTCTTGAGATAGAGAAAATTTTACCAAGGATGGTGCTAAGGTCAGTAATCCTAAGTATTGATTCCCGGGAGATATTGGAACCCACAGAGCCACCTGATAAAGTGAAGCAGAGTGTTCCGCTGGGGGCTCTGAGGTCTCAGCAGGTGGAGGCTGGCAGAAACAACCAAGTTGAATTTACATGAAACCTGTGGCCCTCAGGTGTATTGTAAATTGTCTACCCTAAGTGGTAACAAAAGTGTGTTATCTGAAACCAGTACCCTTAGAAGCAAAGGGAAGGCACTGGTCTCAGTGTGAAGAATGGAAAGATCTTGAATGAGGATACCTTTTATCTACTCACAGCTTCATTACATTATCTCCCTCCCCCACTGTCCTTAACTCTTCCAGAAATAGTGCTGGATGAGGAGTGTGCTGACCTCCACAGGCTGGGGCACGTGGGTGGACAGTGAGATCTCCAATTCCCCTTTATTCCTGGGGCTTCTTCCTGGTCAGTTTCCACTCATGCTTTTATTTTTCCATTTATACAGATAAAACAAGAAGACATTCTTGTTCTAAAAGATTTAACCAGTAATCTGTTTTGAATATTGAATGACAGTCTTTTATTTACATCCTGTTTTCTTACCCACAATTTCCAGCTGTGTGCTTTCCTAGTTTATGCAGTAGAGGTTTGGCAGTCTGTTCCCCTCTTGAGATCACTGAGGCTTTCCTTCTGATAAGCTCCCCTCCTCATGGCCCACCTGCTTTGGGAGGAAGTTGACCTTTCCCTCCTGGGGGGGGGGGGTAGGATCAGTCTAGTCCAGGCAGTGGGTCCCCACCCCCAGCATGGACCTTGAACCTCTCATGGTCACCAGGGTGCTCTCAGGTGACCTAAGGTACAGAGTATTTTTTTAGTGACACTGAAATGCCATTTACCTTTTTCATTGTGCTGGTTTGCAGTGGTGGTGCAAGAGCAGCAGTGGGGAAACTGCAGTGACCCCAAACTATACTAGTGCACCCTATTCAGCACCACGGTCTCAGGTGAGACGCCAAAACCACATTTCACTAGATAATATCCTTAATGAAGTAGTACAAAACACTGAGTCAGTAGACCTCAAACCCCTGGCTATAGATCTTGCAGCATTCTCCACAACTAAACGGGCATAGCGAAGAACATTAGCTCTCTGGAGGAAAAAGCCTCTAGGGCAGGCTGAACTAGCCACTTTTTATGTGGAATGTCATTTTTATTTGAAAGAATATCTAGCAGATAAACTGTGCTTGTTCTGACAGATGTTTTCTAAAAAATGAACAAAACGGTACCGTTTAAGGAAAACAACAGGTAATACTGCCAGTAAAATTTTCAAGTGAATATTTGAATTTTGGAAAACATATTTGCTCCCATGAGTTTGACACCTTCCCACACTTGAATTTTTGGGGGTGTTAGGGGTACTAGGGACAGAATCCAGGGGTACTTTATCACTGAGCTACAAGTTACATCCCCCCAAAATATATATATTTTTTGGTACCAGGGATTGAACTCAGGGGCACTTGATCACTGGGCCACATCCCCAGCCCTTTTTTGTATTTTATTAGAGACAGGGTCTCACTGAGTTGCTAAGTGCCTCGTCATTGCTGAGGCTGGCTCTTAATCCTCCTGCCTCAGCCTCCCAAGTGCTGGGATTACAGGCATGCGCCACCGTGGCCAGCTCCCAAAATATTTTTTTATTTTGAGGCAGAGTCTTGCTAAATTGCTAAGGCTAGCCTTAAACTTGGGATCCTCTTGCCTTAGCCTCCTGAGTAGCTGGGGTTTACAGGTGTGCATCACCATACCCAGTCCACTAGAACTTTTAAACAAGATGTGTGATAATAGTAATCATTGTGATTTTTCAATATTGTATGGTGAAATGTGTCGACACTTAGATCTGTGTAACTCATTGAAGTTTTTCTGAATACTCAACAGATGGTGTTTACAAACATTTGCGTAAGTGATTTTTTCCATGTGTATAACAGACCACTGTTTTTTTTTTTTTTTTTTTTTTTTTTTTGTGGGGGGTACTAAGTGCACTTAACCATTGAGCCACATCCCATCCCTTTTTTGATATTTTAGTTAGAGATGGTCTCGCTGACTTGCTTAGGGCCTCGCTGAGATGCTGAGGTTGGATTTGAACTTGCAATCCTCCTGCCTCAGCCTCCCAGCTATTGTGGTTACAGCTGTGCACCACTGTGCCCATCTAGATCAGTGGATTTTATTGTAAAAGTATGGAAATTTCATTAATTCAGTCTTAAAATCTATAAGTGCTACTTAATTTGAAGAGGTGACCAGTTCCTGGCTTTTAGTGTAGCATGAAATGAGAATGGCCCCGTTGTCTGAAAAGGCTACTGAAACCTTCAACCAAAACCAGCCTGGCAGCAGACTGAATGGAGAAGCACATCCCGAGTCCAGCTGCATTCATTTGCACCCGAGGCTAAGGAGGTGGGCAGTAAACAAAACAGTGCTACCCTCCTTACGAAATGTTCTGATCTTGAAAATATAGTTAATTTTTTTAAGTAAAAATGTTAGTTAACATATACAAGTTATTGCCTTTTTCTTTTTCTTGGCTGGGGGGTGGTACTGGGGATTTTGAACCCAGGGGCACCAAACCACTGAGCCACATCTCCAGTCCACTTTTGTTTTGTTTTTTGTTTGTTTGTTTGTTTGTGTTTGTTTTGTTTTGTTTTGTTTGAGACAAGAGTTTTGCTAAGTTGCTGAGGCTGGCTTTGAACTTGCAGCAGTCCTCCTGCCTCAGCCTCCCTAGTTGCTAGGATAACAGCTGTGCACCACTGCACCTGACATCATTATTTTTAAAAGGAATTAGTAAGTGCCATGGCACAGGAAGTCTGTTTTTGAACAAAGCTGACATCCAGAACACAGCAGAAAAAAAGACAAGAAATGTCTGATGTGGTCCTCAACTGCTGAATTCAGTCAACCGCAAGCAACAAGAGCAAACACATCTTTTATTATTAATCCCTCTTTGCGGTGGGTGTGCCTTCTATCACCCACCCAGCCACCCCAGCTAGAAGCTGAAAGGCTTTTCTGTACGCGCTCCTGTTGCTCACCTGCTGGTACCCACACAGACACTAAGGCATCCATTCACTTAGTAATTACTGCAAATGGGGACCTCAGCTGCCTGTTCATAGCTCTATTTCCCAACTAGATCAAGGCTGGTGGCACGTAATAGAGCTGTGAACAGGCACCTGAGGTCCCCGTTTCAGTGGGACTTAGATGTCAGTGATGGAAGACACACAGTACAAGACACGTGAATCACAGGGCAAATAATGACTTCAAGTAGGGCGATGTCAAGGAGTGGCACCCTTACACTGCAAGGCCGGGAACTGCCTCTCTGAAGGGGCCGTTGAAGTTACATGATGAGAGGAAGCCAGCCAGCAAGGACCCAAGGGAGGAAGTGTGACCATCAGGCTGACTCCCCAGGGCCGCGGCCCCTCGTCCATCCCCGCTCCGCTCTTCCCATCCTGTGTCAGTCCAGCAGTGAATTCCACTGGTTGCACCATGGAGTCCACCCAGAATCCACGCCCCCTCCACTGGAGGTGACCACGCTCACGAGGCGCCATCCCCCCTCACGCGTGCAGCGAGTCTCCTCCACGCCAGTCTCCACAGTTCCAGCTTGGCCTCCGCTGCACCCCATTTACTGAACCCTCTACACACCAGCTGTTAGGGGTTGAATCATGCTCCCCAAGTTCATGCGGAAAGTCCTACTGCCCTGGCCACTGCAGTGTGACCTTGTTTGGATGGAGGGTCTTCACATGAGGTAACCAAGGTAGGAGGAGGTCATTAGGGTAGGCCCCAGTCCTTTTAGGAAGGGCACGTTTGGACACAGACTTGCAAGTGTGAGATGACGCGAGGAGACATGGGCGAAGACGCTGCAAGCCAAGGAGAGGCCAAGGACAGCCTCCCCGGAGCCCGCAGAAGGAGCACACTCCCACGGCTCCACTGCACACTTCCTCTCCCTGCTGGAGACAGGGCACACCGTCCTGTGAGCCACCCTGTGTGGGGTTCCGCTTTGCCAGCCCTGGCAAACTGACACTGGAGAGCAGCCCAGCAAGGACGGGGGTCCCCACAGGTGCTCGTCAAAGATCCGTGTGTGCATCAGACTTGCTGAGCCCCCTGGCCTGGCAGTGTCCACCCGGCATCTGTTCAAACCCAGTAGAGCCTCTGTAAAGCTGCTCAAACCTGGACCCCACCCCTGTAAATGCCTCTGGACAGCCCTCTGAAACCCTCCCAAGACCCTCTCCAGGCAAGGCTTTCTAGCTTCAGTGAGTATCAGACTTGCCTTGCTTGCTGTTACTTGCTCTGGAGGTCCTTCTGAAGAGCTGGCCATCCTGACCTCTTGTCCTTCCACTGCTTCAAGCAGAAGGGAACTTCCCTATTCTAGAATGTTCTTCCCCCTAATATGCACGTGTTTGCCTCTCATTTCTTTCCCAGTGTCCCCGACCATCCTGAACAATGCGGGATCCCTTGTGTCGTTACCCCTTGTAACAGGCACTGCTGTTTCCCCCAGTATCCACACTCCCCTTCTATAATTGGGTCCCCAACTTACCTAAGGAGATGGCTGCTTGAACTGAAGGCTGTTCTTACCAGCTTCTCCTGTAGCTTGGTGGTTCGACTATAGCCAAGGAAATGTAAAGGACAGTGGCAATGGGATGTGTCTGTCTGTCTTGTCAGGGCATGCATGTGAGATGGGTAGGGCTCCAGCAGCCATTCTGGCAGACACACCCAGAGGAACAATAAAGTGAAAAGAAGTAACTTGAGTTCCTGACACTGTGGAGCAGCACTGACATTGGATTTACTACCTTCAGACTTCCTGAAAAGTAAAAAGAAATAAGCTGTTAACTTATTTAAACTTATTCTAGATATTTGTTTTTCATAGGCAAATAGTACGTACATAATCATGCTTTATATCATACTCATTCCTCTGTGACACATGTATTTAAAATCTGTCTCCTCAGTAGGGTATAGGCTTGTAGAAAGGAGGGACTTCATTTTGGTTTTGCTACATTTCTACAACCTGGACCACTGCCCAGCAAGTAACAGGTCAATAAAAACTTGTTGAATAAATTCAAGAATACCTGTGCGCTTCAGGAAGATGTACCGCGTGTTCTCCGGGGAGACGTTTACTACCCGGGCATGCTGCCACTACCTAGAAGCCTATGGGACACTTTCCCAGTCCATACCCTCCCCTGGAGTGTTCCCCAGGGGACTGCTAAGTGAGCAGAGCTAGAGAAGCAAGCTGTGCTTGCACTTGCTCCCACAGCCCCAGAGGCTGGCTCCAGAGACAGGTGATGGCCGCGCAGAACTGAGCACTGCGGCATAGAAAGTTAACAGAGAACTGCGGTCATGATCACTGCCCTGGAAACCCCAGAACTTGCAGGGAGAAGAATGGCACAGTGCCCAGCTCCTGTGCCTGGAGAAGGAAAGGAGAATGGCGTGGCCCTGCCCTCCCGTGCTGTGCGGCTGACTTCCAGCAGATGGCCAAGGCCCTCAACTCTTCACTGTGCGCTCCCTTTCCCTGACGCCCTTGAATAGCTCGAGTTCTTCCTACCAGAACAGTCCTGGCCAAGACTGCTCCTCAGGACAAGGCCCAGCCCTGCCCAGCCTGCCTTTCTACTATCCCTCCCCGCCACCTTCTGTTCTAGCTTCTCCGCACAAGCTACTTTCCATTGTCTAAATTAAGGGCCCTGCTGTCTTGTCCCTGGGCATCTGGGCATCATTGATGCTAGAAAGCCCCTCCTCTCCATGTTTCCCCGGGACTTGGTCAAGGTTCCTCCCTGTGGTGGCCTGCTGGACCTCGCCCACCTACTCCCCTGCCCGCCCTCAGCACCAGGACGGGCACTGCTGTGGTGGCCGAGAAGCCTGCTGAAGCGTCCCTTCTCCCTCTCCTTGTTCTCAGCCCAGAGCTCTGTCCTCTGTGTGGCATTTCCAAGGCGCTCTCTGAACAGCCCTTGGGACTGCAGCACTGTGGCCGTGCTGGCCAGGCCACTTCTGCCCCGCGTGTTCCGAGTGAGTCCACTTCTGTGTGTGGGCCCGGCTGCTCCATATCTGATGACCACCCATCAGTACTTGAGGTACAGACTTTTTTTATTTTTTTTTTTAATCTGCCTACCTGACATCTGAGCCTGGACATTCTACACGAATTGTAAAGATTCTTAGCAGAATGTGCCACCACCACCTACAACCACGATCCCACTCCTCCTGGATCCTGAGTTTGGTGTTAAAAACCTGGAAGTTGGGTGATCTTCCTGTGCCTCCCTGTGTGTGCCTGTCACCTGCAGCACGCAGCTGGCTGGTGGGTGACGGATCCTTTATAAACAGATGCCTTTGGATGCACTGGCTTCTCTAACTGTGGCACCCAGGAGCTGATGATCCCTCCCTCCTCCCACCTATCCCAGTCTGTAGTCAGCTGGCTCACCTGCCCGCGTCGCCTTCCTAGGACAAGTCTGACCTTGCCCCTCTCCCCCCAAAACCGCGGCGAGTCCTCTTTCTATGGGGCAGCCCTCTCACCTTGTGCACACAGGGCTTCCACAGCCTGGCCCAGCTTGCCCTGCAGCATGTGCCAGGCAGGCACCACAAGGGACAGTCACTGCCTGCCCACTGAGGCCAGGTGTCTGATTTAACAACATTTCCTACAAATTGTCCAGGATCTGATGCAAAATGCCATGTGGCATTTGACCTGAATTTGCCTTTTTAAAAAAACTAAAAAAGTTTACATTTTCCTCTGCACTATTATTAGCTTTTAGTTATTGTCTATATTATTTTCATCATTAGTTTTCATACTAGACAGCATTGTTATATTTGGTATTTAAAGACTTTCACGCTTTAATTGTTGGAATCACCTTGTTAGCCAAGTAAGGTGATGCACACGTGTGATCTCATCTACTCCAGAGGCTTAAGAGGAGGATCACAAGTTCAAGGCCAGTTTGGGCAACTTAGCAAGACCCTGCCTTAAATTTTAAAAAAAGGACTGAGGGTGCCGCTCAGTGCTAGAAGCTTGCCTAGCATGTGTGAAGCCTTGGGTTCAATCCCAAGCACTGCAAAAAGAAAAATCACTTTGTTTTTCAAAAGTTTATTTTATTATAAATCAAAAGTTCTTTGATGACGATAACAAGACTGCTAAGATCCAACAACACCATTCTCCTCTCTGTAATCTAATAATTCCTGTCAGTCACACAGGTCAACCTTCTCTGCTGAAAGCTTGTGTTTGGAGCCACAGTTGCCCAGTTCCGTTCAGTTCTGCAAAGCAAGGCCCCCTGGAGACAGACCTCGGCGTGAGGAGGGCTTCCTGCAGCTCATCACTCGGCCTCCTGCTCTGCTGGAGAACCCCACAGTAATCCCCCTCGTCCTCTGCCAAGAGGCGTCCACTGCGTGCTCCCCTGCCGTCCCTCTGCACACAGGCTCCAGATGTGCGCCTCTGGCCTTGGCCTGTGGCTGTTTCATTATCGGCTCCTCGCACCTTCCTGAGGGCCCCTTTGGACAGGCACCCACACTCTGAGCAGTTCAAAAGGACGGCTCCCGCCACCTCCCGCGTGCCAGCCCTGCGTCACACCGGGGGTGATTTAGCAGGCTCCACGTGCTTCCCCTGTTTTCCTCATCACACATTGGTGCTATTTTTGTTCTCAAAACTTAAAGCCTGGATTTTTTCAATGATTTTTTCCCTTTTTTGAAAGTTGTGCCAATTTCTATTGTTTTCTGAATAGCACAGTACTTTTGGACTTATCCTCTCTGCCAAGAGCTTTATTTATTAGTTAATATTACAAATGGGGGCGGGGAGGGAAAGAAAACTTCTTTCATTTAAATCTTTCAAAGCCCGGATGCGTCTGCAGTTCTGCCATTAATCTCAGGCCTTGAGCAAAAGTCACGTCACTATCACAGCCTCATCCCACACCTAGACTCGTCCACATATTTTAGGTTAATCTTCCTTCCTCATCACTTCAATATTTTGTTGTTCGTCCTTCTTTGGCCAAAACAAATAATTCAGTGGTTGTGTTGACCTCACTGTGGATCATACCAGAGGCACCTGTGACATCAGACTGGGGCAGAGAGGCAAGATCCGTGGCTTCAGGGAGCCAGTGGCCCAGGAAGGGAGAGAGATCTGACTTTCATCATCCAGCAAACACGTTCAGGCCCAACTCTCTCACCCATCTCCACTACATTGCAAACACAGCAGTATTCCTGCGGACCCTGGAAGGACCCCACAGCAGGCAGATAGGGAAGAGGAAGAAAGGCTTGAAAAGTGACCGCTCCTGTATTTCCTCCCTCCCTCCTCCTCTCTCTCTTGCCTGCCACCCAAGGCTAGCCTGGCAACCTGAGTTGTACAACTACACACAGGCACAGAGCAAAGCCCCCAAAGGAATCCTCTCTTTCTAACCAGAATGAAGCCCCATGTTGGTTGCGGAGGGCAGTGGAGCAGGGGGAGATCCCTTTTCTTTCTTTTTAAAATTTTTTCTCATTTTCTCTCTCTCTCTCTCCCTCCTTTGTGTGTGTGTGTGTGTGTGTGTGTGTGTGTGTGTGTGTGTGTGACACTGGGCATTGAACCCAGGGCCCTGTGCTTGCTGGGCAAGTACTTTACTACTTAGCTTCATCCCCAGCACCTTTCTTTATTTTATCCTCGATAAGTGGCTGAGGCTGGCTGTGAACTTGCGATCCTCCTGCCTCAGCCTCCAGAGTAGTCTTTTTCTGTCTTAGCCCAACCATGAAGCCAGCTCACCTTGCAGAGGTGCACAGCTACAGTAGGGACACAGGTAAAATTCCAAGAGAAATCTATCATTATGGTCAAAGGAACTGGAAGAGGACCTGGGGGTCAGACGGTGTGGGGGAAAACCCAAATCCCAGAGAGAGAGATTCGGGTTGGAGAAGGGCTTCCCCTGATGGCATCTGGAGTCTGTCTACCTGTGCTCCGGCTCACAGCTGGAGCTGAGAAGGCACAGAACAGGCCGAGAAAACAGCCGTCTCAGAGAACCAAACTGAGACAGGAAACACTGCCCATGCTGGCAAAGAAGAACTTGCAGTCCGGAAGTGCTGACGCAGACTAGGAGAATCCCCATCACCACGCAGGACCCAGAGGCTCAGCAGAACCGTCAGGGTGTCCAAGCCCCATACACAAGGACAAAGAACCAGATGACCACTCCTCCGGGGAAAACCCCAGCAAGCCAAGTCGCAAGAGGGCCCAGACGCTGAAACTAGCAGTCTGCAAGCAGCTACTCCACCACGTTTGAAACAGATGAAAAGACAGACAGACATTTTCAACAGAGAAACAGAAACTACAAAAAAGAACAAAATGAACATTTTAGAACTGAAAAATACAACAATGTGAAAACACAAAAATTGACAGCAGAATGGAGATGTCAGGCACTGAAAAATGATCAACAGATGAAGGAGCCCTAATTAGGAAGGGCTGTTTGCAGCTAGCTGGAAGCCATAAGTTCCACCTGATATGTATGTGACGCACCTGTAGGCACCCGAAAAGCTGAAGGTATATAACCGGGTGAAAGCGGTCCGAGTTAGGAGAACGGAGAATTCAGTCAGCCGGGCAGTCACTCGGTCGGTCAGAAGAATCAGAGCGGCCAGAACGTAGGCAGAGCGGTTTACAGAAGAGAAACCAGATAGAAGAAGTAATGACTGGTCAGAGTTAGGCCGAGGCTCCCAAGGAAGACAGAAGACAGAAGAAAGAAGAAGGAAGAAAGAAGAGAGAAGAAAGAAGCTCTAATCTTTCTCTAAGCTAAGCTCTATCTTTCTATCTTTCTAACTAAGACTCTACTCTACTCTAAGCTAAGACGACAAGAAGAAAAGCTCGCTCTAATCTTTCTCTCTAAAAATCTTTCTTTCCCTCTCTAAGCTCTAAGAAAGTAGAAGTAAAAGTAGTAAAAGCTTAACTCTGCCTCCGAGAGTTTTTCCTCCCGGGTTACGGTACCAGGTAGCTTACAAATGGTGGTCCGTCCGGGGCTCGGCAGGCAGAGAAGAAAAGCTAAGAAATAAGGAGAGCAACGAAAAAGCATAGCCTCAGACTCAGTTGAGACCAGCAAAAAGAGTAGTAAACAAGAGAGCATAGCCTCTGACTCAGTTGAGGCCAGTTAAGAATTAAGCTGAAGCAGAGTAGCCAGCGAAAAGCCGAAGCGAGCCGGCCAAAAGCCGAAGCAGAGTAGCCGGCCAAAAGCCATAAAAAATATAGAGAAAAAGCCTTGAGCTTTAGTATAAAGAAAAAAGCCATGAGCTTAAAAGAAAATAGAGAATTAAATAGCATGGTAAAAACCATGCAGAAAAAAAGCCATTGAGCTTTGGCAAGAAAGCCATAAAGAAAAATAAAGAAGAGGAAAAAAAAAAGTCAAAGCCGCTTATGCAATTATGCTTAACTAAGTGCGTTAGCTGCTCCTCAGCAGTAGGCTTCCTTAAAAGCCGCAGCACCTCCTCAAAAAGGGCTCAAATATCCACCCTTTCAAAAATAAAAGGTGAAAAGCTAGGTAGGGAAAATAAAAGAAAATAGAGAAAATAAAGTAGAGAAAATAGAAAGCACCTTTTTAAACTAAAGGGAATGAATATGAAGGAGCCCTAATTAGGAAGGGCTGTTGCAGCTAGCTGGAAGCCATAAGTTCCACCTGATATGTATGTGACGCACCTGTAGGCACCCGAAAAGCTGAAGGTATATAACCGGGTGAAAGCGGTCCGAGTTAGGAGAACGGAGAATTCAGTCAGCCGGGCAGTCACTCGGTCGGTCAGAAGAATCAGAGCGGCCAGAACGTAGGCAGAGCGGTTACAGAAGAGAAACCAGATAGAAGAAGTAATGACTGGTCAGAGTTAGGCCGAGGCTCCCAAGGAAGACAGAAGACAGAAGAAAGAAGAAGGAAGAAAGAAGAGAGAAGAAAGAAGCTCTAATCTTTCTCTAAGCTAAGCTCTATCTTTCTATCTTTCTAACTAAGACTCTACTCTACTCTAAGCTAAGACGACAAGAAGAAAAGCTCGCTCTAATCTTTCTCTCTAAAAATCTTTCTTTCCCTCTCTAAGCTCTAAGAAAGTAGAAGTAAAAGTAGTAAAAGCTTAACTCTGCCTCCGAGAGTTTTTCCTCCCGGGTTACGGTACCAGGTAGCTTACAAACAGAAATTACCCAGTCTGAGGTGAGGAAGGAGCAAAGATTTAAAGCAAAACGAGCAGAGCCTTATGGATCCATGGGGCAGTTTTCAAGTGTCTCACAGTCACTGGAGCCCTGAGGAGAAAGAAAAGAAATGGATAAGTGCAGAAAAAAATCGTTTGAAAAACAATGGCATGCTTAAAATCTAACAAATTTTGGAAAAACATTAACCTTACTGAATCCTGATCAGGACAAACTTGAAGAAAACTGGCAAGAAACAGTGTAACAGAACTATACAAGGAAGGGGAGAGGGATGGGACGGCAAGGGAGGAAGAGAAGGAGAGGCGTGGAGGGAAGAGTCAGGCACAAACACAGATCATAGGCAGAGGAGAAAAACTGGAAGATTTCTTGTGTAAAAGCACAGAGGCCCAAAGACGGTGGAACATATTTAAAGCAGTGAAAGAAAAAATCAGCAAACTACTCATCTCCCAAGAAAAAGTCTGTCATTCCAAAATTCTATATGCATCAAAACTGTCCTTCAGGGCTCGGGATGTAGCTCAGTGTAGAGTGCTTATCTTGCCTGCAAGACACTCTGGGTTCAATCCTCAGCACCACAAAAAAACAAATAAAAACCTCCTTCAGAAATGGAGACAAAATGCATTTTGTGTGTGGTGGGGCTTGGGGGTGTGGGAGATTTAACAGAGGGGTGCTCTATGACTGAGCTACATCCCAAGCCATTTTATATCTTATTTCAAAACAGAGTCTGGCTAAGTTGCTAGGCTGGCATTGAACTTGTGATCCTCCTGCCTCAGTGTCCCAAGTCACTGGGATTACAGGCATGCGCCACCATACCCAGCTCAAAATGCATTTTTTTCTTTCTTATGATTCTTAAAATTTACTCTTTTTTCTTTCTACAGTTTTTATTGAAGCATTATAGTCGTGCATAAGATGGGATTTGTTGTTACTTATTCACACACGCACACAATGTAACAATACAGTTTGGCCAGGATCACGCCCCAGCACATCCCCACTCCCTCCCCTCCTCCTGTCCCTTGGTCCTTTTCCTCTAGTGATCTCCTTTTGGTTTTCATGAGATTCCCCACCCCACCTCACCCCCACCTTTCTTTTAATTTTTCCTCTCTAGCTTCCACATATGAGAGAAAATATGACCCTTGACCTTCTGAGTTTGACTTGTTTCACTTAACATAATGGTCTCTAGTTCCATCCATTTTTCTATAAATGCCATAATTTAATTTTTCCTTATGTTTGAATGAAACTCCATTGTGTATATGTACCACATTTTCTTTTTTTTTTTTATACCTTTATTTTATTTATTTATTTTTATGTGGCGCTGAGGATTGAACCCAGCGCCTCGCACATGCTAAGGCAGTGCTCTACTGCTGAGCCACAACCCCAGCCACCACATTTTCTTTATCCATTCTTCTGTTGATGGACATCTAGGCTGGTTCCATAGTTTGGCCATTGTGAACTGTGCTGTTATAAACATGGGAATGCATATGTCACTGTAGCATGATGACTTTAATTCTTTAGGATAAATTGTAAGGAGTGGTATAGCTGGGTCATATGGTGGTTCCATGCCTGCTCTTTTGAGGAACCTCCATATTGATTTCCATAGTGGTTGTACTAATTTACAATCCCAACAAAAGTACAAAAGTGTTCTTTTTTCTCCACATCCTCTCCAGCATTCATTATTGTTTGTATTTTTTATGACTACCATTATGATTAGGTGAGATAAAAATCTCAGTATTCTTTTGATTTGTGTTTTCCTAATCGCTAATGATGATGAACATTTTTTTCATATATTTGTTGGCCATTTGTATTTTTTCTTTTGGGAAATGTCCATTTAATTTATTTGCCCACTTATTAATTTTTTTTTGGTGTTTTTTGAGTTCTTCATATATTCTATATAGAGTAGATAGCAGATTATCTGTAGGTTCTCTTCCTATTCTTAATTGTTTTCTTTGCTGTGCAGAAGCTTTTTAATTTAATATCATCCCATTTATTAATTCTTGTCATTATAGTCCTATTGAGAACGTCATTGCCCGTGCCTATATGCTGGAGTGTTGACTCTCTTTTTTTTTTTTTCTAGGAGATGCATAGTTTCTGGTCTAATTCTGAGGTCTTGGATCCATTTTGAGTTGATTTTTGTGCAGGGTAAAAGATAAGGGTCTAGTTTCATTCTTCTACATATGGATAACCAGTTGTCCCAGCAGCATTTGTTAAAAAAGCTGTCTTTTCTCCAATGTATGTTTTTGGCATTTTTGTCAAGATCAGATGACCCTATCTGTGTGGGTTTGTCTCCCTGTCTTCTATTCTGTACCCTTGGCCTATGTGTCTGTTTTTATGCCAGTTCCATGGGGGTTTTGTTACTATAACTCTGTAGCAAAATTTGAAATCAAGTACTGTTGTTAGAGATACCAAGGTGCTACAAGAAATTAAACACATGCTTGAAAGTGAGTGGGCAAGGCAAAAGCTGTATTTCTGCAGAAGGGTGTGCCCCAGAGGGTATCTGGCTAACAAGCGCACCTGGGGGGCAGTCTGCCTGCTCTCATCCCTAATGCAGCGCTGCCCTTTGCCCTGATTGGAGGAGCTCAGGGTTGTGATCTATTCGATTAGCTAATTGGAACAGACAAAGGGAAAGTCTGTGATTAAAATGGCTACAAGTGGATCCAATTAAGGCCAAATACTATATTCTGAAAATGGACCACCTAAATTACTATTTCTCACATTGTGATGCCTCCAACATTTGCTTTGGCTATTCTGGGTCTTTTTTTCTTCCAAATGAAATTTAGGATTTTGTCTTGTTTTGCTTTTCCTAGTTCTATGAAGAACGTCATTGGTATTTTGATGGGGATTGTATTGAATCTGTTCAGCACTTTTGATAGTATGGCCATTTTGACAATATTATACTTCTGCCTATCCATGAACATGGGAGGTCTTTCAAACTTCTGAAGTCTTCTTTTATTTCTTTCTTCAATGTTCTATAGTTTTCATTGTAGAGGCCTTTCACATCCTTGGTTAGATTTATTCCTAGATTTTTTTTTTTTTTTTTTTGAGGCTTTTGAGAAAACTGATTTCTTTCTCAGATTCATTGTTGGTATAGAAGAAAGCTATTGATTTTTATATGTTGATTTTTGTAACCTGTCAAAATGCATTTTTGAATGAAAAAAATTTAAAAGAATTTGAGGTAGGGTGCCTGCTCTAAAAGAAATGCTAAGGAAATTCTTCAGGCTATGGGTAACTTGGAACTTCCGGGATGAGGAAGAACAAAAGAAATGATATATGTAATAGGGTATTTCTCTCCTTTTATCTACTTGAAAATGTGTGTGATGGTTGACAGTAAATAATGTAGCATCATAAAGAGAAATCGGTGTACACAGTTACAGGCTGCCATCTGAATATAGCCCCCCCAAATACATACGTTGAAACTGAAACACCAGTGTAACAGCACTGAGGTGGGACCTGCAGGAGGCGATTCAGTCACATCCTAAATGGGGTCACTCACTTATCAAAGAACCATGAAGCCACTAGTAGCCCCTTCCAGCCTGTGAGGACCCAGCAAGAGGTGCCATCTGTGAAGCAAAGAGTGAGGCTTCACCAGACAGGAATTCCATTGGCAACTTGATCTTGGACTTCCAAGCCTCCAGAACTGTGGGAAATAAATTTCTCTAATAAAGTCCCCAGCCTAAGGTATCCTGTTACAGCAGCTTAGAATAATAAGCCAATTCTGAATACCTTATATAAAGGAAAGGAACTGCAGCAGTCAAAATAAACTTTAAATAAAAAGGAACAAAATTGGGAGGCCCACAGTACCTAATTTCAAGATTTACTATAAAGTTACAATAATCAAGACCAGGAGTTTTGACAAAAGAATGAACTTAGATCAGTGGAACAGACAGTCCAGAAATAGACCCACATTGGTATGGTCAATTAATTTCTTTTTAAAGAAAAATGTAAAGAAAATTCAAAAGAAAATGATAGCACTGGGACATTTGGATATCCACGTTGAAAATAATGAACTTGACCTGTGTTTCACACCTTATACCAAAATTTACTCAAAATGGATTACGGACTAAATTTAAATTACAAAGCTATAAAACTCCTAGTAGAAAACAGAAGAAAATCTTTGTGACATCAGGCTAAGCAAAGGGTCTTAAAAACCTTCTCTAAGAAAGACGCTGTTCAGAGAGTGAAAATGCAAGCCACGCCTGGGAGAGAGCACTTGCAATCTGACACAGGGCTCGAAAGCAGAATGCATAAGGAGTTCTCAAGACTCGACAGCAGGAAAACAAACCACCTCCTCAATAGGCAAAAAAATTAATAGACACTTCACCAAAGAAGGTACGCAGACCACAATCAGCACACCTCATGAGCCCAGTGACGTCAGCCATTGGGGAAATGTGTGCATCTGCTGGAAGGGCTGGAGCTAAGGTGGCCCCAGCCAGGGCCCGGAGGCTGCCGAGCTCTGTGACGTGCACCCGGCACCACAGCCTCCTCAGACAGCGGTATCCCGCTTCTTACCAAGTTGGACTCACACTGGCTATCTCACCTAGAAACCCTCCCCTAGGTAGAGACAGGAAAGAAACAAACATGTTCACACACAAAAGCGGCTTGTGAACATTCACACAAGCTTTACTGATGACTGCCAAAACTGGAAACAACCAAAGTCTTTCCAGCTGTGCATGAATGAGCAGCTACCACAGGGCCACACAGCAGTTCTGCTCAGGGATAAAAAGGAAGGCCTCCCCAGCACATGCCCCACTCAGGAGAACTGCAGATGTTTTGCACCAGGTGAAAGCAGCTACAAGGTGCCATCCCATTTCCATGACGTCCCAAAAAAGGCAGAACATGGGGCAGAGATCACCAGACAGCTGGGATTAAGGAGTAGGAGTGGTTTCAGAGGGGCCGCAGGGAATTTCTATGATGACACAAGTTTTCTGCGACTTGATTGTGATTGTGGTAACATGACTGTGTATTTGTCATGCTCTCAAAAGAGAGATGCTCTCGAAAGAGAGAGCTTTACCGTATGCAAATTTACAGTTTTAGAAAAAAAAAAAAAACCCACAGATTGCTATGCAAATGTGTGATGGAGACATTTATTAATTGGAATTTCTGGGCACACGGTTCTATTGACACGTTTGTTCAACACAGGCAATGAATGCTTCAGAGCGATTTCACTCACAAAACTTGTTCAGATACATCAAGGAGAAAATGGTTGTGTTAGGTCAAAGGGAGCAATAACAGGGGTCTCACAGCAACAGAAGGCCAGGAGCCAGTCTGGAGAAGCTAGCAAGGAGGGAGATGACACCCTGAGGGCCATCTCGCCACTGCCCCGTGGACAGTCACACTTTCCTGCTCAGACACCCTGGGAAGGAGACCCAGGGAACAACACACCTGGAGTCAAGTTTGAAAGTTCAGTTTACTAGGTCATTATCTGAAAGGTTCCTCAAAGTCACAGGAGGGCTGTGGGTTTCCTTCCGGAGCGCGCAGGGATGGGCCTGTGGGAAAGAGCCGCCCAACGCTGAGAGACCTGGCAAATGCCGCCCAGGCCTGGTGGCCAGGTCAGCAACAGCAGTGATGACCCTTGCTGCTTGGTAGCCTGCAGCGATGTGACACGTGAGGGGACTCCCCTCGCGGTCCTCCTCCCCAAACGCTTATGCCACTCTAGTCACGAGAAGGCATCGGACAGATTCTGACCAAGGGACATTCTGTAAACACCTGACCAGTTCTCCTCGGAACTGTAAGGTCACCAAAAACAAGGAGGACACCATCACAGATGAGAGGACCTGAAGGAGACGTGACAACCAACGTAATCTGAGGTTCTAGATGGGGTTCTGGAACAGAGAAAGGACATGAGGGAAAAACTCAGGAAATCTGGGGAAAGTAATAGCTTTTGTCACTAATGACCTATCAGTGTTCATCCATCAATTAGAACAAATGTTAAAAAGTAGGGAAACGGAACGCAGGGATTCTCTACACTATCATCTCCACGCCCCTATAGATCTGAACCTGTTCTGAAATGGAAAGTATATATTTCTTACAAAATATTATACCGTAATTGGCTACACCGAAGCCGCCACACTAGACAGAACTTGTGAAGAAGCAATCAGGTCAGAAAGATTTCAGACATGTCACTCACAGTTACAGCCATGAGTTTATTAGAAAGGATGGGGAAAGGGAAAGGGTACACTCTCCAGGAGGAAGGTGGGCCCTCTGAGAGGGGAGAGGGATACATGTTTCTCCTGCCCTCCAGTTTTATTGTGGGGGGTGGTCCCTGGGAACTTTCGAGAGAGAGAGACCCACTCAGGTCTCTTTGACTGACAGCAGGTTGACCTCAGACTTTCAAGTCCCCTGTGTGCATGACATCTCTAGGTCACTTTGGCCTGTGCTGACCAGTTCTAGTTGGAACCTGTTCATACAGATTTTATGGGCAGGGGAATTATCCTTGTCTCCCTGAGTTCTGGTCTGTGTAAGAGTCGCAGAGGTCCCCTCCTTCAGGGTGACTTGTGGCTTTCTTATTGACATTTAAGAGGCCTGCCTTTCTCCTGCAGATAACAGGTGGTTTGCTGAGGATAAGGCAGGCAGGCCTGCAGGCAAATTGCTTCTTAGAAAAGAAAGCATGTGGGGGTGGGCACAGAGGGCTCATTTCATAGAATCATTTCCCTAACCTCCCGTTCCCACTGCTCAGGTCTGTCTGTCCCCTATCATAGGGACCTTGTAAGTGGAATGATGTAGCATCTGTCCTCTTGTGACTGGATGAATACATTTAGCATAACATCCTTAAGGTTCATGTCATATTTTCTGCAGTCTACTTAGGCTTGTGTGACAGTCCTTGCAGCATTGTGGGCTCCTTAAGGGTCAGAACGACCCTTTCTTCTGTGTTCTCAGCTCCTAGTGTCTGTACTCTTTACCTGATAAATGCTGGTTGAATGATTAAATGAATGAAGGGCGCACTTAGGGTACCTCCTGTGTCCACTGCTTAGGGAAAAAACCCTACCTTTGCAACACACTTATCAGATAAAGGATTGGTATCCAAAGTATACACATAACATTTAAAAACCAACCGTATGGAAACAAGAAACTCAATTTAAAAATGGACAAAAGATGTTAACATACAATTCAATGAGGAAAATCTACAGCGGGCAAATCAGTACAAAAGATGCTCAACAGCATGCCCAGCAGGGAGGAAGTGTAAATGTGCTTCTCTGGAAGGGCCACAAACAGCAGGAGTCCAACTCTGGGCATTTTGGTAAAGGGGAGGCCATAGAAACAGAAAGTTCAGTGGTTGCCAGGGATTGGAGGAAGAAAGATGAACAGATGGGACTGTAGGGCAGTGGGGCTATTAATTTGTATATTATGCTGTGGGTACATGTCATTTTGCATTTGTCAAAACCCACAGAATGTACAAACCAAAGAGAGACCTGGGTTGGCCTTGGTTTAGTAACGATGTGTTAATATTGGCTCATCATCAAATGTAACAAATATACCAACACTGTTGCAAGCTGTTAAAAACTGGGGCATTGAGGGTGCTGAAGGGGTCATAGAGGAACATTTTGTGCTTTTTGCTCAATATTTTCTGTACATCTAAAGCTGCTCAGAAAAATGGGCTATTGACTTTTAAAAGTCACTAATATTTTAAATATCTTTTATAGCCCTTCTCCTGCCCGCCTGCCTTTTCCCCTGCATGTAAAAGAGGAGAGAGTCTTTGCTAGCATTACCTGTTTCCATCGCCAGCCTCCCGAGCTCAGTTCCCTGCCCTTCCAAGTCCAGCTCTTGCTGTTGGTGAGGAACCACCAGCAGAGGCTGCTAGAAGGCAGGCGGCCTGACAGCAGCAGCCGCAGCTCCCTGAGGGAGGAACTGGCGTGGGCTCTGGTCCTGCTGTGGCCTCTCAGGCAGGGACTGAGCAGCCAGCCAGGGGCCTGGGTGCCTTTTACGGGTGTGCTCTGAGTGTCCTTCAGCCAGGCGGGCACCTGGCTGCTGAGCTGAACTACACCTCATTTACTGGATACTATGCAAAGAAAGTTGAAGGAAACATATTTCTTTCATTTAATAGCCACCAAAGTAGCCAGTCGAGCTCAGTTTTGAGGGAAATTAGAGCAAATTTACTTGAAGTTAAATAAGAATGATTTTTTTTTTAACTTTTGAGTTTCTGAAGAAAATTCCCAGTAACATGAGAAAATGGAGAAAATATTAGCAGCTTATTTTTTTTTAAGAAGATGGACACAACACCTTTATATTTATTTATTTATTAATTTTTATGTGTGGTGCTGAAGATTGAACTCAGTGCCTCACACATGCTAGGTAAGCGCTCTACCACTGAGCTACAAAACCAGCCCTGGCAGCTTACTTTAAATATGCATTTCCCAGAAATGTCTGTTTAGATATAAATATCTATTAAGTGAATGAATTTGTCGAATTGTTTTATTCTCATTTGCTTTCAGTAGGGAGCAATGTTTAGAGTTGTTAATGGGTTCATTAAAAGTTTTGTTAAACTCCCTCAATAAAATTCTGAATGTGGTCACTTTATTCCCAGAGGTTATCCAAGAAAGGAAGTGGAGAATGTTCTTTCAGAAAGCATGAAGTGGGAAAATGTTGAGAACTATTTATAGCAGCACTCCACTGTGGAAACCCCAGGCCCCACCATCTATTTATAGTTATTCATTGGGTTAAAAGGTGAAACCAGAAATCTTGAAAATGCTGCTTGCTTTTATCCAGCAGTTAAAGCTAATAAGCTGTCTTTCTGTGCTTACGATAACCAGATACTTGTAAGAATCATTCTGGAAATTACAGTAAATGCATCTTGGCTCAAAAAAAAATTAGTTTGTTTAAATCTAAAAGAGCAATGTTTTCTCTGATGGAGTGATTTGTATTTGGGTTTCTTGTGTTTTCTATTTATCTGCAGATTGGATTTGTCTGTGGCATGTGGAATTTCCAATAACAAGTGGGAAGGATAGTGGACTTGTAAAATCAGCCCACAGGCCAGCGCAATTCCAATGCTGGCTGATCATTTGAAAAAATAGAAAGAAGTCCAGGACAAATTACTGAACTTCTAACAGCCGTCCTTCGTCTGAGGAATACCTGTTTCTGAACATTCCGCCAGACCGTACAGCAGGCTCTGCCCTGGCTTCGAACACATGGCCCAGAGTCTGCAGTTCTGCAGCATGGAATACGATCTATCCTCCGGAGGAACGGGATTGTGTTTGTTTCCTAACATGGAGAAAAGGGAGGCAAAATGGCCAGTTAGAAGGCTACCGCTGTGACAAGTTCTGAGCTTGTGAGAGTTGGCGGGGGCAGTGGCCGTCAGGAGGCAGGAGGGACTCTGTAGACATAGTCAGGTGGCCTCACTGAAGTGTTGTTAAGAACCAAGTTCTTCCAACCCAGGGGGAAATTTTGGTTCAATAACAGTGATCTTCAGCTGTGTAGAAAATTCTAGAAATGTCTCAGAATGGATAAACAGAGCAGTGGAAAAAAAACGACAAAATCACCTTGCTGCCTCCGTCACATCACCTTAACTAGAAGCTCCTGACCACGGTCAGCGTGGAGCTGAGGGACTTGCAGGCCCCGCTCAGCTCCAGGTCAGTTTAGAAAGAACAGGCAGGCCAACGCTGACTGCTCAAGCAAAACACCTCGTCACCTACTGTCCTGCGGTTTCCCGCCGAACTCCATTCTGTGCCTGAGGAACACAGCGCAAGCCTCCTCACGCACCTACGCACCTACGTGAGGCCTTTGGCCCTTTCAGCAGGGGATAGAACTTAGGAGCCTCTTTTCCCTGCACCATGCCAGCAATTGCTCTTTCCAACTCCCAGAGCATGGTTGCCTAGGCCTCCGCTGTCCCTCGGTCACCGGCGTCTCACACACCTGTCACTGTGGCAGCAGCTGTCAAGCGCTCCTTTCCTGTGGACACAACCTCCTCCTCAGCCTCGGCCTCTACTGTTGAAGGGCCCCCAGACTCCCTGGGAGGCCAGCGAGCCTCTTGAAGCACAAGGAGCCAGGGAGGGAAAGCAGGCCTGCAGTCCTCCCCGGGCGCCTGCTACCAGCACCGTGGGTGGCTCTGAACGATCCCTCAGCGCCTCTAAGTCTCTGTTTCCTCTGACTGAAATGAAAGGCTGGGACAGATGCTCTTGAGGTCCCCCCAGCTCTTAAGTGGCTTCACTCCCTGGCCTTGCTGCCCCCACCCGCCAGGCTACACCGCACTCTGGGACTGCAGTGTCCCGCTCCCAACCAGTCCCCGAGCCTGTAGAGCATCTCTACAACCCTGCTCTCCCACCAAGACCAAGACCAAAAATAGAACGGAAGCCACCCCAGGGCCCTCTGAAGGGAACCCCAACTGGTGAAGCTTCCTTGGAGGCAGTGGGCTCCCTTGAAGGCCACAGGAAGCCTGAGACCTTAGTAGCAATGGCGGCTCACAGGGGCCACTTGGCCATCCTGGAAGCTGGGCCTAAGTGATGACTTCACCCTTGGAAGAGCTCAGAAGCCACAGCACTCCCCCCAGAGCCGGGCGGATCTGGGCCCACCAGCAAGGATTATGACGCAACCTCCCGGTGTCCTGTTAGTGAATCTTGGTTGCCCAGGTCTGCTGGACTTTGCCTGTCCTGCGGGGCAGCGGGGCCCACTCCTGAAAGGCTGGTGGCAGTGGGGGTGGGGGTTCTGGATAACAGGCTGAGTTCAGCTTGTCGACGAGGGGACTCAGCACTGGAGCTGCAGCTGCGAAGGGTGGAGGACTGGCAGGGCAGGGTCTGTGGGTCCTGGAGTCCCGGTCCTAGGGCAGCTTGCCTTTCTCCTGGAGCCCACCTGTGCTCCCAGTGCTGGCCCTGAGGCCACAGTCCCCAGCTGAGAAGGCTGGTCAGTAAAGGCCCTGTGTCATTTTTCTGGTTCCATGGCGGACTGTGGATGGGAAAGAAAACAGGGTGTGTGTCCTGAGCAGACCCTCCTTCTCACAGGTAGCTCCTCCCGACTCTGTCTCGAGCCCCCCAGCCCACCGCAGTGAGGCCCTGTTGTTGCCTGACCCAGGGTGGGGGTGCGCCTCCCATGCTCCTCCTGCAGGTGGCCTAGTGCCTCTGATGAGCCTGGCAGTGTTCTTCAGGTGGGGGTGAGAGGGCTAAGCTGTCCTAAGGCACAGAGCGAAGAGCTCGCCCCATGTCCTAAGGCCTCTTCCCACTCCTTCCTGACACACCCAGGCGCTCCCATGATGGTCAAATGAGTGCATATTTATGGTCATTTTCCGTTTCTTCTGAAAGGTCATTCCGTTTTCATGCCCTGGATAAAAGATACCAGGATGGTGACCCTTCTAGAAGTACATTTGGGGTCCTACTGAGTCTCTGGGACTGGGATCCCAGGCACATCAATTGTGGGTGGGAGTCTCCTCAGATGACACCAATCTGTAGCCAGGGCTGAAATCACTGAGCTGGAATCATGACGAAGAAAGCCAGTGATCCAGCTAGCCGCCTCCTGTACTGGGCCTCACTCAGATCCATCTCCCCAAGAGTCTCGTTTTACATGGACGGATTTTCCATGTGTTCTACCCTGGTGGCTGCTTTGGCAGGATCCTCAAAGGAATCACTTCACTTACTGTAGCTCAGATCAAAGTGATTTAACAGTGCGACCAAAGCAAAAATGAAGCTGGGGGGACCCCTAGTTTTATATGTGAAACTTGATTATGCATGGTGCTTGAGAGTCTTTGTGATAAAACTCTTTTGTGTGCTCAGATAAGGCTACAAACCTGTTTCTGAGCCAATCCACACGGTCACTGGTCCTGGTGGCGGAATCCTGGTGTGGAGGTGCAAGTGACCTCTGGCGCCTACCGTGGGAGGACTTTGTGTCACATCCAGCCCAGCAGGCTCGATGGCAAGCATGCACCAGCGAGGGAACCGCGTAGGAGGCTGTGGGTCTGCAGCCGTGAGGAGCTGACTAGGGTTGCACATAGTCAGCCTGTAAGGTCAGACAGAGAAAGGCAAGACCACCAAGCAGACGCGCAGCTCATGCACTGTGTTCCACAGAAACAGAAGGGATCCTGTCCAAGAGTCGACAAGCTTGAGCCCCAGCTGGGGGGTGAACGGCCAGCAAAGGGAGTTGTTTCGTGGTTCTGCTGGGGTGACCTTAGACAGAGGCCCAGTGGCCTTGAGAGAGTGGGAAACTGAGGCCTGAGTCCCAAAGCACGGCACGCATCTTCAGATTTCTTAATTGGAATGGCAAGAGGGACTTGTTGTTTCCATGTGTATTTGCAGATGATGTGCTTAACAGTCAGTATTCATATCATTTAGAATTCCCTGATCAGTAAACTTGTCTCAGTCATTACATCTGGCATGAAAATGATGCTCTTTTGTAATGATCTACCCAGAAGCCTGCTAGAGATCTTCTTTCGGACTCCTCCGGGATCTGGAGACTTAATCCAGTGCAAATTCTAATTCATGATCCTTCTCCTGAGACTCCTTATCCACTATCTTCCCATGTTATGAAAGAAAAACGGGGCTGGGGCTGTAGCTCAATGGCAAAGCGCTGTCTCGCATGTGTGAGTCCCTGGGTCCAATCCTTAGCACCACATAAAAATAAACATACTGTGTGTTCATCTACAACTAAATTAAAAAAAAAAAAAAAAATGGTAAAATGATCTCAGTCCACCTAGACTCCCTACAATCTAAATCAGACAACTGAGAAGTCCTGTTGATCCTGTGGCTCTAGACTGACACTCTACCCATCTACTTGCCTCCAGTCCCCCCACCTCTCCCCCACCCCCACCAAGTGTCCAGGACACTCTTCTCAGAATGGCCTTCCTCAAAGACAGATGCCATCTCAGGGTTCTGCTTAGAAATCTTCTGATGGCTTTCAGGCGATTGTAAGAGTTGGACACGCTGCGTTAGTGGGAACCTTCTGGCTTCCAGGAACACGTCCCGCCCCCCGCTGCTGGCAGCACGACCCTCCGGTCTGCAGGGCACCGCACACGCCTCGTCCACAGGATGGCCAAGCACCCCTTCATCAGTGCCGTCCACGTGTGGCCACGAGCTCTGTCAGTGCTGCTGCTTCTTCCAGAGGGCCTCCCCACACCCTCTCCTCTGCCAGGAAGTTTCCCTCCCATTTTTCGAGGCTGCTTCAAGTGGCACTCCCCACCGCTCTTCTTCATCTTCCCCCCTTAGGCCTTGGCCCATGTATTTCCAGTCCCCACTGCATGGGCCGTGGCGGGGCGTGGCCACAGCTGTTCATTCATCCTGTCTAAGCTGCTCAGAGCAAGGACTGCATCTAGTTTCGAAACTTCCCTGTCAAACAGGTGCTCAGTTTGCAATTTAATCCACTGGGATACTCGAGGGACCTTTATTTTTTGAGATGGAACCCTCAGAAACTTCAAATAGATGCCTTGCTCTTATTTCCCACATTCTTACTTGAAAGAGTTTACTCGTAACTCCATGAATTTTTATCAAATACTTCTATATCTATAAAAAAAGAGGCAACAGGCTTTTTCTAGGGTCGTTACAATTCAGCCCAACCTCAGACTTTCACCAAACGCAGCATGCTACAGCCATTTTGAGGTTCTGATGAGTACATTGTATTTACTAGGAAAAGAAAACAAAGAAAAAAAAATTGAAAAACAACAACAAGAACTGAACTCAGAAAGCATTTCTGGTTAACCATATTAACCAGGGAATTCAGAGAACGATGCCATTCCCGTCTCTGCACGTCACGGTTAGCTGAAGACTTAGTAAATGTGAAAGCGGTGAACAACGTGACATGCCGCTTGATCACTGCAGGGTTCCAACTGCGGATGGAGAGGTCCCAAGCTGCACTTCCCTCTCTAGGTCCCCGCAGCTGAACTTGAGAGCACCAACGTAATTTGATTTAGATGGGGTATTGAGTGCCTGGCACAATTCTGACTTTTCTCAGCTCCATCCATGATTATTTTAGTTTTTTTTCTCCCTATGTTCATGACTTTGAGAAGCTCTTCCATTTTATGCCAAGTGTACAACCATTGTACTTAATTAGTTTTTTTTTTTTAAATCCCAGGGGATAATTTATCTTGTTTGGCAGGGTAGCATTATATTATTAGTTGAATCTAAATAATCTCAGTGTTAGCATTTGGGTTTGGAACGCTCACATGGTAACGACTAAATGATTGATTTCAATCTGCCCTTTTTCCCATTTCCTTCCAAAGCGGTTATTAGTTGCTGTGGACTAACTGGCACCTGCTGGCCAGCCACCTCAGGAGGAAACAGTGCCACTGAGGTGCAGCAGTCACTCGGGCTGGTACTGTCGTGATCTGTGGTGGAGCTGCTGTCGTGCCAGCCCACGTTCCCTCTCCAAGAGATGGCTCTGTCACAGACAGCTCCCAGGGCCTGGGAGCTGTGTGCGGCTGCAACAGCATACAAGGACTTCACTGAAGATGAGGGGACAGGAGGCAAAACACTTGAACCCCAAGAAACCGATGCATCAAAAGCCTCTCCAGCCTAAAGGAAACTTCCCCACGCAGCCTGTCTGCAGAGACCACAGGAAAGAACAGGCCGCGGACTCCACAAATGGAATTTGAATCTCCCGTTCGCCACTTAGAAGTGAGTGACCTGGGGCAAGCTACTTCACCCTTGTAGCAGATAGTTAGTCCTCTAATGGTGACCTGGGATCAATGAGGTGATTAGGAGAATCGCCCTGCACAGAAGGCGTCCACAGTTTACCTTTCGGCCTCCCTGTGAATGGCCGTATTCAGATCCCTGCTGACGGTGAACAGGAATGAAGCTCTGATTTGGGAACAGAAACCTGGGGTGTGGCAGGCAGACCTGAGCTGGGTGGGGACTTAGACTCCAGTGAGTGCTACAGCACTGCACAGGGGAGGTGGAAGGCAGAGGCTCACTAAGGGCAGGGAGGACGACTGGGAAGCAAGGCTGGCTTAGCCACTGTGACCAGATGCGTCTTTGCTGGGTCAAGCCAATGCTGCAGCCAACATGGTGGGGTGGCCCCGTCTCCACACAGGCCACGTATGCTTCCCCTGACATCGGATCTTCTTGGTCCTAATCTCACTTTCTTCCAAAGGAGGAAGAAGAGGAAGGGGAGAATCTAATGCCTTTTCTTGTACCTTCCAGCCCCCTGACTCCCTTTTAATTACAGAAGCCTACTTATCACTGGGGGGAACATGCCAAGGCCCCAGGGATGATTGAAACCACAGGTAGTATTGATGCCTGTGTATACTACATCTCTCCTGTACACACCTATGACAAAGTTTAACTTATAAATCAGGCACAGGAAGAGATTAGTAACTACTAACAATAGAATAATTATAACAATACACTGTGATAAAACTCAGGTGTATCTTTCTTAAAATCCCTTCTTGGACTGTGCTGGCCCTTCTTCCTGGGACAATGTGAGACCACGCCAGGCCTCCCTGATGAGGAGAGGTGGGGCATGGTGGAGGCCTGGGCACATGGATGGGATTCTTTGAGAGGGGGCTTGAAGCAGCACTGCCAAACTGCCCGTGCTTTGATCACCCGTATGGCTACCAAGGGAGTATCAGGTGCGTAGTGTACACAACATGGTTGTGCCGGACACAGATGATTCACCTCCTAGGTGGGACAGAAGGGGACAGCGCGAGCTCTCACCATGCCGCTCAGAATGATGTGCAATTTAAAACTCATAAGTTGCTTACTTCTGGAATCTTCCATTTAATATTCTTGGATCAGAATTGATGGTAACTTGAACCACGGAAAACTAAAGCATGCACAAGGGGAAAGCCATGGACACGCCCACGCTAACCTGTTGTCACCTTAGCCTTGAAATGGAGAGAAAGGCAGCAGATGCTCCTGGTGACCTGAGAGGGCGCGGGGCCTGGCACCTTCCCAGCTGTCGTTCTCGGGGTGACACCAGCTTAAGAACACCTTCCTGCCGTGGCTGTGTGCATAACCAAATATGCAGAGGTGGGGACAGGGCAGACCCACGTCTCCTGCCTCTGCCACCCCACTACCCACAGGCCCCACTCCCTTCTGACCTCCGGGAAGAGGACATGCATTTCCCCCTCCTTCGCCACGCCCCTGGATGAACCTGGAGACCTGCAGCTCTTTTGTGAGGAGGGGCTCAGTTGTTGGGAGAGCCGAGAAGGATGGAGTTCCCAACAGCACCTTGGCTGGTGGCTTCTCCACCTACCGCAGTCCTCCCAGTGCTGGGTGCTCGGGAGGCTCTGGCCTTTCACCCAGGTACTTCTTTTCCCAGGCCAAGTTAGAAGTACCCCTCGGGAGCCCTCACGGAGACCTCAGAGTCCCATTGTGCATGAGGTTGTCCTGCCACTGTCCCAGGAGGCCTCTGCCTCTGCAGGAGGCCCCACCCCGGCGCTTTCTTCAGAGTCCTTTGTGCCTTCGCTGGTACCTCCCTGGAGCACGGCTAGGCTGCTCCTGGACCTGCGGGCCCAGGCACGACTCACTTTCACACGAGTCTTGCTGTACCTCTGTGGAGGGCGTGGAAGAAACAGAATAAAGTATCTGTACGACCCCAAATCCAGCCGGAAAACCATCACGGGCTTCCTGGATACTACAGAGCAGACCTGGGACCCGAGGCCTCTGCTTCTCTCTGGCCAACCAGAGCCTCAGCATCCACAGCCTGCCCACCACTGGGCATCAGGGACAGCAGACCCTGGACCACCTCCCCACTGGCCCGGCCAGGGGGTTCCTGATTCCTCTCCACATGGAGTTCCTCTGCTCTCCCCACTCCCCCCAGCCACTGCGGACTGACTCTGTTTCTTAATCCCTTTAGTGTTTAATCCCCGCTAATTGTGCCATCCCGAGGCCCCACGCAGTACTGATTAGCGGACGTGTTGAAGTGAAGCTGAGTGTCTTATCGGAGTCTGAACCCTGGAGAGCAACGAATGATGAAACAGAAGAACTTCCAGCCTCCCCCAGTTTCCAGGTTCTTAGGAGGTCTGTGGGAACGTTCTGGCCTCCCTCCTCCCTCCACTCCAGGGCGTGATCACCTGGCCCTTGTGGCTCCTTCATACGCCCTCTGACTGGCTGCTCTGCAGGCCAACCTGCCCCCCATGCCCTGGCCCTCTTCCTTTTCCTGCTCCCTCTGAAGGCAGGGCAGAGCAGCAAAGATAAGGCCCCTTCCTGGTGTGGAGGACCCAGAGCCTCCTCCCCACTGGACACAGTGTCCACCCTCTGTGGAGCAGGTCCTTCCATTCCCACACACTCCCTTGGGCCAGGGGGTCAGTTTAGGACAAAATCAAAATGGCCAGGCCAAAAAAACCCAAAACTAAACAAAAACCAACAACAGAGGAGGCCAACCTTAAATCTAGGTGAGCTGTCCAATATCCTGTGGGCTGTGATTGCACTGGAGAATGTTTAAGAAGAATGTAACCTCCCACATTCTTTCCTGTAATTTATCTCAAATCTACATCATCTCAATTACACTACGGATAATGGCTATGAAATGGCAGGGCCAGGGAGCAAGCACCAGCTGAGACAGTACTTCTGTAGAATTCTGAATACTTGGCTCATTCACTTATATAACACTGTAATTTAGGGACTGTTGGCGTTTTGTAACTAGTAAGAAGCAGACAGGAGTGATTTCCTCCAGCTTACTTGTACTTCTAGAGAAGTCTGGAGCTAATCTGTCAGCAGCTGTAGCATCAAGCCAGCCAGAAAGACTTCAGCATTTGCCGTGACATTTTGTGGCTGTGTGCTAGAGCCAAAGAAATGTGAATCTGTTGATAAAGCTCACGATGCAGGGGTAAAAAAACACACAGTCTACCAAAATCACAGTGTAAAACTGAGGGGAACCACAGATAATCACACACACACACACACACACACACACACACACACACACAGGAATCAGCTTGACAAATGGGGAATGCTAGTGAGGTGGGAGGTCAGGGAGGTCACGATGGCAGAGGCAGGGTAGGCAGGTACAAGAGAAGTGCTGGCTGGAGCACAGGACAGTGAGAGGAGTCCTCACAGCCTTGTTTCCAGTAAGTCCGTCACCATGGCAACTCCTGTCTTGAACAAGTTCTGTATTCTAGTTCCATGGAAAAAAGCAACCAATGGAAACTGTATTCTAATTAGGTAAAAGTAAAGTAGCCAATGGGAACAAACAGGGCAGGGTCTTCAGTCGGGTCTGTGAGGAGGGCGGGGCCACTGCTCTGCATCCAGGACGAGACTCAGCCAGATGTTGGGGCCCTGAGCCTCTCCACCTGGCCCACTGGGCTCTACTTCAAGGGGTGTCCTTCCACTTTCGCTTTCCATAGATCTGCACTCTGCTTGTTACTTCTGTATGTCTTACTCAATTCTATGGTCGGGAGCCAGGAACCTGGACCCCAACTGGACAGAAACCCCAGCGGTCTCATTTGAGAATCTTTCTTTTTTTAAAAAATGAACACAAAATCTTTATTTATTTATTTTTTTATGTGGTGCTGAGGATTGAACCCGGTGCTTCACATGTGCGAGGCAAGCGCTCTACCACCGAGCCACAACCCCAGCCCATCATTTGACGATATTTCGTACCTGATCGTGCGAGCCCAGGAGAACGCCCGTGCTATCCAGCCAAGGGTGATTGTTGAACTTGAATCTTAAATTATTCACGCAGTATCCTAAATGAGCGCTAGAGCCAAGGCTGGCGCAGCAGCCCCTTCCTCGACAGGCACCCATTGGCCTAGGTCCTCCCACCAGCACGGCTGGGTGGTGGCAGGCAGGTGGTATGCAGCGAGGGAGGCTGAGAGGGGAGACTGGAGAGAGAAGGATGGACGGACCACCTGAACAAAGCCCGTTTCCAGCCAGAGCTACCCTTGGTGTTTGTAAATTGGCACAGATTTAAAAATTAATCTGAAGTATTTTAATAATCATGGAAAGTATGAAATATTCATCAATTACAGCTCCAGGTAGGAGAGCCCGAGGGAGCTTCATCACCCGTTCTCTTCTGGGCCTTCAAAACACCAGCCGCTGGCTTTTCTGGATAGTCTGATGCACCCCAGCCAGCAGGGAAAGCCTCTGGAGGGTTGCTGGTCTGCTAATTCTGAAGCTGTCTTTACTTAGAGACAGTGTCAGTTTCCCTGGGCCTGGTGACTCAGGCCTGTAATCCAGCCACTTGGGAGGCGGAGACAGCAGGATTCTAACCTCATTCCAACCTCTAGGCTCCACAATTTAGTGAGATCCTGTCTCAAAATATAAACAAATATAAATTGCAGCTCAGTAGAGCGCTGGTTCAATCCCCAGTGCCCCCCCCCCCAAAAAAAAAAAAAAAAAAAAAACATCAACTTCAACCTCCCAACCTCCCCCCTGCTTTTTCATTCCATTTGTCTTTATGGCTTTTGAAGGTATTTGCCACATTCCTGATCTTTAATGGTTACCTTTGGAATCCTTTCTACCTGCTTTGCAGTCTAGAGTTATTGTGAAGTTCTTTTACGTCTTCCAGCACTGCAGAGATCTGAGGGTGCTTTTGTTCCTTTGCCCCTGCTTCCAGTTTACCAGCTGCTGGAGGCAATATTTTGAATTAATCTGTTTTCAGCCTCACGGACTGTGCAAGTATTACCAAGTGCTTGGTGTGCATTTCTGTTTATCCACGCTTTTATCATTGTTTACCTGCCACACCTCACCGTTCACAGTTCTTTCTGGGATCATCTCAATCTTCCTGAAGTACATCCTTTAATGTGTCTTCACTGGTAAATATTCTTGTTTCTGTTTATCTGGAAGTGTTTCTATTTCCCTTCACTCTTGGAAGTTGTTCCACTGGGTTTGCAATTCTAGATCTATCATTACATTCTAGCAGATTGCAGGTGTTTCACTTTCTTGAGACCGCTTGTTGCTATTAAGAAGACTGCTGTCGGGCTGACTGACATTTTTGCAGATAATCTGCCTTTTCCTTCCAGGGCTTTTACAATCTTATCTTCGTTATTGATGCTATTTAGCATGGCCAAGAGATATCTATATTTGAATTTATTTTTATTCACCTTGCTTTGCATATTATAGTGCTTCCTCAATTCTGGAAATTTTCGGCTATTATTTCTGAAGTAAGTGTGTTAGGTATTCTTTAAATATCATTTTCCTGCCATAATTCTACCTTTTAATTCCAAAACTCAAAATGGGCATATGTTGAACTTTCTCATTTTATTTCTCAGCTTCTCTTTCAGAGTTTCCATTTGTGCTTCAGTGGTACAGAGATATTTCTTCAGCTATATCTTCCAGTTTGCTAATTCTCTATTGTCTAATTTGTATATTATACTTGCAGTAAATATTTTTGTTATTCTTGGCCATTTAAAATTATCTGATATATCTTTTAAAAATCTGTATGCTTGGACTGGGGCTGTAGCTCAGTGGTAGAGTGCTTGCTTAGCATGCGGGAGCCCCGGGGCTTGATTCCCAGTACTAAAACCAACCAACCACAAAAGGCTGTATTAGCTAGGTATAGTGGCACTTGCCTATAGTCTCAGCAACTTGGAAGGCTGAGGCAGGAGGATTGCAAATTTGAGGCTAGTCTTGCAATCTAGTAAGACCCTCAGTAACTTTGTGAGACCCTGTCTCAAAATTAAAGATTAAAACGATGACAAAGATGTAGTTCAGTGGTAAAGCACTCCTGGGGTCCGTCCCTTTTCACAAAAAAAAAAAAAAAAAAAAAATCTGCATGTTGTTCCTCTGTCCTCCTCCCTCCCTTACATTATCCAATTCATCTTCGCAGGACACCCCCCCCCCATCATTTTATGTGTAGTTTCCTGTCATGTGGTTTCTGGTGGCTGCATACTTGTGGTATGCTATAACATGTTCCTTGGTCCTTGGCATTTCCTGGAGATGGGTGCTGAACCCATGGCCTGGGTCAAGCTCAGGTTCAATCCCTTTGTGAAAACTATTGGAAGCACATAATATCTGATTATCTCTATTTTTTTTTTTTTTTTTTTTTTTTTGGTACCGGGGATTGAACTCAGGGGCACTCGACCACTGGGCCACATCCCCAACCCTTTTTTGTATTTTATTAGAGACAGGGTCTCACTGAGTTGCTAAGTGCTGAGGCTGGCTTTGGACTCACGATCCTCCTGCCTCAGCCTCCCAAGTGCTGGGATTATAGGCATGCGCCACCAGGCCCAGCTATCTCTATTTTATTGTGACCTTAGCAGCTGCTGATACTGTGCCTAGTTCCATTCCTGTGAAATCACAACAGGCCATCTTCTGAGTGTATCGTTTCTTTTTCATGTATTCCTTGGAATACCTTTTTTTTCCTTTTTGGTTCCAGGGATTGAACTCAGGGGCACTCGACCACTGGGCCACATTCCCAGCCCTTTTTTTTTTTTGGTATTTTATTAGAGACAGTTGCTAAGTGCCTCGCCATTGCTGAAGCTGGCTTTGAACTCGTGATCCTCCTGCCTCAGCCTCCCAAGTGCTGGGATTACAGGTGTGCGCCCCTGTGCCCAGCCCTGGAATACCTTTGTAAACACACATTTCTCCTCATTCACTGTTTTTCCACGTGGTGCAGCTTATAAAGGAGAGAGAGAAAATACTGGATCGCTCCCCTCAGTTTGGCATGTCTTGCTGTAATAGTCCTGTTTCTTTCTTGACTCCATTTTCAGTGGCATTAAGAACTCCTAGGTGAAGCACTATTGAGGATTTTCATCCATTGCAACGACGATTCCTAAAGCTCAGAGTGCTCCACTTGGTCCAGGGGGAGATTTTCCCTGCTGGCTTCTGGGTCCTTTTCACACGACCTTACAAGTCCTGACGCTCCTTTGCTATTTGGTATGAGAAGACATTCCAGACTCATCTCAGACTTCCCTTTTTGCTGATGTGAAATCAGCCATTTATCCATGGAATCTTGATTTCTTTCCATTTAGAAATAGTATTTCAAGCCCACAATTGGGCACCAAGAGATGTTTTGTGGACAAAGGTAGGAATATACATATACATATATATGTAGTTATACATTATGAAATACCTCATGAATTCAATTCAATTGAGTCTATAAAGCGCACCTTCTTCTCAATGGCTCTCTGCTTGCCTCTCCTTAGTAGCAGAGAATTTAATTCTTAAAGACACAGAAGGTGACAGGATATCCCCTAAATACTCATTGACATCAGGAGTTAGAAGCCAACTCTGGCCTGCCACCAGCTAAGAATGATTCTGCCTTTTAAAAGGATTCGAAGAAATCAACCAACAAAAGAAGAATAGTATTTCACACCACATGAAACAGATTCAAAGCTTCAAATTTCAGCACCCATAAATGAAGTGTTAGGGGAACATAACATTCATCTTACATGTTATCTAGGATTGCTTTCGTTCTTTAGCAGAGCTAAGAAACCATCTGATCTTCAAAGCTAAAAAGTAGGTACCTGATCCTTTACCAAAGAGATTTCCTGACTCTGGTCCTAAGCTTCTCTTTCTGTTGTACATGTCATGCCTGTCTTGATCGATTTTGATTCTACTCCCAAGAATTTCTCCCTCAGGTGTGGCCCTGGCTGAGGCAGGCACTCACAGGACAGGCACAGTAACACGTGCCTGTAATACCAGCGGCTCAGGAGGCTGAGACAGGAGGATTGTGAGTTCAAAGCCAGCCTCAGCAAAAGCAAGGTGCTGAACAACTCAGTGAGACCCTGTCTCTAAATAAAAATACAAAATAGGGCTGGGGATGTGGCTCAGTGGTCGAGTGCCCTTGAGTTTAATCCTTGGTACAAAAAAAAAAAAAAAAAAAAAAAAAAAAAAAAGAAAGAAAAGAACAAGAAAGCGTTCATGGGGGTGGAAGGCTCCTGTACCTTCAGAGCTCCCTACTGTGGCTTCCTCGCATTCAAGCTGTTAGTGGGCACAACCAGTCCTTCTCTACAACTGGCCCTGCTGTGCTTACCAGGAACAACTGTCTCAAGGTCCATTAGCCACCACCCAGAGCTGCCTTCCTCCTCCATGTAGACACTGTGCCATGTGGATCAACTATCCCAGGTCTGTCACCCGTCGCCCAGGGCTGCCTTCCTCCTCCAAGCAGATGCCAAGCAGATGCCACCACCCAGTGATGCCTTCTTCTAGAGACACTGCCCACGTGGTCTTGCGGCTGGGGGTGTGTTGTCTCTGCCTGATGTATTTTGAAAATTCCTTTCTTTTGCTACCAGGATCATTTATTTTTTAGATGTGGGGATTCAGAAAGAATTAAGCACTAATATGTTTCAAATTTTATTATTTTTTTTAATTTATATAAATTCTAACTTATGTTCTTTTTCAACTTGATCACATTATGGTTTTGGGGAATTTTTTTTTCTTTTTCAACTTGATCTTTTTTCTCATGTTTGAATGTCCTTTTATTTAAGTTCTTTTTTCTTTTCTTTCTTTCTTTTTTTATTATGGTATCAGGGATTGAACCCAGGGATATTCTACCACTGAGCTACATTCCCAGCCTTTTTAATGGTTTATTTTGAGTTAGGGCCTCACTTAGTTGCTGAGACTGGTCTGGAACTTGCCATTCTCCTGCCTCAGGTTCCTGGGTTGCTGGGATACAGGTGTGCACCACTGCACCTGGCTTACTCATGTTTTTCTTTTAACATTCTCATTTCATCATTTACATCTGATGATGCTGATGTGTGAAGCCCTGGTCCATCTGGGACTGTTGTTTGTTTTCCCAGTGACGTGTATTTGAAATTATGACGTGTATTTGAAATTAAGTATGTGTGTGTGCATTCAGCTTTGTGGTCACTTTTTTTGGGGGGGAGGGGTGTTGGGGATTGAATCCAGGGGTGCTTTGCCACTGAACTTCATCCTCAGCCCATTTTATTTTTTATTTCGAGACAGGGTCTCTCTAAGTTGTCGAGACTGGCCTTGAACTTGTGATCCTCCTGCCTCAGCCTCCTGAGTCACTGGGATTACAGGTGAGTGCCACTATCACACAGTGTCATGGTGAGGGTATTCCTCCTAGAAGACACACGCTTTCTTCTTCCAGGGACCTGATAAAGACATATTTTCCTTTCTGTTTGCCCTTGTGGAAATCTTATCCCTCTGCCTTCTTTGCCCTCTTCCTGGGAGTGCCACCCTCCCCAAGTGCCAGCTTTATTGGGGTGGTCTGTGCTCTACATCCTCCACTCTGCCCCCCCCCAGGCACACACAGGCCCCCCCAGGCACACACCATGGTCACAGACATGCACACACCACAGACACACACAGGCACACTCCATGCACACACAGGCACATGCGCATGTGGTTCCTGGGTGCTGGGGCTTTCACAGTGTCCATGTCCACCCACCTCTCCCACCTTGCTCCCAGACCTAGTGTATTTCTCCAGCTTTCTCACTGGTCTGCCCATCCCCCGTAGGGACATTCTGTATATATCGTTGGGTGTTTTTAGATGTCCATTGTAATGAGCATCATAAGGCTGGAAACGTAAGCCACTAATTTACACTCTGGGACGATGCAAACAGCCAAATTTAGAAATCCGACAGTTAACTGGGCGTGGTGGTGCATGCCTGTGATCCCAGAGACTCTGGAGCTGAGGCAGGAGGATCATAAATCAAGGCCAGTCTGGCAACGTAAGTGAGACCCTTTCCCAAAGTAAAAAGGGCTGGGGTGTTCCTCAGTGGTAAAGCGCCCCTGGGGTCAATCGCTGGTACTGCAATTAAAAAAAAAAAAAAAAAGACAGCAGCAGAAGAAAGAAATCCAGAATGTCTTATTGCATGACATAGAGTCATGAAGGCTTAGCATGGGGTTGTGCCCCTCTCTGCCCTTTCAGAAGAACTCCTTCAGCAACAAGGCTTCACAAGTCTTCCTCCTCTGCGTCCGCTGACTGTGCACTCCTGACATCAACGCAGATCCTCTGGAGAGGGCCGCTCATTCGTGCCTGGGCCCAGGGACTCTGATGCACTCCCCTGCCTCTGCTCACCCTGCACCGCTGCCAGTCAACCAGCGCTGTGGATTCCACTTGCTAAGCACCCCTTAAGCCTCCCTCCTCTACCTCCACGAACCCTGGTCTGCCTCCACATTTCTTGCCTGGAGAGTTAGGAGAGCCTGTCTTGGAGCAGTCCTCTGCTGGGCCTCCTCCCAGAACCTATGGCCACTCCAGCCAATGGGAGGCCCACATGCCTCCTACCCCCTGTGGTGCCCAGCCTCCTCCTGGTCTCTTTCCTCCCAGGGATGTCTGTTTCCTTGACAATCAGATGTCAGTTTCTTCTGGAAGCATTTTCTCAGCTTTTCCCTTTCTAATCGTGCTACCTCAAAGTTGTCTGTCCTTGGTCCTTATTGAACTTATCATGCCACATCTTAAATTATTTTCCAGCCTCATTTCCTTCAGGCCATCAGCTTTTGAGGGTAGGTGCTCTTGGCTATTTCTGGGCCATGGAGCCTGGTTCAGTAATTGGTACAGAATAGGTGCTCAGTGAATGTCTTATGCATTCTCTTTCTTACTGGAGTGAACAGAGCTCAGACGTTGGCTAGAGGTGAATGTTGGCAGGAAGGCAGAGGGAGCACTGTGATTCCACGGTGGAAGGGCTGGTGGTGACGGGCCTTTAGAAGACCAAGATGCAAAACTCTTCCCTCCATAACACTGGAGAAATTCCTACCTCTTACAAATAGCGCCCCTTTGCCTCTGATGGCAGGCGAACTTGGCTTGGGTCCATTGAAATTGAGAACTATAGGTATCATTTTTACCAAATTTCTTTGTCCCTTTGGTGTAGCATGAAGGAAGTGAGGACCTAACTCCTGCTGCACAGAGAGGTTATGTGCTGAGGTTGAATTTGGGCTCAAAGGACATCTTAAGGTGGCCCCTCAATCCTATAAATCTTTTAACAAGGGCTTTAGTGGGAATAGCTCAAGAAAGCCAAGTCCAGAGAGCTCAACCTAGCCAAATTCCTCAGTCCTAACCACACCGCAAGGCTGCGGCTCCCAGTCCTCCCTGGGCCCTGCTGCCCAGGTGACAGTCTTTCAACACTCTCTGGAATGAGGTCCATCTTGAGCCTCAGGCCTCCTCGGGTGCCCAGTGGCCCTAGCCTACACAGTGTCCCCAGTTGTTTCTGGAACACAACTTCTTGGCCTCGTGAGTCATAGCCCTCCTCCTGCTCCTGCCATCCGCAGCTTCACACACTCGGGACAAAGAGTCCTTCTCTCTTCTCTGATGGCTTCCCAATAATTTCATGATTGGGTTTCACGTTATTGGCTGTGTGCTCCATCTGGCTGATGACTGGTTCTCAGGGGCCAAGTCCTGAGGTCTGGCGGGCCCTTCCCGCTCCCCGCCCCGTGGGGCCGTGGGCTGCTGGGCCGCTGGCCTGTGGCGCGCCTCAGTCTCGCCTTTGTGCTGACAGGCGCAGCCCCGCGGCTTCCTCAGCAAATCCTCTCCGGCCTTGGCTGAGCTCACACTTGCTGGCCTCGGAGGGACGACGCTGGAGCAAGGCTTTCAGCAAGCCCTCCCTCTGGAATATTAAAGATAGAACAACTATTTGTTCCCATAGATAAGCTGTGAATCCAAACACTTAAAAATTGAAAACAGATTAATAAAGTGACAGCTGCTGCCAGCATTTGAGTTCTAGGTGGAGCTTGGTCCCTGGATGGGCTTAAGGCTTTGGGAAACATTAAGGCCTAAGTTGGGAACTCAGACCAAACCAAATATTGGTTTAGCCTGAAGGATATTTGTTTGCTCTTGTTTAGTTTCAGGTCAATAATTTTAATTACTGTCTCAGTTAACAGTTCAAATATTAGAGGGATAAAACTAGATAGTGTCTTCCTGGCACAAAAAATAAACTTCATGGTTTTAAGTAAAGTAGCAGAAGCAGCAAAATTGACAGCAGGGACATAACACTTTAATTATAACCACAGATAACTCTAAAATAGACAAATTGTAGCCTTATGTTATGGTCAATTGCATCAAGTAATTGCTAAGCATGCACAATAATGATAAGTAGACAAGGCTTCTCTTTCCCCGCTGCTAGGAGTGTGGGACACCAGGCTATTTGCTATGTGTTTCCTAAGCTGAGCTGGGGATTCCTAGGACTTGGTTCTCTGATCTGCCTTTGGGGTGGGCATGTCTCTGAACAATGCAAACCAAAGGGCATCTGCTCACACACTCCTCCCCCAGGGCATCATCTCCTGCCCTCCGTCCTGTGCTCTTGGGCACTAGGACAGGCATGATTGTGATTATTGCCAGTTGAAGAAATTGCAGCTCTGGGAAAATGAATGCCTCCTGGGAGTTCTCAGTCTGGGTGCCACTGAGAATAGCCGCTCAGGGAGCACAGACTCGGTGAGTCCTAGGGCAGCATGGGAGGAGCCTGGGAATGTGGCACCTCACGTAGACGGAATCAGGAGATTACAGAGAGGAGAGGGGCTCATCTGCTGACTTGAAATAAAGATGCCATCCTGGGTTTTGGGTGGGCCTGAGGCTGTCCAAATAATCACAAGAGTCTGTAACTGGGGCAGAGGGCCACGAGTGTCATAGTGAAGCCAGAAGACTCGCCTCTGCCATTGTTGTAGTGTCCAGGACCCAAAGAAGGCAGGAAAAGGATTCTTCCCAGGGCCAGGGAGGAACGGGAACAGTTCTGCTGACACCTCGGCTCATGAGAACATTTCCAACTCCATGAAAGTCATTTTGGCTTTCCAAAAGAAAATGAAAACAGGAGATGGAAGAGAAGGAAAGAATTGAGATGAATATAGGAAAAAAAAAAAAAACAAACATTACCACAGCTGCCAACAACAGCAGAACACGAAACAAAGAGAAGCAAAGAGGGGAGAAGGGCCAACTTGGAGGGAAGGGGAGGAGAGGAGTTGCCTGGAGCTTGGGGGCCTCTAGCAAAGAGCTTTCCTTCGAGTGGCTGTCCCCAGAGGAGGCTGCGTAGGTGTGGCCATCCCACTTGAGAGCTGGCAGCTCAGGCCAGGGGTACTTGAGTGACTCGACCACAGAAAATTGAACTGACATGTAGGCGAAGAAACAGGAAATAGCCCCAGTTCAACACTCTGATGAGAAGGCTTTGGGAGCAATCGGTCCTGAGTGTGTGTACGCATGAAGTTTTCATTTCAGAATTATTAGTAATATTACTGGCCAAATATTTTTTAAAGGTTTAATATTATCAGCAGTAATCGAAACATAATGATGAAATCGGACACAACTTACTAGTATCAAATTCTTTTTTAAAAATATTTGTTTTAGTTGTACACAATGCTTTTATTCTTATGTGGTGCTGAGGATCGAACCTGGGCCGTGCACGTGCTAGGCGAGTGCTCTACTACTGAGCCACAATCCCAGCCCCACTGACCAAATATTATAACATTAACAAAAATCATATAGAGGGGCTGGGATGTGGCTCAGTGGTAGGGCGCTTGCCTAGCACGTGTGCGACCCGGGTTTGATTCTCAGCACCACGTAAAAATACATGCATTGTGTACCACTAAAGCAAATAAATAAATATTTTAAAAATCATATAGAAATTAATCATGCTCCAGTTACCTCACTTAAATAGTTTCTCCATGTTACCTACGGTTTGGTGGTATTGCACATACAAAGAAAGCACTGTGTGGTTCTGACTGTGGTAAAAATACAATTTTGCATTTTTTTTACTTCATATCATAAACATTTCCTATATCAGTTTTCATAGTTAAAATATGTAATGGATGCTTGACAGTTCATCAGTTTGATGTATAACAACTTTTTTTTTTTTTGTATCAGGGACTAAACTCAGGGGCACTTGACCACTGAGCCACATCCCCAGTCCCATTTTGTATTTTTATTTAGAGACAGGGTCTTACTGAGGTGCTTTGTGCCTTGCTTTTGCTGAGGTTGGCTTTGAACTTGTGATCCTCCTGCCTCAGTCTCCTGAGCCACTGGGATTACAACTTTACCAAGTAATTTCTATATTGCTGAATATTTGATTGTTTCTAGTTTCTCTCCAATATAAATGATACATTGAAAATTCTTGGACAAAGGTAACTTTCCTTCTTTTAGAACATTTTGTTACTATTAATTATTTGGATCAAGGATACAAATATTCTTAGGATTTCACGTTTGACAGATTGTTTTCCCAAGCCATTGTGTCAATTTATACTACCACCACCACAGGTGCTCAGGTGTGCAAGAGCCTCACTGCCTTGTTAGTCCTGGGGGTTATGCATTTTCCCCATTGTATTTGCTTTCAAAGTCACTGTTTCTAAGACTTCAAATTAGCTAGTTACCCACTTCTGATGAGGGGCAAAAGACCCCTTTCTTCATGCTTTTGTATTTATGTTGATTTAGTAGGAAATTTATCTTCATTTCCATTTCAGAATCTAAAGGCATGTTAAGGGAAACTAAATTCACCCAAGTCAACAGTGAACCTTAGGAATCACAGTGCAAAGTGGGCACCAATGGGGTAGCCAGTTGAATAAGATAGCTGGGAGAGCACCTTGTGTTAGATTCTGGGGAGGGAGGCCACACTTCCCAGGTAGACTAACCAGGCCACACCCCCCTGGATACCTGAAGACTAGTCACACTCCCTGATCCTGGGAATACTCGCCTCTCATGGGAATTTGCCCCAGGGTGGGCTCTCCCTTTCTGAGCCAATCCAGACCATACAAGTCACGCTCCCGCCTCTCTGTACTTAAGCCCCGGCCAGTCCAGTCCAGAACATACCCTTTTTTCCCTCCTCTCCCCCTTGTTCTTCCTTTCCCTGGTCCCTTCCCTGCCCTTCCATGCTGCCTTTTCCCTACCCACTTCCCTTCCACGTGGCCCCTAATAAACCTCCCTTTTCTACGAGGTGGTCCAGGCGTGGCTTTTTCCAATACCTTGATTGGCAGTTATAGGGATGTGGAGGGTTTGGGTGACCATGGCCTCAGGGAGGGGAGGACTGAAGGCTGAGGTCAGTCAACCAATAATTCTATCAATCACGCCTGTACAAGGATACCCAACAAAGCACTGCGCAGCAAACTCAGGTGACTTCCCTAGTGGGGTGCTGCAGACTGAGGTTGGAGGATGTGGAGCCTGGTCCCACAGGAGAGGGCATGGCAGCTCTGCACTCCCTCCTAGACCCCACCCTATTTGATTGTAATTTTCTATTTCAGTCTGGTTTTGCTGAATAATGTCACTTATTTCTAGTGCGAACATTGTCAGAATCAAAATGGGACACACCAGACCCAAAGCAAGGTGGGGCTGGGAGGCCACAGAAAGGCCCTCATGATCCCAGGTGTTTCAGTGGCTTTTTCCTGCTGTGACTAAAAGACCTGACAAGGACAATTAGAGGAGGAAGATTTTATTTGGGGGCTCACGGTTCCAGAGCTCTCAGCCCATAGGTGGTCAGCTCCATTCCTCAGGACATGAGGTAAGCATGCCTCAGAGGAACGCAGCCGGGCACGTGGCACCGGGAATGGGCACGAAGGGGGGGGGGGCTGCATTCCACTCAATAGGACAAACTATAGCCCCCACCCCCAGGCATGCCCCCAGGGACCCACCTCCTCAGGAGCCAGTACTAGACCTGCCCATAGTTCCCACCCAGTTAATCCCTACCAGCAGATTGATGCACTAATTGAGTTAAAGCTCTCTTAACCCAATCATTTTGAGACCAGGCAAAGGACTGGTAGTTAGCACACATAATAAATGATTGGGTTGGAAAGGTGGGGGCTAATTCAAAGAAAAGGAAATGGAATGCTAATACTACCAGAGCATTTCCCCTCTCAAGGTATGACCTTTGGGGAATCATGCTTCCCAGTATGAGGAGTTGCTAATAAGCACCTCCTGGGCAGCTCTTTTCCTGCCTTTTGGTCTCCACAGGCAAGACAGCCAGAGGGAGGGAGGAAAGGAAAACTGGGATCTATAAAGAGGCAGGACACACCGCATTCCACAGGCACCGGCTCTGAGTCTACCATCTCTGTTCTCTTTGTTCTGTCTCTTAAATGAAACTTGTTTTCTACATTTGCCTGATAATTTCTTGGGTGTTTAATTTTTACCACAACAAGGACCTGATCCTGATCTCCAAGACAGGTATCAGTTTCACTTCTGAACCTTCTTGCATTGCCTCACTCCTGATTCCAAGGCTCTGGGGACCCCCTCCTCATTAGGAGTTCTGTAACACATTTGAAAAGCAGCTTGTGATACTTTCAATATTTTCTCCAGTATTTCTAGGTGTGTTATAGCAGGGGGGTTCTTAGTTCCTAAGTGTACTCAATGATTTTTACAATACTTTAGAAGCCAAAAATATGGCCATTGTCTGTTTCCTTTCCTTTTTTCTTCGCATTTTCTCTACACAATACTTATTCTTCTCAGTATGATTTCCTCTAACTGACCAGGGAAAGGTCACACAAGGAAGCAATGGACGGGAAAAAGCATAGAAGAGAGTGTTGGCAATTGTTTCACTCTTCTGTACAATTAATCCACCACTTGTTATGCATGATAAAATAACCAACCCTCAGTGGCTTTACACAGAGAAAGGGAAATGAACCTGGGGTCTGTGTTTACCTGTACAGTCAAGCTGCACTGACACAACAAAGAATGATATTCTCTGTACAATAGGGCTATTTTATGCTTTGGCAGATTTGCATTCATTTTTCTTTTGTGCCTTGCTTTGCATCTCATTATCTTAATTCCTTGCAGTAAATAGCAGCTTTCCTTTCCTTTTGGAAAGATGTGGTTTTTCCCTCTTGGGTCTGGGTGTGGTGTATCCAGAGGCCTGCTGCTGACGCTTTCCCAGGAAGGCCATGCTCTGGGGCATGGGGAGCCTGGGGAGCCCCCCCCCCCGGAACACCCCTCCCCCCCCCCCCCCCCCCCCCCCCCCCCGTTGCTGAGTGAGTCTCCTCTCCCAGCCTGATCTGAGGTGAGCTTTGACATGGGCATATACTACTGGCACTGTGGGTGATTCTGGGCAGGGAGGTGCTCAGAATAAATAAAATCATTAATTTCCATTCAGAAGTAAATGGAGCATGAATCCAGTCTCCCTGTGAGTTCTAAATCCTTGTTACTCAAACAGCATCAACACACATCTGGCCAGGGGCTCCTTCCCAGCCACCCCTCAGGTCTCTCCTGATTTTTTTGTTTCCTTGTTGATTTAAGCAAGCCAGCTGCTGAGTTTCTGATAACGCAGGGATGAGGACAACTAGTTTAATCTTCACAGAGCCTGACAGCTTCTTAAGCCTTCTACCTGTTCACTTCTTATCTATCAGCGATCACGTCCTACTGTGTGATGGGCAGCGCAGCACCTCTTAAGATGCACAGGAGCATCCTGGGGACCAGGGAGTTATGTCCACTCGTCCCAACATTCCCACGCTCTGGGGAAATGCCAGCATCCAGTTCCACTGCCGTGTTCTGCCGCACCTCTCTCAGGCACATTGCTGTTGATGGCTTTCGCCCAGACCTGGCCCTGCGTGCATCCCGCACAGTCAGGGGAAGTGCTGCAGCCTGCTCCAGCTGTTGTGAGGGAACACAGACCAGGTGGCTCAGAGACAACAGAAACGTGCTGCTCTAAGTTCTGGAGCCAGACGTCCGAGGCCAAGGCTGGGCAGATTGTCGCTGGTGAAGGCAGCATCCTGGCCCACAGATGGTGGCCTTTGCTCTGTGTCCTCTCACAGCAGAGGAGGCAAGGCGGCTCCCTGCAGTCTCTTCCGAAGGCCACCAGTCTTCTCGTGAGGCTCCACCCACCTGAACTGATCAGTCCCAAGTCCCCACCTCCTAACGCCACCACCTGAGGGCAAGAATTTCAACATATGAATTTGGGGAAAGGACACAAATGCTCAGATTACAGAATGAGAAACTGGCCCCCCACTCTTGTCCACTAACATCTGATTTGACCCTGCAGAGAAGCTTAGACTCCTAAGCCATAATTACAACATGACACCACAAGCCCTTGCTTCAGTCAATTTCCCAGGGCTTCAAATCCAGATTTAGCAACACTATACCCGGGCTAGTGCATTTCACATTCACCTCACCCTGTTCAGGGGGTGCTTGGTTAAACAAAGCTGTGGTCCCTCCATACCCTTGGATCCTGCTTAGCAGGGTTGGCCTATGGACACACATGGCGGGGATGGACTGCTGGAGAATGAGACAGTGAAAAGAAGCAAGGCCAAGGGTCCCATGCAGCACGATTCCACTGGGATAGTGGTACTAGAATGGCACACTGTAGAGGAGGAAGACAGCTTAGTGGCCCCTAGAAGTGAACGTGGGGACTGGTATGGAAGCAAGTGGTATGAAATGATGGCACAAGGGTCCTCATGGCAAGAGAAACCGTGTGTGCATTCACTCTTCACGGTGATGGGTCCCTCCCTCCACACCTCCCCCCCTACCCCATGTGGATGTCCAGTTAAATCATCTTCCTGGGGGTGGAGTCTGGAGTTCGTACAGGGTTATCTTTAAGCTCCTCAGTTAATTCTACTGGCTAAAGTGGAGGGTCACTGCCTTGGCCATTCCTGAAAACCTTGAGTTTTACAACATATTTGCAACACACTGCTACAAACAGCAATTTGGTTTAACAAGACCTTAAAATCCCCAGATCACTAATTCTTGTTCAGGAGTCAGTGGATGTAAATGCATAACAATCTCTGGGTATTCTGAACCCTGCCACTCAACCAGCATTGCCACCTCTGGGAGCCTGTTAATGGGCCCCATCCCAGTTATGCATGACTGAATTAGAATCTGCCACTCAACAACATCCCTGGTGATGTGAATTCACATTAAAGTTGGAGAAGCACTTGGGTCTAAGTCCTTCATTACACTAGTATGCTCAGATTTTTCTCATACATTCTTCTAGTGAATTATAAGGGGCATGATTATAAATAACTACCCAGAGTTATATTTCCTAAGCCCTTAAGTAGCATTTCCAGAAACACGGCATGACATTTAACTGAGCACATGGTGAAGCGTTTCTGAAACATCAAGGCCATGTGCAAACATATCCAGTGCAATTCAGTGGCACACAAAGGGCTTTGATGACAGAATCAGATGAAACCTTACCTGGGACTCATCCTCTGGTGTGCTACGTTAGACTTTTAAAGCAGTTTTCTGAATTTCACCAAATTTACCCCTTATGCATAACCAATTTCAGTCTGTGCCCTCTTGGCTGCAAAGGGTGCAAACAATGTAGGTCAGAAACTCTTTGAGTTAGATTCCTTTGATAGAATCACTCATTTGTTGCATGACTTCAGGATCTCGGTAGTTTTCAGACCATCTCAGAATGTCTAGGAGGCACCATGGAGGTCAGCTTTGAGGGTGAGAAGGGGCTCCTGGGTGAGGATCAGAAACCTCACACTACCATTGCTTCTGCCCCAATTTAATCAGCAGTTCTGACGAGACGAGATCTGTCCTTACCTGTTGTATTTCTTCAAGCAGCCTCATCTGGACAGAGGCTCTTGCTATTGAAAGGCTGAGAGCAAAAGTCAATTAAGGTCTCGTGGAAATACTTCACAAGTTTAAGGAGCGTGTGCACCCTGAGGTCTATGTGTCAGACACAGAACAATTACACAGTGCTAGGGCAGCGACCTGCAAACAGTTAAGGATCACTAGCCGGGCGCGGTGGCGCAGCCTGAATCCCAGCACTCAGCAAGGATCGTGAGTTCAGAAATGGCGAGGCACTTAGATCAGTGAGACCCTGTTTAAATAAAATACAAAAAAGGGGCTGGGGATGTGGCCCAACAAATCCCTGGTACCAAAAAAAAAAAAAAAAAAAAAAAAAGAAAATTGATTAGTTTTCATAGCTGCATTTTATAGTAGTCTGTTTTTCATTATAATAATAAAAAAAAAAAAAACACCCGAGGCTGGTATGTTAGTCAGCTTTTCATCACTGTGACCAAAATACCCACCATAAACAACTTAGAGGAGGAAAGATTTACTTTGGCTCATGGATGCGGAGGACTCAGTCCACGGTTGGCTGGTTTCAATGCTCTGGCCTGAGGTGAGGCAGAACATCATGGAGAAGGGCATGGCAGGAGAGCTGCTTGGCATGGCAGCCAGGAGGCATGGGGATAGGGGACTCCAGGACAAGATACAGTCCCTACGGTCATGCCCCCAGTGAAATGCTTCCTCCAAACATGACCCACCTGCCTATGGTTACCACCTGGAAGTCCACTCAAATAATTAATCCATCAGATGGATTAATCCACTGTTGAAGTCTGAGCCCTTGGATCCAGTCATTTCCTAAAAGACCCACCTTTGGACATTGCTGCACTGCCTTAGAGACACGTCTAAACCACAAACTGGGTACTTTTAAAGAAAAGAGGTTTAGTGAACTCACAGTTCTGGAGGTTCAAGGCCATGGTTCTAGCACTGGTTCAGGTCTGGAGAGGACCTCATGGTAGATGTCATCACAAGGGCAGGAGCAGGTGCAAGAGGGAGAGGTCAGAGGCAGACAGGAAGCCAGAGAGCCTGGGGTCCAATGAGGCTATGTCAATCTCTTCCAAGGACACACCCCAGTGGCCTAATCACTTCCACCAGGCTTCGCCTCTTGAAGGTCCCACTACCCCACACATGGCCAAACTGGGGACCAAGCTTCCCACATGAACCTTAGGGGGGACACTCTCAAACTATATCCAAGCCAGAGCACATTGCTCCAGCTGAACAAGCCTGCAGCACAGAGCGCACACACTGGTTCTAACCTGCCTTCCACCCCCAGCTCTCTGTTGATCAGCTCATGTGACCGTGTGCAAGCTGTTTGACCTCGAAAAACTTAGGATCTTTAGATACTAATACAAGTCCTACAGTCCTTTATCCACACTCCACAATCCCAAACACTGGAAACCAGTTTACTGTAAATGAATTAGAGGCAAAATCTGACTTTAATATAAATGAGGCTAGGGCTGGGGTTGTGGCTCAGCGGCAGAGCGCTCGCCTCGCACGTGCACGGCCCGGGTTCAATCCTCAGCACCACGTAAACATGAATGCATTGCATTGTGTACAACTAAAGTAAATAAATAAATATTTTAAAAAAATATGAGGCTAGATTTTGTGCCTTTCACGTTCTGCACGTCACTGGGGGTGCTGGCTGCTGGTTTCCACCCAATTTCCACTGGACTGTGCCTGCATCATCTTACTCTCTCTCAAGTGGGTCCCCGTGTGTAGCTGATGCTGATGGTGAGTTGAGAGAGCAAGAGGCGTGCTGGGGGCACTCCTAGGAAATCAAAGCAGATGGAAACAGGATCAGATAAGCAGAGCTTTCCAGCCACCTTGTAGCTCTGACCGCTCAGACCACACTGCAGGTTGGCTAAGGCTGCAGCCAATTCAAGGGCCACCTCAGAGGGGGATTCTGGAGCACAGACCAGCTAAGTAAGGGGTCTGAGGTTGGGTAGAATCAGCCAGGTCCTCGGGCCCTGCCGTGCCCAATCCTTGGCTGAGGACTGTGGAGGCATGGTGTGACCTTGGCTTGACAGCTGAGGCTAGTCTTAAAGGAACCCAGGGCTGAGGCTGGAGAATGCAAGCCGACTACATTAATTACTGCTGAACAGAAAGTTCTTGAGGAGATCCAAGAGGTGCAGAGCTCCACGGTTGCCAATGTAGCTTTTTTTTTTTTTTTTTTTTTTTTTTTTTTAACAGCTTTAGTGATGTATAATTCACACACCACTATTTCACTCACTTTAGGAATACTGTTCAATAATTTTAGTCAATGTCCCCAGCTGTGCAATCACAATTACACTGCAGGTTTAGAATGTTTCCATCGCCCCAAATGCTTGCTGTCTATTCTAACTTCCACCCTAGCCACAGGAAATCGCTGGTCTGCTTTCTACCTGTCTAGTTTTGGGCTCCAGAAATTTCATCCAAGTGGCATGATACAACATGTAATCTTCTTGGATGTGTCATATCTTGAGGATTGCGCATGTTGTCGCACAGGCACACTTTGTCTGTCTGCTGCTGAGTAGCCTTCTGCAGCCTGGAGGTACTGCGTCTGCTTAGCCAGGTGTCAGCTGATGGGCAGCTTGGCTTTGGTCTGTCGTGAACGATGCTCCTGTGAACACATGCCTGCAAGTCCTGTGGGAGATGTCTTCCTATCTCCCAGTTCATCCCCAGGAGTGCAGCTGCTGGTCACATGGTGAGCAAGTTTAATTCTTAAAGAAACTGCCAAATGGCTCTTCAAACTGATTACATCCTTGTCCAGCAAGGCATGAGGGCTTTAGTCGCTTTCCATCTGGGTCAACTCTTGCTCTCACCAGTCTTGCTGTTTCCAGCCCTTCTGGAGAGAGTGGAGCAGGCATCCTGTGGTGCCATCTGCATTTCCCTAAGGACACAGGTGGAGCACCTTTTTTTACGCTCAGTAATCACTCAGTATCTTCTCTTGTGAGGTGCTGATCTTGTTCATGAGTTACAATGGGTCCTTGTATACTCGGGATACTGTCTTTTAGCAGATATAGAATGAGTAAATGCTCTCTCCTAGTCTGGGGTTTTGCTTTTCTTTTTTAAAATATTTATTTATTTGTTCTACTTGTACACAATGCCTTTATTTTTACGTGGTGCTAAGGATGGAACCCGGGCCGCGCATGTGCTAGGCACGCACATGCTCTACCGCTGAGCCACAATCCCAGCCCCTCGCTTTTCACATTTTTAGTGGTTTATTCAAGAGTAAATTTTTAAAAATTTGGTAAAGTCCAACTTTTGTTTTTATGAATTATGCCTTTAGTGCCAGATCTAAACCTGCCTAACTCAAGGTGGCAGGGATGTTCTGCTCTGCTTTCTCCCAGATAACTACATGATTTCAGTTCGCACAGGAACTGGGGACTGTTTTGCTCCTGGGGGAGATTCAGGACTATCTGGAAACATCTTGGTTGTCACAGTGGGTGTTACTGGCATCTAACAGGTAGAGCCAGAGATGCTGTTGAGCATACCACATGCACAGGACGGTCCCACCACCTTCTAACCAAAGTGTCCCTGGTGCCGAGGTTGAGAGACCCAGCTTGTGTTTTTGGCCCATTTTGAATACAGTTTTGTGTATGCTATTGAGATAAAGATCTACGGGCTTTTAAACTCTCCATTTTCCTTTTTTTTCCCCAAAACAAGTTGTTAAAAGTAACATTCTACTATGGTGGGTTGTCTTGCACCTTTGTTGAAAACCAGACCATAAACAGGAGGACTGAGACCTGGATTCCTACTGTGTTCCCTTATCTACATGTCTGTGCCAAAATCACACTTCCAGTGGTTTTGAAATCAGGTATTCTCAGTTTTCCAACTTTGTCCTTTTTTAAAAAAAAATGTTCCTCTCTTAAAGTCTCTTTGTATTTTCATATAAATTTTAGCATCAGCTTTCCAAGTCTACAAAAAAGCCACCTGGGGTTTCGATGGCAATTGCACTGCATTTGTATATCAATTCGAGAACTGCTTTCTTGGCGATACTGAGTTTTCTAGCCCACGAACTTCACATATTTCTCCATTTATCTAGGTCTTTAACTTCTGTCAGCACTGCTTCATGTTTCAGCATCCAGGTCTTAAACTTCTTTGCCAAGTTTAGTCCTATACATTTTAGATGGTCCTATAAATGAAATTGCGTTCTGAATTTCACTTCAAACTGCCTACTAACAATTACATAATTATGACTCCATTAGTTTTATACTTTGATTTTGTACCCTGTAATCTTGCCAAACTTGTTGTTAGTTCTAGTAGGCTTTTGATTCCTTATAATTTCCATGCATAATAGTCACAAGTGGTTACTATACTCAGTCTGGGCTGCAGTTAGATTTGACCAAATCTATTGAATTAACGCTCATCACACTCCAGACACACATCCTAAGTTCTGAGTCTACACCCAAGGGTCCCAGAAGATGCTCATCTGTGACGTGTCCTAAGTCCTGGTTGCTGGATCTTGATTTGGGCTCGGGGAATCTGGTGCAGGGGGACAACAGTTGTGGAGGTCTCAGTCTCTCTGTCCAGGTCCTGTTAGTCCCATCGCTCCCCAAGAAGTCTGGGTTTTAAAGTCCTAGTTCAGTTGTGCTTGCAGCTGATAACTGGGTGGGGTCTGGGGTGTATGCCCAGGGTGTAGACTCTTATTACATCACTAACTTAAGTCTATGAGAGTTCTGCAGTTTATCTAAGTGTTACAGTTCCCATTGCATCAGGGGCAATAATCATTTACTTATTCACTCAACACACACACACACTAATTAACATAATCAACAGTCAATAATCCCATAGTATTTCTGGTGCTCATATCAATAGTCTTGAGAATGATAAGTTTTACTTCTAATCTATAGGCCTTGAATTTTTTTCTTGCCTTCTTCTCTGGGTAGAAAGCCTAATATACTATTGAATAGAATGGTCAGAGTTGCTTACTTTTCCAAATTAAAAACAAAATTCAGAGATTCTGAGAATGTTTAGCTCTAGGTGCATTGAGTAGGGGATGGCAGACCCACAGAAACCAATACAGAGGGCTGTGGAGTAGAAGGGGGGCGCACATGCAGGCTTGGGGCAGTGCCTAGAGCCAGCCCGTCCTCATGGTGTGGTTTTTGGAATGTGAACCCTGACTGGCTGCTGGCAGGCTAGCACCAGGAATTGGGATTGGCATGGGGACTCAGCCTTGCTGGGCGGAGGCTAGGCTGGTATTACCTCTAGGGCGAAGCTGGTGGCACGTGGGGGCTCTGTGGTGTCCTGTCAGCATGAGTCAGCACAACCTCGGCCAGCCTCCTTGGGAACTCTGGGTGGTGGGAGCTGTGGACACAGGGAGGGGCATGGACTTGGGGAGCTGGAGTGGACTGAAGTTCAGCCATTGCCAGACAGTGGGCACCACGGGGGGCTGCTGGGTGAGCACACTGCTTAGGAATGCAGAACGCCCTCCTTTCTAGCCACATCGCTACTCGTCTCTCAAAGCCTTGTTCTAACCACTGATCCATTGTATCTGTTGAGGGACTTGAAATTTATCTGAGCTGGGAACAATAGCTGAGATGAGTGAGAGATAAGCAACAGAAAGGGAGAGTACCATGACGAGCTCTTAGTAGCATCTTCAACCTCACTGGGACTTAGCATGGCTCCTTTAGGAGGCCAGCTGGTTCAGCCCCAGCTGAGGAGTCCCTCAGGGGCAGCAGCCTCAGGGCTGTGGGTGCAGCTCTGGTCTCCTGCTGGTGACGCTCTGCCCTCCAGGGCCACACATGGCACAGGTTGTGATCACATGACACCCTACACCTGTCTTCCTTAATTTCTGTGAGGCTCAGATGCACAACTTTGACCTTAATAACTAACAGACATCCTTCATACCTAGTATGTGATACGCTAAAAATATCTTAGAGTTGAAGCCAAGAAGCTGCTGGGGCTCATTGACTATTCTGAGTAATAAAACAACTTAAAAGAATTTCCACTCTTTATTTGATAAAGCACATGCTTTCATGACAAGATTCTGCCACAGGTAGACCTGTGCTATCAGCCTCCTCCTCTTCACCGTCAGCTTCTCACTTGAGCAGCCCAGGACGGCTGTGCAAGCTGCCTGCAGATGCCACTTGCTGGTGTCTTCCTGCTGGTGTCTTCGTCACTACAGCAACAGGTAGTTTTCAAAGGCACAGACCTTGTGCTGAGTGATTGAATCTAGGGAGAGAGAAAAGCCATCAGGCATTTAGGACAGTGAACCACAACACAGCAGAGTAATCACCTGAGGTGTACCACCTGTCCTTGTAGCACCTGTGGCTTTCTAATAAAATGAAATAAAGCAAACGTATTCAGCACCCCAGGCACACTGGCCACAGGCACGAGTCCTGTTAGGTCACTGCACAGAGAGGACATTTCTATCATGGCAAAACATTCCGCTGGTAAATTCACAGACCTGAATTCTAACCTCAGTTAGCCACCTCAAACACTCTGGTACAAGGCAGGGTATAAACAGACATCCAGAGGAGCTATAATTGTAGTACTAACATGGTCCATGCTGTGCCATTCCATCTGCCTAGTAGGCACTTTATATGGAATACAAAGTCAAGCACAATCCCAGAACTGGCTTGTTATGGTTCAATTGCACGGGTGGCACTGGGGAGCTCTGAGGTCCTCTCTATGGGAAGTGTGACTGTTTCATGAAACCTGCCAGCTGTGTGGGCCTGGGAGAGCATGCAGGTGTAGCAGAGCGCCAACACGGCTGCCCAGCGGCCAGCTGCAGTGCCCCTCTCCCTCCTCAGGCCCGGAGAGCTCTCTGTTTGACATTTTGCTCCCACCAGCAGAATAAAGAAGGAATGTAGCTGATGGGCAGCGTGGGCTGGTGACAAGATGAATTCAATGAGCTGAGTGCAGCCACTGCCAGTTACATGAGGAAACCATCCTACAGTTACATTTGAAGGACCCGGAGAAGCCACACTGAAGGATGGTGAAGAACGGGAAGCTATGACGGCTGCACAAGACAAAGGGAAAAAAATGGGTTTATTCTATGAATATAGAAAAGAAAATGGAGAAAAACACAGCTCATCCTAGCTGTGGCCTAGGTGTCCCAGGAGTTACTTGTTGCCTTCCCAATACCACTGTGCTTACGCAGGAGGTCTGAGCAGGTGAGGAGTCCTCAGATGACTTCAGAAGGGAGGAACAGGGACATATGTGGTATCTATCATCCACCTGTTTTTTTGTCTATCTATCTCACACATATAAATACACACGATTCCATAACTATCAGTAGTATTAGGCATACCATGTAGTCCATCACAGTGAAGCACTATGATTCACATGTTAATATATTAGTCTTTATTTATGATACATCTTGCATATATTTTTCTCTGCTTGTCATTTGTCTTTTGACTTTTCTTGTGCAAAGTTTTGCCAGGCAAAAGTTTTATCTTTTTTATGTACTCATAAATATTCCAATATTTTGTTCTGTTGCCCTTAATCATAGGTAGAAAGCTGCTTCCCTGATTATAAATAATTTGGGTTGTACAAACTCTATGGACGTAGCTTTTACACTTAGATCTCTCATTTGATATGATATTTGGAAGTCAGATGGCATGATGCTCTACTTAATCTGAAAATTCAATATAATTAAAAAATTTCAAACTTTAAAAAAGAAATATTCATTTTGAAGTTTGACATATTCATTCTAAAGTTTGTGTGAAAGAGAAAACACCAGAAAAACAATTTTGAAAAGGAGAAACAATGAGAGGGAATTTGACCAATCAGATATAGAAACATCACACTGCATCATACTATATAATAATTATGTGTAATGCTGAACTGTAAAATCATATGTGCTTTGCACAAAACAGACAAATAAATGGATGGAAGAGAATAACCAGAAGCACCCTCATATACATGGGAATTTACAAGAGGATTCCAGGGAGGCAGTTAAATCAGTGGAAGATGGATGTGTGATCAAACAAACAGCACGGCCCCCATCACGGCTCACAGTAGATAGGCTGCAGCCGGATCAACAGCTTTCTAAACATTAATAGAAACGATAAACAGAAGATACAGGAGACTATTTTTAAAACTCAGGGATGAAAAAGACCTGAGAAAGTAAAAAATACTAAATGTAGATGCCATGGAAGAACAGAAGTATTGATTTTATAAAAACAATAATTGAAAATTAAAATCTCTGTAATACTGAATAACATAAAATGAGAGAGAATTTTAAACCATTTATAACAAATGATTAGAGTCCATATCATTTCAGTATTGCTATAAAACAATGGAAAAGATAACTCCATTTAAAAATAGGCAAGAGATAAGGACAGACAATTCATGAAAAATGAATCCCCTTGCTAAACTATTCACATGCATTAGTAACTTAGTCCCTGGGGAACTGCAAATGAAATATTGAGATTTATTTGTTTTAAGCCACTGGAAGTCCAAATACTGCAAATCCTAGTAATGCCCTGTATCTCTGAGCAAAGGAATTCACAGCTGTGAAAACCAGGCTGTGCATCAAACCTAAAGCACACACCCTAGGCTGCAGCCATTGCTCTCCTATGAATACTGCACACATATATTCACTTGCCTGGGACTGGGCTATAGTAACTATAGACCAAGACAACCTCTGAAAACTGAGTTCAAATTGTCTCGATGAACACACACATACACACACACGCAGTTTAAAGTATCAGAAACAAAAACAACCCAAATGCCCAGTAACAGGGAGTGCATAAATTAACACAGTACCTCTGATGACTAAAAGAATGAAACAGCCGTGAATGTGATAAATGGGAAGGATCCTCTAGACACAGATAAATGAAAACTCTTGGAAAATATGTGGTCACCTATTTATATCAAAATGAATCCCAAAACAACACCTAATTTTTATATACATTTATTTTGACAGAAATGTGCTTTTAAAAAATCATTAAGGGGCTGGGATTGTGGCTCAGCGGTAGAGTGCTCCTCAGCACTACATAAAAATAAATGCATCGTGTACAACTAAAGTAAATAAATAAATGTTTTTAAAAAAATCATTAAGACAAGCTGGGTACAGTGGCGCACGCCTGTAATCCCAGCACTTGGAAGGCTAAGACAGGAGAATCGCGAGTTCAAAGCCAGCCTCAGCAATGGCGAGGCACTTAGCAACTCAGTGAGACCCTGTCTCTAAATAAAATACAAAAAAAGGGCTGGGGGTATGGCCCGGTGGTCAAGTGCCCCTGAATTCAATCCCAGGTACCAAAAAAAGAAAAAAAAAAATCATTAAGACAAGGTTCTATCTTTATTTTGAGGAGGAGCAGAGGCGTGGAGGACCCTTGCATTTCTGTTTGAATTCTTTGACCATGAAGTCAGAGATCATGCCACCTGTCCCCACCTGCAGCCACCCACATCCATCCTTCCATCTGCTGTGCTGCAGGAAGGCGGCTGGCTGGAGAGGTACTGATTTTTGAATTTAGGCGAGATGGAAGACACCAGACGTCATCTCACAACACAGGCCACAGACCCCCCATGCCTCTCGTGGCATACGGTGACTGTGCTGCCTGGGAGTCACCCTCAGGCTTCAGAGAGGCGGCATCGAGGTCCACATGTGGTGTGACGGACCTGGGGGTATTGATAGACTAGGAGCATTAGGTGGGGGTGTAAGGGCTGGAAGCAGGAGAGGCAGGCCCAAGAGCCCCTGGCAGCTCCAGGTTCCCCATGCAAACACACACAGGAAAGGATGGTTTCTACCCATGTTCATCTGGCATCTGCAGATAGCCAAGTCCCCTGATCCCAGTGTCAGTCACATCACATGAATAATCCTCCCATACCCAATGGAATGTGACCATAGGACAGATGTGAGCAAGGCCAGTACTAGCTAGTGGAGACCCAGAGAGTAAATCAAACTGCACAGAGCAGCTCCAGGAAACTTAAAATTGGAAAAAAGAAACCAAAACTTAAAACAAAAACACACAAAAAAGTGCTATTTATCAAGCTTTGGCACACATTCATGCGAAAGCTGAAGTTTACTGGCCACACTCCTGTGTGGTCTCTTGCTTAGGACAAGGAATCAGCATGCTGCCAACACTGATTTCTTACAGTATGGCAGGCAAATCCCATTATTTAACTTAAAACTCCAATTGCCAACAGCTGAATGTGGCTGATGGTACTGTGCGTCAAGTTCAAGAGCACCAGGGACCCTATGTGGAGCCTCATCTTTGCTTATCAAAACAAACTAGGAATTTCAGGGCTGGGAGAAACATCAACGTCTTGAAGCCAGACGCCCATTCAGTTGGGGCATCACCTCCACTTCCCTGTGCAATGAAGGTTACCTGCCTCTGGGGACACTCAGGCAGGGGCCTCACTATTTGAGGCATCCTTAGCAGCAGAGCCCATTGGTGATTAACGTTCCCTACGTCCTTTATCACAGTGAGCCCAGAGATGCCCACAGTGCATCTCGCACCCACTGACCTTGGAGCCACTGGCGCAGGCCTCTCCTGCAGACAGAGCAGGCAAGCTGGCTCCCCTCCTGCTTGCTGGGCACCTCGCCTACTACTGTCTGGATGCTGGGAACTCAAGGCTGGGAACCACCTTCAATTCTCCTTCTCAGCAAGGGCAATTGGCTCTGAAATTTATACTGAAAATCTGATGGCTTCACCTGTGTGGATATTAACTTAGTCCTAACCACCATCACTGAGTCACTGCAACACGCCCCCCCCCCACTTCCCCTTAAAACACCTATCAGCCCATGTCCCTTCCTGATGTCCATGTAACAAAAGCCACACTTCTGACCTTGTCTGTCAAGGTCTTAGGCCTTCTGCATGTCCATGTGGAAGCTACCCGCTTCTCCAGCCTCATCCACCACCCCTTGGTACTCTCCCTTCTCTTCAGCTCCCCATCCCACGGCTTCTCCTGACCGCCCAACCTCCACACCTGCTCATGGGCCTGACAGGCCAGTCCTGCAGACTGCACCAGTCCTCCGCTCTCTCATTTGGGTCTTAGCTCCAATGCTGCTGTCAGCTGTCATTCACTGTCACTCTTGATAATCACATCCATTTTTGTCACAGCATGGAGCTCTATAAGGATGATTTTAAAATTTAGTTTCCTGTCTTCTACCCTAGAATATAGGTTCCACAGGGGCAAGGACAGTATTTCTCTTGTCAACTGCTACACCTGAGTGCCTAGGATATGCTTAGCACAGAAGAAGCACAAAATAAACAGCTACTGACCAAATGAACCTGTAGGAGCCCTGTTTGGGGAGATGGCTATGATTGCGGTTGACTTCGGGCCATGGAGTTTTGGACATTGCCGCCTTCCGTAGTCTCACGAGACTTGGCCCAGGATCTCGAGAGACTTGGGCCAAGCAGGGAGCGGGTTGGGGCCATTTTGGTTGTTGGTTTTTTGCTGGTGTGTGGTACGTGTTAGAGTTGTTAGAGCCAGAGAGAGAAACTGACAGAATAAAGATCCTGTTTGTTTCCAGTCTGCCTCTGAACTTATTCCCGCGGCCATCGCTTCAGGCGGCTACAGGACCAACAACCTGACGCCACATGGTGTGTTTGCAGGCAATAGCCAGGTCCCACGTTCCTTTCAGCTGACGTTGACTGGAGACATCATAGCCCACATTTCACTAAGAGTGTACTAAGGATCAGGCCACACCATAGACAAGACAGCCTGTCCTATCCAGTCATTCCAAGCACACCAACCTTTGCTTTCTGTCTGGAAAATGGGAACAAAATGATATTACTAGAGGATTTCCCTTGAAATCACTGTTATTTTCTATTTTTTCTATTACTTTGATTTGCATTTCCCTGATGATTCGTGATATTGAGCATTTTTTTCCATGTGCTTATTAAATATATGTGTATTTTCTTAGGAAAAATGCTTATTTAAGTTCTTTCTTTTCTTTTTTTTTTTTTTTTTTGGTGGTACCAGGGATTGAACTCAGGGGCACTCGACCACTAGGCCGCATCCCCAACCCTTTTTTGTATTTTTTATTAGTAACAGGGTCTCACTGAGTTGCCAAGTGCCTCGCCATTGCTGAGGCTGGCTTTGAACTCATGATCCTCCTGCCTCAGCCTCCCAAAGTGCTGGGATTACAGGCATGCGCCACCGCGCCGGGCTCTTTCTCATTTTTTAATCAGTTTATTTTGTTGCTGTTGAGTTGCAGGAAGGCTTATATATTCTGGATACTCACTGCCAATATTTGCGACTATTTTTTTCCTATTCCACAAACTGCCCTTTACTCTGTCATTGCTTGATGCACAGATGTAGTTCAATTCATCTGTTCTTATTTTGCTGCCTCCCTAGCCTGTGTTATGTGAGGAGATGAGGGTCAGCCCTGCAGGTACCCCCAGCCAGAACAGAACAAATAATCTCTGCTCTGCTCTGTGGAGTTCCAGAGGGGAGCTGGGAACCAGGTTGTCACCACATGCCACAAACTGTCCTGCCATTTTGAGGGTGACTTTCCCTGAGTGGGAGTTCGCTTGGTAGCTGTAAATCTTTAACTGTGACGTGGAGTTACTGAACAGCTGGCTTAGACAGCTTCTGAAGGGTGTGAGGGTGCAGCCCCCGGTCAGCCGTTTTGCTGATGCTCCTCTGTGTAGGAGTCTTATTTGATGGGTGGCCAGAAGCGCACCATCAACAACCTGTGCACTTTTTCAATGGCGGAAATTAGACTTTCTATTCTTTGAATCAATTTTGGTAACTTTTTTCTAAAAATTTCATCTTACCAGTTTTTAAATTTATCAGCATCCAGATGTGCACGGTGCTCCCTTGATTTATAGACACCGTTCCCGGGTCTGCAGGTGCAGCTCCCACTTTGCTTTTGGTGTCATTCACTGGACACTTTCTCCTTCCTTTTCAATACTGGGAGTTCTTTCCCCATTAGCAGTTCAGAAGCCGAGTTCCCTTGCTGCTGAGCCTTCTCCTTGCTTCGCTTTTGCTACTACTCACGCTATTGTTTCTTCCCCCCACATTCTTTGGGGTTACTTTCCTGCTAGTATTCATTCATGTCAAGCACCAAATTCAAGAAAAATTGGTTAAAAAAATATGTTAAAATAATTTCGTCCATCTCCTTTTCTCTTTGTACAAACCAGAAAGGATTTGTGATTGCTGCCCCTGGTGCGCGCCCAGGTCTCGGGCCTGCTTGCGGAACACTGCTTCCATAGTGCAAGCTGGAGAAGCAGCAGTTCGTGGTCTCACAGTTAAAAGAAGTTACACTTGCTGAGCTCAATGGGGACCTTACTTTTCACAAAAAAGATGCTGGGCTGGGACTCAGGTGACTGGTCTGGAATTCTGGGTCTTTCGGCCACTCACTGTGAGACGAAGCAACTCAGACCCCTCGGCTTCCTGGTGCATGAGAGGACTGCTAGAGGTGGCTTCATCAGACACTTCAACCCTTGTCGGTCAGCTCAGGTTGCCGTGGCAAAGTGCCTCGGATGGCTGGGGGTTTGGACAACAGACATCCACCTTCTCACGGTTCTGAAGGCTAGAAGCCTGGGTCACACTGCCTGCGGGGCTGCTTGCTCCTGATGCCCCTCTCCTTGGCTTGCAGAAGTTCCCTGTCCCCGGGTCCTCACATGACCTTCTCTGTGGGTGTACATCCTTTTCTTATTAGGAAAGCCATCATAGTGGATTAGGGCCCCATCCTTATGACCTCATTCCACCTTATTTCTCTTTAAAAGTCTTATTCCCAAACATGGTCACACTCTGTGAATGTGAAGGGGACTCAGTTCAGCCCAAACCTGAGCTTACCACCTCGGGCTCGGCGGTGCTCAACGGCACTGCCTGATAAGCAACAAGTGAAAGGAACGGACCTGCAGCTCACTCCAGAACCACAGGAAAACCTTTCACAGTCACAGCCCAGGGCAGTGAGGAATCAGGTCAATAAGCAAAGACAGCCCTGGACTGTCAGCCACATCCGATCACGAGCTTGAGCTCTGAAGCAACTTCTCAGTCCATCAACCCTGCAGGCCCCTGGAGCTGTACAACAGCTGCCAAACACTTGAGCACTCTCTCCGAAGCTGGGACCTTGTGCAGAGGACACCGTGAATATGTACAGCAAGGTAGCCTTTAAAAGTCAATGTCATGGCTGGGGTTGTGGCTCAGTGGTAGAGCGCTTGCCTAACACATGTTAGGCTCTTGGTTCAATTCTCAGCACCGCATATTTACAAAAACAAACAAACAAAAAAGTTACTGTCACAACCCAAGTACTTAGCTCGAGGGTATAAATGGCCACTTTGACCTCCAAACCAAAGACTACATTTCCTATGATGGACAGACTAACATGTCACCCCGTCGAGGACATTTCCAGTGTTGAGCTGAACACACAGCTGCCTGTTACATTCCAAGTTGGTTTTGGTTCCACTTTGTTTTAAGTGAGGCTCAGGAATGTGCCTTTGGCACACTGGTAAATGGGCAGAGGTGGACTTCTCAGCATGCGGTTTGCCTGCCTGACTTTGATAAGGGCTTTAGCTTTTACATCCTGGATGGTATCTGCACCCAGTGGGTTGAATTCTATTAAGTGTAAATTTTAAAAAGCAACCTAACAGGTTAGGAAATTCAAAGATAACCATCAAGGACCATTAGCTGACCAGTGCACACAATTAAAGGGGAGCTCAATTATCTTCTGAACCTTCGCTTTCCATATCTTTCCAAAGCTTGTAATGAGATAGTGGCTAGCAGTTAATTTAAACAATATTACTAATTATATATACACAAATATGGGCTTTGCATACATAATATACATATATGTACACAAACAAAAGGTGTTGCATATATATGTACACACATATATACAACATATACATACAGGCTTTGCATATATGTATGTGCACATATATGGAATTAAAAAAATTTCTGTAAATATTAGACATTGGAATCATAAAATTCTGCATTTAAGTTCTCATTCATTTCTGTCTTGGTAGATTTCATTTGTTTTGAATAATTCAAAGCAAAAATAATTCTGAAATTGTACCTTGACATGCTGCAGCTGGCCTGCTGGGCTGGACCCTGTGGCGAGGGTAAATTAGGCAGCATCGGAAAGAAACGGGAAGGCCAAGGGGCAGACCTGCTCCCGCCCTGCTGCCTGCCTCTCTGCCACTGTCCCCACTGCAGCAGGTGACCCTGCCTCCCTGCCACATTCTGTATCTGTGTGGTGGAAAGGTGTACTGAGAGGATCTTGGACAACACCCACATATCCACTGAATCCTGAAGCCCAAAGTCCGCGGCCTTGGGAGCGATACCGTCACTGCACTTTTTCTGATCAGTCATCAAGGGAGACAGTGGATGATCCAGGCCAGCACGAGAGGGGCCCGTGCTGTCAGGGATCCTCTTCCTGAAGACGCTGACGCAGGGAAACAGCTGACCAAACGCTCGTCATGAGGAACACATGTCAAGGCTGCGCTGTGCTTGGCCATACTGCTGGGAACATGACGCTGCTCCCCCGCAGCCCAGATGTGCGTCTCCTCCCCGAGCACAGCCCAGACAGTAAGAGGCGCCTGCGCCTGGAAACATGCTCACGAGAAAGCCACACTGGCCTCATGTGGTGACAACAAGGGGACCGAAAGTGTGAACAGAAATGGCCACAGCACCTGCACCATGGCCCCATGGCTGTGCAGGCTCAGAGTGCCACCAGGCTCCCCTTTTCACCAGCTGAGCTCCTTGGGAGCCCAGGTCTTCTGTCTCCATATGTAAAATAGGAGTTATATTTTGCAGGAGTGCTGGGGGAGATCCAATAACTGAAAATGCTTTCAAATACAGAATGTTACCGTACCAGGTGAAGGTGGCATCTCAGTTCTTAGTGCCGGGAATCTGGCTTTTGTTTTCCTATTTTTATACATATTCAAGTGCCCACAATGTGCTATCTCAAAAATCCCCATTTCTCCTTCTGGTATGATTCACCAAGAATCTTGGCCCAAGTACAGAGCTGTTTCAGGGAAAACAGGCTCTGGGGACTGAGCAGGGCACACAGTGCTGACCCTCCAAGCAGCCTGGCTGGGAGGCAGCGTGGCACAGAGGACATCCCCCAAGAACAGTGTGGACCCAGCTGAGCCCACGTGGCAGTGAGATCCACTCGCTCCTTGCTCCATGCAGCAACTACTGGGCTGGAGGGAAAACTGGCTGGATGCTGTGGGGTCACCCCGGGCCTGAGGCTAGAAGAGATCTTATAAGTACAACAATCACAAAAAAATGAAAGTTGAGGTGCTGTTTTGCAACATAGAAAGTCCAGGAACCAAGACTTATCTGATGGGTCATGGTGCTAGGCTGCTGGAGGCCCTGGGGAAAGACTGCTCTTGGGCACCCACCTTTATCCCTGGCAGAAAAGAGAAACCCTCAAGGGACTCGAGCAGAAACCACAGACAATAGGAATGAATATAAAGCTACTGAAACAACAACAAAACCCCCTGAGTTTTCAGTTTGGATGGCAGTCTCTAAATCTGAAAGTGGATACAATAGCTACTTTTAGGAATTGTAAGTAAATACTTTATCCAAACTACTCTTTTTTTAATATTTATTTTTTTAGTTGTAGTTGGACACAATGCCTTTATTTTATTTACTTATTTCTTCGTGATGCTGAAGATCGAACCCAGAGCCACGCATGTGCTAGGCGAGTGCTCTACCACTGAGCCACAACCAGCCAAACTACTCTTAAGACTCCCAAGAACCAGGCTCTGTTGTGCATGCCTGTAATCCCAGCGGCTCCGGAAGCTGAGTTCAAAGCCAGCTTTGGCACTTAAAGAGGCTTTAAGCAACTCAGCGAGACCCTCTCTCCAAATAAAATACAAGAAAGGGCTGGGGATCTGGGGATGTGGCTCAGTTGTTGAGTTGCCCCTGGGTTCAATCCCTGGTACAAACAAAACAAAACAAAACAAGGTTCCCAAGGAACCACCTGACCTGGCAGCTGATATTCCAGTTGGAATAAACTTAGTTCATAAATTTTGAGTATTGCCCTTCATGATTTATGACAAAATGACCATTTTTATATCAAATTGATACTTTAAAAACAATTTGCTATATTCCTAATTTTAATCTTAACCATATTTTGGGAGTAAAGAGATGTATTTATAGTAACAGAAGTTAACAGGAGGAAAGGTCTTTGAAGGACACAGGTCATTCACTGTCAAAGGCTCAGAAGCAATGACTCTGCTGAGGGACATGGTCTTGTGGTCTCCTCTAACCACCATGTGAGGTTATAGGGCAAAAGTAGGCTGGAGGCAGAGCCGGGCTGGGAGAGGAAATGCAGTGCTCTGGCCGGCTTTGTCTTGTAGGTCTATGCATGAGCTCACAGACAAAAACAATCCATCATCTGCATGCAGCTGGAGCTACTGGATTGTTATTCAATTCAGAAAGAGAAAATATGAGCTAATAAATATGTGAAAAATACATGGTCCAGGCTGAAGGACCCAGTGGTCAGGGTGCCTGCCAGCCAAGGGCACCCCCCTACATGAGCCAGGACTACAGCACACACAATACCCGGATGCTGCCAAGGGCACAGGCAGGTGGTGTAATCAATGACAGGTCAGAAACAGGACGTCAGTTAGGAGAGAGCAAAGTAGCAGGAACAGGGTCCACAAGCCCAGCCCTGAAACATAAAGGGTTCTGAAGGGGCTTGGGCAAACTAAACCCTGGTTCTGGCCTGCAGACGCTCATCTCTTAAAACCCCACCAGCAAGAGAGCTGGCTGGAAAAGTAACTGAGGAACTGAGCAGGCTGCACGCAGTGTGACTCCTACACAGAATGCAGCAGCAACAGGAAGGGCCCTCACAATTGCCCAACCTGGAAATAATAAGAGCACAGACCCAGACTGGGGCCTCTGCACAGCACACCATCACTGAACTCTGGAAAGATTAGCTCTTGGTACAGACTGTTGATGTCAATCATGTGCACAGTTCCGTGAGCTCAGAGAAGCATGATTCCAAGCACAATTCTGGTCTGCAGTTCATGTCATTTTGATATGAACACTCTCCTAGAAAACAAAACAAGAACCTCTCTCTCTGAACATAAGATGTTTGAAGATTATATTCTTAGTATTCAGAAATGAGTAAACAGCCTCTTGGCTTTTGGATTGTAGCTAAAAGCATTAGTTTCTTTTTTTTTTTTTTTTTTTTTTAAGTTCGTTTTCAGGGAAATGATAAAGCACTCTATATCAGAGAGTGAAAAATTACTTTAGAATGCAATCAAGGATGACCAGCAATTGTTTAAGAGATGTTCACAAAGTGCACGTGGCCCCACACAGATGGAACTTGGACAAATGAGGAATCTGCTCCTCTGTTAAAGGAACAGGGCGCGCGGGAGGCAGGATGGGAGAGAAAGGGAGGGAGAAGCGGTTCTGAAGCAGCCAGGTAAGGCTGGCCAAAGAGCTGAAACCCAAGAAGTTCACTCAGGGCTCAAATTTCCTAGGTTGAGGTCCCCACCCCACATCCCTCTGAGTGTGACTGCATTTGGAGTGATTAGGTTGAAATGAGGTCACTGGGGTGGGCTCAGATCCAATCCCACATGAAGAGGAAATTCGGACACCCAGGGACACCACAGGACATATGAGCAGAGGGAAGGCCAGGTGAGGACACAGTGAAAAGAGGAGAGGCCCCTGGGCAGGCAACCTGCTGACACCCCATCCTGGGCTCCAGACTCCAGAACTACGGGAGACCAGCTGTCTGCTGCTTCAGCTGCTGTCTGTGGCACGATGCATGGCACCCAACCAACCAAGAGTTCTCATAAACCCGTGGAGGAGGAGGTGAGGCCACCCCCAGGGAGCAGCCTGCAATCACCCTGCTGTGTGTGACCCACCACGGGATGGACGGTGAGACCAGCACAGAGGCTGTGCCCCTCTCCTTGGGACCCGCACACCACAGCATCCTGGCTGCCCCATCCTCCCTGCCCGCTCCTCCTAGCAGACCCACAGCTTCTTACATAGGTGGCATGACAGACAAGGCCGCATGTCACCATGATGCAGGACAGCCCCCGGCGGTCAGGGTGTCTGGCTGGCCACCTTGTCCTCCGAGAACCCCACACAAGTCTGTGCAGAGGCGACAGCAGCCCTGCACCCAGTCACACCACACTGCCTGTGGGACGCGTGCCTGGGTGACCAGGCTTTCCACATGAGCTGGAGGCCACGTGGGTGAAGTCCAGGGGATTTCTTTTCCTGTGAATTCTCCCTTGGTGACAGGAAGGAGCAGGGTGTGCAGGACAGTCACATGCCTCTAGGGCATCTGTGAGGAACCATGAGTGGATGCAGAGGTCTAGGACACGGGGTGGGGCTCATGCGACCCGCCCCCCCCAAGACTCCTTACCGCTGGAACCACAGAACAGGGGCTCTGCAGGGAACTCGAGGGCCAGGGATCATCAGGAGTCCCCTGTCCCCCACAGGACCCCCTGGACCCGCCCTCTTCTGCACCTGAGTCCTACCTAAGACCCACTTTTCCAATAGGTACGTGGTTGTTGCTTTCTTCTTCCCGGTGTAGGGCCCGACGACAATGCTGGCCTGGCGAGGAGCCGCGCTGACTTGGCCTCCACACAGGAGGACCAGCTCACACAGCTTGGCCCTGGGGGGGCTGCTGGCCGGCGTGATGAACATCATGGGCTGATCGGCAAAGAGGGTTCCCCGGTACTGCCCAGCAGACAAATGGCGCTCAAGTCGACAGACCTGTGGGGAGACAGAGGGAGTGTCATAAAGGCAGGGGGCCGTGTCACTGTCTAGGGGGCAGGGTGACCGCAAAGCACACGTTCTTTCCCAGGGGGACAGACTTAGTGTAAGCACGCCCATTGGACGAATTATGAACCCTGAGGACCCAAGAAAATAATGGCATTAATGACATGGGACTGATGTTTTCCAAAGTGGCCACGAATAAAACTCCCAAGAAAACAAATCTGCAGACAGAGATATTGTTGGTCTTTGAACTGTTAACAGATCCCAAACCAAAATGCTGAAAAGTAACATCAATGGATTGAAGAGAATCACACCTACAAGCTCAGTTCTGTCCCAGTCTCTCTGATGGCCTGTGTCCAGGAAGGCAGATCCTGATGCCGGAGGAAGGCCCATCCACTGACAGCCTCTCTCAATCCCAGGTGCTCACAGTTCAGACGGGTCAGGGAGGCCGAGTCCAGGCGCAAGCAGAAGGCCTGTAGCCACTGGCAGACCCAGCAGGCGGGGAGAGAAGCACCCAGACGATGTTGGGGGAACTTCTGAAAGCACCTGAAGAACGTCCCGACAGCGGGAAGTGCTTGAGGAACAGGGAACAGTGCTCCCTCTCACTCTGATAAAGCTGTGGTCCTCTGCGTGACCCCCGGGGCCATGGGGAGGCCCGTTATTATAAACACACACTGGACCAAGGACAGAGTGATAAAGACTTCTTTTTAAGTGCAAATACCAAGAGATGTCAACTGTTATTTGTTCTGAGTACTTTCACCTGTGCAGGTAATATCTGGGATCAGTGGCTGGAAGGAATCAGGGGCTTGACTAGGGGGTATGTGGGAAGGTTTGACAGGGTGCAAGCCTGGGGGCTGTGTGGAGCTTTCTGGTCAGGGACAGGAGAGAGGGACAGGAGAGAGGGCCCTCTGAGGTCAGACCTGTTCCTCAGTCTACCCCTCTGGCAGGACAGGAAGAAGGCGAACTGTTCTTCCACTGGGTCTTCATACCTCCATGGCTGTTAACAAAAGAGGACCCTGCTACGAAAACCCAGCTCCCACATTAGTGGGATCCACTCAACGCATTTAAACTTGGCCATGCGATCCTCTTTACTCATTCCTGCTTTGATTTTACAACACACACTACTGGGCATTTGACAGTGTTAACCTGACTGGTAAAAGACAGCAGGATCCTAATAATGCACACAATCCTATTTGTATGGTAACTTTGTTAATACTGTTGGTAAAGGTCCACTATCCCCCTGAGACAGCGAGTGGAAAGGGTTGTGGTGTTAGTCAGCTATTTTGCTGCTGTGGCTAAAGGAGCCGACTAGAACAACTGTAGAGGAGGAAAGGTTTATTTAGGGGCTCACGGTTTCAGAGGTCTCAGTCCATAAGTGGCTGGATCCATTCCTTGGGCCTCAAGGTAAGGCAGGACATCAAGGTGGAAGAGTGTGGCAGAAGGAAGCAGCTCACATGATGATCAGGAGCAGAGAGAGACTCCACTCTCCAGATACAAAATATATACCCCCATGGCCGGGCGCGGTGGCGCACGCCTGTGATCCCAGCACTTGGGAGTCTGAGGCAGGAGGATCACGAGTTCAAAGCCAGCCTCAGCAATGATGAGGCACTTAGCAACTCAGTGAGACCCTGTGTCTAATAAAATACAAAAAAGGGCTGGGGATGTGGCCCAGTGGTTGAGTGTCCCTGAGTCTAATCCCTGATACCAAACAAACAAAATATATATGTACATATACCCCATGGCCCCGCCCCCAACGTCCACCTCCTCCAGCCACACCTCACCTGCCTCCAGTTACCACTCAGTTAATCCCATCAGGGATCAATCCACTGATTGGGTTAAGGCTATAACCCCACAATAATTTCTCCTCCAAACCTTCCTGCATTGTCTCACACGTGAGCTTTTGGGGGACACCTCATCTAAACCATCACAGTAGTTAATTTAATTTTGCAGATGAAGGCACTAAGCTGAAGCAAGCTGAGAGCCTTGTGTTGGCCTCACGGAGTCAAGCTGGGAGATGAACTCCAGGACCCCCCATGCACTGACGGGTGAGCCACTGGGTCACCTGCCTTGCACAGCAGCCCAAGAAGGAGCATCTTGGACATGACCACACATTCAAAACATTGATTATAAAAGTGGCTGATGATGGAAACAATACAGGAGGACAAAATCAATGGTGACTTCTCCTAGGTTGCCTGCTACTTGAAGCCACTCCTGTCTTGTCTTTGCTAACGGTAGGCTGAGCACGGACATTTTAGGTGCTAGCCACTTTATGCACATGTGCCACACAGCCTCACCGTGGCAGGGACGAGTGGCTTGCAGAGGAGGACAATTTCCCAGGCACGAGACTGATGTGTCCTCACTGCATTCTCCACTCCCTCTGCCACAGCAGTGCACAGCTACTGGCTCTAAACTCTAATTCCATTCCCAACATTTTTACACACACACACACACACACGTACACCAGAAAAAAAGGGGGTGCGGTGGCCATCACGTGGGTATCACAGAACAGGTCGGTGAGGGGATGTGAGGATCCGTGAGCAATGGCTGGGTGGCCTTCATGCCGTGTTATTTCTATTGTCACCTCAACCAGGATCTTGGAGATAACCTGGGTCCTCCACACTGACCTGAGTTTCTAGTAAAAACTAGTAAAAAGGTAAAAAGTGGAAGAATCGCAGCTGTCACACAGATACAACGCTTAAGACACACTGCCCTCAGTTCACAGGATAATCTGAAGCACACATTCATAGATCGGGAACACGGAGTGAGTCTTTAAGAACCTGGCTGTTCCACGGGGCAAGCTTCACCAGACAAAATCCTCAAGAGAAGCGGCATCTATCTGTGAGGTCAGTCGCTCTTCACGGCGTGTGCGTGGTCATGAAACAGCTCCAGACAACAAGACCGGGGCTCACGAGGGGCGGCGTGCACGGTGAGTCCAGCTCCTCAGAGAGGCACAGATTTTCCCTGTAGCACCCAGATGCCTTTCTAGAAGTACCAGAACAGGGGACTGAGCTGTGTTACTAACAGTTCTAGGTCCAAGAGCCTCCAAAACCAGCAGCACTGAGGGTGGCATGGGGTCATGGTGGACCGCAGCTGTTTTGAAGTGTAGCTGCTCTCTGCAGTGGTGACAGAAATGAGCCTTCATGCCTGTGTCTGTATTCTTGCTAGGGAGGCAGCCCCTGGGGTGGAAGTCATCCTGGGCGTGAGCTCTTGGTTTGAACCTCTGCTGTCACTGGGGTCTGTCAGCTTTGCTGTGATAGTCCTGCCTGTGTTTGTCTTCATCGGACAACTACTGGCTCACCAGGCTGTAGCTGGGCCCTTCCAGTCTATCTGCCTAGGTGTCAGCCAGCTTCTAGCTTCACGGAGGCCTAGCTCTTCAGCCTCAACCAAGAAATGAACCCTGGGGGGCTGATGGCTCACTTACTCCAGCCACTGGTGCTGGCTTTCCACCAGCGGACCTGCTTCCCATCCAGGAAGCCCACCTGGAATCTGAGGCCAGAGACCAAGTTCCTTTTTTGAGGTCCTGGAGATCCTGGCAAGACCTTCCTGCATTTCCTGAGAGGCATGACCCAGTTCCCCTTGCCTCCCCACCCTGCCCAGGGAGAAGCCACAGAGTTTCACTCACAAGATCAGCCCCATCTCTCCTTGGGTTGTTATCTTGCTCATTCCTTCGAGGATCAGGTTACATTCCGGATTAAAATGGAAGAACAACGTCTCACTGGCACTGGCGAGCTCACCGAGGCCCAGAGGAGTCAGGGCTCAGGGTGAGGAATGAGTGCAGCCTAGTGCTCCTGTAACCCAGGCAACTGAGACCTCTGCTGAGAGCCCAGGCTCCCACCTACGCCCCAGGGCCAAGCCGTGTGGGGTGGAGACAACCAGATGCAGAAAACATGGCGCTCCCTCCTGTGGAATCCCATCTTTGGGACTCACCTGTGGCCCTGGCTTCTGTGTGCTTGCTCACCTGAGTGTGGGCCACACAGTGCTGCCCGTGGTGGGCAGCTCAGGCACGCACAGGAGACACAGACCATGGCCCTTAGGATCGTCTCCACTGACGCCTTCATCCCACGGACTTCGCAGCAGCTTCTGCTCTGTGGAGAATGGCGCCCCCAGACGCCTTCTCCCCGGGGCCTGTGCCGGCCTCCCAGCTTTTCCTCCAGGGCCCTCCCTCTGCCTGGCTCGGCTTCCCACTGAGAACTCCACAGAGCCCTCCCTCCTCCTGACAGCTGCAGTGGCTCCCCAGGCATCTCACCCTGCCCAGCACACAGCTCCACTCTGAGCCCGCCCCTCCTGGCCCAGAGCTGCCTGCCTCTCCCCCTGGATGGCTCAAGGGCACTCCAAACCCAACCATCCAAATTCAACTCATGCGCTTCATTACAACCCTGGTCCCACTCAATAAGAGCCAACAGTTATTAAGTGCCTACTATGTGCCGGGAACTTCCATGCACTTTATATGAATTAGTGCATTTAATCCTTGAAATAACCTGAAAGAGGGAGTGCTATTTCCAGTTTATAGGTGAAAATAAGGCAGAGAGGATTACTTTGCAGAAGGTCAGATAGCCAAGAAGTGAAGCAACCTGGCATTCTGACCTTGGCAAGCTTCACCACAGTCAAAGAATGGAACCAGCACCCAGCAATGCAAGCTGGCCACAGTGTAAAAGCCCTAATAAGGAGATAGCTAAGATGGCAGCTAGCTGAGAGCCATAAGAGGTGTTTAAGTATTTTCACCTGATATTCATGCATTTATCTAAGAACCTTTCTATGCCCGTGAACATTATGTGACGCACCTGTAAGTTTGAGCTGGTAACACGTGTATACTTGTTAAGGCAAAAAGTATAGAACCGGGTGAGGTTGGCTAGAGGGGGTGGTTGGAGTTGGAGAGGTTGTTGGAGCCAGAGAGAGAAGTTAGAAGAAGGAAGAATAAAGAACCTATTCATAGCCGGGCGCGGGTGGCGCACGCCTGTATTCCCAGCACTTTGGGAGGCTGAGGCAGGAGGATCGCGAGTTCAAGGCCAGCCTCAGCAGTGGCGAGGCACTTAGCAACTCAGTGAAACCCTGTCTCTAAATAAAATATAAAAAAGGGCTGGGGATGTGGCCCAGTGGTCGAGTGCCCCTGAGTTCAATCCCTGGTACCAAAAAAAGAACCTATTCATTTCCAGTCTGCCTCCGAATTCTTTCCTGTGGTATCGTTGCTGCAGGCGGCAATAGCTGCAGGCGGCAACACCACAGGACCCACCCCGACACCCTTCTCTCCTTCGCCTTCTAGATCCAATGTATCACAAGTCTTGTGGATTCTGTCTCCTGAATTTGGAAATCTGTCCCTTGATCCTCTGCTGTACTGCCACTGTCCTAGTCACACATCATTGACTTTTCTATATCCTGGAAGCAGCTTACAAGCAGGGGCCTGATGTCTATTCTTGGGTCCCCACCTCTCACATGTTCTTTTATTTGGTATTAAATGCCTATGGTGGAATGCATAAAGTGCATCGCAAGCTCAGGTCTTACTGAAGATACACTTCCGCATGAGCGCCACAGCCAATTCATCCCCCTCCCAGACCACCTCTCCTCTGACCGCCATCATCACAGAACAGTCTTGTCTACTGAGGAATGTCATAACAAAGGAGATCTGCATGATGGCTGATTTTATGTGTTGCCTGACATTGCCAGGGGATGCCCATAGCTGGCAGCACATTAGTGCATCTGTGAGGGCACTTCTGGGAGAGTGGCATTGTTTCAGCAACCGGAGAGAAGATGGTCCCTCACGGATGTGGGTGTGTCATCCAACTCATGGAGGGCTGCACAGAGCTGGAAGGCAGAGGAAGGGCAAGTGCCCTCTTGTCTGCTGAGCTGGGCATCCCACTCATCTTCTCCTGCCCTCGGACGTCAGAGCTCCAAGTTCTTGGGCCTTTGGACTCTGGGGCTTGTACCAGCTCCCACCCTACTGCACCCAGTTCTCAGGGATCTGGACTCAGACTGAACCAGGCCACTGGCTCCCTGGTCCCCAGCTTGCAGACAGCAGATGAAGGACTTGTCAGTCTCCCTCCTGCAGGAGCTAGTACCTCATACTCAGTCTCTCCTCTTCCTTTCTGCATGTTCTTCAGGTCCTGCGTCTCTGGACAGTCCTAACAACCTGGCTTCTTTTGCTTGACACAATGCCTGCACACGTACAGCCCCGAATACCTCCAACGACTTCCCACAACTTGGAACAAAAAGTAAAACTCCTTGGTGGTCTCGAGACCCTGCATGGCCCAGCCCCTCGTGTCTGCTGGTGACCACATCATTCTCGCTGCCTCCCGGGGTGGCCTCACCAGGCCCAGCCTCCGTGCTCACCCTCTCCCTCTGCCTGGACTTGGGTGGACTTCTCCTTAGGCTGACTCTGGCTCATTGTCTGGGTTTTTGGTCACTTGTCACCTCTTCAGGGATGCCCTCCTGGCTCCCTGGATAAACCAACTCTGTGTCATGCCTTTCATTTGGTAAACACTTAGCGATTACTGGGTGCGGGCCAATGTTCTACACGTTTTACGAGTATTAACTTACTTAGTCCCTGTGACAATTGTATGGGGTTGGTACTGAAAATGGCAGAATATGCCACTGTGGTAACAACACTGCTTCGAGCTGAAGGCCCTTAAAAGAAAGCGGATGAATGCATGAAGCCATCGGTGAAATACGTGAGGAGCTTCTCTCGGCATGTAGCCAGGGAGAGAGGCCTGGCACCGGGAACTTTCCGTGGTTCTTCACAGCAGTAGATTGCCTAATGCACGTGACCTTTCCCTCTGCGCTGCTAGGAAGGTTCCTCAGAGTAGCTCCAAAAATGGGTGTAACCGGTCAGGACTGAACAGCCCACCTTTATCCTTTTTTGGAAGAACATTCTCTAGAATCTCTTTGATGTTTCCAGATACAAATAAAGCAGACACGGGCTCCACTGTGTCCAGAAGCTCAATCCGTCTGATCAGGGTGCCTGTCCTGCCCCTGCTTTTGAAACTACTTTCTGTGTTGTGTCGCTTTTTTGCTGTTCTATTTTTCCTAGCTCTTATTTTTTCAGCCAGCCCATTCTACCCAGGTGAACCCCATTTCCAGCCCCACGCGGGACGTGGGTGGGAGATGAAGAAGGGCACAGGACCTCCCCTTTCTTCATGAAAGGAGGGAGGGTTCCACTGTGAAAGACAACCTCTCTGGACCAGGAGAGTGGAAATAGTCTCCACTTGGAATCAGGGCACAGCGATTTCTACACAAAAAAGTTTTAGAAGCAATCATAATCTTGCTCTAGCCTCCCCACATAAAACTTACTCTCCCGCAATTCCTCTCTGTTCAACCCAACACAGAAACATGCAGTTTTTGCCACATCTTTCGGTCTTCATTTCCTTGGGAGGGCTCCCGTGTCATGGGAAGGTACATTTAATGTGCACGCTTTTCTCCTGCGAATCCGCCTTAGCCTCTAAGAGGGCAGAGGTCATCTGCCTCATCTGCACTCCACCACCCCCCCTTCTCCCTATAGAAAATGAAGAGACACAGAGACAGTGACTTCCTAAGGCCACAAAGCTAGTGGGTGAGGACCAGGCCTAGGAGCAGAGGACCTGCCTTCCCCGCAAGGTCATACTGCCCACCCATGAGCCCCGTGGCATGGTCCCCACTCCCCAGTAAGGCCAGGCACAGTTCTGGCCCAGAGGAGGTATCTATACACAGAGCAGAATGAAATGAGTGTGAGCTATTATTTATAGGTGATGCACGCCAGGCACTGCACACACGAAGTGGGGGAGGCAGAGACAGAGAGAAGCAGGGGAGAGAAGGAAGGAGAGAGAAAGAGAGAAGGGGAAGGGAGGGAGAGAGAGACATGGGGGGAGGGAGGGAGACTGCGGGTGGGAGGGGAGAGAGAAAGAGCTAGATAGTTCCTTGGAAGCTGAATCTATGAACCTAGCCAAGAGATGTCAGCATTGTGATAATTCAGCTCTATGGCACATACCCCAGACCTCTGTCATACATGTCCAAGGTGTCTAACTTCCTGACACTGTGCTATGGTTTGGCTGTGAGGTGTCTCCCAAGATCATGTGTGAGACAATGCAAGAAGGTTCAGGAGAAGCTCAATCAGCAAATCAATCCCCTGATGGGATTAACTGGGTGGTAACTGTAGGCGGGCAGAGTGTGGCTGGAGGAGGTGGGTCCCCGGGGACGTGCTTTGGGGTATATGTTTTGTTCTGGTGAGTGCAGCCTCCCTCTCTCTGCTTCTTGGTGGCCATGTTCTGAGCTGCTTCCTGTCACTACACTCTTTCACCATGATGTCCTGTCTCACTTCAGGCCCTGAGGAATGGAGCCAGCTGTCTATGGACCTCTGAAATTGAGTGTCAAATAAATTTTTCTTCCTTAAAATTGTTCTTGTCATAACTTTTAGTCACAGCAGTGAAAAAGCTCAGAGACACACTGCCTTCCCAATCTCAGTGAATGAGGCCAGGGCTACCAAGTCCTGCAAGCCACAATCCCGTTTCTTCTTTCCCTCAACTACTCGGTGACTAGGTGGTCTTGAAACTGCAGAAGTCACTTGGATTTCTCCCTCTTCAGCCACACTGAAGTCCCATTTGCCAGGTTCCGCAGTGACTCCTGAGCCACCTCCTCTGCATTCTTCCTGTCCCTAGAGGCTGAATGACATGGTAGAACCAGGGCAGGCGTGGGCTCCGGGAAGAGCATGGGCTTGACTCTCAGTGTTACCTGCTGCCTGTGTGGCCTTGGGTAAGCCCTTAGCCTGCTTAACTCTCAACTTCCCAGGTGTAACCTCACCCCAGCAGAAATGCCGGAAGGAGAGATGAACACTACACCATGCACAGGACCTGGCTCCCAGGAAGTCACTAAATAAACGCCAGCCCCTTGTCATGGCCTTTTGCTTCCTCCCTGCACTGTGTTGGTCTCTTCATCTCAGGTCCCAGTGGGTAAGAGCTCTGGGAGTCTCGCTTGTGTCACCTGATGGGCAGTGGTCCCATTCACTGAGTCTTTATAACATAGTTGCTAAAATTAACAAAATTAACACACACACGTTTATGTATTTAAAGGTATTTGTTAAATAAATACTCTAAAAAAATTTATTTGCTTTAGTTGTACACAATGCCTTTATTCTTACACGGTGCTTGTAAGCTGCCTGGTACCGTAAACCGGGATAAAAACTCTCGGAGGCAGAGTTAAGCTTTTACTACTTTTACTTCTACTTTCTTAGAGCTTAGAGAGGGAAAGAAAGATTTTTAGAGAGAAAGATTAAAGCAAGCTTTTCTTCTTGTCTTCTTAGCTTAGAGTCTTAGCTTAGAGTAGCTTAGAGTAAAGAAAGATAGAGCTTAGCTTAGAGAAAGATTAGAGCTTCTTTCTTCTCTCTTCTTTCTTCCTTCTTCTGTCTTCTGCCTTCTGTCTTCCTCGGGAGCCTCGGCCTTACTCTGACCAGTCCTCTGGAGCCTCGGCCTAACTCTGGCCAGTCATTACTTCTTCTATCTGGTTTCTCTTCTGTAACCGCTCTGCCTACGTTCTGGCCGCTCTGATTCTTCTGACCGACCGAGTGACTGCCCGGCTGACTGAATTCTCCGTTCTCCTAACTCGGACCGCTTTCACCCGGTTATATACCTTCAGGTTTGCGGGTGCCTACAGGTGCGTCACATACATATCAGGTGGAACCCATGGCTTCCAGCTAGCTACAACAGCCCTTCCCAATTAGGGCTCCTTCAGGTGCTGAGGATCGAGCCCGGGCCACACACGTGCTAGGTGAGTGCTCTACCGGTGAGCCACAACCCCAGCCCCACAATTGTACATTAAATAGCAGTTGTTAACATTTACCAAGTATATGCATTCTACTTGTTTGCTAAATGCATTCTGGGCACTTTCTACATTATATGCAATTGCTACAGAATCCTGGGAGGCAGAGCCTATCATCATGCACCTGTTACAGCTGGTGTGACTGAAGCACAGAGTGCTGGATCAACGTGCCACACTGGTACATGCCAGGTCATCAAACCAGACGGGTCTGACTGTACACGGAGAGCCCATGCCCATGACTGCACAATATGCTTCCTTAAAAACACGACCTGCTGCGCCCAGCAAGAAAGGTGTGACAGTCCCAGAGCCATCAGTTCCTCCATGGGGGCAGCTGCCAAGGAATCGGACTCTACATTCTTGCAACTATTTGAAGATATTTAGGTCTTTGTTATTCAACAGCAGTAACCAAAAATCTTTCCCTTTCAAATAGTCTGAATTAATTAAATTCCCACAGTCCAATGTCAAGTGTGATCTCCTTGCTAATGCTGGACACTGTGTGGATACTGCATATGGCGCCCAGGGTCTTCCTCCCCCAGCTATGAGACCCTGTATTCCACGACCCGGTTACAGCTTAGCTTGCTCAGGGACAAGCAGACAACGACCTCCCAGAGCTTCTGTGGGGCTCAGCTTTCGTCCTTCTCCTCTTGCCATCATGTGCCCAACTCTGCTGAGTTCTAGAAGGTGCTTGGTAAACCATGGGCCACGCTACAGCCAGAGAGCTGGGCGAGGACATGGATGTGGCACTGCAGAGGAGCTAAGACCAACTGGCTGACTTCAAGCCCATTCTTAAGAAAGACTACAGTACGGCTGGGGAGTTACAGGTGTGTGCATATAAAGCTATGGATACATCCTTCAAGAATTCTTATACAATGCCTGGCATGGTAAGCTGGTGAAGGAGAATGCAGAGTCCGGATCCTAGACACCACCCGTCCCCATCCTACAGTGATCCTTCTTGGGTCTGAGCTCTGAGGATGGTTGGGAGAGGCCTCTGTCTCCATCCCAGTAGCAACCCAGCCCCACACATCTGCATCTGTTTAAGACATCTGGATGCTCGGAACCTTTAACAGGCTGACAGCAGGGAGACGAAAGCACGTCAAAGCAAGTAGACTCTGAAGGCCAGTAAAAATGGTGCAAATGATTTAGAGAATCCTTATGTTCTTGGCAGGAGAGGCCTCAGGCAAAAACATGTGCAGTGAAGCATGGGAGTGTGGTTTATAAAACCCCTTGGTTTTAACACTACAATGCTTTACAATGCTTCAGAAACAAAAATTGAAAGAAATTCCAAATAACTTATCCAGAAAGAAAAATGGTATGAGGGCAGGGGAGGGGTGCAGCCCATCCAGATGGGCTGGCCTGGTGGTGTGCGGTGACGGGTAAGTGCAGCCTGGGATGCTGAGGTCGGGAGGAAAGGCCTGTAGGCTGGGAGGCTGGGAGCGGCCCACTGTCCCCAGGAATTGCATCCAAATTCTCATTTTAAGCACAAAGCAAAACAGAGTGCACCAGGAGTCCTGCTGGCTCGGCTTTTCCAAAAGGTAAGAATAAGTGGGACTTTCTGTTCTCCAGGATGGATGATCAGTTAGGCGCAGGCAGAGGTATTCTTCCTTAAGGTTGCAGAATGCTACTCAACGGACATCAGAACTCGGTGTGTGCCAAACTTGGATTTTTAAAGCATCATTTGCGTTTTAAAGGCTCTGTAAGTGATGGGAACATAATCGTCCTGGGAATCCACAAATAACTTTTAAAACAACATAAATCTGGGTTTCATGCCTCATAGTTTTTAGTGAATGCAAGAAGCATGTCAAAACTTGAACCTGGTGTGTCCTCCCTGTGGAGGCACTCTGCGGGTGGGCCGCGTGGCCCTTCTCCGCACTTCAGCCATAACCACGTCCACCCTGCTGCAATGCTTGGCTCTGAGTGCTTGACTGTGTTTAATTCTCGTTTTTTTCAAAAACAGAGAGACAATACATATAGAAATCACTCCTTGGTTTCACTGATTTTTTTATCTGATCCTTTAGAAACTGATAGATGGCAAGGGATTTGTTTTGTTTTGGTACCAGGGATTGAACTCAGGGGCACTCCACCACTGGGCCACATCCCCAGCCCCCCCGCCCCCCTTTTTTTGTATTTTCTTTACAGACAGGGTCTCACTGAGTTGCTAAGTGCCTCACCACTGCTGAGGCTGGCTTTGAACTCGCGATCCTCCTGCCTCAGCCTCCCAAGTTGCTGGGATTACAGGTGTGTGCCACCTCACCTGGCAAGAGATTTGTAGTCCTATGTAAATACCAGAGCAAGAACACAGCATCATTCAAAGTTGGGGGTTCTAGGCAGGTATTTGGAAAGAGCCATACCCGACATCCCCTCAGGGTTCTGTGCCTTCATTCCTCCAAATGTTAGAATCACTCAGGAAGCAGCTGCTGTTCAAATGGTGTCGCAGGGGCCTGTCCTCACCAACGAAGCCAAACCCTGGGTGAGGACCCCGGAAAGCCACTTCACCTTTCACTGCCACCCCCTCGTGGAGCTTGGCCAGCACAGATGGGGCCTGTCCTTCTGTCTCCTGCGGCCAGAGGGGCTGTGAGGACCCAGGGACACAAGTGCAAAGGTGACCAGTAAAGTAAAAAGTCACACCAAAATGAACAGAACGACTCGGTGGAACTCAGGTGCCCCGTAGACCTGCCTAACAGGACTCTGATTTTGAGGGAACAATGACGGCCTCAGGGCTCGTGACTAAGCCCCAGGCTGGGCCTCTGCACCATGGAGCTACAACCTGCTTCTGTTTATTAATGTGAAACCAAGGTGAGCCTTATGAATAAGTGGTGAAGTTAAGGAAGCTACTTCCACCACAAGCCCCTCCCAAACCTCCCTTCCAGGGCCTTTAGCCTTATTCATATCTTAAAATGGGAGTGCCCCTGGGGAGGGCAAGCCCTGGTCACTTGCACACAGATGCAGAGCCACACAGGGTCCTCTTCTAGCAACGAGTACGCAATGAGTGCATGCTAATAAACTTTTCAATTCACTTTACTGAAACATCATTTGTGAGCAACAAAATGTACCCGTTTAAAATGTGCATGTGATGATTCTGACACACTGAGGTCACAGGGCCACTCCCACCGTCCCAAAGAGCTCACTGTGTCCCTTTACATTCAACCCCCACCCCCACCCCCACAGCTGCTGAGAAAACTGAAGACAAAATGGAGCTGGCCCCTTTGAAATCTCTACATACTAATCGGACCAGGAAAACAAGCACTGTCCTACATGCCCCAGACCTCGCGGAAATGGATGAACTCCAGAGGGGAGCCAGGCGGTGGGCAGTGCTTTTTCATTTGTTCTTTAAATTTTAGAATGGATCAATTCCTGGGAAAACTTAGAGAATTCAGGCTGCAGACCTGTGCTTGGGGGAGAAGAGCAATGAGTGACACCAGGGCCCTCAGGGGACGGATGCCAGTTTACAGCTTCCTGGCTCTGCTCACCGCGCGCACACACGTGCACATATACATGTGTATATGCGTATATACACATGTATATATGTGTATATACACATGAACAACACAGCAACACATGCAGACACACATGTACACACACGCAGACAGGTACACACACCACACACAAATGCATCTTAATCTCATTTAACAAATACGTTTTAATTACATTTTTCTATTTTAAGACCATTCTTATTAGGCCAGGCCTTATTTAGTTTATTGCATCTCTTAAAATAGTCTAAACGGAATAACATCTGAAAACACAAAACAAAAATGCTTCAGAGCATGGTGAGAGGTCAGACCCAGGAGTAAAGTTTAAAGGAACCAAATATGCAGAGGCTGGCCAAGAGGTGACTAAGAGGGAAGGAGATAAGATCTGTCTACGAATACCTGGAGGCTGTAAACAACAAGGAAAGCGTCACACCAAATAGCCAACAACAAAGGCCGCCAGGAACTCACCAGCCTGGGGAAAGGAAATGCAGGCAGGTCTAGGGGCTGGGGGCTCTGCCCGCCCTGCCCTCCCATCCTTTCTTCCATCTGGATTTCACTGCCATGCTGTAGCTCAGGAGTTACTGGACATCTCTGGGGACTACCCCACCTCCCTCAGGACTCAGTCCTACTCCTTCATTTCAGGGCCTCATTGCTGCCTGGAAATTCTCACCAGACGTGGAACGCACGCCTCTCTCTCAATCCAAACCCTGCCAGCCAGGTGCGAGGCCCAGGGTTTGCTCTCTAAAGACCTCTTTCACTTGGTCCCAACTCCCCTTCACCCTGAGCACCTTCCAGAACTTTCTGTGCAAGGATGCTGACTGTCCTAAATCTTGCACACAGCATTTTGAACCTGATCTTTTTCTTCCAATCAGATTTACTTTTCACTCAAATGATTTGTGGAGTGTCTTCAACGTGCAATGCAGGGTTTAAAAAAAAATGTCTTTAAATGTGGACCCTGCCTCCAGGAAGCTCATAATCTAGTAGAAGAGATGCACAGAAGTAGTTAACTAAACCACAGCACGTTAATTCTCCTTTTTGTACTCTTGCATTTATACTGGTGATATTAAAACATTACTATGATCATAAGAGAGGGTGAAATTTTTCTGGAAGTTCTGAGGAATGCTCTACAGAAAAACTTGTCCTTTACATAACTAGGAAAAGCGCACGTGTGCTACATGTGTGGAAGCCGCACTTGTGCCTTGAGTGTGTCAAGTATGTGTGTGGTGTGTGCAGTGTTAAATGCATTCGCTGGTCTGTATGCATGTGAGTGTGTATCTGTGCTGCATGTGTGATGTGCGTGTATGCAAGTACATATGTGTGTGTCTTGCTGGCCATGGTGGCCTTGGCAGGAGGAAGAGCAACAGCTGGCTCCTGTGTGGGCAACTGGCACTGGGTGGGAGCGGAGGGGAGCTGAGAGCAGGTTTGGGGAAAGGTCTTAAACACTGAACTTGAACCTGCACACAAAGGGAAGTCACTAGAGATCTAGAGGCAGAGATCTCCTCTCCAAAGGTACATTTACAAAGCTCACAGACAGCAGGGCAGGGGACATGGCAGGAAGCAACAGCTGCCAGGTGCTCACCTCCAGGGTGAGTTGCTGACGTGTTGGCTGCGGCCGCCGACTGGCAATGCCAGCTCATGGGACCACTCTCAACTTGCTGGGGGTTCCTGTCCTTATTGTCTACCTTGCTCCTCGCAGTGGTGTGGTCCTCCTCATCTGCCTCTGTGAGGGCACAGTTAGCATCTATGAACTGCTCATGGGACACACATCTAGTGGAGGCATCTGTCCTGTGGCCTTCCATCCTGTCTCATGACACTGTCCTTCTGCAGGTACCTGCACCTGTCTGGGAGCTGTGGGTGTCTGCCTGGAGGCAGACCTTCCATCAATGGGTTGCAGAAGCAGCATTTCGTGAATCACTTTATGATCTCTGGCATCTTTAACCATCCAATGTTTCAAAACCCTCAGATCCTTTCTTTCAATAGTAATGCTATTTTGTTTAGTGTTATTTAATCAGTGAACAAAAACCTTACTAAAAAGCCTTTCCACATGGAGCTGCATGCTTTTGCCTTGCCACATTTACAGCCTCTGGCTAGTCTGGGAAAAGAGAGACAGGGCAGGTCTCCACCTGTCTCTGGGTGGGGACATGCTGGAGATGTGGCCAGTGGCTGGAGGGGCACGCGGACAGGGCATAGGGAAGGCGGGCCCCGCCATACTCTGGGGCAAGGCCAGCACTCCAACAGAAAGTGGGGAGCCAGGCAAAAGTCAACTTAGAGAAGCTGGCTTTTACGCCTTACAACTAGGTGCCTGCTGCTCCCAAGAGTAAGGCTAGCTACACCCCGAGCTTGCTGAGCAGAGGAGCGGGTGGGCAGGCCAGCACCCAGGGCAAGGTAGGAGCCTGGGCCCTCCACCTCCGCCCCTCCCTGAGCTCCTCACCGAGTTCCACTGGAAGTAGCCTGACCTGTGGGCACAGCAAGGAACACTGAACCCTCACAGGGCGGCTGTGGTTTTGCATATCTTAAAGATGCATCCTAATTTTTCCAAAAAGGACAGTAAATTCCAACCTGAAGACTTCTGCCTAAACTGACTTAGCTCTAGACGCTTCTCAATTCTCTGTGAATCAAACTATCAACCAGCTCCTGCAGATAAAAGTCACTCTGTTGACCACTTATGGGCCGACAGAACACACAGATATCAGACCACAGCACTTTTCATCTTTATTAATCTCCAATCATTCCCTTGACTAGTGGTTACTTTTAAAATAGTAACTCCAGGAGGCAGATTATCATTTTACTTGGTTTCCCTCATTTTGTACGCAGGTAACGACAAGTACGCATCTATGTTTAAGAGTGCATTTCCTGCTTGTTTTATTTGTTTAATCTTGAGTGGATTTTTAAAAAAGCACACAATCTCTAATTGGATCTCTGTGTAATTTCCTACCTCCACCCGACCCCCACTACTTTAGAAAATAACAGAATGAAGATAAAAAGTACATCAAGGGAAAACTACCAGAGCCTATTTCCAACAACAGATGACTCAGTGAGCACCTGAGAATTTGTTCTACTTGTGTGTTCTGAGGTTCTGAACTTCCTGCTTCCATAAAATACCAAACAAGTTGTGTTTCCTTCACAAATAAGCTATTACATCAAGCCCTGTTCCTATAATTTCAGGTTTTTTTGTCTCCATTCCAACATTTTCTTTGGCAAATGTAGAAACATTCTAATTAAAGTGGGAGGAAAACAAGCATCATTCATCATGGCGAGAATAACGCCCCACAGCACAGCCTCCTCGGGCTCTTGCTCGGTCCTGCTGCCTGCCATGGTGGGGACTGGCGTCACGGGGTCCTGACTAACTCCTAGGTAATGCCTTAAAGGAGCCTGAGTCACTTGAAACAGAATTCCAAAGGTATCAATAATTCCTGTCACACGCTTAGCATTCTCAGAAGCATATCCTTCCGTCCGCCGCAGAGGAAGGCACTCCTTTTAGGTAATCACGTAAGGACATCAAGGTTTCTTTTTAAGGTACTGAGATGAGGAAGAGGCTTCCTATTTATACATGCTGCGGAAGTGGAGTTGAAAGGGCGTTCTCACCTCCCAGGCACTCTGTGCATTTTCACTTTTAGCAAGACTTTTCAAAGCCTGGAACGCGTTTGCTCAAAGAAATAAGATGGAAATTGATGCCATGCATTTTAACATACGTGGTCTAACTGATCAGGAGTCCCCAGGTAGGCAGGGCTGTGCGCACACACGTGCTCGGATGTATTTTGGCCCTTAAGTTCAAATGAGAGGAAAAGCTCCCTCTTTTATAACTTAAGAATCACTGTATTTGGGGAAAGCCAATTGGAAACGTGTGACCCAGCTGCAGTGTGGCTGCCATCAGAAGCACCACTTCCCTGAGGGGCGCGGTGTTCCAGCTCTGCCCCTCCCCAGGCTCCAGTCACCCCAGGCAGGGGCTCCAGAGTGCTCGCTCTGCGCGGCCCTCCCTGATGATGACCAGCCATGGCAGAAATGCAGGAGCTGAGGTTCTGCTTCTGCACAGAGGCCCCTGCAGGCCCCTCGCCCACACATGTGCACGTCCCCATTTCACTGAGAGCAGCAGAGACACAGCCGAGGAGACAGCGGTCACTCTCAGAAGCCCCGATCGTAAAGGAGGAAAGGCCACCCACGCACCCGAGGACAGCAAACGCCAGAGGCCATGTACCCCACCACCTGACGGTGCATGGCCGCCAGCCTGGACGGCTCTGGGCCCAGGAGCACTGACACTCTCCTCTCTCCTGGATGTCTGAGGCTGAGGATTGAGCTCTGCTCCTTCACAGGCCACTGGTCTCCAGTTCCAGGGACTCTGCTTTGCCCACTCCCTCTGACCCTCCGTTCCCTGCACAAATCCTGCTCCTGATTGTGGGATTCTGAAGTGCTCCCTCCTGGGTGGCTCCCCAGACTAGTTTACAGACACCCTTTCCTAGCCGGGCTCCCCAAGTCCGGCTCGGAACTCTCCAGCTTTCCAAGATGCACACTGATTTCTGGGGCTGGTTGACTGCCTTTGTGCCAGGGCTGCTCCTTTTCTCCTCCCCATCCCCTCTATGCACAGGATTGTCCTCCCTCCTCGTTGGGGAGCAGGTGTAGGTAAGCACTTGCAGACATGCTGAGTGAGGGCTCAATGCAGGAGCCCTGTTTGGGGAGAAATGGCTTAAATTGTGGTTGACTATGGGCCATGGAGATTTGGGCATTGCCACCTTCCGTAGTCTCATGGGACTTGGCCCGGGATCTCGCGGGACTTGGCCCAGGATCTCGAGTGACTTGAGCCGAGATGGCTGATAGGGTCTGCGCCATTTTTGGTGGTGTGTGTGGTGCGTGTTAGTCGTTGTTAGAGCCAGAGAGAGAAAAGTTATCAGAATAAAAAGCTGTTTGTTTCCAGTTCGCCTCTGAACTTCTTCCCGCGGACTGGTGGGCTTCGTTGCTCCAAGCAAAATCCACCTTACAAGGCATAAGTGCTTGCGGGGCCATGTTTCAGCCTCGCCTTCAGGCAATCTCTTCCAGGTGTCTGCTGTCCACCAACGACTTGAGACAAAGGTGAAAACCCTGTGTCCTGCCTGCTGCCTGTTTCTCCATGTTGCCTCTGTGGGGAGGGGAGGACAATGATGGGAGGCCCCCAGAGGACCCAGGTCCCCTGTCCAGGAAACTACGCATGTTGCTCTGACCAGCCGGCTCGTGGGAGGCTGTGTTGTGACCCTTGTGGCAGGCAGGGAAGTTCAGGGAGTGCTCGAAGCAGTGCTGGGAACCAGGAGGGCTGTCACTGGCCTTTGTGGATGTGCCCTTCTCTCGGCTACTGGGCACTACTGCTCCCGCCTGTAGGCGTGGTTGGTCTACAGAACCACCCAGGCGCTCTGATTTACTCTGCCTCAGACTCACCTGGACGCCGAATCTGACCATAGTATCCGTGTTGTTGTCCTCTATGCCCTCAGCCCAGTATTGCCATTTCATGTTGGCAGTGTTGATTCTCCACCACAATCGCATTACCTGTTGAGAAGCCATGAATTCCAGCTCGACAGGGGTTGATCTTGGCATTGGTCTTGCTGGTTCCTTCTAGTTCTATAGGTGGTTGGCATCTTTCAGGTTCTGTGCTGCTCACTGGGAACACAGAGCCAGGTGCCATAACACTGTGTGCTGGGGAACCTGCAGCCCAGAGGCCTCCGTGTGCCCCTCATCCACACTGTGGGCCTGCATGTCACCTTCCACATTGGCTCCTGACTTTGGGCCTTCTGACTTGCCCATCCTGTGTCACTGGGCCACCCCCCAATGTTCTTATGGCAAGACACCCCAGGCCATCCTGGGTGCAGGCACAGAGAACACCCACACCATGGTGATGAGCGACCGTCCTGGCCTGTGGGTCCCCAGCAGCCAGACCCTCCACTTCATCTGGCTGAGCTCGGGGGGAGCGAGGCGGCTCAGTGTGTCCTTTCTGCTACCTGCGGGCTGGCAGACCTCCCCGTGGAGGAAACACGTGGTTAGGGTGCAGTGCCAGTCAGTGGCACGGCCCAGGCAGGAGCCAACAACATGGCCAAACGATCTCCCACGCCCGTTGGGCGGGAGAAAACCGGGCACGCACAGCTCACACCAGCGTGGCCAGCACACGCGAGGGGCACTCTGGGAGCGTGGAGCATGTGCACGTGTGAGCAGTCGCGAGGGACACAGAGGTGGAAAAATAAATGAATAAACTGTAAAAAAAAAAAAAAAGGAAAGAAACTCTCCCTGTGGCCATTATTACATTGCATAAACTCTTCACCGGACTTTCGCAAGCTTTTTGGGAGGGAGTAAATCTTCACTTTAGGGAAGTGGAGATCAATCAGCCCTGACATCACTCTCATGGGCTCTGTCGTCTGCAAAGTGCCTTTACCTGTGGTCTACCCTCCCTCCTGCGAACTCCATGTTTCTGTCTCTTCTCATCTAATGTGCTCAGCCCAGCAGTCGCTGGCCTCCGCTCAGCTGGAAGGCAGCCCTGGAGACCTGAGTGGAGGACCCGCTACTCAGAGGACGGTGCTCCCCACCTCAGTCCCAGCAGGCTGCGCTGCCCCTCGCCCTGCTTTGCTCCTCCGCCATGTCCCTGAGCACCCCTGGGGTGCCCCCGGCCCCTCCCAGGTCCCCGCCTGGCTAACCTCCGCTGCCCTTTCAACTCCTTTGTCTTCTCCAGAAGACAGTTAGTGCTGCCCACCCTGATTAACATCCCGCCTCCTGATCTACCTTCCATGATTTTAGACCTCGTTTCCTCCCCTGCACACAGGCGCCCTCCTGGCTCCTTCATTCATTCCTTGCTGTCTGTCTTCTCTGCAGCCTCAGGGCAGGGGTCCTCCCGCCTCCTACCTGATAGCCCTAGTGTCAGGCCAGAGCCTGGCACAGAAGGTGCTCAGCAAAGCGCTGCAGCAATGAACCATCTCTGTTGTACTGACGGGGACCAGGGACCTAGAGGATCAAATGATCTGTTCAGTCTCCAAGTTAGTGACATATTCCACCTCAAATTGCCTCTTCATGACAGTTTATTGTCTAAGATGTACAACAGCTTCTTAGTTAATATATTTAAATGAAATGCCACCCTAGCAACACAGGTGGACAGGGTCCTTCCTACCCCAGGTCACCCCCCAGCAACACGGTGGGTGACCTCCTACCCCAGGTCATGCCAGCAACATGGCTCAATGGGCTTCTACCCCCAAGTCACCCAGGTAACACGGCTGGATGGGCTCCTATGCTTTTACTGTCTGAGTCTGATCAATAGCTCATGTCTTGCTATTGCCCTAGGAGCTTCCACACAGGGCCATGTGTAAATCCAGTGGGGAAATTAACATGAGCCCAGGGCTCAGAAGCCCTCTGTGTCCCGTCCTGTACTGAAACAGAGGAAAACACAGGTAAAATCCTGGAACTGGTTCCCATGCTGAGGAAGCTTGGCAGTCCCACTCAGGACCTGGCTCACAGCTCTGGTCTATTCAGTGAGTTCCTTAATAAGAATCCTTGCCACAAACACTACCCAGGACCCCAGTACAGAAGCAGGAGTCCTGGGCCGGCCTAGCTCCAGCCACCCCTCACTGCAGCCGCTCCTCAGCCTCCTCCACTTCCTCTTGCCGGACATAACAGCCAGCCTGGCCTGGACAGACACCCACACCAGCAGAGAAAACGTGGACATAGGAAAAACACAAGGGGGACTGAGGAGGAGGTGGCTGCAGGTGTCTGGGAAGCTCTGTCTACCTGAGGCTGATGGCAGCCGTGGGGTGTCTGAGAGCTTACGACCCCTTCCTCAGGCGGGGGGCAAGCAGGGGTCCACTTTGGTGCAGCAATGTCACAGTGTACAAGGGAAACCTCTTGCAAGGAAAGGCTGTCTCCTGCCAAGTCCTTGGCACAAGTTCACAGTGCAACCTCAAAAACACACCAGTCACATTCCCTTCAAACCTGGACTTACCAGATGCCTTAGACCCCTCCTCGCCTGGCGAAGACCAGGCCCTCAGTAAGAGTATCTGAGCCACAGCTCAAGGCTCAAGACAGCCGGCTGAGGAGGCAAGCACGAAGCTTTGTTTATTAGCAACAAACCCCAAACTGCCACCAACAGAGACAACAGTCTACACCACTTCTAAAGCAAACATATCCAAATTTTTTACAGGGATTCGGTTTCGAAAGAGAAAAGACCTAATGGCTCTTGCAGGAGAGCCACTGTGTGTTTGAATTATAACCCCATGAGGTTATGACAAAGGCTTCCGCCAGGGCAAGGGGTCCAGTGGCAACCAGAGCAGGGGCTGGCTGGGGTTCTCAGCAGAGGTCTGTGCCCTGCTGGGGTGTGTGTTTGGGGGGGGCAGCAGGAGAGCTGGGCATCCCTGGGGGCTCTCAGGGGTTGCTCACAGTCACAGCCTGGGCCACGAAGCTGGCTCCCTTTGGAACACATGAGTGGTGAAGGAGGCACCCTCCCAAGAGACTGGTGACATCAGTGCCGACAGCTTCCGCCTCCCTGTCCTCTGCTAGGAGCTGTGCGAGGTGCTTTCTAATGTCTCATTTAATCACCACAGCGACTCTCTTGGGCAGGAGTTACTGTCCCCATTTAAAAGATGATGAAGAAACCGAGGCTGGGAAGAACCTCATGTTTCCTGGGACGGTCTGAAGCCCACATTCCCCGCCCAGCACATCAGCCCTGCTCGAGCACCTCCCAGCCTGTGCTGTACATGTGAGGTGACGCGGAGCCACACCTGCGCCACAGGCAAGCCAGGCTGCCTTTCCCCTGGGGAGTGGAGACGAGGGAAAGGACCTGGGAGGAGGGAAGCACAGGCGGCTCGAACTTCACAACATTTGGTACAATTCTGTAATACTTATTTATGAAAAGCAGAGGTGGAGACGCCTATAACGGATGTTAAGATCTGATGAGGCTGGCTGGTGGGAACATGGGTAGTGCACATTTTTTTTTTTTTTTTTTTTTTTTTTTTGGTGCTGGGGATTGAACACAGGGGCACTTGACCACTGGGCCACATCTCCAGCCCTTTTTTGTATTTTATTAGAGACAGGGTCTCACTGAGTTGCTAAGTGCCTCACCATTGCTGAGGCTGGCTTTGAACTCGCGATCCTCCTGTTTTAGCCTCCCAAGTGCTGGGATTACAGGCGTGTGCCACTGCGCTCGGCCAGTAGTGCACATTTTTATTGTCCTCTATTTGCCTAAAATACAGACATGGGGTGTGAAGGAATGACATTACTGGTGACAATGTTCTGGTGCAGCCTCACACGGTTCCTTGCTGTCTGCCCCAAGGAATTTCCCCACTTCCGTCCCAGAGATTTCCCTGGCATGTTACTCTGAAAAATTCCCAATGTAGAGCAAAGTTGAAGGAGTTTTACAGGGAACACGATACACACACCTGCAGCCTAGACCAACGTTTCAACTCTTCCTTTCATGTTTCAAGAGCCCCAGCACTGCTGCAGGTTAGAACGAGGACTTCTGTGGGTTCCAGACAGCGCCCCCCCCCCCCCCCCCCCCCCATGGAAATCAGATGCCCTCTGTTCAAATGCAGTGCAGCGGCTGAGCATCTCCTGAGCTGTTTCTGTGGAATCCAACCTGCAGACTTCCCCACGGCTGCCGAGGCCGTGGGTGACAGCATTACTTGCTTCTCTAAGGCTATAAATAAAGCGCCTACCTGTGGCTCACTGCCCAACACACGGAGCACACTGGAACAGGGAGTTTCTGCAGGGCTCACGCTGCTGTCACGCTCAGGTCACTCGGGCTCTCAAAACCTGGGACAGCAGGGAAGGACCCTCATGGTCCTCGGACCACTGCTCCACACATGGAGTGGCTTCCGTGGGGACGTTTCATAACTCGTGACAGACTGACTTCAGGGCCAGCAGCGAGGGAGGGAGCTCCTCAGCAGGGCCTTCACTCAGCGTCTGATAGCCTGTGAATACAGGTTGGGATCCAGGCCTCACTAGACAGCAGCCCCAGAGTTCAGCCGTGGTGTAGCCAGTCACCACCGGAGGCAGGTGTGCAGCCATGGAGAGGATCCTTGACGGTCCCTGTGCAGAGAGAAGACGCTCCCTGCAGCAGAAAGAACAGGGAGGGCCTGAGGGGGCCTCCCACAGACGTCAAGTCCTTGTGGATGACAGAGACCACAATTCACCTGCCTGGGGTTACACGAGACTGGCATAAGCCAACTTGCAGAGTGCTCTTGGGAACTCTAAATTGCTCTTCTGTTCACGCTTTTCAAAATTTACTACTTGTATATTTTTTATTTGCATATGTTCTTTGTCCATTTTGTTTGTTTTTGTATGCTACTGCAATGTCTCAGTACGGACTGGCCTCCAGCATGCCATTCAGGAAGACTGGCCTCAAAGTCAGATTCCACATCAGCCCCTCTGCCGTCTGAACCCAGGAGCCTGCACGGCCTCTGTGGCTGGGGCTTGCGCTGGAGAAGCCACCAACCTCTTCAGCTCCTTGCCTAGGGTCCCTCTCACTCTTTGTTCATGGCTTGGGTTCTGGCCTATCACACATTTCAGAAAACATTACCTGAGGACACTCCTCCACGCAGGGAAGGGTGACAGGCTGACATGAGAGGCGAAGCATCTCACGGGGCCTGTCCCACCTGCCACTCCAGTGTCCCTGCTCATCATAACCACTGCGGTGTGTGATGACTGCACAGCTGGAACCTGAGCCTTTCTCACGTGACCTCACAACACCGTCCCACCCACTGGACGCTCTGTAGAAGGGACCTTTCCCGTGGCATCGTGTACTCAAGCGCTGTGTCTGGGTGTTCCTTTCTCTCCCACTTTGTGTTATAAAGAACTTCTTAATGCAGAGAGTTTTGCAAGAAGGAAGCATTTGAAAAGCAATAGAACAAGATTATTTCTGGGGATCGGGTATATCTTTTTTAGGCATGTCTTTTAGATATCTGGAGTTGGTCTTTATGAACTGAGACCTTCTATTAGCCTCATTTCAACAGGCACAGACATATCCAACAGACGCTTAGTATCTTCATGCCTCACTAATCCTGCAGCCCCGGGGGTCTCAAGGCATTTGAGTGGCCCTACTCTGATTTAGAATATATGTGTCCTGGGGGCTTTATGTGCACACTGGAAATCATGGAGGAAACCTGGAAAAGTGTTGGCTGGCGAGGATACACCGTGTTTACGGCCCAGCATGGTAAAACCGCACACAGAGAGGAAGATGGAAATGACGGCCTGCGGTAGGTGCGGTGGAGTTCGGCTTCCTCCTGCCACACTGGTTCCTCTTCCTGAAAACAAAGGCTGTTGTTCAGGGATTTCATCACTTCCAGATGCCTGCTCCTGAAATGACACCCGGAGCACACTGATGTCACAAAGCCTGGAATTTCTGGTGGGAAATCGGCCGTGGATGAACTCAGTGGCTGCAGAGATCCTGTTTTCATGTCAATATCCTCAGTAATAAAATATGAGCAAAGAGAGGAAGTGAACATAAATACGCTTCACCCCCCTCCAATTGGTACTGAAAGAAATTCCCATAAATCGAGGCATCAGCTATTCTTTCAGAAGGAAAAACAATTCTTAGTAAGTGAAAAAGAGCAGTCAGGCCTGAGCTCCTTAAAACCATCTGTCACTACAATTTCTGCTGTACATCATCACCAGGGCACAGACCGTGCTGCCCGAGAGGATGGACGCAAGATGTTCCTTTTCACCAATTTACCATCCAGGCATTTGAAGACTGGTTAATTTCCAAGTTGATTAGCCTCATTTCAACAGGTAAATTGTGAGTTCCAAACTGACTAAGAAAAATCTGTTTGTACAGGCAGAGGAACACCTTCAACGATGACCATCCCATTTTCCCAATGCTGTCATTCCTGCTCTTCTACCTGGGCTCGTATTCTTGATGGTCTACGCGTAACACCTAGATTACAAATGACGTGACGTCTGCCACTCAAGCCTTTCCTACTAGCCTCAGGATCCAGCCCGTCTGTGGTAGGGCTGGCAGGCACTGCAACTCGCAGGCCTGGACGAAGGCAGGTGGGGACAGGAGCATGCAGGAAAAAGATGGGCTCGACTGAGACTGGGAGCAGGTGGACGGGCTGAGGAAGGCCACGTTGAAGACTGCCGCTGACCACGTCTGCTCATCCTTTACCTGGAGGACAGGTGGGGCGGAGGGGGAAGCCCCTGGAGACCTGGTGGAGCATTCACATTGCCCTACGTGGTTCAGCGCTGGTCCAAACCGATGTCCCCCACTCTTGAAGCCAAGGGACCTGGCTTCCATGGAAGTTGCTGATTCTCTCCTCTGATGCACCAGGGGAGGAGAGTGGAGAGGAGCGGGTGCCTCGCCCTCCCCTCAAAGAGTTTACCGACTATTCCTTCCAACCACAGGCTGCTCGTTTTCTGAATGTTCTCACAAGCACACTTTTTTTTTGGTTGGTTGTGTTTTTTTTTTTTTTTAAATAACATTTAGTTAAATTTGTGGAGCTTGCTCCAGTCATGGTTGGCGCCTTTACAGAATGATGGAGTGGGATTGGTCTGGCTCTGAAAACGGCCCTGCAGCTGCTGGCCCCGCGCGGGGCAGAGGATGTGGTAGGGTAAAGGTGGGGTGCTGCCCCACACCCCCTGAAGTTGACGTCAGCCTGCCTGCTCCCTCACCAGCTCAATCCACTCCTCACCTCTGGCAAGCTGAAAATCATTACCCCCGTTTCCCCTGATGGCCAGACTCCGGACAGCTCGGGACCCAAAGGGTTCAGAGAAGCCTTGGACTAGAGAGACCAAACCCTCTGGGCTCTCTCAGGGGCTGTTCCCAGCACACCTGTCAGATCCTCAGCTGCAGACCTCGGACCTCACCACCGCACCTGCACGGCTGGGACGGCATATGCTGCCACACAGTCCTGCATACTGACTGCTGGTTCATGGTCCTCTGACTAGCCTCTGGCCACTCTCTGCCAGCACCTGCGTGCTTTCTGAGCCCCCATGGCTTCCCTGCGAGCAACAGTGTGCTTCCGGGAAGATGCGCTGGGTCACACCATCATCACTGGGAACTTTCTGAGACACGGTAAACCAACCAGACCCCAAGACAGCTATTTTCCTAAAAAATTACCAAGTGACTTATAACTATATACGAATGAATCCGTGCCAAAAGCCGTAATTAGATTCACAGCAGTTGAAACGTGGACACCATGCAAATATCCAGCCATCAGCAGCCGAGGAGCGGACACTGCTGTGCTTCTGGGGTGTGGAGGCAACCCACAGCTGAGCACAGTTGCCCAGAGCCATCAGGCCACAGGCTGGGAGTGTGGAAGCGACACCAGGAAGGACAGTGGGGAAGCAAGAACCAGGGTGGAAGCAGAAGAGGACAGTGCGAGCCGTGCGGATCCTGGGAGAAGTCCACCAGGGCTCTGCACTCGCCAGGCTTCAGTGGGTGGGTTTCCCTTTCCTTATTTTTTCACAAAAGAGCTCTCATGAAGGCTGGCGCTCTACGTAATCCAGACCACCAGGGATGGTCAAGCAAACTCGCGGAAAATTGATACACATCAACAACAGAAATAAATGGGTCCTCGCAACACCGGGAAGCACAAGCAGAGGCCACGGCTTGGGTGACAAAGCAAGGTCCTTCCTTAAGAGTGCAGGGCTGCCAGCTAAGAGCCGGTTCCCAAAGCCACACTCTGTGGCAGGGGGACTCCCACCAGATGGGAACCATCATGTGGAGTTTTAACTCAGGACATCTACACTGCAGGACGTGTGAGGGACAAAAAAGGTGTTAAACTCAAGCCAGTGCTGGCTTCCGAGTGAACACCTCCCAGTCACAATCCCTCAGCCCGTCCTGAAACAGCAGCACTGCCAGAACCACCTTGCCAACACTCACTCATACCCGCTCCTCTGCCCGCGACACACGGCCCTGGGCTCAGCACCTGAACTCCCTGGCCCAGCCTCATCTCCACCCACAGCCACACTACACCGTGTCTGGTTTCCTCCTGACACCTGCATGCCTCTCTGGCCTGCCTTTATTTGGGGTTCCCCTTGCCAGACGCCCCTCAACTGTGCATTTCTAAGCCTGTGACTGGCAAGTGGCAGGTGCCTAGTCCTTGCTGGAAGAGCGGCGGTCTCATTAGGTATGTAGAGACCACTGTGTGAGGGCAGAGCCAGCGGGGGGCCTCGGCCATAAGGGACGGCAGGACAAGAGGGCAGCCCGGGACCCATCTCCAAGGTGGCAGTGGCAGGGGTGTACTACATCTTGTCGAAGGAGCTTGAGACCTTTAGTTGGTCCCTGCTGTGTCACTGCTCAGCAGTTTTAAAGAAAGGATGGCTTCATTCCACCAGAGGCAGACTCTGGTAGTCAGAGCTCTGAGCGAAGGTAACATAAGACAGGGACAGAGAAGCCACACCTGTGCTCAGCTTCCTGCAGCGGAGCTGCGCTGGCTCAGCAATCTGCCTGCAATCCCACGACACGACTCTCCAAGGAGAGTAAGCACAGGCCAGGTTTTTTCAGCCATCAGCCTTTATACGGAGGAGACCAAGCAGTTGCATGTGTAGGTAGTTTCACTCTTTTTCTACTCGACAGCTCAGGAAGGGCATTAATTGTCTGGGAATCCAGCCTAAACAAGTGAGATGGAAGTGATTCCTAATATCACAAGTAAGCTTTAATAAAAGAAAAAGCATTCACAGAGCTTTTGTGACACTTAGACAGACCAAGGCAGACAGTGGAAAAGCTTCCAGAGCGCCTGAGTGTAGGTCTGGAGATCTACAGTGAACCTGAGGCAGCAGATAGGTAGGGCGACAGCTGCTATGCACACTCAGGGGAGCCCGTGGCCTGGGAAGGGCTCTCAGACATCTGCCACCGCCGGCCACCTTCTAGCTGTGGTGACCTCAAGCAGGCGCAACCTCCCTGTGGAGCTCACCCAAACGTCTCGTTCAGAGGAAGCTCCTGGGACAGCTGTGGGGGTGGATGTAGCCCTCTCAAGGGAACTCACGCTGACTCACCTTGGCCCAGCCTTTGTGAGGCCCACACCTCCTGTCCCTGCGGACCCTCAGCTGGGAAGAACTTTCTTTGCATTCCTGATCAGTCCTTTTATTTGCCACAGAAAAATTTGGAACACAGAAACACATGAGAGTCTGAAAATACTTTAAAAAAAAAAATTACACTTTTGCCTCCAATATTCAAACAGAATTGCTCAAAAATAGTTGAGATTTATATTGTTCCCACTGTAAGGGAACAGATGCCACTGACTGAGTCAGCGAGACGCCTCCCCCCACGGTGAGTCTGAGGAAGCAGGATGGGAGCAGCACCCCACTCCCAGGCAGGGGCACAGGTGAGCAGCCTGGTGCTGTGGTACAGAGGCCACCTTGGCTCCTGCCCGTTCAAGGGGGAAGCCAGGTTGGGACAGCCCAGTTCTGGGTGGGAATGAGCCTGGCATTGGCCACATGCTCCCCAGGCCCCCTTTATCATTATTGTCTAACCATCCAGTATCTTTTCAGTAAACTTCATTTCTACGTGGATTAGGACACATCAGTGAGTTTCCCTCACAACTCAGAACACTCTGCGACTCCTGGTGATATGAACTCTGAGAATCTAACAGCTGCTGGTGTCTTTGTGTTTTTCTAAAAACCATCTCATTTTCTCAGAATAATAGGCAAACCACAAGGCACGCAGAGGACCGCAGACAGTTCAGCTCTGCCCACAGGACGTTTGTGCAGTTGCTAACATGGACAGAGTGGAGTGCTGACCACTGTCTCTTCCCGAGGAGGGATCTACACCTGCAGCCACCAATGCAGTCTTCCTTTGGAAAGTAGTCAGTGGACGAGAACAGGTTCTCTCTCAGGCCCTTGGCCAATGTCACTCACCCCACCTTCCCATTTTACTGAAGAGGGCCGGAGGCTGCAGGGAGATGCCGAGATGTGTTCAAGGAGTGGTGACAGCCATGTCTGTGGAGTTCCTGGGGTCTGGCAGCCTCTGCCCCACAGGGCCCTGTCTGAACACCCCAGGCCAGACTACCCAGCATCTCTGTTTGTTCTGGATGCCGGGTCCAATGCTAGGAATTCTGGGCCATTTCTGCATAAAAACCCTGGGCTTGGCTCTGTGAAGCAGTTCCAGGAATAACCAAGTCCACAGGATAGAGAAGTCAATCGCTCCCAACTTCGAACGTATTCCAAACAAGTGGGCTGCAGAGGCAGTCCATCGGCCCTTCTCCCCGAGGGCGGACATCTGCGCAGACCCTTGACAAAGCCTCTGCTTGTCCTGAGAAGACTGAAGACTGCCCAGCCCCCACGCTCCCCTCTGTGGATGGCGGTACTTTTGAAATCACCAGAAAGCACGCTGGGTTGCCCTCAGTGGATGCGTGTCCAAGGGCACACCTCCCACGCGGAGCTCTGTGCTGGGAGCCTCCAGTCCTCCCACTCCATCACCTCCAAGCTACCGGCATTTTCAGTCATGAAGCTGACAATTCTGAAAACAGGGGAAAAAACAACCACACAGTGATACTTGTGTTTAGAAAGTGATCTAGCTCTTCTCCCTTTTAGCATTTAAAATGTGTTCTAAAAAAAAAGACAATAGGCGTAGAAAAGTTGAACATTAGTGCTTATGTTCCAAAAACAGTCATACTTTTAAGCCCTAAGTAAGCACATTATGGAAAGGGGTTTCCCAAAGCTTTAGGCCTCAAATCTTTTGTTTTCTCACTTTTCTTTTGCCAACGAAAATGTTGTTTAGAACTGATACCGGGTGGTGACCAGCTGCAGGTTCTGGCTCAGTGTTCCCCTAGAAATACCAGTCTAGGAAAGAATTCCACCCATTTCCCTCTCCCATGAGCCACTGCAGTGGCTCCAACTTACTCTGCTCAAAGACCAGGGTCTATGTGTTTGTGGGGACAGCCAAGTGTCTGGGAGACAGAGCCCAGGTGGCATATTTGGCAGTCACTAAAAGGACAGTCTAATTCTGATCTGCCAGTAGGTGTGAGTGCGCTCTAAACTGGGGAGTTCAGAGCTGTGGGAGACATTCCACTGTCTCGTGGAGGGCACTGTGGGTGAGGAGGTCTGTTCCCGTGACGCTCCACCTCAGCATGGTGGGCTCTTCTCAGTGTGACTCTGCAGGCAGGTGGGGGACACAGGCTCTGGATTAAATGGGCTGAAGACCATTTAGACTTTGAGCTAATTGAGAATTCCTTAGCCAGCATCTCTTGTAGTAGTGCCACAGTATCTTTCACAATTGAAAAAAAGGGAAACAGCACTGAAAACTAACAGGACAGTAATATTACACTGTGCTTAGGCACCTCCTAAACCTAACAATACTGCACTTTGGGGTCATGTTAAGAACTATTTTCCCCTCAACTAGCGAACATTTATTATCATGGAAGATCAATGCAAGCCTTTGGCTTTTAGCAGCTATCTGAAAGAACTTCTAAAATGTTTGAAGAGGGCAGCAGAGTAAGCATAGTGCATGATCTGGAAAAATAAGCTTGAAGGACCATGCCTGCTTTTAGAGGTAAGTTCCTGGATGTGTACTGGACAGTTGAGTGTACATTCAGAACCTGTGAATGTACTTGCCCGGGAATGGTATGTCTTGTGCCAGGCGCTTTGCATTGGACAATTTAATTCAGCTCAGAGCTGCTGACTGGATATCTGCTGGGTTCACTCAGATGCAACACGCCTTGGAGGACATGAGGCGAAGACGGAGACTGCACTGAAACCTTGGAGCATCATGGCTTCATGCGAAGCCCAGAGTAAGGCGGCCAGGTGCCAGCACTGACAGAGGTTGAGGGACAGCAGCCTAGCTGCTCAGGTGAACTGGACTGCACAAGTCCAAGGGCCTACAACAGCTCTGGGGCCAGGTCCCCTGCAACAGGAGCTTCAGCTGGGCTGAGGGGAGAATCTGGGGACTTGTTCAGGACACCATGCCAGTGACAGTGCCCCACAGGCTGGAAGGCAAAGGGGCCCTTTCAGAGCCTGTTTTCAGGCCCTTTCAGACCCAGTTTTCACAGGCAGCCGAGATGAACAAGCGGAAGGGGAAGGAGCCCAGCCTGCATTGGCGTCTCTCAGGCTCTTTCATAGCAGATGCTGCTGCATTTGTGTGAGCAGGCGCAGTGCATGAACCTTGTGCATCTTTCTGATACAGCAGCAGCAGGACAGGAGGAGACACAAGGCCACTCTGGAGGTGTGGCCACTGTGGGGCCCTGAGGTGGGCGTGCTCTGTCCTTCCTGCAGAGACAGGAACAGTTGCCCTGAGAAGTCATGTTTGGGCTGCTCCTGAGACTTCTAGGAAACAGCTTTACTACTGCCAGATGAAGCTCTGCAAGGCTGTCACTGTCACCAAAGCCCATGTGCTGCCTGGATCTCTCCCCTTGGGTTAAATAGGGTGCATATGAACCAGGTGGCAAAGTGACCGGCGGGGCTGCATGGGGGCAGGCTGCTGTCATTGTCCTTCTGTGGCTCACTTTGTGTAGGCCATATGAGTTCACCAGGGCTGCAGTGACACAGGGAGCGCCTTTGGCAACAGAGATCGATTCTCTCATAATTTTGGAGGCTGGACGCCTAAGATCAAGATGTGATGGGCTTGGCTCCTTCTGAGGCCTGCAAGGGGGCTCTGCTTGGGCCTCTCCCTGGCTTTTGCAGGGAGCTGGTGCTCCTGGGCCTGTGGAACTGCACCTGTTCTCTGCCTTGGATGTCACATGGCGTTGACCCCGAGGGTGCCCTTGCCTGCACAGTGCAGTCTTCTTACAGTGCAGTCTTCTTATAAAGGCACCAGTCAAGTGGGTTGAGGGCCGGCACTGCTGCAGAACGAACTCGGCTAACCACCCACATCTACTCCAAGGAAGGTGACATTCTGAAGTCCTGGGGGATAGGATGCCAAGTGTGAACTCAGGGGGAACACAATCAAGCCACAACAAAGGCCCTTAATGAAATGACAAATTTTAAAGTTACCGTGTTACTAATCATATCCTGCAGATTTTATTCTACTATGAATCACTTATAAAACTACGCAGACACTCGGGGGTTCCTTTCTGCTGACTGGGTCTTCTTTATTTGCCATTATTATCTACATCTGCCAGGCTAGGAGCCAAAAAATAGGGCAAAAGCAGAATCCACAGAGGCTGCAGTGAAACTGTGGATGGAGCCGCCTTACTGTTAACTTTAGAGAAACCTAGACCATGAGGTTACGTCACTCACTCCACATACTGCTGAGTGCTAGTTAAGACTGTTGACCAAGGCTGACATGCTGATGGCCAGCTCTTCCAGCTTCAGGCCCAGGCGACTCTAAGCCCAGACCCCCTGCACTGGACAGGAGAGCTCTACCTGGTGAGTTCTGACAGTTACAGGAAACTGCGCAAAGTCGTGCTAAGCCCCTCCCCCCAACCTTCTCCACAGCCATCGCCCTCCACTGTGGGCCAGAAGCTGGAGGCATGATCCTGCCATCTATCCTGTTTGCTTTTGTTGCTGCTTTTTGAGTCTGTAGCTTGGTCTTTTGCATCACCGCGGGAGGATCTGCAGCCACCATCTCCTGGAAGGCCAAGTGCCCTTCCCTTCTGGAATTCTAGCTGGCCACGGCCCTCTTGCTCCCTAGTGCTGCACCTGGCATCTTTGACTTTCTTGACACTCACTGAGCCACCTTTCAGAGCTTCTAGAGTCTAATCTTTTTGAACATGATCTTTAAACTGCAAAGTCCAATTGTTGTTGTTTTTTTTCTTTCTATGAGCTTTTTTTTCAAATCCTCAAGATTTTCTCTTTAGTTTTCTGGCCGGGATCTTTGAACATGGTAAGTGTTATGGGTGGAACTGCACCCCGACAAATGTCAGTCCTAATCCCAGTACCTCAGAAAGCAAGCATACTGGCAGATGTGATTCTTGAAGAGGAGGTCACAGGAGCAGGGTGGGCTCCTAAGCCATGTGACCGTGCCATCACCAGGCAGCCAAACAAAGACACAGAGATGACACAGGAGCACCCCCCAGACAAGGCAGGCAGAGTCTGGGCGGCTCCCTACAGGCTAAGATAGCCAGAGCAGGGAAGGACCCCTGCAGGTTTCAGTAGGTGTGGGGGCCCCCGCCCATGCCTGATCACAGACCTTCAGCTTCCAGAGCTGTGAGAACAGATTCCTGTCTTCTAGGCAGAACAATTTGTGGCTCCTTCCCTGTCATAGCAGCCCTGAGCGAGAACCTAAAAAGTACAGTTATTTTGCAAAATGTCTGACAACTTCCACCCAAGAAGTTCCACTAGTTGGTTCTTGCTATTCTTTCTGCACGTTTTTGCTACTGGTGCTGGGATTCCTGGTGTGCTTATTCATTTCTGCCTATGAATTGCTCGGTTTCCTTGAGAAATTGACTATTCTGAGAGCCCTGGTGAAGGTGCACACTTTTAGAGAGGACTCTCCTCAGCATCCACCAGGGCTGAGATGGGTGAGAGTTGACATCACCACCCTGGACCCCTTCTGGAAAATGCACTGTGGCTTGAGGTCTTTCCCATCCACCCCACTGTGCTGTAAGAAGAGTGAGCTCAAAGTCACAATTGTCAGGACTGGCATCCTGCGTCAGGGCACGCTTCCTCAGTCTCCTGAAGAGGTGGGATGGGAGGTTTGCTGCTCTCTACCAGAGGCTCAGGTGAGGTCCTCTGGAAGGAGATGCTCACCAGACACTCCCACTTGTTCTGGCCCTGGTCTCTGTTTTCAGTTCACCCCACTGAGGCCTTGAAGAGGGCAGCTCTGTTGTGAGCCATGGCTGACTAATATTCCTCTGGATTCCTTGGGCTCTTGACTTACGTTTGGGCCTACATTTTCTTATGGTCTTTACATTTTGTTGATGATTTAAAAATTCTTATGTCAGATGCAGTGGCAAAGGCCTCTAATCCCAGGAACTCTGGAGACTGAGGCAGGAGGATCACAAATTTGTGGCCAGCTTGGGCAACTTAGCAAGACCCTGACTCTAAATAAAAAGGCCTAGGGATGTAGCTCAGTGATAGAGAGGCCCTGGGTTCAATCCCCACTGTGTGTGTATGTGTAATGAAAAACAAGAAACAACAAAACTAAACAAAAAAAGTTACAAAGCTATCATGCCTAGCATTTTCAGTTGTTTGAAGTGGGAGCTCATTCCTAATATCAAACCTACCCCATCACTGGAGTCCCCACACCCAGTCAATGCAGAAGGCGTACTAACTGTCCGTCTTAATTATTTGGAGCCCTGTGTTACTGTTCTAGCTCAGGCCACCGTGAAGCCCGACCTGCATTACTGCGGCAGCTTGTCCTTAGACGGCTCACCTCCCTCTTCAGCCTCTTCCCCATGTGCCTTTCGGCCTAGCCAGAGCAGATAGGGAGCTCTCTGCTTCAGACTCTCATGGGCTCTGCATTCCCTCTGACATTGTCCCATTCCCCCGTAGATCCCATGGAGCCAGTTCTGGATGATGTCTGCAATAAGCCAGGGACAATTCGTAGTGGAGGAACCAGTGAAGCGGAAGTTACACATAGGAAGAAAGTTCAGGTTTATGCGTAAGTGTCTTGTCTCATCTGTAAGGCTCCAAATGGGCCAGCTTAGCTTAACACTGGTAATAAGCTCACAGACAAAGCCTCCAGGGTCCCAGGGTTGCACACAGGGCTGGCTCACTCTCCAGGAGGCTGCATCTGTTTACACAACTCATCAAACTGCTGCTGCTCCAGTTCCATCAAGACTCTGTTGAGGGCACAGATCTCTGCTCTTCGTCTTTGCTTCAGCTCCTGCTGGGATGATTTCTGCTTAGCCTCCTCCACTCTGCTGACAGGTTCTTTAACTTTGGTTTTTTTCCTTACGTGCAGGTGGATCCATGGCTTCACTTCTGAAAAGTTCTTTGCTCTGACCTAATAGTAACTCAGCCCATTCCTTTGACAAGTGAGGCATTTAGAGTGGCCCATAGGAGACTAAGACCGGAGTCCAACCACAACCTCTCTGTGGATGTCCCTAGGCAAGTCTCCTTCCCACTCTGAGCCTTGGTTTTCTCCCCAGCCCTTGGCTCAGCTGTGGCCTGCCTCAGGTGCTGACGCCTGGCATTCTCTACTGCACAAGCAGTTTTTGCAGCCTGCAGTGTCATTTCTCTCAGCTTGGGTTATACTGGGGAAGGGGGATTGAATAAGTAAGCCATCTGGATCTAAAATAAGCACGGAGAGTATTCCCACGATCACTCCGTCCTCGCCTGCCTTCAGGGCCTTCCCTGCACTTGGTGGCCTGTGCTAAGCAGCACTTTACCCAGCAATGTCCACACAGAGGATCATCTGCCTGCCTGCCTGAGGAGTTGCCACGAGCAGGAGTGGGTCTATAGATCCACTCCTTAGGAAGACTGACAGTACAGACCTCTACTGTTCCTGCTGCCACGACAGCACGGCCAGCTGGGCAGTTACCCTATCTCAGCCCACCCAGAAACAGCTTCCGGTTCCATATATACTAAACAAACACTTAAAAATGTTTCTTCACTGTGTGCATGCCTGTGCACCTGTGAGTTGATTCTACCTTCTGCATATGGTGTGCTGTTCTGCATTAAAACTAAAATAAAAGCATTCCAGGTTGTATATTGGTTGCAACTGACTTACATCCTAAGTCATTCCTATTAATGCCTTCAACAACATAGCAGATTGCCTGTCACTTGGTATGAGCCCAGCAGGGGGAGCAGGTGAGTATCGCAGCTGCATTCTCCTGCAGGTACCATCTCCTGCTGTAACCAAGCAAGAATTTTTGATGTATACATAAAAAATGTCACTGCAGGGCATCAGGATTTTGGGGGAAAGCACATAATTTCTTGTCCTGTAAACATTCTACTAGCATATGGGCTTTAAAAAACAATACTGATTATTTTTTTCTTGAGGGAAACAGATGTCAGGAACTTGGTACCTTGACACTGCTGTACGCCCTCTTTACACAGTCTTTGTACAATTTACTTCCTTTTATTTTCTCTTCTGTGTCAGTCTTTGACTTCAAGCCCTTTCCGGGAAAGGGAACACTCTGGGAAGTATGGTCTGTCATCAGTGGGGTGGCAGACAAGCTGCCTGCGACAGGATTTGGGAGAAGCAGGGAGTACATGGCAGGCTGCGGGGGGAAAGCCGAGCTGTCACTGGACCAAGTGATGAGAGAGTGACAGGGAGGACGGTCACACACTGAATGCAAACATCATGCCTATTCATGCACACAGCTCTAACTTCATGCATAACCATTACAGCTCTGATATAATTTCTCAAGAACTCCTTTTTGTGTGTGTGACCCCACAGTCAGGTGCAGGTTCCCACAGGGAGCTGTTCCTACTAGGCTGGCCAGATGGATGGGCACCCCAAAAGGAGGTCATGTGCTGTGTTTATATCTTTGACATAATCAATTTTACTATGTTAACCTATAACCAGGGGAGTTAATATTATTAACTTAAATGTAAACAGCACGCATGACATTTTTATCTCTTTTAAAAAATGCTTCTCGATAATTGAAACAAAATTTCATAAATTTAGATTAAACAAAGATTAATTCAGATGGAATTAAGCCACTTTCAAATGGAAATTCATCTCTAAGACATAATGGTTGTCACAAAGAGGCTGGACACATTTTTTTTGTCAGAAGTCACAGAATCTGAATTTTCTACAACTCTGTTGGTATAGATTTAGGAACATTTAACATAAAATTATAGCTATTAAACTCACTTCAAACATCTCAAAGAAAATATTTATGTCAGTCACAGGAAAGATCCTACTTGACTGAACTTAGGTCATGGGTAAAACAGTAATCGCTGACATCAATGGACTGAAAAGAATGTTTAGTATTTCTTTCTAGGGAGAAAACAGGAACCGAATTATTGGCAAAAATACTGTCAGGCTAATGTACTCATCCATTGTTTGAGAATTTCACCCACTGCCTTTGTGAAGCTGTGACTTGTATCTTGACCTTTTTGGCATTTGTTTTTTGATGAGAAGATAAAATATTCCATAAAAATATTAGAATGAAAACATTTAAAAATCAAACAGTATTTTGAGATAAATTTATACAACAGGATAATTATATAAACTAAAATATCCCTAAAAATTCAAGGAATTTATGGTGCAATCTTACAAAAATAGTTTACTTGGATATTTCCCAAGTTTCTAGTAAATAAAAAGTTCTTCCTTTCAAAGCCCATAAGGTTACATAGGACACACAGTGTGGCCCTAAGATAGGAGAGTGCTTTAGCAGATGCTAGGCTGGTTGATGGCTGTACAAACTGTGAAAGATTTAGACTCTTTCAAGTTTATTTTTTTAAAAAATCTTCCTATCTAAATGTTATTTGGACACGGCTTCCCAGCAAGCGCTGAGGACTTGGAATGAATGAGTACTTGGCACCTTTTCAGTTTAATGCAAACAAAAGCACTGGGCACCTGGAGTCACGGGGCGAGGACTCTCATGCCATTCACCTCTTCTTCTCCCTCTGTGCTGACAACTGGTTCCCGGGATCCGTGTCCAACAGAAGTGACACGGAGGCAGTGGGGAGATAACTGTGCTCCAGTCAGGGCCCTTCAACGGATGAGAGCTCCAGCCGTCTGCGAGGGGACATGCTGGTGATGTGGGGACAGCTGTTTCCCGGTAAAGGAAGTGGCTCAACACATCGGGCAGAGGCTCTTCCCCTCCTTTGCCAGGCAGACAGCGACTCATACAAATGCACATCCCCCCCACCCCCCTCAGAAAGGTGGCTGTATGGAGCCAGTGCCTGATTCCAAGCTGATGATGTTTTGCACACCAAACATACTGGGACAGCTACTTTGTGTCAACTCCCCCTCACACACATACACATACATATATTTAATTGCAACAGAGAATAGGAAATTGTGCTAAGCACTGCACTTCATTTGGGAAACTGCTTCTTTCTAAAAGGCTCATCAGAGTCCTCTAGCTGTAGACACAGGATGAAGTCAAAGTGGCAAAGCAGAAAAGAACTGTAAAACCAGAAAAATCAAAGTATGGGTGGTAAATGTGTATAAAGCGTAACTGGTGCATTCGGACAGCACACCAAGTTCCAGGGGTCTTTCCCTGGCTAATCACTAATTCTTTGCTTCCGGGTCTGTATGAGTGAATTGGTTGTGCACCCACATGATAGATGGTCATGGGTCTGCCATACTGACACAGGTTTGGTGAGTGTCCACACAAGACCCCACAGCTCCAGCTCAGGTGACCAAAGGCCACAGAAGACTCTGGAAGTAAAATGGGTTCTGTCTCCGGTGATGCGTGTTTGTGCTGCACAGAGGACAGTCAGTACTAAGTGGTGCGTCTTGATTTGAGCCTCTCCAAAGGACGCTGGGCTTTTCCATGTGAAAATCAGAGGGAAAAATCATTGCTTTAAGTTCTCCTGAGATTCATCACCATTAAGGTACAAGAAAGGCCCAGAGACACACTTGACTGATGAGAGTCTCTCTGCACCTCACTGAACCTTGCCGTCCTCACCTGTTACAAAAGCCACCCGTGTGTTCAGGGAGGCCCGTGTGTCTATGCTTTCCCATCTTCTGTCTTGGCAGCAATGTCAAGGGGCGTTCCTCCGGTGCTTGTCTCGCATCCCAGGGCTGAGGACGGTATTCCACAGCACTGCAGCTCCCGGGGTTCCCACCAGTCCAGCATGACGAGCAGCTCTGCAGAGCAGCATCTGTGGACGCACCCTCGTTCCTGCACGTGGCTGTGGACATACAGTTCAACATGTGCCAAAACGGAACAGCCAGGGAGGCACACAAAGGGATGGCCATGCTGGGGCTGCTTTTAGAAAGAAGGTCAGAGTCGACTTCACCCTCTCTGTTCTGTCCTGTCAGCTGTGGGTGCCTCCTTGGTTCTCATTCCTCACTGCAGACAACTTGCGGGGAAGGAACAGAGAAAATAACTTCTCTGACAACAGTTTTATGTCTAGTGAGCTTCCTGATGGCTTCTCCTGCACACTGAATGTTAAGCTGCACATGTAAACATGTTGACTGACTTTGTTTCACCAATTTTATAGAGGCCAGGGGTAGGAAGGAGAGATGGCCAAGCTGTCTCTCAACTGCCTTCCAGCTGTAGCATGCCAGGCGCCTGAGAGTCCCGAGTGTGCCCATGTGTCTGCAAAAACAGAGTGTCCCAGTTTCACATTTTAGGGTAATCCAGCACCAAGAGTTCCTCATATACCAACATGGCCCTTTCCAACAGTTAAGATCATGCGGGGCCAAGTGCGCCTGCGCCAATCACCACCGTGGGGTCCTGCCGGTGGCGATGACACGAGGAGAGTGGACTCTGGCTGTGTGGGTGAGGGTGAGGACAGGGGGCTGGCTCAGTGTAGCCACCTGAAGCGATGGCCGCTTGGAGCAGCAAAGCCGAGGGAATAAGTTTAGAGGCAGACTGGAAACAAACAGGATCTTTATTCTGTCAATTTCTCCCTCTGGCTCTAACAACTCTAACACGTACCACACACCAGCAAAAAACTAACAACCAAAATGGCCCCGACCCGCTCCGCGCTCGGCCCGGGCCAAGTCTCGTGAGACTACGGAAGGCGGCAATGTCCAAAACTCCATGGCCTTAAGTCAACCGCAATCATAGCCATCTCCCCAAACAGGGCTCCTACAGCTCAGGAGGGGCTGCCCAGCCCCGTGGGAACCACTGTGTTCCAGGTGGGAGACGAGTGTGCCTTCGTGGACGCACACGCACTTCCTGAACTCACCAACGGGGCAGGGCCTGGGCAACGTGTAGCCTGTGAGCCTTGTCAGCAGGAAGGCAGTGGCAGCCCACCCCCAGGTCAGGTGGGGATCCCACTTCCACCTGTTGGTCTGCACACTACCTGGCTAAATCCTGAACGTAAGCTGGCTCCCTGGGCGATAGCAGAGGCCACATGGGCTCACAAATCACGTTTGGCATCTGTTGCTCAGGGGGCTGCTACCACCTTGTGCTGATTGGAAATTGCCTTTCTTATTTGGTTTCTCGCTTCCAGTGACACCATTTGGATGGAACAAGACATTTGAGGGAGCCACACACTGCTCTGGGTGCCCCAGGGCCTTGGAGGGCTGTGGCTACTCTGAAGCCAGGGTCCAGAGAGTGGTGGGTCTGTGCCTGCATCAGCCTGTGCCTGGGCGGCCAAAGGCCACAGCCTGCAGGGGATCCTTGGCTGAACGGGGTGACGCAAAGCAAAGGGGCCAGTTGTGAGGTTCTGGGTAAAACTGACCTCTTTCTTCCAAGGAATATGTAATTGAGTCTTTCTGGTGCTATCAAACAGCTTAATGAGAATTTGAGAGAGTTCTGCAGAGGATAAATGAAGCCTCTGAAGTCATAGCTGATAATAGACAATACGGGGGGGAAGAGAAACATCATTAAGAAAACAAACAGCACTGCCACAGCTGTTCCAGCAGAAGTGTTAGGTGGAAAAAAGAGGCCAGGCAGGCAGCTTTGGGAAGCCCGGAACAACGTCCCTTGTTTCACATCTTCATCCATCTTCAGCTGTTCTGTCAGCAAGTCACTGAAGAGTGCGTGCCAGGGGTGTAGAGTGCACAGGACCACAGTGAAGCCTCCTTCAGAGTGCAGAGAGATCTGGGCTGCATTCAGTGCTACCCGGGCCTGTGGAGAACAGTGCTGGTTTCCTAAGCAACTGAAGCAGTGCCTCGATGGCCTGGACAGGAGGGTGACCCGGCCTTCGCTGCCCCTGCTGTCCTGGGTCTGTGTGCTGGAGGCCCTGCCGTGGGCCTTCTCTGCCCGTCTGCGTGGCCCCTTGTTCCAGCCTGCAGCATTCCCCTGACACGAGTGTCCCCGGGTTCCTGCTGCTGCGGCCTGGCACATGTGCCCTGTCTGCTACTCACTGGCCTCACCTTCAGACCCTTCCTCCTCCAGCTGCACCTCCCACCCGGCCTTGATGCGGCACTCTCTCAGGGCCTTCCTGAGCCCCCTCCCCCACATGCTCCTGTCCTGACTGAAGCCACAAGCAGGGCATCGGAGGGCTCTGCACTGTGCAGTGGCCCTAGAGGTCCCATCCCAGCCGCAGTGGACATCCTAGGCTCTAAATCACAGGTCAGCAAACTAGAGCCCATAACGGATTTTGGTCTGTGAGCTGAGAGTCAGCTTCACATTCTTAAATGGTTGGGAAAAATCCAGAAGACCATTTCACGACTGTGAAAAATCACATGAAATCCAAACTTTGGTATCCAGGATAAAGCTCTCCTGTCCCCGCTGCTCTTGCTAAATGCTGGCTAGTGCCTGCTTTGGGACTCTAGCCGAGAGCTGGTGACAGACAGGATGGCCCACCAGCCTAAAAACCTACTCTCCAACGCTTCACAGAAATGTGTGCCAGCTCCTGGTCTAACCAGAGCTTCCCCTCAACCTCCAGTTCTAATAATTTCTATTTTGGAATCTACAAAGAGCAGTTCCTTCCACGCTCTGATCCTGGGGCCTGAATGAGGACCGTGTCCATACTGACACCTGCAGGCCAGCTGTCCCCAGGAGCCGGTCACCTCCCTCCTATCTGCACTCAGTCCCTGCTCTCCTCATGCTCTGCTAGTTTAAGGGTTTCACTCCCTTGAGACACCATGAGCTTCTTCAGGGGAGAGCTCAGGTGGGAGCACCCAGCCCCTGCCCTGGCTGATCGTCTTACACAGATCTGGTGGGTAGGCAGCACTTGGTGACCTCCTCCTGGGGCCTGTTGAACCACCCCCTCTGCCTGGGAGACAACTGGATGAAGTCTTAAAACACACATGCACTTTAATACCTTGCAATATGCTTTCCCAAACAAGCAAAAAATGTAGGGAAAAAAAAGATTTCCACCCCGTGCTACTGCTTCACATCGAATCGGGGAGTAACAATTACACTGTTTGATGGTGGAAGAACAGATTTCCATTTCATAACTGTGCCGAGAAGGAAAGGAACGAATATTCCTAAATGACATGCACTACTACCTGTCACCTTAGCCTGGAAGGCCTACGGGAAAATGGCCTCTATTTTACAGGTAGGGAAACTGAGGCAGGGAGAGGCTGAGCATTTGCTGAGGTACCTTGGCTCCAGGGCTTGCTGTCTAGAAGGGCGACCTTCTTTGGTTTGGCACTTTAGTGGGAACTGTGCACCTGGATCTTGGTGAACTCAAACTCCATCTTTAGAGCATGGGTTCTGGCCTTTCTGAGCTTGAGAGTGTTGGTCGTCTGGCGCCAAGGAACCCCTCCTCAAAAGAGGACACTCGAGGCCAAATCTAGGGGTGGCCTGGCCACAGTGTGGGGCTCACACGAGAGAGTCCAAGGAACCCCTCCTCAAAAGAGGACACTCGAGGCCAAATCTAGGGGTGGCCTGACCACAGTGTGGGGCTCACACGAGAGAGTCCGAGGCACCGTAACAGAAACCTCTGTGACTTACAGGGATGAGAAAGTCACAGATGCTGACCACCCTGTGTTAACCCGTCATAGATACAAGAAAGGCCATATTTTGGCAAGAGTGTGGTGAAAAACTGGCTTTCCCCCCCGTCCAAGTTCATGGACCTACTGAATTCTGTCCATGGACCTCAGATTCAGAACCCCTGTTCTAAAGGTAACAGCGGAGTCAGTCCAGAAATAGGATGGATGTTTTCAAGGTGTAATTTGGTCTCCTGGGAACAGATCTCAGGAAAACAAAATTCACCATACAAATCCCAGATTCACCTATGAATTAAAATCATAATTATTCACTGCTCTCAAAATTGACCTTGGTAATACAGACTGACCCTCAGCTATCACAGCTAGATGAGCTCTGCTTCTTTCCCACTCACTGGGAAATAAGTCTAGAACACTGAGATACAAACGGTCTCGGTCAAGGCTCTGAGATGTGCCTGTGTACCCCAGCCTAGGAACCAGCCCACTGCCTACCTTGAAGCACCGAGTCTCAGCTCCAAAGGAAGCGATGCATATCAGGTGCAGAGCTGTGGAACTGAGCAGGAGAATCTGGGAAGTTGGTTGGAGCAGCTGCAGCATTTACAGATAAGGACGTTAGAACTCAATTCAAAAGGGGACATGATTGGTCGGAGTCTGACACTGTGTGAGACAAATTTAATCGATAACGCTATGAGATCAAGAGATCTGGGTAGGTCTTGCTGTAAGAAAGTGGGGCTGCATGCTCCTCTGAGCACACTGTTTAATTCTGATTTTCGATTGCAACTTAATACGTAGTTAATCAGACCAGTATATTTTAAGTTTACTTTGAATACTTAAGTGAATATTTTGTCTAAAAGAATAAATGTCAAGGCTCCAAAATTGATCTTTCTAACTGGAGTTAACAACGTCAAGCTGGTTTAAAATAAAAACTTTTCATAACTTAACAAACAGCTCCAAAATTGAGTGGTACCAAGGAGACTGTTTCCCTCTGAGAGGCAGTTTACAGGAGCCAAATGTCTTCCTCTTTATTTGTAATAACAAAAATAAACCGAAGTCCTGACATATTTGTAGTATTTTTATTCCTAAAGGAAAAAACAGGAACTTTCATTGTACTTTAAAATTAAAGTTACTACCTCAGATACTCTGCCAGCTGAGCACGGAGAAGAGAGCATCACAGGACAGCCCCACTTCTCTCGAGGAAATGCTCAATCAGGGTGGTGCCTCCGCGGGCCCAGGGGTCCCACGGCTGGTCAGCGTCCCGTCCCCGAGGGCTTCTGCAGCCTGCAGTCCTGGTTGGACAGCGAGCATTACGCTCTGATTCTTCCTGCTGCCTGGCTAGTGACCCCCTACAGGAAGATAACGGGGGAGCCAGGAGGGCGGAGCCGCCTGCTGCACATGTCTGGCTGCTCTTATCAACTTATCATATAAGGAAAGGAAAGTGATTGATTCGGATAGTGACACTGTAGAATCAGGGGAAAGAGAAACAAAGACATGAGAGCTGCTCTCTGAAGCCGGCAGCCCTCCCAAGCAAGCAGGACTGCTCTGCCCACTGCGATCTGACAGTTCACTGCGTGCCCGGAGAGAAGTCAGCCCTGAAACCAAGCCTGCCACTGGAAGGGAGGGAAAGGCAGGCTGTCACTGAGGGACTCAGCCATGCAGCACAGCCCTGCCTTTTAGACGGCAGCTCGGGACTCTGGACTCCCATGCGCCTGGAAGTCTGCTGAACTGGTGGTTTACTAACCAAAGCAAAAGAATGTGGCAGATTGTTTTCTTTACTCTGGGCTGTGATCTCGTCTTGGCGGCAGCCTACAACAGCTTTCGGAAGGGTGTGGACAGCACTGGCAGAAAGCAGTACCAGGTCCAGCACGGGCCCTGCAGCTATACCTTCTTGCTGCCAGAGACGGACAGCTGCCGTTCTTCCTCCAGCCCCTACGTGTCCAATGCCGTGCAGAGGGACGCACCCCTGGACTACGACGACTCCGTGCAGAGGCTGCAGGTGCTGGAGAACATCATGGAGAACAACACCCAGTGGCTGATGAAGGTAGGTGAGCCGGGCTCCCTGAGCTCTTGGGACGGAGCTTCGGAGAGTGGTGGCTGGCACCCCCAGCAAGGGTCATTCCTCTTGTCCTGTGCCTGGGGGTAACATGGCCACAGTGGGAGAGGCGAAAGGGGTCACTTGAACAGTGAGCCAGAACCTGTGGGGATGGTCTCGGGAGCTGGGAGCCTTCCTAGTGCGGCAGTGGAAGTGTGCTTCCCTGCAAACCCTGCGAGCTGCTTGTCTGGGCAGCTGGAGCTCAGTGACACCCACTACCAGGACCTGCTCAGCGGGGGGCAGGCGTGTGAGGGAGGCTGTGAGCTAGCAGCCTGTGGCCAGGAAAACGTGAGAGTCACATTAATGACTGATATGTAGCGGACAGAGTCAAGCGCTTTACCCAATTTCCTGAATTTCTCTGCGAAAATAGATTGTGACTCCTGCTAAACGAGAGGAAAGTCAATAAAGCAGACCTCGGGTTTCCCAGGATCGCAGGGCTGGACCACTGCGGGCTCAGACTCTGAAATGGGGGCAGGTTTCCCAAGCGTCCCGGAGGTACAAAGGCCCCATTCAGTTCCCCCCCGCAGGCTCTGGGAGCTTCCCCACGTGGGAGCAGGATGGGATGAGGTGACAGCCTGTTCTTGGGTGGCAGGGCTCCACCACTTCACAGCCTTTTCACAGAGCACGCAACCAAAATAAGATCCTGAAAGCTCTGTTTTTCTTTCACAAACGATCATTTTCATACGAAACCCCAAGTGACCCTGGAATTTTCTTTATATGAACCATATGTATTCCAAAGGAAGTTTAAACAAAACATGTAAACAGTAGGTTAACGGTTAGACATTATAAAGATGACATTGCCTGGCAACGCGGACGCGGGAGAGGGTCATTATTTAAAGCCATATAAAAGCTTTTCAAAGTCGGTGGGCCCCCTGGACACTTCCTCCCAGAGAGGGTGATTATCTTGTCTCCCATTTCAGCACGGGCTCTGTGCTCGGGCGCCTTGTCTGAATCTCTGAGTGGACCTGGGATCCTAGTCTGTGTTCCTCATTAACTCCGCTACCTTCAGAGAGGAAGCCACGGGCTCATGACTCAGGCCAGGAGTCTCAATGAATGAATGCGCCCAGCCCTACTGCTATTGTAACAGAGGGGCTGTTCAAACAGAGAACAGAGACAAGAGACCTTAGCAGAAAGGCCCGTCAGAAATAGACCTCAGCAGGGTCTGCTCGGGGTGAATTCTCTGGTTTCTCTCCTTCTTTAAGATCACTGCGGTGTGCTCTTTTTAAATCTTGTAAAACTCATCATGTGCAAATAATAACACTAAACTTTGAAGTATGCGGCAGCACAGGTTTCAACCTGGGAAGGCAAAGTGGATCCTAGATGTCTGCTGACCTCTTTCTATTTCTTTTGAATTTGGCATGCTCACATTTAGTGACCTCCCACATCTACTGTGGCCGGGGACTTGGGCACTGAGCCCCAGAGCAGGGTAGGGGAGACACACTGATCTAATAAACATTGTAACCTGCCCGACGAGCAAGCCATCTACTAAAATAAACAGTCACCAAATGTAAAGAGAATGTTTTGCCAAATGCAGGATGACTCAATTGTATTTGCTTGGACGGCACCCACGGGTGTACCTGTGACTCTGTGAGGAGGTGCATGTGTCTTTAAGGGCAAACCAGCCCTGTCTCTCAGGCCTTGGAGACACTGTTCAGACAGAACAGGAGGAGGCATACTCTAGCCGGTGACCAACATCTCTTCCTCGCAGGGTGGATTAGGAAGAGTGTGAACAGCAGCACACTGGAATTTCCAAAGCCCTTGTTAGCTAGCCAGCAGGTGTCATTAAGAGTGGCCTGCAGTTCCTCTTTTCATGGGCTCCGCACCTGTTCCTCCACCTGTTCCTGGGGACGGGGGAAGAGGCCTGGGCAGTGTGCACCTGAGGCAATCTGCCCCCCACCCCTTGCTTTACAGGCTCCCAGCTTGGGAAGGAAAGTGAAAAAACAAACACAAAACCTGCTTGGAATGGCTCAATGTAAACTCTCTGCTTGTTTTTCTCCCTGTGTTTTGGCACCTGTAATAATAAGCACTCTTTTCTATCAAGGAAAAAAATAAGGTCCAAGGGAAATGATCGATAAGCCCCTAATTAAAGGACCCACCTCACACCTCACACCTATTTATAGATTCACACTGAAAGAAAAAGCACAACTCCGCACATTTCATTGTTTCACATATTTTCTTTGGGGCTGTTTGTTTTTTTATGGTTCCATATTTCCTTTCTTTCCCTGAAAAACACTAAAAATTAGAGGCACACACACACTCAGGAAAAAAAACACCAGAAAACCTTTATACATTTAAGAGTTTAAAAACTTGCTAGGAAGGAAGATAAAACTAAGTTTCTGGCTAGAAACTGAGTAGTACTTCAGCTCCTGAGTGGGGAGCATGGCCCAGGAGCCAGGACTAGGCAGCTGTGTGCACACCACTGACAGCCCCCAGGGCTGCCCAGCACGGCCAGGCAGAGGAGTGTCTGCTGGAAGAGAGCCGGGGGCATGAATGGGAAGCACAGGGAGGGCTGCTCTTGCACGGTGCTTAAACAAGGGCAAGATAAATTCAACGCAGTCCACACCCCAGTCCCATCGCAGGACCAGGTCCACAGCACGTCAGGCTTCCACTGTGGGTATTCTGACCCTCTGTCCCAGTGATGGTAAACACTGTTCATAAAAAAAACTCACAAATACCTCAGCAAAACACACTGTAGTTGGCTAGGGGACCTAATGTATTTTTTTTTTTTTTCCGATAAGAGGAAATGTGGAAAGGAAATAAACAACTATTTCATGCTGATGAATGCCTTATATTTCATAAACAACTGTAAGCCCCACAGTCACTTTAAAACAGAATGACTTGAAAAATAAAGCTAATGCTTACTAAAGTGATGTAAACATTTCCTCTGCCATGTAAGTTCTACTTCTTTTAAACAACATAAGTGCAGGAGCTGTAAACTTGAATCACAATGATTTTCTTTCTTTAAAAGTGATAATGTGGGGGCTGGTGTGGCAGCTCAGTGGTAGAGTGCCTGCCTAGCATGTGCAAGGCACTGGGTTCAATTCTCAGCACCACATATAAATAAATAAAATAAAGGTCCATGGACAACTAAAATAATATCTAAAAAAAAATAAAAAAAGATTTTTAACAAAAGTGATAATTTGTACCCTTTTAATAGGTATGAGAGCTACTGCACAGGGGCAGGTACAAATGTGTCATTGCCACCATGGGGGAAACTAAGGACAAGGGGCTTACAGAGGAATTCAGCCCTACAGCCCCGCCACCTGCGGGAGCGCGGTGTGTGTTCTATCAGGCAGGGTACGAAATATTCCTTAGCTGTATATTCAAAAACCAAGACCAAAAGAGAACAACTCCTGGCCCACCAAAAAAACATACAAAACAAACAAACAAACAAACAAACAAACAAACAAAAAAAAAACCAGAGCTTGGTTCATGAAAAGAAAGACATCATAGCCATAGCCAGGGCATGCTGTGGTGTGGAGGGAAACCTCTGTCCTAGTCCTTCAGCTCCATCCTGAGTCATGAAATGTGACTGTGTTCACTATTACAAGCAAATTTTATGCATTCATGAGCCAATCAAACGCCCTGTTCAAGATTACAGGAAAACAACTGTCATTAATCATACACCAATATGATAGTAGGGGTGGAGAGAAAACGTGTCACTGTGGCAGGGAAAACAAGATATATTTTAGTGTGACAAGGAAAAGTACAACTGTTGGCAACACATCTGACACACATGCTCATACACTACCTGGAGTGCAGTGTGTGCTTTCTATACACAGTTTGGAAGACATAATCTCTCCCTTCGGTCCACACTCCACATGGCCTCAATACCAGAGTCTGCTGACCTCAGTCAATGTAGGGCTTCTAGGCTGAGAAACGGGCTGCCATCAGAAGTTCACCTGGAAACCTACTGCACTTGGAAGCTGACAAGGGTACCGGCCTCACCAGTGGTCACTGCACTCAGGCTGGCCTCGGGGCTTACTCCAACCCAGAGTAAACTGAAATCCAGTATATTTGTAACTAGAAAACAACACTTCAAACCAATCCCACCACCATATTGATATTTTAAAAATATGAAAATGAGCTATGTGTAAGGTTAAAAAAAGAAGTTAAACTATGAAAATGGTAGAAAATAGAAGTATATTCTTTTACCCTGATCTTTGGTCCCTTCCTTTGAGATCAGCACTTAGAGATTCATACCAGCCCTTCACTGTGACTGAAAATTGTATGGCTTTCCTGTTCTTAAAACATGTACAATGGTATCATACCATGATCTGAATCTTTTGGAATCTTTCTTGGCTATTAAGTGACATAAAGAGAGGTGGGAAGAAGGATTTTATTTAGGGGAAAAAGAGCAAATATGAGAAAATGGAGGTAGAGGAGTCGGGGGAGGGGAGCAGCCACCTGCGACAGGATCAACCAAACTGCAGAAGAGGGAAACTCATGCAGAGGGGGAGAAAGGGAGTGTTCCTGTCTTGATGGATCTGCCCATGGAAGGACAGCAGGACTGGTGGCTCTGTGGACTTCCTGAGATGAGAGCAAGAGGGGCAGGCTGTCTCCAAAACAGGTGTTCAGAATTTGCAGAAAACGTTAGTTTGTGATGACCCTTGTCCACGCAAGTTTCCTGCGTGTTCCTTCCCCCGACACACCTTGACACAGCTTTACTGGGCAGCCTGTGAGGTCTAGTTTACAAGACCCCTCCAGAGAGAGAAAACACCTATTTCCTCTTTCTCTGTCATCAGTCAACAAGGAGAATTTCCTCCTGCCTGTCTAGAATTCTGACATAGACAATTGCTCAATGTCCTGGCCACACGGTCATCACCGAGTCACTGCAGCCATGGTGCTGGGACTCGGCTGGCAACAACAGGCAGTGGCACTGCCTCTAATCAAAGCACCCGTCATGCCCCAGACACCCCTGCAACAGGTATGGGACCCCACAGGGCCACATTCTCAGACTCCCTCGCACACAGCACGGTCAGACCCAGGCCTGGTGATTTTGTGGCCCTGTGCAGATCATCAGGGAAGGAAAACAAACACGGGGAAGCACGTGGGCCCTCCTGAGAGCAGGTGGTGACTGCCGTGGGTGGGAGGACAGAGACCACGTTCAGAGGAGTAGGAGTGAATGTGGACCTGTGCGGAGGCACGTCACTGCTGAGCTCGTGACATGAGTGAGTGACCACCACCGGACCCCGTCCCTCCTGGGGTGTTTCTGCTTAGGGAAAGGAGCCTGGAAAGTTCACCTATGTGTTGAAGAAATATTTACTGAGGGCCTCCACGTGTCCAGGCAGTGTTTACTCTAGGTGCCTGGAGTAAGTCAAGGGGGAAGAAAATGCCTGGGAGCCTTGCTTGGTGGGGACACAGGACATTGGCCCACATGCTGTCCTTAGAGCATGCAGTGCAGTAGGGGCTAGGCCCTGCACAGAGGGGAGGTGCAGGGGAGGACAGGGAGACGACGTAGGCCATGGAGCGAGGGGGAGGGCGATGCTGACCCTTTGGATCCTACACTGAAGCCTATTTTATGGAAGGAAGATCAAATGGAACTATTTCCAAGTGGTCATTTTTCCTGATTACCCAAGTAATATATGCTATTGTAGAAAATAGAGTTTATAAAGAATGCACAAAATAAACATTTCATATAATTCTACCATTCTGAAGTAAGTATTCCTACTGTTCGACGCATACACAAATACCTCTGCGTAAGGATCTTAAAACATGCTGTATATACTATCATACTAAGCACAGCTATAGCTATCCAACAATGTGTAATTAAAAGTAAAAAAGCGAGCCCGAGGTTGAGTGACTTGGCCGACAACCCTGTCAGTGGGGAGGTGATGCCCACCACGGCAACCCCTGCCTTTGCACAAGCAAGGTTCCAGGTGGCCTTGGCACACTCGGCATCGGAGACTGCTGAGCGCACAGTGCTGCTCTCCCAGGCAGAGGGTCAGAGGCACCATGGCCCCATGTGAGGACGCTGCGGAAGCTGCTGCTGGGAAGCCAGCTGGGGGGTCTTCTACATAAGGTAATGACCAGAAGTCTGCCCTGTGGTTTGGGAAAGTAGACAAATCACCATAGGACAGCCAAGAGAGCACGGGTGGACATTCTCAGAAATCGCGCACCTAGTCCCAGCCCTTTCTGAAAGTCCACAGAGCAGGGAATCCCAAATTTCAGCACGATCCTGAGAGCCACGCCAGCAACACTGTGGTGCAGGATGCTATGTGGCCTCCCTTCCCCTATGTAACTGTGGAAGCCACCGGAAGCTCTCCCCATCCAGCATCCTACAGGGCCATGCTCCACAGTGGGCACCAACACCAGATTGACATCCAAAATGAGAAAGCAAATGCCAGGGGAATGGCCGGGTGGAAGTGCAGGAGCGAAAAGCAATTCGTGGAGGTGCTTTAGAAAGAACGTTCCCACAGGCACTGGGGCTACAGTGGCTATCCTCTGAAAACGGTCCTCCCCACTGAACTGCAGTCAGGTATGCCAGCCCGCTGTCTTTAAATGAATGTTTTAATTAGGTATTTCCCCCACGAAATCACCTCTCTTTCATGTCCTAATCCTAGTTTGCACCAGGTGACAAAAGATGTGAAACCTATTAAAAAATCTCTGAGATGCAGATCTAATCCTGTTACCAGCACCACTCCATCCACCAGCTAAAACCATTAACTTTTTGGTTCAATGAGAACTGATTGAAGCCTCAGAGGCCCCTCCCGGCCCAGAGGGCTCCTCTGAGGGTAATTACTTTGCTCCAAAATGAGCCCGCTCTCCCTCTGAGAAAACCCTCCTGAGCCTGTGAATTAACTTCAAATCGACTGACAATGCTACCAAGCACTGAGTCCATATCTGGAATTTAAAAAGTCAACAGTGAAAACAAATTTAAAACACACAGTAAGAATATAGCCTGTCATTTTTGAATGTATGGTTTTATGATTTTCATGCAAAGAGTAGACTTTTAAAGGGCAGAGCTGCTAAGACCAGAGGTGTGGGAAATGGATTGCTTCTGGTGCTGAGGAGCCTCATGAGGACAGGGTCACCATTAGGTGCTGAGTGTTCACCACATCGCTGGCCTTTGGGAAGAGAATGCTGTTCAGGATGAACAGGAGGCGTGCGCCCGTCTCCCCATTTGGTCACACTCCCCTGAACCACAGGTAGCACTCCTGGCCATGGGGTGCACCGTTCCTGCACACGGATGGTCAGGCGATGGGACTGGGTAAGAGCCACCACCTGCGTGCGCGTCCTGAGGATTCCTCAGTGTTCCCAGGCACACGCTCACACCTTCACTGCACCCCACGTGCAGGTTAAGACCGAGTGAGGTTTGCCTTAAGTCACCAATCAATGCGTCTCACGGAACTTGCTATGAACTGTAAAAGGGAAAACACTGTCACAAAACAGTCTCTGCTTGCACACACGACGAGGGGGCCACCATTCTCGTGGGATCAGCTGGTGGAAACTCTGAGATGCTTCAGGGGCTTGGCCGAGCCAGCCTTGGGGAGGCCAGACTGCAGCCCGGGGTTAAGTCCCACTGGGCGTGTGTGCGGGCACCCTCTAGCTTGAGGTGGACTCAGATGGGACTGACCTGGAAGGAACCTACGCAGAAGGTACACACGGTTTTTAGCAGTTTGTTTCACAGCAAAAATTGGGAGGAATTTACAGAGACATGATATACTCCCAATGACAACCTACATAGGCCCCCTGCTGTCCATGTCCCACACCCAAGGGGACATTTGTTAAAACCTAGGAATCTACACAGGGATGGCATCATCACCCAAGGCCCACGGTTCACCTTCAGGCCCTCTCTCGGTGACATATGTTCTGTGGGTCTGCAGGAATGTAGGGTGACGTGTATGCAGCACCACCACACCAGCAGAGCAGTCTCACTGCCCGAGAAGCCCCTGAGCTCTGCCCTGCACCCGCCCCCGCCACCACTGACTCTCCACTTCCTCCACCTTAGTCTTTCCCAGAATGTCACGCACACCTGAAACCATGTAGCCAGTGGTCTTTCATCCTGGATGCTTTCACTTAGCTAATGTTTAGTTAATTAATTTTTAGTACTGTAGGTTGGACCCAGGGCGCTTTACCACTAAGCCATACCCCTGGCCCTATTTTTTTTTATTTTGAGGCAGTGTCTAAGTTGCTGAGACTGGCCTCAAACTTGTGATCCTCTTGTCTCAGCCTCTTGAGCTGCTGGGATTACAACGCCTGGCATAAATGATTATTTTAAAAGCGGGATAACCATACACTATTTGCGTAGTGACCCCTTGTCTTAACTAAGCTAACTGGCTCAGACCACCATGGTGTGTTTTCAGGAACAGAACGGTTTTCTTGCTCATGCACTGACTTGTAGGATGATTGGGGTTTCAAGCAAGGTGGTGCCCAAGCTTGCTGGAAACTGCAGGGGCTATAATTAATTTCAATAATAATATTTGAAACGTGCTCGTCAAGATCTGTCCTGCGGCTCCTGTCCCTCCACTCACTGTTACAAGGTTAGATGGCCTGACTTCTGTACTGTGTGACTCACACTGCGGCAGCTCCGCCCTGTGCAGAAGGAATTCCCTGGCCACAGAGAACAGGGCGATTTTGAGTGTGTGTGACATGTCTTTATTCTGCACCCCACTTGAAGCACCACACTCTAAAACTGCACACTAGACAGCACTTTCTCTGACCGCCCTGCCTATGCCCCAGGGCCTTACATTAAACTGGCCACACCCTGCTGTCAAAGGCACTAGTATCACCCAGGGTTTCAGCCAGTGGCCTGCAATGCTGGTCTCTGCATGTTCTGTTTTCTAGAAGGCAGAAACTCAATGGATGTTAAAGGCAGCCCCACACTACTTTCTGGGCAGGCATTTAGGGGCTAAGCAGTCCGAATGTACCCTGGGGTAGAAGAGATGCAGGATTCCTAAGAGGTGCCTCTTCCTCTGATGTTCTTTGGGCTAAAAGCATTTTCTTTGCCACTGGATTTCTGGAATCAACAGATGATATGGATTCTTGGTTATCTACTGGACAATTATGAACATTAGTCTGAAGATAACTGCGGGACTGAGTTTCACTGGACTATTTAGTGTTCAGAATCTTGAAAAATTATTAGATACAGATGTAGCTTTAAACTTTCCTGAACAAACTGAGCTTCTTAATGGAGAATTTCGTTGCAAAAATTCTGCTAGAGAACACATCATGTTCTGCTGAGTAACATCAGACCACGGCAGTCCCACCACAGCTGATTATCTATGCTTTCTACTAGAAATATTAGGGGTTTGCTTATGAAATTCCTTATTGTATTTAACTACCAATGAGTAGATTCTTCAGTCTTTCTTAAGAACAAACCAACCTTGTGTGACTTTAACAGAATGAGTGCTAACAGGAATTTATAACAAACACAGTTCTTAAAGTATACAGTGAAATGTTCTTAAAGAGCCCAGATGGTTGGGATTAAAATACCAGGACACTCGGGAGCAGTCAGAACACTGTTCCCTCAAAGGACAACTGGCCATGGTGTGACGTGTGATTGTCTATATTTCCGAATCCATGCTTGCTTTTTCCTTTAGTAGGACAGGTTTTACTCATTCGCTTGCCACATGTTGAGCTTGCGGCAAGCCACAAAGGATGTTGGGCTGTGACACGCAGGATGGACAGTGGGCATGCCCCTGCCCTCCTCACGCCGCCACTCCCACCATCAAGCAAGCAGCCCGGGGTGGAAACATCTGATGGCCACAGGCACCCTCCTCCCTGCACTCCATGCACTTGCTCTCCAAGGAGGTCACAGCTCTAAGTCAGCAGTGAGGTCAGCGGGTGGGACGCCCGGGCCTGGGTGGCACACTCACCTCCTCAGAAGCAGGAGGGCCAGCACCACCCCCTGCTCACTTTAGTCCAGGGGTTCTTGCAAAAAAGAGTCTGTTCATCATGGCTGAAGTCACTAGAGGCCAACAAACGCCCCTCCTCCTGTGGCCCATGGTGTCGCAGTGGCCCTGGTGTGTGGTGGTGGCAGCTGGCATTAATCAGGTGCCCACAGTGTGGTTGCCTTTTGTTTCACTACAGCTATGGACAGCAGACACCGTCTTCTCCCTTCACAGGTGACGAAACTCAGTACAGGTGGTGAAGGGACAGACAGCAAGACAGTGAAGAAGCCGTTGTATTTCAGGGCTTCTCAGGAGAAGCGGATTTTCAAAAGACTCAAATAATGAATCCGCCTGTCTCCTGAAGGTCAGGAGAGAGCAGACCTCGCTCTGCTTCCCGGCCCCTGTGGGGGTATCCCGCACACGCTGTCACGTGAGAGGCAGGTCTGTCACATACCGCACACGCTGTCATGTGCAAAGCAGATCTGTCACATCATGCACACACTGTCATATGCAAAGCAGGTCCATCACATCACACACATGCTGTCACATGCAAGGTGGGTCTGTCCCATCCCACACACGCCATCATGTGCAAGGCAGGTGTCACTGTGAGTAAACAAGGGGGAAACACGGGAACTGTTGGGAGACCACTCCTGGCAGATTTTACCGTCTCCACTTCACCCTGAGGAATTCTGAAGAAGTGCTGGGACATTCAGTGACTCGCTGGTCCAGGGGTGCCTGGCAGACTTAAACCCTCCGGTAATGGTAGGCTCCGTCCACCCCAGCTGTGCTCCTCCACTCTGGACCCAACCCTAGAGTGAGAAGCAGAGTTCTAGGACCCCAGCCCTGGGGCAGAGGAGAGCTGCCACCTCCCCAAGACAGGATGTGCCCTGCAGCAAGGTGGCAGCCAGTTAGGCCTGAGACAGCAGACCTGCGAGGTTTACAGAGGCTGGAGGGCTTCACACTGCAGCAGGTTAGCTGGCAAGGCAGAAAGGTCACCTCTAAGTCAGCACAGGAGGAACAGGGAGGCCAGGAGCCCAGAGCATCCCGGCTCCCCAGCGCTTGCCCTGGAGGCCACGCCTGGCCTTCCTGTGGACACTCTCTCTCGGTCTGCTGTCTTGAACTTGAGGGTATGCTGCTGCACGAAACGCAGCGTGTTTGAGAGATACGCCACACAGAGCAATTACCCATCCCAAGTGCACAACACGATGAATATTTATATTTGTAGGAGCCTAATTAATGTCCACCCAGCTCAGGACACACAGCAGAGCATGTCCAGCACTGCCATAGCTGCCTGCCCCCTACCCATCCCTCCTCCACGGCTAGCCTTTTTTCTGCCCTCTACCATGTCCCCCACTGTGTCCCTCCTCCAAGGCTAAGCCCTTCCTCTGCCCTCTACCACCCACCATAGATTAATGAAGCTCAGTTCTGAATCTCATGTAACTGGAACCATACACCCCATATTCCCTTTGGCCTGTTTGATTATTCCTGTGGTTCATCCACGCTCTTGTGCACAGTAAACTGTGCTCTTTTCTGTTGCTGGGTAGAGTTTCTCTGAAGGAGTCCAACACGGTTCGCACAGCCGTGTAGTTCTGTACACAGGCGAGTTCTTTTAGGGAAGTCAATACCTCAATATTTCTGAATTGGCCAAATCCGGGGATTGTTTTCCTGTACCATTATGTCTTTGGGATCTCCACAGTTGGGTTGACGTGCAGCTGCCTCGAGTGAGAGGTAGTTTACCTTCTAAAGAAACCTACTCTAGAAAACACGCTGAGGAGGGGTCTTGGTGCCATGCCTGAGATGCCCAGGAAGAACTTTTTAGGAGCAGATCATTTCAGTAACTTCGAATGCTGGATAAGCATGATCAGTTCCCCGGAGATCACAATCCAGAGTTCACAGGACATACTGAAGTAAGTTCAACAGATGACTAAAGGAAGAGAACAGTACTGACATTCAATGGAAAAGGAAGATAGGGATAAAAGAAGGGGCCCAGGCGTCCACCAGTGGCTCTCTCCGCCTGGGAGAAGTCACTTCTCCCCCAGCACCTTCCCTCTCCAGCACCATCAGAGTGCTTGTTACCACGACTTTCCAGGTTAGAGCCCGCGTCTATGAGCACCAGGATTCTTCTTCATTTCAGCAAGTTCTGCATAGGAGCGTGCTCCAACGTGTGGCTCCTGGTCAGCAGCACGCATGTCCACCAGGTGTGCCTTCCCTGTGGCTCACATCAGCTCCTCTCTCAGAGCTGGCTGCCAGGATCTTGCTTCCTGGAAGTCACTGGGACCACAGAAATGCACAGCAAAGGTGCCACGAAACCGCAAGAACTTCTCTGAAGGTGGCCCAGGTGGAGCTCGTGGCTGCTGGAGAACATGGTGGACATGAGGATTCAAATCCTGACCGAGTTCTCAATGCCATTGTGAGGAATCGCCTAGGCTACCATGGACCATGGCCCCAAGGCACTCAAGCTGCAGGGGCTAATGGTTGAGGGGTCCAGGGACCTGTGAGGTGCCTGGACATGCCACCTGGAGACTGCAGGGATGCAGGAAAGGCTTCTGGGGCAGAACCACCATCACTTAGGTTCTAACTTGGGCCTCCTGAAGCCACAGTGCCCCAGCAGAGGCCAAGCTCCAGTGCAAGCCCTCCTGCCAGGGCTCAATAAAGATGCAGGGCCACAAAGTTTAACCTGGCACTTGCACCACTTTAATTTGGAACTAAATTTCTACAGTTGAGGAAAGCTTTCAAGAATTCAGTACCACCGCTAAAACTGCACTGGCTTGTAGGAGTCAAGACCCAATTACAGAAGTGACCACAGGGAGTTTTGGTTTAAAAATGGGGGCAAGATGACTCATTTTGGTTGAAACAAACAAACAGACCTAACAAAAGGAAAACCTCTGCTACGGCTGTCTTCCTGTGCTCACCCCTCATTCCCATGAGTGAGTCAGTCAGGGTGGGTCTCCAGTGACCGGTGTCCCTGGTGTCCCTGCAGCGCTGAGAAGCACCCGTTTATGGGGCTATGGGGGCCCCCGAGGCGGCAGCTGACTGAGCCAGCCCTTCTGTGGTGGACCAGAGCAGACGTGGGGCCCCTTGCCTCCCTGACAAATAAAGAAAGAGCTCTCGAAAGAGTTTTCCCCCTTTCAGTTGTGGGTAAAAATTCAAGCATGCAGAAGAAAACTTGGTTCTGAATGGCATGCTTTTTATAACTCATGGCGGTGGGGGGGGGAGAGGAATTTTCCACTAGCTTCCACTGGAATAGGCACGCATGCAAAGCGAGCAGGCTGGGGAGGGGGGCAGGCCTCCAGAACTGAACTAATTATGGGAAAACGATTCCAGTCCCTTGTACTTGTACCACAAGCATCTGGAGAATCACACTGAGCATTTACTTCCCAAATTTCTGTGGTGTTCAAGTCAATTTGGCCTTTCTGTACAACTTAATGTTATAAAACTGGTTCAACTCAGAACAAGTGAGGAGGGCTAGCATGCGGACTGTAAGTCTCAGGCAGAACTGGGCCTCAATACTTTGTAAAGTATGGGGGCATATTCTGTACTCCCCCCGCTACAAATCGCCAGGCTGGGGGCAACCATGGAGGCCCCTAGATGGAGCCTCATGCGTGTACTCTCAGAGTGCTTCTACTGGTGTAGACGCTGCTTACAAACCCCGCTTGCCCAGAAGAGACAGAGTCCACCCAGCCGCTTGCAAGGAACACAGCTCTTTTTCTTAGTGATTTTACAAGATAGGGAAACACTCAAGTGCACATCTTAATGAAGGTCTTACATAATTTACTAGTTCTTTTTCATTTTCTAGTCTTCCAATAAGTATACAAACCATAAATACTACAATTAAAGACAGTATCTTGACTGGGGACAGGGACAGAAGGGGAGAGTGGGCTGAGCTTCCGTTCTACCAAATGTGAGGTTTATACAGTGTATTCTCAAATGTTCTCAGCACCCAGGACCCTGAACATCTCAAAGCACCTCTAGGCCAAAAGAAGTGCCTAACAATTGCATTTGCTAAGAAGTCAGGTTCAAAGAACTTAAATATTCAGTAACTTGGAAATGGAACAGACTGGCTGTGTAGGCACTGCTGGCTTCTCAACAAACATTGGAATCAGAGTTGAGACCTCCCTCCCCCTTTCAAGCGCCATGATTTTCCTTGTAGTGCTGCTTGCTCTTTGCAACACCAACCACAAGAAACCTAGCTTTTTTTTTTTTTTTGGTACCGGGGATTGAACTCAGGGGCACTCAACCACTGGGCCACATCCCCAGCCCTTTTTTGTGTTTTTTTTTTTTTTTTTTTTTTGTTGTTGTTGTTGTTAGAAACAGTCTCACTGAGTAAAATACAACAGTGCAACTGTGAGCTGTCGGTGCTCCCACTTCTTCCAGTGCTGACAGCTGCTGGGTATTGCCAGCCGCTACTGGGCATTGCTGGTTTCTCTTGAACATCTAAACCATCTCCCAGCAGTGCTGTCAGCTTGCTGCAGGGACCTAGAGTGCCTCTGTACACAGCCTGGGAGCTGTGCTAATTTGTTGCATGTAATTTCCGTGTTAACCTAGCACAGTAAGTACTTATATGCCAGCTCCCCACTGCCAAAAAAAAAAAAAAAGAAAAGAGAAACAAAGTTAAACAATGTGAAGCCACCAGCTCCCATGGACTGAGCTGGGATTCTTTCCTAGTTGTTTAATTCCCACACCTGTGCTGCAATAATGCCTCTGTGACAGACTCCAAGACCATAAAACTTCCTCACTAGCCAGATACAACATGAAGAAAGCAATTTTATTCAGGTTTTTATACTGTTACTCAAAAGTAAGAAATGCTTGCATCGAAGGACCTCAAAATAGAATTAGATTCCACTTATTTCGCATTTCTCAAGAGTAATTTTGCACTGGTTCCGCTGGGTGCTGGGAAGAGCGACTATTCAGAGCATACATTATTTTCTCCCTGCACTTGAAGCCTCTGCACTCCAACAAAATGCGATACATGACTCAGACATTTATTTATTTATTATATATTTTTAGACTAATGGGAACTGCATGAATTCTTTCTTGGGCTTCCAAGAGCACATGCCTTTTATGCTTGATCCGGAAAGAATCATGTTTCAGAACGTTAAATTACTAATTTACCTAACTGAATACTTTTAACCCTCTTCAGGGAGCTGCAATAGTTTAATCCACATTCTCTGCAGACGAGGACTTTAAAATGACTTTTCCAAAGTTCGTGTTTTTCAGGCATTATTTAGGTACTCACAGATGAGCAGTACAAGGACAAATAAAATCAGCCACTATAACTAGGATTATGGTTTCACAGTAAAACTTGTCAAACATTTCTCTTAAAATCTTTTTCTTAAAAAAAAATTTATTTTTTAAATGTCTTGGCATAGGCATCCGGATAACCTTTTAAAATATTTTTAGAATATTTTAAAATATGGCCTTTTAAAAATATTTTTAAGTGTCAATGGACCTTTATTTTATTTATTTATATGTGGTGCTAAGAATTGAACCCAGTGCCTCACACATGCTAGGCAAGCGCTCTGCCTCTGAGCCACAACCCTAGCCCCTAAAAATATTTTTTTTATTGAGATGTAAAAAAGCACAGGAGATGCATGGAGTATACAGATCTGAAGTCTACAACTTAATGAACTCCTAAAAAGTGCATACACTCAGGTCACTGGTGCAAGATCAAGATAAACTGCATCTGTGGTGCCTGCAGGCTCCCTCACTCTCCCAGAACCCCCCACGGGTTTGGCTTATTCTAGAGCTTTATGTGACCAAGATTACATAGGAAGGACTCTCGTGTGGCTTTTGCTCTGTGTGGCGTTTAATAACAACAACAATCTATCAGGTTATTTTTAGAAACTGAGTCTCTGGCATGAACACACCCCACCAGTCCCCACAGAGAAACATGCAAAGCAAGGATCCAGGTGTAAGCTAAGAACCAGAGAAACTGCTTACCCAGGAGGCTACTAAGCCAGTTCTAATGGAATCACAACTGACCCCCAAACATTTAAACTCCTCAGGGTTCCCACAGTTGGAGAGATGTCATGTATAGCAAGCAGAAGACAGAGGTTCTCCTGTGGCCCAGTGTGACTCTGAATGCCTATCTGTGCCTTTACTTAGATGACTCCTCTTAGAATGCAGATGTACGAAGATTACTTTAGGATGACTAACGCTTTTGAAATGAAACAAGAGTGTTAAACTCCATATGAAGCAGTGACACCTTCACTTTAGGGCCAAATTTTGCACATCCAGTCCAACTCACCACTGAAGGGAAAGAGGCGCCTCTCCTGCTTTGGTAGGGACAACACAGCCCTGAGCAGAAATTTGATAAACTGCCTCCTCATGCCAGTCAGAAACAAACCAAACGCCCGAGAGCTGGAATTTTTGTAAGGAGCAGTTCAGTCAACACATATTTTGTGGTAAGGAGGTTTTGGAAGACACAATTAGAAGCTCAGTGATGTGCCCACAGTCATAATCACCATTGCAGTTCCTAGTTGAGTCTCCCTCTCAGTGGAATCAAACTACAACTATCCACAGACGCGGTGCAAGTGGCTTTCAGAAGATTTCTGTTGGACCCTGAACCATAGGCAGAAGAAGAACACGCTGTAGGGTTTTCTACAGACTTCCAAAGTGAGCCGTTGTCCCCGCTGAGCTACCACAATTAAATGGCACAGCACATATGTTGATATGTACTAAGACACTTCCTATCTTGGTTCAGGTCAAGAAATGAAGAGACGTTGTAGGAGGAAGGAGCCACTCCATTCTGTGTGTGGCCACACAGCTGGGAAATTGAAGAGCACCTTGCTTTTGCTGCGTGGCTTCTTATTTAAAAACAAAACAAAAACCCTGCTGATTGGATTTAAAATTAGCTTGTTAAAATGTTTAAAAATATATTACAACTTTAAAGAGCAACGTGCAAAACGGGGCCTTGTTAAACAAGTAATCTGTTTCCAACGTGAGACATGAAATAATGGTCACTTAGCACAGGCAGAGGTATGGCTCTGAAGACATGCACACATGGGGACTGCGCTTACGCAAACACGAGACTGTGAGAACACTTGTGGCTGCAAACACTGGGAGAACGGGCACCCAACCACAGGCTGAAGGAGGGACGGCCTCCTCCAATAGAAGGGGTGGTTTTCCCTCCCAGATAGTTCACCACAGCACCAAGTCCAGCTGCAGTAAAATCACTGCAGAAGCTACAGCTGCAGCCTTACAAACATGACAATCAAAAACAAAAAGAACACAACTTCTGGTCTAAAGTGCCCCTTGCTGAGCTGTGGTAGTCTCTCTCAGGTCTGGGTGGCTTTCCCCAGAATCTGGAGTGATAAAGTTAGGGCAGCTGGCAGAGCCCGCCACCTGTGTCAGGTCTGCCATCGCTGGGGGGCACACACATGTACCTTTGGAACGTGTATTGCAGAGCTTGCCTGCGAATTAACCCTGTGTCTTTAGAGCAGTTTCCAGGGTCATCCCCAAATTCCCTCCATTGGAATTCTTCTGACTTTTCTGTGCTAGCAGGGAGAGGAGATGAAGTAGAAGGGCTCAGCAGGGGTCTGTCCAGAGCGCCCAGCAGGGCACCCAGGGAGTGGCTGGGATTCCTCAAGCATGCCTGCAGGCATCCCCAACCCCCCACCCCCTTTCAACTAGAAACAACAGAAGCTTCCTGCATTTGTACAGAGGACCACAAACTGGTCTGCTGTGAAAGCACCTTCTAGACAAAAATCATCTGAAGTTCTCTGGCATCTCTCCCTGCCAGACAGTTTTTGTGACCATGTAAATCCAGTTATGCTAAAAGCAAAGGAAACACTGCTCCAGGAGGTCACCCTCCCTGGACACAGAGCTGCCTGGGCCCTAGCAGACCCCACTAGGCAGAGGAGAGCAGGAGGAGGAAGATGAGGTGAGCCCTAGCTGTCTGAATGCTGCAACTCAGAAGCGAGAAAGGAAGAATTTTAACCTGACCCACTTCTTTCAGTACAAACAGGTGTATCAGTGCTGGGTGAGGCGGGTCTCTGCCACCAGGCACTGTGACCCAGGCCCCAGTGTCCTGGGTTCAGGGTGAGCAGACTGGCTTCTGAAGCCCTCTCCCAGCCCATGCAGCTCCACCGCTCCACAGAGAACTGCAGAGACCACACATCTCGCACCCGCAGGCCCCACATGCATGTCCGGCGACAGGCACACACGTTTCAAAGGTTCAGTTTGGCACAGAGGTGAGGGGTTAGCTCACTTTATTTTACTTTCAGTGTGTTTTAACTTCAGAAAAGAAAGAGCACTTGGTTTTGTGGAAGAAGTCAGTGATGCAGGAGCCTGGACTCAACCTTCGCATTCCCAGAGCAGAATGCCAGCTGCTTCCATTTCTGCATTTAAAGAGACAGCACCTCCTGGGCTGTTAGGTCACCAGGGGCAGAGTCTCTCCCACCTGTGACTGGGCCCAGGCATTTCTCCTGAATGCTCCGACTGCTGCAGCCTCCTTCAGCTCCCGCTCTGGCCTCCCCTGCGGGTCTGTGGCCTGTTTCCTGACTCCAGCCATGCCTCTCCTGTCTGCCAGGAGTACTGCTACTTTCAGAACCCTTGCTCGGCCATAGCTCTGCCCTCCCACAAGGCCTGCAGGAGTTGCTGAGTGGGCGGATAAGCAAGGACGCCAGGATGGACCACTCAGCTCCCACCACAGTCCGCAAGACAATGTGGGTGAAGTTTTCAGTATTCAGATCCTCGGTTCTGCCTTACACAAGGGGCCTAAGAGTAGCACCCTGCCATCTCAGGGAGCACTTCTAGAGACCACTCTGAGCCTTCTGGGCCATTCCCAGAGACAGGCGCTGCCGTGGGCTTTACCCTGGGCCTTCCTGTGGGACTTCCCACAGATCCCTGGCTGGGACTCCTCAACACCAGGCTGCCATGGGACGCCAGCTGGAACCTCCTCAGCATATCCCCAAAGCCTGGGGGTGGGGGGGGGGTCAATGCCCACAGGGCCACCTTTGCCCAGCGAGGGGCGGGAGTGTTCTCTTCATATCCCAAGCCCACAGTTCCAAGACATAGTTCCCAGGGTCTCCCAGAAGGTCTTGAGGGACTTCTCACCAGCTGCCGCAGTGGTGGCCAAGGGAGTCCACGTGTTTGAACTGTCCACCCCTCCTCCCTCGCCTGTCCTCCACGCTGCTCTCTGGGACCACTTCCTAAATAAACTTCCTGCATGCCTGCCTTGGTCTCAGGCTCTGCTCCTGGGGAAGCCCAGGCAAAGAATGTGAGAATCCACCGAGATTAAAAATATATATATCTGTGTGTGTATATACATTTATACATACATTTATTTATTTCACTACGGCCTGCTCTGGTTATAATTGCTGTGTGTGTGTATATGTGACTTTACAACGCCTGCTACCTTTCATTTCTTCCTTCACCTACTGGTATTGGTATAAATGCCAGGTATCTGCAAGCTGCCATGAGCCAGAGCTCTAATACATATATAAACACATATTAATATATACACATGTAAGTATATATGTTCCAAGAGCCCTCTAAGATGACTGTGTGTGAAATCCGTGATCTTGTGCCACATGAAATGTGCAACACATCTCCTGAGGCTATTCCACCAGCCTCCCCAGACCTACACACTGACAATGGCTGTCATGAAAAGAGCCATTGTATCAGGAGGAAATGAGGGCTGGGCTCTGAGGGGAACAACACACTTCCTTCTTAGATTTTGGAGTGGTGATAAGGGAACCCACCAGAGGCTAAGAGGCGTGGGCTGTGCAGCACCCGACCACAGTGCGGGTACAGGCACGTGGGCCAGGCGTGACTTGATGGAACACAGCACACTGCACTGAGCGTCATGTCCAACTGTCCCTGTCTCAGGAGGGGACCATGCCACCACCGCGGCTGCAACTCCACTGCACCTTCCCCGTTCGCAGTGGGCTCCAGTGGAACAATGAGCTCTTCATATTAATGGAAGTGGGGAAGGGCTAGTGGTCAGACGTGGCATTAGCCCGCAGAAAGTCGCGGAATCCCCGGCAGTCAGGGCGAGCAGGCCCACTCCCCTGGCCCTGGGTTCGCTGTCCCACTCCAGGGGTGCACCGCTGGAGTCAACTCAGGGCCGAAGGCTGAAAGCACTTCTCCAGGTTGTGTGATGTCAGCCTGGCCTCAGCACAAACTGTCCAGTTCAGGGGCACCTGAGCGTGACCTTCAACTTTGGTGAGGCGGGCAGCCGTCCAGGCCCTGTGAGCGTCCTGGGAGGACCCAGCTTGCCCCAACACACGCCTCCCGGCCACTTCTCTTTTCATCTCAGCATCCCTCCCGAGCACTGCTGAGGCAGCGGAATCCCTAAACTTAGAAAATAAAGCCAATGAACAACTCCACAAGGAGGGAAGAAGCCCAGGGCTGCCAGTTCTCTGTCTGGAGACCTCAAATGATGCTTCAAAGTTTCCCCATGACAGAGAACCAAGAACATTAGGTCAGAAGCCGTCCAAACAGCATATCCCTGGATCGCATGATCTTGCACTCGCAGTTTTCACACTGATTATGAGAGCGAAGGCTTTGTCTGTTGTTACTGGGGCTCGCATGTAGGACGGCTACAGCTCCAACACCCACAGCAAGCACTGAACTGCAGTGTCAGTAGACACAAAAGGTTTTTGGTATCAAAGTGTGACACAGTGTCCTCAGCATCTTTGATGCGGGGGAGAAATGGGGCATGTGAGCCTGGGAGGAGAAGAACTGGAGGCAGAGGAAGTGAGGTGGGGGGCAGACTAGGAAGGGGTACAGCTGGCATGGAGGCTGCTGTGGTTTGGGTTGGTCTGAGAGTGTCCCTCAAGAGTTTAGTGACAAAACTGTCCACAGAGTAGTGATTTGGGGAAGAGGCAGAGGTCACTGGGGCATGCCCTGGGAAGGGGTTAGACCCTGGTAATTCTCCGGAGAAGGCTGTCTGCAGGAGCAAGGGGGCGCCTCCCCAGGCTCTCGGCTCCAGTCTCACCACGAGCTCTGGCCTCAGGGTGTTTCCCACAATGCCATTCCCACAATGCAGCGCAGCCAGAGGCCCTCCCTGGGGCTGGCACCATGCTGTTTGGGCGTTCAGTCTCCAAAGCTGTAAGCTAAATGCAACTCTTCTTTACATGGTACCCAGTCTCACGAGTTTTGTTACAGCAATGAAAAAAGACTAAACAGGAGGCCAAGGAGGCCACAGGACATCCATCTGAAAGAGCATGTGTTCCCAGAGAAAAGAGTCCTCCAGGCACGGTAGGGGACAACATGAGCCTGATTTGCTTTTGGCTTCCAGACTCTGAAGGTGGGGCTGTAGGAGGGCTGTGAGAGATTCAGACAAGAGAAGTTGGGTGGGAAGAAGGGCTCAGAGGGATCCCCTGGGCGTGTGTGAGAACAGGGGCCCCTTCTCACTTGCAAACTGAAATGCTGCAGCAAAATGTTTCCAAGAAAACTTGGAACTGTTCATTTTCTAGGAAATGTAGGTCCCTCAGATGGACAAAACTGAGAAAAAGGGATAAGGACACTCAGCTTCATTAAAAGGAGACGACCTCTCAAGCAGCATGTGCAGCTGGGGAGGGGCCCACACTGGAATCTCCTGCTGGGGACCCTTTGCTTCTCCTGAGACAACTGCCAAGACAACATCTGCCTTGGTATAAAAAATATGGATGATGATTGTCATCAGAAGGAAGATAGAGAAACATTTTATTGTATAATCAATCTGCCACAGTTTGCCTGACAAACGCACTGCTTTTTTTCTGTCAACTTCGATCATTCATGTATTGGGGGAATAATAATAAGCTCCAGAACATGTTTTACATCAGGTTATATTTATGTTATATTAGAATATTTATGTTATGTTATTTTCGCCTGGTTGCCTGGGCTTTGCTGTGATGCTAAGTTTGACAGACTGTGGAGTGTGGTTCTTTAGCAAACCAAACACTGAGCTACAATCTGCACAGCTACGGTACAATGACAGCCCCAGCCCCCAAATGTTAAATTTGGGTAACTCATCTGCATCCCAAGAGGGGGCACCTTGACCCACTTTTCCTTGTGAGGTGCTGGGGAAGGGGCTCAGAGCTGGGTGTGTGCCAGGAAGCGCTCCCCCACTGAGCTTCACCCTCAGCCCCCTGGCTCGCACTTTCCTGAGGGCTTGAGCCATTCAGAAAGGGGTCACAGCCAGCACGCACTGCCCTTTTCACACAGGCAGAGGGCCTTGGTGCCCACGAAGCCTGACACCGCACAGCCTTCTCCGACGGGAAGGTGATGCCAGACATTTCTGAATATCTGCGTGTGGGTGGAATTAGGAAGAACCTCAACCCCTCCCACAGGAGGCTGAGTGTCTTGGAACTGCTTCTGATAAGTGCAGCCAAATGTGGCGACAGGGTGGGAAGCATCGGCCAGAGAGCAGGGCCTGGCGCTGTGGGAGGGAGGACACCCTGGCCCTCACCTTCCCCATGCCGAGACCTCCTGGTGCTGTGATAGAATCGCACTGTGCAGTATCTCTCTCCTGCTGCTGTCACACAGTGAAAACGAGAGAGGCACTGGGCACAGAGATGCTGCAGGGCAGCAGTAAACTAGAAGAGAACCAACCTGTCGGAGCTGAGGCAGGAACTATTCAAGGCACATCTCTGAGTGAGGACCAGGCACACGGGCTTCCCTTCTCCATCTGGCCCCACGTGTTGCGAGACAGTGTGACACAGAAAGGCCATGTGAAATGGGAAATGCTCCCCTGGAAAGGCTCCTACGTGACCGTGTGAACACCCCTCTCCTTCCCTTCACTGAGCATCAGGACTAGTTTCTGCAGAGAAAACAGGATTCTTTGCCACGATGTTCCCAGGAAGTAAAGTAGGCACCGATGATTTTTAATTCTAGGCTTTCCTGTTGGTAAAAATGGCCCTTATCTGAGCCATGGGTGTCCTACCTGCTGCTATGGCACTGTACTTGGAGCAGGAAAGCACATTTGAGCCAGATTTGCAACCCCGCCCTCTGGCTGGTAAAAGGCAGGTGGTGTGGAGCAGCCTCGGGTTGGACACGCGCAGCCCTCAGCCAGACTCCAGGGTCCACAGGGGAGACCCAGGGGACGTCCACCCTGCTGCTGTGGTCCCAGCTGGGAGCTTTCCTCAAGAACAAACGCAGTCTTCCTGTTCTTTTCACATCGATGTGCAATGTCTACCACTGGATGTTTCTGCTCCAGTTTCCTCCCAAAGGCTTCAATTAGTTACCAACTAGATCAATGTCATAAGGAATTTACTTTATCTAACTGACATATGCACTGCACACAGACATGATCCACACAGACAACATAATAGCGTTGTTACACAAACATGGAACGTACACAGAGAGCTGTAATTTGCCCCAACGTCAGACACACACACACACACACACACACACACACACACACACACCCCAACCATACCCACCATCATCCTGAGTCAGTGGCAATTTAAAAGACACTTTGGCATTCTATTGTTTTCAAGTATATGAAAAGTCATGACAATAAAGTTAAGAAATTTTCTTTCTAAAAGTTAGGCATGTATGTCTTTCAAAAGTTTTTGAGTCTAATTTTATATTGGAACTTGACTTTAAATTTTCAAATTGTCAACAATCCTCTTATTTCTCGGGATATAACCACATTTGACCCAATAGCTCGAAAAATGGGAGACAGGCATTAAAAGGCACATTTCCCTCTCCAGTTACATGATTTAGAATGACAAAGGACAGAGCAATTTTTATTTGGCTTTTAAATACGGAAAAAAAAAAAAAAAAAAGGCAAAGACTGTTATTTGTACCAGTTTATAAAGTATTACTTCTGGGTATAGATTTAAACTAAACTACAGTTTAAGTGCATTTTTGTAGCTCTGAACTTCCCAGAATAAACTTTCTAAATATTACCTTCACTGGGTGGCAAGAGTAATCACAACCAAGACACAGCTTTACCGTACCCTCAAAAGTGCCACCACTCCCACATAAGGAGGGATGACAGACTGCTACCTATGAGCTATTTTAAATACTGCATTTCAATCATAAACATTCAATTTATTAACTTGTAAAGCAGAGGAAGGAAGGAAAGGATGAACTAAGATCCTGGACACACAGGTCCCAGGACAGCCTGGGGGAGGGAGGGGGCTGGACCGTCAAGGAAAAGCACCTCGTCTTCCAGTGGTCTCGTCTTTTTGAGTCACATGGAAAGGAAGGCTCCAACTATGTGATTCTATAAACTGCCAGAGCTCTGGTAAGTGTCCCATGACCTCTGACAGCCAAGAAGACCACCAGGATGACAGCTCAATGTGGGACCGCTGGTGTGGGGCAGCCAGGAGGGAGTCGGTGGCCAGCAAGCAGTGCAGACAGAGGTCCACCACCCACCATGGAGCCTCAGACCATGCTGCACCCACCATGGGACAAAGGAGGCTGTGAGCCCCATGAGACCCAACCCTTCTTAGATCCATTTCTCAGGTTCTAAGGCAAATGTACAGAATTAGTTATCCATTAACATTTTAGGAGCAATCATGTTTGATGACCGACTCTATCTATGTATGGTATCTCTGAAGAGACCTTTAAGTTTTAAAGAAAGGCACTAGAAGTAGTTTCAAGGTCAACTTTCAAATTCAGTTTAATTAAAAAAAAAAAAACAAACAAACAAAAAAAACAACTGCTATACTATGTGAAAAAGAAATAAAAGTATGATTTCTGAGCCAGGTGTGATGGTGCACACCTGCAATCCCAGCAACTCAGGAGGCTGAGGCAGGAGGATCGCAGGTTCAAAGCCAGCCTCAGCAACTTAGCGAGACCCTAAGTGACTTATTGAGACCCCGTCTCAAAAAATAAAAAGGGCTGGGGACGTGGCTCAATGTTTAAGTGCCCCTGGGTTCAATCCCTGGCACCGCACCCCACCCCCGCCCCGCAAACAAATGTGTGTGTGTGTGTGTGTTCTGTCCTCATGAATTGATAGTAACAACCAATAGAATAGTACCTTCCACTGTTAGGTTATTAAAAAGAAAAAAAAGTACTTGAAGTTATGAATGCACAATGACTTTAAAAGCACAGCGGAATTATTTAAAAGGCTTCCCTAATTCCAAGCCCACATGCTCCTCCCACACATCAAGTGCCATGTTTATATTTAATTACCTAATTTTACTGCCACAGGTAAAGATTTTTACACTATAGTGAAATTAGCTTTTTCATTCTCTTGTGTTTAAGCTAATACTAAAATTAGTTGCCGTCTTTGTCCATTTCGTGTTACCATAACAAAATGCCTGAGGCTGTGTAAGTTAAAAAGAAAAGGGGGTTATTTGGCTCAGTTACAGAGATAGAAAAGTCCCAGAGCATAGTGCCAGCACCTGCTGGATTTCTGGTTGCAACACGGTAGAGAAGTGGATGTGTGCAAGAGACCAGGGACAATCTGCTCTCCAGTAACGAGTTCAGTCCCAAGAGATCTAACCCAATCTGTGAGAGGGGCACTAATTCCTCATGAACTAAGCAAGAAAGGGGGAGTGCACCACAGACCTGGAGCTGAGTGGGATTCTGAGAGCTCCAGGAGCATCAAAAGGGGCTCCTTTCCTCACACTGTGGCGTAGGGTCTTCTAACGCCAAATTTCACCTCCTGTGCAAGAGGCAGAGCTGCAGCCTGGCATCAATGCAGCCAATGAGCCCAGGGTCCTTCCTGCTGCCCTGTACCTCATCTGCCCACCACTCTGGGCCTGCTGGGCTGTGGCCTCCAGGGATGTAGGGACAGCAGGTGCTCTCACGTTCCCAGGTTGCCAGATCTTGAGCAGTCACCAGTGGCAGAACACAGGTGCCAACTGACGGTGAGCCACAGGTCTTCAGATGGACTTTGACAGGAGGAAAGGATGACGCACACTCAGGAATGGGGTTCTGGTCATGTGACTCATGAGCTCCTTCCACTATGGTTCTCCTCAGCTCGAGAACTACATCCAGGACAACATGAAGAAGGAAATGGTGGAGATGCAGCAGAGCGCGGTGCAGAACCAGACGGCCGTGATGCTCGAGATTGGCACAAACCTCCTGAACCAAACAGCGGCGCAGACGCGGAAACTGACCGACGTGGAAGCCCAGGTAGGCCACTGAGTCCGTGGCCAGAGGTCAGCCTCCTGGAATGAGGGCAGGAGCTCCACGGCGGGAGAAGGTGGGGATTTGTAAGGAACCTAGACGTAGGGCTAATGATGAACTCGCCAGTGAGTGCTGTGAGTCCTGAGGGTGAATGACACGTATCTAGTAGGGACTTCCAAGCCGTCTTCCCGCTGCGCACAGCTCCCCACCACAAGGGCAATGGTCCTTTGTCTCATGGTGCTTTCTGGACGTGAGATAGTACTTTTCTTTTCCAAGTCCTAATTTTTTTCATGCATTTGAGAATTGACAATCACAGAGGCAGGGAGCTAGGACCTCAGGGGCATTCGACCACTGGGCCACATCCCCCAGCCCTTTTTTGTATTTTATTAGAGACAGGGTCTCACTGAGTTGCTAAGTGCCTCGCCATTGCTGAGGCTGGCTTTGAACTCGCAATCCTCCTGCCTCAGCCTCCCAAGTGCTGGGATTACAGGCATGCACCACCATGCCCAGCTGTTCTTAATTCTTAATTCCAGGTTCAGATAAAACCTAAATTTCAAATACCCGTTAACACAATTTGTGGAATTAATTTATACAGAAAGAAACAAATGCAATAGTGAGAGTGGACGCTGTGGCATGGACAGGCATAACCATGAACCGAGAGCCGAGTCTATCATGGGCCAGTTCCACCACTGACAGGATGAATCTATCTGAGCATGGCACTGACACCTTTTTGGGTCTCAGTGGTTTTAACTATCAGAAGAAGGGCTGGCCGACAAACGACTGCCAACTTCTCTTTTAGTTTAAGAGTCTATGAGTTGCTGGGGCTGTAGCTCAGGGGCAGAGCACTTGCCTAGTATGCATGAGGTGCTGGGTTGGGTCCTCAGCACCACATAAAAATATAAAAAGAAAGGTATTGGGTCCACCTACACCTAAAAAATAAATGTTTAAGTAAAAAGTCTATGAGCCACTGGGTTAATAGCAGAAATGAATGAGAAATATGGAAATATTAAATACAGCAAAAGATTAAATTATCAAAACAGTAAAAAAAAAAAAAAAAAAATCAAATCATCTGAAGTCATGCTAACAATATACAACCTGTGACCCAAAAGAACAGGTGGGGGGTGTGGGGAAGTGCTGCTGGCCGAATGGAGAGAGAGGCTCCAGGCTCCGGCCAGCGGGCCTACCTCAGCCGGCCTGCCCTCCGACCTGAACCCAGGCTCCTTCACTAGCTCACGAGGTTGGCATCCGCCCACTCGGAGCCTGAAGCAATGCTCTAGAAAACTAGGTGGACTGACTGCATGCGATTCCCAGGACACAGGGACCCTACTTGCTGCACAGCTGAAAGGACAGAGAAGGCGAGACACTGGGCAGATGTGCAGGAAGTCAGAGACCTTCTGCACCCACAGGACCTTCCAGGAGGGCGCTGGCACCTTCCCTGATGGCTGCTGGGCAAGGTGGGGAAAACAGGAGGACAGTGGTAGGAGGACAGAAGATTCTTAGGACAGGATCGAGTGACCAGTTATTTGATTACCAAGATTTCCATCAAAATCAGAATGTTTCAAGAAAAATATAACCAAATTTTTATAGGGTACACCATAAAGTACTAAAAATTGAATCCTAGTTGGTAGTAAGAGCTAAAATTGAAAAGATATAACTTAGAAATAAATATGCCCATGTGCTCATAGTCAGTAAAATAAATTAGTAACAATTAAGTGGCATTCCCCACTTTCAGGTAGTAAAACCAGCGGGCAATCAAGCCCATCCAAAAGTCCCATAAATATCATTTTTAATGTTTTTAGATAATAGTAATAAGAACGTGTTAAGACAGAGAACAACTACGTAAACTCTGGCCACATCCTGTGCAAGGCAGATTTAATGTGCTTCAGGGTCACGTGATTTCTTTAAAAAGCCTGTTGTGAAATTAGATATCATATGATCCAGGGTAACAGGAACATAGGAAAATGGGTGGAAAGAAAACAGTCTATAAAGTCCAACCAAAGACATAAACGTGGCTGAGAGAGGCTACCCATGTCCCCAGTTCCCTCAAACGCCACTGCTGAGGGGTTATGACTGCACGAAGTAGGTGTACACTCAAATGTGAAAGTTTTTGGTTCACGTGAGATCTTCTAGCCTGACGGAATGAGACTACTGAATCGGGCACTGATCCATGTTTGGAGTTTTGAGATCTTAAAGGGGACAATGGCCTGGCCTGACTAGCTCACATGGTCACTTGTAGACGGAAGCCTGGAGGCCCATTCAAATGTACAGCTACCTTAAGAAAAGAGGGATGTAAAACACAGCAGTTACCCCAGGCCAGCAGGACTCACATGCCACCCTCTCCTCCTCTCCAAGTGTGCTCATCTAATAATTCTCATGAATAAGCAGGATACCAAATTCTCCTTTGAAAACAACCCTCATGGACCGTCTGAGCCCAAGAACCTGCAGGCCAGATCTGCACCCCAGGTGGTCACCTCAGCACCCAGGCCTGGGTTTGGTCGAGGCCTTGCTCCCTTCTGAGGGAGTGTTTAGACCTGACCTCCCACCAGCTGGGAAGGAGGACTGGACCACCCCTGAGACCTGCATGGTGGGCAGGCCAGCACTTCTGAGAACCAAAGACACCCGGCAAACAATGATTCTTTCAAGGACACCGATTCCTTGGCCAGGATCCCGACTCACGTTTACACGTGATATCACATCCTGAATCACTGTGACACGGAGGATGTGAGTAATCAATTCTTCCTGATGCAAGGCAGCCAAACACCAAGGAGTCCGTCCTTCAGGCTGCTGGGACAGAATGGGACAGCGAGACCACACATGCCGCACATCAGAAGCCACAGAGCAAGACAGGTCCTCTGGACCTGGACGTTTCATTGTTTCCTAATTGGTTGCAAGGACCATTAGAATAGGAAAGAGAAAATGGCAAAGGCCAGACGTGGGCCACGCACTAGGAAACGCCAGGCTGAAGGGAACTACATTTGCATTTGCACTCCCACATCTACTGACCAACAGATACACACCAGAGTGCTTTGTTTGGGCCAGGGCAATTACTTTTTATTTATTCACAATTTTTGATTTTTGATATATGAGCACTGTAAGCTTTTACTAATCTCACTGTGTAAAATGATAAAGTACAGAACTAGAAAAATATTATAATTTCACACAAACATCATTGTCCATAACTATTAACCACTTTCAAAATAAAAACATGGAGAAAAAAAAGGCTTAACACATGGATGGGCTGGGGATACAGCTCAGCTTGCCTCTCATGCACAGGCTCTGGGTTCAATCCCAGCACCACCAAAACCCCCCACAAAAACCCATATGGATGTAATCCAAGATACCTCGCCTTTTCTGAACATGAAAAATAGGTCAAAATGAGGTACTTAGGTTGACAAACAATGTGTTCTATTTTCTGATTATTTGGATAATTAAAGGTAAGAAATTAAACTGATTAAAAAGTGATAAACAGGAATTTCATTTTGTCACATTTAGGTGTTAAACCAGACAACCAGGCTTGAACTTCAGCTTCTGGAACATTCCCTTTCTACAAACAAATTGGAAAAACAGATTTTGGACCAGACCAGTGAAATAAACAAACTTCAGGACAAGAACAGGTAATAACCAGTATCAAAACATCGTACACTTTTAAGACACAAGGGCTCTCTCGTGTGACTATTAATTGCAGGTGTAGTTCCCAAAATGATGAATTTCTTCGGGTCCAGCACTTGGATAAGACAATGTACCAGGGAAAGGCAGGGGAGGGTTTCGGGAACATCCTCCCCAGTCCTTGACCCCCGTCTCCACTTTCTGCTATTACTGCGGCCCTCCGAGCCTCAACAGCACACATGCTGTAAGTGAAAACTGCTGGTGTATGACGCCGGCAGAGGCCTTTAACAGTGGCTTCACCATGCTCCTTTGTCTTTGGGGACTTTGTTTCTTCTTCTTTTTTTTTTTTAAATATTTGTTTTAGTTGTACACAATGCCTTTGTTTTTACATGGTGCTAAGGATTGAACCCGGGCTGCACACATGCTAGGTGAGTGCTCTACCGCTAAGCCACAACCCCAGCTTTGTTTCTTCTTATACAAAATAATTTATGGTAGGAAAACTTAATATTATCATTCATTCATTTCATCATGCATTACTTCCTCTTAAAACCATGATCAAGTAAAAACAAAAGTTGGTGCTAAAATTACGGAATTAATACTTACATAAAATATAGAAAAAAAAATCCCAGGATAAAAAGGATAGCAATTATTCTTTCTGTTCTCTGGGGAACAAATTTAATTCATTCTGGATCTCCAGTTTTAAAAAGCAAACAGTTTTCTCATTCGAGTAATTTTCATTCATGTTTCAAATTTCTGCACACTAAGATATGAATTTGAGACCGACACTCGAGATGTAACAATCTCATAGAAGTTTCAGGTGGCATAGGAAAAGCTCTCTCAGAAACCTGGGATACGCTCAGGCTGTTGAACGTGCCCTAGGACCGAACACTGCTTCTCCCTGAAGTTTTCAAATTTAAGCAGGAATGACCCAAAACACAGCAAACCACAGTACAGTTGGAATCACCACCTATATATCCCAAAAACCTTGAGTTACGAAGAAGTTTCACCAAATTATAAGATCAGAAAAATATAGTGAGAGTTGATTGTATTTCGAGCAGCAGACCGGACGGGCTTTGCATAGTGAAGTGCCTGTTCCAGGCAGCAAATCCAAGCTAAGTGGAGAGTCCTGCTTTTCTAAGTAAAAGGCAAGGTGATTTGACAGCACAGTCAGCCCTCCTTGACCTCCAGGCCTGCGTCTCGGAGTCAGTCAAGCTTCGACTCAAAAATGTTTGTAGGGGACGGGGAGGATATTTGTGCAAAACATGTTGTTTTCCTTGTCATTATTCCCTCAATAATGGGACATAACAACTATTTACATAGGTTTGCATTAGGTTAGGTGCTAAGTTAGGTGCTAGGTGATATAGAAGTGCTTTAACACATGCAGAAAGATGTACATAGCCTACATGCACATTCTGTGCCATTTTATATAAGAGACTCAGCATCCATGGATTTCAGTAGGGAGGGGTCCCGGAACCAACCCCTGTGGGTATTGAAGGAAAGCTGAATTTACAAATATGGTATCAGGTGACATCATCGGCATATGCAAAGAAAGGATAATTTTAGCATCATAGCATACTAAAGTTGAAAACTACAGGGAGAAGCAGTGTTCGGTTCCAGGGCTCCTTCAACAGCCTGAGCGTATCCCAGGTTTCTGAGAGACAGTCGGGTGAGCTGTGGCGCTCAGCAGCTTCCTGTGCCATAAGAAATTGCCATGACATTGTTACACCTCAAGTGTTGGTATCAAACTCGTATCCTGTGTGCAGAAATTTGAAACATGAATGAAAATTACTCGAATGAGAAAAATTTGTTTGCTTTTTAAAACTGGAGATGCAGAATAAATTGCTTCCCAAAGAACAGAAACAATAATTGCATTATTTTTTAATTTAAATCTTTCATATTTCCTCTAGTTTAATTTACATGGCTCAGTAACATACTTTTCTCATAATTCAAATCTAGTTTTATAAAATTAAACTTTAACATCACAATATTTCCTCAATATAAGCACTTGTCAAACAAGCTTCCAGAAAAGCACAATTGCTTTCTTTATAGAATATGGTCAAATGAAGTCAAAATACCTACTGGGATCAACATTTCTTTCAAATTTGCCGCTACTACACTTTTTAGATTCACTAGCTGAAGTTAAAAACGACCATTTTCTTTGTTTTTTCCATCTCTCTCTTCTTTCTCAAAATAAGTGACTAATTTAGGGGCTATATGTATCACTTCCATTAAATTGCTCTGGCCCTGAGCCAGGCGCAGTGTCGCACGCCTATAATCCCAGCACTTGGGAGGCTGAGGCAGGAGGATCACAAGTTCAAAGCTAGCAATGGCAAGGCACTTAGCAACTCAGTGAGACCCTGTCTCTAACAAAACACAAAAAAGGACTGGGGATGTGGCCCAGTAGTCAGATGTCCCTGAGTTCAATCCCCGGTACTCCCCCTGCCCCCCCCCCCCAATTGCTCTGACCTTGAAACATGTGGCCAATGATTTTATTTCTTCCTGAAGAGATACTCAAAAAAGAAACACTGACAGCCCATTTTCATGACTATAATGAAATAACTGAGGCTGGCCAACTTTATAGTTTAGTTCACAGTTTTGGAGGCTGGACGTCCTATTGGTTTGGCCTCTGGGGAGGACCTAACTACAAATGGTATCACCATAGTAGTAGAGTGCGTGTGAGGAAGAGGTTGCCTTTCCAGACAGAGAGCCGAAGGGGGACTCAGGGAGTAGGCTTGCTTACATGAGCTTGCTCTGGTGAGCACAGGGGTTCCCTTAACCCCTTCTGAGGGCAACTTCCCCCAAGCCACGGACTCTACCACCTCCCACATGGGAGACCAGCTTCTGACACACGAACCTCAGGAGAACACACTCAAAACACATCTCCAACCACACTAATGTGGTTCAACTTCTTGAATATTTCCTCCAATGGGATATTTCCCCACAGTTATCAATTGGCCACAAATTATGCTAATGTAAAGTTTAGCTGTACCTAAGTCCAACACTTATGGTGAGGATCCTCCTATTGCTCATCCTGTATCAGAAAGCAAGCAAGCTGCAAGTGCACAGATAGAGCATCCGACTTGCTTCTAGTCTGTGCCTGCATTTGCCACCTGCTCCACCCCTTTCTTCAGCACCTGACAATACTGACCATCATGTTTGCTGCAATGTGCAAAATTCTTGCTATGAATTTTGTATTTTCATGTTTTATCCTACTTATTTTATTTCACTGAAAAATTGGTGGTTGCAACTTACCAAACTGATTTCACAAGCCATTAGTGGGTCCATCTGCATTTTTCAAAATGCTCCTGTAAAATAGGATCCTCCAAATCCCAGGCTGTTTTCAAATGCAGTGATCCATCTGTGGTGCTCATCAGGTAGACTGCCTTGAGCCAGGCTGGTCTGGGATGAGCCCAGCTGGGCCTCTTTCCTAACATGTGCTTGACTTTAATCCCAAGACAACTTGTTAGGATCAGGAGAGGAGCGAGGCTGTGGGTGCTGGAGGTAGAACCCAGCTGTTGGGTTCAGCAGCCCAGCCCACGTGCTGCTCCTTCCACACCTGGGGGCTATGCGACCCACACCTTCCCTGGCGCCTCTAAGATTATCAAAACCAATGAAGGAGTGTGGGTCGCAGATCTCAGTGAAGCCACACTGAAGGCAGTGCAGACTCAGGGTTCAAAGCACCGTTTCCCAAAGCATGCCACTAATGGCACGAGATGATTTCAGAGAAAGCAGGAAGAAGCTCCATACTTGTTTTAGGTTACCTTCTGCTTACGATAAGTCATGTTGGTTTTTAAGACATACATTTGCTTTTAAAATAAACTTAGGTTGTATCAGGAAAAATAGTAGTTGAAATACGTGGTAAAACTGATGAAAATTCAATCAAAATGACTGCATTACAGTAATGAATTATTTATGGAATTAGAGGACTGGGATAAATTTAAGAGGTCCAATTTAATTTCTGATAATCATGAATACTGATGGTTGCTTCTTATGGGCAAGATCTGTAAACGGTCATCTAGTTCTTTGGCTGGCTGACGTTTGCAGGAGTAAAGATTTGTAAAATACTAGTGCCAGAAAGGCACATGGATGCACAGAATAACCGAATGGAAAGGCCCAGAGATCATCTAGCCTAATGCTCTTGTTTAGACATCTATGGATAGGAACCACAGACGTTTGCTTAGCTAGTTAGCACCCGTGACCCACAGAGCCGGTGGCCCCGCAGAGGTGGGGTTCTCAGACCAGCACTCCTTCTATTTGTCCACAGTGCCTGAAGCACTGGTGATTTTTCAGTGTCCATGTGGCCTTCTTGTGACATATACAATCTTTAGGACTTGAGATTAGAAAGACAAATGGCATAGCTTTATCACTATCAAAATCATTTTTAGTAAACCAAAGGTCAAATGTTCTAATATGCAGATGCTAACTCACAATGGGGGTGGGGTAGGGAGAACATACGTACTTTGGCTTAGACAAAGGGGAATGAAGAGAAGGAAGGGGGAATGGAAATAGGAAAGACAGTAGCACAAATTGGATATCACTTTCCTACATGTGTATATGATCACACGACCAATGTAACTCCACATCGCGTACAACCAGAATAGGAAGTTACACTCCATATACGTATGTCAAAATACATTCTACTGTCAAGTATAACGAATAATTTTTTAGATTGATTTTTAGGGGCCTATCTCACACTGTGACTGCTAAGCACCAAGTCTATGAGACAGTACTGGTTAAAGGGGTCTATATTAAAAGGAAGGAAGGAGGGTGGGTGTTTCAGGGTCAAAGATCTGGGTTTGAACTCTGCCTTTGCCACCTGCATGAGACTCTCTGCATGTGATTTAGTCAGTCTACATTTCATGCAATTCGCCAGTTGGAAATGGGGATAATGTTGATAATTACTAACACTGAGTGTTGATGTCACGAACTAGTCTAAGCATTTTAAATGAACCTTACCCACTCCAAAATAAGGAGACGAGGCAGAGTGATTAGGTGAGCTGCCCAGGTCACAGGCAATAAGCCAGACCTGAACCTAAGCTGAGTGTTCACTCCCTCATGCGGGAGGACTTACCACACAGCACTGAAATACCAGCTGTTATTTCATCATTAGATCAGCAGTCAAACAAGCAGTCCAGGAGAAAGCCAGCACGCTGCCCAGAGGTCCGCTCAGAGCACTCCTTCTCAGGCAGAGCGTTTCATGAGCACCATGCCTGAAATAATGCCACCTTCTCTTGGACTCCTGGGCACCTGTGCTGTGACACTTGTGTCCCACTTCTGTGGCCTAGCATGACACATATGTGTACCCTGGCACGGGGCATGTGCATGTGCACACATGTAATCCCTTCTGTAAGGAACTCTGGAGAACGTGGGAGACTGTTTAGGGCTGTGACCACCTCTTGTTACTTTCTTACTCCTACCACATCTGAACAGAGCGCCTTGGCAGAACACAAATGCAAAACCATGACAGATGTCACTAGGCTTATGGAAATGGTGTTTATAAAGTGCTTGGCCTTGGTGGCACTCGGCCCCCCAAGGCCCTTCACTAAGGAGCGCGTCTCTCCCTTCAGCTTCCTAGAGAAGAAGGTGCTGGACATGGAGGACAAGCACACGCTGCAGCTGCGGTCCATGCGGGAGGAGAAGGACCAGCTGCGGGTGCTGGTGTCCAAACAGAGCTCCGTCATCCAGGAGCTGGAGAAGCAGCTCGTCACCGCCACCGTCAACAACTCGGCCCTCCAGAAGCAGCAGCGCGACCTGATGGAGACGGTACACAACCTGCTGACCCTGGTGTCCGCGTCCAGCCGTAAGTGCCGCCCACTACCTCTCCCAGTGTCGGCCACCTTTCATCCGCCCTAGCACTCTCTCAGAAAAGGCACTTTGCTCATGTATTCCACATGGAAGCTCGAAAGGTTCTCAACACAGAACCAAGGAGAAAAGGAGGAGGCAGAGAAGGGGCCGGCGAGACACACATCATATGATTATCAGGAGGCACAGCACCCAAACACTTTAGATCTGAGGGTGCATAGAGCCTGCTTTGCCCAAGAAGAGCCTGGCAAGTTACTACACCACAGCGGATCTCCGTTTCTCTGGGTTTTAAATGGGAAAACATGACCAGACCCCTAGTCACCTGTGAAGACTAATAAGATGATACTTTGAGTGACAGGCACTGAGGAGGTGCCAGCTCCCCTCTCACGTCCCATCCTGCAATACACTTCACCTTCCTCACTCTCTGGCCCTTCAGCTGGAGGGACGGAGGAATCTCTGGTCATTCACTGAAGATATACAAACTCTGGGGCATTTTGAGCCCCACCCCCACGTCCCTGAACAAAATTTTCCTGGTTCTGTGGCTCATTTTGCAACGGTCTTTAACTCAGGCTCTTTTGACCCGATGCCCTTTGCATGTGAGTCGTGGATTCACATGTGCAGATCATGTGTGTAATTCCATAAAAGAAGTCTGTCCCCACCTTTTACTTGAGTCCTGCAGTTACTCCAGTGTCTACAGAGTCGCTAGCCATGCGCTTACTTCAGCAGGTACCCAACCACAGGACAGAGCGGCAGGATGCTATCGCGAAAGCCAGGTGACTCGGGGCTGCCAGCTGCAGCTCGTGCCTTTCAACTACAGTTCTGCTCTTACAATCTGGGAAAATCACATTTTCTTCACATTCATAGGAAAAGCAAAGGTAGACAGTCATCTGACGCTGCTGGGACCAGGTGTGTGCCACCAGCTTTCATGAGCTGAAGGAGAGGAAGTCACCTAGCTCAGATTCTGGCTGGAAGCCAGGAGCAGCAGAGGCTCATTCTCCATGGCCTCCACGAGCAGGGGCTGCCTCTGTGCCCACAGGGGATCATGGGAGCTCTGCTCCGCTCCACGGGACTCCAGAAGGACAGACCACTTTTTTTCTTTTAAAATGTGGCAGAAAAGGAATTGGAAATGTGAATGTTGACAGCAGAATTAAAATTTGAAGAATGTCATAGCCCTAGAAATTTTAGGCTTAGAAGAGGAATTTAAAACACACAGGTAAACATTACTTCCTTCAAAATACAAGCTATGCATGGTACAGTGCCTAAAAGTCCAAAGAATACTAAATGTCTCCCACGTGGTATTCTGTAAACAAATTGGGTTTAGCTGTGTGTGTGTGTGTGTGTGTGTGTGTGTGTGTGTGTGTGTGTGTGTGTGTAAAAGGGAAAAACACACTGTGGCCCCAGTGGAAAATGGCCTAAGGGACATGCCAGGGTCCCTGGAAGAGCAGCACTGTTGGGGACCTTCTCTCACTTTTCTATAACAAGTTTACCTGACTGTACTCAAGATGAGAAATTTTTTAAAAAGTAACAGATCATGAGCTGGGATTGTGGCTCAGCAGTAGAGCGCTTGCCTAGCACGTGGGCGACCCGGGTTCGATCCTCAGCACCACGTACAAATAAAATGCATTGAATAAAACGCATTGTGTACAACTAAAGCAAATAAATAAAAATAATAATAAAAAAGTAACAGATCATGGGCTGTGAAATACCTGTATTACGTGCACTTGACAATACAAAAAGGAAGTAAGGATTATTTCAGAATTCATAGGAATATAGGTTGCAAGAGTGACTTTTTAGAAAAGCTAAAACAGGCGTATCCTTTTTTTTTTTTTTTTTTTTTTTTTTTTAAATATTTATTTATTTATTTGCTTTAGCTGTACACAATGGGTTTATTTGTACGTGGTGCTGAGGATCGAACCCGGGCCGCGCACGTGCCAGGCGAGCGCGCTACCGCTGAGCCACAATCCCAGCCCCAGGCGTATCCTTTTTATTATAAAAATTCAGATGTAATAAGTCACCAAAAGATTGGTTCTTGAAATAACAAGTTTTATCTTTTTATAAATTCAATTTATGTGCTTTTTTTTTTTTTTTTTTTTAAACACAGCTAAGGACTCTATTGTTGCTAAAGAAGAGCATAATGTTTTCAGAGACTGTGCTGAAGTGTTCAAATCAGGACTCACCACCACCGGCGTCTACACACTGGCGTTTCCCAACTCCACAGAAGAGAAAAAGGTAAGGCATCAACTGATGTCACTGAACTGTCTGGCTCCCGGGCCTTGCGGGGTGAAGACTCCCCAGCAGAATCCAGCCCCCAGGGTCCTCTGCAGCCACGCCCTACGTTAGTTATGTCACTCTGAGTGGACTCGGCCACTGTGTGCTAATGGAGTGGACCATCCATCTCGTCCTGCACAGGAGACATCGTGCTTGAACGATGGCTGCCTTCCTTGGAGGCCAGGCTCATTTCATTGATTTTATAGAAAATATCTTACAAAACCTGAGTCTGCATAACCATACTGCCTTCTGATCATTTTTCCAAGTGATGTTTGTATTCCATGAAGGAAGCATAAGGAAAAGGCGCATTCACTCACACACATGATTCTCTGAGACAATATTCACACACATTTCTCATCTAATCAGACATTAGAGTGGAAATATATGCCAGCAGCAGAGGTTTAATGAAAGTAGTAATTATTACTGAGGCGGACGTACACCTTGAGCCCATGAGTTGAGACCCAGGCAGCCCAGCGGCCAGGTTTCAACAGAAGTGAAGGCCCAGTGACATGTACTGCGCTGCCATGGCCTTCTGGGGCAATGCTCTCCTATCTCTAAACCACGGGGTGGGCTTGAGGATGCAGGGACTCTGGTGCCATTGGCACCTCTGCCCTGCCGCGACTGATCACTATTGCCCTGCGCCGTCGGTACAAATGCCAACCCTGAGCCACGGGCGAAGGGCATCTCGGTGTCACCATGGAAGTGGCTTTACCCTTTGGACTTGCTGACAGGTGCCCAGATGCTCGGGTCTGCAGCCCACATAGGGGTCTGTGGTGGTCATCTGTGGCCCCTCCTAACACAGTCTGGAGGAGCCCAGGAGAGGGGGCGAGTTCCACCACCATGTAGGAAGCAGCACCAGCAGCACTCTGCCACAGGCCGAGGTAGCTCACAGCTGAACCCGGCCACCCTTCCATGCTCACCATCCTTCTCCCAAAGCCACTCTGGGAGATTCTGAGTCTTAGCTGTGTGAAGAAAACCACTTCCTTGAGAAATACTTCAGTGTGGCTTCTTTTAGAGATTGGATAAGATATGATGACATCACAGGAGAATCAGTGTGAAGTGAAGCCGACGCTTGATGGTTGTGTACATGAAATGTGTCTCAATATGGCTGCACCTAAAAGTTGAAGCTACGTACTGAACCAACACAACTCCAGGAAACGCACTCGAGACTGGAGCAGAAGGGACGTTTTATGGGCTTCTGGAAGCAGATTCTTTTTGAACCCAGCATTATCCTCAGTATTTAACATGGTATCAAAGAAAAACACAGCATTTAAAGGTTTAAAGATGTGGAATTTGAAATGGTAACATAAACCTTGATTATGAATTTAAAGATAAATACTATGCTATTTAAGATAATTCTTTCCAAAGAAATCTCTAATTCATTCATGCTGCTTTAAATCAACCTTGAAAATGAGTTAATGTCCCTAGTGGCCTAGAAGCAGTGCATCAGGGGGAGGAAACAAACACAAAACAGCCTGCTACAGATGAAAAAGCAATTAACGCCAGGCTTAGCCTGTAAATCCCCGTTGTGATCTGGTCTGCATGACAATTCTTCTCACGTGATTCTTGCATGTTCTTGGCCTAGTGATAATGGGGACAGGAACATCCAGGAGGACAGAGAATGTGGGCTGTCCGTGCAGATCCCGGGGGACAGCACTGAGGGCACAGCCCCATCATGCTGCTGCAGGAATGTTCTTCTGGCTTGGCTGAGAGTTCCCGCCACACACAGTACCACCCCCGTGGAGTGACCAAAACACTCTGCAGAAAGATGAAAAGATATAACACTCTGGGATTATGTGAGTGTCAGGTCGTGGTCGGAAACATCAAGATTTATATCCCCTCTAAATATCTGCAGTAAAAATAAATTCATTTACATAGCAAGAAAAAAATCATCTTTCAAAACTTCAACTTTCCTGTCTTTAAAATAAGTGGTCTAGATTAAGTTACTTCTGAATTCCCTTCCAGATTTAAGACTTTATAATTCACCATCTGATCTGGGAAGAGACAGACAGACTTGGGTTTAAATCCAGCTGTGTTCATCCGTGGCTCACACCAAATCATTTCACCTCTCTGAGCTCTGTTTCCTAATCTGCCACACGATGACAACAACATCCCTGGAGGCTGTGATAACAGAAGTGCAAGACCCAGGACAGGACCTGAAATAAAAAGTGGGGGCTTCCCCCAAAGAACATGGGACAGCTCTGCATACCAGAGTACCCAATCTTTCCCTGGGTCATTTAATTCAACAAATGAATGTTCAATAGCTCTCTGGACAGATCTTCCAAAAGGCCTAAGTATTGCAACTTTAATTTTTGAAAATTTCATTGTTTATGTAGAAGATAGACATGGCAATAGGGCATTTATCAGGAGCATGAAGATAGCTTATGCTAGCTGGAAGCATAACCATTCCCTTCCCTAAACTCCCCAGGACACCTGACTCCCAGTGTTTATGTGTTTTTGCTATTGAGTCACTTACCCAAGGCCTTGGAGCTGAAGCACAGCAGTTAAATCAAGCGTCATCCACTGGAAAGCATCAGGCTTTGTAGTGAGATACCAGGTCCCTGGCCATGCACCTCACACTGACAGAAGCAGGCTGCCTCTGGGGTGGCCGTGTGTGGAGTGGCAGGGCCATGGGCATTGCCAGCACTTGCTTTTCCAGTCCTGACGTGGTCTATTTCATTATTCCCTCTGGATGTGGCCTGGCTACGCGGGCAACCAAACACTCTCTCTGCATGTTTAATGACCAAATTCACCCCAATACATCTGTTTTTACAAATCCTCTGATTTTTAACAAATCTGGATGAAGTATTAAGAAAATGTTCTAAGAAGCTGATGGTGACCGCTAAATGAGTCAGAGAGACAACGACGTGGATCAAGTTGACTGTGCAGACTTGACTTGCATGGAGGCAGCAGGGTCTTTTCCACAGGAGCGAGGGCACGTCCTTAGGGGTCACTAGTTACATAGTGCATTTTGGCACTGAAGAGTCAAAGGTTCTAGAATGAGGGCGGCCAGCTGAGCCAGGCCAATGCTTCCCCCCACCGTCAAGACATTAGGGTGCCAGAGGACAGAGGATGGACCACTGCGCACACACACTCCTCATACAAGTGCGCTCACTCACCTACTTACTCCACGGATTTTTACAAAGCCTGTGAGCAGAACAAAGCAGCACTGTCCACTTTGTTGACCACAGGCAAATCAGAGGCAGTGTGACTCATGAGCTGATTTCAAGTTGGAGCCGAGCAGAGGGACTTTTGGCCTATTAACAAAAGGGCCACATTTCTCTGTTTGGCAGCATGAGGCAGTGCAAATCCATTATGCAGGAATTAAAGAGGCCTCCTTCAGAGCCTGCATGCTGTGGTGCAGCTGCAAGCCTTGATCAAATCCATCAATTTCAACTGATCTTTCGGAAAAGCAGAATGCACCTCAGCCATCATGAGGTCTCAGACGGCACATGCAGGGTCGGGGTCTGGCAGTGCTAGAAGAGGGGAGTGGGATTCCCGTAACGATTAATGAGGTCATTATCAATGCAATGTGATAATAAGGGGATTCCCTCAGATCAATCTTTAGAGCTGATTAATTTATGGAAATAATTTTCTTCCCCATAATTGTGATTTTCTTTCATGGTGCCTTTCTTTCCAAAGGAAGGGTCACTGGAGAGGGCAACTTGAACCTGTGACCTTTGTAATGGTATGGGACCATGAGGGAGAAAAGCCCTTGCAGAACAGAGTGGCCCAGTGACAGTTATCTGGCTCCATGGCGATGGCGTGCAGGCAGCCTGCTTGGCCTCCAGGCTCTGGCTTCCTCACACATACGATGCAGGGGCAGGACCAGGGGCTCCCTGGTGCTCATCTACACTCACCCCTAGATCCTGACTCCAGAATGCAGCTCCCACTTAAGCTTACCCTGCCCACATTGGCTCCCTTACTTTCCAAAAGACCATGGAAAACAACAAAGGAAGAATGTTTACGATTGGTCTTGAACCTTAACTTTAATATTTCTTACCTCGTATGCTGTAAAGAAATTATCTTTTGGGAAAATTTTTCTTATTGTCCTAGTATAATCTCATTATTGAAAACTATTTATGTAATCTTATTTCCAGGAGTTTTTAATTTCATAATAAAACTCCAGCTGAGTTGAAATTGAGCATGCATGCACTTAGCCCAAGAAAGAATTCTATGTTCTGGACAAAGTTTAAACCCACTCAGCCAGCTCAAAGGCAGAAATAGAGAGTCAGGAAGAAAAATACCATGGGTGATGTGCAAAGCGCAGAGAAGCCTGAACCCAGGGGGCCGGCAGCCTGGCCAGGCTCCGATCACACTGTGCGGGCACACTGGTGTGCCCCAGGGCGCTGTGCTCAGTGGCGAACCAAGAAACCTGATTCTTATTGCACACAGAGGCAGCCTTAGCTCCAGTGAGGACACAGCAAGGCCCAGGGACTCTTCAGTGGAAGAGCATGCCCCTTGCCAACTCCACAGAGAGGGCAGGGACAGGCAGGTACTGGCAGTGTCGCAAGGCTGAGGACGCAAGTTGAGGTTTTGGGACCTGCTGAAGGTGTGAATGGAGGGCCATCTGCTGGAATGTCTGTTCATAGAGAATCTCTCAAGAAGCCGTCTGGGGGTCATCTAAGGGCAAAGGTTCACCCCATCCTTCTGCCAAAGTACCTGGGGACGCAGTGCCCAGCAGGTGTCCACACTTCTGTTCCCGGGACAGAGTCCGGTCTCTGGTGTGACTGTGCCCTTCCCTCTCACAGCCTACTGCGACATGGAAACCAGTGGCGGCGGGTGGACCGTCATCCAACGCCGCGAGGACGGCAGCGTCGACTTCCAGAGGTCGTGGAAAGAGTACAAAGTGGTACGCAAGTCCCTTATAGGAGCTTGAAAGACAGCTTCCTCTGTGCATACTAGCTTTCAAGGTCCTCAGAGCCTTACTTGCAAACCCAAAACCAACCAGTGACTTAGAGGCAGACTTTTAGGAAAGGTTCTTTCCAGTGGTGCTCCTGTTTCCCCATTAAAGAATAGATGGGTACACCCAATTGACTGAGACCAAGGTCAAAGCAAGGCCTGTGGGCTCTCTCAGGCCCAGCCCCAAGCGAGCAGCAGCACCATGAGCTGACCTGGGTAGGTACAGCTGCTATGCGCATGTCTTCACAAGTGTCCCTGGTTGTGCTACTTGTGCCAATACTGGCTTTCTTCCAGGAACAGCTTAGCTCTTTAAAACTGATGTTTTTTAAAAATCTTCCATTGTCCTATAGAAAAGGTCCTGGTTCTGCTGATTGGCAGGTAGTCCAAGGGAAACAGATACACTGTTGATTTCCAATACACAAAGAGAAACTTTGAGAAGTGACTGAACTCTGCTTGTGCACAGGGCTTTGGCGACCCCTCCGGAGAGTACTGGCTGGGGAACGAGCTGGTCTCACAGCTGACCAATCGGCAGCGCTACCTGCTCAGGATACACCTGCGGGACTGGGAGGGGGGCGAGGCGTTCTCCCTGTACGAGCACTTCTACCTGTCCAGCGAGGAGCTCAACTACAGGTAAGCTCTTGAGATCAGGAAAAAGTAGGGGATGTTCTGGGAGATTATTCCAGAACCTGAGATCCACGCTGAACTAGCCAAGATTCAGACACAGACCACCTCCAACAGTGCTTGCCTCTTACAATTACTGTCTTTAGGCAAGTTTCTCTAGTTTTCAAATCTAACTTTGGTCACGACAACATAACTGGCATTTTTTTCTGTTGTGCTTCCTCTGTATCCTCAGAGACCAGACCCTTCAGGGTGGATGATGGTGTCCACACCCACTCGTACAATAAGTGAATGCTGAGTGTCCCTATAATGACATGTAACATGGCTACTGTGACAGATGGATACCTGGGACCATATTGTTTTCTCCCAAAAATGTAATTAAAAATTAATTTTTTTTTTTTTTTTTTTTGTACCAGGGATTGAACTCAGGGGCACTCAACCACTGGGCCACATCCCCAGCCCTATTTTGTATTTTATTAGAGACAGGGTCTCATTGAGTTGTTAAGTGCCTCGCCATTGCTGAGGCTGGCTTTGAACTCACAATCCTCCTGCCTCAGCCTCCAAAGTGCTGGGATTACAGGCATGCGCCACCACACCCAGCTAATTAATCTACTTTTTAAAGTTTAAACACAATTGTTGTGTTCAATTTCAGGTTTGTGGTTACTTGCCAAGTTTAGAAGAAAAAAAAAAATCACAAAATGATGGTTACTAAGCTTCCTCTGTTCTCTAAAGTACATCTTATCCACAGCACCCCTTTAATATATGTGCTGTCCCCACACATTTGGTGGCAAAAATATTAAATGTTCCAATGATGTGTGGAACCTTGACCAGGATTCTGGCTCTGAAATGCCAGGAGGCGAGATGGAGCGGCACAGGGGCCTGACATGGTGCAGGATGAGCTCAGGAGCACAGGCCTCACTCCCAGGCACTCCCAAGTGCAGCATATGTGGCAGGGAGCCACAGGGTGGATGGGGAAGAGTGGACTGGTGGCACCCAAGGAACACATATGAGAACAGCCGTCACCAGTGCCACCCCACAGCAGTCCAAAGAGCAGAGGCTCCTGGGGTTTGGTAACCACGAAGCACCTACTCTGAGGCCACAGTGGCAAATGGAGCCCAAAAGGAGCAGCAACTGTCACCTGGCCTGCAGTTGCTCATTAATGCCCAACTCCTGCAGGCCTGGGGTGGCTTCTTAGGAAGGGTCATGGTGGCAGCACAGGAAAGCTGGCTGCAAAGCCCAGGTGCCTGAACAACCCGCCAGAAGCGATATGATGCCCAGGGCTCCCTGCTCTAAAGCAGCGGACCAGATTCAGAAGCATGCCTTGAGAGCAGATAAACACAACTGACTTTTAAAAAGTCCGTGGAGCATAGTCCATCAATTCTCATTAGAGAGCAGGCTCCCTTGGAGATGAACGAAGAGATAGTGTCTAGGCGTCCCAGAGGGGCCCACTCAACTGCAAAGGCATCAGAATATCCATGCGTTCAGAGACACAAGTGGCCGGTCCTTGTGTTACCTCCAAGCTAAATATTTTTTCAACTGGCAACAGTTAGGAATCTACAACAGGAATTTTTAAAAAAAGAAACACAAAAATTAAGGATTAGACTGTTTGTATAAGGAGATTTTACAAAATGGGTCATTACCCTTGTATGCTGACATTATAAAAACATTTTAAACTGGAGATGGCTCTTAACAGATATTTCCTTTAGAAATGTAATCAAATTTTGGACATGACACTCTAAAAACACACATGGGTTCAAAGCTTAACATACTTGGAAATATAAAATAGATTAAGAATTTCTATCCTAAGAAACACGATGCTACTGTGATAAGAGAACTGCAATGTGAGTTTTTAATGAGTACAATGCTTCAGGATGTCGATTATGTATAAGCAGCTGTTTTTCCCCTGGTGAAGAAATGTTCCCTAAATGATGGAAAATGGCAAAGTACACATCATAAGACATGGATAAATTCATCAACAGAAGAGGTTCTTTTTAACGAAACTCAAATGTATTTGTACACAAAACCTTCAAAAATTTAGTTTTTGCAAACATTACTGCAGCTTTATGCAAACACTGAGATTTAACTGTTGCATTACCCCTTTACTCCACTGTCATAAAAAAAAAAAAATCAACTGGGGTAGAGGGGGCTGGGGTTGTGGCTCAGTGGTAGAGTGCTTGCCTAACACATGGGTGGCCCGGGTTCGATCCTCAGCACCACGTAAAAATAAACGCATTGTGTACAACTAAAAGCAAATAAATAAATATTTAAAAAAATCAACTGGAACCAATTTAAAGCAATTTCAAAAGTATAGCTATTCTTAATAGTCAAAATTTGAAAGCAAGCAAAGTGACACAAGAGTTACTCAGAATTCACACCTGGGACCTCACTGGACAGGCCCCTCACCCTGCTAAGGCGGGCACCAGGGTGGAAACGACAGAGGGGCGAGGTGCACCTGGGGCAGGTCCCAGGTCCACAACTTAGTCTCGACTTCGGGCACATTTGTGTCTCTGAGCCCTGATGGTACCCTACATAAGAGCAGGGGTGGCACTGGCTCTGGGGCTGTCAGGAGCACTCAACACGCCTGCCAGCCTGCGTGCCTGGGACCACTAAACTCCCCCTTGTCCTGGCACTCCTTGCCAACAGGAATTCTTAAAAATTCTGCAGTTCCCAAGGAGGTGGTTAGCAATTGTCAGCAGGTCTCACAAAATGAGCACAACTTTGAGACTTAAAACACAGTTCTCCTGCCACACGGGCAGGGCCCTGGCCTATGTCTTCCCGTTCCTTAATCTCCATCAGAAAGGGGACTCGATGACATGGAGCCTGGTGCTCTGTGTGTACCACCTGCCCACAACCATCCCCACCATGGAAAGCAAGCTCCGATCTGTCCCAAACCACCAGCCTGTGGGCTTTCTGAGCCAGTGACTAGAGCATGGTTATGGGAGGATTTTACAAACCACACACAGTGTTCCACCTTTCCTCAGGGTCTCTTTGCATGCACAGCGATGATGATGGACGCCATACTTGTGCAATATTCTACAAGCATGTGCTGCTATCTGGTGTCCTAGCATAACATTTCCTCCTCTCTCGTGGTTGAACAGGTTGACTACACCCCGGTAGAGAAATGGGGCAAAGCAAGCACAGGGTTTATTTCTACATAGTTCTATTGATTTCTACTCCAAACTCAAAGACCACCCTTTGTCTGCTTCCCCCTCTGCGCCACTCCCACCCCTGCTAGAAACAATGAGTTTGAGGCTGGCCAGCGCCTCGGACTCCTTTCCGTGTGGATGGTGACTGGTGCCCTGGGGGGAGGACCCTCCATGCTGCAGCCCACTCTTGTGTTTATCTGAAAACAGCAGGAAAATCAATTACAGGGCCCTTCAGTCCCTGCTGATACTTGTGCAAGTGTTATGTGTTGAAGTTTTCACAAAAACATCCCTCTTTGCTGAAGGATTTGATGATAAGTTGGTTCCTGTTTATACCAGTGCAAAATATTTTGTCCAGGGTAGGCACTGAAGTGCACTGGCCAGTCCACACACACTGCTGCAGAATGGAATTCTTCACTATGAGAAATTTTCCACTATGGTAAACCAATGACCCGAGCCAATTACGGTTTTTATTTTTTCCTTTTGCATGCTTACAGGATTCACCTTAAAGGACTTTCAGGCACAGCCGGCAAAATAAGCAGCATCAGCCAGCCAGGAAATGACTTTAGCACAAAGGATGCAGACAACGACAAATGTATCTGCAAATGCTCACAAATGCTGACAGGAGGTAGGGCGACTCAGTTCTGTCCTCCTATTTGTGTGGGGAAGGAATACTTTGAAGGTGCAAAAGCAATTAGGACTTCAAATGTGACTGGTTAACAATGTCCAAAATAAATAGACATACTCACTTGATATAGGCAAATTTGCTTTTCACTCTTTTAGACTGCTGCGTTTGAAGTAAGAATGCAGAGTTGGAAGGGCCAGCAGTTGGCAGCTGGGGGTGGTCAGAATTCTCTGAGCATTCCTGAGTGTGCTCTTACTGCACATCAGACATCACAGAGATGCCCAAATTCCTTTTTGCTTTATTTCTAGTTAACAACAATGTTTGAACAAAGAATTTTTAGTTGTCTTTTATTAATAAGAATTTCACTAGAATATGCAGCAAAAACTTATGAACCCAAAGAAACTATCAGATGTAAATGAGTGAGCGTTCACTTTAAACCAAGGCCTATCTTGTTTTCCACCTTTTGTGTCAGATTGCTTTAAAAACGGAAACGGAAACCATCCCCAGGAGCCAAAGGCTGTTGTGGCCGTCACTTAAGATAGCTAGATTGGTATTCAGAAACACTTAAGAGCTCAGTGATGGGGACCAACTGTTAGAATGCTCACCCTTCTGATTTTTGAAGGTTTAGAAACTGAATAACGGGAACCAGTTGGTAGTGACTGAAATAAGGGAGAAGTGTGACAAACGCTGTCAAGTTTGTTCTTAAAACACTAAAATAGCACAAAGAGCTCTGCCAGCAGTGCACACAGAAACCGGCAGGGTTTAATTTGTGAAGAACATAAACCAAATGAGCAAATATGGATTCACTACACTCAGGAAAAGCAAAGCCAAGAGCAGGTGGTCAACTGTTTACAGGACAGGGACGCCTGCCTGAGGCCAGCAGTGCTCAGCCCAGCCTGTGCCATGTGGCTCTTAAGGGACCATTTCGTAGTCAAAAGGAGGGTGTTTTTATGGAAATGAAGTGAAATCCAGTAGTTTACTCAAGTTCAAACTTCATGTCTTTACTACCTCTAGAATTAGGCTCCTGAGTCAGCAGTTGCTGCTCGAGAACAGGGACCGTCCCCCCAGCTCTGTGACTTTAGAGAGACAGCTCTTATACTATTTTGTAGAACACTGCTTGTCAGCCTCATTCCACCAGCCACCCTCTTCAAGGCCAGCGATGCCAAGGGCTCTCCCACCCCACCCTCACTGCTGCCCCACTTGCTGGGCCTGCTTCTGTGGTGCTTTCCAGAACTCTCACAAGCCCACTGGCTACTCAAGAGCAGGGAGTCACATTAATGACCAAGGAAACAGTATGTTTATTTACCCAAATCAAGATTTAGGCGCTGAGATTGGAAATACAGGAGAGATGGGAGAGGAAGGTGACGTGGAGTGGGGTCGGGCTATGAAGGGGCCAACCTCCAACTAGTGGTCTGGCCACAAAGAAGCTGTGGCCTAATGTGCAGCCAGATGTCTGCTTGGATGGTGATTCTGTAGAGGGAGAGATGATGGGCTCTGGGGGGACACATCTGTACTCTGCAATATTGCAAGGATTCTGGGTAACACACAAGCTTCCCACCACATTTCCCTTAATCTAAGTCATCTCAAGGGACAGAATCAGCACCAGGAAATAAGTCAGGTGCTGGGGAGATAAGTGGCAGTCACACCCAATGTGTATACATTAAAGATACGTTTTGCATCAGAATTCTTTAAAGGAATAAAATGTTACAGATAAGGCAAAGGCCACCCCATGGATACCCCTCTCTACCTTCCACTGGGGGAGCCCTGAATTGAGGTTCACTCACTTCACCTATTTTACCAACTGTGGTGATATCAATAAGTCATGTTATAGTTTTTTCTGTATTAAAAAAAAAAAAAAATCAACGGACATGGTATCAAACCCAAGTTTTCACACCTGCAAACCAAGGTCCTTTCTTCTGACCCTGGCTTGCCATTTGTGGGCCATGCCTAGAGTGACGGCGGGGAGGGCATGCTCTGCCCGCTGCGCTCACGCCCAGCCGGCACCCACTCCCACCCTCCTTTTTAACCAGCTGCACCACGTCCTTTCCGTTGGGTTGTTTCAGCCACAGCCCTGTTTGATGGAGAAGAGCCTGGGTTGTTTCAGCACCCCCATGCTGCTGGGACTGGACGTAGTCCTGGCCTGATGACAGCCATGCAGTGTTCCTGAGGTTCCCAGGACCCCTACTTCCCGATGTACCAGGTCTCTACCGAAGCAGGTGCCTGTGGACGATGGGCCTTTCTACACAGCCCAAGAGGAAAGGAGTGAGAAAGCTCAGGAGGACACTTAGCTGTCTGCACTGGGACCAGGCATGTGGGTGGGGGCACACTCAGCCCTGAGTTGTGCTGTGCCCGTGAAGACGCCCAGCCTGCTGGAAGGCCTGGGCGTGACCACCAGTGCGCGGAGCTGGCACCCCTGGGTCCTAATTCCTTCTGTGCTTTGCCTCCACAGGCTGGTGGTTTGATGCGTGTGGCCCTTCCAACCTGAATGGAATGTACTACCCACAGAAGCAGAACACAAACAAATTTAATGGTATTAAGTGGTACTACTGGAAGGGGTCAGGCTACTCGCTTAAGGCCACCACCATGATGATTCGACCAGCGGATTTCTAAATGCCTGTGTGTACTCCAGGAAGACTGTGCTGGACTCTTCCCACAGCTAATCCCAAAGCACTGAAAGGCACTGCTGCACTCCGTCCCTCACCTGAGGCAGCTCTGGGTGCCAAAGGACCCATGCTCCAGACGACAGCCTTCACGTCATCACTGACCGCACCACTTAATGAGCCAAAGCAAAACCCAACTAGCAAGGACCTGTGGTCTGGTGGACACCTATGCAAAGATGAATTCACGGCTGAGAGAGTGACAATTCATAGACTCTGCTGTCACAACCAAGGATGTCACGCTAGAATTCATCAGTAAATAACTGGAAAACAGAACACTTACGCTATATAGCAGAGATAATCGTGGAACGGATCCTCTCCGCACCGTTTATGAGTTGTGTAAATATCCATGTGTCCTGAATTCAGCATCACGATCACAATTACAAGGAAGACAAACTTCTCTAAGCCATAAAAATACACTATGTATTCAGGGATTTTCTCATAAGTGGTTATTAGCAGTTTTGTATTTGGAAACAACAGTGCATTTTTTACTCCTCTTAGCTACTTTAAAATTTCATTGCAAAAAACAGCATATTTACTTATCTGTTGACAGCTTAGTTTTAATGCTCAAATACACATTTCAAATTTATATGGTGAAAACTTCCAGGATCTCTGAAATTACTAATAGAAGTTGTATGCCATTTTAGTTTCTATGAAGATTGTACTATTTTTTTCTAGTCTGGCTGTTAAATATGAAGGTATTTTAGTAATTAAATGTAACTTATTAGGTGAGATGATTATGTTTAACTTTTATAATAATATTTACAATTTTGTAATTTGGTTACAAAATACCTGTGCCTTATTATAAGGAAAAGTTTGATTTTCAATGAAGAGAATTATGCACTTTACTATCTTCTCAGACTTTCAGATCTTCTCAGTATTCTAATATAGACATGTACTTTCTCTTGTAGTAAGCTCTATTTTAGAAAACTGAGCTAAATTTAATTTGTGGTTGAGCAAACACTCCATTTAAGACATTTACAAAGTTATAGGCTCACCTATGATTTTATTTAAGGAAAAAATAATTTGCATTAGTGTTTATCAGCAAACTGAAAAAAAAAAACAGTGTTCTACAATGCAAAAATAAAACCTGATGTTCACAGACTACTCAAAATGTTTACTGAACATTTTATGAACACAGCTTATGCTCACAACTGCAAAGCCTAAGTCCCACGGTGTTCATTCCTTTTCAAGTTTTTGTAGTAGAATTAATACTAATGAACATCTGAGGAATGAATCTAGAAGCAATTTCTCACATGTTCACTTCTGAGTCAAATTTTTGGGAAGTTTAGATTCAACCTGCAGCCAGTGTTCCCTGTGTGTGTCTTCACCTCCTACTATTCCACCACTTTTTCTTTATTCAGTTTTTCTTCTGTTTCACTCCTACGTTCCTCCAGACTTAGCTTTAGGACCCTCACATTTCACTGTGTTCTGAGCCAAACTGTGGGCGCTGCTGCATCCCACCACGTCTCACTTTCCCAACTATTTAGGGGGTGAAGAACCCTCCTGAGAACTGTTCCCCAAACTACATTTAAGAAGGCTTTATAAACTCAACAGGGGTATCATGGCTTTGTATCAAGTTAAAAAAATATATATATGATAATAAGAAAATTGCACAACTTCACAATACAGTAAGCTTTTGGTGTTTCAATGACTACAATGATGGATATGAAGTTGGGGAAATGGTAACACAGGAAAAACTGGCAATGACATGAGTAATTTGTATCAATTTCTCATGTGAGCAGGAAAAATGAATGTCCAAATCAGACGGCATAATGTTACCCAGAGCACTATTCTCTTACGACAGCAATGAGAAGAATCTGTATTTGCACTTTACACTTCAATTCCTAACAGTATTCAAACAAACAGTCTTGCTAGGAGGAATTTTTTTCTCTCCTTAAGAAAACACTGACAAAGTTGAAAGGAAATCAAAACAGTAATCTTAAAAATGAAAACAAAAACAATTTAACAACCGAGATAATGGCAATGGCTGAGAGCAGAGTTCATTCTCTTGCTGTATTATAGTCAGGGGCTGCTCAGCAAATACACCACAAATGGCACATACAACCATCAGTTATCTTCCAGATAGTAATCTTTTGAAATAATAAACTGCCACAAACCAATCAACATTCTTGACAATAAAAGCCAACTTCTGTATAATCCTGCTTCCAAACAAGCTGTAATTAATCCACTTCACTATTACTATTTTTTTTTTTTTTAAATTAGAATCTGGAAATTTTCCACTAAACGTTTGAAATACTTAAAAGTCAGTACAGTTGAAGTGAATTTAGGAAAAGCATCAAAATATAAAGACCACATCATAAAGATAGCAAGCTACGATTTTTATACCTATCAATTTTGTCTCTATTAACAATAAAAATTTTTACTTTTTAAAACAGCAAGATGTAAGGCTATGTTCTCATCTAGTTTGCTTGTTTTCCTCAGTTGTGCACACTTTCATAATTAAATTTCTGGAGACAACCACATTTCTTAGTACTCTTTCAGAGAGTACTTTCACATCCTCTCATGTGGCCTCATGAATAGATAACAGCTGTTAAGTTCCGTGGTTATGTCTTCACATTTGAGCAAGACTGCTCATGCTTATAATAATACCAGATTGCATTGACCATCACAAAACAGTATCTGACTCACAGGAGCTGCAGGGAAGTAGTTAGAAAGCTCGAAAGGCTCCTCAGAAATCCAGTGACCCATCTCCAAAGACCACAGGACCTGTGAGGGATACAACGAGCAGAACATTTATTACAGATTCATCAGGCTTTCCATGGGCAACAGCCATTCTGATGACAGTAAAAACAGACACAGCGGAGTTGGGGATATAGCTCAGTTGGTAGAGTGCTTCCTTTGCATGCATAAGGCCCTGGGCTCGATCTCCAGCATCCCCCCCCACCAAAAAAAAAAAAAAAAAAAAATCCAAAATTAGCTCAGAGTATGTCAAGTGTGGAAAATTCACTTTTCTCTAGAAATTAACTAGAAGCTATGTTTGAGACTAATGGAAACAAATTTACTTTATTGTTAAAATAAAAATGAAGGGCTGGGGATATGGCTCAGTTGGTAGAGTGCTTGCACTCGCATGCACAAGGCCCTGGGTCCAATCCTCAGTGCACCACCAAAACAACAACAAACAGCACCACAGTGAAGACACAGATCTGAAATGCTTGTGTGTCCAACACTGATGTGCTCTCAAAAGTGTTAAGAATATTAACACTTGGTCAAGGAAAAACTCACAATGACTAGAAATTGAATCATCATCTTAGTGAGCCAAATAGTCAAACATTAATCTGGTTTTAAACATATGAAACACCATACATTAAAAAAAAATTTCCAGGTTACCAATTTTCAGTCACTTACAAACAATACTACATAAATATTCTATGTTATTATTAATGAAAAATATAAACGGGGGCTGGGGGTATACTCAGTGGTAGAGCACTTGCCTAGCACATACAAGGCTCAGAGTCTGAGTCCCTGTGTCACAGAAATAAGAAATATGTAAGTAAATGAGATTTAAAAATTGGGAGAAGATACAAAACAAGGCAAATTTAAAAAGTGATCCTTTAGGGTTAGGACTTTGCTGCATTAGCCGATGTGCTCAGGAGAAGGTGTCAGGACAAAGCCCTTCCTGGAGTGCAGAGGACTAATAGTCTCATCAATAAGTTTCATGTTCGTTGTCACCACCATTCATTCCATCAATACTAGTACTGGAATCTACACATTTTTAAATGATTAAAACAATGTTTTCATTTTTAACTCAACAATGCTTGATCTTCTGAGGGCATCAGTCTGCTATGACCAAATCCCTGAAAATCTATGGGTTTCTACACACCAGTAGAATTTTACAGCTAAAATAATCAAACTGAATCACAAACTCAGGTTTGTCTTTTACCTGCATTGTTCTTCCATTCAGCAAACCCATCTTTCCACCCAAAGGTTCCGCTCCTCTTGCTGAATGACCAGGAATGAGGCCTACATCCTTCTTTTTGAGAGTGTCTAAGGTTCAGTACCACCTACAGGAGATCAGTCTTTCCTCCTTCACATATTAAAGCTAGTACTTATTCAACATGAGACAGCAATGTATTTCTTCTAGGAAAGAGTGATCATAATCGTGGAATAAATAACAAGAATAGGATATGGAAGCTGAATGCAATTCTCAGCACCTACCAGTTCATAAACAACTGCACCATCTATTCATCTGAATAATTTAGTGAGACCACAAATAAAAACTTGAGCCAGGTCTCAGGACCACAGCCCCCAAACTAAGGAGTCCACACTCTGGTGAGGGACCGATGTAAACCATACATTTTGGTTTTCCCACTCAGTGTCATGGAAACTTTAGGAGGAGCAAACACACTCAATGCAGGAGAATCAAGACAAGATGGGCTGACATTTCAAGCTGCATCTTAGGTGATGTGTAAAAGGTCGTTAAGCACAGAGAATGACAGAGAAAGGAGACAGGCACTATTTACTTACTTATTTTTAGCTAGAAGTAGATGGTGATTTGGAAAAATGTGAGGAAATGGGGTTGGTTGGGTCCCCAGGGTGAGTTGTGAGAGCACACCATTTCCACCCTAGCACAGGAGTGGCAGTAAGAAATGGCAGAAGCAGGCAAGGGCACCAGGGTCAGAAGCCCAGCCCTGTGAGGCAGGATGTTGGGCCCAAGACGACGAATGGGAATGGAACATGTGGGAAAATCTGTCTGCAGCAGAGATGGAACACAGCAGGCTGTGCTCTCAGGGACCCTGCTCAGTGTAACTGCTAGTCCTCAACTGGATCCTTATATGCAGGAGCACTCTGTCATTTATCTCTCTTTCCTATTTCCCCCCAATTTTTATGGCTTAAACAACCTTAAAACGCACACAGTAAGTTCAATGAAAGAAAGTATTAAGAGAATTGATAACTCCACACTGAAATCACGTTCTCATCTGGCTGTTTATGGGTGGTTTAAAACAGTTAAGTAACTAACTATTTATCTTACTTTTATCAGCCCATGTATGTTATCATTTATAGAGATACACCAAGCAATATGTGTGGATCTCTACAAATTCATACAATTAGTCCAGGAAATGAAACGTAAAGAAGTTTCAACATCAGGCTCATTCCAGACAGGAGGCCCTGGGAAACAACGTGCTGGTGAGCGAAGCCAGGGAATGAGCAGTCTTAAAACTGCATGTGCCCTGAAGTTCAAATATAAACCACATTGAAATGTCAACTGAATTTAAACAAACTTGGAGAATATTCATGTTTTCTGAATTTGTCCCTTTCTAAATGTTAAGAAAATAAAACCATAAGGCAGCTATTAGAATTCTGGTAGGCAAATTGATAAATTTAATTTATATAGGCATCTCAAGAATTAATATCACAAAGACAGGAGATGCTAATTTGATTGTGCTAAAATCATCATGTGAGAAATGCAATGTAAACCCCGAGCTCTGGACTCTCATTAGCCAAACCCATCTTTACCTTAGTAGAGTATCTCTCTTTGCAAGAAAATAGAAAACTCTTTTTGCAAAACCACAGTTGGGCAGCTCAAAAACAAAAGGCTGATCCAACACATTTCCCATAAGATATATGAGAAAACAAAAATAATTGAGAAGCTAAATAAAGCAAGGAATGAGGCTGCGTGAACACAGAGGATGGAGTCCTACGTTTATAGCCCTTAAAATTGGGGGGTGGGGCACAGTATTATTTCAGCATTCACAGCAACAGACTCAGCATCATGTACTAATACATCAGGTAATGACAAGGTGTATCTTTTTTGAAAAGAATATTGAATATATCGATATTGGCTTAATCTCAAACATTTGAAGGCTGCTCTGTTGTGATTTCAAGAATAAGATATGTCACTCAACAGTTACTTTAAAAATAAAAGACTACAGACACAAGGGAATAAGAATTTCTTGTAGAAGAAAACACAAGGGATAAGGGTATTTTTGATATTTTAAAATTACCATTCATAAAGCTCAAATTTTGCTGATGAATTTAAATAGGAACCATTTCCTTGTTTTATTCTCAGATGAGCAGCTAGTAAAGACACCACTTTTGTGACATTAGGCTGGCTACGCAGTTACTTCTACAGGAGGCAGAATACCAAGTCTTTCTTGTTCTGCACACGTTGGTCACTCTGTGTGGACAGGGGTGGCGGTTGGCTGCAGTGTTCTCAAGCTAGAAAGAGGGACAGTTATCAAATGCAAGTGAAGAACAGCATGGCAGACACAGTGGGCCAGGAAGAAAGCAGAGGTGGCTCAGGTCAGCACGGCAAAGCAAAAGTACCGTTTTCTTTCACCTGTTCCCAATACTCCACAGAAACAATGGAATTACAAGGATGGGGAGAGAGTCCACAGAAGACAAGATGTAACAGTATTTTGGAAGCTGCAGAGCAGATGGGTGAACTGTGCTGATGAGAAGGCCTGAGGCGCAGGTCTGGAGAAGGAGACAGGAAACATCTGATTCTGTCTGCTAATTTCTACAAAGTCTGAGAAACTGATGTTCCTAGACTCTGCTGAAATTGAGAATGGATAAAAGGGGCAACTTCTAACCCCCTGCCCCACTCTCCTCTGGAACAAGGCAACAGCAAAATCAGAATGGCTTTCCTGAGGGCTGCGGTGAGAAGCCCAGGGGAACATGCTCTGGTCCAGCCCTCACTCTGACCACGGTCAGGAACGCCAGCCTCAAGCAGGACCTGACAGCCTGTCTGGGGAGAGTTCTCAGCTCAGACACAAAGGCACGCACATACTTACATGTGGACCTCCCTCATCCAATACCTCCACCCACATCAGAGGATCTGTGCTCCACTCAGGCCCTCTCCATCTGCTTCTTAGTGACCTCTGATTACATATGACTTGATGCCCGTCTGAGAGTAGCCCCAGCAAGAAGAACAGACCAAACCACATGAAAGGGAATCCCTGGGATCATGGCGATGGGAAGCCCAGATGACGTCTGCTGGTGAGGCTGAGGGAAGCAGCTGTGGGAGGGCAGGACAACCAAGGCATTCACGTTGGGGTTGAGGCTCTTGACGTGCCGACAGCCTCAAGAGGAGGACTGTCACTCAGGTGCTTTACAGTGAATTAGTGACAGAGACAAAGAAAATGAGGTAATCAAAATAATTGTTATTAACTAAGGGAAAACAAAAAATTACCAGAAATGCAATGGCTCATTCCCATACATGATACTCACACAGGAGTGTGCTTACACATGTAGGTAAGATGTTAAACGAAAAGCCACGACCACACTGGGTAATGGGCAATAGGGAAAGAACGCCATATGTTAACTAGGAGCAGAAAGAGAAGGCTGAGGCTGGAGGGAGGAGTGATCTGTGAGGGGGCTTCTCAGGTTGAGGACTGCATCTGATGATGACTCACCACCACTGGTATGAAAAACTCAAGTGTAACATGAAACTGACTTAACTCACCTGAGGGCTTTGCTGATCACGTTGAAAACACCTGTTAAGCGGGCGCGGTGACGCACGCCTGTAATCCCAGCACTTTGATAAGCAAAATTGGCCACTGTCATTGTCTCTAAATAAAATACAAAAAAAGGGCTGGGGAAGTGACCCAGTGGTCGAGTGCCCCTGAGCCCCCGGTACCACAAAAAAAAAAAAAAAAAAAAAAAAAAAAAAAAAAAACACCTGATGACAACATTTGATAAGCAAAATCTGGGCATTAAGTTGGGCTTGGCCCTGTCTGCAGGCCACCATCTGCCTGACTGTTCAATTTGTTGGCAACTGTGAAGAACACTTGTGGGAACACAACTGGTCAGGGACAAGAGGGGACCAGAGTCCACAAGGGTCCCTGCATATGGCTGACTTCAAGTTGCATAAGATACAGGCTAATTAATTAAAATCAAATCTGACAGCCAGAAATTTGTGTCACAGATTTAACCCAAGGGACTTTAGTTAATTTCACAGTCCAACGGTCTGCTTTGTTCTCCATTTTATCACATATCTGGCTCCTTTAACACTGACAAGGGACTGAGGCACCATTGCCACCATCTGCCCTGTATGCCCTTCCCCCACCCACCGTGGTAAAGGTATAGGAACATTCCGCACTTGCAAATTTCTTCTCTATTATGATAATAACAGAAGTAATTTATTAATATTTTATTGTTTTAAGCTCAAAATTATAAAAATCAAGTTATAAATATTTTCCTCACCAGATTTTATAGATTTTTTTTGTCTCACTTATTACGGTGATTTTCTCAAACAACACAACACAGTTTTGTTTTTCTAGGGAAAGGATAATGAAATTTTGACTCTTCCCCAACTAGACAGTATAATGTACTGGTTAAACTCACAGCATCCAGGCAACTGGGTATAAACCAATCTCCACCTCTTCACAGCTTTGAGAGAAGGGGCAAGTTCATTAGCCTACCACACAAATACATTATCCCTCGATTATGAACTACGAAACCAACCACGTAGCTAAGGAAACAGCGCGGCAATGAATTTAGTTCTAGGTTGCACTGAACTTCAGGGGAAAAACTTAGAGATGCCAATGGTATAATTTTTCATAACAAAATAAGTGGGTACTTATGTCCCAGCAATTTGGAGCCAGAAAATAGAGAAGCTCTAGTGTTCCAAAGAACCAGCTTGTTGAACTGGCAAAGGTTCAAGGCAATACTGTTTGTTCCAAAATAAGCCATTCTTCTGCATTTCCAACACATCTCATCATAACGTCAAGAAATGCCTCCTACAATTCCATGAAGTTCATTTAAAAACATAAGTGTACTTGGTAGATATGATGCCTGCCTTAAGTGGAACAAGTTTTCAAACATACAAGTAACGGTGCTAAAGGGCACAATCCAGTGGACTTAGCACATTCACAAGGTTGTGCGGCCGCCAGCTCTTTCTAGCTGCAAAGCGTCTTCATCGAACTGGGAAAGCACTGTGCACCCATCAACTCGCGGTGGCCTCCCACTCTCCCCTCTGCCCTGTCCCCTGGTAACTACTAGTCCATCCTGGAGATGCCATCTGAAAGGAAACCTACTATGTGTGGGCTTCTGTATGATCTTAATGCTGGTGACAGGTGTCAAAAATGTGTGTTGAATGCTAACAGCATTTAGCACTTACTCAGTGCTTACTAAGCACTCTGCTTGGCAGATTTTCCCACCCTCTTACAGGTGAGAAACTGTCTTACTCAAGGCCACACAGCTAATAATTGGCAGGACAGACATGAAATCCACCCCTTACCCATCAGTCTTTGCGAACACACAAGGCGGTATGTAATAACAGAATGGCTACATAAAGCCTTATGGCTGTGGAAGATGAAAATATGCTCTAGAATTAGTTTGGTCTGTGGAAGCAGATAACAGAAAAGAATATGGGCTACGGACTGCAGAAGATCTGAATTCAAATTCCAAACACATCATTTCTAAGCACCGTGACAATGAGGTATTTGCTACAAGCGCTCAGGCCACAATTCCACAGATGACTGCATAGACCAATGGACTCAGATGTGTAAACCAGTGACAGAATAGCTCCATGTCTCATGGCTTTTCCAAGTGACTAGTGCCCCAGGAAGCAGCCCCATGTCCACACACAAATACCAACTCTGGTCCCACGGCTCCTTCTTGGGCAGGGTGTGATCACAGGACCAAGTATGCACACACCACCTGAGAGCCCGCAGCTCTGGACCACATCTCCCTGTAAGCTACCTGGTACCGTAACCCGGGAGGAAAACTCTCGGAGGCAGAGTAAAGCTTTTACTACTTTTACTTCTACTTTAGCTTAGAGAGAAAGAAAGATAGAGCTTAGCTTCTTCTTGTCTTCTTGTCTTGTCTTTTTCTTCTTGTCTTCTTAGCTTAGAGGGAAAGAAAGATAGAGCTTAGCTTAGAGAGAAAGAAAGATAGAGCTTACTTTAGAGAGGGAAAGAAAGATTTTTAGAGAGAAAGATAGATAGAGCTTTTCTTCTTGTCTTCTTCTTGTCTTCTTCAGCTTCTTTAGCTTAGAGAGAAAGAAAGATAGATAGAGCTTAGCTTAGAGAAAGATTATTTTTTAGAGCTTCTTTCTTCTTTCTTCCTCGGGAGCCTCAGCCTAACTCTGACCAGTCATTACTTCTTCTATCTGGTTTCTCTTCTGTAACCGCTCTGCCTACGTTCTGGCCGCTCTGATCGCTCTGATTCTTTTCTCCGACCCGAACTCTTCTTCTGACCGACCGAGCGCGACGACTGCACGACTGACTGAATGAATTTCTCCGTTCTCCTAACTCGGACCGCTTTCACCCGGTTATATACCTTCAGCTTTTCGGGTGCCTACAGGTGCGTCACATACATATCAGGTGGAACTTATGGCTTCCAGCTAGCTGCAACAGCCCTTCCTAATTAGGGCTCCTTCATCTCCCCAATCAGACTCTGCATTTTCAGAAGCATCCCTGGATGATTCATAGAGTTTATATAGAGTCTTAAAAAGTGACAAGAAATTAAACACATCTATTTAACTAAAGTAATAAAGGACTGAAGTAGTTAAGAGCTCTTTCCTGTCTTCAAAACATGGTAATTGACAGACTAAAGGGCAGCTGGTGAGAGGAACAGCCAGCCACTCGCTGACATGTGTGTGAAAAGTCTCACCAAAAAGTCCACCTCAGAGCCAGTCATGGTGGTGCACGCCTGTAATCCCAGTGGCTCAGAAGGCTGAGGCAGGAAAACTGCAAGTTTAAAGTCAGCCTCAGCAACGTAGTGAGACACTAAGTGACTTACAGAGACCCTGTCTCAAAAAATAAAAAGGGCTGGGGATGTGGCTCAGTGGTTAAGCACTCCTGGGTTCAATCCCTGGTACAAAAAAGGAAAAATAAATAAATAAAAGTCCAGCTCTGTTCATCCAGATACTTAAGGAGATTAATTCTGCTTGTATTTTGCCTAATCCTTTCTGGTTTCCAAAAATGAAAATGGGTTATTCCCAGATTCTAAAACTTAACTGCTGGGTCAGAGCTGCTTTTTAAATCCAAGCAACGACCACAGTGACCCAGCATTTCACCACTGTACTTATACGCAGAGTCCAAACAGCTTTATAAATAACACAAGCACGTACTTGTCTTATCAAAATGAAAACAAAGAAATAAGTATAACAAATTCCAATGTAACTAAAATAAATAGCAGAAACACCACTTCACTGAATGAAAATAAGGCAGGAATGATTCTCACCACACCGGCCCAGCCAGCACCACGGCAACCACAAGGATCACTGCGGCTGTCCTTTCCCTGACTCTGAATCAAAGCGAACAGCAGGCTGTTCTACCCTAATGGCTTTTAACAAGAAACACACTAACTACATGGTGTTTTTGTAATTGGAACGACGTACAATGTATAATTCATTAGAGACAAGGAGAAATTCTGAGATTTAGAACAGAAATAAACCACTCACCTACTCATTTATTCATCTAAAACTTAAGTACTGAGTCTCAAGTCCAGTCCCAGGTTCTGGGGCCGCGTAAGTGAAGACCCCGCCCTCACAGGGCCTGAATCACTAAATAACCATGTCTGCTCAAGAGGCTCAGCCTTGATCTCTGGAACACCCCCTGTGCAAGCAGATCTGGCTGCCTCTAAGTTACACTCTCAAAAATACTGTGTATAGCTGGGCGCGGTGGCGCACGCCTGTAATCCCAGCACTTTGGGAGGCTGAGGCAGGAGGATCGCGAGTTCAAAGCCAGCCATCAGCAATGGCCAGGCACTTAGTAACTCAGTGAGACCCTGCTTCTAATGAAATACAAAAAAAAAGGGCTGGGGATGTGGCCCAGTGGTCAAGTGCCCATGAGTTCAATCCCCAGTACCAAAAAAAAAATACTGTGTATAACTTAATTAAAACAAAAGTCCTTCCACCATAAAGTGTAAGTAGAATATTAGATATATTTTAAAAGAAAAACCCTGTTAATAAAATTAGGTATTTGTGTTTTTTGTTAAAATGCCTGCTGCCAGGTTGTAAGGTGGTGTTCTTCCTGATTATCTCCTTGCCCCCTCGTCCCCAGACTCCCCGGTGCACACAGCCAGAGCCAGTCCTATCCTGGTGCCTCTGCTCACTCTACACGCACTCTCTGGTACCAGGGCTGCAAACATCGCTAACACACCAAGAGGCCCCACATGCACCTTCACAGTCCTAACCTCTCCCCTGCATATGTGTTCAGTCTGATGTGTATATCCCTACCTGAACGTCTGATGGGAACTCCAACTCAATATGCCTGGGCCAGAATTTTCATTGTACCCCAAACTCTGCCCACACCCCTTCCTGGCAGCACCACCTAGGTCGAGGGCTCCAGGAGCTCCCTCGGCTGTTCAGCAGAACACGCAGGTGGAAGTCGCCTTGCCTGCCCCACTCCCACCTGCCACCAAAGCCTGCTGGATCTTCCTAAAAGCACGCAGACAGGTTCTTTCCTCCCCCAACACCTGTAGACCTTCCTTCTGCTGCCCTCGTCACAGCGAGACTGTTTCTCACCTGGACCATCCCCGCTGCCTGCTCTGCTACTGAACTGTGCAGGCACCAGAGACACAAGCTGCCACCCCTGCCAAGTGGCCCCCACCCTCCTGCTCCTGCCTGCTGCACCACACCTGGTCTGTGGTGGCCTCTGCAAAACCTTCTCTTCCTTGCAGAGTTGCAGCTGCAGTACTTGCTTTTCTGTGCCAGGTGTTATTAGATAGGTTTTTGTTTAAAAAAACATACCTTGGCAACATTAAAGAAAAAAGGACTAACGTGAAGCCAGGAAAATGATGGCAGTTTCTTCATAATAAAAGTCTGTGGCTGTTGTTCATGTGACTGAAGTCTTCTGTCCAAAAAGTAAGGCCAGCTCCTTGACACTCCATGCCACAGATTCCCCAGGCAGGGGTCAGTCTTCCTCTATCTTTCCACCCTTCTCCTGGAGGCAATACCAACCCTCAATTTTCCTGGAAGATCATGTGTCTGTCTGTCCTCAGTCATGAAGTCATGGAGTTGGAAAGGACACTGGGTCTTGCCCAGAGGAACACAGGGAGCTCAGGGGAGAGAAGAAGACTCCAGAAAGAACCACCACTCAAAGGCCCGTGCCTATTGTACTGCAGAGCAAGTGCTCGCACACTGTTCAGGGACACCTGGAGGAGAGGAGATGGACTCCACAGGCTGTCTGTCCACAAGGAGGGGCCATGATTTAATCATGACAATTTACAAAATAGGGTGCTCTTAGCTAACTACTAATGCTCACCAACTAAGGACAACGCCTTCACCAAGACCGTAAAAAAGACCCTCATTCAAGTTAGACAGCAACTTCTTCCTAGCAGCAAAACTCTGGCTGCAAAAGTGACGTGCCAAGAACCAGCAGTCAGAAGCGATTCTCAGAATGTGTAAGAAGTTGCTGGGCACAATGGTGCCAGCCTATCATCCTAGCAGCTTGGGAGGCTTATGCAGGAGGATCACAAGTTCAAGGCCAGCCTCAGCAACTTAGCAAGGCCCTGTCTCAAAATAAAAAAAAATAAAAAGGGCTGGGAAGGGGCCTGGGTTGTGGCTCAGTGGTAGAGCGCTTGCCTAGCATGCGTGAGGCGTTGGGTTTGATCCCCGGCACCACATAAAAATAAACAAATAAAGGTATATTTTAAAAAATGATCTAGTTTTTAAAAAAAAGGGCTGGGAAGTGGCTCTGTGGATTAAGCACCCCTGGGTTCAATCCTTCATACCAAAAAAAAAAAAAAAAAAAAAAAAAAATAGTAGTTAATCTTCAATTTAAGGATAAAAACTGAACGGCCTTGAGATTCCTCCTCCTGAGGAGCGTTGGAGCTGACGTCTGTGCCAACTGAGCAGAACGCAGACTGGGCCAGCTTGGCACGGCTGCACCTTTGGCAGAACGACAGGGTGCTTCGCTGTGACAGGAGAGGCAGGGCCGCAGACACCTCACGGCTCACTCTGATCACGACCTTTGATCCTATGCTCCTTGGCCAAGGGCCGCGTGCTTCCCTCATGCGTACTGAATCCCCTCGTGACACAGCCCAAACTGAATCACACTGTGTGGGGACCACTGATGCCCTGTGGCGTCCTTTTCATTTATGAGCCACCTGGCGATCTGTCAACAGCTGACCTGTTTAGAATTCTGCAGGGCACTGATTTCAGCTCACAGACCCCGTACTTGCACTTAGGATGGATGTATCTGTACCTGCACGGCGACCTGATCCATATGGACCCTGATGGCAGGCCTGGCCACACACCCGCTGCCCCACGTGGACTGGGAAGTGAGATGTCACAGCCACGAGACATTCCCCTTGACTTTCAGGGACCACTGGGGAGCTCCAAGGGAGAGAACCGCAGGCCAGTCCCCAGAGCATGGGAAAGAGCCCCCAAAAGAGGGACCCAGCGCTGTGTTCCCGCAGAGCCAATGTGACCAGACCTGAGGGGAACCCCGGCCGCCAGAGCCACCTCACTTCCTGTGTCCCACCAAGAGGAACCACAGCAGCTCCCGACTCAGTTTTCTATTTCTGTGTGTCTGCCAGGCCAGCCGGTCACGAACCAGGAAAGGCACGAGTCATCTTGCCTGAAAACCAGGTGATGCTGAGGGACAAACAGGGACAGACACAGAAATCACCCAGGAAGCCCTTAACAAAGATCAAAAATTCAAACTGAATTTTGTTAAAAAATGGGTCCGACACTCTTTACAGAAATTTCCAGAGAACGCTACATAAGCCCCGAAATAAAAACATTCTCAGTAGTGTTTTTCTTGGAGGCAAATTTCTGATGCTGGCCAAAGAGAATATTTTAAGAATCCCCAACTACACTGGAGACAGGGTGAGAATAAAGAGGATCACAGAGAGAGAGGGGAGAGGGGAGACTTCGTCCACAGCAAAGTGAACCGAGGTCCCCGAATACATAATGCGAACATTCGAACCACGGCCCTGAAGGAAACGGCGCCCTGCGCAGCTCACGTCCCAAGTTACACACTGTTACAATGAGTGTCCAATTGGGCATGAAGCTCTAGAAATCACGTGGTGTGGCTTTCTTGATGGCGGCAGCAGCTGTCTTCTCTCAAAAAAACATATTATTACGTCCACACAACTGATTTCTTTAAAAACTCCAAGGGAGGCCATGCAAGAGGTAGCAGTGATACGGCCTCACTCAGGACTGAAAGGGATGCGGCTCTTCTCTAAACTGGGGGTGAGAGCTGCAGGAGCCTGTCGGCACCCCCCCCACACACACACATACACACCATCTAGCCAGGGGACATGCCTGTCAGCAGTCACTACCACCACACAGGTACAGAGCATGGGTCTCCTTGAAGCCGTGGTGCACCTGGTCCTTCTCAACTTGGCGGCGGCTGGCACTGCTCACCAAGGAGGCCCAGTGGGGCACCCATGCTGCGGCAACGCCCACAGCTGTGTTCACAGAAAGAGGCGAAGGCTGTGGACTGCATTATCAAGATCCAAAGAGCTGGCCTGAGCGACAGTGCCCGATGGTTTAGGAGAAGCTGAAAGGTAGGAACATCCGCTAGGGTGGCGTTGAGATGAGCGGTTTCAAACAATGCTGAGCTAGCCCCAGGTGAGGACCAAGCCCTCTTCTGGGCCACTAGGACAGAGCAGACACACAGCCCACTGCCCACCTGGCTGCACCCCCTCTGCAGCCTCATCACAGGGTCTGCTTCCCCTGCCAAGTGTCCCCCGCCACTGTAGATCCCAGGGATTTGCTCTCCCGTGGGCTGCAACAGTTACAGGCTTTGAAGGACAGCCCAAGCACTGGCCCTGACAATGGCCATGCAGGTCCACAGCAGAACTTTCACTGTCCAGAGCAAAACTATCCTTTTTTTCTTTTTTTTTAATTTTAAGGATCCTGCACTCTTTTTGTGTATGAAAACTGTGGGGATGACAGGTGTTAGCTGATTTTGCTAGCCTGTTTGGGAGAATCAGCAAGCTCTTTTTGCTGGGAGGTAACAGTGGCTGTGTTCTCGGTCCTTGCCAGTTTCTGTCACAGTGCTGTGCAGGGTCACCCTCAGTTGACACAGGCCACCAGGCAGGTACTGCTGTCGGCTCCACCCCACAAAGAACTGTAGGCCTGAGAATCCCGCCAAATCTGCAGACCTGGCAAGCGCCAGTCCCCAGCTGGTCGACGTGCGCACTCCTGCTGGCCCTGGGGACAAAGGTGCCTGGAGCGCCTGGCAAAAGCCTGGCAGCAGCGGGCAGGCTGGCCCTTACCTGCAGTGTGCCGAGTTTCCACCACTTCATGTCACCATCCTGGAGTGTTCAGACAGCCGGGGCCTGGGCCCTGAGTTACAGTTCTGGGGAGCTTCTGCTATTTCAGAATAACTTTGAGGTACATGCACTGCTGATCTGAACTCTGAAAATGTCAGTAATAATAACACAAATATACGGGAAGCTCCAAAAGGAGCAGACGTGTGCACGTCTACATTTGTGTGTGTTCAGTGTCACATTTACACAGCTATCCTCGTTTCTCCAACTAGCATTCATCGATTTCTGTCTCCTGTGCAGGACTCTGGTGAAGTATGAGATAAAAACACGTGGCGTGCTGGAAGTCAAGTCCACGAAAGACCCGTGGCTCATTAGCAGCTTAGTAAAGGAACAAGTGGGTTAAATTTCGAGGCAGCTGCCTCACCGCTACTGAAGCCATTGTGTCGGCGCATACTGGTGGTCTTCAACAGTACTAAGAAGATCCTGCCGCGCACACACCTTGCTCGTGTTATATACGTTCCCCAAACGACACTCTCAGGCCCCAGCGCTGCACATCCATTTTAGGGATGGCGTGGCTTTCCTCTACGAGGCCAGAGCACTGCCTTTCCCTGCAGCTCAGCTCCTGGCCAGCACCTCCCATGGAAGGCAGCCGTGCTGTTCTTCAGGTGCTGCCGCCTCGGGTTTTCCTTCGAACTGTGCTCATGCATGGTCGTCTTGCAGACAGAGCCAGCGCTGCAGGCTCAAGTCCCAGGTCAAGTGCTGGCAAGCGCTCTCTCCTGGCCCCTGGGCTTGGGAACTCCTTAGTGCTTCTTGGCCTGTCCACACGTCACCCCAGGCTCTGCTTTCGTGTTCAGGTGGCCTTCTTCCCTGTGTCTTCCTCAACCTTTTGAGAGTTTATCCTTATACAATTCAAATCAACTAAAAACTATCAACCCAGAACTCCATGAACCACGGTCTATTGCTCTTAGGGAATTCACACACTTGTACCTGTGGGGGCACAGATAATAGCCCCACGTTTGTGAATATGCTACCTCCTGATACACACAGCAGTGGGGGGAGGCACAGGTAAGTGCTCCTGTCATCAAAGAGGCTTCACCATCCTGTGTTGTCCCCGGGGTGGGGGGTGAGGGTGGGCTCAACACGTGTGTAAGGCACTAGATGGACTGTCGCCAAACTCCACTAGGGTGAAACTGAGAAGCAACTTCTGTGGACTTTCCTTAGCCTCCTGGAGAGAACACGGGTGGGTGCAGGGAGACAGGAAGGGAAGTGTCCGCAGCTGTCCTCAGGAGCAAGGGAGGGGGTGAGCAGGCAGTCGGGGTCTTCGGGCTCACATGGCTACAGCCTACAGGCAGAGACGTCACCCAACTATGCAAATGATGAATTACAACTTTGACCAATGCACAAAGTACGGCCTAACCGACACCTTCAGGGGTTAGGGAAGATTTTCCCAAAGAAAAAACATAGGAGAGATGTACAAGAGGAGCCAGGGCTAGATGCAAGGGAATAGGGTGCCCATGCAGGGCTCTGAATGACAGGGAGACCAGAGAGGCTGAGAGGAGCGAGGGAGAGGGTGGGAAGCATACCAGCCCAGGTAGAGTCACTCCAGGCGGCCATACCTGCTAGGATCAGGGACTTCACCCTCACAGCGAAGAAGACAACCAGAGCCAAGGTAAGATGACCCAGGCAGCTGTGTGGTTTATTGAAATGGCTCCAAATTAAACAATCCATTTTAAAAATATGAGTAACTGAGGAAATTTGAATAAGGACCTGATTGATATTTGGGGGCATTAAGCAATCACTAATAGGTTTTGGTTTTTTGAGAATCTATAGAGATACTTGTGCAAGTGCTTTTGGGCAAAGTGTCCCGATTTCTGGATTTGCCTTCGGAATGATCCAGTTCTAGAGGAGGACGGGAGGAGGGGGTAGCAGCAGAGAAGGAGCAGGTACTGCAGGTGGGGAGGTGGTGACTGCTGATGGAGCCCTCGGACTGCTCCTCTGGCTTCTGTAAGAGGGAGAGCTGAAAGGAGACCAGCACGATGTGCAGGGATGGCAGCTGGGGCGTGGCAGTGCAGCTGGACACATACCCAGGTGTGGGCAGCGTTCTGCAGCAGAACTGGTGACACGTGGTAAAGGTGGAGGAGGAGGAGTCTTCTCAGTTTTCAGGAAGGCCAATGGAGGAGACAGAAGAGGAGGGCTCTCCCCTGGGGCCAGAATGCCTTCTTAGAGGTGCGCACAGGACATTTTAGTGAACTTCTCAGTAAGCAAGCAGCAGGTCAGAGTGACCTGGGGACCAGAGGCCGTCTGTACTGTGGCTGTAAAGGTGAGCATCAACATGAAATGCTCCTTCAGTCATGACGTGGGGTCTTCATTGAGAAGGAAATGTGGCAGGAGCTTCCATGAGACTGACAAAGAGTCTGCGTGGAAGAGTCGATCAGCAAGATGGCAACACCAAAGCCCTGTGACAAGTGTTTAAGAAGTAACTGTCGTCGGCTTTTTAAACACTGAGTTTGAGCCAAAACCAACTTTTCTTTACAAAAAGAAAGTAAATAAATTGCTGAAAAATGAAATAAAAATATTAAAATTTGTCCAATAATGTGAAGATATGACACGGGTTAAAAGGAGCCAGACACACAAGCTCAAGTCCCTTTCCTGCTCGGAGGGGGCTGTGTGCATCCTGTCCTGCGCTGGTCCAGGGCTGGGGACAGACTACACTGCTGCACAGTGTGCTTAGTCGATCTGCTTACTGGGGAGAGGAAGCTGGAAGTCAGGAAGGAGGGACAGGAGCCTGGGTGCAAGCACGAACTCTCTTCCCAAGCCATGGAGAAGGGCCCAGGGTAGAACACAGTGGGGTCCCTGTCACTCCCCCCCTTAGGAGGGGGCGCTCCTGTCGCTCTCCTTCCTCACAGCACAAGCAGAACCACCCTGTCACTTGGGAGGCAGGATGTTTAGCAATGTACCCTCCTAGTCTGGATTTGGGACAGATCTATACAGGATCTCCCTAGGGACTCCACAGCCCAGACCTGGAGGCCTGGGATCCTGTGGGGAGAAGGGTGAGTCAACTGGAAGCCACGCTTGGGACTGCCCCTCCTCAGGGAGCAGTGGACCCTCGCACCCCCAGGCATCTGGTTCACATGGGCAGCACACAGTGAACAGGGCTTCTTTTCGCAATTCTTCTAATTCCAAAGAAATTCAGTATGACTGTATTCATGAAAAGAGCAGAAAAACAGGCAGTACTGAGCTATGTTTTGCAAATGCTAACTCTAAGGAAAAGCAAGGCTTGATCACCATGAAAGTCAAGACAAAGTTCCCTCAAGGCAGTGGAGAAGATGGTGTGCACGAGCATAGACAGGCTCTGCCCTGGTCTGGGGGGAGACAATGATGCTGGCTTTATCATCCGTCCAGTTCACATATAGGCTTTATGAATCGTCTGTGTGTGATGCTGTGTAACTAAGAAACAGATGCAGTGGACACCGGTCCCCTGAGGGCACAACAGGGGAGCCACATGAATTACTGAAGACTGCTTGGAAGCCAGATATGGAGACAAGGCAACAAGGATTTGTGACATTTGCCATGCAAGAGGAAGAGAAAGGGACGCAGAAGGCAAGGAGAAATCCAGGCAAAGTTGTTTTTAAACTAAAAAAAAAAAAAAATAGACTTGTGTGTGAACATAACTTTTGTATCTCTGGGGCAAATATCTGCCCCAGAATGATCACTGCAGCTATTCTAATAGATATGCAATGTATCTTATTGTACTTTTACAGTTCGTTTCTTCAATGACTAGTGGTATTAGGCATCTGTTCAGGTACTTATTTGCCATCTGTGGATCTTTGGTGAGATGTTGGTTAAAAAAATGGTGGGGGGGTTCATTTTTGTTTGGACTCTGTTCTTGTTGAATTTTGAGAGTTCTTCATATATTCTGTTTGTAAGTCCTTTGTCAGATACAAGATTGGCAAACAGTACTACTCTTAAAAGGCCTCTGTGGCTCCTTTCTAATGTCTCTCAGAGTGAAAATTTTCCATTTTGATGGAATTTGATTATCAATGTTTTGATCTTTTAAAATCAGCATTGTACAGTTTTCAGCATACAGGTCCTGCACACACATTACCGGGCTTACACTTTGGTATTTCGACTTGAACTCGTATCCCTGCATCCTGATGACTTGCTAAACTCAGCTCCTGGCTCTAAGAGCTCTCAGCAGGTTTCCTGCAGTTGAGCACACGGACGCCATGATGCCTAGGAACAAAAATAGCTTTGCATCTCCATTTCTATCTTTTCCTCCACATTACCTGTGTGCTGCCTTCACTCACTTCTCTGCTTCACGTTCTTCACTCCAGGCAGGAGTGCAGCCCAAACACTAGTTTTTTAAATAATGTGTTTGACAGCTGCAAGTGTAGCTCAGTGGCACAGTCCTTGCCAGCATGACAGAGGCCCTGGGTTCTGTCCCCAGTACTGCAAAAAATAACAATACTGATAATGTGTTTGCCCACTTTCCTTTTACTAGGTAAATTCAGGCAGAGTTAGCACCATCTACACTTCCTCCTAGTTCTGTTTTCACGGACAATCAGTGGAAAGCACTGATGTGTGCCAGACCCTGAGCAGAGGCCAAAGATGTCCAGGGCCACAGGACCCTGAGCAGAGACCTACAGACGTCCAGGGCCAATGGCCAATGCTAAATTCTTGTTTGCTTTCTCTGGACGGCTCAAAGTCTCGGAAGAGAGGACTGGATATGGGATCCAGTTCAGACACACATCTTCATGAAAGATGAAGATGCCTTTCCTCTGAAGCATGAAGGAAGAAGCTGACTGATCAAGACACTTTCTAAATTGGAAGCAAACAGGGAATTCATGCACTGAAACTAGAGTTAAAAGTTCTATCTCATAAAAACAAACAAAAAGCTGTGCTAGTACTCAGGTAAGATAATCCCCAGCTGCCACCAACGCAAACAGCACATTTTTCTAGAATCCCAACCTTTCATACTTTGTGACTTTAAGCACTAAGCTCTTGTACCTCTTATAAGAAAGCTTCAGGGCCAAGTTACAACAAAGGAAAACAATTAGGGCCATTCTTAAAAGTACATCTGTGGTTTGTGGGCTCAGTATAATTCCACTGGCTTAAATGAGTAAAGGATTAGTATGACATCCATGGGGGCAGAGGAGGGTGGACAGCGGAACACAGAACAATAATAAGTAACGAGCCAGCAATGCCATTCCCACTAGCAAAGGGACGTCCAGAGTGACCTCAGTCTGAGACCAAAGTAAAAACAGGAGGAACAGCAGACCATTTCAATCTACAATGAGTCATGAATTATGAAAATGATAATGTAAAAAAAACTACCTTAATGCACAGAAATAAGGGCAAATAGTGCTACAGATAGACGTGTGCAAGACAAATGTATCCGAATGGGATTAAAGGAACATGCTTTATCCTAAGTAAATCCATCTGTGAAAACAGTCACTGGATTCCATTGGCTTTCCAAACCGTCACAAGCATAGGTCACAGTATTTCTTGGTCAAAAACAAAGCAAGACTCCTGTGAGTGTGAGAGGACGTACTTGGCGTTCCCAGTGCAAGTGTGTTCAGATCTCATCACTGATGAGGGGCTGAGAACCCACCAGGGGCTCCCATGGCCCTGCCCTCCTGCCTCGTGGTCTCCTCTGTACTGGCTGGAGGGCGTGGGGGCTCCCTGGTTGCAGGGCTTGCAGGCTCCCGGGGGCCAGCACTCTATACACCAAACCCATCCAACACCCGCAAAAGCAGCAGTTCTGGCACAGGGCTTACCCACTCATAGGAGAGCACCCAGCAGCCACGCGCGATGCCCAGCAGTACATTCAGGGTGCGCAGTGGCTTCCCAGCCAACACGTGAGTGGTAGTCTCACAGACCTCCGGTGCAAACGAAAAGCCTTTGAATTTATCCACCACCTGGATGACGACATTCCGTTTCCTGTCAGAGGAGGACACAAAATGAAGGTTTGCTGCATGTAGATCAAGGTGGTTACACCGAATAATAATGCGAAGATTAGGGAAGCTAAAATGGTAAGCCAGTTTTGGATATAGTGTTCACATTTTAATTTTTTTAAAAATTAGTGACATGAAATTTAGGGAAATAAAAAAAAATCTTCAGATCTCAGTTCCAATTCATCTATTTTAATGGCCCAGAAAACAGGCCCTGAAGCAATACGCAGTTTTCACAGGGTCACTGGGAGGGTGAGGGACAGAGCCAGCATCAGAAACAGCCAGACACCAGCCCAGGGCTATCCCCTCCACACCAATTACCCACTTGTTGGGCATGTGTGATCCCATGTAGGCACAGTCAGAACCAAATGCTTATTTTGAAAATATAACATTTTTAAAAAATTTTAAAAATTTTTTAGTTCTGGTTGAACATAATACCTTTATTTTTATGTGGTGCTGAGGATCGAACCCAGTACCTCACACATGCTAAGCGAGTGCTCTACCACTGTGTCACAACCCCAACAAAAATATAACATTTTTTTGAGTGCCAAATTCAGTTTTCCTCCTGAAAGAGGAAAAACCTGTTTTTATTGAGTCATCCTATCAAACAAAGCTTAAAGCAAGTTGGACAGAAGCACCTTGATTTCACAAAGTACTTGTTCATCACTGTCTTTCTCTTAATGCCTTACAAACTTTCTTTCTGAATGTTCTAACTTCCTCAGCAAATGACTCTCAGATCTCCCCTGTCTCACAATGACCTTCCCAAGACCTTCAGTTCTATGCGCCCTTCTCTCCCTCTCCCAGCAAGGCTTGGGAATCCTCAGGGAAATGCCAGGACCTGAAATGGCACCTGAGCTCCACTCGGCGGGTTAAGAAGTGAGCGTCTGTCCTCTGCACAGGGCTATTAGGGGACAGAGGCTGCTGTCTGTGCTGGCACAGCCTGTCTGTAACGCCCGCCTCCCCCACTGTGAGCGTGGCTGTTGATCTCAGGTGACTGATCACTGTCCGTCTCTAATGCTCAGGTGCTTCCCTGTGAGGCAAGGCTATGCTACCTTGGGCTCTGCAGGGTAGAAATGAGCGGATCAGGACCCAACCGACCCCACCTGCACCAGGAAGCTGTGGCCAAGTGTACGGTGAAAAACATTAAATTTAGAAAAAAATAAGGACAAATAAGACAAAAGAAACTAAAAGTAAAAAAATAAAGAAGTAACCCTTCTCAAGTAATCTAAAGAACTCTTCATTTCTACATATCTGATTTTCTCCAGTCCCAGTCTGGCAGCTACCAGCAGATGTGCAAATGAGTAAAAGTATCTTTTTAAGACCTGGATCGCCAACCTAGTAACAGATTGTCCAGGTCTTGTTCTTAAAGTACACAAGCATTCTAGGATTAAAATATATATATATATATATATGTGTGTAAAGAATATGGCCTAGGCCGGGCACGGTGGCGCACACCTGTAATCCCAGCACTTGGGAGGCTGAGGCAGGAGGATCGCAAGTTCAAAGCCAGCCTCAACAATGGCGAGGCACTTAGGAACTCAGTGAGACCCTGTCTCAAATACAGGAAAAAAAAAAAAAAAAAAAAGGCTGGGGATGTGGCCCAGTGGTCGAGTGCTTCTGAGTTCAGTCCTCGGTACAAAAAAAAAAAAAAAAAAAAAGAATATGGCCTAAACGAAAGTTTTCTTTTTAAATTCTTTAATGAGAAAATCAATTGATGAACATTTTTTAAATCTAGGAACAAATATGGACTTTAAAACATTATGCCCATATTCAATATTACCTCTGTATCAGATTGTTTAATGTTTAATATATTTCATAATACATTTACAAAAATTAAAAGCGAGCTTCCCTCTACATAATGACCAGTTTTTAAAGTATCAATCCTTTCATTTCCAGGCCACAGGCAGGAAAAGGAGCCTGCTACAGAAAGTGTTGTACACATGTGCTCTTCTGCAGTGAATTTTTCAGTGAAATGCCCAATGTTTTGGTGAATGTCTTAAAACCTCAGAACCTATGATTGATATAAAAAACACTGCTTTCCCCTCTAAAAAGGAATTCAACAATCTGTCCCATGGAATATGGCACTGTATTTTTGTTGGATGTTCTTTGCTGCGCTAATTGTTTAAGGGAGATGATAAGCATAGGCCAGCAAGCCATTAACCCTTGGGCAAGATGTAAAGATAGCTGCTGGATACGGATGTGGAAAGGTTCTACCCAGGGCCCTGGAGACCTTTCAGGAGAGTGTTGTGGCTGGTGTTGCTCCATTCACGGAACCTGCATGGGGTTGGAGGGCAGGCAACGCCATCAGGAACTCAGCAGGCCCAGGGAGCAGAAAGGACAGGCCACCTCCCCACGCTGCCTGGACATCCCCTGAGCTCTCAGCACTGAACGGCTCCCCTTCAGCCACAGTTTTAGTTTTCGATGATTTTCTAACTCACATATTAATTACATCCAATAGAAGTGACACAGCACAGACCTGTAACTGCCTAAAAGCACACAGAACTACAGTATGCAAGGAGAAGGACTAAACTTTACACTGAACAGAAAGTCATGAAAAGAACAAGGACTTACTCGGATGGCATGCTCGTCATGACTAATGTTCTTGTTGGCTAGAGATTTCAAAAGAGAAGGAACAAAAGACAGTAAGAAAAACATTTTTCTCATAGAAATAAACTTTTATACGTTTTTTGAAAAGTTACATCACTTAAAAGCAAACATTAAAACATATATCAAACAAAAAAATACCTCAATATTCCTGGGAAAAGCAGCCCATACGATAGAAATTTAGATACTATTCCAAAACTGATCCCCAAATAATCCACACAAGAAGTCAAAGAGCAGACGTCCACGCACTGGCTGGAGGGCCTGACCACGCAGACATGCAGACCTGCACGTCACGGGTGAGAACTTCAAGAATGGCCTTTGCAGGCTTCCCCTGAGTCCTGAGGCCCCCAGGTGACCACACATGCATTGCAGTGAGGTATGTGCCTGCATGTCCCCACAGAAAAGCATGGGCCTTGCTTACAGTGCTGGCATCTGCTACTGATGGAGATGTGCATGCTTTCTTAAAAGACTTTAAATACTTCACTCAGTAAAAATGCACACTTACTGTAAAAAAGCTCAAATGCTATAGAAAATCATCAAATATGAATCCTCTATAACTGTACCAGCCATAAATTCTTTTTTTAAAAAAACAATTTGTTGATCTATTGAACCAAAAGCATATTCTCTGGGAGTGTACCAGTGTGTATATTTTGATTTCAGTTTCTGTTGTGTATGGTTCACTGTTGGGGACGTTAAACAGCACGCCGGTAGAAACTCTGGCTTTCTCCCACTTCCTGGTATGAGAACTTGGCTTGGCCAAGGGGCGTTCCCCTGACAGAAGATGAGAACTGAAACCACCCCAAGGATAGGCCAATGGCTCCACCAATGGCATCTGCCCATACTCCTTATGTGTCCCTATGATCTTTCTGCTGATGGGCCCATGTCCTCTATAAGACTGTCCAACTTCCTCAATAAACCGAGTTCGTGCCTTGACCGTTCTCCCTGGTATGTCCCTGATTGTCCTCCATCGTGAGGGCTGGCGTGGGCCTCCAGCTGGCCCCTACCATTCCCGAGTTCGCCTCCGCTGGGGTGTGTTCCCCCCAGTCTTCTCCACCAGCCAGAAGAGCCTATCCCGGGTCAGGGGGTTAGCTAAAAACCCCAGCAACTCAAAGAAACCCCAACAGTTCACTACTAACAAAAGCACAACTGATTTTTGTGCGTCGATTTTATATCCTTCAACTATGCTGAACTCATTTATTACTGCATTTTACGGCTGTTTACACCTGAATACATATTACCACGGTTCTGTGGTGCACACGCCGTGCCTCCTGTGTGGCCAGCTGTGTGGCATGACCCTTAACCAGGCACTGCACGTCACTTGTGTCCTGAACGGCTAGAGTGCAGCACATGAGGACAGAGGCCTTCGCAGGACCGTAGGCTGACCGACACAGCAGGCCTGGAGGGCCATGATATCTGGGAGGCAGAGGAAGAAAAGCATGGGGGGAGCAGGAACCAAAACAATACTCAACAGAAGGACCCCGAGGGACTGGCAACTGCTGCCCGTCTCTCCACCAGCCCTCCAGAATATTCCGTGGTCAGCTCTTCTGTATTTCACACCACATGTGGAACCCCACATGCAGCCCCCTGGGTCAGGGGGAGACGAGGCCTTTCCTGGGCATTTTAAATTATCAAACCCCACTAGCCGACACCCAGGCTGCTCTTCAGCGCCATCCAGGCAGGCATCAAAGCTGCACCATGACGGACCAGCCCAAAATGGTTCTGTGGAACCGTCCAAAAGAAACCTGTGGTGTTCCACATGTGGGCGATGCTCATCTCAAGGACACCAGGAATGGGACACAGAGAAGGGAACTCTCCACGACTGGAGCGGAGCAGTGCGAGGCCTCCTCCCCATGCTCCACCCCCGACCATGCCATGGCCCTCTGGCTCTCACACCAGCTCCCTCCTGCTGCGGCCCTCTGGCTCTCACACCAGCTCCCTCCTGCTGTGGCCCTCTGGCTCTCACACCTGCTCCCTCCTGCTGTGGCCCTCTGGTTCTCACACCAGCTCCCTCCTGCTGCGGCCCTCTGGCTCTCACACCTGCTCCCTCCTGCCGCGGCCCTCTGGTTCTCACACCTGCTCCCTCCTGCTGTGGCCCTCTGGCTCTCACACCTGCTCCCTCCTGCTGTGGCCCTCTGGCTCTCACACCAGCTCCCTCCTGCCGCGGCCCTCTGGTTCTCACACCTGCTCCCTCCTGCCGTGGCCCTCTGGCTCTCACACCTGCTCCCTCCTGCCGTGGCCCTCTGGCTCTCACACCAGCTCCCTCTTGGTGGCCCTCTGGCTCTCACACCAGCTCCCTCCTGCTGTGGCCCTCTGGCTCTCACACCTGCTCCCTCCTGCTGCGGCCCTCTGGTTCTCACACCTGCTCCCTCCTGCCGCGGCCCTCTGGCTCTCACACCAGCTCCCTCCTGCTGCGGCCCCTCTGGTTCTCACACCTGCTCCCTCCTGCCGTGGCCCTCTGGTTCTCACACCTGCTCCCTCCTGCCGCGGCCCTCTGGTTCTCACACCTGCTCCCTCCTGCCGTGGCCCTCTGGTTCTCACACCTGCTCCCTCCTGCCGTGGCCCTCTGGTTCTCACACCAGCTCCCTCCTGCCGCGGCCCTCTGGTTCTCACACCTGCTCCCTCCTGCTGCGGCCCTCTGGCTCTCACACCTGCTCCCTCCTGCTGCGGCCCTCTGGTTCTCACACCTGCTCCCTCCTGCCGTGGCCCTCTGGCTCTCACACCAGCTCCCTCCTGCTGCGGCCCTCTGGTTCTCACACCTGCTCCCTCCTGCCGCGGCCCTCTGGTTCTCACACCTGCTCCCTCCTGCCGCGGCCCTCTGGTTCTCACACCTGCTCCCTCCTGCTGTGGCCCTCTGGCTCTCACACCTGCTCCCTCCTGCTGTGGCCCTCTGGCTCTCACACCAGCTCCCTCCTGCCGCGGCCCTCTGGTTCTCACACCAGCTCCCTCCTGCTGTGGCCCTCTGGCTCTCACACCTGCTCCCTCTCTTGGTGGCCCTCTGGTTCTCACACCTGCTCCCTCTTGGTGGCCCTCTGGTTCTCACACCTGCTCCCTCTTGGTGGCCCTCTGGTTCTCACACCTGCTCCCTCCTGCCGTGGCCCTCTGGCTCTCACACCAGCTCCCTCCTGCTGTGGCCCTCTGGCTCTCACACCAGCTCCCTCTTGGTGGCCCTCTGGTTCTCACACCTGCTCCCTCTTGGTGGCCCTCTGGTTCTCACACCTGCTCCCTCTTGGTGGCCCTCTGGCTCTCACACCAGCTCCCTCCTGCTGTGGCCCTCTGGCTCTCACACCTGCTCCCTCCTGCTGTGGCCCTCTGGCTCTCACACCTGCTCCCTCCTGCTGTGGCCCTCTGGCTCTCACACCAGCTCCCTCTTGGTGGCCCTCTGGTTCTCACACCTGCTCCCTCTTGGTGGCCCTCTGGTTCTCACACCTGCTCCCTCTTGGTGGCCCTCTGGTTCTCACACCTGCTCCCTCTTGGTGGCCCTCTGGCTCTCACACCAGCTTCCTCCTGCTGTGGCCCTCTGGCTCTCACACCTGCTCCCTCCTGCTGTGGCCCTCTGGCTCTCACACCTGCTCCCTCCTGCTGTGGCCCTCTGGCTCTCACACCAGCTCCCTCTTGGTGGCCCTCTGGTTCTCACACCTGCTCCCTCTTGGTGGCCCTCTGGTTCTCACACCTGCTCCCTCTTGGTGGCCCTCTGGCTCTCACACCAGCTCCCTCCTGCTGTGGCCCTCTGGCTCTCACACCTGCTCCCTCCTGCTGTGGCCCTCTGGCTCTCACACCAGCTCCCTCTTGGTGGCCCTCTGGTTCTCACACCTGCTCCCTCTTGGTGGCCCTCTGGCTCTCACACCTGCTCCCTCTTGGTGGCCCTCTGGCTCTCACACCTGCTCCCTCCTGCTGTGGCCCTCTGGCTCTCACACCTGCTCCCTCCTGCTGTGGCCCTCTGGCTCTCACACCAGCTCCCTCTTGGTGGCCCTCTGGCTCTCACACCAGCTCCCTCTTGGTGGCCCTCTGGTTCTCACACCTGCTCCCTCTTGGTGGCCCTCTGGTTCTCACACCAGCTCCCTCTTGGTGGCCCTCTGGTTCTCACACCAGCTCCCTCTTGGTGGCCCTCTGGTTCTCACACCAGCTCCCTCTTGGTGGCTCTCTGGTTCTCACACCTGCTCCCTCTTGGTGGCCCTCTGGTTCACATACCAGCTGCAGCAGCGCCTGGCTGGCATTCCCAGCGTCACAATCCCAGCATAGTCCTATTCCCTGCGCTCCGGACCCTAGCATTCCCCCTTCCTGGCACGTGCCCCCGGAGGTCTAATAAGGATCTCAAATCTAACGCATCCAAAATAAACCTCTGCTCTCACCAGGTGATTAGGCAAGAAAAAGAAACCAATGAGATCCAGAAGGAGGAGGAGATTAATTCATATGCAGAAATCCCAGAAAATACCTGATAATTAACAATTCAACAAGTTGTAGTGTTGCCGCCTTAAGCGATGGCCGCTTGGAGCAACAAAGCCGCAGGAAGAAGTTCAGAGGCAAACTGGAAACAAACAGCTTTTTATTCTGATAACTTTTCTCTCTGGCTCTAACAATGACTAACACGCGCCACACACACCACCAAAATGGCGCTGACCCGATCTCAATCTCGGCTCAAGTCACTCGAGATCCCGGACCAAGTCCCGCGAGATCCCGGGGCCAAGTCCCGTGAGACTACGGAAGGCGACAATGCCCAAATCTCCATGGCCCATAGTCAACCGCAATTTAAGCCATCTCCCCAAACAAGGCTCCTACATTGTAGAATATAAAAATCAACCCACAAAAGTTATATTAGTATAAATGAGTAATAAACAATTCAAAGAGGAAATTAAGAAAACAGGTCCATTTAAACCATCAAAAGAATACAATACTTGGGAATAAATTTAACCAAGGTACAAAACTTGTGCCTTGAAAATAAAGAATATATTGCTGAAGCACAGTGAAGTCGACCCAAGTATAGAAACCCATTCCATGTTCACGTGAGAGAGGACACAATACTCTTAAGACAGCAGCACAACCCAGAGCCACCTACAGAGGCAACATGATGCCTGTCAAAATCCCAATGGTTTTTCATTCTGCTTTTGCAGAAATGGAAAAAGGCATCCCCCAAACTCCCATGGGATTCCAGAGGTCCTACACAGCAACAGGAGTCCTGAACAGCAGAGGTGGAGGACCCACAATTCCAAGTCTAAAAACATACTACAAAGCAACATAATTGAACTACACGGTGCAAGCGAAAGGACAGGTAAGCAATCTGGAAATACAATGCCTGCATCTGGGTCAGCGGATTCTTTTTGCAAGGACACGAGTGGGTGAAGACAGTGTCTTCAACAAATGGTGCCAGGAATACTGGACATCCACCCAGAAAAGGGTAAAGCTGCACCTTCACCTTACACCGTGTATAAAAATCAGCTTAAGAGACAAAATACCTACATACGTGTAAGAATGAAAACAATTAAATTCTCAGAAGAAAAAGCAGGAAAATCTTCATGGTGTTAGACCTGACAATGGTCCCTTAAATATGGGACCAAAACCTCAGGCAGAGAAGAGAAGAACTGGGCTTTCTAAAACCAAACAGGCCACGCAGGAAAGAACACCATCAGCAGAGGGAAAGGACCACCCAGGAGGGGAAAGAACTCCGCCAGCCACCACACACCTGATGCGTGTTGGCTACATGGAATGTATAAAAAAGAAAAAAAAACTCCACCTTGATAAAAAAGACCAAAGCCGTAATTTAAAAAGTGGGCAGAGAGGACGATCACACGGGCACTGGAACACACCTCAGTGACAGCAGCCTCAAGCCCACTAGGTCGGCTCTCAACACCACACCCACAAGCAGAATGGAAGAGGAGCAGCAGGAAGGAAGCAGGTCATGAAGCCTTCTGTGTCGCCAGGAGAACGTCAGGGGCGCAGCCCCCGTGGCAGAGTCTCACCGTCCAAAACGGTGAACAGGAACGGCCATGGGAGCAGCGGCTCTGCTCCTGGGTGTTGGACAGAGAGAACGGGAACAGCACCTCCATCAGAACGACAGTGGTGGCAGCCCAAGGCTGGAACACAGGCTTCCTCTGATTCATGGTGCTGTGACATCAGGCCAGGTACATTCTGAAGAAGAGAAATTTGTTCTACACGATTCTGGAGACTAGGAAGACTAGAACGGGGACACCAGCATCTGGAGGGGTCTTGTGGTGTCCCACGGCAGAAGGCTCACTGCTATAGCAGAAGCGCTCTAGTGACGAACACACTCATCCTCCAGAATGTCCCATCTCACACTGGGTATTGGGGATGGAGTCCCCAGCACATGAACTCTGGGACAGAGTCACAGCTGGGCACAACCCTGCACCCTTCAACAGATGAAGAACAAAAGCTGGCAAACACACAACAGAAAACCACCCAGCCTCAGGTAGCAAAGGCGCTCCAGCTTGAGCTCCAACACAATGCACCTTGAAAACCTGCTGAGAAAAGCCAGGCAAAAGGACAGCACATCTGGGTCCCCTGTCATGAGCTCCAGAGATCAGGCACTGGCTCAGGCAGAATGCACTGCTGCATTCCAACACCGGGGACAGGCCCTGGAGGACGGCAAACACTTGTCAGGTATTTATCGTAAATGCATCAACGAAAAATGGGAGATGAAAGTCGATTTCCGCAGATCAATGCGTGTATTTCATATTACCTATCAATCTTTAATGTCTTAACTATTAACATCATTCAAACAAAGAGACCACAATCGAGACCTCCATCAGGGTTGGGGTAAAGGACAGCCTGAAAAATTCCAAGTCAACCAGAGCATGGTAGCACATCCCAGGAAGAGCAACCATCTCTGCAAGAAAACCCCAAACCCTAAATGGAAAGAAAAAATATACAAAGGGCAAGAAAATGATCATTTAAAAAAAAAAAAAAAAAAAAAAAAGAATACTGTTCTTCCGCATCTCTCTGGCTTGTAGATGACTAAAGAACGATCTGGAAGACCCAAGGTTCTTTCATCAGGCCAGCTATAAGACCCGAGAGGCAAATGTCCCACAGAGTGTGGTGCACGCCCCCTTAGAGTGTGCCAAGAGATGGCACTTGCCAAGGCTGTTGACAAATGGCCTGGCCTGTGTGCCAGTGAGTAAAAAGAGCAACCTACAGTAAGAGCATGTGGATCTGCTTCCCTGAGGGTCTGAGCAAGGGATGGGAAAAGGTATCCAAAATGATTCTTTTGACTAATCAAGGAAGCTCCTAAGAACACAACAGCTATTGATGTCTGCAACTAGGTGGAAACAAACTGAAAGATGGGAAGCTTGGTAGATGGAGACGCGGAGAGGTATACGATAAATGCAGCCCAGCAAGGAACTGAACAGGCCCTTTAGAGGAAGAAATATGAATGGTCAACAAATATATGAAAAAATGTCCAACAAGCCGGGCGCGGTGGCGCACGCCTGTAATCCCAGCACTTTGGGAGGCTGAGGCAGGAGGATCGCCAGTTCAAAGCCAGCCTCAGCAATGGCGAGGCACTTAGTAACTCAGTGAGACCCTGTCTCTAATAAAAATACAAAAAGGGCCGGGGATGTGGCCCAGTGGTCGAGTGCCCCTGAGTTCAATCCCTGGTACCAAAAAAAAAAAAAAAAAAAAAAAAAAGTCCAACATCTCTAGCATTACAGAAATGCAAATTAAAACTACACTGAGATTCCATCTCATTCCAGTTAGAATGGCAACTATCAAGAATACAAGTAATAACAAATGTTGGCAAGGATGTGGGGAAAAAGGAATACTCATACATTGCTGGTGGGACCGCAAATTGGTGCAACCGCTCTGGAAAGCAGTATGGAGATTCCTCAGAAAACTTGGAATGGAATCTCCATTTGACCCAGTTATCGCACTCCTCGGTTTGTACCCCAAGGATTCAAAAATCAGCATACTATAGTGACACAGCCACATCAATGTTTATAGCAGCTCAGTTCACAATAGCTTAGCTACAGAACCTAGGTGCCCTTCAACAGATGAATGGAAAAAACTGTAGTGTATATACACAATAGAATATTACTCAGCCTTAATGAAGAATGAAATTATGACATTTGCCAGTAAATGGATGGAAGTAGAGATTATCATACTAAGTGAAATAAGCCAATCCCCAAAAACCAAAGGCTAAATGTTCTGATATGCAGATACTAACAATTAAGTGTGGGGGTGGGGTGGGATGAGGTGAGAACAGAAGTTCACTGGATTAGACAAAGGGGAATGAAGGAAAGGGAGGGGGGATGGGAACGGGAAAGAGAACAAATTGGACATAACTTTCCCATGTTCGTATATGAATACATGACCAGTGTAACTCCACATCACAAACAACCACAATAGAAAGTTATACTCCATCTACATTTGTCAAAATACACTCTACTGTCATGTATAACTAAAAAGAACAAATTAAAAAAAGCTATGAAATCAGCGCTGGGGGTAGGAGGGACTGGAATACAGCACTGCTCACCACACACACTTCAGGTATAGGATTCCCTGTCACTAATTCTGATCTACTTACAACTCTAAGTAGAAAACTCCTAGTAGTGCAAATAATTCTCTTTAGCATTTCTGTCACGTGTCTGTTCTTTTGACTCTCCTTTGACAGAACACGACAGTTTTGATTTGCTTGTAAGTTAATTAAATGAAATCCTTATTACATTCACTTTAATCAGGAAGTCACTCTGAGTCTTCAAGGTGTCCCCCAGGGCTGACGCAAAGCAGAGCTCTGCAGGAAGGAGGAGCTCAGGCATGGCTTTCACTGCCTGCAGAGGTGAACCCCAGTGGTGGCAGAACTGTGGACTCTGTTTTTCTACCTTCCCTACTTTAACTTTCCTTTCTGCTAGCTTCTAGCTTTGCTTTGTTCCCTCCGTTGATAAATCATGGAGAAAGTGACATGTGGAAACTGGCTTGTACAGTGTGATTGTTTGGGTGTTCCACACAATTAAAGCATCACAGAAATCTATTCTCCTTGGTGGCAGAAACAGTGAAGAATCTAATTGTATTTTTTTGCAAAATTAAATTTGTCCCAAGGCTGCCTCTGTACCTGGAGTCCACACGTGATGGACTAGATGAAAGCCTAACTCGGGGTCCACTTTTGTAATAGAGAGGCGAGTTCCAGCCCAGCAGTGGCTGGCCACGTTTCAGTCGCTGTCCGTGGGCAGTCAGGGCTTGTGCCCGGTGAGGGACATGCTCTGTCCCTAAGTGCCATCTGCCCTGTTGTGGAGCGAAACTCCTGGTTCCAAGGGCTGTCCAACCAGCAAACCGTTCTTTGTTCAAACTTTGTCATAATTTGTCAAAAGCTTTAGTGACAAGAACTAGAGAGTGAGCTCGGGGCAGAGCACTGCCCAGCCTCCAGGAGGCCCTGGGTTTAATCCAGAGTACCACATTTAAAAAAGAAAACCTTAATTTCAACAGTTTGGAGTAAAATGGAATTCAAAGTAGCTTCTGCTGCCAGCAGCTGCACTGAGCCAGCAGGTGAAGCACCTTCAGGGCCTGTGAACCCTCCAGCAACTGTGGTGCTGGTCCTCTTGGCTTCCAGCCCCACGTGCTGTGTTTTAAGTTTTAGGAGTCCGTGAGAGCAATGTTTGGACTGCACAGAGCTCAGGACTGGACCCTGCTGGAGGCCATAGATGTGGGTCAGTCAGGCATCAGACTGGCTTGGGTAGGTGAACCCATATGAGTCCAGGGAGTCTAGGTGCCTCCACCTTGGAATAGTTAAAAAAAAAAAAAAAATAGGCGAACCCTCCCCAATAACATAAGAGCCACAATGACCACATGCAGCAGATTTACCCTAAACACAGAACTGCTCAACTATAGGGTGCTCTGGAGGGAGAGAAACCCTGAAGGTCTCAGAAACAATAGGAGACATTTTTGATTGACGTGTAAAGGCTTCTAAAAGACTAGCTGAAAGGCTTGAACAGCTGATTGACTTGAGACTGAGCCTGACTCCGACTGTATTTTAAGCTTCAGGAGACAGAATGGCCATTATCAAGAATACAAGCAACAATAAATGTTGGGAAGGATGTAGGGGAAAAGGTACACTCATACACTGCTGGCGGTACTGCAAATTGGTGCAACCACTCTAAAAAGCAGTATGGAGATTCCTCAGTAAACTTGGATTGGCACACACCATTTGACCCAATTATCCCATTCCTCAGTTTATACCCAAAGGACTTAAAATCCGCATACTACAGTCATGAAGCCACATCAATGTTTATAGCAGCTCAATTCACAATAGCTAAGCTATAGGAACCAACCTAGGTGCCCCTCAACATACGCATGGATAAAGTAAGATGGTGTACATTTACAATGAAGTATTACTCAGCCATGAGAACAAAATTATGGCATTTACTGGTAAATGGATGGAGCTGGAGAATATCAAGCTAAGTGAATAAGCCAATCTTTAAGAACCAAAGCCCAAATGTTTTTTCTGATACATGGATGCTAATTCACAATGGGGTGGGGGTTGGGGGGGCTAGGGAAGAAGAGAGGTACTTTGGACTAGACAGAAGGGACTACAGGGAGGGTAGTGTATATATGCTTACATGACCTGTGTAACTCTACGTCATGTACAACCAGAAGAATGGGAAGTTATACTCCATTTCTGTATAAGTGTCAAAGTGCATTCTACTGTCATATATAACTAATCAGAACAAATAAAGAGCTCAGGGGTGGCTGGGAGGGTGCTCTGCCTGCCGCACTACAGATCAGGCTCCACAGTCCAGCTGAAAGCAGGCTGGGCTGGAAAGTGTCCTTTCCTTTTCTCTACCAAAAAAAAAAAAAAAAAAAAAATACGGGACCATAAGTGGTAGATGGCTTCAGCTAAGGCTCATGCTCTAGCATCAACAAACAGACAAATAATAATAATAATCATAGCAATTGCGGGGCTGATGAAGATACGCTAGCTCCCACATTCTACTTCTAGGGACTTGCTCTTGGCTGCTCTGGGCACCAGTCATATGGAATTAAAACCAGCTTACAAATTGGCCAAAGAGTCCAAGATTTTTCCCCAAATAGCACCCCCTCAGATGAGTAGAAGGTATGCTGATAACACACGCGTTGAACACAAAGACGTTTAATGGAACATTCTGCAGCTTTAAATCCCCTTTCCACACATGCTGGGGGCTTGTGTATGGTATGAACAAAAACAATGTACTGATCTTTTTCCTGACTTTGCTATTACAGAAGGCTTGATTATGAAGGCAGCTGGTAGTGTTGTTTCTTTATTTCTGCTATCATATACATTAAAGAAATTCATCAAGGGAAAGAAACGTGTTAATGGAAAGAGCTAACAGATAGCAGATGACAGCCTTGAGCTTCCAAGAATCTCTCCTGATTCTTCTGCCAGTATCTGGGGTACTGGGATGTAAGTCACCAGGTTAACAACATAACGGGACAGCTCTTTAAACCAGACCATTCTCAGCAAACCATGGTCCACAACTGCCATCACACTCTGGCAGGGGTTGGGTCTGGAACGTCCCCGGAAGGCTCCAGTGTTGAAGGCTGGTCCCCAGGGCAGCAGTGATCAGAGATGGCTCTTGGGAAACTGGATCATGAGCGCTGACCTCATCAGGGGATTGATCTGAGGGCTTCACAGCCAAGCAGGGTAGAAACTGTAGGTGGGAGCTAGTTAAAGGAGCGAATCCTTGGGCACCCCCCCCCCCACCCTTGGCCACCTGAGGTGAGCAGCTCTGCTCTGCAAGCCCTCCCCACCATGTTTCTGCCTTGCAACAGGCCCAAAGCAATGGAGGCAGCTGACCTCGGACTAAAACCTCTGAAACCATGAGCCAAAACAAATTCTTTTTTTTCCTCCTCAGGTATTTTGTCAGCAATGAAAAGCAGACAAACAGTCCCAACAGACTAACTAGATTAGAGCACTCTTAAACATCTTTTTGCCTGGTTTGGTTCTTAGGGACTCCTGGTAAGGACTATATTCTAATCTTTTGAGCCTCCCGACAAAATGATGGGCTACATCCTCCCAAGTCTTAAGTGTTTGAATGCCGCCATCCATGAGTGTTGAGTGGTCTCACTTTGACCATATTGGTAAGAACATAAAGAATTATACACAGCCGGGCGCGGTGGCGCACGCTTGTAATCCCAGCACTTGGGAGGCCGAGGCAGGAGGATCGCGAGTTTAAAGCCAACGTCATCCGTAGTGAGGTACTTAGCAACTCAGTGAGACCCTGTCTCTAATAAGATACAAAAAAGGGCTGGGGATGTGGCCCAGTGGTGGAGTGCCCCTGAGTTTAATCCCCGGTACCAAAAAAAAAAAAAAAAAAAAAAAAAAAAGAATTATACACAACTGATGTGACACTGACTCACGAGTTCCATGTGGAGATCAAATAAATCTCTTACAGTGGCAGGCAGTGGAATCCATGCTCAAAGTTTTGGTCAATCAAAATTGAGAGGCTGAATGCCTGTAACTCAAGACGGTTATCACTACTGGAAACCCAAAAACATCACAATCTCAAGAATATGCAGAATACAGAGATTAAAAAAAACAAAACACCCTGCTGCCAGTAGTAGAGAGAGCAAGCCCGGCTCAGGGAGGCTTGCAGCTCCTGTGTGGGTTCACACTCGACAGCCAACCTGGTCTTCATCTCAAGGTCTTGTCTAAGAGATGTCATACTAGATCACTCCCAGAGCACCACAGGGTTAATAATTCAACAAATGCTGTTGTCGGTCTTGACAACAGCAGTTCTGTAAATCATAATCTTCATCATACGTAATTACATGGGAATATGAGCCATTTTTTTATTGCTGTAATTTATATAAGCTTTTCTTTGTCATATTTCAATGACAGTGACAAAGAAGCTTAGAAATTTACTCTAATAAGGGTAACCTGGCCCTCTCACTTCCAGTGCAATCTACAATGTAAGATGATAGTATTAATGCACAAATATAAATCAGTAAATTTCATGGGAATTGACCAAAATGACAAGCTAACATGAAGATCAACAAATTAAGTGTTTTGAAAATTTGATAGATCTTTACATTTGGGTCTTGGATGGGTATAGTATGTATTCCCATTTTGTTGAAAGTTGATTCTCTGCGACAAAGTTGAAGTGTACCTGAGCCCTATGCCCCTATAAAAGAACAATGGTCAAGGAACCTCCCTGGTCTGTCTTCTGAGAAAAGGCTAATCCAAGGGACTCCTCTGCTCTTGCAGAATCCAAGACGACACCCACCTCCACTCCTGGTCAGTGACTAGATGACCACAGCTGTTGTCTCCCATACAGCGTAAGACTCACTAGTGATGCCCCATCTGCCTGCTCCCCAGAGCCCCCCTTCCTTTCCTCTGGAACATCCCCACTGCAGTAGTTTGAACAGTATGACCTTAACAGGTGCATTTACCTTTCCCACTTTGGCTACTCTGGCTGGGGTCTTAGTTCCTGGCCCAGGAAAAGAGGACCCTAGGGGTGACCTGTGTGCCTCACTCCCAACTGGAGATCCAGGGACTTATGGCAGAGTCCAGCTCCTGATATTGGCCTCTAGACTTGTCAGTTGGGAGCATGATAAAAAAATGTTCAAAATCAAATTCTTATTCCTTGTGCCAGCTTCTTTTGGCTTCATGGTCTGACCATTTGGTGATATCTATAGATAGATAATAGTTTAGAGAGATCTTGTCTTTGTTGGTGAAAACACAGAATCCGATTCATGAGACTTGTCAGTTTCTTTACTTTTCTGCATTAAGCTCAAAACAACTAAGAATTTCATGCCACCAGGAAGCAGAACACTGACGCTTTTTTTTTTTTTTTTAATGCTCATACCTGATCCTGACTGAAATGTTAGAACTGAAGCTATAAACTCTGTTTATATGCCTGTACTACAAAGAAGCCATTGTAAAGAACACATAAGTTCAATTTTCTCATACACAAGCTGGGCTCAATCACCTTTGACAGTTTCCAGGTCTAAACCTACCTCCTTCAGGTCTCCAGATGTTTGCCTTGTATAACCACCACCTCCTAGCTCTGAGCAAGGTTCATGCACATTTCTCAACTTTTAGTTTCTGAAAGCAACTGAGGATGTCAAGTTTTAAGGAACAAACAAACTTTTTACCTGCCCAGCATCTCTGCTGACCCTCTTGGGGTCACAGCACTAGCACATGTAATTTCTGACCTCCCAGTGACACTGGAGGGAGTAGAAGGCCAAGATCATGGACAGCTGTGCCAGTGGAGAGACCAGCACCACTCCAGGAGACAGCTGGAAATGTTGACTAGTCCCACTGACACACCTCCTTGGACTGTGCAGCTAAACCACAATGACCTGTTAGTTACAGCCTGGTGCCGCGGAGCTTGTACCAGCTTGCTGTAAACCCACCAGGGAATGCCCCATGGTAATTCTGTTTGGGTAACACCCTGGACCCTGATCAAGGCACTGGCCCTTGGTGTATCCCTCTCTACCCTATTCTTCAATCCTTCTTCACCTGATCTGGGGATGGGAGGACTGCCCTCTTGATCTGCAGCAAACTCTGCTTAGGAAGTACAGGTAATAGTCTTTGACCTCATTTCCTTATCGTGGTGGTATGCTGAAGTTACCATCCATCTGAAAAGCAAGGGCTACTATCCCTGGCCAGACTCCCCTGGGACATCAAGGAGCACTCAAGGGTGCACACCAGGGTCCAGAGATGCCAGGCAAGAATAAAAAGGACACAGGTCAGACAGGAGCACAGGGGTGAGGGGCCAGACGGGGGGGGGGAATGTCAGACAGGAGCAGGGGGGGGGTGTCAGGCGGGGGGGGGGGGGGGGGGGGGGGTCAGGCAGGAGCACCAGGGGATCAGGCAGGAGCACCCAGGCGTGGGCCAGGAGAAACAAGGGTCCTGTGTAGGGACCGCAGCCACGGGTCAGCGCACTAGGCACTGGCTGTCCACCTGGCAGAAGCAGCGCCCACGAGAGGCCCCTGAAGTACCCAGGTCCGGTTCCCAGCGCTCCTGTCAGGGAAGGCACCAGCAGCTCTGGCACTGGAATCCCAGTTCAGGCAGGGGCTCACATAGCCCTCGCTCCACCCTGACCACCTCAGCCCCAGGCTGCTAATGGCCCGTCCCGCCCCTCAGCCCTCCACCTTCTTCAGGCCTAGCTTCGCCCTCTGACGTCCTCAGAGGCTACTCACCATGGTCCGGCTGCCTGTGAGGGCCAAGTGTCCTCGCCCCGGGCGTTGCTCCCTGCAGGCACAGTCACCACCCCCATCGGAATAAAGTCGGCCCTCGGCTGTGCAGCGCGCTGCTCCCGCACGTCTGCGTCAGGCGCCCCCAGTGGCACGGCGCGCTCTGCCTCCTCACGTACCGCACGTCTGCGTCAAGCGCCCCCCAGTGGCACGGCGCGCTCTGCCTCCTCACGTACATCAGGCGCCCCCCCCAGCAACACGGTGCGCTCTGCCTCTGTAGGAGCCGCACGTCTGCGTCAGGCGCCCCCCAGCGGCATGGTGCACTCTGCCTCCTCCAGTACCACAGGTCTGCGTCAGGCGCCCCCCAGCGGCATGGTGCACTCTGCCTCCTCACGTACCGCACGTCTGCGTCAGGCGCCCCCCAGTGGCATGGTGCGCTCTGCCTCCTCCCGTACCACAGGTCTGCGTCAGGCGCCCCCCAGCGGCATGGTGCACTCTGCCTCCTCCCGTACCACAGGTCTGCGTCAGGCGCCCCCCCCCCCCCCCCCCCAGTGGCATGGTGCACCCCCCAGTGGCATGGTGCGCTCTGCCTCCTCACGTACCGCACGTCTGCGTCAGGCGCCCCCCAGCGGCATGGTGCACTCTGCCTCCTCACGTACATCAGGCGTCGCCCCCCAGCAACACGGTGCGCTCTGCCTCTGTAGGAGCCGCACGTCTGCGTCAGGCGCCCCCCCAGCGGCATGGTGCACTCTGCCTCCTCCCGTACCACAGGTCTGCGTCAGGCCCCCCCAGCGGCATGGTGCACTCTGCCTCCTCACGTACCGCACGTCTGCGTCAGGCGCCCCCCCAGTGGCATGGTGCGCTCTGCCTCCTCACGTACCGCACGTCTGCGTCAGGCGCCCCCCAGCGGCATGGTGCACTCTGCCTCCTCCCGTACCACAGGTCTGCGTCAGGCGCCCCCCAGCGGCATGGTGCACTCTGCCTCCTCCCCGTACCACAGGTCTGCGTCAGGCGCCCCCCCAGTGGCATGGTGCGCTCTGCCTCCTCACGTACCGCACGTCTGCGTCAGGCGCCCCCCCAGCGGCACGGTGTGCTCTGCCTCCTCAAGTACCGCACGTGTGCGTAAGGCGCCCCCTAGCCACGCAGTGTGCTCTGCCTCTGTAGGAGCCGCACGTCTGCGTCAGGCGCCCCCCAGCGGCATGGTGCGCTCTGCCTCCTCACCGTACTGCACGTCTGCGTCAGGCGCCCCTAGCCACGCAGTGTGCTCTGCCTCTGTAGGAGCCGCACATCTGCGTCAGGCGCCCACAGTGGCATGGGCGAGCTCACATACCGCACGTCTGCGTCAGGCGCCCCCCCTAGCCACACAGTGTGCTCCGTCCCTGTAGGAGCCGCACGTCTGCGTCAGGCGCCCCCAGCGGCACGGCGCACGTCTGCGTCAGGCGCCCCCTAGCCACACAGTGTGCTCCGTCCCTGTAGGAGCCGCACGTCTGCGTCAGGCGCCCCCAGCCGCACGGCGCACGTCTGCGTCAGGCGCCCCCTAGCCACACAGTGTGCTCCGTCCCTGTAGGAGCCGCACGTCTGCGTCAGGCGCCCCCAGCGGCACGGCGCACGTCTGCGTCAGGCGCCCCCTAGCCACGCAGTGTGCTCCGTCCCTGTAGGAGCCGCACGTCTGCGTCAGGCGCCCCCTAGCCACGCAGTGTGCTCCGTCCCTGTAGGAGCCGCACGTCTGCGTCAGGCGCCCCCAGCGGCACGGCGCGCTCTGCCTCCTCACGTACCGCGCGTCGCGCTCTGCCCTGTATGCGCAGCATGTCTGTTTTACACACCGGGAAGAAAGGCTTGCTAAAGGCTGTGAATACCAAGACAGGACTTGCCCATCAGGCCTTTCACTAAAATCTTATAAAGCTATGCGGTAGGACAAATAACTTTCAAAGCGTTTGATTTTCAAACTTCAAGTTCACCTTTGTTCGGTTTCTAATAAAAATTGGTGAAGGGGAGGAAGCCCTGGCATAACCAGGGGAGACGGACTCAGGTCCGCCTTGAGACGGGGCACTGGCCCCAGACACGACCCACTCAGGGCCGACACGCTTGTGAGCCAGAGCAATGCACCAAGCATAGGACCAGGTCAGCAACACCAAGGTAGTCGGGTCATCCCTGCCCTCGAGAGGCCCCTAGGATTCCGAGGACCTCCACAAGCATTTTCAAGCAATTACAATCCAATCAAATTATAGCTATGATCAGATGCGAGCATAGTCCAGACAAAGGAGAGAAAACTGCCCAAGTGGAGACACCGCCAGCCAAATCCTTAAAGAGACAAGCGACAAGCTCAGGCTTCAAGGAGGAAAAGGAATGGGCAGATGGGGCAGGGTCTCCACTGCCCCTGAGACAGGACAGAAAGACCTGCAAAAGGCATGTGTGAAAAAGTGGCTCCGGGGAGCCTGAAGCAGAGCTCCTGGCTTCACCAAGATGTCACCTAGGTGGCACACATTATGAAAGCTCTCTTAGGGCAGCAAAGAACTGTCCCAAGAGGAGGTAAGGTGATGGATGTTGACTTCCACAAAAGCCTGGATGGGGAAGCATGGACGTGGCACCATGCCTATGAGGAGGAGAAGGGGATGCTGGACTCCAGATGGCGGGAGCGCCCAGGAGCAGTGGAGGTTCTGCACAGGTGGACATGGGTGACAGAGGGTGAGACAGAGAACATCTGGGAATAAGGACAGCTCACCGGTGAACACACTGAGCCTTCTGGACGGTCTACACCTGCCACACACAGGGGCTCTGGTCTGCCAGCCTGGCCAGGTGGGAGCAGAGGCAGGGGGTCATAAGGGTGAGGCCAGCCTGGGCAACTCAGGCAGACCCTGACTCAAAATAAAAATGGAGCCGGGCGCGGTGGCGCACGCGTGTAATCCCAGCACTTTGGGAGGCTGAGGCAGGAGGATCGCGAGTTCAAAGCCTGCCTCAGCAATGGCGAGGCACTTAGCAACTCCGTGAGACCCTGTCTCTAATAAAAACACAAAAAAGGGCTGGGGATGTGGCCCAGTGGTCCAGTGCCCCTGAGTTCAATCCCCGGTACCACACAAAAAGAATAAATAAATAAAAATAAAAATAATAAAAATGGGCTGAGATACGGCTCAGTAGTAGAGCACTCTGCTAACACATGTAAGGCCGGCCCTAGGTTCAACTCCCAGCAAGCACTGCAACTAGACAAAACACCTGTTTACTCCTGGTAGCATATAGCTGTGGAAGATTAAGCACTCACCCATGAACCCCTTTCACTACTTTTCAACGCTGGCAACACACTTTATAAAGAGCAGCAGTCCTCAAACTGTCGGTCTCTTGTGCGGAGAGTTGGAGAGAATCAGACAAATCACCTGGCAATGGATGAGTTCACAGAAGAGGGACCTTCCTAACGTACTAGGAGGGGGAGGAACGGTACCCCTGAATTCAGAGGCTGACAGCACTGCCATGGACATGCTCTTTTCCGGAACATCAAAGGTTGAGAACCATCTATCTGTACATGTGCCACCACTGACGGGGAGTAAAAGCCAAAGGGAAGGGTCCACCTGACTGTCCTGGCACAGGTGGCAGCAGGACACAGCTTGGGGGCCCACAGGCTTACATGTGTCATGGGCTTGCGGTATTCACCCACCACAACAAGAAACAAATGCATAAGCACAGATCTCAGAAATGGAAAAACACATCAAGACTGCACTAACAGACAGCCCAAGGAAAGCTGGAAACTTGAAGCTACTATTTGCAAATGCATTCATATAACGTTTATTTTCCACTCTTACTCTGGTCACATCTTTCCACTTTTTGAGGTATCTATTACAAAAAGAAAAACAAGCCTTTTATGTTTCTGACATTGTTATTCAATGGAAAAAGAAGAGGCAGGACTCTTCCCGGACAGGAAGGTGCTGGGCCATGCAGTGACACAACCTTATAGGCCAGTAGAGACCCCAACCAGAAGTCACTGGGCACCTGGAGCCCTACACTGGTTCCAGAAATGGGGGGGTGGGGGCAGGGGTTGAGGAAGGGAGGGGAGAGCATGACATTTGGGAAATGCAGCGGTTGATTTCTTTTACTAAGATCCAAGGTAAGTCAAATTAAACAAATGTACTTGTTTTATTAGCAATAAAAAAATTTTAAAAACAAAACATGTTTTGAATTCTTTTGGGTTTAGGTACCAGTGTTTGAGTAAACAGTGAAGCCACTTTTCCTTTAAAAAGAAATGAAGAAGACAGTCCACATGTGCAAAGATTAGTGTGATCTGTTCACTACTGATAAACTATTGATATATCCATGTAAATATACGAACACTATTAGAATCATAATTATCTGAATTTTGACTATAGAGAGAATTTAAAAGACCAAATCAAATATGACAAAAGATAAACTCTGGAGAAGTCCCTCACACCACTCCCTGTGGATATTCTTTGATCAGATTCCTGGAGGCCAAAGCCTCTGGAGGCCTTTGCCTGTGGGCCCCGGGGCCCCGTTCTTGTAACCAAGCAACTCATACACGTGTCCTTCAGGCTGTTGATCCCTGCCTTTAACTTGATGGATTTCATGCTCTACAAAGCTGAAAACTGGACCTAAGTTCTCTAACTTCCTTATATCAACGATTTCATAACTTTATTTTCCTTCCTTATATGAAATCTTTCTATTTAGAATTCCAGAGACTCCCAATACTCAGGTAACTTTTCCTAAAAAGCACAGCATCTTTTCTAAATGTTCTCAGCTATGATAACAGTGATCAACACAGCATCAGCGTCAGTTTTGAATGCCCACTGGCCTGGATAAAGGTGAATTTCTACAGTGAAAAGCAAACTGAGAAAGTGTACAACCAAGTAAGCCACCACTAATGATTGCTGGAGAACCACAGGCGTCACCTCTCACCAAGATGCTTCATCTAGCAAATGCAGCCTGGAAACCCAAGCCGCAGCCTGGGTCAACACGCACACCCTCTGTGGCTCAAGAGACAGGGAAATTGCGGCGACAAGGGTGGCACCCCTTCATTTTATGCCCCTTCTCCACCCAGAGAACTGGCCACAGGAGGGGGGAAGCGAGGAGGAGCCCGGAGGAGCCCAGAGGCCTCCTTGTCCCAGGAAAGGATGTGCCTAAGGAAGAACAATGTGTGGGACAAGGGCGGCATCAAGGGACTCTTATAGGCTAAACTTGGGGCTGTAGGGACACCCCTGCCCCACACAGTGAAAAGCATGTGGGCAGGGATTCTGCACTGTCAATCATTAGGTGTGGACTTAAAGCCTCGCTTGCTGGGAACCGTGGTACACGCCTGTAATCCCAGCAACCTGGGAGGCTGAGGCAGGAGGAGCTCAAGTTCTAGGCCAACCTCAGCAAACTAGTGAGCCCCTTTCTAAAAAATTAAAAATGAGAAGGTCTGGGGATACAACTCAGCAGTAGAGTGCCCCTGGGTTCCATCCCCAGTACTTAAATAAATTTAAGGCGGGCTCCACTTGCCTACCTTTATGTGTAGGGCAGAAAGACACCCCTTTCACTAAAACCCCAGACTTACCAAACCAACCTGGGCGTTTTGCAAATCTGTGGGGTTTTCTGGTTAGTGCTATTTGAGAGACACAACTGCCACCTACAAATCCCTCCAGGGTTACACCACGAATTCTACACTTAAAACTGCTTCTAACTCCCAGTTTCCTGCCCACAGTCCCTCCTGTAATTAAAATTCACCTAAGTAGAACTACATAGTAAAAACTATTTTTTAAAAAAGGCAAAAATCCCCAAGAATCAACAACTCTATAAACATTTTAACGAAAAGCAGAAGATAATTCTGCATAAAAATGAAACAGCATAACTTCAAAAACAAGTGTTTGAAATAGAAGATCATTGATAATGAAGATAAGGTTTTATGCCAAATTGACTTGACTGTATACAGTGTGATTGTACATGGTGTTTTCTTTAATGGATTCTCCATTGATACATGAACTAAGTCAAAACATATATCCCAAAACTCAAAAACATACGGCAAAATGCTACCTGAAATGCCTGTTTATTTTTCTAACAAATTCTGTAATAGTTTTAACCATTAACTCTATGTACCCTCTTTACTGTTGAATAATTCTGTTTTTATTCCTTTTTAAAAAATATCAATTATCCTCAAGTGGGGCTGGGGCCATAGCTTGGTGGCACAGCATTTGCCTAGCCTGTGTGAGGCACTGGGTTCGACCCTCAGCACCACATAAAGAATAAAGGGGGCTGGAATTGTGGCTCAGCGGCAGAGCGCTCGCCTTGCACGTGCACGGCCCGAGTTCGATCCTCAGCACCACGTAAACATAAATGCATTGTGTACAACTAAAGTAAATAAATAAATATTTAAAAAAAAGAATAAAGGTCCAGCCGGGCATGGTGGTGCACGCCTGTAATCCCAGTGATTGGGAGGCTGAGGCAGGAGGATCACGAGTTCAAAGCCAGCCTCAGCAATGGCGAGGCACTTAGCAACTCAGTGAGACCCTGTCTCTAATAAAATACAAAAAAGGGGGCTGGGGTTGTGGCTCAGCGGCAGAGCGCTCACCTAGCACGTGCGCGGCCCGGGTTGATCCTCAGCACCACGTAAACATAAATGCACTGCATTGTGTACAACTAAAGCAAATAAATAAATATTTTTAAAAAAATACAAAAAAAGGGGCTGGGGATGTGGCCCAGTGGTTGAGTGCCCCTGAGTTCAATCCCCGATACCAAAAAAAAATAAATAAATAAATAAAAATAAAGGTCCATCTACAATTAAAAAAAATGTTTTAAAGAATTATCCTGGAGAGCTGGGCGCAGTAGCACACGCTTGTAATCCTAGCACTTGGGAGGCTGAGGCAGGAGGATCGCAAGTTCAAAGCCAGCCTCAGCAATGGCGAGGCACTTTAGCAACTCAGTGAGACCCTGTCTCTAATAAAAACACAAAAAAGGGCTGGGGATGTGGCCCAGTGGTCCAGTGCCCCCGAGTTCAATCCCTAGTACCAAAAACAAAACAACAACAACAACAACAAAAAAATTATCCTGGAGTAATGTCCAACAACTATATTCCTAAATATTTAGAAAGCACTAACTTTTTAAAAGACCTAGTATTCAGAGACTTAAAGGCAAAGTAATTGAAACCCTGTGAAGGGGCGGGCGGGCAGGCAGTCACTGCCCGGGTTTCTTGGGACATCTCCCACCAAAAGGAGGTCTGGCTTCTGGGACAAAGGCACAGTGGTGACCCTCTGTGCAGACACACTGCCTCACGGGAGGGACTCGGACAGCGGCCTGTCTGCAGGCCTCCGCCCACCAGCTCCTCTCTGCTTCACTCATTCGGCTTTGACGCAGGTGCAAGCCATTCCAGGGGACACACCCAGCCACTTCTCCCCAGGACTCTCTCCAGAGGGGACACACTTTCCAGAACTCTCCTGGTGAGCCCTAAGACCTCCCTTCACATCTTACTAGACAGCAGCGACTCACGTTCCCAAACCAATTAAAGTCAAGAGGAACAGAACGCCTTCGATCAGCTTAGCCAAGTCTGGGTGGGGACAGTGGACGCGGGGGAGGTGGGACAGCACTGAAGGGCGAACACTCCCTCGCTAAAGAGCAGGTGTCTGCACCAAGCGGGCCCAGGGCTGAGCATTAATTTCCTCACCCAGTTCCTTCACTCCCAAAGAATACATTTTAATTTTTCTAAACACAAGGACTCAAGCTTACTCCACCAAGGTACTTGAGTTTCTTCTACATACCCCAAACTGATTAATCTGGTATTTCTGAAGCATATTACCACATTACACTATCATTTAGCAAATATCTGCCAAGTGGTACATTTAGTAAGCTGGACATTAGAAACCAGCAGCTACAAGTGTTTAGATTGGGCCTGTGCACTCTCCATCGCCCAGAGCATTGACAGCCTGCCAGTAGATCTTAGCCTCCCACAGCTCCCCTTTGCCCCGAAGGTCTTGCTCAGCAGGGAGGATACCACTAGTATGTGGCCCAAGATGACCACTGAGGGCCTAAGGAGATCCACCCCAACTGGCCCTCGCTTCCACCACCTCCATCCAAACACACTCGATGATTCCTGAACCACGCACTTCACAATGCTTGCAAACTCAGCCATTCAGTATCAGACATGGAAATAATGCTAAAAGATGGAGCTCTTTGAAAATTCTATTTAGTGTTTTCTATGCAAATATTTTCTTTCACACATAAAAAGGATTAAAAAAAAAATGCCAGTGGGAGTTGAAATCAACTGTGGCCATCAAGAGGCAGCTGGTTTTCCAATGGCTTCATAAAGTAACATCTGCTGCTCCTCCACCTGTCACAACCAGCACAGCCCACCTCTGCCAACTTTGGGTTGGCTGTGCCAAGAGAGGCTTATCAAAGTGATCACAGCCCAGTGAAAACCCATGCTGGGAATCAGAGCAGCTTTGGTCTCGGTAAGCTGTCCCAAGTGAAGGCCACTCCAAGCTCCTAGCCACTCGATAGGCCCCGTCACCCTGCGTGCAGCAGGAGGAGTGAACAACAGGAAATTATTCACATGGACAGTTATGAAATGTGTCGTCCACAAGGAGGTGTGGCGATTCCCCTCAACGTGTAATATCAAAACACTCATGCTGAATGTCCGAGAAAAAAATAATAAATATCACCCGTTGTTTGGATGGATCACTGTTACTGTAACTCAAAAATCAAATTTAAGATCAAAATTGCCCTCAAGAGTATATGCTCCCAGGCGAGGGTGCCATCTAAGGCTAAGGCCTAGGATCACGGCAAATTGGAAAACCACATCCATGAGATGTTACTGCCCCCAAGACAGCAATGAAATGTTCATTTGGGAGCTTTTCCTCAGAGCACAAGAAACAGCAGGCTGGAACCCAGGCCTTCTGCTCAGGAGTCAAGGCTGCAGACACAAGGCACCACAGTGCTCAGCCCCGGAGAGACCCTTCCTGCACTGACACAGGACCATCTCACACGTGGAAGACAAGCAGCCACCAGGAGATGAAGAACAAGGACGAGGACAGCACCGGTGATGGACAGGAGCACCAGCAACAGCTCCATGCAGCTGCTGCTGCGTTACGGATCTGAGTGCCTCCCTGTGGGCATCCCGTGTGCCTGGAAGCATTTGCTGCCACTTGGCAGTACATGACAGGAGGTGAGCAGGGCAGTCCACGTCACCACAGGCTCGGATTCCAGCCAGGTGCGAGTGTGAGCAGTCGCCGCAGCACATGCGCACTCTTGCTCCTCTGCCGTCTAACCTATGTCAGAAACTGTTAGAGACGTAGGCTTTCCACCTGGTGCGTAGCTCCTTTTAAAAAACAAACAAAACCACTGTCAAAATAAGTACACTGCCCTTGGTCCTCCATTTCTCCCCAGGCCTCGAAGATGATGAAAGCCATCTGTAAACATCTCGGGGCTCTCACCCACAGCTGGCCCTCTCATGGAATGATCCGGATTGGCAGAGATGGCTCGAGAATGAGACTTTAAAACCTAGCCACTAACAAAAAGCAACCCAGGTGATGACTTAGGGTAAAGATTCTGCTAAGGGGGCTGGGGTTGTGGCTCAGCAGTAGAGCGTTCGCCTAGCACGTGCGCGACCCGGGTTCGATCCTCAGCACCACGTAAACATAAATGCATTGCATTGTGTACAACTAAAACAAATAAATAAATATTAAAAAAAAAAAAAAAGGATTCTGCTAAGGGTAATGACCTGTTCTACATCAAACAAGCAACAAGAAGAGCAAACCCAAAAGTCGTAAAATAAAAAAACATTAGAGGAAAAACATTCATGTACTTTACCAGAGGGCCAGTATCAGTCCTACACTTAGCTTCTTCGGGGTCTACTATCTTTCTTTACCAGTGACCTACAAATTATAAGCAAGAGCATAGAGGTAATAAAATTGCTTAACTAGATCCCCAAAATAAAAATGGCTCAACAGGGCCAGGCTCAGTGGTGCACACCTGTAATCCCAGTGGTTTGGGAGGCCGAGGCAGGAGGATCACAAGTTCAAGGCCAGCTTCAGCAACTTAGCAAGGCACTAAGAACTTGGCAAGATCCCATCTCTTAAAAAAAAAGGGCTTAAAAGGGCTAGGGATGTAGTTCAGTGGTTAAGCACACCTGGGTTCAATCCCTAGTACAAAAAACAAAAACAAACCGGGGCGTGGTGGCGCACGCCTGTAATCCTAGCACTTGGGAGGCTGAGGCAGGAGGATCACGAGTTCAAAGCTAGCCTCAGCAATGGCAAGGCACTTAGCAACTCAGTGAGACCCTGTCTCTAATAAAATACAAAAAAAGGGCTGGGGATATGGCCCAGTGGTCAAGTACCCCTGAGTTCAATCCCCAGTACCAAAAAAAAAAAAACCTCAACCAATTTGGGAAGTCTTATTTTCCCACTGACTTATACAGTGACTTCTCCCAGTAACAGTGCATATTGAATCAAAAATGTTCTAACAGAAGTTATAACTCAGATTTTTAAATTCTTCATCGAATAGTAATACTTTTGCTCTATAAAAGAAATTAAATTCATCTCAAATGTCTTTTGCAAACAAGGACTAGAAAGTTCACCTTTTATAATCCATTCTCTTGACTTGGTCTTTCATTGCTCTTTTCTCAGAAGGGTCTATACCAGAAACACTGCTTGCAGGAGTCATCTTTTTAATGAAATGTAATGGTGGACTATAGTCCTGAACAACCTCTTCACTGTGATCAATTGGAAAAGCTGGCCAGAGTGTAAACACACACACATACACACCCAGCTACCTGAAGACGCTGCCCGGCGAGTCAGGCGATGAACAAGGAAGAATAAATCGCAAGGGACATCCAGACTCAGGGACAGAGGCCCAACTTCAAATCATCTCAACTCCTGACCGGAGATAAACCAAAAGATAACCAGGCACTTGAGCTATGGAACACATGACTGAAAACTAAGAGAAACAACAGACAATAAAAAACAAAGGGGAGACAGAAAATGGACTTATCAGGCAGATTTCAAACTACATGCACTGCACATGCTCAAAAACGTAAAACAAGGTTAATAATTTCAGCAGAGAATTATGAGTGACAGAATCAAATAAAATTTCAAGGACAAAAGAATGAAATGTGGAAACTCAATGGGTATTAGCACCAGTGTAGACAGGTGAAGAGTAAAAGATGAAATGGGAAAGAAGTCAACAAAACCCACCCAGAATGAAATAAGAGATGGAAGAGGAAAACTGCACAGGAAATCGTGACATAGGGCCGCAGAAGCAAAGGCTGACACATGTGACTGCATTCCCAGCAATGGAGACATGGGAACAAGGGAAGAAGTAATAGCTGGAATTTTCCAGAACAGATCAAAGACAGGAAGGCCAGTTACCCTCAAGAAAGTTAACAACCACAGCGAAGCTAGAGAACCATCAGGCGCAGTGTGCCTGGGCCGACTCCGGCACCTCTCTCCCTGCAGGTTCTGACACCCATTCCCAGGCCACCCTCCGCCAGCAGGTGCTACAGCATCCACAGGCCCCAGGGTTCCCCCATCTTCCTGACCTGCCTATCCCTACCCTGAACCTTCCTATTACACAGAATTTAGGATAACCCGCTCCTACTGAGCTGCTCTGCAGGGCAGCCACGGCAAGACTTTACCTGAATGCACAACCCCAAGCTTCAGATTAAAAAAAAAAGAAGAAGAAAGAAAGATCATCAGGCCACAAGACACAACCAAATTTCAAACAGTTTCATAATTTCAGAAACAGCAGGTAAGCCAGCTCTCAGGTGAAGACACTGAAGCCAGAATTGGGATTGTCCCTCCCTACAGGGAGCTGATAACGCCCCCTTCCTGCAGGGGTCACTCTTCCTCAGCCCCTCCAGCCCACCTGTTTCCCACCTTTTGGGCACCTCACCCAGCATTTCCTAGGAAGGAGAAAGATAAGGGGAAGAGAGTAGGAGAACAAAGGAAGCCTAGGACATATAAAAAGGCAAAACACCCTCACTTCATGGGATACCAGGATACCAGCTATGGCCCCCTTCTCCCTCCCGGGAGAAGTCTATGTGACCCCTTTTAAAATAAACCCTGCTTCATTCGCTTGCCTCCCCGTGCTTCTCTAATGTTATACTTCACCATGTGAGGGAGCAGGACTCCTCATGGTAACCAGTGGTATCAACTAAGAGGCCACCCCGTACCCTAGGGCAGGTCCTTTAGGAATTAGCCGTTGGAAGAGCTGGCCATGAACTTTTCTTAACGTTAAAATTCAATTACAACGTTTTTTTGTTTGTCTTTTAAAGAAAACAAGTCTGGTGCTTGATAAAATCTAATCCCTTAATACATAGTTACACATAAAAATATGACTGTTACAATGCCTCAAATTTCAGCCTAACACAGATTAGCTTGACAATCTAACAAGGAACAAAATCAAGCAGAGAAGACCTCCGTTTCCACAGGTCACGAGGGAATGACAGATACCAAGGACCCTCGAGACCTGAAAGCCACAGGTCAGAAACTTGTCTTTAATTCACCAGTCAAATCCCCATGGGGTTCTGTAGAAGACTTTTAATACGAGGAAACTAGACTTAAAAAGTGTTTTTGTTGACTGTTGGTCACAATGTAAGATGCTGACATAAATGCCTCTCTCACTCCACATTAGGAGGTCTCAAAGCTACAACATTCTGGTGCTTCAACGCTTAAACTTGCATGTTAAAACACACGTGTCCTTCTTCCTGATGACCTGCGACACAATAAACCCTGACCATTTACCTCTGCACTGCTCTCTGGGCTCGCACTCAGTCATCGCCGGCCTTGCATTTGGTGCTCTCTGAGATGCCCCTGTAGCTCTAACTCAGGGTTCTCTGTGACGCCTCCCGGGACTCATAAAAATGAGGCTGAGAGTTTCAGGCCAAAGCTGTCTGGGTTCTCGCCTCGTCTAGGAAATACTCGCTGACATTACAGAAGGCAACGTGGGCACAGCCCACTCAGCCCCAGAGACCTCCAGCGTTTTCAGCAGCAGGGGACTCGCTGGCAGAGTGACAGGCCCAGCTTGTCCATCAATGCAACTCTGTCCTGAATGAGACCCCAGCTGTCAGTTTCATGTCCAGATCTTTCCAACATTCACCCACAATCAACTTTTTCAGTGAACATAAATTGCAGACTGGTTTCCTCCATCCAAGGTGGAACATTACAATGTAGCAGCACTTGAAAGTTTAAATTAGCATCCTCCCCCCCCCCCCCCCCACACACACACACACTGACCACCTTTCGGCCTTTCTTGCCTTCCTTTGATTCTTCAGGAGGCTGGACGCAGTCCTGAGAGCCTTCACGAGAGCCACCTGGAGCAGCCTGCCTTGTGGCACCTAAAACCCAAGTGGACCAAAGGTTAGTCAGAGCCTAGGTAGAATGAGTACTACAGCAGCTTCCGCAAACCCACAAGGAATCCCTTCCATACACAGTGGTGATGGGAAACCGCGGGCCCTCTGTGTCAGCATGCACACGTCTTGCTCAGTCCCCAAAGGAATCTAAGAATCGAGGCATACTTACGCATGCATTGTCTTGCATTATCAAATGGACAAATATGACGCTACATTGTAACCAAATGGGCAGAATTGTCCCTGACCCTCGAGTTAAGTGAATTGCTTGGGATGTTTACATGGAGCCAACTTCCAGTTACAATGTAGCATCACATTTGTCCATTTGTTAATTGAAGACCACGGACACCTGTGCCTTATGCACTCTATAAAATTCAATTCTTAGACTTTTAAACAATCATCAAAACCCAGCTCCTTGGGAAAAGTGGTTCTAGGTGAGAGGCTGGAAGTAATCTCAGGGTTGGGGTGAGTTTCTCCAGAACAAAGTCTACAGCGCAAAGCTCCAGGTTTCAATCTGCAGATGACAGCTGGGTGCGCTCGCCCATGATACCCACCTTAGGCCAACATCTTGCCACAAAGACACATGAGCTAAGACACCAGCGAGTGCACTGTGGTTCTGGTAGGTGCTGCACTGAGTGGAGTCCTCCGAAACCCATGATGAAGCGGGCCATGTTGGGGTGCACCCGCCTCCTGCTGCTGCCCTACGTGGAGCTCCATCCTCCTCTCTGCACCCTAAGTTGCCCACTTGGTGAATAAAGTTGGATTTTTAAGGAGGACATATTGGGACTATATTGTGACCCTTGTTAAGTTGGCACGATGGGCTTGTGGGGCCACAGTCCCAGCCCTAGTCAGGTGAGGGTCAGCCTAACTGCACATCCTGCTCGTTCACTGATGTTTATCAACACCAATGACGAGGGGCTCCCACTGGAGAGACAAATGACAAGATATTGTCCCAACAGGAAAGGAAATGCATACGATGCAAAAAGTATCAATACTCTCATGTCGCTCAAGAAAGTCTAGACATTTATACCTGATTATATCATAGTGTCCTAAGTTCGGAGAGTCCAATATGAAAACTCTTTTCAAAAACAGCTCTAAGTGAAAAACACAGGACAACGACGATGAAGATTTTCCTGAGTTCAAACTAGTTGTTATTTGCAACCCTGGTCCTATAATCTCAGGGTCAGGTTCTGAGTCAGAAACCAACATTCTTTGCCTATGATCTCCTACACCTGGTCCCTCTGGAGAGGCCAACCACTGTGATGCCCTATCCCCTGTGCAGGCTAGTGTCCCCAAGCCCTGCTCAGCCCCAGGTGACTGCCCCATAAGCAAGGACCTCAGCCAGCCAAGCTAGCAGATGGAAGAGAGCAGGTGGGCGAGGCTGTGTAAAAGGGCTTCACGCAGTTTCTCCCAAGATCTAGCCGAGTTTCTTACTGTGGCTCGCTCCAGTGACTTTCAACAATCTTGTTTAAATGCTGAGAACTCCTTGGCCCTGTGGTGGGATCTGGATGGAATCTGCCCTTCATCCTTAAGATCTAAGACTAAAAACTAGTAGACTAGAATCAGTATTAATTGTAACCACTACTCATTTTCATGTTAAAATATATTTAAAGCAAGAGTATAGAAAAATTAAACAACAGGACCAAAGACAATTTGGGGATGCAAGCTCTCATTATGAATCATGGCCAAGTCTGCAGCTTCCTGGTTTGTTCACAAAAGGCCAGAGCAGCCACTTGTCTTAGTTCTTGCCTAACAATGACAGGTGGCAACGCATTCCGCAGGCAAAAAGCTCTGGGCAGTGCATCACAGCCACCTCCTCGACACCACGACCAACGATGATGGCGCATTTTCACAATTCCACAGATCTTGCAGTCACAAGATGATGGAGGTAAATGACTTCTTGGTCATTTGAAACATCCTGCCTATTCACCAGCGATTCACTGACGTCTTCTCTACAGATTCGATCAGGAGGCTGAAAGCAGCTGGGGGTGCTGGGGCTCTGGGTGCTGGGGCTCTGGGTCCACCTCCTGCTGCAGGCCAGGAGGCAGGTCCACCTGCCACCTCTGGTGCCCACCTGCTTCTCCCGAGTGCTCTTGTACCATGGTTGTCCCCAGGCTTCTTCCCAAGATGACTTCAACACTCTTCACCCCCTTAAAGCTGGCCTTACCAAAGAGTCCCAATTCTATGTCCCTTGTCCAGACCTCCCAGGTAGGGTACGAATGGACATATCCAGTGAGTTAGTGGACATCTATTTTGACAGTCTCAGAAACTAATACGCCATGCCCAGTCTCACCCTCGACTGCTCTTCCTCTGGCAAAGCCTGGTTTGATGGATGTATTAATCAGCTCAGGCTCCCATGACCCAACACCACAGACCAAGTGACCTGAGCAACAAATAGATTTTTTCAGTCCTAGAGACTGGGGAGTTGGAGATCTGCACGACAGGACCAGGTTCTGGTGCAGGCTCTTCCTGGCTTGCAGAAGCCACCTCCACAGGGTACAGAGGAGCAAGCCTCAGGGGTCTCTCATTCTTTGTGTAGAGGCAGTAACGGGCCTAGCCTCATGGCCGCCTCTAAGCCTGACCATCTCCCAAAGTCCAGACTCCAAATGCCAGCACATTCAGGGGCAGGGCTCCAACACACGAGTTTTCAGGGGTCACAGTTCAGTGCATAGGATTTTCTTATCAAATCCCCACTCCTCATGCTAGCTTTTTTTCCTTTTTCTTTTTTTATTTATAATAGTAGGATGTACTACAATTAATAATGCACATATATAGCACCTTTTTACATACAACTGTTTGTATACAAAGTATATAAGTACCATTCAGATCTTCATGTTAGCTTCTTTACACAGTGAATCAATGTCTAAGTTCTCATTATAGAATAACCAGATTCAGAGATAAAAAATTTCGTCACTGCAGAATTTTTATCATGCTGTATTATCTGAAATTTCACCATTTAAAAGTTTAACAACATCATAATAGCCACACCAAGGAAAGGTAGCAAATGGTCATTCACCTCTCAGGTGAATTAAATCGCCATCTCTGGGTCTCAACGCGCATAAGCAAGGTTAAGAAAAAGTTAAAGCCGGGCGCGGTGGCGCACGCCTATAATCCCAGCACTTGGGAGGCTGAGGCAGGAGGATCACGAGTTCAAAGCCAGCCTCGGCAATGGCGAGGCACTTAGCAACTCAGTGAGACCCTGTCTCTAATAAAATACAAAAAAAGGGCTGGGGATGTGGCCCAGTGGTCGAGTGCCCCTGAGTTCAATCCCCGGTACCAAAAAAAAAAAAAAGAAAAGAAAAAATTGAGACTGAGGCTAGGCAGCATGAGGACAGGAGCGACTCAAGTCCAGGGAAAGATGGAGAGGGGAAAGGGTGTTGAGAAAGACAGAGGAAAGCAGCCAATGTTGAAGGTCTTCCCAGAAACACACACGCTCTCTTCAACGTCCACCTTCCTGCACGTCCCACATCCGGCTTCCAGGACAGGCATGCAGGTGAGCAACACGAGCATAGCTAACAAGTGACAGTCACATGTAGGAGCACCATGCAGAAGTCAAGGGACAAAAAGGGTTCTGAAGGTGACTTAAGAACCCAGGATTTGGGGGGCTGGGGTTGTAGCTCAGTGGTCAAGCACTTGCCTTGCACATGTGAGGCACTGGGTTCAATCCTCCGCACCATCTAAAAATATCTTTTAAAAAAACCTCAGGATTTTAATATGCAAATAAGCATAATACCATCTTAATATTACCCTAATGGGAACTTTTGTTTTAAAAAAATGGGAAGTTTTTTTTGAGTCCCCAAAATAAAATGACGAATTTAAAAACAAAGAATGCAAAAGTTTAAAATTGTGGAAAAAAAAAAACGACAACTACAGACGCTTGCCACCATTGGGATATGTGCACTTCATTCATAACACAAGCCAACCTCATCGGGGACTGTGCTCACTCTCAGCTGTGACAACTCAAGTTCACGCTCACTTTGGGGGGGGGGGGAATAATCTAATCATGGTCTTCAATGGATTGAGATAATTATAAAACAGAAACTTCCACTCAGACAGTTAAAATATGGGTTATATGTAAATGAGTTGGAACACTACATAATTTCCCTGTGGGGAGTTATCTCTCCTTTTGAATTCCCTGGCACGGGAAGGTGCTTATCTTGACTGTTTCCTACTTGCCTAGGCTCCCAAGGGAAGGGGTGGAGCTCTGTATTAACATTACCTGTGTCTCCCTGAACACCCTGCACATAGGAGATGCAAACGTCTGGCTGATGGAAACGAACAAGTCAACCAACCAGCTAAATGATCTGTGGCCTGCCTGCCTCCTGGCGGGCCTGCCTGTTTTAGCTGACACCATGCTGAGCTGTTCAGACTTAAGGCCCCAGGGAGCAGGGCAGACTGTGAGGAAGAGGGCTGAGAAACGCTCTCCTCGCCACACTTGTACATTATCTGAACTGTCCAGAAGTGCAATAATTACTCTTCCATTTAAAATACTTAAGGAATACATGTATGCCTGTTTTTTTTTTTTTTATACAATAATCTACACTTCTTGAATGAAGAAACACCGAAATGTACAAAACAGACTATCAAATGTGAATGCCTAAATGCCTATGATTGGTTGGGTTGGTTCTTAAAGCACATACAAAACACCTTAACTGAATTTTTAAAAAGGTATACATTGATGCTTTTAACGACTTTTAAAAAACCAGAATTCTCAAAACTTGCTCAATGCCACAAATCCCATGTAAAGTTACGATTCTCTGCCTTGAGATTATGCATTATACACGTACATGCCATTCACAATTACTGGAGCATTTCTGCTGCTAGTTCCAAGTTGTGATGTCAACAAACCCCAACTTGAACCCTACCCATCTCCTCTGGGCAGGCACTCCAACTCATCCAGCCCTTTTCCTTCAGAGCCAGGGTGGGACCCCATGGTCCTTCCAGGGCAGAGATATAGGTGGAGGTGCCGCCCACCTGAAGGCAGCACAGGCAGCCCTTGACACGCGTCAGACTGAACCAGCAAGGTGAAGCATCTCGCAACAGTGGCGGCACAGGCCACCAGACCACTCCACAGCATCAGTCACCACACTAGCAAACCACTCCAAGCCAGCTCTGAGAGTCCTTCAGCCCAGCACTGGGGGCTTTGCTGACTGCCACAGCGGGTGACAAATGAGCTGAACTTGGTGACATCACTAGCTGATCCATCAGCACAGTGGATGTCAGTTTTCTCGCTGGTAAAATTCCTGGGCTTACAAAAACGGATCGGTCTGAATGTCATGGGGCACACCCTACCCACGAGGGGCAGAGCGTGGAACCCAGAATGCGCTGCAGCGGGCATCCCTGAACGCCTCCTGGCACACAGCTGAAGACAGCTGGCAGCCTCAGCCAGAAAGATGAGACACGTGTGCCAAGAGTACTGGTCGACCTTTCAGATAAAGTATGGACAGTCAACCAGGGACAGACTGAGGACACACCTGCCCTCTAGTGGACCGACTCCTCGGCTTGTCAACAAATACCTGAATCAGCTTGTCTGAGACCTGGCGGACTGCTAGAAGGGTGGCTGACCATCAGCAAGCTCCAACAGCTTGCAACTACTAGCTATGAAAAAGAATCTGGCAGCGGACCTGAGAGTTGCTTGGAGAGCACACCTCTTCAAAACGCTGACTTGTAAGTCACAGCCCAGGAGAAATCTGCATCAGACCAGGGGGCAGGAGTGAAAAGAACTTGCTTCTGCTGGTGGCCACTCGGCACCCTTCTGCCCCCTTTATTACTGAGGCAAGTAGGAGCCCAGCTTGGCGGTTCAAACCAACATCAAGTGGTTCAAAAGCCGTGATCAGCACCAACGGGCAGGAGGGACGTTTCAATGGAGTTGGCTGATCTACAGGGTTCCCGTCGGGCCATCAGGGGCACAGTGGTGCACACCTGTCACCCCAGCTACTGTGAAGGCTGAGGCAGGACAACCAGGAGTTCCAGGCCAGCCTCAGCAACTCACTGAGACCTCATCTCAAAGGTAAGTTGAGGAAGTGGAATCTCCACGCCCATACGAGTTTGCCGTGGACATTTTCCCCGAGCTCAGACTACAGTTCCGGCAGTTTTTTGGACCTGGATGCTCTCCTTTCAAAATCCCTCCACCTGCGCGGCTCAGCTGCCTTCTAACTTCCAACTGGAAGTGACAACTCTGTAGTGTTAGGACATGCTGAAAGGCACGGCAAGGGGCAGCCTCAAATTTCACAATACCTTCTTGGCAGAAGACAGGCACCACAAAAACCATCTGCTGGTGGACTGGTAGCAGAATTTGACAAAACCTATTGTACAAAGGTCTTTCCCAAGGTGAAATGGGTAAAATCTTATTTAAAAAGTCTTATTATACATCAGCCTTAAACATTAACAAACATACCAATCATTTTGGTGAGAGGAACACTCAATTTGAGCCCTGGTATTATTCTCCCCACCAAAGAATTCTATTCTCAATAGCCCTACATCAAAATGAGTACTCAAGTTTGTTTCATTAAAACTGAAAATGTCTATCTACCTAAACTTACAAGCCTGGATTTGGCCCACATTAAAACTGAAAATGTCTATCTACCTAAGAACTTACAAGCCTGGATTTGGCCCACAAACAAACTCATTACAGAAAATTACTGACCCTTGATACAGATTTTAATTACAAAAAAAAAAGATGTACATCTATTGATACCAACATGGAAATATACCTGACACTTTAAGTTTAAAAGGCAGCAAATTTCAAGGCAACAGGATAATTCTGTGTATGCACAGGCATCCTGTTAATGTTTGTTCCTCTGCACACCCAGGTAGGTGTCCGTCTGAAGGACACTGTCACTAGTGACTGCCTCCAGCAGCAGGAAGCCAGTCTGCTCCCCACAGCAGACTGCGGGTTCACTGAGAACACATCTGATTACTCTCGTGCTCAGAGGAACCAGGGGACTATCGCACTGAAAAACCAATCCCAACTGCTGCAGGTCTTCCTGGGGACGCAGGCCCTGGAGTCTGGCCCTGTAGATTTCCTGATCTTGCTGGCCATCCTCCTCCAGCTCAGGGGCTCACTGCTGCTCTGGCCGCCCTCTCCTGCAAACCACTTGAGGACGTTCATACTGGCTGTCACCTTGGATCAAAACACGGTCCCGGTAACAGCCACGGGCCCCTTTTCACCTCCGCACTGATGACCTGTGCCACCTGAGAACGGCAGCCTTACCCAACAACCTTTACTACAACGTGGACAAACACGTGCATTGTTTACAAACTAAAATGTGGAAATGATTTCAACATTATCTTAAACACAAAATCAAGTCTTGTTTATTGGTGAAAGTCTTTGTAACTTGCTCTTGAACCCTTTCTCACACACAATGAGACATTGAAAATAGCAAAAAGCACAAGCGAACTGAAAGACTATTTCAGCATGAAAGATCTGGAGAGGCCTCGTCTAAGAGCGCAGTGTCCACGCAACTGAGGGCTTCACGGTTCTGCAACAGTAGATTTCCCAGGAGCTGGTGCCCGAGTCTCAGCGGCTGACGGCAGACACTTCAGACATCAATGAGTCAATTAGGCAAGTAAGAGGGTTGATTGGGCCACACAGCATGGAAGTCTCTTCTTGCCCTGAGATCGGATGATCTTCTCTCTTGAGGATGATGTGAAGAGAGGCACAAGACTCTAGAAGACGCCCTACAGCAGGGCACACAGACGGTTCCCATCCAAGTCAAAGGAGTCACACAGGGGCTGCCTGCACACGGAGCGATGGCCCACACCCACCCTCACCACAGTCTAATGTCTCCAAGTCCTAGGGAGGCAACCAGCGCTGGCCCCTCATCCCCTCCCACTTAAGCCAGGCACTCAGGGATGGGGACCCTCAGGCTCAGACCTGGGACAACAGCCACATCTGCCCCAAGGGCCACTCTACTCCGTCAACACTGGGATTTAAGGGGCTACACTGTTTGGAACCAGTGTTCTTCCACTTAATTCATGTGTGCATATCATTAAAAGATAAAACCTTTGAAATACACTAGATAAAAACAGAATAAGAGCAGAGGCTTAGGAACACGGTGTTCTGATCTACCAGGCAGTCCACCTGCAACCTACTTCACGCCCACTTTAGAGTCAACACGAGTCTACAATTGGAAAACACACACTAAGCTTAAGCTAGGATCTGTTGATATGTTAAGATAAAATAGCAAGGTTAAAATGTGGAAAATTATGTTCACATTTTTAGGGAGAATTCTGGGAAATTTATACTCAAGGAAAAGATATGCAATACTACTGGTTATTTCACCCCTGGTGACTTCTCCCCTCTTGAAAATGGTGGTCAAAAACCACTCGGAGCCGGGCGCGGTGGCGCACTCGCACACTAGAGGAGGATCGCGACTTCAAAGAGTCAGCAATGGCGAGGATCAACTCAGTCCCTGTCTCTAATAAAATACAAAAAAGGGCTTTGGCCCAGTGGTCTACCCAAATCCCCGGTTTCGGACCTAAAATGACTTAAGGTCAACTGATCTTAGCCCCAAGAATTCTTCAATTTTTATTCAAGTGCCAAATGTCTGTCACTACTACTTTTGCTGCAATTGCTAGAGTTCTATGTAGTCTATTATGCTGCTCAATAAATAAGCTGTCATAATGGTTATGATTTAAGCACAAACAGGAATAACATTACCTAAAGCTGCTTCAAAAATAAATGCTGGGGCTGGGACTGTGGCTCAGTGGTAGAGCGTTTGCCTAGCACATGCGAGGCCCTGGGTTCAATCCTCAGCACCACATAAAAATAAAGGTATTTTGTCCAACAACTAAAAAATATTAAAAAAAAAAAAAAAAAAAAAAAGAGTTTCCAAGTTGCCCCTTTCACACCTTCTTGCTGCATGACCAGCCCCCGGGGTGTGAGCCCGGATTTTCAAGTCCTGGTGTGCCACAGTGAACCTAACGGACAGGAAGGACAAGCCCTGCCCAGCCAACTACTCCCTCCAGGTCCTCCTGTCCCTTTCGCCTGTACCAGGGAGAAAGCTTGGGAGGAGTATCAGCGAGAGGTGACCGACAAGCCTGGGAATTCCACAGGGCAGCAGCATCCCTAAAGAGTATCGCTGGGAGGTATCAAACACATTCTTTAAAATCAGAAAAACAATTCAAATCATGAAGAATGTGGTAGGTTTTAAATGTGGACATTACAGACTCTCATAATATTAAGAAATTCACATACTTTGGCTACATCCTGTGTGTAAGTTTTCCTTTTCCTCTGTAGATTTCTCCATGTTATAATCAGCCCCCAAATTCAGTTTGCCACTGGCCGGGGCCTCGCCTCTGGAGTCCAGCACTGAGGGAGGGGAGCCTTCGTTCTGCCTGCTCTGTATACAAAGGGACCCTCCTGCGTCCTTCCTGCTTCCCTCGGGAGGACGGAGGTCACCCTCAGGTCCTTCCGCTGGGGCAGGGCTCACACCTGGGCGAGCCTCTGCAGCCTGCCCCGCACGCGGCTGGCCGTCCCCCACGGCAGGCGTCTCCCCCGCAGCCACGCAACTGGAATCTGGGTTCTGTTCACATCTCGCAGGCTTCTGAAGTCGGGAGCAAGCTTTTGCTGTTAAGGGAGTTGTAGGGGCTGATCTGGGGGTTTCACCCATGCAGGAAAAGTCAGCCATCTTTAATATATTTGTTCTCTTCCTCTTAGAAAGACTCCTGCAGCCGAGCTGGGCAGGGCTTGGTAGTGGAGATCGCCGCTCTAAATCCCTCTCCCGCAGGTTGGCAGGTGAGAAGTAGTCCTCGTAGGCCTCCTCGCCACCAGGAGTGGCGCGGGCAGGGCTGGTCAGGAGCAGCTCTAACCTGAGCTTTGGCCTGGGCGTGACAGGCTTCCCGCTGAGCCTCCTTTTCTTCAGCTGCTCTTCTGGAGGTGAACCTAAGCCCAGGGATGCTCGCTCTCTTTTCGCTGAGAAACTCCAGGGCCTTGAATGCACCAAAAGGCAAGTCTCTGCCGTAGACACTGGGGAAGGCCAGCGGTATTTCTCACCAACCTCCTCAGACACACCCTCGGCTGGCCTCTTGTCGGGGGTGACCACTCCTCCTATAGCGCCTTTCTGCCAATTCATCTCCTCCTCCTTTGAGAGATGACTCCTGGATGTCTGAGGGCTTGATGGAGGGAGGGGACGGGACAGTGCTGCAGAACAAGTGCTGTCTGTTTCTAACACACATGGGGACGTCCTTCCTGATTTGCTTCCCTGGTTTCCACATCCCGATTCTCCACGGAGAGCATCCAAAGGTGAGCCTAAACCACCGGCAAAGAATCCGTCTGAAAAAAATAAGATAAAGACTTAACTTTTTAAAAATGGCTTAAATTATTATGAAGTTCAGCCAGGTGTGGCGGTGCACACCTGTAACCCCAGCAACTCGGAGGCCAGGGCAGGAGGATTGCAAGTTCAAGGCCAGCCTCAGCAACTCAGTCTCCAAGTAAAGAGTCAAAAGGGCTGGGGCGGTGGCTCAGCAGTAGAGTGCCCTGGGTTCACTCAGATGAGGCGGAGCACAAGTTCCAGGAAACAGTCCCATTACCACAGCTTGCCTTGGCCTTTCTGCCTCCAGCAATGGCCTCGGATCATATTTGTATTCAAAAGAGCCACCAGGGAGACCGGGCTGCTGAGAGCAGAGAGCCATCTCCGAGAGCAATGCCGGGCTGCCGCATGCTCCCGCACACTCCGCACCCCTCCCCACTTCCCTCTCGCGGGACCTCTGGGTACGACACATCTTCAAAACCCCCCAAGTGGAGCCATGGCCATGGCCAGTCAGCCACGCTCGCCTGTGACACCCACGTGCACCACACAGGCCACGGTGACCTGCCCTGCTCACTGTGTCACAGACTGCTGGAGGACAGAGCGTGTAGCCCAGGGCTGGCTCCCCTAATGTATTTGTTCTTAGACTTCTGCAGCCAAGCTGGGCAGGGCTTGGCAGTGGGGATCCAGAGGCGGCTGCTCCGAAGCCCTCTCCCTCGGGCCGTCAGGTGAGAAACGGTCCTCGTAGGACGCCCCGCCATCAGGAGTGGCGGAGGAGGCCTGGCCACGAGCAGCAGCCGTGCTCTACCTGAGCTGTGGATGCATGCAGGCCCCCACTCTGGAGAACCTACACGTCTGGAAGCAACACAGGTTGCTGTAACTTTCTGAGACCACTCCCCCTCTACTTTTAAAAACCAAGTTCAGTGTTGGGTGCAGTGGCTTACACCTATAATCTAGCAACTCAGGAGGCTGAGGCAGGAGGATCGTGAGTTTGAGGTCAGTCTCAGCAACAGTGTGACCCGGTCTCAAAATCAGAGAAAATAAGGGGGGGGGGGGGCACCTGGGGATGTAGCTCAGTGGTAGAGCACCCCTAGGATCAATCTCTAGTGCCCCCCTCCACAGGAAGAACCAAAAGAACAACTTTCCTGGAAGCCGTAGGCCAGGGCCATGCTATGCCTGGGCCAACCTGTCTTCGAGGCAGAAGCTGGAAACAGAGGTCACTGGGTGCAGGAGCTGCATGTGCTCATCGCTTTCCACAAAGCCAACATGCAAACAGTGGCCGTCCAGAGAACACTCTGAACGAGACTCCCCGAGTCAGAAGCCCGGCTTTGCCACTCACAAACTGGGAAGCCCTGCACAAGCTGCTCGGCCTCCCTGCATGCTGGTTCCCTCCACAGAGCGGGCACGGTGCTGCCCTGACTGACAGGGCTGGTGGGAGCCTGGACCAGAGGCAGCAGGAAGACGGGAAGGGCAGCACCCGAGGGCGGTCATCTGTGATCCTTGCCACCACCATCCGTTTCCCACCCGGGGGAGACAAACCCAGGACTACGAAAAGGGGACTTAAGGTAACTGGGCAAATGACCCCGGCAAACACAGAAGGGATGACGGGAGAGACCCAGCAGCGAAGGCCCGAGCCTGCCGACAGCTCAGCACCGGGCCTTGCCACTGCCGCAGCCTCCCAGAAAAGGGGCCAGAACGTCTCAGGACGTTAACAGTTGTCGACCGCCATTGCTCAGGCCCTCTTGTGGGATGGACGAGAAGACTAGGAAATCCAACATGAGCAGAGGAAGCCACAGCCCTGAAAACCCACCATCCCGAGTGAACAAGGGCCCCATGTTAAAAATGACACGTATGCACACATGCTGACCCCACTCGACACGTCCACGTGTCCCCGAACAGTGAGAGAAACAACTCCTCAGCCGACTGCTCTCGGGTCTGTTTAAACAGTGTGTAGCTCAGATTGTGCAAGATCACAAGTTTTAAAAATGAGCAATTGATACTGCAGTAAAGAAACAAATGCACAAGAGAAAACCCACAGGAACCAAAAAGGAGATTTAATTTATGCACTTCTCAGGCCTTAATTTTATCAAAACACCAAACTGAGGGGGGGAAATTTATGAGCTCTAGTTTTACCTAACTGTTCTACTCGATGGAACTGTATGAAATTTGAAAAGGAAAATCATTTCTAAATCTTAACTATCATCACAAAGAAAATAATCTTACCTGAACACAAAATGTCAGGTGGGATGTTCAAAGATGCGTTGCACCCAGAGTTTCCTGGATTCTCACGAGACTGCTCAGTCTCCTGGGAAGCTGTCAACAAAACAAAACATTTCACTCGCCTCAACATCAGTATTTTCTAGCAGATACGAGGAAAGTTGACCATGTACTCGTACACGCCACACGCACATGAACTTGCTCCTCAGGCCCACTGTCCAGCCTGAATACCAAACAGTAAGCACAAAAATCCAAGTCAAAACTTTCACAGACGAGAATCACGAATAATCCACAGCAGTCACGTTATTTAAAAAGCATTAAATCACAGACTCATAAAGGCCACAAGGGACTGGGGACGTAGCTCAGTGTAAAGTGCTTGCTCAGCATGCCCGAGGCCCTGGGTGAGTCCCAGCACAGTAACAAACCTCAAAACCCCAGAGCTTAGATGAACTCTTAAAGAAAAACAAACCTAACTTGCTGAAGCTATCAGAACCTCAAGGAGGTGAGGGGAAGGTTCTGCTTTCCTACTTGAGGACCTCGGCCCTTTCAGCAGGAAGCTCACCACAGTCACTTCCCCAACCAGAGCAGCAGCTCTCAGAGAGCCTGGAGCTCCGGGGGCGGACACTCAGTAGTGTCTGGAGGAGGGAGATGACCAGGGGCCAGGGTTGCTGGTCAGTGCTGCGATTACAGGCATGCGCCACCACGCCTGGCCCAAAGACATTTTTTAAAGAGACTAAGGATACTTTCCTGCAAACACTGGATCAAACAAACGCAACAAGAACAAATACAGCCGGGCACAGTGATGCATCCTGTAATCCCAGTGGCTCAGTAGACTGAAGCAGGAGGGTCGCGAGTTCAAAGCCAGCCTCAGTAAATGGAAGGCGCTAAGCAACTCAGTGAGACCCTGTCTCTAATAAATACAAAATAGGGCTGGGATACAGCTCAGTAGTCAAATGCCCCAAAGTTCAATTCCTAGTACCAAAAAAATAAAAAATTTAAAAAAAAAAATCTAGATGGGGAAGATGAGCAGAGATGAAGTTCTCAGAGAATCTGATGGAACAATTGTGAAGAGAATAAATCCAGGGAAGGAAGGCGAGCCTGGAGACAAAGTTGTCCCCGTTGAGTGTTGAACCTTGCTAGACACAGGAGGCAGACAAACTCCACAAAGCAACAGACAAACCAAGACCAAGGCGAGCTGGCTTATTTATGTATGTGGCCACGTGTTCCAGCGGCCTGACAGCCCATCTGGGCCACAGCTCGCTCCTAACACAGCCCGACCGCCTCCTGGACAGGCTGCACGGCAGTCCAGGCCGTAGCCAGGAATGGTCATCAACCAAGTCCTGCCGATGGACTCAGGCAGGAATTGAGTCAGGTGGGACGGGCTGTCATGTCTGGGAAGGTGGTTGGAGCTTAGCAGGCTGGAGACAGATTGTGGAACGGAAAGGAGTCATCAAGGAAGGAAAACAGAAGGTGGGAACCTAGACTCTTAGGACACCACAGATGGTCACTCAAGCCCAATGGCCTACTTCTGACTTGATACAGAGTAATGTGACTCTAATCCAAGTCCCCAGTTTGTGTTTCTTTTTGTATTTTATGTAGCTAAAACTAGGCTCTTGGATACAGGTGCCGTTTTATATCATATACATTCAAGACAGATTAAAAGTCTGACCTTATAGAAAGCTCACACATCAGAGAAGTATAATAAGCAAATGGACATAAGGTTCAAAGGCAATTATGGATAACAATAAAACATTTTAGCAAATCAAAAAATCATATGAAGACATTCAACCTCACTAATAATCCAGAAGGGAACTAACAAAAATACAGTTGTTCAACCTTCAGACTGAAGAAGAAGGCCTAAAGGCTAGTAGTGCCAGTTTTCCAAGTATGGAGAAGGGGCATCACGGGTAAATAATGAAGGGTAAAGGGACCAAATGTTCTGAAGGGTAATTTCAATCTATCCAAGTTTTAAATCCCACCTTCATATTTTAGAAATACATGAAGTATACAGGAAAATAAAGGTTTGTGAGAGATGCAGGTAGGGGTTGTGACAATAAAAAGTGGAGGGATTAAGTATGTACCATGATCCAACTGCAGTAAAGACTAATCCACGCAGAAGCCAGCCTCTGTCATGTGAGCACGGATGAGCGATGGCGTGAAGATGACCTGGAAACACACCGACTCCAGAGACCCCTGCAGAGGAGCAGCACTGGAGGAAGAGGACTTTCACCCTTGGCCACAACATTCTGTTGGAACGCGCTCAACTGTCATCCAACCAGGTGAGAACGTTAGACGACGCTACAGAGGATTCTCAAACCTGGAGGATACTGTACGCCGAGTATATGTTTGTTTGTTTGTTTTTAAATATTTATTTATTTCCCTTAGTTGTACACAATGCAATGCATTTATGTTTATGTGGTGCTGAGGATCGAACCCAGGCTGCGTCTGTGTGAGGCAAGCGCTCTGACGCCGAGCCACAGCCCCAGCCCCGAGTATATGTTCTTAATGAAGCATAAGACTTTATGGAAAAAAATCTTTAAAAGATCTTCACGGAAATAGGTCAAACTGTTAGAAATCAGGAAAAGCTAAAAAAACACCTAGGTTAAAAACAACTTTCCACTGTGATCATTCACCTATCTGCATAAGTTTCATTTCATACGACCACTTACAGGTAGGGGAGAGATTCTCCCTCCTCTCCTTCAGCTCTTGCAGTCTCTTCTCCATTGTGCTGTGGTGGCCACTCATTTGGGTCCTGGGACTATACACCAATGAGCCATGAGATTCAAATAAGAGAACAGGTACATCATTATCTGAAAACAAAAATCAAAACGTGAGAGGTCAAGAGAGCACCTTCGTATTTCAACAACGTGACTCTTTTCAGGACTCCTGCCCCACAGGCTGCCTCTCCATCAGCCTCACCCCAGCACGGATGGGTGCCAGTGCAGCTGCTGGCATTGTGCTGGGCACAGCACCTGCCTGATCTCAGCAAACCTCCCTCAGACCCTGTGTCTTCACTTAAAGATGAGGAAATAACTCAGAATCACATGGCTATGAAGAGGCTGCAAAGCTGAAAGCAACCAAGTGCCTACACGTGGTTTTAGACCCAGGTTCCAGAGCCTGCTCCCAGGAACCCAGCTCACTAGCTCAACACAGCCACACCTGGCAGCAGGCCGTGGGTCCAGTGCTCGCAACTCTCAAAAAATACGGCATTTAAGATTTGCTTATTTCAGATAACAAGAACACGCCGGGCGCGGTGGCGCACGCCTGTAATCCCAGCACTTTGGGAGGCTGAGGCAGGAGGATTGCGAGTTCAAAGCCAGCCTCAGCAATGGCGAGGCACTTAGCAACTCAGTGAGACCCTGTCTCTAATAAAATACAAAAAAGGGCTGGAGATGTGGCCCAGTGGTCGAGTGCCGCTAAGTTCAATCCCTGGTACCAAAAAAAAAAAAAAAAAAAAAGAAACACGTAAACATAAAGAAACCAATGCAATTTGTTTCAGTGAGGCTTATCAAAGGTTGCTTTTCTTCTGTAATCATTCCCAAAGGGTCCACCAATCTGGTAAAGGATGGAGACTGTGCTGGCTCCACTGAGCCTCTGCTGGGCTCCCAGTCAGGCCCCCCATCAGCTCTGTGCTCCTTCCTAGCCTAAGGCCACTCGGTCTTCCTTACCCCCAGCCCTCAGGCCCACTGGGCAGGAGGTACGCACACAGGACCAGGGCTGCCGCCTGCGGCTGGGCTTACCTAGAGTCATCTTTTGCTTTTGTAGCTCTACAGTCATTTTCTCAAATTTCTTTTGAAGTCTTTTGTCATTTTCTAGCGTTTTAGGAATAAAATCTTTGGGCTGCATACACTTACGCTGTGGAAAAGGGACATAAAAATCAATACCATATTGCAATTGGTTTTAAGACAGAAAACACTCATTCCCATACATTTCTAATATCTTCTACATGTAATATTTTTTGCATACATGTAAATTGGTAATTTTAAAAAGGGGACAGAATTTGAGAGTTTAAGTGAAAGGCTGTGGACCATGCAGTGTCTCCTAGCTCTCAGCATTTTCCCTAGAACCAGCTTCTTTCCATTTTTTGCTCTTCCCGCAGCATTTTCCCTCCCCAAATCGTGACACAGTAATACAATACAAAATGATTATTTTATAGTTAATGAAGGAAAATGATTTAGTCTTGCTTTCTTGCCTCTAAGCCACAGTAACTCCATTCAGCCAGCAAAACCCAAATTCTAGCTATTCCCCAACACCCGAATTCCCCCTGTGGGGATCCAGAGCCTCAGCAACTTTCTGGCCTCTCTATCCTCGAATAGAAAGGAGATGTCCCTTTGAGACCACTTCAGCTCTGACTTCCCCGCCTTCTGTCCCTGGCTCGACCTCTCCACTCTTGAGCCCAGCACCACCACCACCAGCCAAGTTGCCCTCCTTCCTCCTCCCGCACCACCACCAGCCAAGTTGCCCTCCTTCCTCCTCCCCAGCACCACCACCAGCCAAGTTGCCCTCCTTCCTCCTCCCGCACCACCACCAGCCAAGTTGCCCTCCTTCCTCCTCCCGCCAAGTTGCCCTCCTTCCTCCTACCACCACCACCAGCCAAGTTGCCCTCCTTCCTCCTCCGGCACCACCAACAGCCAAGTTGCCCTCCTTCCTCCTCCCGCACCACCAACAGCCAAGTTGCCCTCCTTCCTCCTCCAGCACCACCACCAGTCAAGTTGCCCTCCTTCCTCCTCCCGCACCAAGCTCTCCAGGCTGAAGCCACAGCCCCACCGGCTTATGTGGGAACCTAGTCACCTCTTTAGTCACCACTGTAGAGTGACCTGCTCTGGTCCTCCCGGCTAATGCCCACACATATATTCTCAGGGTCCTGCTCTCTCAGTGACATAATCATTCACTGACAAAAATGCTCTGTGTCTGGCACTGGCCTCGCTACCTAGAAAGATCCTTGGCATCAAGAATCTTGAGCTCTGGTAAGAAATGGTCAGCAAATACAGCTCCGACTCCACCGCCTGGGCGCCAGGGGTTGAGCTCAGCAGGCGCACGGCTGCACAGCGTGAAGTGCACCGACAGGGCCGCTCCGTAACCGTGGGTCCACACGGTGCAGGGACAGGCCATACAGCCTGTGACGCTGCTTGCCACCAGGGACTAAACGGCTTGCCCAGAGGACTCTATAAGGGGCAGAGTCACCTGGGCCTCCCGCCAGCAGAGGACAGGCTCTGCCTGTGCTCCTGGCTCCGGGGTGCAAATCTGCAGATTTGGAGCCTTTGTTACTCTGAGCTTGTGGGAGCCTTCAGTAACTGAAGCCTATCTAACTGTCGCCACTGTTGCAATGGTAGAGAGATCGCAAGCTCTACAAATAAACAGGGACCTGGAGAGCTGGCACGGGAGGAAAGAAAGCTTCAGCATGCAGGGCATCAGAGGAGAGGCCATGGAGAAAGTAACATTCACACAGAGCCTCAGGAAGCTGGAAACCGAGTCATGTGGATGGATTTGGGAGAAGCATGTTCCAAACAGAGGGTCCAGATAATGCAATAAATAGCTCAAAACAAACACCCCTGGTATGTTTTGAGCAGCAATCCAGACTGTCAGGCCAGGAGTAGACACACTGACATGGACAAAAGCAGAGAACTTCCAAACAAGGTCTCAAGTCATGTTTAATTTGCAAATTACAAATGGGCACAGTGGCCTATACCTATTAATCCCAGTGACCCAGGAGGCTGAAGCTGGAGGATAGCAAATTTGAGGCCAGCTTCATCAACTTAGTGAGATTCTATTACAAAATTAAAAATAAAAAGGTCTGGGGATGTAGCTCAGTGATAATATGGCCCTGGGCTCAATCCCTAGTATAAAAATAAAAAATTGCAGTTGCATTTAGAAAAAGGATTTTTAGACAGAATTCTAAAGTGAGGTGTATGAGCAGTCATTTATGTGTCAGATTAGCAAAAAATAAGAATATCCAGTATTGATCAGCATCAAGAAATACGCTTCTGATGGAACTTAAAATGTATATTCTGCGCCAGTAATTTTTAGGTATCCAACCTGGAGATATAAAACTCAAAATGTGTCCCTCAAGTAAGTAAAAAGCTTAGCAGAAGCTGACAAGGACCTAAACACACATGAACTGAGGAAAGGCACAGTCATGCTGTGTACCGTAGTGCGGAAAGTCAGAAAAGGAAATCTAGGGCAGATCATGGAAACCCACTATTAAGTGGAAAAGCAAAAGCAGCCCAGCAACCACCACTGAGCAGCAGAGCCCTGCACTCAGAGCTCACGTGCGGGAGTGCAGCGTGTTCAGCGTGTTCTGCGTGTTCTGAGGGCGGTCCCCCCAGGGCCCTCGCAAACTGAAAGCTGCTTACTTAGAGGGAAGGGGCATCAACAGACGTCTGGGTTATCCGTGTTTACTCGATGCTACCTGAGCTTGCGCGGTCAGGAGACCTGGCAACTGGCCTGCACAGAGGCCATCACGTATGGCCTGCAGAAGCCACGTGGCTTCCACTCATACGGACTGAGCGGCTCACGTCCACTTGATGCAGTCTGGACAGTCTTCAAATCTCTCCAGCGGAGATTCTAGTCTAGCCTTCGCTTCCATAGGAAACTACCCTCAAATCTCAAAACTTTGAAACAAGTCAAAAACTGAAGAGGCTATAGTTCAAATGGGAATTGGGACTCAATGCAAGCATTTTCTTCAATTCTAACTGGGCGCGGTGGTGCACGCCTGTAATCACAGCACTTAGGAGGCTAAGGGAGGAGGATCGCCAGTTCAAAGCCAGCCTCACCAATGGCGAGGCACTTAGCAACTCAGTGACACCCTGTCTCTAATAAAATACAAAAAAAGGGCCCCTGGGTTCAATCCCTAGTACCAAAAAAAAGCAACTCTAGCTGTAAAGCAGACCTCCTGTAATGGCTTTTCATACTCAGATGCGTTTGTATTGGGCTCTTAGAGATTCTGCAAAGAATGAAGCTGCTTTAGGAAGATCCAAACCGAGTTCCGAGCAGACATGGAGGCGCCCGAGGTCGGCACCTTCTGGTTTTCCATTTGGGCAACCACTGATCTCCACTTTTCATAGATCAAAGCAGTCATAGGATAAGATGATTCGTAACATGCCGAAACCCCAGGTGAAGAGGACGACAGGATCACCAGCGTGACAACTCCAGAAGACACTTCTGGAAGCCTCGTCTCCTTGGGGTCAGCTGCCAGGGCCTGCGGCGGGCTGGGGTACTCACCTTCCTCCTCATCAGGCACGGCAAGTGTTCCTTGGTGTTGGTGGCAGGGAACAGCGACTCCTCGACGCGCACTCCGGCTGTCCTGCACCTGTGATAAGACGAGGCCTTCAGGAAGGCCCCCCCCCCCTTCGTCCGGCCTGCATGCCCGTCAGCCATTCAGGGATGCAGGCTCGGGTCATTTAAAGCAAGCACATTTAACACCAAATTCAAAAGTCAATATAAATTCGACCTAAGTCTTCTCTACACGGTGGTGTTTTGGTACACTTCAGAGAAGTGAGTGGCGGGGTACAAGAAGCATGATTTTTATGTAACAACTTTAGGCTTGTAACACTTCAAAATTACCAGTGCATGACACACACGAAGATAAAAGCAGACACTGTTAGGTGCTGTTAGGTGTATAAGGTAAAAAGGTGTAGAAGGTCAGAGGACACAGGCCGTAAGGTGAGTGACTGGCAGGAGGGACAAAACAGAACTGAAGGCAGAAATTATTTTTCCTCCAAATTCCTTCCCATGCTTGTCAAGATGTCCCAGAGAGCCAGGTGGGCAATGCCATGTCCTCAGAACCATGCCCTCCACACCAGCCCTCCACCTGCCATCTGTGAGCACTCTGCTCGTCCCTTCAACCATCCCCTCCCCCAGGGACCGTCGTCGCTCAGCTCTAGACAGTGCAACTGCTTTCCAAGTGGCCCAGGACTTCCAATTCCCTCGTGTCTCTGAGATAACATTCTACTGTCCAACCCAAGTCAGAGACCTCCCTCCCGTCACTCCTGTTTGCAGAAGGCTCTCACCCACCTCTGTTCAAGTCTTCTTACAACACAGCCCCTAACCACATCTCTGGCTACCTCTCAAGCCTATCACTGTCCAGCACCTAATATGCAAACAGATGTTTGAAAAAATAATGTGCTAAAAAAGCACAATGAGCCGGGCGCGGTGGCGCACGCCTGTAATCCCAGTACTTTGGGAGGTTGAGGCAGGAGGATCGCGAGTTCAAAGCCAGCCTCAGCAATGGCGAGGCACTTAGCAACTCAGTGAGACCCTGTCTCTAAATAAAAAATACAAAAAAGGGCTGGGGATGTGACCCAGTGGTCGAGTGCCCGAGTTCAAGCCCCGGTACCACAAAAAGAAAAGAAAAGCACAGCGAGGAATACACGCCCACTGGCATAAGCCTGCCATAAAAACACCAGAAGAGGAAGTTTCAGAAGCGGGTCACGCACAGGAAAACGGGCAGACACCACCAGGGCGGCGGGTCCTGGAGCTCAGAAGACCCCTGGTGTTCCTGACACCTTGTGAGCAAGTGCAACAGCAAAACTGACAAGACAACTGGTATCTCCCCTCCCAGGCCCCCGCTGCACACGGGGTGCACATCGAGCTCCTGCTCGATGCCAACAAACTGCCCGCAGACGCGAGAGCACGACCGTCTTCAAGGAAGCTGGCCCAGGAGGAATCTGCAAAAGCGCACACGAGCGGCGACTGCAGAAGAGGAGCACAGCAGGCTGAGCAGGGGTCCAGGAGCACGCTGCATGCCAGCGGGGCAGGACGAGCTCAGGACGAGCTCAGCCCAAGCAGGTCCCCAGGCCCAGATCCGTGGAGGAAGACTGAGGAGGACGGGATCCCCACCCAGAAGCCCAGCTCAGCAGGAGCCCCGGCGTGAGCTTGTGGTGCTCTCGGCAGACCCCACTGGACGGAGCAGCTGAGCAGGCAGGGGACAGGATGGGCACCTCAGAGCTGCAGGTGGAGCCCAGGAGCCAGGCCCCTCCTGCGGGCCCTGGCTTAGGAAGGGTGCGAGGGAGGGTCACAGGCGGTCACCCCCAGGGGTGGGTCCAGGATGATAACCCAGGAGACCAGTTGGGGACACCACTGTAACCAAAGGAGGCGGCACTAAAGCTCAGAGGCGGTAGGGATAGGGGTAGGGGCCAAACTGAGCAACCTTTTGGTAATAAAAATAAAGTCCTTGACCTTTGGTTAAGTTTGGTCAAATAAACACATGATTTTCTCTTACCCCCAAAAGCTCCAATAAAATGACAGTAAAAGAAAACAAAGACAAAAACCAACAAAAATAAAGAGTAGATAAGAGCTGTCTAAGGAACTAAAATGCAAAGAAAAAGAAAATAAAGACAGGCCTGGCAGCAGGGAGACGTGCAGGAGCCTGAGCCCAGGGGCTCAAGTGTAGGAGCCAGAGGGCTGCAGGACCTCGGGCAGGGGTGCACAGGAGGGGGGGGGGGTCAGGTGTAGGAGCAGAGAGCAGAGGGCTGTGGGACCTCAAGCAGGGTACACAGGAGCCCGTGGTGGGGCGGGGGGAGTGTCAGGTGTAGGAGCAGAGAGCAGTAGGCTGCTGGACCTGGGGCAGGGGTGCACAGGAGCCCGGGGGGGGGGGGGGGGGGTCAGGTGTAGGAGCGGAGAGCAGTAGGCTGCTGGACCTGGGGCAGGGGTGCACAGGAGCCCAGGGGTGGGGTGTGGGGTGTCAGGTGTAGGAACAGAGTGCTGCGGGACCTCAGGCAGGGTGCACGGGGGGGGGGGGGGCGGGGGGGGGGTGTGTGTGTGTCAGGTGTAGGAGCAGAGAGCAGTAGGCTGCTGGACCTCGGGCAGGGGTGCACAGGAGCCCGGGGGGGGGGGGTGGGGGGTCAGGTGTAGGAGCGGAGAGCAGTAGGCTGCTGGACCTCGGGCAGGGTGCATAGGAGCCGAGAGCTGCTGGACCCTCGGAGGCTGCAGCAATGCCCAAGATGGCTCTGGACGTAAGAATCCAGGCCAAGCTCCGGGGGAGAAAGTTCTACTCGAGGAGAAACGTGCCCATGGTAGACTTAGAGCCAGCTACCCAGTTTTCAGTCTTGATACAAATGTCGAAAACTGATTTAATGAAGATGTATCACACAGATTAGAATAAAAACAGGAAGACTGACTGTGCAAACAGCGGGTGCGTGTGCAAGGGAGCAGGGTGCCCTGGGAGGGAGCCGGCTACAAACCTCTCCCTGTCAGAAAGTGGCCGTCAGGTAACATCCAACTAAAATCAAGACAGCAGCGTGGCCAGCGCTTGGACCGGTGGGGGCAAAAGCAAGCCCTGGGGAAACAGCATGCCCAGAGAGCAGGGCAGGGCGTCCGGAGGGGGCGGCTGTTCTCCTCCACGCACCCGGAGCTGGGTCAGGGTGGTGTTTGCACGCACACCCCATCAGGACAGGGAACAAAGCTCCAACACCCGACAACCCGACCTTGCTACAAAGCAGCACGTGTGTGGTCCCATTTATGTGAAAGGTTCCGAGCAGGAAAACCCAGAGATGGAGCAGATCAGCAGATGCCTTGGGGTGGGGCGATGGTTAGAGGGCAGAAGGTTCTATTTCCAGGCAATGAAAATGTTTTAAAATTGTGGTGATGGCCACACAACTATGTTTAAAACCAGTGAAACATTTTAAGCGAGAAAACTGTATGCAATTAGATCTTAAAGCACCAAGAACACGAGACACTACCGCGTATGCACTCACATGGCTGAAATTCAGAAGATGATAAATGCCAAAAGATGGATGAATGCTGGTGAAGATGGAGAAAACAGAATGCTCACACTCTGCTGGTGGAATTACAACCTCAGCACCAAGCTGGGAAACAACCCAAGAGGAAGGAAAACACAAACACGCATCCATGGCAACTCCATCCAAATAACCACACCGAGAACCTCTCCAAACCCCTCAGCCGGAGGGCGAAGGGCGGATCAGCACGCTGCGCACAGCAACAGAACGCTACTCAGCTGTAAAAAGGAAAAACCACCTGCACCCAAGGACCTCGGAAACATGAGGGGACCTGGGCGGGAGACAGGCTGCCTGCACGGGGCTGTGGGAAGGTTCTGGGTGACCACAAGGCTCCGGGTTTGGTGGTGGTGACTTGACGCATTTGTCAGAACTCAGTGATCTGTACTGTTAGAATGGGTGTCTTCACGTAAATTGTGTTTTTAGTATTTTAGTTGCAGATGGACACAAAACCTGCGTTAATTTTTTTTTTTTTTTTTATGTGGTGCTGGGGAATCATACCCAGTGCCTCACACATGCTAGGCACCACCTCAGCCCTGTAAATTGTGTTTTTATAAAGCCAATTTTAACAAGCCAACCATACAGCCTGTAGAAAGCCATGCAAGGTGAGCAGAGAACTCTGGCCCTAAGAACAGAGATGAGAAACCAGGAGGAGGTGTGGAAGAGAACAGGTGTCCAGCTTCTTAGATGGCCTCTTTCTGAAACGCCTTTAAGTTACGAATTTTAAACCTGAACAGTTTTACCAGCTTCTCACTTCAGCAAAACGTCACCTGTTTACCACTAAGACCAGTAACAACATGTAAGAGGAGGAGGGGCAGCAGACATAGCTGGACAGAAGGCAAGGATGGACAGAAGGCGAGGATGCCTACTGCGAGCGCAAGGGTGCAGTTGGCTGGCTGGAGCAGCCGCTCAGGACAGCAGGTAGGGGCTTCCATCTCCCAACAGGAAGCTCAGCCCACAGAACCTCATTTGCAAGCGTGCTCCAGTTGGTAGTTCTGGGAAAGGCTCCAATCACAGGCAGCACCACTGTAGACGGGGTGCTCTACACCCTGGGTGTCCAGCTTCCAGCAGCTGGTCAGGGCAACAGGATCTAAAGAGGAGCCGGGCGCGGTGGCGCACGCCTGTAATCCCAGCACTTTGGGAGGCTGAGGCAGGAGGATCGCGAGTTCAAAGCCAGCCTCAGCAATGGCGAGGCACTTAGCAACTCAGTGAGACCCTGTCTCTAATAAAATACAAAAAAGGGCTGGGGATGTGGCCCAGTGGTCCAGTGCCCGTGAGTTCAATCCCTAGTACCAAAAAAAGAAAAGAAAAAAAGATCTAAAGATTCCTGGACCCCGTCTGCCTAGGCTGAACTACTGTCCCCACAATGAAGCAAACAGGTCTCAAGGCGGGTCACGTCACCCAGTATGCAGACAGCCTGCACGTGAGCTTTCACAGTGACATTCTGCAGCTGCCACAGTGAAAGCCACATTTGACAGGCACTGGGGGGAGATCTAGTCCACAGGCACAAAGCTTCCATTCCCATTTTTCTTCAGGAATATAAAATGACATTAGCCCCCCACCTAGTGGTCAGAAAGAGAAGTGTTTTGAGAAATGCTCTATCAACTTTTTGACCTTCCTTCTCTAGCCCTACAACTCCAGAGCCCATGGAGACAAAGGGGCACCCCTCCCCTGGGGAGCCCTGCTCTGCTGAGCTCCTGCACCCAGGCTCGCCACCACACACACCTGCCCAGTCCTCAGGCTGCCCCTCGACTCTCCTAGTCCAACTTCGATGCCACACAGCCCACTGTCACCACGGTCCTCCAAGCCCAGCCAGTCAGTCAGCAACAGTGTGCTCATCTCCTACAGGGATGATGAACGTCATCGTTTTGAAGATCCCAGCTGCAAGCACACATGTCCCTCCGGTTCAGGGACAAGCCCCAGCAGGGGTCTCTGGGGGGCGGGGAGAACAGTGTTCTGTGAGCACAGGTGAACCTGAACTGGGCGTGTGCATGGAGCACCCGCCGTGGTCGGGCTGCAGGAACTTGCCCACTGGGGCAGTCCCACATCGCAGTCCCCTTGGGGCCCCGGCATAGTAGGCATCTCCACAATTCCCTGTGCTAGCTCCTGGAAAGCTGCCTGGGGGAGAGCACTGGGACTCGGCCAGTGAGAAAGGAAAGAACTTCAGCAAGAGCATGCAAGGGACGGCACCTGAAGAAACATCACAGCAGGTAACTAAAGCACAGGACTCGGGCCTGCTCCTAGATCACCTGCAGCTCAGCAGCCCTCGTTCCGAGGCACACTGGAAGCCAAATCTCACTTTCTGGAAGCTAGTGCAATAAGGCCCCGGCACACCTCTTCCAAGGGGGAGCACAGTACGAGGGCTCACTCCCTTCAAACTAGGGGAGCACACCCTGCGGAGACGCAGGCTTTCTGAAGGGCACCAGATAAAAGGGTGAAGGCAGCAAGTTTCCTGCTCGCCAGCCTCTCTTGGAAACACGTGAGCAGTTCTGGAAGGCCCCAGTGCCCCTCCATACCCTCCCTCACTCGCCTGGCCACAGGGTCCTCCAACAGCTCCTGCCATCAGCCCTCCTGGGTCTGCGGCAGAGTCTTTGTACTGTGGCTAACAGACTGCGCGACTCCATCCTGGATCTTATCAGAACATGTGCCCTGGACACAAAAACCTCCCAGTAAAGGAGACAATTCACATTCCTGGTCTGGTGACACACCTCTAGCAGGTCACAGATCCCAATAAACTTGCCTCGCTCTACACAAACACCCTGGCCAAGAGCAAGGAGAAGCTACAACTCCAGGGGAGGCTGGTCAGTGCGGACAGGCGAGAGCAGGCAGGAGGAAAAACCAGCCTTCCCGCATCCCAAGGGCTGCCACATGCTCCTCCACCCTTAGGGGACAGAGCCAGTGCACGTGAAGTGGTGTTTCCCCACTTACAACACTCGCAGGATGTCCTGCACATAGGAGCCCCTGCAGCAGAGAGGCTGCCTTCATACACCAGCCGGAGCCCCCTGCCCCACCCTGTCGGAACCCTGCCCCACTTGCGGGCTTCAGGGCAGGCCCTGACCTCCAAGGGGCGGTGAGCACTGTGAGGAGGGCCCCAGGTGTGACCCAGCACACGCACACCCAGGCCTGGAGAGCCACAGCTGGCCACCACCCATACTGACCGACCACAGCAGCTCAAGCATTTGGACGTGAAAAACTGTGTCCTGAAAAATCTAACTAGGCCGGTCGCAGTGGCGCACGCCTGTAATCCCAGCACTTGGGAGGCCGAGGCAGGAAGATCACGAATTCAAAGCCAGCCTCAGCAATGGTGAGGCACTTAGCAACTCAGTGAGACCCTGTCTCTAATAAAATACAAAAAAAAGGGCTGGGGATGTGGCCCAGTGGTCGAGTGCCCCTGAGTTCAATCCCTGGCACCAAAAAACAAAAACAAACAAATCTAACTAGTAGATTTAAAATCCATTTGTTGTTTGGACACAACTTCTCATCACACAATGGGCTTAGCAAACCTAAGAAGCTTGAAAAACAACTGCACCGCCCTGCTGGCTAGCCTTTCTGATGACCTCTAAGGGACCCTCCAGTCTGAGCACACAGCACCCAGGCCTGCTCCCTCCAGCACGCAGACAGGGGCACAGGGACAGAAGAGAGCCGACCCTGTAACGTGGGGCTGAGATGAGGCGGTGGCAGAGGCACCAAGCAGCGCCTCATTAGAAGGAAACAGGCCACCATCCCCAGAGGGAAGTCCCAAGTGACTCGGGAGTCTCCCAAGATCAAACCCAGGTCACAATGCAGGGGTTCGCTCCTGACGAAGGCCAGGAGGACCGTCTGTTTGCCCACTGGAAGGACTTTCGCCCAAGCCACATCAACTGCAAAGGCAGCTCAGGCACTGCACAGGGAGCCCTTGGCCACGAGAAGTGCCCCCACCCGCTCACCACCCCCAGACCGCACGGCACCCGAGGGCCCAGTGGAACAGGCGCTGTGGCCTTCCCAGGGAGCACACACTGCCCGCAGTGAACGGGCAGCCCTCCACAGTGCCAGCCCCAGGAAGCCCAAGGTGGTCGAGGAAGGGCCACAGTGAGGGACAGGCACAGGGCTCCAAGGCAGGAGGCGTCCACAGGGTTCCCTATGCTGACACTGCCGGTGGCCATGCAGGACACATCCCAGCCTGAAATACAGCCACCAGAGGGGTGATGGGCAAGGACCCCTGTGTCAGCGATTTTAAAAATTAAATTCATGATCAGCTTTCCTCCATAACTTGGAGGCGAGAGCCAGCTGACCTTGATTTCTTTTTTCTTCAATATAGATGTTTCTGCTGTCCAAAGGAAATGTCAGAATTTTCCCAGTGGCTATTGAAGACAGCAAATGGGATTCTAGTGACACCTAGCGACCTCTCACACAAAATGTACACACCACAGGAGAAACAGGGGTCACAGGGCAGTTAACAGACTGATGTGTGACAGGTAAGATGAGAGGTCATTGCAGCTCTTACCCCGTGTTCCCTGGAGAGCTCAGGGAAGCTTACTACAGTTAGGGAAATCCAATTGCAAACACATCCCTCACCTACACACTAGGCAAGAAAGGTGCTACAGCAGGTGTCCTTTCAGAACCTGCTTGAAAGAATGGAGATCAGCACATTTTCCAGAAGGCAACTGGCAGCATCTATCAAGCATGAATATAAAACTCCGAATTCAAAATAGAACCAGGGAAGGACTCCTCCATCTATAGAGGTAGTGTGCACAGGGACTGAAGCCAGAGCAAGTGAAAAGTCACGGACGCCAACAGGCTGGCAGTTTGGAGATCTATTATAAAACCATTTCTATAACTCCACATCACATACAACCACAAGAACAGGATCCTAATTATAATAAGTTATACTCTATGTGTGTATAGTTTGCCAAAATACATTATACCGTCATATATAAAGAGTAAAATACAATTAAAAAAAAAAAAAAAAAGACTGCGGATATGCTCAGGGGTAAAGCGTCCCTGGGTTCAAATCCAGGGGCCAACCAGACTGAGAAGATCAGTTCTACACACATTACAGTAAGCCCGTCAGACCCCAAAGGGGGAAGAAAATATCTGGAGTTCCTGGGCAAAGAGATCAAATAATGATCAATGGAAAAAAGAATAAGACTGGTACCAGATGCTTCAAACAGAACATTCTAGGTTCTACTTCGGCTTATTCCCAACTAACCAACTCTCAAATATGTTCTGCACTGTGAAAACAACAGCTCTGGAAGCTGGGGAAGAGGCAACCCTAAAGGGAAGCATTGTGGCCCATTTCCTTGTCTCCACAGGAGGATGGTGGTCTCTGGGGGAGCGGTGGTGCTGGGCAGCTTGAGGCACCAGAAGAATCTGTGGTCTTTCAGCTAAAGAGACCAGGGCAGGAGCCTGGACAGCCAGGACCACAGGCGCAGAAGGTAAGGATTCTGGGAATAAAAAACCTCAACCTTAGGAGTACAAAGTCCAGGTCCCCCAGGGCATTATGCAGGTGAACAGGCAGACCACCAGCAGCTAAAGCTAAGAAGGCTAAAAAGCAGGGAACCAAGCCAGGCCCAACCCCCAAGGCTTGAGAGCACAGTCTGCATTTCAACTTTCAGAGAATGAACCTTAAACAAAAACGTGGGCTGGCATAGAGGGGCTCACCTGTAACCCCAGCAGCTCCAGGCTGAGGTAGGAGGATCTCGAGTTCAAAGACAGCCTCTGCAAAAACGAGGTGCTAACAGTGAGACCCTGTCTTTAAATAGAATACAAAATAGAGGTGCGAATGTGGATCAGTGGTTGAGTGCCCAACTTCAATCCCCAGTACCAAAACATAGAAACTCCAGAAAAATCATACTCTAGAAAAATCCAGTCTACATAATATTTACAGCACAGTAGGTTGCCCACAATTAATCACAATTATACTTATCTCAACATAGCCAAGAGAGGAATTGAAAGGCTCCCAAAGAAATAATTACATGTACACATGATGTATAATCAAGTCAGTGTGTCAAATGACCACGTTGTACTCCACAAACACATACGGATCAATTAAAAAGCAATCCAGGGCTGGGGTTGTGGCTCAGCGGTGGAGCGCTTGCCTAGCATGTGTGAGACACTGGGTTTGCTCCTCAGCCCCACATTTAAACATAAATGTTACTGTGTCCACCTACAACTAAAACAAATATTTTAAAAAAAAAGCAACCTAAGCTAGTGAGAAGAAGAATCGGCATGCAAAACGGCCAGGAAGGACTCACCCTGGGAACGGGAGGCTGTCTCCCCACACAGGACCACGCGGGTCGCCCACTTTAAGAGAATGCAGGGAAAGTGCACGCAATCCTCCACAGATGCCCAGGAAGCACTCGACAAACACCACTTAATGAATGAGTGAAGCCAGAATCTGACCAGCAGTCAGTGGAGATAGGTACATGGAGCCAGGCAAATCAAGTCAGGTCCTTCAAGAAAGCCAATTTGAGTGAGCGATTTTGGGAAGTTGGGGAATCCAATCCCTCTGAGAGATTGGAATGTTAATTCCTTCAGAAACCTTCCTCCACCCTTATCAAGAACCTCCCCTTCCCCAACCGGTAGCCAAGGTAACCTGTCCCAGGAACTGCCCCTCCCTGCAGGGAGCTAAACAGTTGTTAAAGTTCCTGGGCTGCTCCATCCTGCCCTTCCCCCTTCAGCCCCTCTGCTGCTCACCTTTTGGCCATCCCACCCAGCCTTCCAGAGCCTGCTCACTGGGCCTGGTTACCTACAGTGGAAGGAGAGGGATAAGGGGAAGAGCAGGAGAACAAAGGAAGCCTGGGACATATGAAAAAGGCAGACCTGCCTCACTTCTTGGGCTACCAGGATACCAGCAAAGGCCCCCTTCTCCCTCCTGGGAGAAGTCTATGTGACCCCTTTTAAATAAACCCTGCTTTATATGCTTGCCTCGCCGGGCTTCTCTTGTTGGATTCTAGGCAGAGGCTGCACCTCCCAGGCAGAAGGCCACACCTCCCCAGGTGCCTTGTGAAAAACTACAGCTCCCAGGATCCTCAGCGTGACCAAAAACCTGACCAGCAAGTCCCCTGTCCACTACCCCACTCCCTGACCTCTGCTGGCCTATAGGACAAGGACTCACTCCAAGGGGGTTTTATGGCCCCTACTCTATTTAAGCCAGCCCCGGACTGAGCTCTGCCCTTGTTCCTGCTCTCTGTTCGCGCTTGCCCTTGTTCCTGCCTGTCCCTATTCCCGTCCATCCCTACCCCCCTTCCCTTCCCTTCCTTTCCCTACCCTTGCCCACGTGGCACCCCAATAAACCCTTTTATTTCACTAACATGGTGTTCCCAGCTAAGTTAACTATGTTTCAGCAGTTTTCTAACATCTCTAATGTTCAAACTTCAACATTTGGGGGAGCAGAACTCGGCGGTATCATTAGGAAGAAAGAACAAAAAGCCAGGAACAGAGGGAAAGCCTCAACCTGAATGAGCATCCACAGGGGCCACGGCTGTGGCTCAGGTCTTGCCTGGCACATCTGAGGCACTGGGTTTCCATCCTCAGCACCGCATAAAAATAAAGGTATTGTGCCCACCTGCAAGTAAAGACATTAAAACATCTACAAAATACTTAGGGTATTGTCATACTCAAATATTGAAAGCTTCTCTCCTGAGGTCACACCTTCAACACCCTGCTAGAAGCTCTAGTAAGGGAAATTAGAAAAGGAAAAGAAATACAAGGCAGCCAGGATGAAAAGTAGTAAAATTATCTCTACTTGCAGATGACCCAACAATTCTAAGGAATCCACAAAATACCTAGAACAAGTCTAGCAAATAAAGGGAAAAAAAGTTACTCCAACACCTGAAGACTAAATAATATGCTACTGAATGAACAATGGGTTGCAGAAGACATCAAGGAGGAGATTTAAAAATTCTGAGAGGTAAAGGAGAAAACCTGTAGAACATATCAAAATCTCTGGGGCACTATGAAGGCAGTTCTAAGAGCAAAGTTCATTGCATGGAGGTCAGTCCTTCAAAGACAAAAAAGTCAACAAATAAATGACCTAACGTTACATCTCAAAGCCCTAGAAAAAGAACAACTAATCAACTCCAAAAGCAGAAGACAGGAACTTAAAACCAGAGCTGAAATTAATGAAATTAAAACAAAATAAACAATTGAAAAAAATTGACAAAGAGTTGGCTCTCTGAAAAAATAAATAAAATTGATAAACCATTAGCCACACTAACGAAGAAAAGGAGAGAGAGAATTCAAATTACTAACATCCGTGATGAAAAAGGAAATATTATGACGGACACTACAAAAATACAGAAGATAATTAGAAATTATTTTAAAAATTTATACTCTAATAAATAGAAAATATCAAAGGCCTCAGCAACTCCGTGACGCCCTAAGCAACTTAGCAAGGCCTGTTTCAAAATATGAAGAGGGCTGGGGTGTCGCTCAGTAATGAAGAACCCCTGGGTTCAATCCCCAGCACACACAAAAAACATTCATGGATTAAAAGATTAAATACTAATGTGGCAACATTCTCCTGATTAGTCCAGATGACATAATCTATCAATCCCAGCTACTACTCCACTACCCCGTTTTTTTCCACCCCAGAAACTGACACACTGATCCTAAAGTTTATGTGGAAATGCAAGGTACCCACAGTAAGCAAATAATGTTGAAAAGAAAAAAAACAAAGTTGGAGGACCCTTGTCCCAATTTCAAATCTTACTGCAAAGCTATAGTAAATCAAGAGTATGTGGTAGTGACACAAAGGTAAACTTACAGTTCAAAGGGAATTATGGGGGCTGGGGCTCAGCGGCAGAGTGCTAGCCTAGTACTTATGAGGCACTGGGTTCAATCCTCAGCACCACATAAAGATAAATAAAGGTATTGTATCCAACTACAACCAAAAAAAGATTAAAAAAACAAACAAACAAAAAAACTCTGACTCCAGGAATAAACTGATGCATGTATGGCCAACCAGTTTTCAACAAGGGTGCCAAGACCACTGAGAGGGAAAAGAACCATCTCTTCAAAACAATGGTGTTAGGGCAACAAAGGCGAGTGCATGCAAAATTGCAAAGGTGGAAGCCCACTTACACCACGTGCAAACATTAACTCAGGGTGGATGCAGACCTAAACGTGACAGAGCAATCTGTAGTCACTGGTGAGAATCCATGGGTCCTGAGATTAAGCAGTAATTTCTTGGGACACAACATTCAAAGCACAATAAGAAAAAAAAAAGATGCACTACATCTAATCAAAGTTAAGACCTTTTGTGTTTCAAAGGAATACTAGCGAGAAAATGAAAACCCATAAAATGGGAAAAAATATTTACAAATAACATGTGATAAAAGTCTTATAACCAGAATACATTAAAAAACCTGACAAATAAGTAACCCAATTCCAATTTTAAAATTTGAACAATGCATCTGAATAGATGTTTCTGCAAAGAAAACAACAAGACCACCACTAAAAGCTGCTCAGCATCAACAGTCATTAGGAAACGGCTCTCACTGACAGGGAGACAGCCATCTACAAAGGATGCATCAAGAGGAGGCACGGGTGTGGACGAGGACAGGGAATTGACCTTCATACATCACTGTCAGAACATAACAGGGTGCAGCCACTTTGGAAAATAGTTGGGTGGTTCCTCATAAACCTAATTAAGCACACATGCAGCTCCCCTAAGAGCCAGGGGAACACACGTCCACCCAAGACACCGAGAATGTACACTCAGGAAAGCCTGCATACCGATGCACACAGCAGCCCAGCCATATCACAGCGGCCAGAAGCTGTTGGTGACCGATTTCACCAAGCTATTAGTGTCAGCAACTGCCCTAGCCACACCAACAGGCCTTCAGAACACTCTGCTCCGTGGAAAAAAAGCCCACCACAACAAGCCAGAGTGTGATGCCTCCAGAACAGGCAAATCCAGAGGCACCAGGTGGGTGCGAGAGTCCCAGGGAGAGGGAACAGGGCGTGACTCCCAGCAGGGCAGCGCTCTTCCCATGAGAAGTGGGGCCAGAACTGCTGTGGAAAGTACAAGAAACCAACAGGATGTGCGGGCTCTGATGTAGATTTTGTTTCAAAGTAACCAAAGCTAAACAATTATGAGATGGATAATTATTCATTGCAAACACCAGAGGAAACAGATCTTCAGGAATGAAAAGACCAACAGTAAATAAGTAATGTTCAAGATGCAGACAACTATTTAAAGCAAAATTTACAACAATATCTCAGAATTCAGATTACATAAATAATCCACAGGAGGCCCTAACACAAGGCAGGACGTGCATCACACCCAATTCCTGTGGCCCACAAGCACCCATGACCAGAAAACTCGAAACTTGTAACTTTTTCAGCCTCATTATTTAAAATGATTTGGATTTTGGGGGCTGGGGCTGTAGCTCAGTGGCAGAGCACCTGCCTAGCATGTGTGAGGCACTGGGTTCAATCCTTAGCACCACATAAAGAAATAAAGACATTCTGTCCATCTGCAACTACAAAAAAAAATTTTTAAATTGGATTTTGTAACACTTCAGGTTTCAGATTTTTGAATTAGAGATATTCAATCAATAAAGTCTACACAAATATTCCAAAATTGGAGACACTTCTGGTCCCATACTGTATATAGGATACTCAACAAGTGTGCTGATTAGAGAAGGACATACTCTAATCTTTAAAGGAATCACTTTATTTTAAAAATAGTAATAACGTGGGCCTGGGGTTGTGGCTCAGCGGCAGAGCGCGGCCTGGGTTCGATCCTCAGCACCATGTAAACATAAATGCATTGCATTGTGCACAACTAAAGTAAATAAATATTAAAAAAAATAGTAATAATGTCAAGTGCTATAGCTTTAAAAGCCAACAGACGGTAGCCGGGCGCGGTGGCGCACGCCTGTAATCCCAGCACTTTGGGAGGCTGAGGCAGGAGGATCGCGAGTTCAAAGCCAGCCTCAGCAATGGCGAGGCACTTAGCAACTCAGTGAGACCCTGTCTCTAAATAAAATACAAAAAAAGGTCTGGGGATGTGACCCAGTGGTCGAGTGCCCCTGAGTTCAATCCCCGGTACCACAAAAAAAAAAAAAAGCCAACAGACGAAATAATTCCAAATAGGAAAGGGGCAGAAAAGCATAGGATCCTTACCTCTTCAGGCTTGGAAGGTCAAGAACAGCAATGCCCAGGGGCAGGGGCAGTGAGCACCCCAGCACCAGATCTCAGTACGATGCGGCCCCACTGTGAGGGGCCAGGCCTCTGTGCAGATCCCACAGTAGGGAAAACCAGGCATGACACAGACCCACATCACCCTGTGATGGCAGTAAAGAAGTGGTCCAGAGGGGAAAACCCACAGTGACGAGAAACCCAGCTCAAAGCTGCCACCAGACCTGAGCAACTAGAGCACCAAAGGGCAGAACCGGTCAGTGGATGAAAAACAGGCATGCGCGGGTCGGGACTACTCGATCCATCAACACGGAACCAGCAGGCCAAGCCCCGAGGCACCCGTGGAGGTAGTGCTGGGTGTGGAGAACTATCTCCAGCTAGCCGGGCTGATGACCTGCGCTGGGTTCACAAAACCCGGCAGCATCAATAACTGAGAAAACAGCGAGAGAAGCACGCAACACACAGAAACACCTTTTCAAAATCCAGGACGGCTCTCGACCTTGGAAAAGAGCGAGCCACCTGGATTCTCTATTTTTATAGGGGGCACACAAAGGGAGGGTCCATGGAATGTTCTTTCCAAATAAGGCAAGGGGTCAGGTTCCAGGAGGTTGAGTCTAGCTTCCTGAAGTCTGGTGCTCAGCAGACGACTTCTCGGAAGGCCACACCCATCTCAGGGGCTGCGTGGGGTCAAAGGCAGAGCCAGGGAAAGTGCCGCTCCTCCCATATGCTCAGATGCTCTAGTTCACACACACACACAGCCCACGCTGGCCCGTGACGGAGAACAGTCACCAAGAACCAGAGGTAAGACTGGCCCAAGAATCAGCGGCGATACTGCACCAGAGGGTGCAGAGACGGGAGTGCCAAGGAACAGAAGGCCTGTCTGCCCAAAAGAAAAGGAGAGCATTTTCCAGAGTTTTGTGAGCTGTTCTAACTGATCAGCAAACTCACAGAGGGAGTCCCCCAGGAGCGAGGCCAGGACTCGCAATGTGCATGTCAGGTGGGGCAATACGTGGGACACGCCCCTACCTGTGTGCTCGGACAGAACTGGACCAAAGTCTAGGTCACCCAGCTGGTGCTCAGGGTGCTGGAGAACTGGTTGATGTGGGACCCCACCCACCCACCCAGAGACCCAGCGTGTGGGTTCCCAATGTAAAGTCTACCAATGGAAAAAAGTAAGGCGCAGCCTCTCATGACTCTAGGGAGGACCCGACCTTCTAAAGATTCTCCAGGACAATGCCACAGGGCAGATGGCCCCCAGGGCAGCAGCCACAAGGCCTCACCTGGCCCGCCCGCCCCGCCCTCAGCATTCCCATAGGTAGTGAGTTCTTTGAGGTCAGTCTAGTCGGTGGTCTAGTGGTAGGACCTCCAGAGCACCGGGCCTACCTCTCTGCTTGTCACTGATGAATGCGGAAGTACTTCCCAGGGTAAGTGCCCCAAAACAGACGGGTCCCCTGTGGGCTTAGGTGACTCCCGTTCCATTCCTGGCCCCCCTCCAAGCTTCCTGCTCTCCAGCCACACCCTCCTTGCCTTCCAAACCCAGTCTCTCTGCAGCTCCAACCACCCCTCACTCCACCCAAGAGCTCCCTCTGTCACCTTGTGCTCCTGGTGGGGGGGGGGGGGGGGCGGCGGCTCCGTGACCTCCTGCACCTCTCCTACCAGGGGCCTCGGAGCCTTCCCTCTCCCTTGGCAGTGGCTGCCTGGCAAAGCCCCAAACTTGGTTAGCACAAGACCCCTTGCTCCCTTGTCCTGAGGGCCACTGGGCCAACCACTGCCCTGTTCCCCTGGCCTCACACCAGCCACCTTCAAGTGACCCAGAGCTAGTTAAGACCTTCACTAACCACACTCTCCCCTGTTCGTAGACAGCTATTCAAGTCTTCTCCTCAACCCCCTGACACCAGTTACTTTCCCTCATGCTCAGATGGAAGTCTTACTTCCTCTCACAAGAGCAAAAAAAAACCTCACCACCACATAAAAACATTTTTAGCACAACCCTGTGATCCCAGAAACTTGGGAGGTTGAGGTTGGAGGATCAAATGTTTGAGGCTAGCCTCAGCAAGTTAGCCAGACCCTGTCTCAAAACAAAAGAAAGGGCTGAGGATGTAGCTCAGTGGTAAAGTGTCCTGGGTTCAACCCCTAGTACCAAAAAGAATTTTCACACGTCCTGACTGCTACATCTGCTCACTCACAGCAGTTGCCCAGAACATCTGCATTCATTCCCTCCTGGACTTAGGAGGGACTGTCCGAGGATGTCCTTGACCATACTCACCCACTGAGGTTTCTGCTAGAGCCTAACCCACAGCCACCTGCACTAGCGGACGGCTCCTCACGCCTCAGCATCGCTGAGCTCCTACCGCACTCGACCCCCTCAGGACGCACAGATGCTGCAAGACCCCCATGCTGCCCACCCCAGGGGCTGCCAGCGCTCTCCCCAGGGAGTGGCCGCGTGCTGCACTTGCAGCCCTCTCCTCCCAACCTCCATCTCAGCCACTCCCACGTTTCTTACTCCCATGAATCAATCAAAAGGGCTCCTCAAGATGGGCTGGGGCTCACGAGCAATTCCAGGAGTGTCTCTCACAACTCCTTTACTCAGCCCTTCACGGCCCTGAAAAGCATCGCCAGACTCCAGAACCCCCCTCCTGGCTGCTGCTCCTCGGTCCCCTTCACCAGGTCCTCCCTGGCCTTCAAACCCAGGAGTGCTCAATACCAAACCTCTCCCTTCTCCTCCGTGCCCGCCCAGGAGCACCTCCACCGCTGGCTTCGACATGGCCACGCTGACTCCCCCCACACTCCCACCCTCCCCAGGCTCCAGACACCTGCCTGAGCACCCCACAGCAGGTGTAACGAATGCCTCAAACGCAGGGTCCAAACAACTCCCGACTCCCAACAAGCCCTTCGGAAGCCTCCCCGTTCTCAGTACACGCAAAACCATCTTCATGGTTCCTCTGGCCTAAAATTCTCCGTCCTCCTGGATTTCTTCCATTCTCCACAAACTCACACCCAATCCTCAGGGATCTGGCTTGCCCCGACCTTCAACACATCCTGACCTTCAGTGCCACACTGCAGCCAGCAGGTCCAGCCTGGCCTCTGCCCTGGCCTCCTCTCCACGCCACGAGGCCTCGCACTCTGCTTACGTGTGCCTCTGGCCTCAGCCTCCGTCTGCACTTTCCAGTCTTGTGATGGCTGGAACGTGGCCCCAAATTCATAAGTCCACGCATCCTCACCCCAGGACTGCAGTGAGTGCATTTGGAGACTAGATATTTCAAGAGACAACCGGGCACAAGGAAGTCACTGGTTTAGGCCCCAATCCAATCTGACCAGTGTCCTGGCGAAAAGAGGTTGGGACACAGACACACAGGGAAGACCCAACACTAGGTGAGAAGCAGGCTCTACACAAGTCAAGGAGAGGCCTCAGGACACAAGCCTGGGGACAGCTGGAGCTTGGATGTGTGGCCATCACGGCAGGAGCTGGCTAGTATACTCCGCCCGACACCCAGCACACTGCCCTGGGTCTTCACGCCACTGGCCCTCTGCACAGTACTGGTTTCACACCACACCCATTTTCAGCTGCAGAAACTGAGGGCTTGAAGATGTTGAGTTGTCCAATAAGAGGTGGAGGGGGGAAAAAAAAAAAACTAGCTTTGCGGCCGGGTGCGGTGGCGCACGCCTGTAATCCCAGCACTTTGGGAGGCTGAGGCAGGAGGATCGCGAGTTCAAAGCCAGCCTCAGCAATGGCGAGGCACTTAGTAACTCAGTGAGACCCTGTCTCCAAATAAAATACAAAAAAGGGCTGGGGATGTGACCCAGTGGTCGAGTGCCCCTGAGTTCAATCCCCGGTACCACAAAAAAAAAAAAAAAAAAAAAAAAAAAAAAAACTAGCTTTGTGACCCATGCAAAATATCAGTATTCGATTTTTACTGCTACGAGATGACGTCAACACAAAGCACCAGTGCTACTCACTTTTCCACCCAGAGCACGGAGACGAGCTTCACCCCTCTCTCCCGGGCTTTGTCCCAAGTGCTCTGGTATCCATCTTTGAAAACAACGTGAGTTACCTGTTTGTTGAAAGTTCTTGAAACCTGGAGACAAAACAGCAAACAAAACGTACATTACTACTTGCCCAGTTTCTTACGCGCCATGGATCAAAAAGGATGTGTTAGACAATGTCTGTCAAAATAACAACGCGCGAAGCCCCTACCCCAGTGTCCCATGCTGACAGACTGACCAACGTGCACTGCGCTACCCATGCTGCTGGTTAGAATGGGTGTCTGCCACCCGCTTACCTCTGCTCCCCGCAAAACGCTCCAAGTGTGACGGAAAGCAGAGTCGCAGGTGCGCGAGGACAGATGACAGGAAGAGCAGAGGCTGCACAGGGGCTTAGTAGCTAGTAGCGGGAGAGGGGGCCGCCAGACAACTAAGGCTGCGGAGGACCACCCTCCTCCAAGCGAGCCAAAACTTCAGGACAGGAATCGCATATCTAGTTAATATTAAAAGCACTTAATATTTCCTGTCACTGCATGCACCCTGATAAGATTGAAGGATTATCTTTTGAAACGATCAGACTTGGAGATACTAGTAATCGTTAAGACAAAAAAAAAATTCTACGTAAATATTGGACAATGAGGTTGAGAAAATCTCCCTGGTAGAACACACAGGAGACGGGACAGAAAAGAAACATCAGAAACAGCAGAGCAGGACCCAGCACTAGAGTGCGCCAATAAAAAATGTGGAAAAGTAAGTAAAAATGAAAAACAAATCTTTGTTACTGGGGGGGGGGGGGACATCAACCCAGGAGAGTAAAGAAATTACAAAGAAAACGAATTCTCAAAGTAAAGGACATGCATTATGGATCACGAGAATTCCCCCAGGGGCCCAGCACCAGGGTAAAAGCAGGGCCACAGCAAACACATGGTAAGAAGTCAGCAGGTTTCAGTATGTCAGCAATAAAGAAAACCAGTCTTCTAAAGGGCAAAAACAAAAAAGTGGGGGGGTGAAGAGGGCAAAGCATCCCCCCAACAATGAGAAATAACGCACTAATCAGACATACCTGCAGTAATCTGGAAGTGAGGAAATAATGAAAAAGCCTTCGAGGGGAAAATATATGTGCTACCGTTTTATAATCAGCCAAAACACCAAAGGAGATGGCACAACACAGGCACATTCCAACATCCACGGCATCAGAAAATAAGCCTTTTTGGTGTCCTTTCTGGATGTGGAAGTCACTCACGTTTTCAGGCTCAACTTGACAGAAGTAATGCCTGTCCTCGGGCTCCCTGCAGTCTTAGCTGCCTCTGGTCCACTGGCCTTGCCCAGGCTCCAGGGTCCTCACTCTGACACTGAAGGTCAAAAGCAGCCCAAGACTGCACCCACAAGGCCAAGGTCTCTGGCCTCACTTCTGCTACCTCCTGGGCAACTCTCACATCACGGAAGGGGGATCAGTACAGTACATGAGGCATCTCAAGAGAGACAGAGGCCATACAACTTACTGCAGCACACCACTAGGGTCATTCCCCTTCGTCATCATTGCTGCAAATTTTCTTAACTGTAGTTGGACACCTTTTTTTTTGTGTGTGTGTGGTACCGGGGATTGAACTCAGGGGCACTTGACCACTGGGTCATATCCCCAGCCCTTTTTTGTATTTTATTTAGAGACAGGTCTCACTGAGTTGCTAAGTGCCTCGCCATTGCTGAGGCTGGCTTTGAACTCGCGATCCTCCTGCCTCAGTCTCCCAAAGTGCTGGGATTACAGGCGTGCGCCACCGCGCCCGGCTGGACACCTTTATTTTATTTATTTTTACGTGATGCCAAGGATCGAACCCAGGGCCTCGCACGTGCTAGGCGAGTGCTCTGCCGCTGAGCCACAACCCCAGCCCAATTGCTGCAAACCTTTTACTATGCTTAATTAATAAAATAAATGATTCTAGGTTATGCGTGTATGGGGAAAACAGTCCATTCAGGGTCTGGTATTGTCTGTGGACTCAGGCATCCACTGGGGGTCTTGGAATGCGTTCCCCGGGGATAAGGAGGCTGCGACAGATAAGAGCCCCGAAGGGAAAGGGAAAGGGGTGTGCAGAGGACAGGGCTGCCGCTTCCCCAGGTGGGCACTGTCAATGGCACACCCTGCCATCAGTCCTTTTAACATCACACAGGTATGACTTTTACCAAGGGGGGCTCACAATGCAGTCAGGAATGGCTGCGCTGAGCTTTCAGGACAAGACTGACCCCATAGAGCCACTCAAGCACTTGGGGCCATTTCCCCCTAGGCCTTTATCAAATTTAGCAAACTACCAAATTTAGCAGCACTTCTAAACACCTTTCAGGAGGTGAGGTCGGTGAAAATTGGAGCACACCTCTCAGAGCAGAAGGGGGTCTAATGAAATCGCCACACCTAGGGCGGAGAGGCCAAGGGCCACGTCTAGGAAGGGAGGGGTCAGCACCCTGTTAGGTAGAACGTGGGACTCGGGTTTCCAGCTATTGGATATGGGAAAAGAAAAGCCGCAAGGCAGTGTGCCTGGGAAAAGGGAATGAAAAAGCAAGCCACACATTGATAAGCCTTTCTCAAGGTAAACCCCTTTCGGATGCTGGCTGCAGGCAGGAGAGTGAGTTTCATCAAACCCAGAAGGACCGTCTCTAGGAAACAACAACCTTTCAAGAGGTCTCCTCTAGGTGCCGGCCACTCATGCCCAGGCCAAGGACTCAAATTCCGGAGTGCCATTCCCAAGTGCCAGACTTAGTACTCGCTAAATCACCCACAACCCATCGAAGCCCAGTCCCTTCCTTTGTTCAGTGGCTCATTTTCCACCAGGAAAGTGGGTCCACTCCCGCAGGTGTGGTCCTGTTCCTGAAAACGGCTGACATGGTTTGTGAAGTCTGCGTCCAGCCCCGTCTCTTTGTGCTGACGCTACCACAGCCAATAGGACGCCTCCGCTCCACCGCAGGCTGGGTTTTTATAGATGGCCCCCGATTTACCATGGTCACACTTATGTTTTTTCGACTTTAAGATACATAAAAGTGATACAGGGTCGGTAGGAATCCCACTTTGAGTTTTGATCTTTGCCTCGGCTGGCGCAATGCCGGACAGCTGTATGTGGCCACAATCACCAAGTTGACCCTGCACTGCATTAAATGCGGTTTTGACATACAGTATTTTCAATTTACAATGGGTTTATCCAAACATAACCCCATCACGGGAGTGGGAAGGTCTATAATCCAATTCCTCTTTCTGAAAGTCTGATCTCAGCCTTTTTTTTTGGGGGGGGGGGGGGTGTACCGGGGATTGAACTCAGGGGCACTCCACCACTGGGCAACACCCCCAGCCCTTTTTGTATTTTATTAGGGACAGGGTCTCACTGAGTTGCTAAGTGCCTCACCATTGCTTAGGTTGCCTTTGAACTCGGGATCCTCCTGCCTCAGCCTCCCAAGTGCTGGGATTACAGGCGTGTGCCACTGCGCCTGGCTCTGATCTCGGCCCTTGATCCCTTACTCCACAGGGACTGGCTAGGGTGGCCAAACAGATCCCCCCATCCCCCACAGGGTGTGAAATTTAGAAACTTTGGTGGGGGTGAGTGTCTCTTTATGCCCCAGGCAACCTCTTGCTTCATCCTAATCCTGACCCTGCCTTCAAAGGTCTTCTCACACCTTTTTTTTTTGGGGGGGGTTACCAGGGGATTGAACTCAGGGGCACTCAACCACTGGGCCACATCCCCAGGCCGCTTTTTTTGTATTTTACTTAGAGGCAGGGTCTCACTGAGTTGCTAAGTGCCTCGCCATTGCTGAGGCTGGCTTTGAACTGGCGATCCTCCTGCCTCAGCCTCTCAAGTGCTGGGATTACAGGCGTGCGCCTCTGCGCCCGGCTTTTTCTCACACATTTTAATTTACCCTTTGACTCAGTCTACCAGCCAGCATCTCACGAATGCCAAAACACACGCACACTTACTCACAGCAAACCTCGCCAGCACAGTCCTCTATGTTCACTGTGCCGTTTCCTCAGAGGTCAATGCCTGGACCAATCTGGATCCCCTTCGCCCATTTCACAGAACAGTGCTGCCGAGTGCAACAGTGACCTTCTCGTTCTCAATCTAAAGTTCATTTGCCATGCAGCCTGGGGACACAGCCAGCTCAGTGGGAGAGGGCTTGCCAAATGTGCTGGGGGCCCTGGGTTTGATCCCCAGCATGGAGGGGAAATTTTTAAGTATATGTGCCATCTTATGTGTCTTGAGGCTCTGTGGCGTTTTCAGTTTCCATCTCAATTTATTTATGCACTGGGGATTGAAGCAGGGGCACTTCACCGCTGCGCTACATCCACACACCTTTTTTTTTTTTTATTTTATTTTTTAAAATATTTATTTATTTGCTTTAGTTGCGCACAATGCGTTTATTTTTACATGGTGCTGAGGATTGAATCCGGGCCGCGCGCTGGCTAGGCAAGCGCTCTACCGCTGAGCCACAATCCCAGCCCCTACCTTTTTAATTTTTGAGACAGGGCCTCGATAATTTGCGCGTCTGGTCTTGAACTTGTGATCCTTCTGTCTCGGTCTCCCAAGGAGTCACTGGGATTACAGGTGTGCCATCACAACAGCCTCAAATTCCTCTTCTGAAGTCCTTCCCTCCTTTGCCTTCAGCACTGCCTCCTCATTCTGACACTCCTCTCCCTGCCCTGGGTGGCAGCTCTGCCACCTGCCCCTCAGTGCTCAGCAGGACTCTTCAGCACTGCTCCTCCTAGCCATGCAAATGGGGTGGTAGCCACACTTGTGGCCTCACCTGACCCCCACTATCTTGTCTCCAGCCCTCCACACCTCAAGTTCCAGGTCTCTACATCCAAGCATCTACAAGATATTTTCCAATTTGCCCAAATTCACAAACTTTCCCTAGGAAACCCACCCCCTTTCTTACTTTAACAGCACTACACACGCAACACCAAGGCCAGAAGCCAGGTCTGCACTTGAAGCCTTCCAATCCAGCTTCAGGACCACTGCTGCTCTCGATGCTTCCTATTTTGGTTCTTCCTCCCACCACTTCCCACCGCCTGGTCCTTCACGTTCTAAGTAATCACGCCAGATACAAGAAAAGGCAAATGCTGGGCATGGTGAAGCACTCCTGTATTCCCAGCAGTTTGGGAGGCTGGGGCAGGAGGATCACGAGTTCAAAGCCAGCCTCAGCAATTTAGCGAGGCCCTAAGCAACTCAGTGAGACCTCGTTTCTAAATATAATACAAAAAAGGGCTGGGGATATGGCTCAGTGGTTGAGCGCCCCCAAATTCAATCCCCAGTACCAAAAGAAAAAAAAAAAAAAAAAAGATGTATCTCTTCACTTCTCAAAAGACTGTCATATGGAACAACAGTAAAGTGAATTCTTACCTTTGCCCCCATGTCCAGGAGTTGGTGTGTAAATGTTTTTGAGTAATTCTCTGTCCCACTGGAAGACCACACATCAACGTAGGCCACAACATCTGAAGACACAAGACACTCACGTGAAGTACACATTGGTCATTTCAGCATCCCTTGCCTAATAGATTTTGCCCTTGTTCTATTAAAAAGTTCAAACTTCATAATAGCTATTTATGGTACTCAAAAATTTAATCAAACACCTTTCCTGATACCATCCCATTTTGCATTTCTAACACCTGACGCTCTTCCCAAATTCCTAAAATCTAATGCAGGAGTCAGCTTTCTGAAAAGGGACAGAAAGTAAATATTTTAGGCTTTGAAGAACAAAAGTATCTTCCAACTATTCAACTTTATGGTCACAGCATAAAAGCAGCCACAGACGGTGTTAATGAGCTAGCATAGCTGTGTTCTAACAAAACATGATGGAGAAGTACATTAAAATTTGCCGTTTTTTTCTTTTTTTAACCACTTAGAAATGGCAAAATTTCTTAGCTTGCAGGTCCTACAAAAACAGGCAACAAGCCAGATTTGGCCTGGGCTTAGGACACAGTTTGTACCTGTTTTAGTGGATAACTTCTAAAAATCTGATGTTTTACAAAAATATTCAGGTGTGTCACTGGTAAACAACTGAGCCAAGCAAAAGGAAAGTCAAGTTCACTTAACGAGATACTGAATAGTGCCGGGTGCTGTGACACCACCTGTAATCCTAGCATTTGGGAGGCCGAGACGGGAGGATCTCGAGTTCAAAGCCAGCCTCAGCAATGGCCAGGCACTTAGCAACTCAGACCCTGTCTCTAAATAAAAATACAAAAAAAAGGGCTGGGGATGAGGCCCAGTGGTAGAGTACCCCCGAGTTCAATCCCTGGTACCAAAAAATAAGTAAAATAACTGAATAGTATTAGGAAATAACCACAGGTGATTAGAGAGCGTGTAAGCCTGCCTAAACAGACCCCTTTTCTCCAATGCCAAGCTACAAGCACCTGGCCACTGCCTCAATTCTCAGCTCTTGCAGGTGTGCGGCCAGCAGGGCTAGGAGAAGCAGGTGGGAACAGAAGATAAGCTGAGGGGCTCACCCCCTGCGGACTCTGCAGGCCAAGGTGCAGAGCAGAGGTACTTCAACTCCAAGCTCTAGCCTCTCCACTTGTAAAAAAGTCACTCGCTGGGGCCGGCAGAATGCGACACGACCACAGGGCACGCACCGTGCGGGACACTGAGCGGTCACTTTGGATGTCTGAGCAGCAAGCCCGGAAGGTGGTGTCATTTCTTTTCCGGGTTTTACAACTGCCCACGCCCCTATAGAGTCACTTGGCCATTCAGAGGCGTGGGGCTATCTGGGAAGGGCGAGAGCCTGAACCCTTTCCACAGTCGCCTCCCCACACAGGAGCCGATCCAGATATTGTACCGATCCTCCCGTGTGTAGGTGGCCTTGGGGTCCCCGCGACCGGCCCCGGATATCAGTTCCCGGAGAGGGGACGGCAGCCCCACAAGTTGGGCAACCTATGCGAAGGAAGGGCATCAGAGGGAGAGGCACCAGCTGGGGTGAAGGGGAGACCGTGGGGAGTCGACACGACATCAGGGCCCCCGGAGGGAAGGCCCGCGTGGGGTGGGAGGGGGACAAGTCGGGGGTGGAGGGGGACAAGTCGGGGGTGGAGGGGGACAAGTCGGGGGTGGAGGGGGACAAGTCCGAGGTGGAGGGGACAAGTCCGGGGTGGAGGGGGACAAGTCGGGGGTGGAGGGGGACAAGTCGGGGGTGGAGGGGGACAAGTCGGGGGTGGAGGGGGACAAGTCGGGGGTGGAGGGGGACAAGGGGGTGGAGGGGGACAAGTCCGGGGTGGAGGGGGACAAGTCCGGGGTGGAGGGGGACAAGTCCGGGGTGGAGGGGGACAAGTCCGGGGTGGAGGGGGACAAGTGGGGGTGGAGGGGGACAAGGGGGACAAGGGGGTGGAGGGAGAGCGCAGTGGAGGGGCGCAGCCGGAGGCGGCGGCCGGCGGGCTGCTCCCCGCAGTGCGCCCGCGGTCCACCCTCTGCGGCGCCGGCCGGCTCCGCGCGGAGCGGGAACCCCTCACCTTTCAGGAAGGCGGCCCCCGTGGCTCCGGGGGCCGCCATGCTGCGCGGCGGATCGCGACCCGGGGAAACGCGCGGGGCGAACCGCCGGGCGCGCACTGGGCATGCGCGGCCGAGCACCGCCCCTCCGCGCTCCGCGGGTCGGCGCCCGCGCTTCCCGCGCTGCGCGGGCGGAGGGGAGGCGGGAGGGCTCGTCCCGCCTCGTCCCGCCCACCCGCCCGGCTGGCTTCCCGCGCCGCGCCCAGCGACCGCGCCCTCCCGGCGGGGGCCTTCGGGCGCGGCTGGGGACGTGCCAACCGCCGCCGGGCCGGACCCGCCAGGCTCCTCCGCCCCCAGCGCGCGGTGCGCGGGGTCCGACGGGCACCCCGAGACCTCCAGGCGCGGCTCCGCCTGGGGCTCCGCGGCCGCAGGTTCCGGAGCGGGTCTCCGGGCCAGCCGGGGCGGGGCGCGGGAAGCCCCGCCGGCGCCTGAGGTGCGGGAGGCAGCAGTCCGCACCGGGCAGGGAAGGTCTTGCTCGTTGATGAAGTTCTGTTTGCTCTCCCTGAAACACTCCGCCTAAAGCACCTTATTTTAAAAAGAAAAGGGGAAAAAAGCATGTGAAAACTTCCTTTGCCAGCGACCTCAGTTCCATCTTCGTTGCATCACAGAGAACCTCACTCCATTCCCACCGAAAGCTAAAGGGACTCCTTTACAACCTGGGGCTCCCGAGTACCGGACCTCGATGGGAAAACCGCGTGGGAAACCCAAGTGCCAGCACTTTGCCCCCCCCTCAGCGGGAATTCGTCTTAATTGTCTCAATCCGTTTCTGTCAAAAGCATCACAACTAGTTTAGCTGTTGAGTTGACCTCCCTTTTACAAAACAATGGGAACTCCCACTGGGCAGTATAGCAGAACGGTGACCTGGGAAAGGAGGGATCAAGGATGGAACAGGGAGAAGTCTGATCAGCTAACATACCATTTCTTTTTACGAGTTAAAACAGATGGGCCTTCTAGAGTCAGGGGCCCAAGGCTACCCAGCACAGTTGTAAAGAAATTCATACTCTTGCTAATGCACAAGATAACAGCCAATGAAGGGTCTAAGAATGTGCAAGCAAAACGTCAAATCAATCATTAAAGATATTAATTTAATCTCCTAGTCTGATTAGGGCTGCCCTAACAAAATACCATCAATTAGGTGGCAGTTCTCACAGTTCTGAGGGCTGGAAGCCAAAAACAAGGTGCCCGCAGATTTAGTACCTGGTAAAAGACCTTCTGTTTGCGCCGTGTCTTCTCTTAAGAGGATTAGTGCCCTCTCTGGGCCTCTTTTATAAGGGCACCAATCCCACTCACGAAGCCCCCCAACCCTCATGACCTAATCATCTCCCAAAGACCCCCACCTGCTAGACCTAATCATCTCCTACTACCAGCACCTTGGTTTTTGCATGATTTTTGGTGTGGCTGGTTTTTGTGCTGTTTTAAGGGCAGTTTTAGCACAATGTCAAAAAGCCTTGTTTAAGGCTTGACTGAGCCACTTAAATTAGTGTTAGGTTGGATGCAAGAAATAAGAAATAGGTAGAAAGGAGACATGAAGAAGGACCAGTAAAAAAAGTTCTTAATTCAGAAGTTAACATGCTTTCCCAGGCCGGTCACTCTGATACCGGTCTTGGATCTCAGGAACTGGTGTTGAACTTTCCGTGGTGTTGAAGGTTAAGCACCCTAGAGAAACACTGAGGCAAAGGTACAAAGCAAGTTTTATTTAAGGGACAAGGACAGACTTCTCTGAAGAGGGGGAGCCCCAGAGCTGGGTGGCCTGGGAGGGGGTGTGTCCTGCTTTTATAGACCCCTGAACCCCTCTCCTTAATTATCATCTTCTCTTTCTTACCTGAATATGTGACCAAGGGCAGGGACATAGAGGTTGTTAGCAACCCAGAGTGCCCAGAAGCAGGCCCAGGAGCAGGATCACAGAGGTCAACTACCCATTGTCCTCTGTTTGATAACCACTGATGCCCAGAAGTCATCCTCTCTGGACCCCCATCAATTGGAATCCACACTGACGCCTGACCTTTGCCCCCTGCCTCAATTTGCTGAGGAATGTGACACGTCTTGTCCACTCAGGCCAGGTGGGGCTGCAGGCAGATTGCTTTTTTGGCAAAGAAAGGATGTAGGAGGGGTTGGGGTTGTGGCTCAGAGGTAGAGCACTTGCCTTGCACTTGTGAGGCACTGGGCCTGCTTCTGGGCAATACATAAAGGTATTGTGTGCATCTACCACTAAAAAAAAAAAAAAAAAAAAAAAAAAAAATTAAAAGAAAGAATGTGGGGAATCAGCACAGTGAGCCCATTTTATAGAATTATTCTCTTTGCTGCTAATCCCACATTCCTAGGGGGTCTGTGAATTGTGTACTGTTGGTTAGCCCCTCGATAAATAATGGGAGATAGGCTATTTTGAAGAACCTATAATTTAGTGACTTTTTGGTGTGATCTACTGATCAGAAAAGGAAGACCATGTTAGCCTGAGGTCTCAAGACTGACCAGATCACCTACAATTTTCTTGGGATCACCAGACTAATGCCATTCCTACAGACCTTCCCACACCACACCCACCTCTCACCAAGTTCTCTCTTTTTTTTTTTTTTTTTTTTTTTTTATTTTTTTGGTACCGGGGATTGAACTCAGGGGCACTCGTCCACTGGGCCACATCCCCAGCCCTTTTTTGCATTTTATTTAGAGACAGGGTCTCACTGAGTTGCTAAGTGCCTCGCCATTGCTGAGGCTGGCTTTGAACTCGCGATCCTCCTGCCTCAGCCTCCCAAGTGCTGGGATTACAGGCGTGCGCCACCGCGCCCGGCACCAAGTTCTCTTTAAAAGAAGAGCTGGGAAACCCCAAAGCATGTTTCTTTCTGTCAAGATGGCCGCCTTCTCCCTTGACTGTGCACTACATAAACCTCTGCCTCTGTGTCTGACTGGCATGTGCCGATGTTCTTTTCCATCACCTATGCCACCAATCGCTGGGGTCCAGAGTTCTGGCTTCTCTGGGGAACTCCTGGGACCCTTCTTCAGAGACAGCTCTTCTCCGGTGGCAAGTGTCAGTTCTAGAACTCAGAATAGTGCCGTGAGCTTCAGTCTGCCCATTTTTTATTTTTTCATTCCATAGTCTTTCCATAGATATTTCCTGAGCACCTTCTACACGGTAGGAGCTATGTTAGGCTTCAGATAGATGGCAATAAACCTAACTTGATGTCCTCGTTATTATTTTAGAAGGAATATCCATCCTCAAAGCACAAGACTAAGAAACAGTGTTGAGGGAAGCAATTAAAAGTAACGTGTGCAAGGAAATCTGACTAGACACTGACACACTGTGGTTTTAGTTTTTGTCCTTGTGTTTCCCTTCAGGATTTTAATAAAATAACCCCATCTAAAAAAGGACCCAGTGAACACTAAAATAATGCAACTCTGTTCCTACATTTTTTACTCTCTGCTGAAGGATAAAAGATGAGAAGCCTTTTTCTCTATCAATACTCACCTGCAATAAAAGGACTGTACATTAGAAAGTCCTTTTAAGCAGACTTGGGCAGAGGGAAAGCTGGAAATATTGACTTTTGTGAAGCGCCCCCGCTTTGGCTCAGCAGGTGGAAGGCTTTCAGAGTTTTTCCTAACAACCTAACCTGACAGCACCTGGACAGTCAGGATGCAGACATCTCTGAGACGTCCTGGCAAACAAGTCAGATGAAAGGTTCAACTTCAGAAGGAAAGTCCTGTCGCCTTGGACTCTCAAGTGCCTGTAGAAGCTTCATTCTCAACCTCAGCAGCATAAACACTTCAGGCAGTGGTGCTTTTGGGTTCCCAGGAGTCAAGAATCTCAAAGATAAGGCACAGACCATGCAAATACACTTTCCTTTATGGGTTTTATAAAACAAAATAGGGAGGGAGGGAGGGGTCGAGGGAGGAAGACAGCCCGCTGAGAGCCTGGACTAGTATAACTTAAGTCTAATAGAAAACATTATTTTGTAATAAAACTACGGCTCTCTCTTGCTATTTATATTAGAGGCTCATCTAGCAATTTTCCGAATACTAGCAAAATACCCTTGTTTTAAAATTTAAAGTTTTTCTTTGGGGGGGGGTGTACAAGGGATTGAACTCAGGGGCATTCAAACACAGCCACATCCCCAGCCCTATTTTGTATTTTATTTAGAGACAGGATCTCACTGAGTTGCTTAGTGCCTCGCTTTTGCTGAAGCTGGCAGTGAACTTGTGATCCTCCTGCCTCAGCCGCTGGGATCACAGGTGTGGGCCACCGCACCTGGCAAAGTAAAGGTCTTCTATGCTCTAAAATGAGAATGTTTGTGATGATCCCGGAACTCAGAGGGTTGCCATGAGGCTCATTCTCTCCATCTTTTTTTTTTTTTTTTTCAGTCTACATCCTTCCCATAGATATTTACTGAGCACTTTCCACATTGTAGGAGCCGTGTTGCACTGTAGAAAAAAAGATGATTTTGTTTTGCGTCTTAGCAATGAGTCACAGCACTAAAGAAAGGAACTTAATGGCTAAAAGGCAGTGGAGCTCTTATTCCTAATGAAGTTGAATGTGAGTTCAAGTAAGGGCTTGTTAGGAAAGAAGTTTTTACTTTGACTAGCCATTTCACTTAAATGCTGAGAAATATATATGCAGCCCACAATCTTTATTCCTTGTAGGATCTATGTAAAACTCATTCAGAAAACCTGAAACTGTTACCCTTTGGTATAATAAAGGAAAATTGTCAGACAGATTGCCAGGGAATTGGTTCTGTCGCAAATGCTAGTTGTTTTTTTGTTGTTGTTGTTGTTGTTTTGGTACCGGGATTGAACTCAGGGGCACTCGACCACTGGGACACATCCCCAGCCCTTTTTTTGTATTTTATTAGAGTCAGGGTCTCACTGAATTGCTAAGTGCCTCGCCATTGCTGAGGCTGGCTTTAAACTGGAGATCCTCCTGCCTCAGCCTCCCAAGTGCTGGGTTTACAGGCGTGTGCCACCGCGCCCGGCAAAATGCTAGCTTTTTAAAAAACGTCGTTTTGGGGGGTTACCCAGGTAACCAGAATTTAAGAAGGTGCGCGAGCTCTTTGCCTTCTGTTTTCCTACTGCTCTTCTCAGGGCCCCGTCCCTGTCCCTGCATTCACTCCTGGTGTTGCCCACCTCCCCTGGGCCCTGGGCAGGGAGGGACCAGTGCACCTCAGGGGCAGGGGAGGAAGAGTCCCTGTCACCAGTAGGGTGATGGAAAGAGTTTTCTGAGGCCTCGGCAGTTGTCCCTCAACACTGGTTAAATCCCTTCTGAACGAGTCACCAGGAGGCAGGCTTCTGACCCCCACTGAGATCCGGGGCAGGTGCCCTGGGCTGGCTTCGGAAGGCAGAGGAAGACTTGCAGCCTCCAAGCTCGGTGTTGGGACCAGGGGTGTGACCAGACAGCTGCGCTCTGAGTGAACCCAGGGAGGGGGTGCGGTGGGACAAAGGCAGGAAATCTACTCTGTGACTCCGCTGGCCTCCTCCTCGGGGTCGCCTCCTTAGCACATCAAAGGGCGCCTGGGCCTCCTGCGGCCACATCTGCATTCTTCCTCAGATGCCTCGGAGCTGTGAGGACCCTGGTCAGAGGGCTTTCCTGAGAATTTAGAATATCCTGAGAAAGGAATTGTAAAGACCCAGAAATAGATTAGGGAAAGGTCGGGGGAACGGGAAGTGATAGTAAGAAAAATATCTTCCCAAGGGAATAATCGTGGTTAAAACACGCCTCCCCAGATCGCTGTTCCCAAAGCAAACACAGAAATGTAGAAAATGCCCGCTGTGGGACAATGCTCCCCAAACAGTATGGAACTGAAAAAGGTCAGGCACCTCGTTAGGAACTGTGGGACCTCAACGGAAAGTCGCCGTCCAGCCCCCGTATTCAAGCCAGGGCACGTTGTTGCAGCCGCTGGTTGCTAAAAGACGGCACTACTCTGCCCCGTTGGAAGATTGCTCCTGTCACTTGATGTGAATGGATCCGCTGCCACCTCGAGGCCTCTTCTGGTTTTCACCTGGTTTCCCAGCTGTCCAGGCAGGGGCTAGGACGCTGGGCCCCAAATGTCTCCTCTGAGTGGTCACTCTGCCACAGTCGCTGTTTAATATTTTTTGTAATTATGTCTGCTTTTATGCAGAAACAATTGTCACACAAAATTAACTGCAACTGCTCTCGTCTCCTACTTTTAAGTTTTTTTACATTAAAAAATTAATTAACATAATCAACTGTACATAGTTATGGGGTCTGATGTGACATTTTGATCCATGTATATATTGTGCAGTGATCGAATCAGGATAATTAGCTTATCCATCATTTCTTTCAAACATTCATCATTTCTTTGTGGTGGGAACATTCCAAATCATCTCTTTAAGCTATTTCCCCCCCCCCCCTTTGGTACTGGGGTTGAACTCAGAGGCACTCGACCACTGGGCCCCATCCCCAGCCCTTTCTTGTATTTTATTAGAGACAGGGTCTCACTGAGTTGCTAAGATCCTCCCTGCCTCAGCCTCCCAAGTGCTGGGATTACAGGTTTGGGCCACCACGCCCAGCTCTTTAAGCTATTTTGAACTAAACAATATTGTCAACTACAATCACCATTTTGTCTAGTAGAACACCAAGATTTCCTCCTCCTCTCTAGCTGTGAGTCTGTATCTGCCAGCTAACTAGCCTCTAATCCCCCCAAAGCCCCTGGTAACCATCATGCTGCTCCCTAGATCAACTCTGAGATCAACTCTGTTTTAGGTTCCCTAGGGTGCTAGTGTGCAGCAGATGTCTTTCTATGCCTGACTTACTTCACTTAATGCTATGTCCCCCCAACTCTAGCCTCTGTGGGTTTGGAGGTCCTGGTCTCAGAAGCAGGCTACTCCCACCAGGCTACACAGTAAGAGTCCTACTACACATTAACTGTGGCAACCACCTGGTCATCAAGGATAGCTTGTGCCAAAAGGCCAACAAGGCTCCTGATAAAGGAGAGAAGCATGGGTTACCCAAGGAAGACTTGAAACAGAACAGATCATTTCCCATGAGCATAATATGCACCTAGAAATACAGCTTCAAACTGTTCCAAATGACAACTCGCGAAATTGTAAGAAAGAAATAAATGAACAGCTCTAGGGGGAGATTTATACATACCCCTCTCAGAAACTGGTCGAGCAAGCAGGACACAAGTAGGAGAACTAGTGAAATGATCACCTCCATTTAAAAGATAGTACATGCGCATGTTTTTGTGAAAATGTGTACATGAGTACACGTGATGCTACCGTTATTAACTATGAAACACTGCAATGGTGTGTGCTTGTCTCTGTGCCCATATGTGAATGTGTACTGACTCGTAGAACCACACTGGGCACTCTGGTGGCCTCAGGTCACCTCATGTTCCTGTTTTCCCGTGTGTGTGTGTGTGTGTGTGTGTGTGTGTGCGCGCGCGCGCCTCTGAGTGGGTATGTTATGGTATGGGGGAGGGGGTGGGCTTTCAACAGCAGGGGTCCAGGCACTCAGTGCTTTCTTCTGACAGCTGGTCTTGGTCAATGGGCTTGTTTCACCTGCAGCCCCATCAAGTGTGGAATGCTGGCTCTGGGGAGTCAGTTTTGAGGTGCAATTTATAGCACAGAGTCCCCCTGTGGAATTAGTCTGGTACTTTTACTTGGGGTTGTGCCCTTTTGTCAGGTGGAGCCCAGAGGGTCTTTAGGGTTGTGAAACTACTCTGTGTGACACTGCGGTGGTGGACAGCATCATGATTCATTTGTGCAGAAACCTGGATGTGCTGACCACATGTAGGTGCAAATAGTGATGCTACCTCATCCCTCTTCAGGTCACCACTGCTGAGCCCCTTTAGTCTTGACAATTCAGCAGTGAAAAGGAGAGTTAATGAGTCAACCAGGGAAGAGGACTATAAATACCACACCTCAGCGATCAGGACTAACTTTCAGAGCCCCGAGGAACTAAAGGCAACCAAATAAAAACTGGGTAGAAAATGGAAAGATTTGAAAGGAAAAAAAAATTTGAGAGAAAATGAAAGCACTACCTTGAAATTGTGGAGGGAAGTGTTATCTATGTTCCCATTTAAATTTTTAGGTGACTTTTTCATATAAAATCTTAATCAAAAAGTAATATAGCCAGGCGTGGTGGCGCACGCCTGTAATCCCAGCACTTGGGAGGTTGAGGCAGGAGGATTGAAAGTTCAAAGCCAGCCTCAGCAATGGCGAGGCACTTAGCAATTCAGTGAGACCCTGTCTCTAATAAAATACAAAAAAGGGCTGGGGAGTGGCCCAGTGGTTGAGTGCCCCTGAGTTCAATTCCTGGTACCAAAAAAAAAAAAAAAAAAAAAGTAATATACAAAGTAATATAAAAGTGCTTCTAAAAACTGAGCTCTTCCTAAAGCATATGGGAGCCCGTGGAGCCAACAGCTATGTTCATTTTCTCCTCCAGTGCAGAAGCGCTGAACAGTTCAACGGTGCTTTCAATTTTTTTACTCTTTTAATCTGAATTTCATTTGGTAGTGTTTCATTTGTATTTTCCAGAAGAGAAATTACTTATATAATTCATGCTCTAATATCAATCCTTCAAAAAGTTATAACTGAACAATCAGGGCAGCAAAAAATTCATTGGTTTTAATGAAGGTATGTTCAAAACATTGCATATTGATTATACACATAATGAGGGATGCATCAGAATGGAGACTTTGATGTTCAAGCCTATCAGCCCCTGAGACTATCAGAGGGACAGGCCAACTCCAGGGTGCCTCTGCTCAGCCCCCAAAACCCATTAGTGTGGAGCATTTGGCTGCAGATGGAAAATGCATGATTCCAACACTGACCACAGTTGCTGTGTTGGAGCCCTTGGCAGCTAGACCAGTTGTGCTGACTCGAGCACTATGCAGAAATGACAGGTGAGGGCCTGTCATTTGGTATTGGGTGAGAATGGGAGGACCCCAGAACTCCTTGTTATAAGGGAGTTCCTCTCCCAGCCTGCACTGTGCGACTCCAAGGAGGTGGAGCGGTGTTGATTGCAAGATCAGGGGGTCTCAGCAGAACGGCTGATGTTGGACCAAAGGTTGTGTCCAGTTGAGAGGCGAGTCTGGTTTTTGATATCCACCTGGCTGCCAACAATCTGTCTCCTCAAGTCTGTGTTTTGAGGTAAGATACACTGCCGCCTGGCAGTAGTGGGATATTTCACGTTCTGGTCTTGCAGCCTTCCAAGGTCATGGCCTGAAAGAATAGCAAAGGGCAGTTGTTACAGAGCGAATCGTGTCCCCTCAAAACGTGCATGTTGAAGCTGTTACCCTTGGTGTGTCTGTATTTGGATCTGGGGTCTTCAAGGCGGTTCTAAAGGTCATGAGGATGAGCTTAGCCTAAAGTAACGGTTTTCCTATAAGATGAAGAAGAGACTCCAGAGATCTCTCTCCCTTTCCCTCCAGATGCCACAGAGAGAAGCCAATGTGAGGGTGTGGGTGAAGGCGGCTGCTGCCTAAAAGCCAGAAAGGAGCCCTCCCAGGGGCCACAGAGGTTGGCACATTTCTCCTGGGCTTCCAGAACCGTGAGAAATCCATTTCTGCTGTTTAAGCCACCAGGTGTGTGTGGTTCTGTTATGGTAGCCCAGGCAGACTAACAGCAGGCGACCTATCAATGCCATTTCCTTTCTCAGCATCCACATGTATTTGAAAGAGGTTTCCTGTTGCCGCCTGAAGCGATGGCCGCTTGGAGCAACGGAGCCGCGGGAAGAAGTTTAGAGGCAAACTGGAGACAAACAGCTTTTTATTTTGATAACTTTTCTTTCTGGTTCTAACAATGACTAACACGCGCCACACACACCACCAAAATGGCGCTGACCCGATCAGCAATCTCGGCCAAGTCACTCGAGATCTCGGGCCAAGTCCCGTGAGACTATGGAAGGCAACAATGCTCAAATCTTTATGGCCCATAGTCAAGCGCAATTTAAGCCATCTCCCCAAACAGGGCTCCTACAGTTTCTCAAAACATATGACCCATGCCACAAGAAATTATTGCGATGGCTCAGCAAGAATCCACCAGTATAGCTACAGCTGTCCTAGTAACACTAGGTTTACTTTCACACTTACGTCATCATATGGAAATAAACGACCCAAACCTCCTGGTGGTGGCATGTTCATTTCTGTACCTGCACCTGGAAATGGGGGATTGTGGGGGAGGTCCAGACTGACTCTCCCTGCTGGGCTGAAGTGATTTATAGTGGAGAATAAAGTAGGTGCTCACTTCTATCCTGTGCTTAACATTGTGTTTACAATAAGAATGTATTCACGTAGGCCGGGCGAGGTGGCACATGCCTGTAATCCCAGCACTTTGGGAGGCTGAGGCAGGAGGATCGCCACTTCAAACCCAGCCTCAGCAAAGGCGAGGCACTTAGCAATTCAGTGAGATCCTGTCTCTAAATAAAATACATAAAAAAGGCTGGGGATGTGGCCCAGTGGTCGAGTGCCCCTGAGTTCAATCCCTGGTACCAAAAAAATAAAAATAAAAATAAAAAAAAGAATGTATTCATGCATATTACTCATGAATTTCTAAATATGTGATAAAAATACTGAGGGGAAAAAAAGTTTATGTAGACAGCCACATTGGAGAAGAGCAATAACATATATGAAGAAACTGTTTGAAGGCCACGAAAGCAAAGCCAGGTCAAGGAGGACAACGGCTTCCCTCACTCCCGCCCCAGACCATCACTGCTGCAGCCAGAGAGGTCTTACCAGAACTCCACTAAATCATGCCACTCTGCTGCCGGAAGTCCTTCAACGACCTTGCCATCCTTGGAGAGTATGCATGGTCCTCACTGTGGTCTGAGGCTCTAGTGACCTTCCCTGGCTGACCTCCAGGGTCCTGTCTGGGCTCTACCCTTCCCTGAGCTTCCAGAAACGCCTGGCTCTTACGTGCTCGGGGCCTTCCCAACTGCTTCCTCGGCCTCTGCTAGAACCATCCTTTCTCTTCCCCCAGGTGACTTCTGCTCATCCTTCAAATATCAACTTAAGCGTAGCTTCCTTGGGAAAACTGCCCTGAAGCCGCGACCCCTCTGGGTCTGGCATTGTCCAAGGCTGTGCTGTTTCCCGGTCTTTTGAGCATTTCCTCAGCTGTAAGGAAGGACTTCCTGATGCTGTCACGTGGTCACGCTCGCCACTGGTGCCCACTACCAGACCCGCACACCAAGTCCGTGCTTGCTCACGGCAGAGGGGCAACAAATGTTTATTGACTAGATGAACGAAGAAACAGCAAGCCACAGCAGCCTGGAACAAATTTCTGTAGTGCTCCAACCTTTGCAGGTAGGAAGAGGAGGTGCAGCAGGCAGAGAAGTCTGAGAGGCAGGAACAAGTCACAGAGCGCTGGTATTGGGGAGCGCGAGAGAAGGTGCAGTCTCATACAGGGAGAGGCGCCAGCTATGGCCCAGGCAGAGGCCACCAAAGGGAAGATGGAAAGTGTCCATGTCGAGCTGTGTGGCAGGGAGACCCTGGGGCCTCCCAGAGCAGGGTCAGGGCAGTGAGAGGCATGGGGGACCGTCGGGGAGAAGTCCTCTCACCTGGCTGTGTGGTGAGGGAGCATGAGCACGGGCTTCGGGGTCTAGCCTCAGACCTGAGCGTGACCATTTATTGGGCGTGGACCCCATCAACTGACCGGAGCTGTGCTGTTCATCCACAGCCTGGGGAGGACAACGAAATCCACCTGCTGGGTCACTGGGAAAATTGGAAATAATGAATGCTGCAGATCTTGCCCAGGGAGATCTTCAATAAATAGTAGCAGTTGTTATAATCTAGTTCAGCTTTGGAATTTAAATTTACTGTTCTGCGAAAATACACTTAACTAAATCAATAGCGGCCAAGGCATTTTTTAAAAAAGTTTATCAGCTGCTTTGTAATCGAGTCAGGTTTTTGTCAACTCAGTTACTTTTCATTTAGGTGTAATATCACAGGAAATAACTCTGTGTGTGTGTGTGTGTGTGTGTGTGTGTGTGTGTTTTATTCAGGATATACAAAACATTTCTAAGTATATTGGTATAGACAGCTCACAAGGAATTACTTGAATTGTGTCAGTACAAAAATTAAATAATACAAAGAAATCTTTGGTCCAATTATCGCACTGAAAAAAATGAACACCACCAACAGAAAAGAATTCTGACTTTGATTTGAGGCAAAACCACTTTGACCAGATGGCATTTTGTTTCTCTCTGGGGACTTATAAAAGCCACAAATTGGTGAATGTTTAAATTTCTTCCTCTATGATTTGGTCTTTATTTTTTTAGTTTATTTTTTTTATATTGTGGATTGAACTTGGGGGCACTCAACCACTGGGCCACATCCCCAGCCCTTTTTTTGTATTTTATTTAGAGACAGCGTCTCATTGAGTTGCTAAGTGCCTTGCCATTGCTGAGGCTGGCTTTGAACTGGCGATCCTCCTGCCTCAGCCTTCCAAGTGCTGGGATTACAGGCTTGCGCCACCGCGCCCGGCCAATATCAAAATTTAAGCCTAGCAAGTGTGAGGCACTGGGTTCAATCCTCTGCACTACATATAAAATAAATAAATAAAATAAAGGTATTTTGTCTATCTACAAATAAAAATATTTAAAAAATTTAACAAACATTTATCTCATATTAGAATCTTATGTTTTCTAAAATGTTTTCCCCCAATTTTTATGTACACTATAAAATATGAATACACATTTCAGCTATTAGCAAATATATTATTAATTTTTCTTCATTTCTGAAGGATAGTTTTGCCAAATATAGACTTTTTGGCTGACAGATCATTTTCTTTAGGGTTTTGAACAGGTCCCACTGTCTCTGGCCTCCACAGTTTCAGATGAGAAATTGGCTGTTATGCTTATTGAGGATTGCTATGTGTGACCAGTATCTTCTCTTTTCCTGCTTTCAAGATTCTCTCTGTGCCTTTGGCTTTTGACAATTTGACTATAACATGTTTATGCATGGATCTCCTTTAGTTTATGCTACTTGGAGTTTGTTGAACTGATTGGATATGTAGATTAATGTAGTTCATCAATTTTGGCAAGTTTCCAGTCATTATTTCTTCAAATATTGTGTCTTTCTCCGTTTCTCCCTTCTCCTTTTGGCCCTCCTATAGTGCACACATTGGTACACTTGACAAGTCCTAAGGGTTTTGAGGCTCTGCTCATTTTTTTTTCTTTTTTCTTTCTGTTCCCCCTCCTGGATACTCAGTTGATCTTCAGGTTTCCAGATTTTTCTGCCTGTTTGAGTCTGCTATCATGAGCCTCTAGGCATCTTCCATTTCCATCACTGTATTTTCCAACTCCAGACTTCTGTTTGGTGCCTTTTTATAGTGGCTACCTCTTTCTTGATATTTCCTTTGGTGACCCAGAAGTTTCATATTTTGCTTTCATTCTTTAGACAAAGGTTCCTTTAGTTCTTTGAACATATTTAAAGTAGCTGATAAAATCTTTGTCTAATAAATCTGTGTCTTTGTTAAGGACAAATTCTGCTGAGGGTCTCTACCCCACCACTGTGTATGAGTTGTGCTTATTTCTTTGTATGTCTAACAATTGTTTAAAACTGAACATTTTATGTTATATAATGTGATTACTATGGAAATCAAGTTCTGTTCCCTCCTCAGGGTTGTTTGTGGTTGTGGCTGATTGTTATAATTGTAATTTGTTTAGGGACTTTTCTGAACTGAATCCATAAGTTGTTCTCCTTCTCCTTCTTCTTCCCTTTTCTCCTCCTTCTTCTGCTCTTCCTTCTCTTCTTTCTCCCTGAAGTCTCTACCCTTGTAGCTTAGTGGTCAGCTTTCAACTGGACAGAGATTTCCTTAGCTGCCTGGAGCAGCTCTCCCTCTGTGGAGGGCCCTGTGGGCACCCTGGGGCATGCTTTCACTACTCAGCCAGTTTCTGCCTTCATGCTCACTTCCTGCTTGCTCGGTCTCTAGCTCAGAGGTGAGAGGCCAGGGCTTTCTCCGGTCTTTCCTTGTCATGTGCAAAGCACTCCATGCAGTTTTCTGGGCAACTAAGAATACTGTCGGAGCATTTCAAAGTCCCCTGTGTAAAATATCATTTCATAACAATTTTCTTTTACATTTTTTTGGGTTGACCTCCAGATAGCACCAGTTGATAATATTGCCTCACACATTTACATATGTTTTAAAAACAGGAGTTACATACCAAAAATGGTCTCTGATCATCTTCTACAAAAGCCCTGGAGTAAGGCTGTTTCTCTGAGCCAGTTCTAAATGAGATGGAGTAATATAGACCCTGTGAGTGCAGGTTAGGGGACTGCCGTATGGAAAGGTAATCACAATTTATTGGGAATGGGAAGTCTGGGAGGCTCCAAGCCCATTCTTCCTCTCCAGTGGTTGCCACGCTGCTGTTTTTATCTGATTGGGGCCGTTGGTTTTCAAGGCTACTGCACAGCTGGAGCGAGGGGCTTGGGAATAGGGCTAGTTACTCTGACAAGACATTGATGTTCTTCCTGAAATTCAGCTGTTTTTCTTGAATAAACGTGTCCCAGATTGTTGCAAGTCTCTGGTTAATTTGCAGAGTTCTGAACAAGTTGATTTTGGTTATTTTGCCAGTTTCTCTCTTCCTTTTTGCAGCTGTTTGGGGATCCTCCCTCATCGTTTCTGCTAGCGTCCTGGCCCAGTGTTCCTGAGTTCTGCCTGTGGTGTGGCACCTGGCCGCAGCTCACTAGCTTCATTGCTGGGTAGTATTCCATCCTGTGGATACACACTTTGCCCACCCGTTCACCATTTGATGGATGGTTTCCAGCTTTTCACTATCAGAAATAGCGCTGCTCGAAATGATCAATATAAGTCTTTTTTCCATGTTCTTACCTTTTTTGAATAAGTACCTTGGAGTTTTGTGATTGACTTCTTCAGACTGTCAAACTCTTTTCGCAGGTGATGAATGGCTTTATATTCCCACCCAGAGGAGTGAGAGCTTTCGTCTCCCACTCCCTCCTGCACGGTGCTCTTGTCTGTCTCATTCACAGAGCCTTGTGAGTGGCGTGAAGTGGTTCAATGTGTGTGTGCGAATGTTGGACAACTTCCATAATAAATGGTTTTGAAAAGCTTATTTTATAGCACCTTGATATTCATAAGGCACCTTCACATAGGATCTGATGCAACATGCTGGTAAGATTTAAGCAAAGGCGTTGTCACCACACCACAGGGGAAATGAAGACTGCAGAGTTAGGGGACCAGGTAAGCACAAGTGGCTTCCAAGTGACAGAGTTCAGCTTACTGATGCCCAGGCCTGTACCTCTCAGACAGGAGAACTGCAGTTCTAAGAGACAAAGACATTTTTTTACATTTCCTAGATCCCCGAGTACCCCAGGTGAAGTATAGGGGTTTGGAACAAATGCCTGATTTCACATATCTGCGTCTATCTCCACAATCACGGGACACTATGCAGTGTGTGAGGTGGGTTGGGGTGAGCAAGAAAGAAAGACTGGGAGAGAGGGTCTCAGCAATCAGTGTACAGATTTATCCGCTCACTTATTCTGGAAGTACTTGTTTGTGCTCCCCATATGTGCTGGTTGGTGTCTTGGCACTGTGGATATTCATTAGTTTAAAAAATGGTAATTCTTATTATTATGGAAATTATATTTTGCCGAGGAAGACATGTGGTAATCAGAATAAATAAGTGGAATATAATATATTAGGTGATGATAAATCCTATGGGGAACATTTAAGCTAGGAAGAGGGTGGAAAATGTTGGTGGAGGGAGGAGAAGAGGGGGTCTACACTTTAAAAAAAATTTTTTTTAGTTGTAGATGGAAACAATATCTTTGTTTTATTTATCTATTTTTTTACGTGGTGCTGAGGCCCGGACCCAGTGCCTCATGCATGCGAGGCAAGTGCTCAACCACTGAGCCACAACCCCAGCCCCAGGGGTCTGCACTTGTAAAAGGCAGTAATCACAGGCTCCGTGTGCTCTGACTTCGAGCAAAGGAGGTGAAGAAAATACCTCAAGGGAAGGACTGGTGTGGACCTCTCGGGGGTGCGGGTGGGTGGGCGCAGAGCCTCTGCTGGGGCAGACAGGTCCCTGAGGCTGGAGCAAACCCGGCTTGCTGGGGACAGAGCAAGGAGGACTTCCAGGGAAATGGAGAGGCAGAGCCCAGCGTGGAACAGAGGGGGCGAGATCTGACAAGTGTGAACAGGATGTTTCCACCTGCTGTTCTGAGAGTGGTCTGTCAGGTGCAGGGGAGGAGGCGTGGAAGAGCAAGTGACACGTTGCAGGCGATGCACAAGGAGGATGGTAGCTGAGCCTGGTGGTGGAGGAGAGTGGATGGGGGCAGGGCTCAGCGACAGTGAGTGAGAATCCGTCCTCATCAGCCTTTCCTGTAGGCAGGACCGTCGCTGTTTGAATAGACAGTGACACTGTTGCTAACGAGGTTAGTTAATTTGACCAAGATGGAGTGCTACAGCCAGGACTGGATAGAATCTGCTTGACCTCAGACCTTCGCCTGCATAACTATGTTCTACCACATTCCACAAAATTAAAGAAAATTTGTAGAAGGTGCTGAGAGATGTAATAACTGCTGTTAAGGTCAGAAGCCAGCAATTAACCACTAAATATGGTGTGTTAAATTATCCGTTATATGGGCAAACTAAATTGTTTTGGAATTTTTAAAGGCCATAGCCTATGACAGGTAGGCACCTGTCATTCCTTTCTAAAGCATGTCCATGGGTGTTCTCAGTGTGCTGGGACAGGACCTGTGGTGGGCAGGTCATGTAACAGCTCTCCCAGAGGCCACGTCGCGATCCTGGAGCACCAGGTGTGTTGCCTTCATGACAAAAGTGTTTTTGCAGATGGGATTTAGGTTAAGGGAACTGAGGGGGTCAGGTTAGGCTGGATTAGCTTTCGCAGGGGGTGTAGTGTCATCACAGGGTGCTTACAGGAAGGAGGGGAGCGAGTCAGAGCCAGAGAAGACAACTAATGATGGATGCAGAGGCTGGGCGACGTGGCCACAAGCCAGGAGTGTGGGCAGCATCCAGACACCAGAACAGGCCAGGGGCAGGTCCTGCCCTGGAGCCTCCTGTAGGTCCACAGCCCAGACAGCCCCTCGACCCGAGCCCGGGGACACCTCTGGTGATCTCTGACCTCTGAAACTGTAAGGTAATGTATTTAAAGCCATTGCATGTGTGGCAACTTGTTCCTCTAGCAACAGGAAACTAACACAGAGGCAGGAGAGCGGACTAGGGAGACCTGGCCACCGGTCTCTGTTGCAGCCACCACTCCCTCAGCTGTGTGGTCCCATCCCACATGCCTGCATTGGAACTTCCACCTGCACATCACACAAGGACCCAATCACAGTCCCAACTGCTAAAATGGAGCTTTCAAAAGGCAAAACCGTGTAAATATAAAATCTGAACACACCTCAGAGAAGTTACTCAACTTGCTAATCGATAGGGGAAACAATTATTAAGACTGCTTTGAAGGCCATTTGTGAAGCTGTGCATTTCTGGACAATTTAGCAGAAAGGTGTGAGGATAAGATCCCAGAGTCTGACCTCCAACTGGCAAATGCGCAGGGCAGTAAGTGCTTATTCTGGTAACTACTTTTTCTTCTGGACAGAAGTTATTTTCATATTTGTAAGTTACTTTCAGATCCATGATGTCACATGTCTTTGCCATATCTAGGAACCTTACTCAATACGATCAGAGTGACCCTGTGGCCTCTGCTCCCCTCTGACTATGAGAGGATGGGCCACTTGCCCTGTGTCTTGTACACCAGCTTGGAATGAATTTTTTTTTTTTTTTTTTTTTTTTTTTTTTTTTTTTGGTACTGGGGATTGAACTCAGGGGCACTTGACCACTGGGCCACATCCCCAGCCCTTTTTTGTATTTTATTAGAGTCAGGGTCTCACTGAGTTGCTAAGTCCCTCACCATTGCTGAGGCTGGCTTTGAACCGGCAATCCTCCTGCCTCAGCCTCCCAAGTGCTGGGATTACAGGCGTGTGCCACCGCACCGGGCCTGGAATGATTTTTCTTAACACTGCACTCAGCCTGGTGACTTCCAGATTGCTACCTGGTGGGAGATGCAGAGAAGCAGTGATCCAGGCCCTGCGGCAAGGAGAGGAGCAACGTGGAGTCTTGCTGGCATGGAACACGCCCAGGAGCACTGTTCTTATCACTCTGGAAACAGGGGAGGAAGACATTTCCAGCAAACCCCGTGGAGCTGCTGCTGCTCACTGTAGAAAAAGAGAGGCAGATAATGAAAAGGCACAAAGCTGTGGCGAAGAAGCCAAAAAGAACCAGGAGACTGAAGATGGAAGCAAAGTCGGTGTTGTTGGCAAGTGGCTTCACTTCATTCAGCTTCACATCCCGTGCAGAACTGGCTATCCATCGTGTTTTACTCCCCAGAAATGCCACTTGTCAAACTCCCAGAAAGTGTCTATCTCCAGAAAGGACTAATGGGAAATATTTTATGCATCACCCCTATGCAGTTAAAATTTTCTAAAGATTGATTAAGGGATAAGTAATAAAATAAATCTAGTGATAGTGCTCTTCATGGTGATTTGTAAAATAATTTAATAAGGTCAGGAGAGCTATAGATCAGGATTCACTCTCTGACATAATTCTATAAGACAAACATTGAAATGCATTTGTCTTTAGGTGAAATGTGTCAGGCCTTGCCAACAGAACACACATTTTGTAAAGATTTGAAAAGCCATCGAGAACTTTCACGAGATGTACAACCAGAGCTGACGAAAATTTGCAGTACTGGCATTTTTGTGATGGTTTATAAGGCTTGTGTCACTACCAGAAGCAGAAGCTGGACTGTGCAATTTTCTTTTCAACAAGCGGAAAGTTGGACAGAGGACTTGTTCAATCACCAAGCAAGGCCAAAACCCACGCTGGGAAGCAGGAAGGAGCAGCTGTTCTGGCTCGTACACTAGATGGCGCTGCTTCCCTTTGAAAACGGCAAGGACTGCAACTCGCCAAACGGGGAGTCTGGCGAGACAGCCAGGGAGCAGCACCGACGCCCTGAGGAGGGCGCTTGACCGTGGCGTACCTGCAACAGGTGATCACTGTGCAAAGTGACTCACAAGCACATTTCCACCTCTCCCATGATACGGTAATCCTGCTCACGGATGCTCTGGGAATAGAGATGTAAGGATAGACGCAAGAGCTAGTAAAATTAGGTGGAACAAGAAAACATCACACAGAATATTGCTCTCGAAATACCACAGACATAAACTAGGTTCCACTCATGAAAGTTGGAAAATGCAAGCCGGGCGCGGTGGCTCACGCCCGTAATCCCAGCCCTTGGGAGGCTGAGGCAGGAGGATCGTGAGTTCAAAGCCAGCCTCAGCAATGGCGAGACACTTAGCAACTCAGTGAGACCCTGTCTCTAATGAAATACAAAAGGGGATGTGGCCCAGTGGTCGAGTGCCCCTGAGTTGAGTTCAATCCCTGGTACCAAAAAAAAAAAAAAAAAAAAAAAAAAAAAAGTTGGAAAATGCAGATAGTCAAAATGACAATAAAATTACCTGTGGTCTTTCAACACAGAGACCATGAAACTGACTGGTTTCCCTTTCCCCAAATCTGCAATGTTGGCTATGACGGACATCTAGAAAACAGGAGGCTGACTGTGTAGAGCCCTGCTGGTCCTTCACATCACCCTGTGGCAGTGCTCGCCTTCCTGGTGCCCCCTCACCTTGCCGTAGGCACAGGGTTTCGTGGGCATGGTGCACATGGCTTAGTGGTCTATGTTTTTGAATCTGGGACATGTCCTGTGGCCCGAGCTGCTTTACCCTGTCTGTGGGCCAGGTGGCAGTCATGCGGTGGCTGTCCTTGCCTGAGCACCGGAGAGCCCCGGCGACATTTGCTGGAAGAGAGATGCAGGACCCAGCACCCTCCGTCTGTGACTCCCCTAGACCAAGGGCTTGTGCAGGAAGGTGGAAGAACAGGCGTGTCACCAACGTTCCCTGGCAAGGCCAGAAGCAGACGAGTCCTGCTGTTTGCAAAGCAGGCTTACGAGCCCAGCAATAGCTTTAACTTGAATTATGGACGCTTTCAAGAAAGGCTGTATCCCCCACTCCTTAAATAACGATTGTGGGTGAAAAAAAATATATTGTTATTGATATCTCTGGGAAAAAATGGTGTTTTAGAAGAGTTGTACTCAAACATGAAAAATTTTAGAAAAATCTTGATTTCCTCCGCTTATGATTTTTCTTTTGTAATGTACCAAATTAATATAGGAAAAAAATCTCTGTCTAATGAAGTCTAAATGTGTTCTTTCAAGAATTACTTATGAGGGTGCTAAGTGTGTCTTAGTTTAAGGGGAAGAAATTTTATCTTTCTCATATGAGGGTTCATCTTAAAGCAGGTGGGCTAGAGGTAGCAGGTTTTATTTATTTATTTATTTTATTTGTTTGTTTATTTATTTATTTTTGGTATCAGGGATTGAACCAGGGGCACCCAACCACTGGGCCACATCTCCAGCCCTTTTTTTTTTTGTATTTTATTAGAGACAGGGTCTCACTGAGTTGCTAAGTGCCTCGCCATTGCTGAGGCTGGCTTTGAACTCGGGATCCTCCTGCCTCAGCCTCCCAAGTGCTGGGATTACAGGTGTGCACCACCGCGCCCGGCTACTGATATATATATTTTTTTAATTTTCAGTTGTAGATGGACACAATTACTTTATTTACTTTGATGTGGTGCTGAGGATCAAACCCAGTGCCTCACACATGCTAGGCAAGCACTCTACCACTGAGCCACAACCCCCGCCAAGCTCCTAATTTTTATACTAGCAGACTATGGTGTAGTGGTTGAGTTCCCGACTTCAGTACTGTAGGACCCAGGACCAGCACTGTCTGGGTTGGGCACATTACTTAGCCTCTGTGAGGTTTTGTATTCCTATGAAAGAAGGATGAGGACAGTGTCTATCCTTTAGGAGATAGTCCTTGAAACCCCCTTAGTGACGCTCTAGTCACATGCTGTAGCCAACAAGTGCTGGAATCACTGATTGTCAGACATTACAATAGGTGGTCACAGGGAGAAGTCACAATCCTCTCTGGAGATCTTGAGCCTGCTGCTTAACACATCTGTAGTTGTCACACAGACACCTCATTTCTCCCCTCCATCTTCACATAAGGAGACAGGTCCCCTGTCAGCACTCATCCGAAGGGATTCCGTCCCCTCTTATGGCCACAAATACCGTCCCATCTCTGTTCCCACGCCAGACCGCTTCCTGGGGCCCTGTGTGGTACATCAAGCTGCTTACTCAGAGTCCACGTGGGAGGGGCTGGGGGTGTGGCTCAGCGGCAGAGCGCTGGCCTCGCACGTGCGTGGCCCGGGTTCGATCCTCAGCACCACATAAACATAAATGCATTGCATTGTGTACAACTAAAGTAAATGAATAAGTATTTTTAAAAAATTAAAAAAAAAATAAAAAAAAGAGTCCACGTGGGAATCTCTCTGGAGTGTCTGAAACTTCCTGTGGTCCAAACAGAACCAATTGGTTTCCCTTTCCTGGTCCTCCAGCCAGTGCCACCTGAGGAGCCCCTCCTCAGGCTGGCCACTCCAGGCAAGTACTGGGGAGGCAGCCTCGATCCCTCTTCCTCTTTCCTCACGTCCACCTGCAGCACATCTCGAAGGCCCTCCCACCTGAACACACAGCCCCCTGCCCCTTCTCCACTGCCAAAATGCTCTCCCGCCCGGCATCGCCTCCACCCCGCTGCCCAACAGCTCCCGCTGGTCTCCCGGCCTCCATCACAGGACAGCTGCACGTGCCCTTGCCTAAGTGTCAATCAGACGTCCCCTCCCACCCTGTCCGGAACCCTCCCGCAGCTTCTCATGGGTCAGAGTGAACTGCAAAGACTGCCGTGGCCTGAGAGCCCGTGCACCTCGCCCAGGCCACCCGTCTCCAGGCGTGCCTCGCTCCCAGCCTGCCTTCTGCATCTCAAACAGGTGCACGGAATTCCTGTAGGACCCTGCACTGCTGCTGCCTCTGCCACTTGCCACTCCTCCTCACCACCTGGGTCTTTCGAACATGGGCACCTCTTCCTCAGGGATGGCAGCCCTTTCTAATCATTCTTCTGGGTTGCTTGGCCTAATCCTATTCAGGGAATGTGTCAGTGCCTGAAATTTTTACTCCTATTTTTTTTATTTAGAGACCCACTAGTTGCTTTCCCATTGCTATCTATCTGGGATGCGAGCGCCCGGCAGTGTTTTTTATTTTTTTCCTGTCTCTATCTTTTATTTTCTAGAATAGATGCTCTTCAAGGGCAAAGGACTCTACTTCCATCAATATTCTATCCTCAATCCCAGGAGTAATGCTGGACTAAGGTGAGGACTTGGCACTTGATTGACAAAGCATGGGCATAGTCTCCCCCGCATAGCATGGCGGTCTCAGAAAAGGAAAGAGCCTCTGGCTATTATGTGAGCATTTTGGTAAACTGCTTCAATACTTTCCAAAAGGTTGGGATATAAATCATTAAACAATTTAAAAAGATAGTGAAACCCAGCATAGGTCATTTTTTTTTTCCCCTACTAATTTATTTTTGTTAACAGGAAACCCACACATGTGTGATCAATGGATTTTCAATAAAGAAGCCAGGGTCATGCCGTGTGGATAGGAGAGTCTTAAAGCAAAACGTGCTGGGACAACTGGATATACATTTAGAAAAGTGGAACCCAATCATCCTCTCACACCACACACAGAACATGGACTCAAACTAGATCATAGACCTCAACACTAAAATCACGAAATGTTTACAAGAAAGACGGAAACATTTTAGCAGTCTTCAGGGAGGTGAGGATTTCTCAGGACACAAAAAGTATGAACTATAAAAACATTGATAAATTGGATTTCATCAAAATTTTAAATTTTTGTTCTTCAAAAGAAACCATTAAGAAAATAGAAAGCAGAGCTGGGCACGGTGGCTGATGCCTTTAATCCCAGTGACTTGGGAGGCTGAGGCTGGAGGATTGCAAGTTTGAGGCTCAGTAACTTACTGAGTAACTCAGAAACTTGTTGAGACCTTGTCTCAAAAACAAAACAAAACAAAACAAAACAAAAACAAAACTTTCTTTTTGTACTGGTATTAAACCAAGGAGTGCTTAATCATGCAGCCACATCCCCAGCCCTTTTAAATATTTTATTTAGAGGCAGGGTCTTGCTCAATTGCTTAAGGCCTCACTAAGTTGCTGAGGCTGGCTTGGAACTTGCAATCCTCCTGCCTCAGCCACTCAAGTCACTGGGATTACAGGCATGCTCCTCCAAACCGGACTCAAAATAAAAAAAATAGAAGGGGCTGAGGGTGTAGTTCAGGGGTAGAGCACCCCTGGGTTCAATCCCCACTACTGGAAAAAAGAAAAAGGCAGGCTACAGTGGAGAGAGACTATTTTCAATTCTTAGACAAAGGACCTGTACTGAAATATTTAAATAACTTGCATTGTTGGTTAAGAAGACAACCCAATAAGGAGAACCGAGTAAAAGACTTGAATAGAAATCTAGTGAACGGCCAGTGGAAGATGCTTAGCCTCACTTGTCCTCTGGAGCCACAGCGTGATGGCGTTTCACAGCCACAGTGTGGCTAAAGTGCACGGTGACTCCCAATGCCAGTGAGGACACAGAGTGATGGGACCCTCCGGGTTTCTGTAGGACGCGGACAGAGCACCTGCTTTGGAAACGGCTTCCTACAAGTTGCACGCACAGATGCTGCCTGACCCAGAAGTCCCACTGCTCTGGTTTGCTCAGGGGACATCATGGCCTGTGGTCACACACAGACCGTTCACGAATGCTGATGGTGTGTGAACCCACCAGAGGCAGCAGGCGGACGGGTCAGCCCACGACGGTAGACCCACGTGGCGGAGCGAGGGGTCGCTGCCACACGCCTCAACACGGGTGCACCTCCGGATCACGGTCGGAGTGGAAGAAACTAAACGCAAAGTCATTCATACAAATGGGATCACTTGTCAGGTCTGGAGAAGGCAACGCCACTCTTGGTGACGAGCCCGTCAGCGGTCTTTGGGGCTGGGACGGGCAGGAGGAGGGTTCCTGGAGGGAGGAGGAGACCCTGCCCGCGGGCTGTGCTGGTGTCTCACGGTGGTGGTGTTGCCCCGACGCCTCAAACGGGACCTAGGGAGGTGCCCTTTTTTGTATATGAATTAGATGCTCATACAGATGATTCATGGAACACCAGGGCACGCTGGACACGTGGAAGCATTGTGAGAAACGTGCAAAACATGGCTTGCAAAGTGCTGTGAGTGCATCTGAATCAGAATCTACCCTGCTGAACTCTCTCCGCTTTGGGAACAGCTGTCACCTTGACGGACTTTCTCTTTCAGGAGGAGGTGCCTTTGGGTTCTGGAAGGTGGAAGTCCCCTAGGCGAAGGGGCCAGCCGAGCCGGGGATCTGGGACGCAGCGGCTTTTGACGGCAGGAGGTAGGTGTGTGAGTCGGGGCCTCAGCGTGGGGCGCTGGCTCCTCCTCTGCTGTCCCTTGGGGTGTGACTGCACGTTGGGCCGTGCGCTGGACCAGGCCCCGCAGACGCTCATCACCTGTGACCTCCTTTCTCATGTTCACCTCCGGGACCTGAAGGACCCTGGCGGCCTCTCTGCTCCAGCCCGCGGAGCCTGGCGAGGGTCACGCTGGCAGCTCCTGTCCCTCGGGCAGGCTTCCTCTCACTGCTCTGACTTTTGTGTCTGGGTTTCACCTACAGAGTTGAAGGCTGAACTTCATTATGCCAAGTGGGGAGCAGGCTCGTTTGGTTTGTCCCACTTACATGAACACGTGCGTGAGGAGGTGGGCGGTGTTGGTCTCTGCCGTGGCCTTGAGGATATTCCTGGACTAATTTACTTCCCAGAAGTTTCTTTAGCTTAATGGCATCGGAGATTGGCACACACCGGAAGCCCTCCTCTGGGATGGGGAGCCACCAGGCAGGGCAGACAGTGGGGTGAGGACGGCTTGCCTCCAGGTCAAGTCCTTCTCCTTGTTCACCTGTGGATGGTTGTCCTGGTCTCGGTGAAGCTACTCAGTTTTTTCTAAGTCTCCATATCCTTCAAGTGGGGGTAATATCATCCATCTAGGAGCACTTGATTTCTTTCTTTCTTTTTATTTATTTATTTTTTTTTTTTGAGAATTAGAGAAAATGGAAACAGTTGGGCCCATGGTTATAGACACCCAACAAATGGTCTCTTCTCCTCTCTTGCATCTCCCCAGGACTTGCGTGCCTCCCCAGGGTGTGAGGCTCTGGGGCAAGAACTGGACAAAGCAGAGAGTGTTTTGGGTGTTCCGGGACAGGGATGAGGTATTTGTTTGTGAAATCTCCAAGTGTGGTTGCCTGAGCCTTGGCCCAGCCCTGGGTGCTGAATACTGGCGCTCTTCCCAGGCTTTGTGTCAGAGGTTTGCAGGTGGAAAGGGGGCGTTGAGAAGTCTGTCTCTTCACTCAAAGCTGCTGACAGGGAGGATTTTATTTTCCAGCCCTGGTCTCAACGGGGTGAGTCCACTTAACTCGTTTGTCACCTGAGTGCAGCTGTAGAGATTCACATTGGCCATGTCAGTCACCTTACGTGATTGAGCTTCCAGACTTTGCAAAGGGAACGGAAGTTGTCTGTGATCTAAACTGTCAACATACACGCAGTCCAGGATATTTCACGCGTAGACCTGTTGTGTTTTCCTAACGAGGGTTCCCATTTCCTGTGACAGGTAACTCACTTTACTGCCAGGAAGGAGAAGCAACCAGATCATGTGTGGGAAACCCTGAGCTGCGTTCTCTCCCCCCAGGGCAGAGCATCCGAGTACAGTCACAAGGAACACTGCTGGGATTTGCGGGATGAGTAGGAGTTTTCTTCAAAATGGCAGAGCCTTTCAGCCAGGAGGAACAGCCGCGGGTAGGAATCTGCAGTGCTGGAGGAGTGGGGGCTGCGCCCTGAAGTGCATTAGCCTGGAGGAGGGCGGCGGTGGAGGAGGTGGAAGGGGCTGTGGTTGGGGGTAAGGTCTGTGGCTGTGGGATCGACACACGTGAGGTGGGCGTACCTGGAGCTGTAGCTTCAAAGCTGGGCGAGTGTCCCAGGAGGACAAGTTAGCGTGTGTGGGGGGGGCATGGACATGGTCATACCGTGAACCTGGGGGGACACAGTAGAAATGACCAAGTGGCAGAAGTAGACTGGAGGCCATCGTCACCAGAGCTGGGATGAGTAATCGTGTCCTGACGCCGTCTCTCAGGGTCAGTCTGGAGTTGTGGAGTCTGACAGTCACACCCCAGCACTAGAAGGAAAGCCAGGAAAGGCCAAGAGCAGGGGGACCTGCAGAGGGGAGGCACAGCCGCGTGGCCTGGGGTCACCTGTGTGGCAGGTGGCAGGAGAAGGCCTTCAGCCCACGTTTCTCTAACTAGAATGGGCAGGTCAAGCCTGCGGGCCAGCCGAGCTCTTTCTGCCCACTGCGTTGAGCCGGGAGCTCAAGCTGACAACATTTTTGATTTATTTGTTTATTTTTTTGCAGTCCTGGATGTTGAACCCAGGGCCTCATCCATGCTAGGCAAGTGTTCTACCACGGAGCCTTCCTCCCAGCCCATAACATACTTATTTTTAAAAATGCGTACATTAACGAGACAGTTTTGTTATTATTCAATCTGTATTCTTATAGTGAGTAAAGGTGAAAGCTAATTTTCTCTGTATTATAGACTCTTTTCAATATTTTAACCAAAATCAATCTCTAAGAAACAATATTTTTTTCTTTCTTAAAAATTTTGCCTGGGCATTTGCAGGTAAATGGATGGAGTTGGAGAAAATAATGCTAAATGAAGTCAGCCAATCCCAGAAAACCAAAGGTCGATTAATTCCTTTGCTAGAATGATACTGAATTATAGTGGCAAGGGAAGGAGGATGAGAGGAATGAAGGAATGTTAAATAGAAAAAAGGGGAGGGAGGGGAGGGGAGGGGAGGGGAGGGGGCAAGGGGATAGAGACAATGGTAGAAGGAGTTGGACATCAATATACTAAGTGCATGTATAAAAACTCAAATGGTATGAAAATACTTTGTGTAAAACCAATGACTTGGAAAACTGTGCTCTTTATATGTAATATGAAAGGAATTGCACTCTAAAAGCTTGTATAACAAATTAAAATTAAAAAAAAAAAGAAAAAAATATTGCCTGGGAGGATACGAAAGAACAATCCTTTTTTTTTTTTTTTTTTTTTTTTTTTTTTGTGGTACCAGGGATTGAACTCAGGGGCACTCGACCACTGGGTCACATCCCCAGACCTTTTTTGTATTTTATTTAGAGACAGGGTCTCACTGAGTTTCTAAGTGCCTCACCATTGCTGAGGCTGGCTTTGAACTCGCGATCCTCCTGCCTCAGCCTCCCAAAGTGCTGGGATTACAGGCGTGCGCCACCGCGCCTGGCAGAACAATCCTTTTTTTAAAAAAAGGATTTTATGCTTAGAATAATTTGTCTGTGCTATAATTTTATTGCTTGGTTTTTGGATACTTGAGGCCCTGCCCTCCCGTCTCAGCTGACCTCACTTTCTCTTCACCGCAGCTGACTTTGGACTCTTTTTCCCCCTCACGGTGCTCATCAAGGCCTTTGTCTCCCGAGCAGGAAGGAAATGCTCTGGAGATGAGAATAAAGCGTGGGAACGGGAGCGCGTTCCCCTACCATCGTCTGCGTGAAGCCCTGTCCTTCCTTTTCCCCCCACGCGTCTTCCCTGCAGCTCTGGCTCTGTCCTGGGGGTTCGTGGTCCTGCAGTGGCTGTTCTCAGACTTTCTCTGCTAATGACCTTTTGCCCTCTTGACCCGACACGTGCACAGAGGCCCCTTGTTCTCATTCTCTCTGCGTTGGCAGCCTCCTGGTCGCCAGGCATAAAGCTCAGCACTGCTTCAGGGAAGCCTCAGGTGAGACGTCTCCCGGTCTGACCACAGCCCACCCCTTTCCCTTGTCCTGGGCCAGCTCCTTGGTTCTGTGGGGCTCTCCATGCTAAGTAGGCCCCATCCTCCGCCATCTCCACCTATCCGTCTTCCTGTGCCTTTTGGGTCGGCCTGGCTTTCATCCCTGGCTCCTCCACCAAGCAGTGGCTAGTCCTGGTTGGGCTTTGCAGTCTCCTAGTCCGGGCCTCCACCTCCCTTCCTGGCCCCAGGCAGCCGTCACTGGGGCTGGCGGGCTGAGATGGCAATTGGCTGGAGGAAGATGAGGAGAGGGGCTTGTGGGTTTGTTGTCACATGGATTTTAGTGCAAGAAATTGATGAAATTATACTGTTGTGTTGTGCCCGAGAGAATATGGAACAACAAATACCGTTGTTATGTATATTTACGATGCACCAATAAAAAAATAGCTAAAAAAATGAAGACTCTTAACTTGGATTACATGGTACCAATCAACATAAATTGCCACTATTCAAGATGCTTTTTTGGCACAACATAAAATTGAGAATATTTTTTAATTGGCCTATCAAATAATAATAATATTATATTTTGGGGATTTGACTTGAGATGGCTGATGGAGGGTAATGGAAGGATCACATTCCCTTCTCCTGACATGCAAGGCTCCGCTGCCCAAGGCTGTATGGGAAAGGGATGTGGGGGACTGCCTGTAGGAAAAGCACACACATGTAGGTCCATGTTCTGCTGTGGGGATGACATGCAGGGGTTTACGTGATCACTGTGTGTGTGTGTGTGTGTGTGTGTGTGTGTGTGTGTGTGTGAGAGAGAGAGAGAGAGAGAGAGAGAGAGAAAGCCCCTACAATGTATTTAGCATCAGCTGCAGAGAGGATGTCCGATGTGTGCTCTGCAAGACTTTCTCCTGCTCCCGACAAAGCAGGTGTTTTGCATTCATTAATTGTGACTCAAGTGAAGAGACCTGGGCAGCAGAGCGGAGCCGCACAGGCCTGGCTCACCCACAGGTGATGTGCTGGGCTGCATCTTCAGGGCACATGGAGCTGCCTGGGCCTGTGAAGTCCTGCTGCAGCGCATGCACATGTCCTGGGCTTTCAGCATCCAGCATGACCAAGACCCTCGATTCCAAGTGTGTCCTGTTGGTGCATGGCACCCCGGCTCTGCCTGGGAAGGAGGAGGGGGCTGGCTCTCCTTGGGTGGCAGTGTACGCGGCCTCTATGGAACATCCGCTGCACTTGCTGTCGGAACATACACAGGGGCAAATGTGGCATTTGTCCTCAGTTTGCTTCCAGTGGGGTAGCTGGGGTGGGTTGAAGAACAGGATGGTTGAGCTTCTTCACTTGTTGGTCATTCAAGAATTCATTCATTCGTTGAATAGTCACTGTGCAGTGTCAGGTGTCAGACCAAGGCCAGACTCTGCAAATGACAGAGCCATAGATTCTGTTCCCAAGGAGCCCCAGGAAATGAGAGAAGACGGAATCCAACATGTGAATGGAGAAGGAGGAAAGACAAGGCCTAGAGAAGGAGCTGTCCTCGAGCTGGCGTCAGGACGAGGAGGGACGGCAGCGCGCAGAGGGCAAAGGCCTTGGAGAAGCTCACGAGGACGAAGAACTCACACAGAAAGCCCTGCAGGAGCCAGGTGCTCCCCAGCACGTGCTATTCCATCCTCACCGGATCCCCACGAGGTGGGTGCTTGCTATCTCTGTCTCATACTCGAGGAAACTGGTGCTCTGAGTGGCTCAGTGCTTTGTTTGGAGTCTCAGTCCTGGTCATGCCCATCCAGGTGGTCTGGCTGGGAACCTGGGCCATGTGATCACGCTCTACTGCCCAGAGAGGAGAGACAGGAGTGTGCAGACGAGGCCCAGTGCAGGGCTGAAGAAGGGGACACAGGCGGAGGGACACCGGTGGGCAGAGTGGAGTGTGAAGGGGGAGTGTTTAGGCAGAGGGAAGATGCAGAAGCTGGCAGGGGCGGGGATCAGATGAGCGCTTCTGTGGTCTGCGAGTCCCATTCAGCTCTTCCCTGATGGCTGGGCTAGAGGTGACACTGGATCCCAATGTCATTTTACAGGTGATGCGGCTCGGTTCTTCTGGGGTGACTGTGTCCTGTCCACATGGTTCACAGGTACCTTCTACTCAGATCTGCAGGGAATTGAGGTCCCTGCTTTCTGCACTCTCCGAGGCTGTCCTCGTACCTGCATTCAATGCAAACTGCTGCTAGGCCTGTGGGACCTTTGCCCGCGGGACCCCTGAAGGCCTTCCCTTCCTGTCTGGCCAATTACTGACTTGTCCCACACCTGCAGATGCACAGCATGTTCCTCAGAGTTTGGGGTGCAGCTGGAGGGGGTCTTGTTTGCAGAGAGGTCGGAGCAGACTCGCAGGTGATGCAGGTATCACTTAGGCCCTGCGCAGGCCCAGTAAGGATGCTGTCCATCTGCCTTTGGTAGATGCAGGGCAGGCAGCTTCAGGAGACCAAGATGTGCGTGCTGGGGTTGCCTCTCCTGGGCTTGAAGTCAGTGCCCGGCTGTGGTAAGGGCACCTCCATGTACCTGATGTGAAGTGGAGATAACAGGCAGTGCTCACAACAGCCCAGCGATGGAGGCCACCCGATGTCCACTGATGGATGGATGGATAAACAAAGCATGGTGGACGCACACGAGGCACTACTCTTCAGCCTTAGAGAGGAGGAAATGCTGACCATGGGGCCATGAGGTCAAGCCTGAGGCTCTGTTAGTGAACTAAGCCGGCCCCCAAAGGACGAGTGGTGTGATTCTGCTCACAGGAGGCCCCGTGTCCATGGCTCTAGGTGGGGTGGGGTGCTCTAGGTGCCCCATTGGTCTTCACAAAAATAAGAGGAATGACTTGTACTCAGAGGGTCTAGCGGCTGCTCCAGCACTGCTAGCCCCGCGCCCTTTCCCGGGGGTGAACATGGCCGTCCCACTTCACCAGAGTCTCCTGGAGTCCCGAGTTTGGACCTGTGCTCTGCAATCTGCCGTGGGACGCGGACCCCCTCTAGGAACCCCCTCCTGGTCTTTGGCAGGCTGGGGGACAGGGGCACCGGACGCTATCGGAAGGCATCCTCCGCACGCGTGTGAGAGCGTGTGTGGCCTCAGCTCCTGTGCACGTGCGGTGGAGAGGAGAGCGGGTTTCTCATGGAGGAAACGGCACCTCTGGGGACGGGCGGACGTTGTGTCGGGAGGGAGACCCAGAGCGCCAGGTAGCGGGTGCGGGAGGTGCGCAGCTCCGGGGCCGGCTCTTGGTTGTCACCCTCCCGTCTTGGCTTGGCCCCTCACCTACTGCAGACGCTTCAGGGAGCGTGCGATGCCACGTGTTGGGCAGGAGATCCGATGGCTGGTCCACGGGAGAGGCCTTGCGTGGAGCGGGTAGTGAGGGGCAGGGAAGGTGGCCATTACTAACAAGGAAGGGCGGCGATGGGCATGCAGACCAGCACCAGGCAGGTGTGTTTTGTTAATTGGCTACTTGGTGGAGGCTGGCAGTGGAGGCCTTCATTTTTGGGGCTTCTTCTCATGGCTGCAGGACTCCAAGCCAGACCCACTGCTCTCATGGAGGTTTCACAAGGGATTAGAAAGGCGTGTGGCACGCGGCGGCTGGCACCTCTACTTAGGCTGCACCTGCCCGCCTGGGTGCCTCACGCCTGAGTGTGTGTGTGTGTGTGTGTGTGTGTGTGTGTGTGTGTGTCTGTCTGCGACCTAACCATTGGCAGTTGAAGATTTCCATTCTGTGCTTGAGCTGTTTAGGGGTTGTAGGGACGAGCAGGTGGAAGGTGACCGTGTCTCGGGTTGCCAGCTGCTTCGTGAGGTTCCTGCATTGACAGGCCTCATCCAGGAGCTTGTGAGAAGGAGCTAGGACCCACAGTTGCCAGTGGCCACAGAGAAGACCCGAGCCTGCAGACACTGGAGGATAAAGAGCAAATCCACCTTTTCTGCTGTTTCTGATTTCTAATTGTTTTACTTATGACAATGTTTGATTTCCTTTTATCATGAGCTTGCCAGGATTTGCTATTGACCTTTACCTCAAAGACAGTTTCTTTAGTAAACAAATCTTAATCTGCTTATTTTTCCCCACAATTGTTATCTGATACATTGAAAGGCATCGACTATCCAAGTAGACCTTGGTGATGATGCTATTTCCTCTGCGTGCAGCTCAGCGAGTGTATTTTTTGGCTAACTGACGCTGCACTGATTTTTGTAAGTCAGTAGTCATTGTGAAATTAAACTCTGTAGGTTAAAAGTAGATTAAAAATGTAAAAAAGATGAATATGTAATATCAAGAAGACAGTTTCTAAGGTTATTTTCAAAATGAAACATCAGTGGTGGGAAGTGGTTATTTTGGCAGAGATAGTACTTAAAATAACACTTGGATCTGCGCGTTGAAGAACATCAACAGGATAATTCATGAATGTGCTCGTTTCCTTCCTGCTGGCTGTTAGCCAGGAGCACAGTGGAGCACGAGCTGGTGAAGCTGGTAGCCGGAGAGCGCAGGAGGAAGTCCAGGGAGGAATGGCTACTTTCTCGTGCGATTCCCGGCCTGTCCGCCTTCCCGGGAACGGTAGCTGTGGGGCGTGGTTTTGCTGAGAGGTGGACGGCCGAGGTGGGGTGGGGCCTCTTCATCCCAGTGCTCCCCAGGTGGAGGCCCGAGGGGCAGGCAGGCAGTGGATGGCGGGGTCTTGGGATGGAGCAGAAGTGCTCCTCTCCAACTTCACCCATTTACCTGCAAATGCCATAATGCTAAGTGAAATTGGTCAATCTCAAAAATCCAAATACCAAATGTTTTCTCTGATATAAGGAGGTTAGTTCACAGTGTGATTGGATGGGGGTACATAGGATTAGAGGAACACTAGAACGGTCAAAGGAAAGGGAGGGCAAGGGAGGGAGCAGGGGGGAGAAGGGGGGAAAAATGGTGGTTGAATGAGATGGATATCACTATCCTAAATGCATGATTAAAGATCTGAATGGTACTTATATACTTTGTATACAAGCAGTTGTATGTAAAAAGATGATATACTGGTGCATTATGAATAAGTAAATAAATAATCTAAAAAAAAAAAAAAAAAAAAAAGAAGTGCTCCTCTCTACCCTTCCTGCTTGCAGCTAACCCCCTGAACGCCATACCCCAAACAGACAGGAAGGCTCTGAAGGGTGGGAGCAGGCAGATGGCTTGACGCTCAGGACCTGGGGGACACTCAGGTGCCAGGGGCCTCCCGGTCCTGCCTTCAGCAGCAATGAGGGGTCCCTCCTGCCTTGGGGTAGTACGAGCAGAGACTGAGCAGGGAGCCCAGACTCTGTGTCTGTGCCCACGCAGCAAGGTGACGGTTCCCTTCCCTAGGCACAGGGTTTTGCCTTTGCTCCCATGACAGCTCTAGATCACATTAGGACTCGTGCACCGGGGCTCCCTTCTGTTCCACAGCAAGACGGACCCCCTTGGTCTGTTGGGTGGTCGCGCTGTCCTGATGCGGAGCTCCTGTGCTGGACGGCCGTCTCCTTGAGGGCGGGGACTCCATTCATGTTGGAGTCAGAGTCTAATTGTGAACCTTGGCATTCAGCCTCAGGTGCCTGGTGTCTGGGCACGGGGGCTTCACAAACACGAGCTGACTTCTTTACGGAGCTACTGAGCACATGCGTGCTGCCCCAGCGTCAGGCCTGACTTTACACGAGCAAGGACACATCTCACACAGACAGACTCGACGAAGGCGGGGCGGCAAGGCCTGCTGCCAGCTCCGAGGGGGTGCAGGGTGCCGGGCTATGGGAGGGCTGCCGCAGGAAGCTCTGCAGGGCCAGAAACTCCATTTTTCTTGGGAATCCCCAGAGGGAGGGGCTGACTCTGGTGATGGCGCTAGCAGGCCGGTGGCGGGTGAGTCAGAGTGAGCGTTGGCTGATCAGTTTGGAAAGTAGAACTGCTGAGGTACTGGTGTCCCCCTGCTGGGGAAGGTGTGTGGGGGGCTGTGTGAGAAGAGCAGCTCGCCTGGGGCCCAGGGAATCCAAGCAGGCCATGACCCTGTTACCAAAATCTTGGTCCTTGTCCCCTATGCCAATCCAGTAACGAGGACACGGTTTTGAGAAAAAGAAAAAAAGAAGGTTTATTGCTTTGCTAGCAAAGGAGAAACACAGGGACTCCTGTCCCAAAGGCTGTGATTCTGCCCATGAGCAAAAATGGGGTGGGGTGATTTATAGAGGTGACTCAGAGAAAATGAGATGAGGGAGGAGAGATCAGGAAAGAGGAGTTTAGGGAAAAAAAGATCAGGGAGGAGAAGTTTAGGGGAAAGAAGTTTGGGAAAAAGAAAAAAGAAATGTAAGTTTCAAAGCCACAAGGGATATAGTCAAAGTTTCAAGTGAACCCTTGTTACAAGCCCAGGGGTGGGGACCTCGTGGGCCAGGACCACCTGGAGTCTCCAATTTCACTGTAGAGAATGATCTTTGGTGGGAACCAGAAACTGCCACTGAGAGGAGGTGTGTGTGGGGGGGGGGGGACAAGAAGGCTGTCAGAGTAGGTATTAAAGGATTGAGTCAGAAAGAGGCAGGCTGATTCATGAGGGGATAAAATGTTAATACCTTCAGGACACTTCCCCCTCCTCTACCTGTTGCCAAGGATACCTGTCTCCAGGGAATTGTTCCTCCCTGCAGGGAGTGGTAGGGGCTGTTAATGAAGTACCTCCTGGGCACTCCTTTCCTGCCTGTTTGGGCAGACACAGAGGCACCCCAGGAAGGCTTCTTGCTCACCTTTTGGTGTACCTTTTGGTAGCTAGTTAAGTAGGCAAGATGAGGAGAGAAGGAGGGCACGAGAACAAGGAAAATCTAAAATGTATAAAAGGGGCAGGACACCCAGCTCTGGGGCCCTTCTCGGTGGAGAAGTCTATCTTTGTTCTATCCTTTGAATAAAACTTGCTTTTGCCGGGAGCGGTGGCACGTGCCTGTAATCCCAGCACTTGGGAGGCTGAGGCAGGAGGATCGCAGCACCGCCAGGGCACAGCCTTTCAGAGGTTAGAGTGACGGGGTCAAGTTTACTCAATTTGTGTCCTGAAAAGAACATAGACTTTGCACTGAGGCCTACTCTGGGATCTTGGCTTCGACCCTTACCAGCTCTGCTGCTTTGGGCAGACTATTCACTCTCAGAGTCTCCATTTCCTTGCAGAAACAATACAAGTGGCTAAGAGCCATTCAAGCTTATTATGCACTAAGAGCTGTGTTTTGTGATTTACATACATGTCACACTCAGTTCCCGCAGTCCATATAGGCTATGATTATACAACTTATTTCAGATGAGGATCTAAGACCCAGAGAGACTGAACAATTGACCCAGGTCTTCCTACTAGTAAATTATGGAATTGGCAATGGAACTCAGGTCTCTCTGCCTCTGAAAACCTACTCCTAAAAGGGACCTCACTGCTTCATTTGCAAAACTGATAAAAATAAGATCAACCTTGGAGAGGTTTAAAATAATGAGGCAATAAATGTAAAAATTTCAGAGCAGGGTCTGTCCTAAGAGAACAGGTTCAGTAAAGGTAATTATTATTCCATTATTCAGAAAAATCATGAAGAGGAATTGCAGATAACACTCAACAAAATAATGATCACTGTTTCTTAAACACAGTGTGTGTGCCAAGCTTTCTATTAAGTGAATTTACACATTATCACATTTGCTCTTTGTGAAACACTATTATGCAGACATTGTTTACTAGCTTCCCTTTTTAACAAAGAGTCCCGTGACTTGGAGTGGTCACATGCCTGAAGCAAAGTCCCTGGTGCAGTACTGAGGACTGAAGCCCAGTCTACTTCAAGGCACAGTCTTTTCTTATTTTTGGTGGGTTTTTATTTTCAAGACTCTGTTCTGTGGACTTTCTAAAGAAGAAAATCTTCTGACCCTGAAATGAACCTGAATTCTAGAAGAAGTGTGTGCAGATTTGGGTTAGAGGCCCATTTAGGCCAACATCTTTAATAATAATGGTAGCCAAGAAATAAAAGAAATAAAACCAACTCCAGAGATGAGCAAGCTGAGCAGGAAGGGAAACATCTTAAACCAGGAAATGGGCATTAATTTGCCTGGGGAACAATAGATCCAAACAGGTATTCGATGAAAAGGCTCAAGCTTGAAAGCTGCATCGTGAGTCAGGTTAGACTGGTTCTGGCTGCCTCCTGTTCTGTTTGGCTCACCTGGGTAATCTCTACAATCTCATCTGCAAGAGGTAGCGTTCCTAAGTCAGATGGGACCAAATCCCCATTTTGTTAACTCTGGCTGGATTCCAGGAGACAGGTTAGTGCCGAGTTACTGACGTCGTGTCTAATTCTGTCTGGTCTTTCCATCAGATGTCGCGTTTCCTTGCCTCTAGAGACAAACACTAGTATGCAGTATTCAGAGGTCTGCAACGGTGCCTTGGGAGTTTGACAGAGGGCTAATGCCGCAGGGGGACTCACGTGGTCCTTGCTGTGTCCTAACGTCAGGTCTTCCTGATGGTTGCTACCTCTTCAAGTCCCTGAGGGCCCTTCCTGCCTCTGCTGGGCTTTCACTCCTGCCTCTGAGATGAGCTCACCGGTCACCTTGGTCTCTAAGTCCCTAATTCAAAGTTCTTCTCACTCCCTCTCCTAGAACACCCCACTGACATCATTCAGGATGTATAATGGGAAAATGTGTCTGTTTCTCCTGCCACAGGGCAAGGGCTCCATCGCACTCACTCTGCTGTATCTGCAGAGCCTAGCCAGCTCTGTTTAGGTCGGAACACATGAAATTGCCTATATGTGAATGGCTTCCACCAATAAAAGTGGCAATTTCATATGGTTCAACCAAAAAGCCTCATGGGTCCTTCATATGTGGACAGTGAAGGTGGAAACCATGAACAACCCTCTTTGGATTTTGGCCCAGCTACCTCCAGCCTGACCTCCTGTGTCTGGAAGAGGATGAAGGGGTCATGGGAGTTGGGTTTTAGAGGACAGCAGTCCTCCTGCTAAAGCTGCTTTCCAGAGTCATTTCCGGTTTCTGGAGTTAAGCCACTGAGTGGTAGGTGTTTTGGCAAGTCCCGTGGCCATCAGTCAGACTGACCGGGTGCTGAAGCTGGTGCAGGAGCTTCATTAAAGCAGAGAAAGATTAAGTGACTGTGGGTTGAGCTTTTAACTGCGATGTACTAACTGGAATAGTAAATAACTGAGCCCATGTCTTTCTTTTCTTCAATATTTTGGAGAGAAAAAGAAATTGCTAATTATTGATTTTCCCCCTGAAATTTCACTGATCAATAGAAACTTGAGCAACATCCAGAATCGACTCATTTGCTGTAGCCGGTCTCGGCAAGCAGCATTTGGCAAAACAAACTCCATAGTAATCCTTCAAACAAAGAAAAAAATAACCTCGAATGGGAAATTATTGAAGGTCACAACTGGCTACACGTCCAGGAGAAACAGAGACTTAATCACGCTCGTGGAGGGGGCTGAGGGGGACCTGGGACTTTGCCAGTGCTGGGTATCATGGGCTACTGTTCCTGACAGCTTCTAGAAAACTCAAAATAAAACAGGAGAAGAAACTTGGTCATCTGGTGTGCTGACACCTGGAGAGCAATCTTGCCAGCCAAGCACACAAGTCCCAGGAAATGTTTCTAATAAGAAGAGACATCATCGATATAGCCGGGCGTGGTGGCGCATGCCTGTAATCCCAGTACTTGGGAGGCTGAGGCAGGAGAATCATGAGTTCAAAGCCAGCCTCAGCAATGGTGAGGCACTTAGCAACTCAGTGAGACCCTGTCTCTAATAAAATACAAAAAAAAAAAAAAAAGGCTGGGGATGTGGCCCAGTGGTCGAGTGCCCCTGGGTTCAATCCCTGGTACAAAAAAAAAAAAAAAAAAAAAAAGAAGAGACATCATCGAATTAGGAAAGATTTTAGAGGAACCCCAAATTTAGGTAACCACACTACATAAAGGAGTGTAGACCCTTGAAAAGAAAGAGATGTGTATCTGTTGATTACATCTCAGTAGGCCTGGAAAAAAGAGAAGTGGACTTCACTAAGTCTCTCTAGCACAACAGTCTGAAATCTTTCACATGTTTACATTTTATGTATGAGTTGAGAACACTGTTATTTGAATTTACTGTTCAAAAATATCGCCTAGAGTGCAGGGTGTGTGTGTGTGTGTGCGTGGGGGGGAGTTCAACCCAGGGCCCTCCTGTGTTAGGCAACTGCTCAGTTACTAAGCTTTGTCCCAGCTCTTGTTATCTGACTTTCAGGTACAGATGACCTTGCTAGTTATTGGGATTATCGTAGTTCTATTTAGGAGAACAATCAACACAAGCATCTTCCCCTGTTTCTTACCTACGTAAAATGTTCCACATGGGTAATGTTAACCTTGAGTGTTCTGTGTATTTGCTTACCATTGTTTAGCATTTACCAGCTCCCAATCTACCCTCATTTCCTTTTGGGGAGTTATTCACCCCATGTTTTGTGCAGTCACAGGGGACAGTAGTGTGGGTGTCTTTGTCCCTCTGTGGAAGATGAAGTGGCTAGATCCTTTCCTACCATGTCCACCTAGAGAGGAGCCAGTGGCCAACAGGACCATCTCCTGGACTTGACCCTTGAAAGCATGGCTTAAGGATGCATGAAGGCACTGTGGGTGGCCTCACCCTGGATTGGACGTCCTGCCAGGTCCGGTTCTGCTGCAAGATGGACGCTGTGGCTTTGGCATCCCACTTCCCTCGGGGCCCTGCCCATGTATTTAACCACTCATGGATTTTATGGGTTCCCAACCCACTGATAGTGAGTTATGTTTTTCATATGTTAGTTTCTATTGTTTATAACCAAAGAGGCCAACTGAACTCTCCCCTTTCCCCCTCAGACACAGAGTGGGAAGAAGAGCTAGCTAGCATGGTGCTCAAGGTCTGATAAAGCAAATAGACGGATGCGGACTGGTCTTCACTGAGGTTGGATTCAAGTTCTACATCTGCCAGTTAATAACTATCTGTCCTCGGCTAGGTCTCCTACTGTTTCAAATTTCATTTCAGATGTTATATTAAACTGGTCACAGTAATTCCCCCTTTGCCTAGGGTAGTTAGAAAAGCTAAATGGATTTGCGCTCATGAAGCTCACGGTGCTGCCGTGGGCAGGAGAGTAGGCCTCTTCAGCTCTCCCCGACCACACGGGGCTCCAGGAAGACGCGGACAGCACTCAATTATTCATTTGTTCCATCAACAGATATTCAGCCAGTGCCTCCTATGTGCAGGAGCTGTTCAGGGCAATTGTGAGACAAAGATAGAAGAGAGAAAGGCTCATCTTCCAGCAGGCCAAAGCCTGATGGAGGGGACAGAACTGTAAGCGGAGGATTGTGACATGCCGTGACTGTGACCAGGCGGGTCAGGTGGCTGGGCTTCAGAGCCAGAATGAAGGGAGGACTCATTTATTTGACTTGGGGGGGGCGGGGTCAAGGAGTCCCTGTGCTTGCTTTTGGAAGAAGATAGCTTTTTATCAGACGGACCACAGGCACGGGCAGTCTGGGCAGAGGGCTGATGGGGCCTGTGTGTTGAGGATGAGGGGGATCCACGTGGCTGAAGACGGTGTGCGCTGAGGCGCTCAAGGAGAGGCGGGTGCCCAGGACTCTCTGACGCTCCCGCTAGCGAAGGGGGCCAGGCCTCCAGGGCTCAGGGACACAGGCCCTGGAATCAGTCCTTGAGCCGGTGGTCTTGAGCCTCCCCCACGACCTCAGCTGTGGGTGGGTGTGTGGGGCCGTGTGCACAACTCCAGGGGAGGCCCTTCCCCGCCGGTTTACCTCCTGCAGCCACCTGCAGCGGGAAACAGATCAGGCTCCCCCGCGGAGACTGCTCACATCACTCCTCTAGAAGGAAGAGACACTTTCACATACAACCAGGCTTTCAGCAAGGATTGTTTTCATGCTGAGAATTCAATAAAACCAAATCCCACCGTAACAGCCTAAGCAAATCAACAAACAAGCCTGGGATCAGCAGCGGTGGTGATACGCAGCAGCACAGAGAAGAATCTAGAGAGAGGATAGAACGGAACTCGGCAGTGTAGACATTTTGGCCCTTGTCTTCAACTCTTCATCTGCTTCTCTTTCTGTTCTTGGTATTTTGGTTATTTCTATTTACCCATAGGTTCCAATCATCATCAGAAAAGAGGAGTCTCAGACACAGGGGCCACACCCTCGTTGCCCTCTCTGTGGTTGAGGGTTTTGATTTTGAGTGGGAGGAGGCTGGCCTTTCCCCCAGAGGCCCTACCAATTCTGGAAGGAGCTGGCCCCAACTTAAGTCATAGACTAGGTGACAGATTCCCAAACTTGGCAGGTTCACAGATCCCTAAGTGTCTCAGTAATTTTTTTTTTCATGGAATCCCTAAGCTCAAAAATATATTTAACAGCTCTGTTTATTAAGTAGAGATATTATAATGAATTAACAAACATTTATGAACCACCAACTTAGCAACCAAAAAAAAACCCCAAAATTGAAATTTTTTTTTTTTTTTTTTTTTTTTTTTTTTTTTTACTTAATTAGCCACAATTGCTGGCTGTGGGACACGAGGGACTGTTGGCAGGCTCATGGCATAATTTCTTGAGTGTGGGAATCAGATTGGACACCAGCCCTCTCATTTCCTCTCTCATCTTGATTTTCATATATGCTTCCTTTGTATCAGAACTATTCAAAACCCAACTTAGCAAAGATATTATGTCACCAGATGTCACATAATTTTAGCTTTTGCTGGCTTGCCTTTTGTTTTAAGTCAGGAGTCAGTAAGCTATGGCCTGTGGGCCAAATCCAGCTCACCACCTATTTTTGTATGGACCATGAGCTAAGAGTAGATTCTATGTTTTTAAAGAGCTGAAAAAATATTTAAAATAAAAATATTTTGTGACACCTGGAAATTACATAAACTTCACAGTCTAGGGTGGAGAGATGAAGTTTTATTAAAGTATGATAATGCTCATTCATTCATGTGCTCTCTGTGCTTTGGGGCAACAATGGCAGAGTTGTGTGGCTATGACATTCCATCTGAAGACTCTCATTGCTTCCTACCCCTGCTCCTCACATGACAAATCACAGTGAACTCAGCTGTATCTCAACCGTTTTTCAAGTGCCATACGTATCACCGTACCCAACATTTTATTCATTTGCTACCAAATATATGCCATCATGTTTAAAAGAAAAAGGCAAGAAAATGTGGACTTTAGACACCTAAGACTACAATTAGATGGCAAAGGATAAGACACATAGTAGAGTGTGGTTAGGGGCACTTTCTTATTCAATTTAGATGGCAAAGGCCATTGTGTTTTGTGCGTAGAATGACAATATAGTAGTGTTTTAAATACAATGGATATCATCATAACTAAACTAAGCTCTCATTACAGTATTCCTAACTCAAAGGAGAGCAACATATAAAAAATTAGAAATTTAAAAATTTTAATTTGTTATACATGCTTGCGAGTGCAATTAATTTTGTATTACATATAAAGAGCACAATTTTTCAATTCACTGGTTTTACATAAAGTATTTTCATACCATTTGTGTTTTCATACGTGTACTTATGGTACTGATGTCCAACTCATTCTGCCATTATTCCTATCCCCTTTAACCCCCCCCCCTTACAGCACTAAAAGAGAATAAAATCATGGCATTCACAGGTAAATGGATGCAGTTGGAGAAAATAATGCTAAGTGAAGTCAGCCAATCCCAAAAAACCAAAGGTCGAATGATTCCTTTGCTACATGATACTGACTTGTAATGGCAAGGGAGGGGGTTGAGAGGAATGAAGGAATGTTAAATAGAACGTTAAATAGAAAATTTAAAATATTAAAGAAGAATTTCTTCACAAAAAAGAATGAGGAAAATGAGGCTGCAAACAAAGCAGTTTCCAAGTTGCTCATTTGTTCTTCAAGCGAGGTAAGCTGTTTACTGATGTTAAATTAATTAAATTGTTTGTTGACAGCCCAAAGAACATGTCCAGAGAAAATAAAGTTGTTTAAGACTATCAGCCTTTGATCAGTAAGAGTTGTATGAAGAGTTGAGAAATTTAGGACCAATGTCAATAGTCAAAAAACAAAACAAGTGATTTTGAGTAGTGTCCCCACCGTTCTTGATGAAAGACAGATGTTACCAATATTGTTCAGTTGTTTATTTGAGGAATTCGTTAATTTTTAAGCAATGAAGAATTAGCCTCTACGAATAATTTAATTAGAACTCACCTGATGAGATGATGTTTAAAGAAGTGAAGAAATCCTTAAGTACAACCTGAAGTGGAATCTGATAAGATGTGCTAACAATTAATGATAGCAAAAATATGTGTGGAGCAGGAAAAATCTTAGTTGGACAAATCTATAAAGCTTGTCATTTTAGTTCAAAGTGTTCAAACCCTGTAGTTACTTATTTTATTATGATCAGTGGGTACAATGTTTATTTAACTACATCATGCATTGTTGGATAAGTAGTGTCAATGTTAAATTACATTTGCTCTTGTAGAGATGAGTTCTGTAAAATCGTCAGGAATAAAAGCAAAGGTTCTCATCTGTCTTACCAGATGGCAGTTTAATAGCTAAGTGATAGTAAAATTTTAGGGTCAAGATTGAAAGTTTTCTAAATGAGAAGAACTACTCTCAACCATCATTGTGGAGCACTGCATGACCTTTAAATTAGTTTTGCCACAGACTTGACAACATTTAAAAACTGAATGAAACCTAAAATTACAAGACAAAACAATGCTTTCATGTGAAATTTACATTGTTGTAAAGTCATTTTAATAACGATTAATGTTTGAGTCAAAAATAAGGTCAAGTTACTTTATATATTTGCAGTGATGTCAAAAGCTAAAGTAAAAAGTGAAAATTCTACTCCTGCACAGTTCTGGTGTAGATATAATTTCTAAGATCAAATCATAGTATCAGTGACATTTTTTAGGCCTTAATGCAAATGCAAAGGAAATGCCCATTTTTCAAAACCCATTTAACTGTTGAAGAGTTTGCACCTAACATTCAATGGAAGTGATTTACCTGAAATGCAGTGAAATACTAAAACTATTGAAAGAAAACTCTAATAGAATTCTAAAATATCCTTTTCAAGTGATGAATAGCCTCATTTAAAACAAATCTCCATGGATTTATTTCAGTATTTGACAGTTCCTATCCATGTGGAACAACATCTTCAAAGGCAAAACACATCAAATTTTCATACAGGTGAACACTAACAGGAACATTCACAATGGATTTGGGTGATAGGGAACATAAACTTGGATTCTCAATTAAGTGAAACATTACCTACTCCTCATGGAAGAATTTCATTCTTTTCAATAGTAGACCTACATTAGAAAGAAGTATTCAATTATTATGTTTTGAATTTTATAAAAAATTTTATAGAAATCAGTTTTATTTCTTGTTAAGTAATATCTGTTAGATACCCTTGTATTATTGCCTCTTGGCGTGAAAAGTCTCAAATATTTACTACCTGGTCCTTTACAGATGTTTGCTAATGCACATTTATTGAGGATGTAAGAGAATTGGTCAGAAGTATTGGTTTGTTATTCTCGGAATGAAAATGACATCATCAGGTTAATTGCCTGAACGTGAGTTAGTCCCCTGTTTCTAGAACACTCACTAGCACTCATATCAAAGAACGCTGACTAGCTTAGGAAAGTGTGGGTCCTGAATCAAAAGTAGGAGTGTCAGCTGATGGGAAGTCCAGAGGAAGAGCAGGACAATAACTAAACAAGAGGGGTCAGAGACCCAAGGACCAGGGGTCAGGCCACAGTGACTTGGAGACTCCAGTGCTGAAGGAGAGTTTGGTATTCTGACGCACTTTGGTCACTGAGCTTATTATACTTTCTTTATGGAGGGACCTGGGTTGGGTCTGGGGTTCAGAGTTGGAAGTTGGGATCATGGGCTTGAGTAGGGGAAAGTAAGTGGGAATTAAGGGGTGGTAGAAATTAAGGGGTACTGTGGGTGGAGCGCTGGACCCTAGAGGAGAAGGAGATGGAGAAAACTGCCTCTTAATAGAGCCAAGTCCAACCTGGCACCAGCCAAGGGTGAGACCACTTCACGGGAGTTCTGTGGTCTAATATGTGAAATTCAGCTTCACAATCAGGAAGCCTCTCTCTGTTCCTATTATCTGCAGAAAAGGAAAATTTAGGACCAAGTTTTGGAAAACCAACACATTTTCCCCATATCTCATTCCACGCTAATTACCTCATCGTGTAGAAATTACTCTTTGACCATATTCGTTAGGCTCAGCCCGGATTCAGTGTCCTGGGTCAGAGTCTTTTGCAGTCGGAATCTGCCCTAAAGAGCAGATCCTTCTGGGAGGAGGGAGTGAGCGGCTGGCCAGGACTCTGAGTCTGGGGAGTACCACGAGGAACGAGAACTGGGCAGTATTTGAATAGGAGCAGCAAGGCGCTAGTCCAATGTGAGGACAGGTGGAGACCAGAGGGACAGTCGGGGATCAGATGAGAGGGGAGCTTGGAGGAAGCAAGATGGAAATGGCCACTCATGGCCATGTCTGGCTGAAGTCCCCAGGGAGAATTAGGGGAGAGGGCAGCTGGAGACAGGCTGTTTGAAGGTGCCTTAGACAGGCATTTATAAAAATGAATAAATAACCCGAGACCAAATTGTAGCAGCCCAGGGTTCTTTTCATTGTCAAACTCTTGCATTATTGGAAATAGAAGCAACAACAACAGCAAAAACACACCCACCAACATTCGCCTCTCGGGACAGCAGGGACGGACCTCTTGCAACTCCTGTTTCCTTGGTAAGAAAACACAAGTGTGTACATGTCCTCAAAGAAATTCAATGAATTTATCTTTTAGAAACCCCAAGAGCTTCCAATCAATTGCCCTGTGTCCTTCCCCAATACCTTTCCCCCAACTCCAATTTATTGCTGAGAAGTCATTGGCACCTTCTGGAAAGAGCTTGGCAACATGGAAGCAAAGTGTTAAAAAAAGTTGCCACCCCACCCATGATCTTTAATTCCAAAGTAAAATAGTGCATTTGTAATCAGAAACTCCTGGCAGACAACATACCTTCACCAAACGATCAGATATATCCTCAAGCAGGCTGAAAAGAATTGGCTCACCTGCCTCCCAAAGGGTTACTAAGGACCCATTGTCGCCTCCTGGACACTGCTGCCAAAGGGGGTTGACTGGGATCCCATCTCGAGCAAAGAACTCTAAACTGAGGGCCTTCTGCAGAGCGACTGGCCCGGAAACCATCAATTTCATGGAAAACAAAAAGCCTGGGGTATCTGATCAGGTTAAAGGAGATTGCCCAGATGGATCAGTTCCACGAAAAACCCCACCCTTGATTGACTTCTGGGTAAAAAAAATACAGAGGCTATCTTTGGAACAATTGAGGAGCTCTGAACATGGTTGGCGTGTTAGATAGCAGTGTGGTATTGATATCATTTTTTCTCTGAGTTTACTAATGTGTTGTGGTTTGGAGGAAATCCATGCTTAAAAAAGAAAAAAAGAGATGCTAAAGTACATGCAGTGAAATGTGAGTAGGTAGGGGAGGGTGGAAGTGAGGAAATGAGAGAAGTAGAGTTGACCTGGGTGTAGGTCAGCAGTTGGTGACTCCAGATGAAGGGTCTAAGGGCACTCATTGTGCTATTACCATTTTTCTATCGGTTTGTCATTTTCCTCAGTAAAAGTCAGGAGACTTCCCCACCCCACTTCCATGACTGTATCCTAATGAAGCAATTGTAAAGTTGCATAAAGATGTATGTGTGAGCACATTTGTCTTGGCTTCGCTTAATGAAGCAAATATGATTTAACTTTCTGGCAATAGGAGGACTGGTAAAGTAAATTTTGGTGCTGCTTTTCCAAATATATGGTTGTGAATAGCGCACGTTCATTAAAATACTTTTAAAGGATAGTGTTATTTGAGATGGGGAATATTTGTAATCTAGTGCTAAGTGAAAAGAAAACAATTGGTAAATTGTGATTTGTAGCTGCACATATCTAAAAAATACAAGTTCATGCAATTACACATATTCATAAACATTTAAAATACTAAAAGGACATACACTGAAATGTTAATAATGTTTTTCCTGAAGCTTAGATTAAAAGTAATTCTTGGAGTGTTTTTCTGTGTTTATTTTTTTTAACAGTGAACATATTGTTACTCAATTTAGGAGGAAAAATACCTCTTTTAAACGTGATTAAAAATCTTCCCATGTTCCACAGGACACCTTTCAACTGCAGGAATTTGGGTTTCCTTTGCTATTTGGAAAGACCCTGGTTTGGTGCCGAGCCTCCTGCTGTCTTTATGAAGCACTCTGCCGTTTACTTGTCTTCCCCCCTTGGCTTTTTCTGGAGGCCTCTGCTTGGTGCCTTCGACTCGGGAAAGCACATATTGATGCTGTGGCTTATTAGTGCTGACACTCAGAGAAATGGAAATATAAAGTGGTGCTTAATACTTGGCTACCTAGCGCTCATCTGGCTGGGGATTTAGTGCCAAGAAGGGAAGATGCGACATATGCAAGAGGAATGGCTTCAACAACAAGGCCCAACTTGCTAAAAAGAAGGCTGCTCAGAACACAGGGACGCCTGGAGCCCGAGAAGGCGCTTCCAGAGCCCCTGAACCAGGTCCACCAACGCCTCGCAGCAGTGGCTCTGCTGGGCCCGTGCCTGGCCTGGACCACAGAGCCTTTCCTCTCTGGAGCTGGCAGAAAGTGCCGGAATGAAAATCTAGAAAAATATTCCCAATCCTGGGCCATCTGTGATCTTAGTGAGTTTAGTATTAAAGCAAAGGAGGAGTCAAGCTCTCTAGTTTCATTCTCAGCCTCATTTTTTTCCTGTATAAAATGGAACGGGAACTGTCCAGGAAAATCGGCTCCATCTGCCACCCCCAGCCGTCTGAAAGGGCTCAGAGGGAGGTGCCGTCACCTTTCAGAAGACCAGCTGCTGCTGTGGGGGACTGTGCCCTCGCCAGGTCACTGCTGTGCATTCAGCAAGCAGCTAACTAACATCATCCGTGAGATTTCACATCTGTGGCTTAAGGGAAAAAGATTCTGCATCTTTCATCTGGAGAAAACACCATGCTCAGCTATATGACCTAAATATATAAAGACCTAAATTTTAATGTCTGGTCTACACATGGAAGCCTGGAAACGGGCCTTGATAGACAAGCCCCTGCCAGCCCCCGGGCTGCTCCTCAGAAGGGCCGGCCTGCAGGCCCAGGCTCTGTGCTTCACACACAGGCGCTGTCTGCAGGTCTGGGCAGGTCCTCCTGTCAGTCATTTGCAGGGTGCTAGCCGGTGCCTATCCTCTGACAGCACTTATCACTCTGAATTATACCTGTCTTTTTTTTTTTTTTTTTTTTTTTGCTGATTTGTTCTTTAAATAAACTGCTGAGCCCCCATTCTAGTGTGCAGTATGGAGTGGAAGCTTACACACCAGTTACTAAACCAAGGAGACTGCCCTCTTCCCAATACTGCCCCAAATGCTCTTCCCTCTGTCTGCCTGGAGCCAAAAATCCAGGCAAGATTGAGGTACCTGAAGTCTCTCTCTTATTATTGTGGTAAAAGATACGTAACGGCATGTACAGTTCTAGCCATTTTTAACTTCTTTTTTTTTAAAAAAAATATTTTTATTTATTTGCTTTAGTTGTACACAATGCACTTTATTCAATAATGTATTTTATTTGTACGTGGTGCTGAGGATCGAACCTGGGTCGCCCACGTGCTAGGCGAGCGCTCTACCGCTGAGCCACAACCCCGTCTAGCCATTTTTAAGTGTGACAGTAAGGACCTCCCTGTCTTGCAGCCATCGCCACGCTCCATCACCATTGCGCCCACCAAGTACTGGCACCTGCTCCTTTGTGTAGCGATCTTGACTTTGCACAGTGTCTCTAAGGCTCACCTCTGCAGTAGCCCGTGGCAGAATTTCTTTTTCTTTTTTTTTTTTTTTTTTTTTTTGGTACCGGGGATTGAACTCAGGGGCGCTCGACCACTGGGCCACATCCCCAGCCCTTTTTTTTGTATTTTATTAGAGACAGGGTCTCCCTGAGTTGCTAAGTGCCTCGCCATTGCTGAGGCTGGCTTTGAACTGGCCATCCTCCTGCCTCAAGAATTTCTTTCCTTTTTAAAGTGGCACAATATCTCATTCTACACATGGGCCACGCTCTCCTTACTCATGCTTCTGGAGATGGACATCGGGTCGGCTCTACCTTGGATGTTGTGAGCACTGCCGTGTGAACTTGAGGGAAGAAATACCTGGGCAGGCTTCTGCTTTGGACTTTTTGGATAGGTACCCATAAAGAGAATTGCTGGACGTGTGGCAGCTCTCTGTTTAATGTTTTTGAGGAAACACCACCCTGCCTTCCACCATGGCTCCTATTTTATATTTCCCACAGTGGTACACAAGGGTTCCAATTTCTTCACATCCCACAAACACTGGATAGAGATATTCTGGTTTTGTTGTTGATGCTAACCATCCTAATGGGTGTGAAGTGGTATTCCATTGTCCAGGTCTTTGTAAAGACTGTTTCACTCAAAGGTTCATGCTTGTGAGAGGAATGAGTTCCTGAACTGATACCCAGGAGATCGCACACGGATTGGGAGATGAAGACAGGGCAGGAAGGAGGCCTGGGGAGTGTGGACGTGGAGTCTGGGGAGGGTCTGAGAGCACTTGTAATTGGAGAGGACTGGGTCTGACTCCTGGGCTGTCCAGGTGAGCCTTGGTCTGGCTTTTGTGTCTGCTCCACGGGACGTGAGTAGGACAGACCAATGTTAATTATACATCTCGATGCTTGTGGCCACTCTAGTGGAGATGGTGGTCTTCAAAGAGCTGCCTATGTCAAATGTCTGTGTGTTGGCTCCCTGCTGAATTTTAAACATGGGTTCTCTTTTTCCTTAAGATCAATAAGCTACACACATTTCAAGTGGCAAAAAATGTTTCTACATTTCAATGAGAAAAATTGTGCAATGTTTTTTTAAAATTCTTTATTTGTCTTAATTAGTGGTACATGACAGTAGAATGCATTTATGCACTGTGATATACATAGATGGGATATAATTTCTCATTTTTCAAAGTGTATATGTTGCAGAATCATATTGGTCATGTAGTCACATATATACATACAGTAATAATGTCTGTTTCATTCCACTATCTTTCCCATCCCCACATCTTCTCCCTCCTGTCCCTTTACTTACTTCTACTTAATCTAATGCTATTTTCCCCTAGTGCCCCCCCCCTCGCCTTATTTTGAATTAGCATCCACATATTAGAGAAAACATTTGGCCTTTGTTTTGTGGGATTGGCTTATTTCACTTAGCATGCTATTCCCCAACTCCAAACATTTACTGGCAAATGCCCTAATTTCACCCTTCTTTAAAGTTGAGTAATATTCCATTGAGTATATATACCATATTTTCTTTATCCATTCATCTATTGAGGGACACCTACACTGGTTCCATAGTCTAGCTATTGTGAATTAAGCTGCTATAAATATTGATGTGGCTGTGTCATTATAGTATTCTGATTTTAAGTCCTTTGGGTATAAACCAAGGAGTGGGATAGCTGGGTCAAATGGTGGTTCCATTCCCAGTTTTCTGAGGAATCTCCATACTGCTTTCCAGAGTGGTTGCACCAATCTGCAGTCCCACCAGCAATGTATGAGTGTACCTTTTTCCCAACATCTTCACCAACATTTATTGTTGCCCGTATTCTTTTTTTTTTTTTTTTTTTGTGGTACCGGGGATTGAACTCAGGGGCACTCGACCACTGGGTCACATCCCCAGACCTTTTTTTGTATTTTATTTAGAGACAGGGTCTCACTGAGTTGCCAAGTGCCTCGCCATTGCTGAGGCTGGCTTTGAACTCGCGATCCTCCTGCCTCAGCCTCCCAAAGTGCTGGGATTACAGGCGTGCGCCACTGCGCCCGGCTTGCCCGTATTCTTGATGATTGCCATTCTGACAGGAATGAGATGAAATCTTAGAGTAGTTTTGATTTGCATTTCTCTAATTGCTAGAGATGTTGACACTTTTTCATATACTTTTTGATCAATTGTATTTCTTCTTCTGTGAAGTATCTGTTCAGTTCCTTAGCCATTTGTTGATTGGGTTATTCGGGTTTTTTTGGTGTTAAATTTTTGAGTTCTTTATATAGCCTAGAGATTAATGCTTTATCAGAGGTGCATGTGGTAAAGATTTCCTCCCAATCTGTAGGCTCTCTCCTCACATTATTGATTTTTCCTTTGCTGAAAAGAAGCTTTTTAATTTGAATCTATCCCATTTATTGATTCTTGATTTTACTTCTTGTGCTTTATGAGTCTTGTTAAGGAAGTCAGATCCTAGGCCGACGTGGTGCAGATTTGGGCCTACTTTTTCTTCTATTAGGCGCAGGGTTTCTGTTCTAGTTGTGCAATGTTTTAAGTAGAGAATCATATGAGATGTCTGTGAATCTATTTAGTCTTCATGTTCGCTGGTAATTGGCCTGGGAGCTCTCCTTCCTCCTGTTTGGAGAAAGGAAGGGTTCTCATGGCGTCCTTCCCCCTTCCCCAGCTACTTGCCTGCCTTAAGGTGACAGCTGCATCCACAGGACCTCTGCCGTTTTCACACGTTTTCACGCATGGATGCATTTATAAACAAAGCTTTAGTCTGAATCATGCATCAAGGCTGTTGAACTGCATGAAGGTATAGATCTGCGCTACAGATATCAACATGCCCTTTCCCTACGGCACGATACTCTCTTGGAGCAGTTTACCTTTTCTCCTGCCCGGGTGCAGCCAAGTTGTCTCCATGATTTTGCCTTTTGCAAAAGCCTCTCAATTGATTCTTCCTGTCCATGTTATTTGTTTGTTTATTTATTTTTGGTGGGGGCCACCTATGCGTGAGTTTTTCTAGAAGTAACAGGTAGAAGTGACAGGTGACAGGCCTTCTGGCCTGGCACATGTGTAGACTTCGTGGATATTTCCAATCACTCTCTTGTGTTTTTAACAATTTACATGCTTGTAAAGAAGTGTTATTAGTAGATGTTTTAAAATGTAGATTTTGTTATTTTTCAGATAGGATCAGGAAATTACCACCATGGAAAAGGCGGTTTGCAACTCCTGAGAGGAGGGTCGTGCCACACCACAAGGGTCCTCTCGGGGAAGACCAGGGTGGGCCAGGCTTGAGTCAGAGCCTTCACTGTGGCTTCTGTGAGGAAGGCAAGGCAAGCATACCGAGCAGGAGCAGGTGTAGGATGGGGCAGTTTGAATGATTCCAGTGGACTCTAAGGCCTGGGGTCTGTCTGTGGTTGTCTGGGACCTGACCAGAGGAAGGACTGTTTCCTCCTGGAGTGCAAGAGACACTCCTGACACAAGAGGGCGTTTGGAGTGTGAGGTCAGGAGCTGCTGGTGTGTCATGAGAGGCATGCTCACAGGGAGGGTCTGCTGTGTCTAGGGACCTGGTGTCCCTGGGAGGAGCTGTCCTCCCCTGGTCCGCCATGTCCCCAGATGTCAAAGCATGGAAGATATAGGAAGAAAGAAAAGAGAGAAACACAGATTTTTAAATGTCAACCAATCTGCAGAGCCTGAAATGTTATCTCATCATTTGCATTTCTCTAAATATTGTGAGGTTAAATTCTATTTGCATATTTATCCTCTCTGGGTCTGTTCCTCTGTGAATTGCCTGCTGTATCATTGGTGCATTTTAATATTGGTCATTTATCTCTTTCATATTGACTTATTTATGAATGATTAATGTGTTATGCATACAGATCCATTGTGGATTATATGAACTAAATCTATCTTTTTCTTATCTGTGGATTCATTTCCCTCTGCTCACCAGTCCTTTGTTATATGTCTGTTTACATTTTTAATTCTGATTTTTAATCTTAACATAGATATATTTCACAATCTTCTCTTTCAATGTTTGTGATTTTTTTCTTCAAGAAATCATTTACAAAGATCTACATCATTTTTTAAAAACAATTTTGGTTTTTCTTATACCATTTCATGATCCTGTAACTGTATTTGTGTACTGAATGTATCCTATACATTTCCATGAGGACAGCCAGTTGTTCTGGTATTGTTTGTAGAATGTTCATGTTCAATGCACTGATTATCAATAACATCTAGCAAGACCTAATAGATGGTCTTGTGTAAACATTTCATAAGCATTTCAGAGAGAAAATTTATTTTCTATTATTAGGATATAGAATTTAACATATTAATACATCAATAAGATATACCTTACTGGGGCTGGGATTGTGGCTCTGCGGCAGAGCGCTCGCCTAGCACGTGCACGGGCGGGTTCGATCCTCATACCACGTACAAATAAACGCATTGTGTACAATAAAGCAAATAAATAAATATTTTTTTTAAAAAAAGATATACCTTACTTATTAGAAAAGTGAGATTTTCTCTACCCACTGTTACCATAGCTGTGGTGTGTTTTATCCATCATGGATGGAGAGAGATGAATTTCAAGTATCCTGCTCCTACTACCTCTGCCTGCTCTGCATTGCACTTCCTGGTTTTGCTTTGTTCTGTTGCTGCTGGGAACTTGGGACCCAGGCAGTCAGGACTGCGGTCTCCAGTGTGTAGCCAGCCTGTGCTGCTGCGAAGGGCCTCTCTGCTCACGCACTTGGTGGTTTCTCATTGTTCGGAAGCTCTTGTTGGACAGGAGGTGGCGATCCTGCATTGCGTGTGTGGGATATAACTTTACCCAAGTTTTGGTACCATCACTTTCTTGGTTTTGCGAGATGATAGTGATGCTAGGTCCTGGCTCCATCAGAGCATTTAACGTTTTGCTTTCTGTTTTTATGTTTTAAAAATATTAGGAAGACAGTTTGGCAATTTATTACTAAACTAAATATATTCTTATTCTTACCCAACATAGTCTATGTAACAGGAGATCCAGCAATTGTGTTCCTTGGTTTTTGCCCTAAGAAATTCAAACTTAGGTCCATAAAACCTGCACACGAATATTTATAAGAGCTTTATTCATAATTTCCTAAACTTGGAAGCAACTGAGATGCCTTAATAGGGCGAGTGGGTAAATAATACATGCTGCATTCAATCCGCAGGATATTATTAAGCAATAAGAAAAAAATGAGGTATCAAGCCACTAAAAGATTGGAAGAATCTGAAAGGCACATTACTAAGTGAGAAAAGTCAACCTGAAAAGATGACACACCATGTGACTACAACCATGTGACATGGTAATGACAAAGTGGCAGAGACCGCAGGAGGATCAGTGGCTCCAGGTGTCGGGAGCGAGGGATGAACAGGTGCAGGTCCCGGATTCTGGGGCAGGGGTACCGTTGCAGTGCATGGGGGTCCTCACATGTCTGTCCACACCCGCAGATGTGCCCCACGAGGAGTTAGCCCTCATGCAAACTAGGGACTTGGGGTGTAATGATGAGTCCACGTGCTCCTGACAGTGACAGAAGTACCATTCTGGTGGGGACATTGATGAGGGAGGAGGCCGTGCACATTCAGGGTTGGGGACAAATGGGACTTCTCTGCACTTCCTCTTCAGTTTAGCTGTGAACCTGAAACTGCTCTAATAACAACGTCTGTTGAAATGTGTGGTCAACTGCGAACTGTTTGTTTCTTTGCTTACCTCTTTGGACAATTACTAAAGTTGCCATTTTCACTCAAAGGTTACTTTTCCCCACATGCCTCAGCACTCTGTTTAAAGAATATCTTTCAGCTCCTTCGGAGAACAATGATAACATTGGCTTGTTTCCTTTTTCACCCAAACCCACTCTTAAGCACCCATTCGTGGTTGTTAATATTATTTTTTCTTTGATTTTTTTTTTCCTTTTAGTTGAAGGTAGACACAATACCTTTATTTTATTTATGGGGTGCTGAGGATCTTGCCCAGGGCCTCACACATGGGAGATGAGCGTTCTACTGCTGAGCCATAGCCCCAGCCCCGGTTGTTAATATTATTATGCATGGATTTTTCTTAGTATTATTATGTGTGTTTATGCTTTGATTACCTCATTAATTTTAAAGTATATTTAAGACTCCCAGATATTTGGAATTAAGCATTCAATGACTTTCCTCCACCGTCCAACTTTCTTTTCCGTTTCCTGCTGCATTTTTAATTGAATTCCTACCACATGCATAGCAGCTACTACCTTAACCTTGCATCTGTTTATGTCCTGGTTCTATATTTAAACATCACAGCTCCCTTTTTGTTTCCCTGCTATTTCCTTAACTCGGTTGACTGAGATTCCTCCTTTATTCATCTTCTCGGGAAGACTCACGGGAACAATGTTCCCTGGTTCTTGTATGTTTATTACAGTTGGTAGTTTTTATGACTTGGAAGACAAATTGTGGTGGCCACAGAGAAAACATGACTCAGGAGCACAGCCTGCCTTTGCAGTCCCTGAGCACAGGGGAGCGGGGAGCTCTGCACAGGCTGTGGCTGTCCACGCCGGGGGTGCAGGGGCCGTCCTTGCCTTCCTTCCCCCAGGAAGGGCTGCATGAGGTGTGTCTTGTGATTGATGCTGCGCTGTCTTCTCTTTGGCTCTGTTGAGTGGTTTTGCCCCAAATTGGTGGCTTTGGGCAGCTTGCATACACAATTTGTAGTCTGCGGGCCTCCTAGTTTCACCGAAAAAATGTAGTCTGCAGAATGACTTTGGTTCTTCTTATTGCTTTTCTTATGATTTCCAGGAGGAGAAGGGGAGCGTGCTGACTCACAGCTTGCTCTGCCCCGCCCCGTGTTTCTGGGGCAGTGCTAACACGGGGCTTTCTTTTGGTTGTGTTTTCAGACGCTTCTAATTTTATTGCTTTACGGTCAAAGAACATGGTCAACATGATAGCGATTCAATTATATTGGTTGAGAATTCCTGTGCAAATTAGTGTGGGGGCAATCTTTGCAAATGTTCCACGTGTGTTGGAAATGTATTTTCCAGTTGCTTGGAGCAGGTTCTATATGCACTCATTACATGAGGCTGGTTTATTGTTTAGCTCATAGTTTTGGGATCCTTTATTTATTTATTTATTTTTGCTTATTCTATCATTTCCTAAGAGAAATGCACATTAAGCTCTTTGCTATGATTTTAAGCTTTTTCCCTGGAACTTTAAAAAAACAAATTTACATCTTGTTAGTGTAGGTTTCAAGGCAACATTATTAAGGTTAATGAGTTCACACAGGCTCTGATAACTCGCCTGGTGGATTGATTCTTTCCTTCTTGTGTGACTCTCTTTAATCTTTAACTCTGACATTGACCTCTTGCAATGCACTGTTTCTTCTGCTCTGTTTTACTTGTGTGTGTGACACACACACACACACACACACACACACACACACACACACCTTGGATCCTTTTTACAGTGTCAAGGAATATAATACATACCTTGCAGTTTACTACTTTAATCCTTATATTTAGGTCTTGGCTCTATACTTAAATGTAAACCATTCTTTTATTTTTTTGTGGTACTGGGGATTGAACTCAGGGGCACTCGACCACTGGGTCACATCCCCAGCCCTTTTTTTTTGTATTTTATTTAGAGACAGGGTCTCACTGAGTTGCTGAGTGCCTCACCATTGCTGAGGCAGGCTTTGAACTCGCGATCCTCCTGTCTCAGCCTCGCCACCACGCCCAGTGTAAACCATTCTTTTCTCTATTTTCCTAACTATTGGCTGAGATTCAACCTTGATCAATTTTCTCAGGAAGGTGTATGAAGACATCTGTATGGTTACATCTCTGTTAAGTTTTATTCCCTTAATTCCAGTGTGTGTTATTTTATTTTTGGTGCTGGGATTGAACTCAGGACCTTGCATATGTTCTCAGCATGTGCTTACCACCAAGTTACACCCTCAGTCCAGTTGCAAATTTCTTAGTTCCAACCCTGTTTCTTGTGGAACTCATAAGAATAGTTTTATAATTAAAAGAAATGTGGTGTATCACTACATTTACTTATACATGTTGAGCTTCCCTAATCCCAATATTCAAAATCCCAAATGCTGCAAAATCTGAAACTTTTGAATTTTATTTAAGAATATGTAATTTTTAAAATAAAAATTAGGAGAAATGAGGAATCACAAGAAATGAAGAATGACACCACAAGTAGGAAATTCCATTCGGTGAGACTTTGTTTCATGCACAAAATTATTAAATATGTTGTGTAAAATTATCTTCTGGCTATGTGTATGAGGCATTTATGATTCAAATGCATTTTGTATATATGGGTCCCTCCCTAAGAGAGCTCATCACGTAGATGCAACTGTCCCCAAATCTAAAACATTCTGAAGTCTGAAACACAGTCCCAAGCAACTCCAGATGTTTAACTTGCTCATTATTCTTTTATTTCCTTTCTTATATTGATTTTTCTTTCTCTTGGTTAGACTTCCTTTGTCTACCTCCTTTTTCATGACTGATTTGTAACACCCGGATTCTATTCTTCTAGTGATTGTACTTATATTTTAAATCCTGCATGGTGTATTTAACAAAATCTGAAGTAATTCTAATCTCTTTATCCTTCCACTGAACAATATGAATGCTTGAGACTATTTAACTCTGATTAATAACTTCCTTTATTCTCCGTTCTCCCTCTCCTCTAGGAAGGTAGCAGCTGGGTCTAGACTCAGGCAGGGGCTGTTGACTTGTCATCTTCCGGCCCTTCAGTGTTACTCTTTGTGGGTACGTACATGCACCATGTTCTCCTTTCTGTTCATTTTTTTTTTTTTGGTGCCAGGGATTGAATTTAGGGGCACTCGACCACTGGGCCACATCCCCCACATCCCCAGTCCTTTTTTTGTATTTTATTAGAGACAGGGTCTCACTGAGTTGCTAAGTACCTCGCCATTGCTGAGGCTGGCTTTGAACTTGTGATCCTCCTGCCTCAGCCTCCCAAGTGCTGGGATTACAGGCATGTGCCACCACACCTGGCTTCTGTTCGTTTTTAACATATTCTTTTTGTATTTGCTACGCTGAAGTTTCACAATGGAGTGGCTTCTTGAATATTTATTTTTATTTATTGGTATGCATGTGAGCCATCTATTATGGAATAGTGAATTATCCCCAAATTTAGCCACTTGAAAACAGCACACATTTATGACGTCACTGTGTCTGAGGGTCAGGAATCCAGCCGGCTTCTCCAGGTCCTTTGCTTCCATCTGGTCGTTGCCTGGGCTGCAGGCATGCCAAGGCCTGACCAGGGCAGGACCTGCTTCAAAGCCGACCCTGGGTTCTTAGGCTGAGGAACGCCTTCCCTGCTGGTGTGGGCTCAGGCCACCCACAGTTCCTCCTTGGTGGACCTCCCTCTGGGAATAAGCAGACGAGAAGAGCCAAAGAGCAGATGCAGGCAGGACCGAATGTGGAAATGGCACCACATCACCTACGCCACGTTCTGCTTCTTAGAAATGAGGAGCTCTGTCCAGTCTGCGCTCAAGGGCGGGGCACCACGGTAGGACGAGAGTACAAGAAATAGGGTCGGTAGGAGCCAGTTCAGAAGATCCTCTTATCCAGGGCATGTAATTTTAAAATCTGAATGTTTATGTTTTCCACTAGTTTTTGAAAATATTCTGTCATTTTGTTCTTTTAAAAGCTTAATAAATATGTTCAATGCTTCTTTTTCTTTCTTCTTTCCTATAGTGTATTAAACAAGATAGATGATGGAACTTAGAATTCTGTAGGCCCTTTGCCCTTCCTTTTCCTATTTCCAACTAAGTTCTGTTTGGTTCTTTTAAATGTCTTTTCATGTTTTTCAACTCTCTAAAAGAATTTTTGAGTATTTTAATTCTATCATTTTTGGATTGCTGTCTTTGCTGAGTCTCCTGGGGCTGTGCGTCTGTCCTGGGGTGTCTCCGTGCTCTTGGTGGGTACCCTCCTCACGTGCTCGTAGGATTCGATCATAAGCTCCTCCTCAGTGGCGCTCCGTCTTGGGGAATCCTGTGGTGTGGGCTGTGGATTTTCTCTAAATGGTTTTGTGTTTGCATCTGCCTCGTACCTCTGTGATCTCGGAATCCTGAGGCCAATTTTCATTCATGAGCTTCTCTGTTTGGACACTTCTGAATGATCTAGGAAGAGTGAATTGGAACCCCATGTTTTAGTTCAGAGATTGTCCAGCTGTGCAGAAAGGGTCGGATAGTAAATACTGGCTCATCTTTGCTCTAGTTAGATACAAACCTGGTTTTCAAGTTTTTTTTTTTTTTTTTAAATATTTGTTTATTTACTTCAGTTGTACACAATGCAATACATTTATGTTTACGTGGTGCTGAGGATCGAACCCGGGCCGCGCACGTGCTAGGCGAGTGCTCTGCCGCTGAGCCACAACCCCAGCCCCCTGGTTTTCAAGTTTTTTATGAGAATCTTTTTTTAAAAACCAAACCCCGGGAGAGAATGATTTCATTGTTGTATTTTGTGGCAGTGGGTGGCTTCTTCTGTCTGACCTCTCATGACGGGTTCATCCTTGGAGGGTTTTCAGTCATAATGCCATAATGACCTGCTCCGATGTCATAATGACCTGCCACATGTCATAATGACCTGCGGTGGTATCACAGTGATCTGCTGTGATATTATAATGACCTGCTGTGCTGTCATAATGGCCTGCTCTGATGTCACAATGACCTGTGCTGATATCATAATGATGCACTGCTGTGTCATAATTACCTACTGTGCTGTCATAGTGATCTTCCATAATGTCCTGCTGTGGTGTCATGATTCCCTGGTTGTGTTGTCATAATGCTTTGTCCTGGTGTCATAATACCCTGCTGTGGGGTCATAATGACCATCCACATTGTCATAACGACATTCTGTTGTGTCATAATGACCTGCTGTGACATCATAATGACCTGCTGTGGTGTCATAATGATCTTCCATGATGTCATATTGTTCCATGTGGTGCCATAATGACTATCCATGATGTCATCATGACTTTCTGTTGTATCATAATGACCTGCTCTGATGTCATAATGTCCTTCTGTGGCGTCATAATGACCATCCATGTTGTCATAATGACCTTCTGTTGTATTATAACGACCTGCTGTGGTGTCATAATATCCTGCTGTGGTCATAATGACCATTCATAATGTCATAATGACCTTCTGTTATAATGACCTGCTGTGATGTCATAATGACCTTCTGTTCTATCAGATGACCTGCTGTGGTGTCATGATGACCTTCTTGTGGTCTCATTTCTTGTCCCCACTTTACCCAAGTCCCCTTTGCCTATCAAGGTGGGGCTGGGTGTTCAAGCCCTGCTCTGCGGGGTGCTCTCGGGTGTTCCACAAGTCTTTGAAAATAATACCATTGAAAAAGTCAACGATCCTTCATCTCTTTCAATATCTGTTTTTAAAATTATTTATTCTTAAATATATCACCAAGCAGACAAAAGTCTTGAATGTGGCAGTGTACCTTAGGCCAGGACGTGCTTTCTTCAGGCCAGAGCAGCTCTGGAGATCACTCACTGACTCCATGGTCAAGGCAAGTGTCACCACCCTGGAAACCACTGGCACGCCAGCTTGCTAACGAATATGTGTGCAAATGTGAAATGGAACATCACTCTTACATAGTGCTAATAAGATGGCTTGTTGGTCCCTTTTATTTATTATGGGTTCCGTAAGGTTTTATCTGGTGAGGATCCTGCTGCTCAATGGAGGAGTTGGAAACCAGCCCTTGACAGGGAAGCGGGGCTCCTTGGCCTGCCACGGCACTCCATCTCTGAGACAGGACGCACCCTGGGGTACGCATGGTGTCAGAGGGAAAAGCCGAAGGTGGAAGGGTCCTGGGCCTTTGTGTGTTGGCTCCCTGAGCGGGTGGGCTGCTGTCCACTCCTGACCCGGCGTTCACAGCTAGTGTCAGGCTCCTCTGCCCGGGGAAGGGCCTTGTGCTCGACAAGACTGCCTCTGCCGGGTGCCAGCCCGTTCCAGAGGGCTCCAGGCCATGAGCACTCACAGCCACCTGGCTGCAAGTGGAGGTGCTCACCCCCCCCCCCCCTAGCTGCAAGTGGAGGTGCTCACCCCCCCCTAGCTGCAAGTGGAGGTGCTCACCCCCCCCCCAGCTGCAAGTGGAGGTGCTCACCCCCCCCCGGCTGCAAGTGGAGGTGCTCACCCCCCCCCCCGGCTGCAAGTGGAGGTGCTCACCCCCCCCCCGGCTGCAAGTGGAGGTGCTCACCACCCCCCCCGGCTGCAAGTGGAGGTGCTCACCCCCCCCCAGCTGCAAGTGGAGGTGCTCACCCCCCCCCCGGCTGCAAGTGGAGGTGCTCACCCCCCCCCCGGCTGCAAGTGGAGGTGCTCACCCCCCCCCCGGCTGCAAGTGGAGGTGCTCACCCCCCCCCCGGCTGCAAGTGGAGGTGCTCACCCCCCCCCCCGGCTGCAAGTGGAGGTGCTCACCTCCCCCCGGCTGCAAGTGGAGGTGCTCACCCCCCCCCCGGCTGCAAGTGGAGGTGCTCACCTCCCCCCGGCTGCAAGTGGAGGTGCTCACCTCCCCCCGGCTGCAAGTGGAGGTGCTCACCCCCCCCCCGGCTGCAAGTGGAGGTGCTCACCCCCCCCCCCGGCTGCAAGTGGAGGTGCTCACCACCCCCCCCCCGGCTGCTGCAAGTGGAGGTGCTCACCCCCCCCAGCTGCAAGTGGAGGTGCTCACCCCCCCCCCCCCCCCCCCCGTGGTCAACTTGCTGCAACTCAGGAAAGAGAGCTGAACTCAGGACCAGAGCTTCACAGCAGAGGGGCCAGGCCAGGGATTGCCAGCTGAAGACACAGCCAGACTCTGGGAGGGGCTCCGGTGCACGTCTCCTCTGTCCCCTCCTGGCGGGGGTCAGGGAATGTCGCACCCTCGGCATCTCGGTGTTCCCACCAGCCAGAAAGCTTCCTGAGCCTTGGCTGCCAAAGGTGTTATTGGGGTTTTGCTGACTGGAGAGTCACTGGCCGCCCTCCGAACACGGTCCCTGGCTGTGCTTCCTCTCCTAGAGGTTGGGCAGCCCAAAGTCCCAACACTCTAGTCACATCTTGGTCTTCCTGGTGACCAGTCCAGGTGGCCATCCGGATGCTACCTAGCAGCAACCATGAGGCACCCAGCAGTGTAACAGACACTCTTGTACTAGGACAGTATTTTTTTTTTTTTTTTTTTTTTTTTGGTACCAGGGATTGAACTCAGAGGCACTTGACCACTGGGCCACATCCCCAGCCCTTTTTTTTGATTTTATTAGAGACAGGGTCTCACTGAGTTGCTAAGTGCCTTGCCATTGCTGAGGCTGGCTTTGAACTCGCGATTCTCCTGCCTCAGCCTCTCAAAGTGCTGGGATTACAGGCGTGCGCCACTGCACCCGGCCTAGGACAGTATTTTGAGACTTATGAAGCTCTGGGCCAGGAACTGGGGACAAAGCCCAGCTACCTCCTTCATCATGCCACGGCTCTTTTGGAGTGTCCTCCTTGGATTCTCATTTTGGGTTTTCTCTCTTCTGCGTCTTTGGAACACTGGGCTTACTGCACCAACCTTCTCTGCCTTCCTTGGTAGGCCAAGTAGACATCAGAGGAAAATTCAGGGGAAAGAAGCCATTTATCTTCATTTATCCTTCTTTTAGTTCTGGCAAAAGGTTATTATTATTATTATTTTTTTGGTTAATGCTTAAAATGGTGTGGCTGTGCTCTAGCAAGGTAGGCAGCCAGAGAGCAGGAGGCCCCTGGGATATTGTAGCAGAGCCTGCACGTGCCTGAGTTGGTCTTGGTGTGTTTACCCAGAAGGTCCAGCAGAAGGCCCGCCAATGCGACCCTTGCCCAGGCAGGACTCGGGGTCAGGGCCCGGCACAAGTCGTGGGGAGGCCCGTGCCCTGGGAGGCCCTCACTTGTTTGTCTTTGTCTTCTTGCTTCCTTCCTGGCTGCTTCATTTCTGCACAGATTGGTCTATTTTTCTCCATTTCCACTGTATATAATTTTCCTGTCCCAGTTCTTGCCTTTGTTAAATTGTCTCTCCTCTGTGCTTCTTTCTGAGATCTTTGAAAGTTCCAAATAAAAGTGCATGTATTTATGTGGACTGAATAATGCATGAGCCCCTTCCTCTCAATGCGTGGAATTGTACTCCTTATAATGTCACTCATTAATCTATATGGCAAAACCAGTGGGGGAAGGTCGATATGGTTAAAGATAATTAGCCATTGATTAGCACCTGAGAAGCTAAATAAAAAGACACATTCTCCCTGCAATGGCTTGGGTTGACAAAAACAAGAATTCTCATTTGAGGCGTCATGGTGTTCAGGAGTGTGATGGAGAAAAATCTCTGTGTTAATATGGGCGTGAATCAAGGCAAGCATTTATTTGGGAAAAGAGACAGGAACTATTCCCACATATTTGCAGTGTATTTTGTTCAAGAATATCTGTCACCAGAAATCTAAAATCTTATAAACATCTAGTGGCAAAAAAATCCAAAATGCTGAAATCGCAGCACCAATTAAGCCTTCTGTTTCCTCCAGTGCTTCCAAGGCGGTGGTTTCTCCTCCCGACTGCCTCTCAGCGGACTGGCCAGGAGCGAGCTTTGATGGAGACACCCATGTGCAACTGAATGGCGGGGGTCTCCTGGTGCCAGACACAGCGCCCAGCCTCCCCAAGGCTGTGGCACGCGTGCCCAGGCATGGCGCTGTGCCCCGCTGCTTTTCTAGAGCCTCCGTTACACCGACCACTAGAGATGCCCAATAAGTCCTCGATGAAAAGAAACACATGCGGAGACCGCCAGTAGATGTGAACGATGCAATCTCAGACTCAGTTCCTTCTCTTATGCTTTGCTGTCATTAGTCTCTACCTATCTGTTACAGTTGGCTCTAACCAGGGAGCAGAAATATTTTAAGTAATTGTGTCTGTACTAAACACACACACACTTCTTTTCTTTATCTTTAGTCCCTAAACAGCACAGTATGAAACTCTTAATAAGTCATTTGCTTTGCATTAGGTACTATAAGTAGTCTAGAGATGACTTAAAGTATACAGGAATATGTATAGGGATTATGTACAAATATTATTTCATTTTATATAGGGATTTTAGCGTTCTTGAATTATGGTTTCCCCAGGGGTGGGGAGGGAGTGTCCTAGATCCACTTCATGTGGGTACTGAGACATGGTTGTTTTTTCCCATTCTATTCCCTTGTTCCCACATGAAGAGTTTTGGGTGGAGGTAATGATAATTCCTCTGTCAAGTTCAGTGCAAGAGGAACAGGGTCATGAGCTGTGAGTCTTTTCAATCTGAATTCCTTTAGCCCTAAAGAGGAAATCAGTAGTGCTTATCACAAAGTGTGAAGCACAGATGTCCTTCTTTATGTTTGTAGCTAAATTTTTTGTACCTTTTTTTTGGGGGGGGGTGTACCAGGGATTGAATTCAGGGACACTCAACCATTGAGCCACACCCCCAGCCCAGCCCTGCTTTGTATTTTATTTAGAGACAGGGTCTCACTGAGTTGCTCAGCACCTCACTTTTGTTGAGGCTGGCTTTGAACTTGTGATCTTCCCGCCTCAGCCCCCTGGGCCATTGAGATTACAAGGTGTGTACCACTGCACCTGCTAAAATTTTATCGGGAGCACTACAGATGTGCTCACGTTGCTTTTATTTTTTTAATTGGTTAGTTTTAGTTATACATGACAGTAGGATCCATTTTGATGTAATTATACAAGTGTGGAGTGTATTCTTACTCTAATTAGGAGCACATTCATGTGGATGTACATGATGGTCAGATTCAATATGGTGTGTACATATGTGTTCATAGGAAAATTATGTCAGATTCATTCCACTCTCTTTCCTAGTCCCATCCCCAACCCCTTCCCTTCATTCCCCTTTATCTGATCCAATGAACTTCTATTCCCTCCCCAACCCTTATTGTGTGTCAGCATCCACATATCAGAGAAAACATTTGAGCTTTGGTTTTTTGGGATTAGCTTATTTCATTTAGCATGATAGTCTCCAGATCCAGCCATCAACTGGCAAAATCATAAAGTCATTCTTCTTAATGGCTGAGTAATATTCCATTGTGCATATATACACATGGTCTTTATCCATTCATCTGTTGAGGGCACTTAGTTGATCCGTAGTCTAGCTACTGTGAATTTAGCTGCTATAAACATTGATGTGGCTGCATCACTATAGTATGCTGATTTTAAGTCCTTTGGGTATATGCCAAGGAGTGGGATAAACGGTGGTTCCATTCCAAGTTTTTTGAGGAATCTCCATAATGCTTTCCACAGTTGCCCCAATTTGCAGTCCCACCAGCAATGTATGAGTGTGCCTTTCCCACACATCCTCACCAACATTTATTGTTATTTGTATTCCTGATAATTGCCATTCTGACTGGAGGGAGATGAAATCTTGGTTTAGTTTTAATTTGCATTTCTCTAATTTCTAGAGATGATAAAAGTGTTTTTTATATATTTTGTTGGCCATCTGTATTTCTTCTTTTGAGAAATGTCTGTTCAGTTCCTCAGCCCATTTATTGATTGGGTTATTTGTTTTTTGGTGTTAAGTTTTTTCAGTTTTTTATATATCCTAGAGATTAGTGCTCTGAGGTGCAGCTGGCAAAGATTTTCTCCCATTCTGTAGGCTCTCTCTTCTCATGCCTGATTGTTTCCTTTCTACACTTGATCTTAGCCGAAAGGCTGAGAAGCGATTGTCTCCTTTCTAGTTTGATCCCATCCCATGCACTGATTCTTTTTTTTTTTTTTTTTTTTTTGGTTATGGTACCAGGGATTGAACTCACACTTCCACTGTCACATCCCCAGCCCTTTTTTGTAGGGGTCACTGAGTTGTTAAGTGCTCGCCACTGCTTGGCTTTGAACTCGCGAAGTGCCTCAGCCTCCCAAAGTTCCGCGAGCCACCGCGGGCTTCATGGATTCGATTCCACTTCCTGTGCTTTAGGCATCTTGTTGAGGAAGGGTTCAGGTTCTTCTAGCAGGGGCAGGTTTGTGCTCTCATTTCTACAACGGCGTATCACTACTGAGAATGCGGGTGCAGTGGGGGGCACTTCCTGGGAAAACAATAGACATGTACGGAGCAGGGGGCGAGGGAGAAAGATGCAGCCCACTTACAGAGCTGGCACAGCCAGGGTGGTGTGCAGGGCTGAGCCGGAGGTCCCCACTGCGGCCCAGCAGGGGTGGGCGGAACGTGCAGACCAATGGGACCAGCCTTGGACTTCAGGCATCTTCCTTCCCCCAAACGTCCTCCTCATTCTCCGTCAAGCTCTGGCTATGATTTTTAAAGGTAAGATATTCCTAAGTAAACAAACAAAAAAAAAATTCACTAAAGACTTTCCTTTGGTGGATTTTTCTTATTCCACCTAATTTCAGAGTATTTACCATAATCCCCCATCACTGTGATGTCAAAAACACCAGGCTTCTAGGAGCCAGAATCAGTTTTGCCTTCTTCTTGCTTTTTCCCAAGAGGGAGGCCTTGAGGCCTTCTTGAGGCCTGGGGTAAAAACTTTGGTTCTTGTTACACAAATAGGCTTCATGTCGCTGTAACCCTGTTCCACAGAAAAAATATAATGTGACCTGAACAGACCCAAGTTCCTTCTGGGAGCTCTTTAGTGCCTTCGGTCCTTCTGTCTACACTGCCGACTGTTGAGGTTCATAAATTAGGATTGTTTCCCCAAGAAAGACCTGGCCAATGCCGATAAGGATACAATGACGGATGAGAGACTTGCACTGTGTGATTCCGTCCCTGTGGGCTGGTTCCCTGCAGTCAAGCCGTAATCCCCACTGAGAAGTGGTGGGGAGAGGAGAGCAGCCCAGGAGGGCTGGCGTGGCCTGGCTAGGGAAGGAGGCCGGCCCCACCTAGCACTAGGCCGCAAACCCCAGCAACCACGATCCGATGGCCTCTACCTCCCACTTACCAGGAGCGGCCAGGGAATGGAAGTGGGCAGGCCTGAATGGGGTTGCAGGGCTCACCACGAGCAGTGGCACTTCTCCAAACCCTGATCAGCATACTCACACCAATAGTGTTGACCTCAGTGCCACACAAACCCCTAGACTAGCCTGTGTTAGATAAAATTTGGGCCAGCAGGCTATACCCCCAGGTGCCTCTAAATTGGCTATGGCCCAGGTGCCTTCCTGGAAGTGCCCATCTCTCTCGAGAATCCACCTTTGGCAGGCTCCGAGTTCCCACTCTTCTCTTTAGTGCCCTTCGGTCCTTCTGTCTACACTGCCGACTGTTGAGGTTCATAAATTAGGATTGTTTCCCCAAGAAAGACCTGGCCAATGCCGATAAGGATACAATGACGGATGAGAGACTTGCACTGTGTGATTCCGTCCCTGTGGGCTGGCTCCCTGCAGTCCAAGCCGTAATCCCCACTGAGAAGAGGTGGGGAGAGGAGAGCAGCCCAGGAGGGCTGGCGTGGCCTGGCTAGGGAAGGAGGCCGGCCCCACCTAGCACTAGGCCGCAAACCCCAGCAACCACGATCCGATGGCCTCTACCTCCCACTTACCAGGAGCGGCCAGGGAATGGAAGTGGGCAGGCCTGAATGGGGTTGCAGGGCTCACCACGAGCAGTGGCACTTCTCCAAACCCTGATCAGCATACTCACACCAATAGTGTTGACCTCAGTGCCACACAAACCCCTAGACTAGCCTGTGTTAGATAAAATTTGGGCCAGCAGGCTATACCCCCAGTGAGGTGCCTCTAAATTGGCTATGGCCCAGGTGCCTTCCTGGAAGTGCCCATCTCTCTCGAGAATCCACCTTTGGCAGGCTCCGAGTTCCCACTCTTTTTCTTTCTTTTTTTTTTTTTTTTGTGGTACCAGGGATTGAACTCAGGGGCACTCGACCACTGGGCCACATCCCCAGCCCAATTTTTTTGTATTTTATTTAGAGACAGGGTCTCACTGAGTTGCTAAGTGCCTCGCCATTGCTGAGGCTGGCTTTGAACTCGCGATCCTCCTGTCTCAGCCTCCCAAAGTGCTGGGATTACAGGCGTGAGCCACCGCGCCCGGGCGAGTTCCCACTCTTAATCCCAAGAATACTCGCCTCTCATGGGAATTCACCCTGGCGGGCTCTCCCCCCTCTGAGCCAATCCCAGGCGTACAAGTCTCACTTCGACCCCGGCAGCCTATGGAGTCAGGGGTCCTTTGGACTACCCAAGTCGCTACTTAAGCCCCCACCAACCAGGAGCTTCCCCCTTTTTCCCTTTTTCGCCCCATCCGCGTCCATCTCCTCCCCGTCGGTTTTCCTTCCCTTCTTTTTGCTTCTCTTCCCTCCATGTGTCCCTTTGGTCCCTACCAGCCCTAAGGGCTGGTTAATAAACCCCTCTTACTACACGGTGGTTTCTGGCGTGGGGTTTTTTGCCCTTCAGCTTGCTCAAGTGGCAAAACTCTCTCGTCCCCGTGAGAGTTCTGTGTCTATTCTTCTCACTTGAATAACTCCTCCTCTTTTCTCTCTCATGCCTTCCATGATCCTGTGAATTTCAGTCTTCCTATTTGTGGGACAAGAATCTGGAAAGAAGTTGGTGGTGAGCTGCTGGGGTCTGGTGCCACTCTGGTGCCTTCAGGGCTGCACACGCCACTCCATGGAGTGGAGGAGAATCAGGCATGGCTCTGCTGTGAGTCTTGGAGGTGATGCTTGCAGGCTTCGGCATGCCCTTCTACGACTAGCTGCTGCCACTCAATCAGGCTTCTCCGCCACAGGGGCCTGCAGCTGACACGGCCCCAGCCACCAGCAGGAGCGCAGACTCACATTCACTCTGGCACTCTGGTTTCAACTGTGTATCTGCTTTCCACAAATCATCACCTGCTGTCCTCCTGGTAGCCTCCTTCTTCTGCAGGGGAGTGTGGAGACCCAGGCTGCCTTGCCTGAAGGGCAAAAATCACACTGGAGACAACCGTGCAGCCAAGAGATTTATTCACCAGCCTTTATGGCTGGTCAGAGGCAGAAGAAGTATGGGGAGAGAGGAGTCAGGGAGAGGGGAGTGTGCGAGCTCTGGACGGAGGGTGGGTGCCTGGTCGTGCTGGCCGTGGTCTCTGGAGCTGTCAGCTGGGGCAGCTGCTGTTGGGCTGGAGATGGTGAGTCTGGAGCTGTCACAGTGGCTGCTTCCTCTCAGCAGGGAGGAGCTGTTGTGTCTGAGCTCCAGGCAGGCAGGAGCTTTAAGTAGGGATTTCTGGTGGGGGTGTGTGCCAGAGTAACCTTTAATGCTATTGGCTCTTTTCCCAGGGCAACCTTTAAGCTGATTGGCTCCTGCCTGGGAAAAATGGAACCAGGTTGATTTTTATGGAAATTTCCATGGGGGAGGTGGCCCATCGGCCCAAGCCTATATCTATCATTGCCCAGGCTCCATGGCCTGTGACTCTGAGATTGGTATCTGGGCACTGATGAAAACCCTCCTCCATCCCAGATCTGTGACCAGTCATTTCTTATCTTTAGATCTTCAAGTTTAGGAGCCTGGCTAAGAGAATCTTACAACAATGTCAAGAATTTTCTTCCTTACCATAGCTGTGTAATAACAGCCAAGAACCGTCAGCGATCGGGCCTCTGCTCAGCCGGCTGGGTGCTTGTAAGCCCGTCTGAGGGCGGGTACGCCTGTCACGATTCTGGAAGCGTCTGTGAGGAAGGACCCTGGAACCCCAGCAGTGGGCCAAGGGCAGAGGGAGGGAGGTCCAGAGGGGCCCGTGGCGCTGCGGGAGTCCCTGGGGTGGCCTGACTCCTACGGCAGCGTGCCAGTCCGTGTGCAGAGCCCAGGACGGGTGTCACCCCAGGTCCGCCGTGGCAGGAATGTGCACCAGCACAAGCCCGAGGTCAGTGGTGCTGCTGGACACGAGGATGGCCCATGCTGGTGGCAGCTGGACTCAGGCAAAGGGTGCCAGGGCGGCCGGAGCCCATCACTTCTGGGTGTGTCCTCGAGGGTGTCTTTGGGTGACATTGCCATTTAAGTTAGTAGAACGAGGGAAGAAGATGCGCTGTCACCCGTGCGACGGGGCGCCACGCAGCCCACTGAGGGCTCACGTGAAACGGCAGGGCAGGGAGGGGGGCAGGGAGCGCCACTGCGCCACTCTCGCTCCTTGAGCTGGGACACATCTCCTGCGCCCACAGACATCAGCCCCTCAGTTCTTGGCCGTCAGACTTGGCTGGAGACTTGTGCCCTTGGCTCCCCTGGTCCTCTGGCCGTCGGTCCTGCACTGAACTAGGCCACCTGTTTTCCTGAGGCTTCTGCTTCCAGACAGCAGGCTGTGGGGCCTCTCGGTCTTCAGAACGGCATGAGCCCATCTTTGACGATAGGCCTCCTTTAAAAAAAAATTCTTTTTTAGTTGTAGATGGACACAACACCTTTATTTTATTTATTATTTATATGCAGTGCTGAGGATCGGACCCAGTGCCTCACACATGCTAGGCAGGTGCCCTGCCCCTGAGCCCCAGCCCCAGCCCCTGAGCTTCCTTCCTTATCTCTGCGTATCCCGTGATTCTGTTTCTCTGGAGAACTCTAATACGCATGCTCTACTCACTTTTTTTTTTTTAGTTATTGTTGTTTTGATTTGGGGTGTTTGGGATGAGGAGCCCTAGGTATGTTTGGGGTGTCCTGAGACCACTGAAGCACTGACGGTGGGTGGTGTGGACTCAAGTGGACTGAGCCCCTGTGAGAAGGAGCGTGGAGAGGGAGGCCCCGCATCAGGCTGGGCAGATGTGGCAGGAGAGAAGCTGCAGTTCTGAGGCCATGCCAGAGCTCAGGGCTCTCCTCCTGGCCTGTCACACCTGACATCACCAAGGCGAACGCTAGAGGCGCATTGCTGGTGGGGATGCATCTCCTCACGTGTGCAGCTTGGCCTAGGAGCAGGCATGGCTGAGTCCCTGCCCTGAAGTCACCAGGGTGCACGCACAGTGACAGCCCTGTGGAAAGCCAGGTGGGGTGGACTTTGTCTTGTGACTTCAGGATGAGCTCATTCTGCTTTACCATGTCAGTGAGCCCCACCCCAGCCCCTGGAGCAAGGCCCCCTTCTGAAATAAATAAGACAAATCTAAACATGGTAACACGCTCACTCCAAGCTTGGAGAGTCCTCTACGCCCTATTGGAAGCAACTGCTGGCTCTGTCTTCCTGCAGAGGGAGAACTTTTTCCCTACAAGTATTTGTATTCTGCTCACTTTTCCTTTTGGATTCAATGTGTTGTCTTAGACCAAAGAAGTTAACACTGAGTTTCTGTCTCTCCCATGAATTCTAAAAAGCACCCTGGGAAACTTCTAGTAGATTGTACCTTTGAAATGAATAAGCACAATGAATAGCAGATACTAGAAAATGCCAATTTCAAATAGTACTTGGCTCTATCATCGCTTCACTTAATTTTCTTAAAGGTGAAATGACTCTTGCTGGGAGACAGCTGTGGTCTTAGAGCTGCCGCAGCCGTGTTGGCAGTGCTGGCACGTCCTGGCTCACGGGAGTCGCCACCTCTGGAGCACGTCTTGATTTGGGAATGGGAAGTCAGGGTCTGAGGATAGCCACCGAGTGGAGGGAATGGCTGGCTTCAGGTGCTGGCGAGAACCAGGAGAAGTGGGTAGGCAGGGCAGGTATGCCACGACCTTGGCCACCCTGGTGCCCAGCACAGTGTCTACCCGTAGCTTGGGTTCATTGCAGCTGTGTGAGTGGGAAAAGTCCAGAACCTAGGGTCAAAATCCGGTGTTTCTTGAGGTCTGGTTGCTCAGATCGCGTGGGCGTCCCGTAGCCTGGCCCTGGGGTGGCTCCTCCTGGGGTGGCTGGTTAAAGATCTGATAGTCCTTCTTTGGGGGGAGAGTCTGCTGTAGAGCCTCTGGGATTTTCTGACATCCTGCAGTCACGGTTGTCCTGTTGCTTACGACTGTTCACAACGAACTCCAAAACGTGGTGTCCTAAAAGAAGACTGTATAATATTGGGGGATTTTGTGGGCAGGGCTGACTTGGTGACCGTGCTGTCGCTGGCTCTGACTCGGTTTCCTTCTGTCAATGGCGGAGGGACTGGTCGGGAGGGCCCCTGTGGCTTTCTTCACTGGTTGGGGGTCTTGGCTGGGATGATGGGGAAGCAGGATCAGTGTGGACAGGACACCTGCGTGTGGTCACTCCAGCATCATAGTCGAGCACTGTGGTCCCCAAGTGCGTGGAAAGAGAAGCTGCTGGCTTTAGGGGCTGGACGCAGATTCTGGTTTTATCTCTGCTCGACTGTACTCTGCTGGTCACGTGGGCATGGAGCGCACCCAGATTCCAGGGGAGGGAACGTCAGTCCCACCTTCTCGTTGGAGGAGTATCAAGCAACACAGCCATTGTTTATTTTATTTTATTTATGGGATTCTAGGGATCAAATCTAGTGCTTGGTATATGTGCCGGGCAAGTGCTCTACCCTTGAGCTATATCCCCAGCTTTGCATCTTCATTTGATCATAAATCGCCTCAAATTAAAAATGTGTCACAAAAGCTAAAAGGTGGAAATACTCCACATATCCATCGATGATGGAAGGTGGATAAAGAACATCTGGTTCATATATACAGTGGAAGATTATTCAGCCTTAAAAAGGAAAGACGTTCTGATACATGCTACAGCATGTCCTCAACGGTGAGGACATCACGGTTAGGGAGAGAAGCCAGTCTCAAAGGGACAAGAACTAAAGGATTCCGTTCATGTGGCGTGCTCAGGGGTACTGGGAGTTAATGTTTGTCGGGTGCAGTTTTGCAAGTTGAAGAGGCTCTGGAGGTGTGTTCTTATTGCCGCCTGACTGCACACTGGAATGAGGTTAAGACAGTAGATTTTCTGTCACATATTTTGTCACACATACAACAAGACACTGACATCAGGATGAGAAGAGGGCAGTTCCCTGCATTCCAGTGCTGTTCTGCGCCTCCTCTAAGGTCTGCTTTTCCTGAGGGGCGAGGCTCTCAACCTTTCCTGTAGGGCTGAACCTTCTCATCCCGCTCTGAGGTTTGGGAACCTGAGTCCGGTCCCCTTCACGCACAGCATTCACCGAACTCGCTAAGCAGCAGCCCAGGTATTCTCACTCTTGGCCTCGGTGGGATAAGGTAATTAGGTAATTTGTGAGTGTCATTTAAAAATCAAGTCCGTTAGAGACTATCTTATCTTCAGGAAAATTTCTTCCTAAATTATTAATTCTGTTTTGTTGTCTTATTAAAATAAATAAAGCCGAGCAGGATGGAGCTCCTGAGAGGCCCTTTAACTCACCTGCCGGCAGCTCTCAGCAGAGCTGCCACGTGAGGCCTCCTGGAGCCCGCCTGCCATTTGTATGCAAATTAATTCAATTTCCCCTTGCATTGTGGGACCCTGTGGGCTAGGGAAGCAGCAGTAGTAATTTATCCCGAATTTAGGAAGATTCTCTGTTGCCTTTTGTTCCTTGGTAACATAGTTATTGCCTTGAATTGTTCAATAAGGCACGTATTGATAATTTTATTAAAAAGCCAAGTATGACACATGTTCACAAAAATGCCCGAATCATAAATGTACAGTTCATTGCATTTTTGTAGAGTATTTTCACTCATGAAACCCGGGGCTGATCTGGGAGCGGTGGCACACGCCTGTAATCCTCGCACTTGGGAGGCTGAGGCAGGAGGATCGCAAGTTCAAAGCCAGCCTCAGCAATGGGGAGGCACTTAGCAACTCCGTGAGACCCTGTCTCTAATAAAATACAAGAAAGGGCTGGGGATGTGGCCCAGTGGTCGAGTGCCCCTGAGTTCAATCCCCTGTACCAAAAAGAAAAAGAAACCCGGGGCTGGCTCAGCCCTTCCTTGTCTGTGGGCATCCTCCTGGGAGCTGGCTCTTGCTGGCAGGATGCGTCTTCCCTGCTGACCCGAGTCCTGTGAATGGGAGCCTGCGGCAGGGACACTTCTGTGTCTGCTTCTTTCCCTCACCTGCGTGTTCATGAGACAACACATGTGCTGCTCGTGGTTGCAGGGGGTCTGTCCTCATTAGAGTGTGCGCAGTTCATTTCCTTATTCTGTTATTCGGTGTTTGGACATTTGGGGTTTTGGTCTATATGAAAAGTGCTGCTTTTAACATTCTAATGTAAACATCTTGACCCAGATGGGCCTGCCTACCTGCTAGGGTTATACAGAGGGTGCACAAAGGTACTGCTTTGCTTGTACATTCCAAGCAGTTTTCCAAAGCCAGTTGTATGATTTTCATCCTCACCATGCATTAGAGTTCCCTTTGGGGCTGGGCTGAAGCTCAGCAGTAGAGTGCTTGAGTAGTACCCGGTCAGTCTCCAGCAGCGCCCCTCAAAGAGTTCCCTTTGCTAGCTCTGTTCCCCAGTCTTGGGATAATTAGCCTTTTGAAGTGTGACCCTCTGGTAGTGCGTAGTAGGATGATGTGATGATATTTGCCATTTATATAACCACTTTGGTAACATGCCTGTTAAAGTTATTTGCCTATTTAAAAATATTAGACTAGCTGCCTTTTTTCTTACTGATGCAGACATTTTAAAAAGTATCTTCTTGATACAAATGCTTCACTGGCTGTGTTTATTTTGCAAGTACATTCTCCTTCCCAGTGGTTTGCCGTTTCACTCCCTCAAGTTCTGAGTTTCATTGTACAATAGTATAAGATGGTTTTTTCAATTATTTTTCTTTTTTTGTACTTTACTTTCTTGGGATCTTGTCTAATAGAGTTCCTACTTCAAAGGCAAGGAGAAAGTCGCCTGCTTTTTAAAAAGCTTTATTGTCTTATGTTTGAATTTTAGGTCTATAGTAGCATTGTATGTGATGGTTAACTTTATGTGCATACTCGGAGGGTGATTTAGGATGAGATTACTTAATTCAATGTACTCTGAATAAAGCAGATATTGTGCTCTGTAATGTGGGTGGGCCTCGTCCATCACTTGAAGGTCTGACTAGCACAAAGGGCAGGGGGTTCCCAGCAGCCAGCTTGGGACTGCCTCTGAGCCACTGGTGGCCGCGGTCTCCAGCTTGTCAACCCACACTGCAGACATTTAGCTGCCGGTTCTCTGAGCAGTTGTCTCTCACCATAAGTCTCTTCCCTTCTATCTAGCCGCACACCCTCCTGGTTCCGTTGCTCTGGAGAACCCTCATGGATCCAGCCTGTGAGACGGAGTTGAGACACATTTCTGGTGCCCCGAAACACCCGATGTCAGCCCTGGGGCTCCATGGGGGCTCGGTTTGCGGCAATTGCTTCAGGAAACAGAGCTGAAGGGTTCTGTAGATGTATAATTCATTGCTTGCTTCCAGCTGTCCTTTTTCCTTTACAGGCAAGTTGGACTCTCTGGCATTGGAAGGGAGAATGGGGGAGGATGAGCTGTCACCAGGCACAAAACAGAGGGCTGCTGAGGTCCAGATGGGAGCCAGGACGCTGTGCCTTGAGCAGAGTCAGGAAGGTCAAGGGAGGTGACCGTGCACGGGAACACCACCAGGAGTGAAAGGTGACGCATGGCTGAGGTGCCGCAGGAGAACCTGGGAAAGCGCTCTGGGAGCAATGGCAAGGTGAGGGGCCTTCTGAAAATGTCTCGGGCAGGCTGTGGGAAGAGCTGGGAGTAGTTCTAGCCAAGGCGTCCGTGGTGATGCAGTCACACGCTCTGGTTTTGAATCTTAATGGCCGCTCTCCACTCTACTGCGCCTGGGTTTCCATGTTAGTCTTTGTTCACAGTGCTGTAGAGAAAAGAATTCAAGTGGAAGAGATGGTTGTTTCTGAGACATAATCTTATTCAAACAGGAGTGAGTTGAAGGAAGAAGCAGAGGAGGGGGTGACAAGAGTGTCTTGCACTCCCTGATATTTTAATTACGCACAAACCTGCACTTTAGAACCTGCAGGCACCTCAGGGAAAACTATTATATCAGGTAATGAATTTTATTACCCTTTATCTTGCACCTGCACTATCTCATTGAGTCTGTAGTTTATTGCAGGCTTCATATGGCTCTCTGGATCTATGGCGTGGAGGCTGAGCGGGAGTACTGGCGCCGTATGTATGCACTGGTGCCGTTCCAGATCCACAGCAGACACGGGATTCTGCAGGACGTTTCTTTTAGTTGAATCCAGCCTGGGAGTGAGGATTAGCACAGAATGGCTCTGATGAGATTTTGGCTGGGGCGAGTGATGGAGTGCGCTCTTGAAGAAGATGTGATTCACATGCCGTGCGCACTTGACTCTTGACAAGGCGAAGACTCTGCAGGATTAGAATGTCAGTCAAGTGCTTCTCGATAAATCCTTCCCTCCCTTTTTTTTTCACCTAGGTAACCAAGTGTTGATTAAGATGATGATGAGGATTGTCTAATTACATTATTTAGACTAGATTTTATGTGTGACGTGCATCTAACCAGGCTTAGGAAAGGTACATTTATTTCTGGTTCTGTACAGAAGATACTCAATATGTAGTCTTTAACAGAGAGAGCCAAAAAAAAAAAAAAAAAAAAAAATCATGAATGGTACTTTAAAAAGAACATGTTTCATTTTTACTCTGTATTTCTTCATGAGTTTTAGCCCTGGCAAAATGATCCCTTTTGTGAATGTAAGTCACTATTACAACCAGTACATAATTTATAGTTCAGTTAAAGCGCAAGACCCTGAGACTTTGCTCAAACTAATGACAATTTATCCAATTGTTATGACCATAAAAGTGAAAACAAGACAAGCCAATGGAAAATCCCTTCTCTGTTACAGAGATGACAAAATGTCAGCACCAGGAATCCCGAGGCACTGACATTCCGTGTAAAAGCATCTGAAGGCATTATTGTCGAGGTCCTTTCCCTCTGACCCTTCGTCCGCAGACAGGACCCTCAGAGTGTCCTTTCTATGATGAAGGGTGCTACAAAAGGGCATCCAGGATCTGCTGGGTAAGCACTCCCCTTCCTAGATGTGACTGCAGCTATCTGGGTCCAAATAAGAAACAGATAAGAGAACAGCATTTGACGGTAGAGAGAAAGGCAGCACAGTCAGGAAATTACACGCAGCAGCACACAAGTTGGCTCCTAGGAATGAAATCGTTTTGAGTCTCTTTGGGGCTCATCTTGTTTTGTGCAAGTTGGAATAGTAAAGCATAAAAATGGCACGGCTCAGGTTAGGCACACGAGAGGAGAGGAGCGGTTGTCAGAGCAACAGCAGATCAGGAACTGACACGGATCAAGAGAGGAGATGCTGCAGAGATGTCAGAGGAGTCACAGTCGAAGACTGGACCTTGCAGAGGTGGCCAGGGACCCAGAGAAGGAGAATCTAGAAAGTACGTGTCAGTCAGGTGCTTCATAGCCAGTGGGGTGTGTGTGTGTGTGTGTGTGTGTGTGTGTGTGTGTGGTGTGATTTGCTGTATGGAGTAGGGTCACACAGGTATGGAGGCCGACAGGTCCAGATCCTCGGGCTTGGCTGGGGGGCTGAGACCCGAGAGTGGCTAGGGCGGGTCCACAGGCCATCAGCCAGAGGCGCCTTCTGTCTGCGGCAGGGTCAGTTTTCGTTCCATTCCGGCTTTCAGCTAATTGGACGAGGTTCCTCTGTGCTATGGAGGGCAGTGTGCTCTACTGAAAATCTACTAATTTTAATGTTAATATCTCCCCCAAACACCCTCACAGAAGCACCCAGAATCTTCTTTACTGAAGTACCTGGGTGCCGTGGGCCAGCCAAGAGGGACACACTTAAGTTACCACTGCCTGGACCCAGGTGGAGAGACGGGGCCCTTGGCCCACAGCCATGCTTCGCCTGGTTTTGTAGGAGAGCAGAGGTTGTCTGCGTTCCGACAGGAGCACCCCTGCGCTGTGTGCCTGGAGCCCACGCGCTCAGGGAGCAGGGGAGGGAACCATTCCTCTGTGCGGGGACGTGGAAGCCCTTTTCAGGTTAACCGGAGGGCGGGGCCCGTTGACCCCACTGTCCTTCTGGTTGAACGGGAGATCTGGGGACAAGATTCTTTATTTCACTATTCTTTGCATGTGGGCTTTGAACAATGTAAACTCTCAGGAAAGAAGTACTCAGAAAAGTGGAAAACCTGTGATCAATATTGAGAATGAAAATCTACACCTCAGAGGCCCGGTTGAACCACGACCCCACCCCAGGTGGGCTCACCGCTGTCAGCCATCACCGGGGTCTGCTCCCCGGAGGGAGGGCGCCCTGCTGTCTCCCTGGGTGCCTCCAGCACCACAGGAGCAAGAACAAAGAGCACCGGCCGCTGTCCCGGCCTCTCAGGCTGATCCAAACCCGCAGCTGCTGCTCACATCAAAGCAGAGCCGGCTCGCAGGGACGTGGAGGGCGATCAGACACTGGCACTAAGCGTGTTCCTTTTATTTGAGCCGATCACCAACGCCACGGCCCCTGGAGGTGGGTTCCCTTCAACCCTGGCGGAGCTCCCTCGCCAAGGCGCTCTCCGTTGCACAGGGAAGAGCAAATGGAAGTGAACACGTGGTGGTGGTGGACACACCCCGGCGTCTTTTTGTGATCGTTTAATTTTCTGACTATAAAAGTAATCTTATTCTTGAGAGAGAAATGTTAAAAAAAAAAAAAGAAGGAAGAAAATTAAAGAAAGAAATCCATCTTTAAGTATTCAATGACAATGGAGTATATTTCGTGTGTCAGGCGCTTTGCTCAAAATGACTGCTCAGAGGCGCGGTTCCAGGTACTCCGTCCGGGATCCTAACGTGAATTTCCATGTTTCTCTCTCTTTCGTATTTGTGTTACGTATGGATACATTTTGTTATGTGTGTCTGTGTACAGATATGGTTTTTATTCAGACTTAGGGATTTTTTTTTGCACGGCTCTGGATATTGCATTTTTACTTAAAAATGACCTGAGAGCACTTCCCACCTCATTTCTCATAGTTAAGTGTATAGATTGATTTTGACTTTTTGCTGTTATGAAAATGCTGTTATGGTCATTCTAGCATCTGTACCTCTGCTTATCTTCTTAGGGAAAATTCTTGGAAATTTGATAGACTAGGCTACAGAGGAGTTGTGCACAGCTTTGTAACCTATTGCCACGTTGCTTCCCTGGAAGTGCCCACCACATCAGAGCATGCCGTCTTTAGTTTCCTGCTCACTTATCAACATTGGGTGTTCTTTTTTTTTTTAATATTTATTTATTTATTTTAGTTGTACACAATGCCTTTATTCTTACGTGGTGCTGAGGATCGAACCCGGGCCGCGCACATGCTAGGCGAGTGCTCTACCGCTGAGCCACAATTCCAGCCCAAATTTTTTTTTTTTTTTGGTACCAGGGATTGAACCCAGGGACACTCAACCACTGGGCCACATCCCCAGCCCTTTTTTGTATTTTATTAGAGACAGGGTCTCACTGAGTTGCTAACTGCCTCGCCATTGGTGAGGCTGGCTTTGAACTCGTGATCCTCTTGCCTCAGCCTCCCAAGTGCTGGGATTACAGGCGTGTGCCACCACGCCCGGCTGGGTGTTCTTTTAAAAGTCACCCATGGAATAGGTAAAAGAAGTGAACAGGGACACAGGAACAGGGTGGCCAGAGGCTCAGTGCACGGACGGCTCTCTGCCAGGGCACGGCCACAGGCGCTGGAGTCCGAGGGCTGCTGCTGGTGTCTGTTTAGTCTTGGAGAGGTTGCTTAGGCTTTTTCTGCCTCAGTTTATGGCCTGAAAATGGGGATGACAAGAATACTTGCTCCTAGAACTTTATGAAGTCCTAGCGGTTGGTACATGGTAAGAACTTAGAGTTCTAGCTGGTACCTGGGAAACACCCAGTAGGTGTGAGCTGCTTTTGTAGCCGTCAGACGTGTGCTTCTGGGGCAGGCTCCCCTCCAGACAGATCATGCTCCCTGCACACCGCGTTCTTCCGAAGAGCATACATTGGCTGCAGTATTTCCAGAATGGCATGGTCTGCAATGTCTGTCTCCTATCCTCATAAGAATCTTCTTACTCCATCCCTCCTCTCCCCACCCCCCTCCCTCTCAACAATATTTTGGAGAACTTGCTATTGCCAGGCTCAGTCCCAGGCAGCAGGGGTAGAGGAATGGGCAGATCTGACAAGTCCCGTGGCCTGGACCTCGGCCTCTAGTGTGCGTTTCCTGGAACTGCTCCACGCTTTTCTGTGCTGAATCATGTCTTCAGCCAGCTTAGATTCCACTGCCCTCACCAAATTATCCTTGACTCCCTCAGCTAGAACTCCAGCGCATCTATTTATTAGATGTGTGCTCTATAAGAGGCACTAATATTGCTCTTTGTGAATGTCTAACGCCCTTATTCTTCACTTTCCTCTGACACTTACCAATGTCTGCTTTGACTGGTTATTTATGTTAACGGCCCTTTCTTCCTGTGAACTGTGGAGTTCTTGGCAGTGACAGTGCCAGGCCTATCCATCCTTGTCCCTCTTGCATTACCAACACAAGGCCATGTGTCTAACTGATCTTTAATACAGGTTTTTTATTTTTTGAAGAAAATAAACAAAGGAAGGAGCTGACCATGATTAATGTTGCTTAATATGGGCACACCTCAGACGCCAAGTACCTGCCCTTAATCCAGATGGGTGTGAGTCCTTCCCAGGGAGGTGTGGGGCAGGCCACCAGGTGTGCCTAGGGATCCTTCCTACCCCGTGGCATTTCAGCCTTTGGGGATGGATAGAATTGGATTGCTCAGAGCAAATTTTCCAAAGGATGCCTGTCCTGTTCAACTTCCGGAACCCTTGTGTGCGGTGTTAGTTTCTTACTGCTGCTATAACAAATGGCTCCAAACCTATTGGCTTGAAACAGCATAAATTTACTACCTCACTGTTCTGGAGGTCAGAGGTCCAAAATGAGCTTCTTAAGTAAAGGTGCCAGCAAGGCTGGGTTCCTTCCCGAGGCTCTAGGGGAGAAAGCACTTCCTGATCCTTTTTGCCTCCTATAGGCTCCCTTCTTTCCTCACCCTGACTTCCACCTCTGCCATCACATGTCTTCTCTGACTCTGACCCTCGTCTGTCTCTGTGAAGGACCCTCATGACAGCATGGGCCCAGCTAGATAAGCCAAGGTCCACTCCCCATCTCAGGGACCTCACATAGTCATGCCTGCAAAGTGCCTTTTGTCATGTACGATAACATAGTTCCGGCTCTTGGATCAGCTCACGGACACCTTTGGGGCACCAGGCTTCTGTATCACAGCTGTGACTGTATTCACTTCTTTGGTCTCCAGGCCTGCAAACAGGGCTGGGGGTGACAGATGGCGGGTATGACTCTGGTTGGTATAAGGTGGATGGGGCAGAGGGCCCTCCTGCTCTGAGGCCGTGTAGCTGGTGCTCACATCCCAATGTGCGTTGTTCCTGACTTGCATTCTCCTGAAAGCACCCCTTACCCTCTGGGACCTACTTCCTGAAAACAGGAACTGCACATTCTTCTTACATTCCCTCTCTTTCCCATAATTTGGTTCTCACAGCTTATAATAATAGGAAAGCAGGATGGCCAGCTGGAAAATCACTGTGACAGTGTTGGGGTAGAGGTGGTGAAACACCACCAGGGGAAGGAGGGACAGGGTGTAATTATAATTATAACATTAATATTATAATCATATTCTTTTTTTGTCAGTAGAACATCTTGTTAGACTACTTTGTTCCCATATATATGCAAATATGTATTTTGCATATGGAGAATCCCAAATTTTTTAATTATTGCATTCCAATCCTATAGTCTTTTTTTTTTTTTTTTGCCTAGACATGCAAAGTAAGTATATATTATTTGCAAAAGCAGAAAAGTGTAAAGAGCCTTAATAAGGAGATAGCTAAGATGGCGGCTAGCTGAGAGCCATAAGAGGTGTTTAAGTATTTTCACCTGATATTCATGCATTTATCTAAGAATCTTTCTATGCCCTTGAACACTATGTGATGCACCTGTAAGTTTGAGCTGTTAACACGTGTATACTTGTTAAGGCAAAAAGTATTTAACCGGGTGAGGTTAGCTAGAGGGGGTGGTTGGAGTTGGAGAGGTTGTTGGAGCCGGAGAGAGAAGTTAGAAGAAGCAAGAATAAAGAACCTATTCATTTCCAGTCTGCCTCTGAATTCTTTCCCGCGGTATCGTTGCTGCAGGCGGCAATAGCTGCAGGCGGCAGCAGAAAAGATCTACAGAGAAGATATGTTTAAATAATAATATTTTGAAAATCATGATGTAATGAATTTAATGTTTGTGCCTCGCCCAAACTCACAGACTGAAATCCTAAGGCGATGGTGTTTGGAGGTACGGCCACTGGGAGGTAATTAGGTCATGCAGGTGGTATCCTCCTGAGTGGGAGTAATGCCCTTACACAGGAGAGACAGCTCTCTGCTCCTTTCTGCCATGGTAGGACACAGTGGAATCTAGGAACCAGGTGGTGGACCCTCCCCAGAAACTGAATCAGCCAGCAAGCACCTTGACCTTGGATTTTCAGCCTCTGGAACTGTGAGAGACAAATATTTGTAGAAGCCACCTGGGCTACAGCGTTCTGTTACAGCACCCTGAAATGACTGAGACACGTTCCTAAGGTGATGCCACGTTGGCACTCTTTATTTTTTCTTTTCCTCACAAGGTTTTTATCCTGAAAAGCTGCATCTGCTACATATGTGTGGGTACTGGCTCGGGACCAGATGGAGATACTGCTGCCTCCATTTTGAACAATTAAATATCTTTAAAGTGAAACATCAAGCTGGACTATACACTTTATTCTGTTCAGTGGATGACTACCTTTTGTCTGCATCATGAGGCAAATTGATTTTGGTCCTCTTACTAGTTACCCCAATAGCAGAGATTTTTCTCATGATTCCAGGCAGTGATAATCTTATTTATAAACATTGTTTGCTTGGAAGCTCTGAGGAAGTTCAACAGTAGAATGCTGTTTGGTTGTCAACCTCACACAGATAACTGGGAAGTTTGCAGGGACTCACTGGGGAGAGGAGAGATTGCATCTCGACATGTTACCCTGAGGATACAAATAGCTTTCTAATTCAATCTTATTTTACAGAAAACGCAGAAAGAGAATTACGCTGTCCCTCTTTTCACTTTTAGTCTTGGGTCAGTTTTGCAAGATTAGTGGGAAAAAGAAAGGAAAAGAAAAATAGAACTACAGTTAGCTTGTTAAGTGTGCCACAGAAAATTTTGATATTGTTACTGTTTAGTCATGAAACTGTATCAGTGGGGATTTAATATCTATGTATTAAAAATTAATTTAAAAAATCAATGTCAATCCAGATTATTTAATTTATGTAGCTAAAATGCATAAATCAGAAGTGGTATCTGGATGGAAGCAAAAAATCACAGGCTATATTTTTAGATGTCATTAGAGATTCTTTTTCAGTGCTTTGTATTTTCTTTAACCTTGAGAAATATGTTACACTAAAAAATGTATTTTTTTTCTTTGCTGAAGTACAGAGCAAAGTTGTCTAAAATAATTTCACCTATGTTCTTTACAAATGGAAAACAACTGTAAAAAATGTTGGATTTTAATGTGCTGTTGACCTCTGAGGAGCAGTGGCTTCAGCTTCTTTGCTGAGAGCACCGGTGTTTGTGGCGCTGTGGTTTTCTATTTACAGTGCATTGTGATGAGAAGGTAGCTGGTACGCCGGCTGTCCTGGGTTACAGTTCGTGAACCATGGTTGGGTCTAGCAGCCCCCTGGGCAGCAGGGGCAGGACAGTGTCCCCAGATGTGCCTGGGAGAGGGCGTGCCTCCGGTGGCAAGCACAGCTGTAAGAGGAAGAGGTGCCGCCATCCGTATGTCCTGATCACCCTGCAGATTGTTGGCCAAATTCCTCCCCGTGGGCGAGTCCCTGCCTCCCTGGGCCCAGCCTGCCTGCACCTCTGGGTGGGACCCTTCCCAGGGGCCCAGCTTCTCCTTGGTGGGCCCTGGGCTTTGTGTCTCAGCTTATGGAGTGAGCTGACAGGTGCCCCGTGCTCTTGCTTAACCACCTGCACAACTCGGTTTTTTTTATTTTGCGATTTGCCGTTGTCATGAACGGAGTCAAAGGCCTGTGTAACACGTGATCTATCTGGATTAGAAGAAAATCAGAATCATGGAACCCAAAGACTAGATGAAAATCGAGCCCAGGTCTTGTGCTGAAGAAGAAATGTCCAGTGCACCAAGAACCCTGGGCAGAGGTACATGCACAGGTTCACTTAATATTCAGAGAAATTTACAAGGTGAGGTTTTCCTCACAAGGTAGCCCCTCTTACAGCTGGAGAAACCGAGGCTCAAGGAGATGAAGTAACAGGCTCAGCTCGACAGGGGTAGATCTGACCCTTGCAGCTCCTGCCATGCTCTTAATCAGTCACCGCTGATGTGGCAGGTTGTGTCCACGTGGTGCCTGTGTAACAACTCATGTCTTGTGACAACCTTGTAAGGTAGATGCTTTCATCTTGTCATCGTCACCATCTGCCCTCACTCCAAAGGTAAGAACATGAGGCACAGAGAGGTTCAATCACTGCCCGAGGTCTCACAGCCAGTGCATGGCTGAGGCAGGACGGCGTGCAAGCCCAGAGCCCTGCTGCTCGCCGTGTGAGCATGCCGCGCCGTTTCCATCGAGGCAGCTGCCTCCTGCAGCCGCGAGGACAGGGCCACAGACGGGCACTGCACATTCGGACATCTGTTCCCACGGTTCTGGAGTCTGGAAGCCAGAGATCGGGGTGCCCGTGGCCAGGTCTGGCGGGCTCTTGTCTTGGGGGGCAGACTTCTGTGTTCCCACTGTGTCCTCACATGACCCAGCGAGAGAGGCCTGGAGAGAGGCAGAGACAAAAAAGACAGCAGACTCTCTTGTGTGCTTTTAAAAAAGATGAATACCAGTTTAAAGGCATCTTTATTAGCACGTGCTGGTTGTAGACGTGGGTTTTGGTGTGATGGTTCCATGTATGAGCGAGAGCAGCGTGCACTGATAAAAGCCACTCTCACAAGGCACTGATCCCACTCACAGGCTCCACTCTCGTGACCACCCACCCAGAAGGTCCCCTATGCGGAGGACATCCTCAGGCCAGGGCAAGCCAGGAGGCTTGGTCTCCCTATCTGAAGACCACCAGCCCCGTGTGTGGTTAGGCAGTGCTGCAGACTGAACCGTTGTGTCCCCTTGACATTCAGACGCTGGAACGCTGGTCCCCAGTGTGCTGGGTGCCTGCTCTCCTGTCAGGCTTCCCAGCTGCTCTGGGTTTTGCAGAAGCACTTCCTTGTCTCAGATCTGCTGCTGCCGGGGAACACGCCCTCCGTCAGTCTTAGGATTGCTTGAATAGATATTGGTGGAATCCCCCTCGCCCAAGAAGGGATTTCACAAACAAAACACAAGATTTAGCCGGGCGCGCGGTGGCGCACGCCTGTAATCCCAGCACTTTGGGAGGCTGAGGCAGGAGGATCACGAGTTCAAAGCCAGCCTCAGCAATGGCGAGGCACTTAGCAACTCAGTGAGACCCTGTCTCTAATAAAATACAAAAAAAGGGCTGGGGATGTGACCCAGTGGTCAAGTGCCCCTGAGTTCAATCCCCGGTAACCACAAAAAACAAACAAACAAACAAACAAACAAACCCCCCCCCCCCCAAAAAAAAAAAACCCCCACAAGATTCACAAGGAAATCTGCAATATATGCTTAGGTGGAAATCGCAGTTGATCAAATGATGTCTATGATTTTTTTCTCTTTTTGTAAGAGAAAGGTGAGGATGGAACTGCCTTAAAATGTGTAATGAGAATTATCTCCAGAACAGAGAGAAATTACTACCTTTTCCATTTGCTTCTTTGCATTCCCTAGTTTTTCTTCATTAATAATAAGAACTGGGCTGGGGTTGTGGCTCAGTGGTAGAGCGCTTGCCTAGCATGTGCAAGGCACTGGGTTTGATTCTTGGCACCGCATAAAAATAAATGAATAAAATAAAGGTCCGTCACCATTTAAAAAATATTTAAAAAAATAAGAATCAACACTTATTGAATGTTTACTGTGTGCAAAGCTCTGTGATAAGCACTTGCCACATGTTGCTCAATCCTTGCAATAGCAGACAACAATGATACATTGTGCACTATGAATTAGGCAACTAAGGCACAGAGAAGTTTAGTGATTGACCCCAGGTCACACAGCTATTAGGCAGAGCTGAGATTCAAGCTAATCTGACCTTAGGCTCCATCTACTGGGCCACTGCAGTGGCCTTCTGTCTTCCAAGTGGGCTTACTTTATGCATGGCATCAAGTTATAAAGTTTCAACTTAAAAAATAATCTCAAGCAGGTCAGTGTTCATAGCAGTGGTATCTGTAGTAGCCAGAGGGGAACGCGCCCCTGGCCGCCGTGGATCAGTGGATAAGGCGCGGTGCCTCTGCACGTGGCATCCGAGTGGGCCTCGAGAGAAGAGGTCTGCCTGAGTGGCGTATGGTGGGCCCGGGAGGCGTCACGCTCAGAGGAGTAGGTGGGGCACAAACGACAGATTCCGAATGGCCCCACTTACATGGGGACTGCAGTCCCATCCGCACAGAAATCAGGGTGGTGGCTCTCGGGGTCGGGGGAGGAGGACTTCATGTGTCGGGGACAGGGATCCAGCTGTTTTCATCTTGTAGCAGGGACTGAGCCCAGGGGCACTTCACCACTGGGCCACATCCCCAGCCCTTTTTAGTTTTCATTTCTGAGTTGCTTAGGCCTTGCCAAGTGGCCGAGGCTGGCTTTGAACTTGTGTCCTCCTGCCTCAGCCTCATGAGCTGGGATTACAGGTGGGCACCAGCACGCCCGGCTAAGGGGTTCAGCTTTGCCAGATGAGGAGCTCTGGAGGTGGATGGATGGTGGAGAAGGCTGCGCGGGGGTGCGGGTGCACCTCATGCCCCTGGACCGTCCACTCACACGTGGCCACACCGTACAGTCTACCCTGTACAGTCACATATATCTTGTTACCAAAAAAAAAAAAAAAAAAAAAAAAACCTGATAAAAATGGAGACTCGGAGGCAGCACGGCAACAGATTGTTGCCTCCGGAAGCGATGGCCGCTTGGAGCAACAAAGCCACGGGAAAAAGTTCAGAGGCGAACTGAACTTTTTTTTATTCTGATAACTTTTCTCTCTGGCTCTAAGAACGACTTTAACACGCATCACACACACCACCAAACAACCAACACACTAAAAAATGCCGCAGACCCAATCAGCAATCTCGGCTCAAATCTCTCGAGATCCCGGGCCAAGTCTTGTGAGACTACGGAAGGCGGCAATGTCCAAACATCTCCATGGCCCGTAGTCAACTGCAATCTTAGCCATCTCCCCAAACAGGGCTCCTGCAACAGATTCTCTGCCAAACCGTAGCACCTTCCTGATCCTCCCCTGTGCCCCCGCTGCCCTTCTCTGACTTCTCTGACGTTCCAGCTTCAGCCGGTCCTGCTGGTCAGCTTAGCCAGCTCCGCTCCCCAGGCCCTGCTGTCTCACCGCCCTCCACCCAGGGGTGGCTCTCCCTCTCCCCTGCCGTCAGCAAGAGTCCCCCTCCGCCGCTCTTTGATGTATGTTGCTCTAACAATGCCAAGCTGTTGAGTTTTTAAAAATAGAAGTCTTTCTGGCTTGCGGTACTCCAGGCTGGGAAGTCCCAGCTGCAGGGCTCGGTCTGGCAGGGGCCTGCCTGCTGCACACACAGCAGCACCCCCCCGTGGTGAGAGGCAGGCAGGACTGGCTGAGCTAGTCTCCTCATGGTCCAGCACCAAGGCCCACCTCTTTATTTATTTATTAATTTATTTTTTGTACCGGGGACTGAACTCAAGGGCACTCGACCACTGGGCCACATCCCCAGCCCTTTTTTGTATTTTATTAGAGACAGGGTCTCACTGAGTTGCTAAGTGCCTCGCCATTGCTGAGGCTGGCTTTGAACTCGCAATCCTCCTGCCTCAGCCTCCCAAGTGCTGGGATTACAGGTGTGCGCCAGCATGCCCGGCTAAAGGCCCACCTCTTAATGCTGATATAATAGCAATTTCAAACAGCATTTTGGAGGAGAATTTTAAACAACAGCACCCACAATGTTCCTCTTCATAATTTTCCCTTAGTGCAGTCACCTCCTGGGGACACACCTCCCTGCTGTGTGTGGCTCTCTCCATGGTGCTGAGACAGCCTGGCCTTGCTTTAAGGGACAGGGAGTGCTGTTTTCTTTGGCAGGGGACACCTCAGCCCATCGCACTCTCCAGGACTCCGCTCCCTCCAGGGGGCCCTGTGAGTTCCCATGATCCTTTTGAACTCTGCCTGTTTATGGGGCTGCTGTGGGGATGAGGCCGGGGATTCACGGACCTGGATCTCCACGTGACGTCGGGCCCATGAGCAAGGGCTCTTGTTCTCAGGACGCCCAGTGTCCCTCCTGGAAACAGGTCTTGCTACACTGAGATTTCCTCTCACTCCAGTCAGAATGGCAGCCACCAAGATTACAGACAATAACAAGGCTGGAGAGGATGTGGAGGAAAAGGAACACTTTCACACGGTTGGTGGGATTGTACATTAGTACCACCCCGATGGCAGTCCGTAGGGAGGTTCTTCCAAAGACTAGGCGTGGGACCATCACATGGTCCTGCCATGCCACTCCTTGGTATTAATCCTAAACGATTAGAGTCATCTTACTAGAGTGATACCTGCATCCCCACATTGATAGCAGCACAATTTACAATAGCCAAACTATGGAAACAGTCCAGGTGTCCATCAGTGGGTGAATGGATAAAGAAAATGTGGTATATATACACAATGGAGTTTTTTTTTTTTTTTTGGGGGGGGTGGGGGTCGTGTACTGGGGATTGAACTAAATGGCACTCAACTACTGAGCCACATCCCCAGCCCTATTTTGTATTTTATTTAGAGACAGGCAGGGTCTCACTGGGTTGCTTAGTTCCTTGCTTTTGCTGAGGCTGGCTTTGAACTCACTATCCTCCTGTCTCAGCCTCCAGAGCTGCTGGGATTACAGGCATGTGCCACTGCGCCCCCGGCCACAATGGAGTTTTTCTTTTTCAGCCATAAAGAAGAATGAATCTATGGCATCTGCGGGACAATGGGTGGAACTTGAGACCATTGTGTTAAGTGAAATAAACCAAACTCAGAAAGTCAAGGGTCAGGTATTTTCTTTCCTATGTGGAAGCTAGAGAGGAAAAAGGAAAAGAAAGGCAATCTCATGAAAATGGAAGAAAATGCAGCAGAGGAAAGGAACCAAGGGTGGGAGGAGGAAAGGGACAGGGGAAACTCTGGGGAACAATGTTGGCCACGTCATGTCATTATGTGCATGTACAAATATGTACCAACAAGCCCCACAATTAATCTAGTGTGGTCACTGAGCAATCCCACCCCTGAACTGATCTTGGTGTTCCAGGGACTTTCCATCCCACTTTCAGAATGTACTTGAAGGCAAGGTGATGGTTATGGTAGTGGAATGAATTATAAAGGATGGCTTGGTTTTGAATATATCTGCATGTCCTGTCGTTTGGATGCATTTTTGTTATTGAATGTTTCGCTTTGTATTTACTTTCTGCTTTACAGAGTTGGCTGGTCTTACTTTTAAAAACACAAGCAAACCTGATTTTATTGGTGTGATGTTCCGTGGCCAGATGGTATCGGTTCACCCCAGCAGGGCTGGAGCTGCCGACCACATGCCACGCTGACAAATAACAGGAAGGATGCTCTTGTGTGGCGTGAAATTGTGACTTTCTCAAAGAATTTCCTTCTGGAAGTAAAACTGCTGCTGATAAATGGGATATTGAGCAGCAGCAGAACAGATTTTTTCCTTACAGTAAATACGTAATCTAATTTCCCATTAGTCTCATGCTTCAGGTGCTATCTCATAGTCCCTATGTGCAAAGCCATCCTCACAACCCGAATTAGCTTATAAAGCCAGGCAGAGGAAGCCAAAGCAATGAAAAACAACAACTTAGAAATGGCCAGGGCTAAATGGGGCCCAGCTGGTTCTATCATCTTTCTATGTACTCAGTTTGCCAATTTTTTTTCTCTGGAATTCCTTTAGTTATGGTGTTCAGGGCTTTGATAGTACACAGATCATGCCAATTTAGTTTACAAACCCTGTCAACCAAATTACCCAAACACACTTTTGGAGAAAATCATGAGAAAAAAAAAAAAAAAAAAAAAAAAAAAAAAAAAAAAAAAAAAAAAAAAAAAAAAAAAAAAAAAAAAAAAAAAAAAAAAAAAAAAAAAAAAAAAAAAAAAAAAAAAAAAAAAAAAAAAAAAAAAAAAAAAAAAAAAAAAAAAAAAAAAAAAAAAAAAAAAAAAAAAAAAAAAAAAAAAAAAAAAAAAAACAAAAAAAAAAAAAAAAAAAAAAAAAAAAAAAAAAAAAAAAAAAAAAAAAAAAAAAAAAAAAAAAAAAAAAAAAAAAAACAAAAAAAAAAAAAAAAAAAAAAAAAAAAAAAAAAAAAAAAAAAAAAAAAAAAAAAAAAAAATAAAAAAAAAAAAAAAAAAAAAAAAAAAAAAAAAAAAAAAAAAAAAAAAAAAAAAAAAAAAAAAAAAAAAAAAAAAAAAAAAAAAAAAAAAAAAAAAAAAAAAAAAAAAAAAAAAAAAAAAAAAAAAAAAAAAAAAAAAAAAAAAAAAAAAAAAAAAAAAAAAAAAAAAAAAATCATTACAAAGTACTGTGGATGGCCATGGAAAGGGAAGACACTTTAATGTCAGGGGTACCACAATGGCCTTTTTTTGGGCGTGTGTGTTGGTGAAAAGTGTTATGAACACAAACTATCAGTGCTCAGAGTGATGAATTAGCATAACTCAATCGCTGAGACCAAACTTGTTGAACCCCAATATTAGAATGCATGAGTTCATCTGAATGATTTTGTATATGTGGCCATAAGTCCCGGGAGAGTGGCTATTTCATCTCCCTAGTTCTCAGTCAATATTGCTTGGGTGGGGGTCCAAGACGGCAGAGAAGAGGAAGGCTGCAGACCCCAACTCCTCAGCTGGGAATCAAAGCAGCAAGAGACTAGCTGACTGGAGAGGTGGGCAGCTCACAATACTGGAAGGTCAGGAGCTTAGAGGCCCTTGGAAATTTTAAGGTTACCAGCAACAGCAAAACAGAAAAGAATTTACTAAGTTGAACCAGCACCTGCAGCATAAGGGCAAGTCTGGGGTGGGGGTGGTAGTTGGGAGAAGAGTATCAGAGAGAAAGAAGGAGAAGCAAATCTGCCGAGCTTATTTTGGAAATGGTGGTGGAAGGGAAAGTCAGAGTGAATTAAGCTGGGGCAGGAGCTGCACAGCCACCTGGTAAACAAGAAGGGCTCTGCTTTTCTCAATTTGCCGGTGGGGAACAGTGGCAGGCAGCCATTTTGCACAGACCATGTCTAAGCGTACAGCTCGGGAAGCAATTAAATCTCTACAGCGTCCTCCCACCTAGAGACACCAGTTAATGATAGCATAGGGAATGCCTTTGAAGTAGGTCGCCGCTAACCTGTGCAGCGGGATTGCTGAGAGCGGAAGGCTGCCAAGCCCTCCTCCCCCAGCCTCTGCCTCAGCAGCAGGGGGCGGTGGAGCAGAGCGTGCAACCTTCCAGGAGCGCGGCGCCTCGGGAGCCACGCATACCTGTGCCCACGAATGCCTCTCCCAGGGACATGCCTGGAGGGTGGTGGCACCCCTCTGCTCCTGGCATCTGCCCTGTGCCCAGGCTGCAGCCTCACATTCCCGAGTCCGGGCTGCTCTGTGCCCCAGCTTCCTGCTGCCAACCCGTGTCCCAGCCACTGGGTCCCAGCCACTGCCCTGCACAGCAGGCGCTGGCTGCTCACCCCCACTCCAGCTGCTGTGCTCTGATGGGTACTTCCTGCCAAACACTGAAGACTAGAAGGGGAGATGACACCTGCTTTTAGAACTACAAGAACCTGCAAGAGAAGTGTCCTGCTTTAAATATCTCAGCAAGGGGAAAAAAAGCTGACTTTTTAAAAAAGTGATTGTTGCATTTGTTGTTTTGCGTAAAGTGTTTTGTTGTGTCTTCTCTCATTATTTTTCCATGGTTCCAACTAACTTCACACATTCTTTCAATTAGTTGGATTCTTTTTTTTAATTTTATTTTTATAATTTTTAATATGTACAACTCATAGTGCATATATTTAGTATCTTTTTACATACAACTGTTTGTATACAAAGTATATATTCGTACAATTCAGGTCTTCAATCATGCATTAAGGAAAATGGTATCCATCTCATTCAACCACCTTTTTTTTTTCTTTTCTCCCCCTCCCTCCCCTCTTGCTCCCTCCCTTGCCCTTCCTTCCCTTGACCATTCTAGTGTTCCTCTAATCCTCCTATGTACCCCCATCCAACAATACTTTGAAATAGCCTCCTTATATCAGAGAAAACATTTGGTACTTGGAGTTTTGAGACTAACTTCACTTAGCATTATGTCTTCCAACTTCATCCATTTACCTGCAAATGCCATTAATTTATTTTCTTTTATTGCTGAGTAAAATTCCATTGTGCGTATATACCACATTTTCTTAATCCACTCCTTTACTGAGGGACATCTAGGTTGGTTCCACAACCTAGCTATTGTGAATTGCGCAGCTACAAACATTGAGATAGCTGTGTCACTGTAATATGCTGTTTTTAAGTCCTTTGGGAATAGACCCAGGAGTGGATTCTTTTCTGGATACTTATTTTCTTCTTTCTCATCTCTATTCCTTTCCCTTGACTCTCTCCTTCTCTCCTCATTTTTTCATGTCTCCCTTTCCTTACCCACCTGGTTTCCTTTATTTTGTTGTTTTCCCCCTTCTCCCAATATAATTTAGTATTAAATATACTATAATTAATTTTAGCTTTTCAGCCTATTCTATATTATTTATCACCACTTTTATCACTGGTTAGTAGACTTGTAGAGATAATTAGCAGTAATTATTACATGTTGATATACAGTTTGCTCTTAATTTACCACCCTTACTGGTGGTCACTTTTCTCAAAGCAGTGCTGGTGGAAAAAAAAAAAAAAAAAAAACAGGATACAAAGAAGCATTTCAACAAAGAGAAATCCTGAGAAACAGTCAATCACTTATCTTTGAAATGAAAGGCACAATAGTTAAACTAGAGGCTTGGGTGAGAGTCTCTTCAGTAGATTAGATCCCATAGAAGACAGAGCTCCAGAACTTGAAGACAAGGTGGACCCATTAGAGCACTAAAGAGGTATTAAAGAAATCATGATCGGAATATCCACGAACTCTGGGAAACATCAAGAGACCTAAGGTAAGCCTCAGAGATATTGAGGAAGGAGAAAGACAGGCTACTGACATTGGTGATCTATTTAGTTAAATAATATCAGAAAAATTTCCAAACTTTTGGAATGAGAACACCAAGATATGATAGGCATTTAGAACACCAAAGAAACAAGACCAGAAAATCACCACCTCTCCAGGACATGTTGTAGTTTAGATGCCAAAAGTCCAGACCAGGGAAAAAAAAAAAAACTTTAAAAGCTGCAGTAGAGAAACACCAGGTCACCTTGAGAGATAAACCCAATGACAACAATAAGAGATCTCTCAGAAGAAACCCTAAAGTCCAGGGCAACTTGGAATGACATACTTGAATCCCTAAACGAGGTTAACTGCCAACCCAGATCACTGTATTCAGCAAAGCTATCCTCCAGAATTGAGGAAGAAATAAAAGCTTCCCAATAGAAGAATAAACTACAGTAAGTTGTTACTACTAAACGAGCATTGAAAAAGATTTTTAAAGGAATTCCATACACAGAAGAAGATAAAAACAACCAAGAGAAGTACCCCCCAAAATAAATCTCATTAGAAGAGTAAATAAGCAAGTGAAAATTAGGATCAGATCAAATATTAGAAATAAATCAAAATGGCAGGAAAAAATAAGCATCTCTGTATAATAACACTGAATATAAATAGTCTCAATTTTCCAATTAAAAAAAACCAAAAACGCACACTAGCAGATTGGATTAGCAAACAAGACCCAATTACATGTTGCCTTCAAAAAACACACCTTGTAGGCAGATATTCTCAGGATGAAAGTGAGCATCTGGAAAAAGATAACCCATGCAAATGAATGCTGAAAGCAAGCTGTAGTTACTTTCATCTGACAATGCTTACTGTAAGCCAAAATTAATTAGAAAAGACAAAGAAGGTCATGACATATTGGTAAGGGGAGAAATCCAATGAGAAGATGCAATGATAGTACATATTTATGCCCCAAATGTTATGGCATAAATTACATTTAAAAGTACTACTTGACATAAAGACTCAGCTAGATCCCAATACAATGATGTTGTATAATTTTAATGTGTCTCTCTTATCAAATAGATAGATCACCCAGATCTAAAATAAGCAAACATAATACAGACTTAAAACATAGGTCAAATGGACTCACCAGACATCTACAGTATATTTTATCCAACAATAACTAAATACACTTTTTATCTACTCATGGGAACTTTCTACAAAATAGACATTTTAGGCCACAGAGCAAATCTTAGCAAATACAAAAAGTTGACTTAATTCCTTGAATCTTATCAGATCATAGTGGAATAAAATTAGAAATGAACAGTAAGAAAAATATGGAAATTATGTAAGCATGAAAATTGAATAATACACTTTTGAATGATGAGTGGGCCATTGAAAAAAATCAGGGGGACATTAAAAAATTTTCAGAATCAAAAAGGTATAGAAATACAGACACCAGTATATCTGGTACATGACAAATGTGGTTCTAAGAGAAAAGTTTATAGCTATGAGTGCCTATGTTAAAAAAAATCAGAAAGATCCAAAATAGATAACCTAATGCTGTATCTCAATGTCTTAAAAAACGGGAAAAAAAACTAATGCCAAAGCCAGTATAAGTCAATAAATAATAAAGACCAGAGCCCAAAGCAATGAACCAGAGAATAAGAAATACAAAGAATCAATGTAATAAGAGTTAGCTTTTTGAAAATATAAACAAGTTTAATAAACCCATAGCCAAACTAACCAAAAAAAAGAGCCAGGTACAGTGGTGCATGCCTGTAATCCCAGCAGCTAGGGAGGCTGAAGCAGGAGAATTGCAAGTTCAAAGCCAGCCTCAACAATTTAGCGAGGGTCTAAGCAACTTAGCAAGACTCTGTCTCTAAATATAAAAATGGCTGGGGATATGGCTCAGTGGTTGAATGCCTCTGGGTTCAATGCCCTCCCTACCCACCCCACCCCCGCCAAAAAAGAAAAAAAAAACAACGATAAAATTAGAGGCAATAAAGGAGCTATTACAACAGACACCACTGAAATCTAGAGGATCATTAGGGACTATTTTGAAAACTTATCTTCCAATAAATTGAAAAATCCAGAATAAATGGATAAATTTCTAGATATATATGACCTACCACAATTGAACTAAGAGGATACATAAAACCTAAATTAAATAATAACAAACAATGAAGTTGAAGCAGTAATGACCTTCCAACAAAGAAGAGCCCAGGACCAGTTAGATTCACAGCTAAATTCTATCAGGCCTTTAAAGAAGAAATACTGCTAGTGTTCTATTATTCAATGAAATTATTATTCTATCAAATTATTCTATGAAATATAAAGTGAGAGAATACTTTAAAATTTACTCCAGAAAACCAGTATCATCCTGATAGCAAAGCCAGATAAGGCTCCATCCAAGGCAAAAATCCTATAGATCAATATCTTGATGAGTGTAGATGTAAATATCCTTAATAAAATATTAGCAAAGTTAATTCAACAGCACATGTCAAAGATTTTACACATGATCAGGTTGGTTTCTCTACAGGGATGCAAGGATAGTTCAACATATTCAAATTAGTAAACATGATACACCACATAAATAGGACCAAGGACAAAAATCACGTAGTCAACAGAAGCAGAAAAAACCATTGACAAAATTTGGCACCATTCACGATAGAGACTTTGAAGAAACGACAAATAGAAGGAACTCATCTCAATGTTAAAGGCTATTTGTGAGTAACCCAAAGCCAACATCATAGTGAATGGGGAAAATAACGAGAGCATTTCCCTTAAAATCAGGAACAAGACAATCCCACTTTCAACACCTCTATTTAATATAGCATTTGAGATTTTAGCCAGGGAAATTAAGGAAATAAAAGGAATACAAGTAGGGGAAAAGAAGCCAAATTATCACCGGAAATATTACGATCCTCTACTTAGGATCCTAAATCTCCACCAGAAAACTTATAGAGCTGATAAACAAATTCAGCAAAGTTGCAAAATCAACATACAAAAATCAGTACCTTTTATGTACAATAATGGTGAAATTTGCTAAAGAAGATATCAAGGAAACAATTCTATTCACAATAGCATACAAGTAAAATACCTAGGAATGAATCTAACTAAAGATTTGGAAGACCTCTGCAAAGAAAATTATAGGACACTGATAAAAAGAAAGAAGATACCAGAAGGTAGAAAGACTTCTCATGTTTAAGGATAGGAAGAATTAATATTATTAAATTTGCCATTTTGTCAAAAAGTGATCTACAGATTCAATGCAATCCCCATCCAAATATCAATAATATTCTTCGCCGAACTAGAAAAGAACAGTTCTAAAATTCACATGAAAGAACAAAAAGCCCAGAATAGCCAAAGAAATCCTGAGAAAAAATAGCAATGCTGGGGTATCACACTACCAGATTTCAAATTATGTTACAGAGCTATAGTAATGAAAACAGCATTGTATTGACATAAAAACAGATATGGAGACAAAAAGAAGAGAAGACACAGAGAAAAACCCACACAGATACAGTCCTCTGATTTTTTTTTTTTTTTTTTTTTTTTTTTTGGTACCGGGGATTGAACTCAGGGGCACTCGACCACTGGGCCACATCCCCAGCCCTTTTTTGTATTTTATTAGAGACAGGGTCTCGTTGAGTTACTAAGTGCCTCGCCATTGCTGAAGCTGGCTTTGAACTGGCGATCCTCCTGCCTCAGCCTCCCAAAGTGCTGGGATTACAGGCGTGCGCCACCGCGCCCGGCTCAGTCCTCTGATTCTTGATAATGGTGTCAAAAACATATGTTGGAGGAAAGATAGCCTTTTTAAAAAATGGTGCTGGGAAAACTGTATGTCCACATGTAAAAGAATGTCACTAGATTGCTATCTCTCACCCTGCACAAAAGTTTCACAAAAGTCAACTCAATATGGAACAAACCTGGAAATTAGACCAAAAACTTTGCAATTGCCAGAAGAGAATATTACATGAAACACTCCAACATTTAGGCACAGACAACAACTTCCTTAATAGAACCCCTAAATCTCAGGAAAAAAAACCTAAGAATTAATAAATGGAATGGCAACAGATTAGAAAGCTTCTGCACAGCAATGAAAATGATTAATAGCATGAGGATAGAGACTACAGAAGGGGAGAAAATCTTTGCCAGTTATTCTTCTGACAGAGGATTAATGTCTAGAATATAAAAAGAACTAAGAAAAACCTTAACACCAAGAAAGGCCCCAAATAGCACAATCAATAAATGGGCTAATGGGCTTTGGAGAAACTGACATTTCTCCAAAGGAGAGATACCAATGGCCAAATGTGCTCAACATCTTTAGCAATCAGGGAAAAGGCAAATCACAACCATGCTGAGATTTTCTCTCACTCCAGCGGGCTTGGCAGTAATCAAGAACGCAAATAGCAATAAACGTTGGCAAGCTGTGGGTGCAACGGAACACTTACTCACCCTTGGTGGGATTGTAAATTAGCATGACCACCATGGAGAGGAGATCAGTATAGAGGGTCCTCAGAAGACTGGGAATGGAGCTATGATATGCTCCAGCTGTACCACTCCGTAGTATATACCCCAAAGAATCAAAGTCGGCATCCTACGAGATACTTGCATGTCTGTGTTTACAGTAGCACAAGTTATAATAGTTCCAAACTATGGAACCAGCCTAGGTGTCCACCAACAAATAAATGGATAAAGAAAATGTGATACACACACACACACCACACACACACACACACACACACATATGCATATACATGTGTATATGTACACAATGGAATTGTATTCATCTATAAAGAATGAAATCATGCCATTTATAGGAAAATGGATGGAACTTGATGACATTATGTCACTTGAAATAAACCATAAACTCAGAAAGTCAAGGGTCATAAGTTCTCTCTCATATGTGGAAGCTAGAGGAAAAAAAAAAAAGAAAAAGAAAAGTGGGGTTGGGGGGACACCTCATAAAAATATAAGGGATATTGTTAGGGTAGAAGGAAAGAATAAGAAAGAGGGAGGGGGAGGTACTGGGGAATGAAAATGGTCCAATTATGTAATGTGCAAGAATGAATATGTCACAATGAATCCCATTATCGTGTATGATTATCAGGCACCAATAAAAACATTTAAAACACACAAGTGATATCAAGAAATCTCAAAAACATGAACCAAAACCCAAAGATACAACTGTGATTTCAACTTAGAAATTCAACTGCCTTTATATAATAAAATTCAGTGAATGTGTATGACACATCGCTGAACCCAATATACGTATTTGTAAATATAAAAAAATTACAGGGAACTTGGATAATCCAGGTTTTCCAGCCATCATAGGACACATTGGAGTCACTAGAAATGCCTTTGGCTCACAGCCCCACGTGGTGGCCGAACTTGAGAGCAGACACATGGGGCTATCCCAGAGCAGGCTCATCCCCTCTGGTGTACGCTGGACACTTGCAGGGGCTTCGGAAAGGATAAGTTCCCTGTGTTGGATGCTCTGGGGACAGCTTGCCCCCAGGGCCAAAGGAAGACTCTTGGGGGAGGACAGGGAGAATTTGTAAAGTTCTCCTTGTGTGAGATTGAAACTTTACCTAGAGTTGTGTATTTAATTTCCTGCACCTTGCCAGTTTGTGAGTGTAAATGAAGTTATCTTATTTTTAGTGTGTAATCACCTTGAGTCATTGCTTTCCCTTGCTGACGTGGAGGAATGGTAGCAAGAGTCTTGCACGTGGAATGAGATGGGCTCAATTTCTTTTCTTTTTTTTTTTTTAAATTATTTATTTGTTTTAGTTGTATACAATGTCTTTATTTTTATGTGGTGCTGAGGATCGAACCCAGGTGCACACATGCTAGGAGAGTGCTCTACCACTAAACCACAATCCCAGCCCAAGAGATGGGCTCAATTTCTGCTTTGCCCTGGCATGTCCTGCCAACCTTTCGAGACTGAGGTCCTGGCCTTGCCAATTCTGCAGATGTTTTGACAAAAGGCTCCACCTTGGAGAGATCTCAGGACAACTATGTACCAGGGCTCTTGGATGATCCAGGTGGGTCTCGGGTGTGTGGGGTTAGTGGCCTGTCCAGGAATTGGGCAGGAGGGGAACATATCGGATTGTGTTCCCTGTCTTCCTTTCATATTTGATTGCTTCCCTTTTGTGTAAAATTGCCCAGATTTAGCTGAAACAAAGCCTCCATGTATGTCCACTCATGCATTTTGGTCCCTGGGAAAATGCTGTTCTCAGATAACAATCTCCACTTGCATTCTCTTGTAAGAGTTTGGATACTCCATAAAATTTATTGTTTCCAATCTAACAGAGTGAAAAAGTTGGTTCAAAGTCTCATGACTCAGGGAGGGTCAAATGACTAACCCAAGATTTCACCCTTGTGATTTTGACTCCACGTCAGTGCACTGGGCCAGGGTGGGCCCTGAGCCAGGCAGGGCTGCAGTTTGAGCTACGCAGACCTTCTGGAACTCTCCAGGCACACCAGGCAGACGCTTCCTCTTTCATTTTTAGTAGTTTGGGCCCTAAAAACAACAGCTGGTGCTTAAGATAATAAGCAACACTCCAAACAGAAACAAATCCATCTTTACATATATGCATTAATAAAGTATTATATAAGTAGGCAAAGAATATACAATCGGGTAATCTTAATGTGATTGAAAAGGAGGCAGAAGGGCCTAATTGTACGTCAGAGACTTGATTCCTAAAGTAGTTCTAGACTTAGCTGTCAGAATCTTTTTCTTTTCCTTTCTGCTCGTGTCCAGTTCCGGGAGAGTGAGGTGGTTGGGGAGGAGGATGGTTCTTTGTGTGATTAGCATAAAAATGTGTCCTTGTAAGAGGAACAGTGATCTGTTAGGCTGTTTGTATAACCTCTGCCAAAATCTAGTGTCTCTCCAGATTCACAAATGATGCTCTTGACTCAGGGAATGCATCATGTGCTTGGGTTGTCTGTAAATGTTGAGAACACAAACAAGCACCAAGAAGCATTTTAGGAAAGGCGTAAGACTATTTCTGTCATGTGACCTACTAGACAAATAACAGCTACTGATGGGAGGAAAAAAAAATAGGCAAGCTCAGCTGATAAAGAAGCCCAGCTATAGGAAAAACATTTTTTTTGTTTCATTGCAGGGTTGGCTAGAAAATCATAGGTACCAATATGGTCTATGCTCCTCAGAAACATCAGGTGTACCCACAATTAAGATAAAAGTGAATTTTAATTTGATAAGCCATCCTCTTTGCTTTCATCTTCATTTTCTTGAAATAAATTACCAGATAATGTCTTTGATGTGTGAAGAGAAGAAACTGAAATTCTTTTGGCACGAAATGGGTGCAAAGACAACATATCTATGGTGAGAGACTCAAGTGTCTCCCAATTATCTGCTGCAATCAGTCAGTGGGCACATGGGTAGGAAGATTTTATGATCAGTTAGGAACTTTCCAATTTGGGTAGCACCATTCAGCAAAAAGGGTGACAGTGCAGCAGACTTGGATATTCATGAGGCTGTGACACATCCCTCATGTGTCACCTTGACATTTTGTAGCATACCTCAACGTCTGCATGCTATTCTGCCTGGATCCACTGACACGTGTTATGGAAACAGATGCATGTGTTCATGTCACTGTGGTGGGTAGGGGTCCTCAGGAGGGGAGTGCATCAGAGAGTAAATGTGGGACATGCTGGGTTGGTGGCATGTGCTCTGTTTTACATGGCTGTGTGAGGAGAGATAACTAAGTTGGCTGATGGTGGGCAGAGGAGGCTGCGTGCATGCTTTCTCCCTGCGTACATAATGAGGCACAGACTTCTGTTTTTCTGGGACTCATTCAAGCATTCAGTCAGTGAAGTTCCAATGAGCTGGAACCTCTTCCTTCAGCAGATGTTTCTGCAAATTGTCTTCCTGCTGCCATCACTTCATGAGGCTTCTCTAACTCGATTGATGGCTTAACTGTCTGCAGGACTTAAGCTATTTCGCATTCTCCCTCTCCCCTTGAAGTCACAGTCTGGGCCACCTTTATGGTGGGCGTGGACATTACCTAGACTATGCTTTCCTCTTGCCTCTAACTCCAAGTGCACTAGAGACCCACCTGATTCTGCGGGTTTCTTGCTAAAGATTGATTGAACTAGAACCCACATCCTGTTCCCCAGTGAGACACATGTTGTTGTCACAGGAAACTATCCTAAGTGACACTGCAGAGCTGACTAATTATAAAATCACCCTTTGTGTTTTCAACATACAATTTTAAACTATCGTTACCTAGGTCCTGCTGGAGGAATAGTTTTCTCTCGTTTCCAGAACTCCTTTGTGCTTGTCAAGTCAGAAGAGCCTTCCGGCCTGCATTCTGCTGTTACATGCTACCAACATCACGTGACTGAATTGAAATAACCAACTCTCAGTGAGGTTGATGGTCATCCCTTGGTTAGCACGGCTGTGTGGGGCCTGGATGTGATGAGGCAGAGAGCTTTATTTTCTATTTCACAAGCTCCGTTATTGTTCATTTACATTTCACCCCAAGCAAATGTCACGTTTCTAATGACAAATAAAGGAAAGGTTTCCACCAGGCAGACGAGTGGCTGCAGAGACTGCCGAAGGGGTCAGTGCCGTCCCTCGTGCACCTCAGCTGCCGGTGTTGTCCTTGCAGCTGCAGCTTCGCTGAATCAAAGTCCAATTCAGTTTTTGTACTTGTTTTCCAGGGTCCTTGTTCCTCCTCACGGCTGCCGTTGTGAGAGCCACTGGGAATGACTCTTTGAGCCCCAAACTTCAAGGAGTGGAAAAGAGCCCTCCTGGCATCCGAGTGCATTTGTTACACATTTTCTGAAATGAAGTTGAAAACGTTGAAAATGCAGCACTCCTTTTGTTCACGTTTGAGTGATTGTGAAGTCTACTCTGAATTTTAAAATTTGCTGTTGCTGTTTAAAATTTATGTACGTTGGCAGTGCTGTCTATTAGGCTCAATTAAAAAGTGTATACAGAAGGAGACACAATGCGATGCCACCATCAGGATGACCCTAACTTGAGGGCAAAACAAAACAACAAAAATCTCAAACCCAGAAACCACTAACGAGAGATTCTGGCCCAGTCTTTGTGTAAATCTTCTAACTGTTTTGGACAGGGAGTGGTGGCTCAGTGAAAGCGTGCTTGCCTAGCATGGGTGAGGCCCTGGGTTTGATTCTCAGCACCACATACAAATAAAAAATATTAAATAAAGGTCCACTAAAAACTAAAAAATACTTAAAAATATTAAAAATGGCACTTGGGCTAATCATACTGATGGGAAGAATGCTGGTCACGGAGAGGTGATGAATAATTCTGGAAAACAGTTGAATCAATGAGAACATGGTCAGAGGTGACAGAAATTGAAGTAGCTTAAGAAAGGGTGATATCTTTGCTCATGGAACTCGGGGTACGCACGAGGATTCTCAGGTGTGATTTTTCCCCGGGTCACACGGTGCCTTGGTTCTCGGTCTCTCCACATCCTTATCTTGGCTCTACTTATGTTGGCTTTACTCTCAGGCATGTCCTGACTGCAGGGTGGGAAAGATCACTACTGACCTCTGGCGCCACAACCTGTTCCAAAGGGAAGAGAAAGCCACTCTCCATCGCAGGGTCCACATAGCCAATCCCAGGAGAGAACTATCAGCCCTGCCGAAACCACGTGTGCATCTCTGCCAGGGAGATGGAGACCTTGACCATGCTGCCTCTCATGCCCGCCCACGTGAGGGGTGGACTTGGTCAGGAAAAACCCCACCAGACAGTCTGGAGTGCAGGAGGGACTGTTCTCAAAAAGCAGAAGTCAGTGGTTGGACAATCCACCATGCCCACCATTCAGGGCTGTTCCCTGGGATGTAGTGGAGTCATTGGCCCCAGGGAGACTGCCTGACGGGCACTGTATTTAGGCATTCCATGCTCAAGTTGTGCTGGACTCTCTTAGTTTTCAGTTCTAGCCAAACACTTGCAAAAATCATTTAGTCATAAATCACTTAGAAAACCTAAGAAAAAACAGTTGCTCAAGTGGGACTGAGTCACTGCCCTGTGGCGAGTGGACAAACTATATTTGGATCATCTCGATGATCATTGCTACAAAAATCTTTTTGACTCCTCCAATTCCATGAAATCCCTGATCTTAACTACCTTATTTCATCTCTTGCAAAAAATGTGGATGTGTCATCAAGTAATTCCACTCGATACTGCTGCTGAGTGGACGTCTTCTTAGATGTGACTGCTGTTGCCCAGGTACCATGCAGAACTTATCACGTGGCTTCTCTTCATAATTTTTACAAACATCTCCGGAGATAAGGTATAAAAATCTTCATTTTTTAATAAATAGGTTGGAGAAAGCAAATCACTTACCCAGGATCACGTAGTTGTGGACCAGAAACTAGAACCACACTCTTATCTTCAGAAAGCCTGTCCTCTGGGCCATTGTATTGTCCCCTCTCTCTGTGCCACAGCCTGCCCCCATCATGGTCAGACAAGGTGTGAAGGCAATCACTCGCAGAGCAGAGTGGTGAGAGGCTTTTGGAGGGAGGTCAAGTAATTAGGGCCTGTGACTCAGCTCACTTAGATGATTTTCAACTTAGGACTGGAACCACTTTTTATGTCCACATACAAATGAAGAAGCCCTAATCAGGGAGACGGCTATTGCGGTTAGCTGGGAGCCATAAAAGATGTTCTAGTTTCCACCTGATATCAGTACGTTATTCAAAGTAAGCACGGGACGCACCTGTAAAGCTAAAGATATATAACCAGGTGAGGTCGTTTAGAAAGAGTCAGAAGAAGGTTAGACGTCGTCAGAAGAAGAATGCAGTCACGTAAAAATAAATGCATTGTGTACAACTAAAGCAGATAAATAAATATTTTTAAAAAACAAAAAAAACCAACAACAACAACAAAAAAGAAGAACGCAGTCAGAGTCAGAAGAAGACGTAGTTAGAAGAAAGAAAGAGTCAGAGCCGTTAAGAGTTCGAGAGGTTGCTGAAGCTAGAAAAAGCCAGAGAAGCTAGAGAGAAAAAGAGAAAGCCAAAGAGAAAAAGAAGAAGAATATAAGGAAAAGAGTTTAGTTTAGAAGCAAAGAGAAAAAGATAAAAGAATCATTCCTGCCACCGAATTTCCTCCCGCGGTATTGTAGCTGCAACAGCATCAGGCGGCTACACGGCTACATACGAACGAGGCAAGCACACCTTTATTCAGGGGGTTATCTCCTGGAGAAGACCCAGCTGCTTTCACTGGCAGTTGCTCTACTGAACTTTCAGAAGGGTGCAGGAATGTCAGCATCTGTGTAGGCCTCGTCAGAGAGAACTGGGAGAGGTCGACACAGTGTGGTGGAGGAGAGGGTCACTGTGGTCTGGGACTGAAGAGCGAGGGACTCCAGCCGGCCAGGCTCTGAGAAGCCTGCTCTCTGGGGTGCAGGGGTGAGTGGTTTCTCTGGGCATTCCTAACTGCTCCTATCTGTGGGTCTCTTTTCTTAAACTCCTAGTTTCTTGGGGGAGAAACCCTCTAGTGTCCTGCCTCAGGACTGAAACCTGGCTGCCTACACTGTGGGGACCCAAGGGGGAGCATTCTAGGGTTCCAAATGTAGACTTTGGGGGACCCACTCTTCCAGCATGGAGACCAGGCCCATCTTGCTGTGCCAGGACAAGGCTACTCCTGTGTTCTCTGCACAGAACAAACCTCCAGGCCGGAAGAGGGTCTTTGCTGTCCTATTAGAAGATCTTCAGCCGACGCGCCTGATTTCCTCTACCTTTGTCTACTCTGGAGGCCCTGACCAGCTCCACTATGAGTCCTGGGGCTCCAGGTGGAGGGGGGCTTCAGCTTTCTGCACGCCATTCCTGCAGTCTTCTCCCCCGCTCTTCCTATATCAGTGAATTGGTGCACAATAGCTACCGGGATTTCAGGACACCATGTTAATGCACGTGTCCAATCTGCCAAGTTTTCCTGGAGGCTTACAGTCCTCTTAAGAACGAAAAATACTTATTTAAGAATTAATAGACTTGGGCTGGGGTTGTGGCTCAGCGGTAGAGCGCTAGCCTAGCACGTGCGCGACCCGGGTTCGATCCTCAGCACCACATATACATAAAAAGCATTGTATACACCTAAAATAAAATAAATATTAAAAAAAAGAATTAATAGACTTGATATGCTTACCACGTAAAAATATTTACCAACTTACCCGCCCAGAGAGCTTTTTCCTTGATGCGTTCTTTGCTAGCATTTTTGGTATCAGAAACCTAAATCTAAGACACTTTATCCTATTTCTCCATAACAGTACAGTTTTATGTAACCACCTGAGTGCAGGAAGCATTTTATGTAGCTTGGGGATGAACTTGGGGTGTAGAGTAAAAAATAATTTTATTAGAGTATTAAAGTGTTTTTTTTTTTTTTTTTTTCATGATCCCTACGGTAGCAACAGCTTCTTCAGCAGAAACAAAATAACAAACTTCCATATGTGGCAAGGTGTGAATTTATAACACAAATACAGATGCTCCCTTCCAATGTTGTCCTTCATTGTTGAGATGCTGATTTGCCCTGGCAGAGTCATATTGCTGTTTGGAGCAAAAGAGTGCATGCATGCATCTACGTGTGCTGTGGAAAGAGGACCAGGGACGACCTTCTGCTTGACGCCATTCAGTTTTTCTGGACACTGAAATGGGGAAATTGCTGGCAATGCTAGTCTTGTGTTTGGATCACGTCAGAGAAGGGCGAGTTGTTGTCTGGACTGTAGAGCTAATGGGACAGGGCTGCAGGCCTTGGAGCCTGGTTGGAGTTACTGACCTCAGGAAGGCAAGGAAGGTCCTGCTGAAGCACACAGTAGCTGCCTGCTCTCTCGGAGCTGAGGTGAGCCAGTGGCCAGGACCTGGCTGGAGCCTCAGGGCGCTCCTGGTCTTGGCCCTGGCTCTTCAACATTCTTCTTGCTCTGCTGCTGTGCCATGTCCAAGGAATCTACCATTGAGCAGTGCCTTTAACTAAGTGCAGAAGAGTTTTAAGGTAATTTTCTCCCCTTCTTCCTGTTTTAATCAGCATTCCAAAATCTGCTCTTTAAAGGAACAAACCAATGGGATCGACTCCTTTCTTTCTTTCTTTCTTTCTTTCTTTCTTTCTTTCTTTCTTTCTTTCTTTCTATCTCTCCATCCATCCATCCATCCATCCACACACACATATTTAAAGAAAGGGGGAACTGTCTTATAGGATCAGAAGCTGGGCAGTCCCACAATGGCTGTCTATAGGCTGGAGACCTGGAAGAACCTGTAGGTGCTCAGTCCAAAAGGCTGGAGGCTCAAACCAAAGGGACCAGTGATGCAGCCCCAGTCAGAGACTGAAGGTCTGAACACTCCCTGGAGAGCAGCATGCAAATCCATGGTGGAAGAGTGAAGAAGCTGGCTTCCCACGTCCTTGGGCGATGGCAGCAGAGATCGGGGCACCTCTTCAAGAAGAATCGAGCTTGCATCTGCATGGCTTCGTCCTCCTGCTTTTTGTTCTGTCCAGCCCCCACGCTATTGGACTGCGCAGCCACATTTAGGGTGGGTCTCGTCCTCAGTTTGCTGTCCCCCATGCCAATGACCTCTGGAATCACCAGCCCTGACACACCTGGAAGTCTTTTAATCTTAGGTTGGCTCTTAATCCAGTCAAGCCGACAATCTAGAGTAAGCATCACGGTTTCTTTGAACCCAGAACATTTTCCTTCCTCTATGTAGAAATCGCACGGCTTTAAGCCTGCGCAGGCTGCAGATCTCTGCAGTGGGGAAGTCCTGCAGCTCTTGATGGTGGGCCGTGCCCTCCAGTGTTGCAGCAGACCCTAGCAGCTCACTGTCAATTTCTTCTTCCAGGGTTCTTGTCTTGTGAATTCAAAGAATGAAATCCACAGACCAGAATGCATGAGTGTGAGAGTAGGATTTATTGCAGAATAGAAACAGGAACAGAACACTTGTGGTGCAAGAGGGAACCTGATAGCAGGTTTTCTCCCACTGAGTGTGCTAGTCTAGGGGTTTATATATCACTTGGGTCACTGCTATTGGTCCAAACATATGCTAATAAGGGTTTGAAATGTGACAACACTATAGGTTGGCTCTGAATGACATTCAGATTTGCCTTACTTCCATTTTCTTGGAGGTTGATGTTATTGGATTGTGCATGCTCAGCGGGGTGTCCGAGCTGCCACGCTGGCTGCGGGGAGTGTGCTCCTGCCACAGGCATTCCCACTGTGTGCAGGCCTGGCTGCTGGGGGTGTGCTCCTGCCACAGGCATTCCCACTGTGTGCAGGCCTGGCTGCTGGGGGTGTGCTCCTGCCACAGGCATTCCCACTGTGTGCAGGCCTGGCTGCTGGGGGTGTGCTCCTGCCACAGGCATTCCCACTGTGTGCAGGCCTGGCTGCTGGGGGTGTGCTCCTGCCACAGGCATTCCCACTGTGTGCAGGCCTGGCTGCTGGGGGTGTGCTCCTGCCACAGGCATTCCCACTGTGTGCAGGCCTGGCTGCTGGGGGTGTGCTCCTGCCACAGGCATTCCCATTGTGTGCAGGCCTGGCTGCTGGGGGTGGCAGGTCACTTGCCCAGGCTCACCTCACCTGGGTCTGGCCTGCTGCACCTCAGGCCCTGGCCCGCATGGCCAGCTCTGCATGGCATTCTGTGCCTGCTGCCTGTGCCTCAGCCCCTCTGGACTGCCGCTCTGCCACTTTACCGCCCCCTGCTGCTTCTCATCAGGGACCAGTGGGCTGGCTGCATAGCTTGGTGGCTGGGGAGCCCTGTTACTATCTCATTATGGATTTAATTTGTCTCATAGGCATTCTTTTAACTGTGGACTTCCAGGCTCAGGGTGTCCTTCTTTTAGCAGGACAATTTTACTGTAGTTAGAAGAGTCCCAATTCATGCGATAGGAAGGTGGAAGGGAATTCATTGTTGTGTATGCTTGGGAAATGAGGGGTACAGAGGGGTACAGAGGAGCAACTGTGTGGCCATATTTGCTGCCCCCTCTCAGGTCACATTTCCTTTGGGTTCCCTTTATTTGTAGGCATGTTTTCCCCATGTGGTTTGTAAGATAGCTACAACCAGTGTGAATTTGCATCAGACCAAAATAAACTCCTACAGAAAGAGAACACATTTTTTAGATTCTCCAGGAAAGTCCTAGGGTAGGCAGGGCTGTGTGCCGGTTCCTCAGCTGGTGGTTATGCCTTGATAACAGGGTGATCTGATGGGCCAAGCCTGGGTCACGTGCTCACTCTGAAGTTGGGAGAGGTTTAGCCCAGGGGGACCAGGAAGGCTGAAGGTGGAATAAGACTTCTTCCTACATAATTTCTGGGCCAGCCAAACTAACAAAACACACAAAACATCCAGCATTCCTCAAATGTGGCTTCAATGTGGTCCTCCCCAGTCCTTCCTGGGACAGTGCACACCCTTCCCTTGCCCTCCATGAGCAGCCAGCTGCCCTTGGCTGGGTCCTGTGGCCTGTCTGTAGCTGTTGGTGGGAAGGTCCCTACCCACCTGTTCCTCTCTCTAGTGCCTGCACAGTTACCCCTCGCTCTCAGAGCTCAAAGCACAGTTCTAACACTATCAAACGATTTCTCATACATCTTTTATCTGCTTCCTCCCTAAATCCTCTTCCAGCCCTGTCCTTTTATTTCTGAAACTTCTTTCTTTCTCTTTCATTATTCTGGGTTTGAGTGAAACGTGCCCATAATCCTGGCCAATAGGGTTTAAAGCATAGAGTACTATCAGCACACATAAAGCCATTTATTTTTAAGTGATAGTAGACATAGTCGAGTCCTCCTTCAAGGTCTGTAAGCCCCCTTCTGAGTCTTCAGAAAAGTCATCCTTCGTCCAAGTCATTTTCTAATTTGGTAGGTTTCACCTGATGATTGGTGTTGCAGATAAACTCTTCTGATGGTAACTTCTCCTTCAGTTTTGCTGACTTGTGGGTGTTTCCAGTGTGTTACCAGAGCATTACAACCACGTCCTAGGATCAATAGTTCATGGACTGAACTAGAAAACGCACGATGGTTTATAATAATTCACCTGTACAGAGATGTATTTTCTCTCCTCAACTTGCCGTACCTCAAAAAATAAAGATCATGACTGCAGTTTTTATTTTTTTGAGATATAAAAGTGTGTATTATTAATACTCTTACATAAAGCCTGCCTCGTGCGCTGGGTTGGAGGTCACAGTGCTGTGGGGGGGAGAGGGTCAGATAAGAAAAGTGAACAGAATACTGTTCCTGCCGCGGAGGAATTTATTGTTCCGTGGGGAAAGGAGGGTGTGAGATTCACACTCGGAAGGGGCCGGGAGCTGGAATGAGACCTGTCTCTCAGGCCTGTGTCCTGCATGATCATTTTAGCAGTGCCGGCGTTGCTAACTCTGTCTCGGTTCAGAGGCTGAGGTTGTGGTCTGGAAGGCTGAGTGTGCCCGCACTTCCTTGCATCTGCAAAGAAACTGTGACTCCTGGTCCTATCCGCGTGGCCCTCGTGTGTCTGTCCTTGCAGCTTCGTGGACCTGGGTGTGACTGCCTGGTGGACCAGCGAGAGCTGCTGATGCCTAACACGGGGACAGGGCATTCCCACACGGAGTTCTGCTGGGTCTGGGCCCCTGTCCTGCGGGCTTGCAGACTCACTGTGTCCTCGGCCAAGCTCCCCCTGGCAGTCCTGCCGCATGTCCTCACACCTTCCTGTGCTCTGCAAACCCTCCACCTGAATAAGTTTCAGGACTGTGCAAGAGCAAGCTGCGGCTCACAGGCCTGAGTGTGAGCACTGCAGAGGAATGCAGAGAGCTGCCCGTGCCGGTGTGGGTCTTGACCAGTGGACACACGGCGGTGGTGTGGGAGAGGAGGGGGAGAAGGTAGTTGCCACAGCAATGGGTCTGGACGGAGGCCTCCAGTGGGTGCCACCTGGCCACGCTGGCTCCCACTGACCAGGCACGGTGGGCAGACAAGCCTTTTGGGAAATTTCGGCTCTGAGCACATGGAGAGTGGGGAGGCACTGTGCCCTCATCAGCTGGCGCTGGCCTGTGGTTATTGATCGGTGGGTGATAACAAAATTAATTAGCTGCTGAGGCAGAGCGTTGTCAAATCATGTTAAATGATTTTATATCCAATACAGAGATTAAAATCGATTCTTTGGATTCAGGATGCAACACTATAATTACTAATATTAAATTAAGTCTTTATGGCATAGTGTGGGTTGGCGTTCGGCCCCCCTCCCCAGAGTGTCTGGAGCCATCATCTATAGCTTTTTCTGTGAGTACGTTCATGTTTTTATGTCACAATGCATAGAGTTGACTGATTTAAATGAATACACAATTAAAAAATAGTCTGTAGGTGTGTCCTTGAGAAGCCTCGTGAGGAACACAGGCTGTTTCCAAACCACGCAGAGCTAGAATTCTGAAGCAGTCTTAGAACAGTGGTGTTCAGCTTTCGAAGACGAGGGATTCTCAGCACCATGTTCTGAAGGAATTGCTTTCTGTCTGGAATCTGTGGAAGAGACTACAGGTGAGAGCAGGCCACAGGGCCACGCCACGCGCTCGGAGGCCCTTGGTCCCTGGACGTGTGGGGTCCCAGGCACTGTGGCAGTGTGTTGCAGGGCTGTGCAGCTGAGGAGGAGGCGGCTGGAGGGAGGGTGTGTCCTTCTTCCTTTTGGGTCTCCCACCTCTCCCCGTTTCCCTTGTGCTAGCTCCCACCTGGCCAGAGAACTGCCTTTCTAAAGGGCTGGTGCAGCCTGGTGCCGCGGGACTGTGCGGTCCCTTCTGACTCCCCAGGGTTGGTCCAGCGGGTTGGCACTGTGCGCCTTTCCTTCCAACAGGTTCGTGGATGCTCCTGGCAACCTTCAAGCACAGCTGGGGGAGAGAGATCTGATCACAGCCATCTGCTCTGAGACCTTTCAGAGTGAAGGGCAAAAATCACACCGGAGACAACCGTGCAGCCAAGAGATTTATTCACCAGCCTTTATGGCTGGTCGGAGGTAGAAGTAGTACGGGGAGAGAGGAGTCAGGGAGAGGGGTGTGTGCAAGCTCTGGTGGGAGAGAGGAGTCAGGGAGAGGGAAGTGTGCGAGCTCTGCATGGAGGGTGGGTGCCTGGTCGTGCCGGCCATGGTCTCTGGAGCTGTCAGCTGGGGCAGCTGCCGTCGGGCTGGAGACAGTGAGTCTGGAGCTGTCGCAGTGGCTGCCTCCTCTCAGCAGGGATGAGCTGTTGTGTCTGAGCTCCGGGCAGGCAGGAGCTTTAAGTAGGGATTTCTGGTGGGGGGGTGTACCAGAGCGACCTTTAACGCTATTGGCTCTTTGCCCAGGGAACAGGGCGACCTTTAAGCTGATTGGCTCTTGCCTGGGGAAAATGAAACCAGGTTGCTCCTCATGGAAATTTCCATGGGGGAGGTGGCCCATTGGGCCAATTCTATCTATCACAGAGGACCCTTGCTAAAGGATTAGGGGCACATGTATCTGCCTGTCTTTCAGGACCTCTCTTCACCCCCACCTGGCCTTCTTGAGTCCTCACCCCAGAAGGGCTGTGTCACACAGCATGCCATGCTCAGCACGGGGGTCTTTGCTCAGTGCACTTCTCTATTCGCAGAGATTTCCCAGCCCCTCCAGCACACTGCCCTTCTTGGTCTTCAGAACTGGACATCTCCTTAGCGACACTGTTCCTGGACACTGACCTCCAGGACAGCTCTTGTTTCCTGACCTTCCCTGCACAAGTACAGAGTTACTGATTCTACTTCTCATTACCATGTAGTAACCAGGTGTTGTCTCAGTGTTCAGGTGTCCAGGAAGACTGTGAGGCGGGAATGTGTGTCCCCCGTGAGTATCGTAGGAGAGGATTCAACTACCTCCGTGAGGTTTTAGAATTACAGTCTCCTACAAGACATCTGGGTCTCTCAGTTTCCTTGTGCAGATTATCTGGTCCCAAGTCAGGGTCTAACCAAACCAACTACTGCGTTTGGCCCACAAGAAGAGTTTCCATGGACGAGGACACGTGGTGATAGTGGCTTAGAAGGGCAGGTAGTGGCATGGTGCAACTTGGGGAAGAGTGGGGTCAGGGATGGTGACTCATAAGACCCAGAGGAATTGTGTGAGTTCTCCCTTGACCTCGCCACTCTTTTGGGACCCCTGGGAATCAGGAAAGCCTCCTCTGTGCTGGTCGCAACTCTTCTGTTGCGGGTGCTGGAAGCCCAGCTCAGAGTTGCCAGAGGCAAGCTGAGGAGTCCCTGCAGTGGTCAGAGCCAAGGCTGAGGCTCACACAATGCCACAGGGCCTGTCTCTCCTCCTTGTTCAACTCTACACCCTTAGAACTGTATTCCCAGAAGCCACCTAGAGTCACCAGCAATGTGTGGCTTTAAAGCTTGCAGACCAGAGAAGGAAGCATTGCTCCTCTGTCTCTAGGAATCCCAGGGGTGGGTCTGATGGGCCCGGCTTGGACCAGCTGCCCCTCCCTGAACAGCCAGAGTCTGGGGAGATGGAAGCCCCCGGGCCAGGACGGGGTCATGCCCCCCCCCCTTGTGTAGAGGGCTGGGGGAAGGTTGGAATCAGAAGACCCAAAACCACAAGGAGAAAGACTAGGGTGAAAGTGTGTGATGGTTGCTTGTGTGTCACCGTGACTCGGTTGAAGGATCCCCAGGTAACTGTCAACGTGTTGTTGTGGGGTTGTCTGCGAGGGTGTCCCTACGCAAGAAGAGCATTTGAATCAGTAGCTTGAGTTGGGAAGAGCTGCCTCTGCAAGGTGACTGAGCATTACCTCGTCCCCGAGGACCCAGCAGGGGACAGAGGTAGAAGGGGATGAACTCACTCTCCTGTTGGGGCTGGAACGTCCATCTTCCTCTACTTTCAACAAGGGTCGCTCCTGGCTTTGGTTTTTGGGCTCTGGGACTTAGACCATGGCACCCTCCGGCCTCAGGCCCTCGGGTTCCCAGTGTGCGCAGCTCACAGACGCCAGGTGAGGGCCTCCTCAGCCTCCACTGCCGTGTGAACCAGTTCTCGTGATACACCTCCTCACACTCCTCATATATCCTACAAGTTCCACTCTCTGGAGAACGCTGGCCAATACTGGGGAGTTGCACCAGAGGCAGTGGTGTGGGGACACAGAGGCAGGTAGCAGGTGTTGACTACCTGCAAACTAGAGGCCAGCCCACGAAAGCTTTGCCTGGGGAATGACGGCAGGCACGCGTTAGACCAAGGTGGAAAGAGAAAACACAATGCTCCGAAGTGATGAATGTCGATTGCTTACAAACCAAAGAGGAAAAGGAAGGGAGCAGCTGGAGTCACGTGTGACACCCCAACACTCCACGCAGCTCCCAGGGTCACTGGGGTACGTGCTCTAAGGGGCACTTTCCGTGTACGAGGAAGGAAGGTGGTTCCTAAGCAAGAAGGAAGCACCACCGTGGAGATGAAACGGCGGCCCGCGGCTGCCTGAATGCTGTTATGCAACCTTGAACATGTCCCTTCAGTGACTCGAGACCTGCCTGTGTCTCAGTGGCAACCTCTTGGTTTGAAATAGTAACGTGCTTTGCCCCGGATGGATGTAATAATGGAGTTTAAATTGGTGGACGCAGATGCTATAATTTCCACTGGGTTGTTATCCTTGGTGGAAATTTGAAGAATCCATTCAAGACACATTTCAGGTCTGTGCAGGAATTTGGCCGAGACTGCAGATGCCCTGATTTATCTTGGCTCTCACGCCGGCTTCCTCCCTCTCCCATCCATTCTTCACCCTGCTGAGAGAGTTGTCGTCCTCCAACACCAATCTGATCACGTTTCTTCCCTGCTTAAATTCTCCCAGTGGCTCTCGACGGCCATCAGACTTGGGTCAAGTCTGGAATCCGCAAGGAGCCTGAAAGCTGCCTTTGTTTGGCTACATTTCCTCCCTCCCACCCCTGCTGTCCACCCAGGGCCGCTCTCTGTGTCCCAAGTGCTGGGCTCGTGCGTGCCTGTGGGCTTCACTCATGCTGGGCCTGCCGCCAGCAACCCCTTCCCCCTCTCTCCTGTGGCTGACCCCAGGCTCTTGATGACCCTCACTCTGCTGGGCACAAGTCACCGTCTCTCCCTCCTGCTCAGTGCCTGTTGCTCTCCCACGCTGACGAGTCATCCACCTCCCTGACAGACGTGAGCCTTCCACAGTGTCTTAGGGTTTTCCGTCTTTCGTTTTTTTCTTAATCGCTGGCACAATACCTAGCACCTACGCGGCTCTCAACACATGTTCGTGGTATTGATGAACTTAAAGAAGACTAATGATACAAAATACTTTGTGGGTTTTGTGCATTTCAAATGGCTGTTCAGAAACTGGTTGGAACGTGGAAACTATCGCCATAGAAACACACCTGGGGGTAACTCTAGAGCTCGTGGGTTGCCTGTCAAAGCCAGTTCAACCTAGGAAAGGACAGGACGGCCATCTCTACCAGTGGAGACATGCTAAATATGGGAAAACAACTCCTAGTGCTTTGGGGCATGCAGGGTACTACTCCTGGGCTCTTTCCTTAAATAAAAGTCTCTGAAACAAATTCCCTTCCTACAGCTTTGATCCCAGATGGCTGGCAGCCTTGCGGATTCCTGAGAGTCCCTCCAGACACCTTTTCTGTGGTCCCAGTGTAAAGCACTTGGTTTCTTTTTGTTGAAGTGAAAAACCAAACACTGCCTGGCATCACCTTTAAACGTACTCCTTTCTAGCCAAGCTGTAAGTTTTTCAGCTCTTTCTGCTCTGCTCCTCTTAGTTTGTACAGATTCTCACCGCACATCTGGCTAATGGCAGCCAGCAACACCATGGTGCAGCCTCAGGGCTCTGCAGCCTTGAAATTTCCTTTGCCAGATAAACTAGTCCATCACCTTTAAATTCAGCTTCCCACAAAGTCTCACACATGGAGAAATGCAGCTACATCCTTTGCCGTGGTGTAAGAGGATGGCTGTGAGTCCAATCCCAGGGGAATCTCATTTCCATCTGAAAGGCCCTCAGCATAACCCTGGTCCCCATTAAGCCCTGTGTACATCATTTGAGGGTTTCCTAGCTTGTTCTTCCAAACGTTTCCAAATCCCTTCTGTAAACCAATTCCCAAGACTTTTCCACATTGTCAGGCATATCACAACGGCAAAGACCCCTCTTTGCAGTACTAATATTCTGTGTAAGTCAGTTTTCCATGAATATAATAAACACAGGAGGTCATCAACCTCTAAAGAAAAAAGGTTTACTTTGGCTCATGCTTCTTCAGGGGTTCCATAGCCCCGTTACTTTCAGGCCTGTGGTGAGGCAGCATCATGGCAGGAGTGATGGTGGAGCCGAGCACTCACCTCAGGGCCAGGAAGTGAGGGAGAGAGACCAAGGAAGAGACCAGGGTTCTACACGCCCCTTCAGGAGCTGCCCCCGGTGACCAAAGAGCTCCCAGCAGGCCCCACTCCTTAACCTTCCTGCTACCTCCCAGTAATGGCAACAGGGGACCAAGATACATGGGTCTTCATTGGACTCTCAAGATCCAAACCATAACAGTGGGTGTTATTGCTAGGGAGAAACCAGCACGGCGTGAGCAGGGGAGCTGGTGGGCAAGTAGATGGATGGGCTGGTGGGGGTGTGGATGAATGCATGGGCAGGTGAATGGATGAGTGGGTGGGTTCATGCATGGGCAGATGGATGGATGGATGGGGGGATGAATGGGTGGGTGGGTGTGTGGATGAATGCATGGGCCGATGAATGACTGGGTGGGTGGGTTGATTGGTGTGTGTGTATAGGTGGGCATAGGGATGGATGGGTAGATGAATGGACGGGTGGGTGGATGCATGCATGGGCAGATGATGGCAGGGTAGGTGGATGGGTGGATGGGGGTGTGTGTATGAATGCATGGGCAGATGAACGGCTGGGTGGGTAGGTTGATTGGTGTGTGTGTGTAGGTAGGCATATGGATGGATGGGTAGATGAATGGCAGGGTGGGCATGTTGGTGAATGTATGGGCAGATGAATGGATGGGTGAGTAGATGAATGCATGGGCAGATGGATGAATGCATTGGCAGATGAATGGCAGGGTGGGTGGGTAGGTGGGTGGATAAATGCATGGGCAGATGGATGGGTGAGTGGGTGGATGGGTGGATGGATGTGTGTGTGTGTGTGTGTGTGTGTGTGTGTGTATGAATGCATGGGCAGATGGATGGGTGGGTGGGTGGGTGGGTTGGTTGGGGTGTGGATGAATGCATGGGCACATGAATGCATGGATAGATGAATGACTGGGTAGATATCTGGGTGGGGGGTGGATGAATGCATGGAAAGCTTTGGGCAGATGAGCAGACGGGTACGTGGGTGGATGGTCTCATCTATTTCCCCATACTGTTCTCCCACCCTCTCATGCCAGTAGGATCTGTAGGTGCAGAGAGTCTCTCTCTCTCTCTCTCTCTCTATCCCTCTTTAAACTTTTATTGCTTCTTTTCATTATTCATGACAGTAGAATTCATTTTGATATAATTGTACAAGCATAGAATATATCTCATTTTAATTAGGACTCTATTATGGAGGTTCCTGATGGTGGGGTTTACTATGATATACTCATATATGTACATAGGAAAATTATTTTGGATTAAGTGTCTAATTAATTGTCACTGTCTTTCCTTTTACTATTTCCCCTCCCTTCCCTTCATTCCCCTTTGTCTAATTTACTGAATATCTGTTCTTACCCTCTCCCCCTTATTTCGAGTTAGTTTCCACATATCAGTGAAAACACTTGAGCTTTGGTTTTTTGGGTCTGGCTTATTTCACTTAGCATGATAGTGTCCAGAGCCATCCATTTACTGCGAAGGCCATAAAGTCATTCTTCTTAATGGTTGAGAAATATTCTATTGTGTGTATGTACCACATTTTCTTTATCCACTCATCCGTAGAGGGGCACCTAGGTTGGTTCCATAGCTTGGCTATTGTGAATTGTGCTGCTATAAATACTGATGTGGCTGTGGTACTGCTCTTTCTTTCCTAGTCTCCATCACCCAGGCCATGCCTCTGATACTGACCAGCATGAGGTATGGAATTAAGTGGGAGGAGTCTGGGAGGAGGTGAGCAGTAGGAAAACGTAGAAGTGAGGACCATAGAAGGGAGAGAGGGCGAGGCAGGCAGGGGCAGGTCGACTGCGTGCTGTTGATTGAGCACCATCTCCTGAAGCCTCCCTTTCCTTACCTGCATCTGCCTGCTGGCCTCCATACCTTTCTCCTGGAGCCTCTGCCTCTGCCCCCACTGCCTTCCCCAAGCTTCGGCAGTAGCACTTCAAGTGTGTGTTCGCTTCCTGCTCTTCTCTCTCTCCTTAGTTTGCAGGCTGTCTGAAGACAGGCACTGTTTTTGTTTATCTGCCTGTTTTGTTCTATTGGGTTGTCACCCCTAATACCTAGCACCATGCCTGGCCCCTTCCAGCTAATGCATGTCTGTTGAGTCAATGACCTAATAAATACACATGTGCACCAAGTCAGATTAAGGGATTTACACTGCACTTGAGACACTGAAGTAGGTCCCAGGTGGCAACTGTGCCCAGTGCCAACCCTAGGCATGCACATTGTGCTTGATGTGGGGTGGGAACTATTACAGAGCTGGGTTTTGGAATTACTGTCTTTGCTAGAAGCAGCTGTTGTTCTGGGAAGAAGCTGGCCACTACGCTCCAGGGTTCAGTTTTGAGGACTATGACAGGTCAGGAGCTTGGCATGAGTCTTGGAGCCAAGGGAGCGTGCCTGTCACGTGTCACAGAGAGAGTCCCTCAGACGGACAGCAGTGGTGGGGGGAGGCCTCACCTAGGAGTGTCCGTGAGAAAAGCAGTTCTGAGAGCGATTCTGAAAGCACAGTCTAAGTTTGAGGTTATTTGTTATGAGCTGAATGATTCACAGACCCAAGTTCCTATGTTGAAACCCTAGCTCTGTGGGAGGGACCTGGTTCTGGGAGGTGGTCAGTCACAGGGGGGCCTTGTGAATGGGATCAGTGTCCTTATGAACAGGCCTCCCAGGGCCTCTTGAGCCACACGTGTGGCTACAGTGAGGAGCTGGGCAGCTGCAGCTGCTGCAGGAGGCCCTCCCCAGGCCCCAACCTTGGCGACACCCTGACTTCAGACTTGCGAGAGACGAGTGTGCGTCGTTGGTTGGCGACCCATCTAGCCCACAGCACTCTTCTCTAGCAGCCGGACCTGAATGAGATGCTGGTTTTGCTCGCTTGCCTGCTAAGTGGCTGGGGACCGGTTCTCTTCTGCTCTGCTTTGGGTTCTTACAGGCTATAAAGCGAGGAAGAAAAAGCTCTGGATGAAGCGCCTGTCAGAGGCCCCGCGAGACAGGTGATGTTAGCAAGACATCTGATCTGTCAGAGCCCCAGGTGCCTGATTCTTTTCACACTTTCAAATATTAAGATAGTTGCAAAGTGTTTGAAGCCACTAAAAGGTAAATAGAAGTCTAAAACTCAAAGCAAGTCTTAGAACCTTGAGCAACTGAACACTTACCCGGTGCTTGCAATTTGCCGGTGACTGTCAGGATGGAGGCATTTTATATCCCTAGGGGTGCCTGAGATCTTTCTCTCCAACCCTCACTGTCCTCAGGCTGAGGTTGTGCAGTGCTCCTGCCCGACATGCAGCCAGGGCCTCCCTACTCTGAACCAAGACATGGAAACTGCCCTTCTCTCCTTCGTATCTGAGACATTGTTGGCCCATTATTTGTCCTCAGTTGTAGGAAAAAAAGCCTTTCACCCTTTGGTCAGTTTGGAGGAGTCTGTGAATGGCGGAGTCACCCGATTATGAGCCTCCAAGGGTCTTCTTCACTCTTGAGCTTCTGAAAGGCGAACCTTTTTTTTTTTTTTTTTTAAATTTATTTTTTATTCTAAGTTGTTACAAATGACGGCAGAGTGCATGTATGAAGTCACGAATGGTGTGAATATACTTTGTATACAGCCAGAGACATGTAAAAATGTGCTCTGAAAGGCAAACCTTTGATAATGATTTTTTTCCATCAATGAGCAGTGGATTCCAATTTAAACATGAGAACTTTGATTATGGTCAACTGTGTGAAACTCGCATTTGAAAGCATTAAATATGTGAGATGCTCTGCAAGCTGGTCCTGGCTTTCCCTCTCCTGTCTCACTTGGTAGAGAAGAGATTTCTAGACTCAACTTTGGAATAGGTTGGATATTTTTAAAAAACCGAGACCATCTGGACGATGGGGGGTATAAATCCGTGTGCATGGGTAAAGAGAGAGGAATTCAAAACATAAACCGTCATCGTGAAAGCTAGGTGACGGCAGGAAGGGACGGCCACCTGCCCTTGCAGATGGTGGTGGTCATAACAGGCGGAAATTAAAGCGCCAGGCAGAAATTCAGCCTCGTGAATGACATGGACAGAGGAGTTCTCTGACGCTCTGCGCTTTCACCCCATTAAAGCTCTCGGCTCCTGCAGCATGAAGCAATGAATGGCTTCCAGGATTCTTGTGTTTAAGTAAACAACCCTGTGCTTCCCTAGGTCCATAGAGAAAAGGCCTGAGGTCATTCAAGTCTGGCAGGCGGCCCCCCTGCTGCTGCAGCCTCAGGCCTCAAGGGACAGTGCCTGGCCAGCTCCTCCTGGGTGTTAAATGAATTAAAGTGAGTGGTGCTGGTTGTGGAGTCAGCGCTGACACGTGCTACACGTGATTATTCCGGACTCTGGAGAAACAGGCGCTCTCATTGGTTGGCCGAACCTTAGATGTGGCACCCATGGGAAGAGGCAAGGGTGCGCGTGAGCCTGCAGGGTCACGGGAGAGCACGGGGGTTCACAGGAGATCCGGGCTGAGCTGTTACTGGGGTGGGAATTGCCTTGATGGAGCAAGACGGGGAAGTGAGGACCACTTTTCCCTCCCACAGGGGACTGTTTAATTTAGCAAGTGTCTTACAAAATGTCTAAGCATCAAAGCAATGGACAGCTATTTTAGAGAAATTGGAAAACATGGGAAAGCACATTAAAAGGTAAGGTAAGATCATTTGTTAATGTCACCTGCAAGGTGGGTCTTCATATTACTGAACGTCTCCTTTGTCATGTGTGCAAGAACGTTGGTGTCCTGCTATCCACCTACCTCTATCCACGTCTAGTAAGGAGTGCAGCTCCGGGGGTACAGGAAGGAAACGGAGATGCCCTCTCCCCAGAGCTCCTGGTTTCTCTGGGGAGAGACAGGGCTGGCAGCACCCACCCGTTGTTAAATAAGAAGGGATAGGTGTCCTTCCACCAGACAGGCTCACGTTAAAAAGAGACACCAGGGGCTGGGGGTGAGGCTCAGTGGCAGAGTGCTTGCCTAGCATACACCAAGCCCCTGGGTTCAATCTCCAGTAAAAACAAACAAACAAACAAACAAATAAATGAAAAAAATAGGCAACAGGAATAAGGGGGAGAGGGACGAAGACCCAGGATTGAGAGGGTGTGGGGCAGGGGAGAGTCCAAACAGAAGGGGAGCTTCCTTTCTTTAGTAGAGCTCCTCTTTAGTGTTTGTGCTGGCTGTGGGGTGTCCTAGGATATGTGACTTCCCACGTGATAATGGGAAAGCACTGGTACTACGATGTACCCGTACCCGAGAAGAAGGCTGCCCGGCGGGAGTTCTAGCAGTGGGACAAGAGCAGAAGGGGTGTGTGCGGGTTCCTGGTTGCGTCCCTTACGAGGGAAGATGTCTACCCTCCATTCCTTTTGCTTCCATATCCTGGAGGTGCCGGTGCCGCTCGTGACCAGCACGTGGTTTCAGTGGGAGCAAAGAAAGGTCTGGCCGGCTGAGGTGGACCCAAGTCTAGGCCGCTCTGCATACAGGGACGCTGGAGGGAGAGAAGACAGCCACGCCCACCAGCCAGTGTGCTTGTGGCCATGCTCACGTGGCCCAGCAGAGCCATCTGAGCAGCCGCGTGGGCAGGTGGCCCTGCCACTCTCATTCTTGGAGGGGAGAACGATGCCTAGTCTGCTCTCCTCACACCTGGCATTCGTAAGCCCTTATTTCGGAAGGAGGTAGAGTTTTCCCTATGTAATGACTTAATCTGTCCTTGACATCCTGGCATTGCTGGCCACCAGCCTGGTGGTGGCCTGGACTTGGGGTCCTGGGAGGGCATCCCACTCACCTAGTTTCTTACCAGAGCAAGCTCACGTGCAGGGTGGTCGAACTTCAACATGGAAGCCGCTGGACTAGGCCCTTCAGTGACCTCTTAATGACGATAAGAAGAGAAGTGGCCCATGACCTTTTGGGGCCTCTTGCTTGTAGAAGCTCAGCCCATGCCCTGCACATGACGAGGGGGTCCAAGGAGCCTGGGGCCTCTGAGCTGCGTTACACTCAGGGCAGAGGTCACCTTTCTGGTGGCATGACAGGACATAAAGGATTCTGAGAGGTGCCTTTGTGAGCTCCTGGTGACTTCGGCATACTTAGGGACAGTCTGTGCTCAGAATAGAACTTAAACGGCTTTAAAATCTCCTTGCAATGAAGGTGCTGCTTGCCTCACTGTTTCTCAAGGGGTAAAGTGCCCTTATTAGTTTCTGAAGAGAACAAGACGCCTCCAGGGGATCACCTTACTATGAGACCTACTTCTTTCCCTGGTAATTGAAGAAGTCACAGCATGCACCAGGAAGATTAAGGCTTGTGTAGGAGGGAATTAGAGTTTTCTTCTCTTTCTTTATAAAAGAACTGGGCTCTTGTGAGGTGCTATTGAAGCAATATTGTGTGCTCATTCTTTAGCCGCAGTCTTGGAAGGGAGCAACTCCTTTACCATCTTGGTTTTTTGGGGCACAAAATCAAGCAGCCTCTTTGTATGGAGCTTAGAGAAGCCTGTCTTTGGGGTACCTGCTGGTCAGAATGTTTTATTTATTTGAATGCATAAGAATTAGTACTTTTGACATATCAGAGCACACCCAAGTGTCTTATAAAGAAGTGAATATTCAAGTTCCTTTGGCAATGAGGAGGAGGCGAGTACTTTAGGGACAGCTTTGCTAAGAATCACGTCACACCACAGAATCCCCACCAAGCTCCTTGGAGACTTCAGAAGACCAGCCTGTGGTTGTGACACTGGGCCCACAGCTGACTGAATAGACACCTACTCTTAAATGATGGCTTTTGAAACACCAGGAGCTTCATGTCCAGAGTGAACAACTTGCAGTCCCTCCCTCCTCGGTAAACGGCTGGCTGTGGGTATTGCTAAGGTGTTAGGGGACAAGAATATGACTCACTGACACACGATCCAAGTGCAGTAAAGTGCTAAACCTGCAGCTCCCGGGATGGAAACGTCTCTACACAATCTAAGTAGGCAATAAGTTAATAATGCAGAAAATAGATTTCTTTCAGGATTTTAAAATTTGTTCCTTTTAGTTGTATTTTTTAGAATGTATATATTTTTTAAATTTTAAATTTGTTTTAATTAGTTATATATGACAGTAGAATACATTTATGCATTGTGATATATCATACATAGATGGGATATAATTTCTCTTTTTTCTAAATATACATGCTGCAGAATCCTATTGGTCATGTAGTCACATATATGCTTACAGTAATAATGTCTGTTTCATGCCACTATCTTTCCCATCCCCACGTCCCCTCCCTCACATATCATACATACATGGAGTATAAGTTCCCGTTCTTGTGGTCGTACATGATTGGCGTTTCACTGGTGGTGTGTTCATATGTGAACACAGGAAAGTGATGGCCAAGTCATTCCACTGTCTTTCCCGTCGCCCCCCCACACCCGCCCCGCGTATTCTGTGCCAGCATCCACATAGCAGAGAGAACATTCAGCCTTTGAATTTTCATTGATGAATTTAAATAGATCATTCCAGTCAAGTCAGCAAATCTGTACTCAGTATATAACCATGCGTGAGGAAGTTTTCCTAGTCTCTCTGAAGTGACTTCGACCCGAGGGAACAGGGCAGCTTTGGCCAGAGATGGGTGTGGCAAGGACATTACTGGGTGTAGATGCTTTTAGAATTCTCCCAGTGCAAAGGAAGCTGAACCGGTTCTGCCGCGGGTCCGTCTGCTGGTGGACTGCCTGTCATGCTCCGTGGTTGAGGAGGTTCTACGGGTGGGTGGGTTGCCATTCCCAGGCAGAACAGCTAACGTTGGAGGAACACTGGATCCAGATAAGATTAATCCTGGTGAAGTGGCCTATTAAACCAGGTATTTATCAAAATGTTTTATGGGGGCTTTGGTTCATTATTTTCTCTGTTCTCTGTACTACAGGGAACATTAGCTTTCCGAATAGGTCATTTTGAAAGTACGCCCTGGATGGGACGAAGGCTATATGGATTGCCTCTGGTGACGCTGGCTGCTGCACACTCGCAATTTAGAAATAAAGCAGCCCGTGGCCTCATATCCAATTCATAGAATTCCGGGCCGAGGCTGAAGTTCTGCATAATAGGAGCAGCGGACTGCTAGGAGCAGTTTCTGTAAGCAGGTCACTTGTGAAGTCGCTTATTGATTGGACGGTTGGTTATGGCACCATAAAACCTGGCCGTGGTCCGCATTTTCTCCTTCTGTCATTTGAGCCCTCGGAGGAAGAAGAAAATTTGGCATATGGAGAGGAATTTATAAGTTACCTTGAAGGGGACAGGGACATAGGAAAAGCTGATGGTGCCCCATACGTTCCCAGACTCAGACCATGTTTCTCAGGCCATTACCTGGTAAGCTTCAGGTGACCGATGGAAACTGTGTGATGTCAGTGGACGGGAGTCTCGTCTTCTAGATTGTGGTCTGGCTTAATAGGTGATAAGAGGAAATACAATCAATCTACTCTTTCACAAAGAAAACTGCTCATGTCCCAGTAGGGACTGGTACACTCTTGCCTCAAGCTGTGACATGATATGCAAAGTGGGGATCAGGCCCAGGCTCCCAGCCTCTCGGTAAGAACGTGGTCATTAATACCAGCAAGAATAAGTGTTGGAGAGGACGTGGGGGAAAAGGCACACTCTTACATTGCTGGTGGGACTGCAAATTGGTGCGACCAATCTGGAAAGCAGTATGGAGATTCCTTGGAAAACTGAGAATGGAACCACCATTTGATCTAGTTATCCCACTCCTTGGTTTATATCCAAAAGACTTAAAAACAGCACACTACAGGGACACAGCCACATCAGTGTTTAGAGCAGCACAATTCACACAATAGCTAAATTGTGGATCAAACCTAGATACCCTTCAGTAGATGAATAGATTAATAAAATGTGGCATATATACAAAATGGAATATTAATCAGCATTAAAAGAAAATAAAATCACAGCATTTGCAGGTAAATGGATGGAGTTGAAGAATATAATGCTAAGTAAAGTTAGCCAATTCCCAGAAAACAAATGCCAATGTCTTCTCTGATATAAGGATGCTGGTTCATAATGAGGATGGTGGGGGGTGGGGAGCAAGGGAGGAATAGACGAACTTTAGATAGGGCAAAGGGCAGGGAGGGGAAGGAGGGACATGGGGGTAGGAAAGACGGTAGAATGAGATGGACATCATTACCCTAAGTACGTGTATGAAAACACAAATGGTGTGACTCTATGTTCAACCAGAGACAGGAAAAATCGTGCTCTATTTGTGTAATACAAATTAAAATGCATTCTGCTGTCATGTATAACTAATTAGAATAAATAAAATAAAAAAATAGGGCCTTAGAGTGACAGCTGTTCTTCCATGTGCACATGCTGACCCACACTCACCTTCACCAATCACACACAGCATGAGAACTTTGTGACATGCAGATTGGGAGAAAGCAGGATTGAACCTATAAAAGTGATTTCTTGGGATAGAACTTTAAGATGATGAAAAAAAAAAAAAAAAAAAAAAAAAAAAAAAAAGAACAACCTCCCAACCGAAGCACTTGCTCTGGATAGAATTTTTCTTTCTTTCTTTTTTTTTTTTGGTACTGGGGATTGAACTCAGGGGCACTCAACCACTGGGCCACATCCCCAGCCCTTTTTTGTGTGTATTTTATTAGAGACAGGGTCTCCCTGAGTTGCTAAAGTGCCTCATCATTGCTGAGGCTGGGTTTGAACTCGCGATCTTCTGCCTCAGCCTCCCAAGTGCTGGGATTACAGGCGTGTGCCACGCTGCCCAGTTTTTTTTTTTTTTCTGGGGTGTGTGTGTGTGTGTGTGTGTGTGTGTGTGCATGTGCGAGTGTACTGTATTTGGAGAGATGAAGGAGATGGTCCTTCATTTAACAAAATGCCCAATGAACTCGTAGGTGCAGTGACTCTTTCTCCTTCAGTGACAGAACTACCCGAGAGTTGCTTTCCTAAGTCCCTGATCTGCCCCCAGTGCCTCCATCTGGCCTCCTTCCTCATCTCAGAAACGGAATCTCCATCTTCCGAGGGATGTAGACCTCCAAGTTGTTCACCTCTTTTTCCTCCCATACCCCATTTCCAATATGTCAGTGAATGCCTTCAGCACTACCTTGAATCACGCTTGCAGGTTGATTACTCTCCTGCTGCCATTGCCATCCGTTCCGTGCCCCGTGCCCAACCTGCTGCAAATTGTCGATTTTGTCTGTTTTGTCCATTGCTGCGGCCCAGCACCTGGAGAGTGCCTGGCGCACAGCAAGCACTTGATCCTGTCTATTGTATGAATACCTAATACAGTGGTAGCATCGGGAAGGAGTCTTGGTACAGCTCCAAAGGGAGAAGATTTTGGGGGTCCTGGAAGACAAGCTTTCGTTGGAGGTGGAGGAGGAGGGACAGGCAAATGCAGCAAGACAAATGCTTTTTGGTCCTTGGTCTTATTGACAATGAGCTTCTGCTTGATGTCCCCTAACGCCTCCCAGAACACTGTGACAGCATGCAAAAACGGTGGAAGAGGAACAACCCTCCTGTGAACATTTCAAGACTACACCCAGCTGCCTCTGACCTTGAGCATGCTAGCCCACGTTTTGGGCACACTCACTCTTACTGATCTAGACTTGATGTGTTCTCCAGTCTCGGAGGATCAAGTATCAGGTGATAATCTGGTTTTCAAGTGGCAGCCTTGGGATGATTTAAGTAATACTTTTTCCTCCTGTCATTATTCATTTGTGAAGGAATTGCCAAGTGTGCTCATGATGTATGCATTGTGCACGCATTTAAACAACAGTCCTGGGGGTGTTAAGGGGCTAATGAATGCTCTAGGCTGGTGCAGAAATTGAGAGCAAGCTTCTCATCAACACCCAGCGTCCTGCCTGGAAACCTGGAAATGTCTTTTATGCTTCAAAACAAAATTAAAAAAAAAAAACCCAAAAAACAACAACAAAAAGCAAAGTCCCATTGTGTCTTCAACCTTACACGAATGCAAATGAACGAGCAAAGCACATGGGCACAGGAAGAGGAGGTGAAGATGGTGGAAGGAAAGGATAAATGATGACATTACAGCTGAGCCCATCGACACAGGGCCATCCCTACTGTCTTTGAGGACTCTTATGTGATAAAGAAGAGATTTGGGAGGAACTGAAAGACAGCTTACAGGAAAGAAAACTCTATTTGCCAGATGGTCAATGAGAGATTCTTTCCTCATAATGAAGTCTTATAATTACACTTGTAGTTTACTTATGCTACCGTATTTCTTTGATTTTTGATATATTGGAGCATAGGTAATTACTGTAAGCAGTCAATCAAAATTCTGGATTACACTTTTGGGGAAAACCAGCCAATTTAAACATTGCCATATAATATCCAATATCAGGTGGTGTTCTTTAGCGATCGTTTGAGTTTCTGGAGACGCATGTGTCACAGTAGGACAGGAAATCCATCCTTTGGTTGGACTGAGGATTGTGCTTGATGTGAAGGGACAGATCTGTGAGTGACATGGTATTTGGCGTTAGGGGAACAAATCACGATCTGGGAGGTGTGGGGTTCAAAATGAGTTAGCTCTTTGCGCCCTTGTGAGAGATCTTCAAAATGAAGTTGTAAATATTTATGTAGAAATTTTAGGCACCACAAGGAAAGACTGTGAGATTTTTTATGTGTATTGAAGGAGCATAGGGGTTTATAACTTTGAGAATCTTGAAGATGCACAGGCACACATTGTATCAGTGGGAGAATTGCTGACTTCCTCAGGCTGGGAAGGAGGAAGCTTGGAGGGAGCAGGAGAGCGTCCAGTTGCCAGTTCTTCCAGTTGCTGTGATGCTGCATGAGCGTCTGGGCATGCAGTGACATTGGACAGCCACCTCCTTAAGCTCATGGATCTTGTGAGGTAGGGCCGTGCTGAGGTGGCTGGTTCCCCTTCACAGTGTCGGGGAGCCTGGGTGACCTGATGTGACTTCTCTGTGTGGCTTGGACTTCCTTGCAGCATGGCAGCCTTGGGATAGTTGGACTCCTCTAGGAGATCTCTGGGCACAATGCATGAGTCACAGTGAACAAGACAAGAGCTTGTGGCCCAACCTCAGCTGTCACTCATGTCAGTTCTGGTACTTGGAAATGGGGTCTTGGAAGGGTGGTGAGTGGTTTTGTGTGTGGAAGGATTTCAATAATTTGATGCCAGAAGATGGTCCGTGTGATTTAAGTTGCTTAAAATTTGACACCCGGCTAGTAAGGGGTAGAAGCTCCTTCCTCTTGAGTCTGAGTGGGCTTGTAACTGCTTCAAAAAGAAAGAAATGGGGAGAAAAGGCATAACTGAAGTAATTCTGGGAGGTAGTTCTCCATATGCTTAGTTTTCCAAGAGTTTTTAATTATCAGTGGCTGTTGAAATTTGTCAGTCCTTTCCCACATTTATTAAGATAATAATGTGGCTTTTGTTCTGATTTCTTCTATGCACATGGTAAATTCTATTGCTTTTCTAGCATTGAACCAATCTTTTATTCTTGAAATACATATCACTTGGTCAGGGCATATTTTTCTTTTTTTGCCTGCTGCTAGAATCAATTTGCTAATATTTTGTTAAGGGTTTTTATGGTTAGGTTTATAGTCTGTAGTTTCTTATTGTTCTTGAAATGTCTTTGTTTCATTTTTGTGTCAGGGTATGTAATGGTCTCATGTAATGAGGTAGGAAACACTTTGTCCTTTTCTATTTTCTGAACATGTACATAGGTATGTTATTGTATCTTTATTAAAGCTTTGGAGGAATTAATCCATGAAGGCCCCTGGCGGCCTGGAGTTCTCTTTGATAGAAGATTTTAAATGAATTTAATTTTTAAAAAACGATGTAGAGTTTTTCAGGTTATTTGTGTGTGTGTGTGTGTGTGTGAGAGAGAGAGAGAGAGAGAGAGAGAGTGTTTTTTGGTGGAGGTGTCTGTCAAGGAATGCTCCATTTCACACGTGTGCACACATTCATTGCTTCAGCATTCTCATGGCTCTTTGGTCACCGTCCCTTGAGTGCTCATGGGGTCTGCGGCAATACCCCCTTTCAGTTCCTGGTATCAGTCGTTTGTGCGCTTGTGCCCGTCAGTCTGGATGCAGGTTCACTGATTTTATTGGGTTTTTCCAGCACCTGGCTCCTGGTCTCCCTGACTTTTCTCTCTGCTTTTCCATCTCATGGATTTCTACTCCTGTCCTAATTGTACCCCCTTCTTCCTTCTGTGGGTTCAATCTGCTCTTCTGCTGCTTGCTTCTTCCGCCGGGAGCTCAGGTCACTGATTCGAGATGTCTCTTCTGTGGTCAGCTCAGCATTTAATCCTGCCTGTTTCCTCTAAGCTGTGCTGTGGTCGTGCCACACAAATTTGGATATGTTGTGTTTTATTTTCAAGTAATTGGAAATACCTCCTGATTCCCCGTGCTGTCCTCCTTGATCTATGGGTTATTAGGAGAGCATTGTTTGATTTTTAAGTAGTGGTTGGTGTGGGAACACGCCAGATACCTTTCTGTTGGTTACCTAAGTATTCTGGGGTCCCCTGTCCCATCCATTCTGCCCATTTTGGTTATTGCAAATGTCCCATGGTCCTTATAGAAATAATGAAAGCAAAAGGCCCCAGGGTGCCTGTCCCTCACCAGCAGCACACTCTCCACGGGCCCTGCCTGTCCCTGTCCCTCCTGCCCTGTACTCGGGGACAGTATCCTGGCTCGTGAGGACGGCGGCCCTGCCAGCTCTTGCTTTGAAGAACGTGACCTCATCCAACCACCTATACAAGGCTTCAATTTTCCTTCTTCATTTATGTTCCAATCCACATTTTATTTCTAAAGAAGAAAAGTTTTCATGCGTTGAATGAATGCGACACAACTTGGAAACGGAGGGCACAGTGTCCTCTTAATGAAGAGCTGAGACGGCGTTTGGTAGAATCTCGAGTGATGAATACAGAAGAAACCTGCTGTGGGCAGCTTCATTTCAGTTCAGCCCATGGATCTCAAACTTTCTGGCTCTATTTAATGTTATGAAAACGTACACGTGAAAGTGAACACACGCAACGTGATTCAGACTTCATAAGATATTTCACCTAATTTCATCCTCACAACAACCCTGTGAGACGGACACAGATCATTCCTGTGTCAAGAGCAGAGGAGAGAGACCCGCTGGGCCCAGGCGATCTGGCGTGGGAAGACAGTGAGTTGCTGCAGGCACCTGGCAGTTTGTCAACCCGCTTGAGAGGGAACCTGGGTAGCTTTGGATTTGGGGGTTATGATGGATGGAGTCCCAGTTTTCTTATCTAGCAAGAGGGCATCGTGATTCCTGCTTGACGAGGTAGGTCATGAGGGTTTGAAAGGATCAACTGGGATAACTAAGTACTCCAGGAGACACCAGGCATCGGAAGAAGCAGCCGTTGTTACTCTTGGTGGACCTTGCTGCCGCTCCTCCGGGGTCCCGCGTCTTACTCTGCATCACAGGGTCCAACGTCAGTGTTACAAGATGAGCTGGGGATAGCGCGCCACGGCCATAACCAGGGTCAGGGCAGGAGAGGGTGGACCACACAGAGTAGCCGCGTGCTTGCACGGGGATGTGCGTGTATGTCCTGGGCCTCTGGGGAGCACGCAGAATGCCTGCTGGAACCCGTGACCGGCAGAGGTGGCCCAACAGCCCCACGCGAGACTGATCAGAGGCACTTCCGGGATTTCTGAAATCCCCTTTCCTAATCCTGCCAGCTCCGTGGCTGCCCACGGGGGGCCTGGGCACCCCTGTGCCCCACTTAGCCAGGTTGAATTGGATGTGTTTTGATGTTTGATATTTGCCTTTAAGTACTGAGTGACCCCCAAAAGAAAAGCAGTGGGGCTCCCCTGTCCTGTGCCTCTACTCAATTCAGTGGCTTTGCATAGGTTAGGGGCCAGGAGTCCTTCGAAAGGAATATTTTGAATTCTGATCAATGATATTTTGGAGGAAGTCTCTCTGGGGAATCCTTGGCCCCACCACCTGCTCTTATGGTGTATGGTCCACCCTAGCAGCTGGAAAAACTTAGCTTCACCCATTATCAAAAAAACAAAAAAACAAAAAAAACAAAAAAAGAAAAAAAAAGTGTTTTAGAACATGCACCATACCCTGTTCTTTTGGAACCAGAGTGTCTTCAACTCATTATTCACTGAACACACATCTGGCAGTGCTGTGGGTGCTGCGTCATGAGCGGGCGGGATCGTGAGTCCAAGTTCTGTGACGCATGGAGGGGCCACTGCAGCTGGGAGGCCTCTGGTACCTGAGGACATGGAGGGACAGGCTCAGACAGACTGCTCTGAGGGACACAGGCCACGTGCAGAGCAGGGCCCCCCAGGGCCGCGGGACAGTCTGCCTGGGCTTGTTTGGTTGAACACAGCGCGTGGGGTCGCCTTCTGCTCGCCCTGCGCATCGTGCACGGTGGCTTTCACACTACTGGCAGCATGAACCGTCCGCGAAGCCTCAAGTATTTATTACGTCAGTATTTGCACTTCACAGACAAATGCACCCATCCCTAGTCTAGAGGAGGGCAGAGGGAGGCAGGCTGGCAGGGGAGGCTTCTTGGTGGAGCAGACACTGGGCGCAGATGGCAGGTGGAAGAACTAGCCCCGCCCACACAGCACCAGGGGGAGGAGCCGTGGCTCGGCTTGGGTCACTGAAGGCAGCAGGGAGCGCGGGAGCAAGGACCCAGCCTCAGGCGCCAGGCTACCTGGTAGGCGCAGGGCACCCGGATGGTGGAGCTAAGGGTGTCTTCCCAGAAGGATGATTTTGAGCACACAGAGCAAAAGACATAGGGCTCCCAGGGAACCTGATGACAATGAAGCGCCTTTGTAATGGAATGACACGGCATCGTATTTACATGTGTAAGTGCAATGACAATAAAACATATAATTATATATATACATATTTATACAGGATAAATATAAATACATCTGACAGATGTAATTATAGTTCATGCAATGTCATTGTAATAAAAGCAGTTATCAAAATGCTGTAAAAACAAAATTGCATTGTAGTGTTCTCTGTGCTTCTGTGTTAACACGATAAGTAACTACACTGGAAAGTCCATCTCAAAACCGCCATGCTTTTCACGTAGAGCTGATGGTAAGCAAGGTTTCCAGATAGCAGACTACAACCTGGTATCTAAATACCTAGTTTCTTCCAACCCAGCCTCCCAGGCCCTGCACAGATCACCTGCCCCTGGCCCAACCTGAGGTCAGTGCTCAGTGCTGAGATCACAGGTGGAGCCAACCGGGAATTCCAGGCAGGGGTCTGGGGGACTGACTTTATGTTTAGGTGCTCTGGGCAGAAGGACCACGGGAGCCCCAGGGGTCTTCTGATGACGTGCTCAGCTTGCTTGTCTAGTTTTGTCTTTGCCTCTTCTCTCTCCAGAGCTGCAGGCATGAAGCTGACCCGTGAGCACTGGAATCCAGTGGGCTCCTGGGTTCCTGGTGCTGACCTTGCGGTTGCACTTCATGCACTTGGAAACTCAGAGGGTGGATTGTACACGCTTAAAGTTTCATGCAAACTTAATATTCTCTGATTCTAACTTACATGTGTATTTTTTTTAAATCACAGGCTGCTATAAAAAATTGTTTATCCACAAGTAGGTGGAATGGAATAAAAATAACTGGAGTGTGTTCATGGCTGAGTCCTATTCGTCATTGTTTGAGAGACCATGTCACAGCCAAGAATACAGAATGTTCTCATTTCTAACTGACAAGAAACACTAAGTGGTATGAGAGCATTGCTCTTCTTCAGGGCAAGATGAGCTGGCAAAGGGCTGACATCTCCGCTTTGCCACCTTCTCCTCTGTGACTATTCCTGGATTCCATATTATCATTACCACTGGAAATCAATATCCTTTAACTGCTGCTAACGTTTTCCATCTACAATTGAGTGATCTTGTGCTGATTCACATTTGTACTAAAATATGGATCTTCTGCATATTCACTCTAAATCCATGAGCCTTGATTGTGGTTAAGCTATCTGATCAACGTCATTATTACTTTTTGCAGCCAAATCTTATTTTTAGTTTGCACAGTGGAAAAAAAACATCGCAGTACCTAAGCTGCCAATTGAGGTGGTAGTGTTCAGGTTAAAGGTGATGGGAAGAGGGGAAAGTAGCCACACTGTACTTGCTTTTCCCAATATGCCCGTGATCTCCTGGTCACAGGTGTGTAGCGTCTGTCATTATCAAGTAATTATGATTCTTTCATCAGTACAATACAGATGCACCAAGCAAGCTGGGGCCTCTTGCATATGCAGGGAATGAGAATTTCATTTGCTGTGTTTGGCAGAGGTTAGTCAGAAGAAGATTCTGGAAATGGATACCTACTTTCTTCTTGAGTGGGAGCTTAGAGTCCCCAGACTGACTGGTTGTGGCCTGTCACAGCAGTTGCTTGGAGGTGGAGACTCAGCAAGTTTCCAGTAAAGAAAGACCTTGCTTGCTGAGAATTGATCTCTTCTGTCTTGCTGCCTGGTCCTGACCTCCTCCCATCTCCAGAGGGATCGGTGTTCTCTAGCCTCCTCTTTGTTTTGTCATTTTTAGGAGAAGTGAGGAGATAGGTCAGCTCTGATTGGGCTGAGTTGACAGATTTTTTTGCCTTTAGCTTTCAAAGATATTGAGTAGGACCAGAAACGGAAAGGCAGCCTCGGCAGAATGCTAAGAACACTGGACGAGGCATCGGCAGACAGGAGCTTTACCAATGTCAAGACACGACTGCCATCTGGAAAGCAAATATCTATTATGAAAAAAGAGGTGAAATCCTCCTTCTTCCTCCCATTGATATTTCCCTCCACTGCTACTCTTAGTAGGAAGTAGAAACATCTAGAATATATGTGAAGTTGAATTATTCTTTTGTAAAGTATCAAAACACTGAGCACACATTTGTCTGAAGGTATTTTAGAAAATAATTACTTGCTTTTATTGGAGATTTAATATTGCAAAATTTATCTTCAAACGTGGTTGCCAGTGCGGGTCTGTGTGTGCACGTGGGTCTGTGTGTGCACGCGGGTCTGTGTGTGCACGTGGGTCTGTGTGTGCACGTGGGTCTGTGTGTGCACGTGGGTCTGTGTGTGCACGCGGGTCTGTGTGTGCACGCGGGTCTGTGTGCGCACGCGGGTCTGTGTGCGCACGCGGGTCTGTGTGTGCACGTGGGTCTGTGTGTGCACGCGGGTCTGTGTGTGCACGTGGGTCTGTGTGTGCACGCGGGTCTGTGTGTGCACGTGGGTCTGTGTGTGCACGTGGGTCTGTGTGTGCACGTGGGTCTGTGTGTGCACGCGGGTCTGTGTGTGCACGCGGGTCTGTGTGCGCACGCGGGTCTGTGTGCGCACGCGGGTCTGTGTGCGCACGTGGGTCTGTGTGTGCACGCGGGTCTGTGTGTGCACGCGGGTCTGTGTGTGCACGTGGGTCTGTGTGCGCACGCGGGTCTGTGTGTGCACGTGGGTCTGTGTGTGCACGCGGGTCTGTGTGTGCACGCGGGTCTGTGTGTGCACGCGGGTCTGTGTGTGCACGCGGGTCTGTGTGTGCACGCGGGTCTGTGTGCGCACGCGGGTCTGTGTGCGCACGCGGGTCTGTGTGTGCACGCGGGTCTGTGTGTGCACGTGGGTCTGTGTGCGCACGTGGGTCTGTGTGTGCACGCGGGTCTGTGTGTGCACGCGGGTCTGTGTGTGCACGTGGGTCTGTGTGTGCACGCGGGTCTGTGTGTGCACGCGGGTCTGTGTGTGCACGCGGGTCTGTGTGCGCACGCGGGTCTGTGTGCGCACGCGGGTCTGTGTGTGCACGCGGGTCTGTGTGCACGCGGGTCACGCGGGTCTGTGTGTGCACGCGGGTCTGTGTGTGCACGCGGGTCTGTGTGTGCACGCGGGTCTGTGTGTGCACGCGGGTCTGTGTGTGCACGCGGGTCTGTGTGTGCACGCGGGTCTGTGTGTGCACGCGGGTCTGTGTGTGCACGCGGGTCTGTGTGCACGCGGGTCTGTGTGCGCACGCGGGTCTGTGTGTGCACGCGGGTCTGTGTGCGCACGCGGGTCTGTGTGCGCACGCGGGTCTGTGTGCGCACGCGGGTCTGTGTGTGCGCACGGGTCTGTGTGTGCACGCGGGTCTGTGTGTGCACGCGGGTCTGTGTCTGTGTGCACGCGGGTCTGTGTGTGCACGCGGGTCTGTGTGTGCACGCGGGTCTGTGTGTGCACGCGGGTCTGTGTGTGCACGCGGGTCTGTGTGTGCACGCGGGTCTGTGTGTGCACGCGGGTCTGTGTGTGCACGCGGGTCTGTGTGTGCACGCGGGTCTGTGTGTGCACGCGGGTCTGTGTGTGCACGCGGGTCTGTGTGTCACGCGGGTCTGTGTGTGCACGCGGGTCTGTGTGTGCACGCGGGTCTGTGTGTGCACGCGGGTCTGTGTGTGCACGCGGGTCTGTGTGTGCACGCGGGTCTGTGTGTGCACGCGGGTCTGTGTGTGCACGCGGGTCTGTGTGTGCACGCGGGTCTGTGTGTGCACGCGGTCTGTGTGTGCACGCGGGTCTGTGTGTGCACGCGGGTCTGTGTGTGCACGCGGGTCTGTGTGTGCACGTGGGTCTGTGTGTGCACGTGGGTCTGTGTGTGCACGCTGTGTGTGCACGCGGGTCTGTGTGTGCACGTGGGTCTGTGTGTGCACGTGGGTCTGTGTGTGCACGCGGGTCTGTGTGTGCACGCGGGTCTGTGTGTGCACGCGGGTCTGTGTGTGCACGCGGGTCTGTGTGTGCACGCGGGTCTGTGTGTGCACGCGGGTCTGTGTGTGCACGTGGGTCTGTGTGTGCACGTGGGTCTGTGTGTCACGTGGGTCTGTGTACAGCTCTGTGTACAGCTCCACATCTGTGGATCCCTTCAGCAGTTTGGTGAGATCTGATATTCACATCCCAGTGTATTTTGTGAGGCTGGGATAGAGACTTAAGCACTGCAGGAAACGAGTGTGGTCGTTGGACTTTACCCTGCATTTGTAAATTTTAGTTGGAAACAAGTGCTGCCTAAGACAGTGCATTTCTTAGGAAGAGTCTTGCAAATTTCAGTGATTCTGTGGACATCACTCCAAGAAAGAAGACATGGCCTCAGGCTCAGGGCGAGGTCCCCATCCTAGCCGGGAGCCTCCCTGGAGTCCGGCAGAGGGTCTGGCTTCCTCTCCATTCCTCCCGACAGCCTCCCTCACTGGCTCCCATTCCTGTGGTCACTCTGGCCTCCAGTCCCTCCTCTCTCCGTGGCCCTTCCCAACACCCTCCCCTCCTTGGGAGCTCTGCCTGCTTCCCCGTCACACCTCAGCTCCCGCCCTTCCTCGACCACACGCCCCACCACAACCTCTCACAGCCCTGGCAACCAGCCCGAGAGCTCCTGCCTAGTTCCTATTTTATACTCGCTGACTTGTCATCGGCTGCGTTCAGTCTGATTTTCGTTTCTCCAACTTCAGGTGCTTTACCAAAAGGTGGAGGGCAGAGGGGGTGTCTGCACCACGCTGCAATGGAGGTTTTGTTTCCAGCGTGCGAACTTGAGATAAACAACCTCCCCCTGTCTCTTCAGACTTAGATAATGGCCTGGAATTGTCACCGCTGCATTTCCCATCCCTAGGAGTCTGGGTAACAGGGTGAACCAAGATATCGCGATGAAGAGTGTCCCTGTTCCCCGGGTTCTTGTTTTTCACCAGTGGAACATGAGGCCCACCTGTGAGCTTTTCACCTGTACCCAGGCCCCTCCTTACCCGGGTTTCCTCTTGTCATGGCCCGGCCCTGGGGGCTTCATCTATTGACTCACTGGTCTGGATGTATCTCCAGAGACACGATTGAAGGTATTTGTCTACTTCAAAAGTGAGGTCTACAAAGGGGGGGACACTTGCCTTTTCCGTGTGATCCACACATAAACAGCTCATTCTAAGATCTAAACGGGTAGTTGTTCAGTCAATTAATACATAAACTGAAACGAGCAGTTTTCCCTGGGGTCGTGGCAGGGCCGGTTTGCTTCGTTAGACTGAGAACGAGGTAAGACCCACACCACACGCCCCCTGCATTTGCTTGGCTTACTGGATCACAGAGCACTGTCTCCGTTGTTCCTTTCTGTCCTCCTGAGGACCACGTGAGGCTGACTTATCAATGTCACCAATTCTGCTTCACCGAGCAGAACACTGACCTCAAGGTCATGTGACATTGAGACCCAAACTCGGACCTGGTCCTCTAGGGAGTGTGATCCTGTGTGTTCCTCAGGTGCTCCAAATGGGAAGCCCGTTGTGTCACAGGACGAGGAAGATTGACCTCACGTAGCGCTGTGTGTAGTTTTCTAGGGCCGCCATTACAAAGCACCAAGAACAAAGTGACCGAGGAGAGCAGACTCTATTTCCTCACACTTCTGAGGCTGGGAGTTCAAGATCAAGGCGTTGGCAGGGCAGGTTCCTTCCCAGGGAGAATCGATTCTAGGCCTTGCCCTTGGCATTTGGTGGCTTGCTGTCTGTCGTTGGTGTGCGTGGCTTGTAGATGCATCACCCACATCTCTGCCTTCATTGTCCCATGGCTCACTCTGGTGTGTCTCTGTGTTCACACGGCCACCTTTTTGTAGAGAGGCCACTCATTGGATGAGGTGTCCGTCCTACTCCAGAGCGACCTTGTCTTCATCTCTGCAATGGCCCTATTTCTTGAGAAGGTCAAATCCTGAGGTACTGGGGTTTGGGACTTAAAATAGAAAACCCTGGTGTGCAGTCTGGCTGGATCTGGAGGTGTCGGACGGCGAGCACCAGGGTGTGAGTTCAGGCAGCCCACGCTAGCGCGCCCGCCCACAGGAAGTCAGCCCGGCCGCTGCTGCTGCTTCGACTGAGCTTCCTTGGACTTCTTAAATGAGAAACAAGAAGCAGGCAGGTCAGCCAGCAAGACCTGCAGCCCAGCCGGGAAGAGAGGGCGAGGTGTGGGGTTTCATGCTGCTTTGCTGAAATGACATTGATTTTTCGATTTGATGCCTCTAGAAACATTCAGGTTGAAAAACAAATAAAACGCCACAAGAAATAGGCCCACAGACAGAGAGACCATCCAGAGACCCTCCGGCTTAGGAGTCTTCTTCCCTTTCCTTACCTCTGTGGACGTTTAAAGCTATGTCTCCTTTTCAAATATACTCCTAAATGCAGGCACCCACGGTGTCTGTGAGGATCATGGGTTTTGCCCCACAGAGTCTCTGCAGTGTATCTGCAGCTGTGGGTCATAGGTCATGTCTCACCACCTGACCATGAAGTATACAGTACCTGTTTTCTTTTAAAACCAAGCTTAATGGAGGAAATACTCTCTTTAGGAGAAAACACAATTTTTTTTTTTTAAAAAAATCAAGGAGAAATTACATAAGGCAGCACTGCTTTGATCTCCTTTGTGGTGGCCTGCACGATGGGCAGCCGTATCAACCCCGGGAAGCCCAGCAGGAACCTGGCTGAAAAACCATGGGCTCGGGCATTTCGCAGCCCCCATTTTTTCCAGGGGAAGTGAGGATTGCAGATTGGGGAACATTCTGTACTTACAATTAAGGGAATTACTTGCTGGCTCATCTCTAACTTTAATTACTTTCTCCTCCTCAACTTTGCAATTAGCTGATGTTGCTACAAATTTTTGTCACATACTTAATCTTTATATAGTGTTTTTGGCCAGAGTGCAGTTCAAGTCTGTGAGCTGCTCTGATGTCTGTAACCAGAGGTGAGGCTGTGCAGGCAATGGCCTCTAACAAGTACGGGCTTGCAAGCACCCGCCCATGCTGTAGGAGAGCAGGCCAGGTACATTTTCAGTGCTCCCAGCCTCTCTGACCTGGGAGGCACGTGGTGGCTTTGTGGCTGCATTGCCCTTTCTCCTGTTCCTAATTTATGTAGGGTCGATGCTGCACCAGGAACTTGGGGACCAACACTAGGTTCCTTCATTCCTGCAGACCCACAGATGTGATTCTGCCCAGTTCACAGATAATATAACTGAGTCTCAGAAGGGCTGCATAACTCATCACAAGAGTCAGTATTTCAACCCCAGGTTGTCTTGTCTGCCCTCTGAGCCACACCACCTGAGCCACCTGCACTGCTGCCCTGTTCCATGCTGTGGGTCATTGGGCGTTGAAGGAAGGAGAGAGGCACACATTTGAGGGGGGAAACAGGGTGAGCCTTGGCCCCGAGTTGGGAATTCACAGGTGCCTCTGCTGAGGAGTCCAAGTAGAGGAAGGAGGGGATCAGAACCCCAGGCTTACATTTGGGGAGTTTGGAAGGGGTGGACAAGGTCTACTAAGATTATGGCTGTCGCTGCCTACAGCAATTGCCGCTTGCAGCAACGCGGGAGAAAACTCGGAGGCAGACTGGAAATGAAAAGGTTCATTTATTCTTCTTTCTTCTAACTTCTCTCTCTGGCTTCAACAACTTCTCCAACTCCAACCACTCCAACTCCAACCACACCTCTAACTCACCCTCACCCGGTTAAATACTTTTTGCCTCAACAAGGACACGTGCTAACAGCTCGAGCTTACAGGTGCGTCACGCAGTGTTCACGGGCATAAAAAGGTACTTAGATAAAGGCATGAATATCAGGTGAAAATACTTGAACACCTTTATGGCTCTCAGCTAGCCGCCATCTTAGCTATCTCCTTAATTAGGGCTCTTACATATGGCCACATTGACTAAGTTGAAATTAGAAAGATGCCCTTCTTTAATGGATTTAAATTCATTCTTACAGTTGTCAAAATAACATCCAAGTGTCCTGTGGGTACTGGGCTATACGTGGTTAGTGACGGTTCAAGGAAAAATACTTAGAAGGAAGAGTTCCTCGCGCATAGGCAGAGACCAAAGTCAGAACCGAGCCTCTTGCAAAAGTCTCCACCACAATCCCTCAGCCACCTCCAAACCCAGGTCCAAAACACCGAAGCTCAGAATGATTAGGGGACTTGCTAGATTTACCTAGAATGTGGTGAAGCTGGAGTAGAAGCAAGCTCTGTTTGGTTCTGCATTCTGAGTCTTCCACGAGCTTCTGTCCCTGCAGCACAGATACACTGCAGAGCCTTGGGACTCCCGGGCGGAGGGCCCTGGCTCCTGAAGTGGGTGTGTCCGCACGCTGTCGTGCACACACTCCGTCCACCATTGCCCACACCTGGTGCTACAGAGCGCATAGAGGGCAGAGTGTCTGCCTGCCACTCTCCAGTGATGTGCATCTTCAAACCTGCAGGAAAGCATCCAGAAGAGTACAATGCCTACCCATCCACCCGCCACTCGAGGCCCCACCGCTCACAGGCTGCCATATTGACTTCATGTCTGTCATTCTGAACTGTAAATTTTAGATCGTGATGCTTCATCTCTCAATGCTTTCGGCACGATTTCCACAAGATAAGGGCATCACTAACCACAGAACTGTCCTCACACTTACTCGAGCAACAGCAGTTCCCTCCCATGCGGATCCACCAGGGGCCCAGCTGATGGCCTCCAGGGCACATCCCATCTGCAGCCTGTGATGCCCTTGTGTTCTGGGCTCTTCCTTCCTCTACTGTCCCGGAAACTAAACGTATCTTCTCGCATAATAACAGTTACAGTTACTGGTTTGTTGAATGCCTACTATGCTTCACGTCCATCCTGTCATTTAACTCTCACGTCGACCCTGTCGGGCGGATGTTGTTATTATGCCCATTTCATAAATGAAAGAAATGCTGATGAGTCATTGTGAATTAATTTGTGTAATTTCTTTGGAAATCTGCATGGCTGTGTACTGTTACAACTGCTTCCAGCCAGAGCATGGTAGGTACCTTGGCCTTTTGATTGTGGGGATGAGACCATTTATTGTTTTAGTCAATGACACAAACCATTTTCACCTTCCTGGGGCAAGGAAGAGGCTCCTTGATTGAGGGTGGAGACCCTTGCGCGGTGTCGCAGCATTGCTCCCTCTGAGGCAGGCGGCTCCGGAGCAGCTGGGAGGTGGCACACGATGGCGTTAGCTCACGTAGGGCTGAGGTACACCAGCTCAGATCAGTGATGGACCGTCGGGGGCTCCGGATATTGAAATGTTCCTGGTTTCAGATACTAGATCAGCACTCTGGAGGCATCATCCTGTCTTTGGTTGTCACGAGCGTGCTGTGAGGGGAGAGTTACGACAGCGTCACCGAGGTGGACCTGAGGCCGGAGACGTTCCGTGCGGTCCTGAGCGGGAGGTTCCTGTTGTAGGTCTACTCAACAACAGGAAGACCAGGACGTTGAGCAAATGCTCAGCGCGCCTTGTCCTTGTCACATGTTGTCACCATGTAATGTTCAAGGGGAAGGGAACACTCCCGAGAACCGGCGACACCCCAGGCACCGTGAAGGTCACCCTCCATATCCCATACTGGACTTGTGCATAGCGTCAGCATGCCTGCTTTACAGAGGGGGCAACTGAGGCTCAGAAGCGCGCAGTGATTTCTCTAATATGAAAGGGCTGGTGAGACGGGATGCCAGGAGTGCAGCCAAGGCCGGGAGAGGGGCAGGTGGGCGGAATACGGGAGGAGGAGGCAGTCACTGGTGGTAGTGTGGGGTCATGGGTGATGGTCTTGCGGAATTGTAGGGAGCTCCTGTCCGCTTCTCTCCTTGTGCTACATCTTCTCTTCAGCCTCAGCTCCCAGCAAGATGAAGCATCCACTTTCAAACATACTGGAAGTAATTTCCTGGAGAACTGAAAAATGTGTCCATGCTCTTTTAACTTACCCCACCTGGACCCCTGTCCAAGGGCACTGCTGACTGCATGACCAGTCCATTCTTACAAGCACACACTTAAAAATATATATATTCCACCTTTTTTTTTTTTTTTTTTGTAAGATAGATACAGTATATTTATTTATTTATTTTTGGTACCAGGGATTGAACTCAGGGGCACTCGACCACTGGGCCACATCCCCAACCCTCTTTTGGATTTTATTAGAGACAGGTTCTCACTGAGTTGCTAAGTGCCTTGCCACTGCTGAGGCTGGCTTTGAACTCATGATCCTCCTGCCTCAGCCTCCCAAGTGCTGGGATTACAGGTGTGCGCCACCACGCCCGGCTATCTTTATTTATTTTTATGTGGTGCTGAGGATTGAACCCAATGCCTCACATGTGCGAGGCAAGTGCTTTACCACTGAGCTACAACCACAGCCCCCCCCACACACACTTTATAAGGAGCAGAAGCAATTGGCAAGTCACTGATGGTGGCCTGCTGCATGAAGGTGGCCAGTCTCAAGACAGAGCCCAGCCTCCCACAGGTGGTTGCAGGGACACCACTGATTCCTGGTAAGGGCTGCTTCCTGGCCTTCTCGAGTGTCCTCACGTGGCCAAGAGTGAGCTCTGGTTCCTTTTCTCTTTTTATGAGGACATGGATCCCCTCATGGGACTCTACCTCAGACCTCCCAAAACCCAAGCACAATCAGGGCCCCACCTTCAAACTCCATCATGGGGGAGTCTGGGGTAACAGAGGAACTGAGGGAAATAACCACCCAGTTTGCTTCATCCTCTGGGGCACATTTTTATACCAACAGGCCTCCTTCCCACCAGGGGTGAAGGCAGGCAGGGATGAAGAGTGAGAGAGATGGAGAACCGGCACGGAGAAGCTCAAACAGTAAATGAAGATGTGAAAAAATTCAAATATTTGGGTTAGAGTCTGCCTACCAAGCATTTCAAGCTGGAAAGTCAAGTTAGGTGAGAATCGGGGAAAGGAGTGGAGGAGAAGGCCTGTGAATCCTAGTGAATCTGCTGCTCCTGGGACCACTCCTCCGCACACAGCTCTGCACTGATTTTCTGCTTTATCCCGTTTGATTATGTGGCCATAAATATCTTCTGTGGAACATTTCGAGTGAGCACGTGCAAGGAAATGGCTTTTTAAACCAGTGAATCCCATATTTACATGACAGCCCCCTGTGCCCCCTCTCTCCATTTCCATGTTAAATATTCCCCATGACATTAAGTGTTCCCTGGCATCGTCATGGGAAAACCCCAGCAAAGTGCTGAGAAATATCTTATTCAGGACAAATCATTTGCCAAGTAATAATACACAGGAGGAAAGAAATCACGCAGGAAGAAAGAAAAGTTTACTTTCCCATTTTAGGAAGTATCAGTCGCTGCAGCTGAAGAAGAAAAAGAATCCATACCATGAAACACTGATTTTTAAGGTGTAACAAAACAGAAAGTTTCCAATTAAAGCTTTTCCTGAATGGTTCATTCATCATGCATAAAACTCAGGGTGAGGTTGCAGAGAGCGCGGCGGTAGGAGGGAGCGCTTTTGCTCTGTGGCTGGGTTCGAATCAGCTGGCGCGATTTGTATTTGAGGGACCCAAATGGCAAAGTCTCAAACCAGGTAAAGGTTTATTTCGGGCTCACATAAAACCCCAGAGGGAGGCCGTCTCGGAACAGTTGGGTCCCCGTCGCCCCTTCTTCTTCGCCTTAGGTAGCCCTGCTCTCTGTGCCTAGTTTTGAATCTTAAACAAACAGAACCCTACGGTGTTATTCTTGAGCCCACCTTCTTTTAAAAACCCACGTGTGACATTCATCGTGGTCCTATACGAAGCTGCAGTTAGCTTTCTCTGGAGTGAGCTAGTCCACGGTTGGCTTTGGGGTGTTTCTGATCCGGGGCTACCAGGAGTGCTGGTACCGGGAGCGTGGTTGTACTCACCTCCAGGGCGCAGTGTGGACCTTGCCGGGCGCAGAGGTGCGGTGCAAGGTCACCCCTGTAGGGCTGAACTCGGCGCTCCGGCGCTCCGTGCTGTCCGTGCTTGGTCTTCTGTTTTTTTGTTTTAGTCGTTCTCCTGGGTGTGCAGGGGTCTCTCTTTACAGTTTTGCTTTCATTTCACTGAGTACTAATGAGGTTGAACACTTTTTATGTATTTATAGCCGCCTGGGTACTGAAGTTCCTGTTTATTAATTCTCTTGCTCATTTTTATGTTGGACTCTTTTTCCAATTCCTTTTTTTTTTGTTTTTTTGTTTTTTGGAGCTCTTAATATGTTGTAGATATGATTCTATTGTCATTTGAATATGTTGCAAATATTCTGCTTGACTTATTATTATTATTATTATTTATATTATAATGGATTTATTTTCAGGAACAGAAGATCTTAGTTCATTTTCATGGGGTTTAAGACCTATTTATCTTAAGGTTTTGCTATTTTTTTATTTTTTGCATTTTGTTCAATCTTTCCTTGCCACAAGGTCAGGAAGATACTGTAGTATGTTCAAGGAACCTCATTGTTTTGCATTTCACACTGAAATTTAAATCCTACTTGTGTATGGTGTGGAGATGAAGATTTGCTTTATTCTTCTTTGAGGATGTACATCTGAATAGGACCTGCACTGAAAGACCTTTCTCTCCTCTGCTTTTCAATGTCAGCTTTGTCTTCACATAGGAGGGTCTGTTTTTGAAATCTGTTCTGTTTGTTTATTCTTATAATTGTTCCTAATCTCATGGCCATACCACATGATCTAAATTATTATAACTTCAGAGCAAGTCTTTATATATGGTAGATCCTTCTTGATGTCTTTCTCAAGAGGGTCTTGATTAATCTGATCTTGTGCTTTTCCATATAAAATTCACAATCAGTTTGTCAGTTTCCACAGAAAAATCGACTTGTATTTTCATTGACATAACATTGACTCTATAGTCACCTTGGGGACAGTTCTCACTTCAACCATATTGCTTTATTTTTCAAGTATTTCTACTTTAATTTAAAAAATTTCTCTGATAATGTTTTAAAGTTTCCTGTGTCTTGGTTTTATAGATCATTGCATGAATTTCTCTCTAGATGGGTGGTGTCCTTTGAGCTACTGTGAACAGTATCATTTAAAAATTGCCTTTTCTAAATATTTGTTGCAAAAGCATGAAAATAGAATTGATTTTTGCATATTGACCCTGTTTCCAGCAACCTTGCTTAAACTCTCATTTTTTATAGTTTACATGTGGATTTATTGAGATTAATTTCTTATAAAATCATATTGTGTATTCAAGTCTCCCATCTAGTTTTCTAGACCTAAAAATTCTGAAATGGCGTTTGATTTTATCAATCTTTTGCATATATTGAGATCTATATTACTTTTTCTTTTATTCTGCTAGTCATTTAAGTGATTGATTTTCCAATGTAGATTCAGTTTATTTGTTCAGTTTTTAACTGTTGACTAAATTTGTTAAATAGAAATGAAATGATCAGATTTCTTATTTTTCTTATGTCAATATTTGGTAAATATGTTGAGGATTTATTTTATAATAATAATAATAATAGGTTTGCCGGAAGTTCTAAACACATGGACATGGGGGTCCAGTTCCCCTCAGTGGCAGCATCTGACATGCCTGTAGTACAATATAAAATGCAGGAAGCCAACAGTGGTAGGACCCACAAAGCTCGTTTCATGTGCAGCAGTTCTATGTGGAGCTGTGTGTGTGTGAAGGTTGATGTGACTTTACCACACGTGTAGATATGTGTAGTCACCACGACAGTCAACACATAGCTGTCTCTCACTGCCAGCTCCTTTATGCCACCTCTCTTGTAGAGAATCAGAGTATGGCAACAAGAGTTCTTGCAAACGAGGCGCTTGTTGCCCTTGGTGGTGTGTCTGCAAACAGGACGTTCTGCCAAGAGGTTAATCAAAAAGTATGGGTGCAAGCGTTCTTGCAAACGAGGCGCTTGTCACTCCTTGGACAGGACGTATCTGCAACCAGGACACTCTGCCAAGAGGAATAGAACAGATAGAGAAGAAACATTGCTTGCAAATGAGGATGTTTCTCTGGTATTGAAAAGGAGTGGAGCTCAAAATGTTCTAGCCCTAATTAGTTTAAGATATCTTAAGGGAAAGTTTATCTGGCTGATTGCTGATTCGGCAAATTTGTGTCCGTCATTGGTGCTGGCTATTTGCCTTCTTTGTCTGTGAATGTTTGCTGTTGGCTAATTGCCTTCTTTGTCTGTGAATGTATAAAAAGGCTGAGAGAAATATAATAGAAAACACTGCATGCTGACCTGTCCTGGAGTCTGTGTCCCTACATCTCTAGAGCCATCTCTTCCTACATCCCAAGTATCTGGCAACCACTAATCTGTTTTCCATCTTTGTAATCTAGTTGTTGGAAGAATGCTACATAATTGAAATCATATCAGTCCTTCAAGGTTTTCATTGTTCACTCAGCATAAATGGGCGTTTTGCTTGAATAATACGTAAAATATGGGAGTAGCTTTGGGACAGGTTAGTGGACTTTGAGGAGCTAGAGTCTAAGACACTGAATACAGTTACTAGGAGACCTGTGATCTTCAACAATGCTGCCAGTGAGGATTGATTTACTGTGCATGAGGAATAACTTTTTGCACCGGAGAAAGGGGATCCTTGTCATGTCGAGACAGAAAGTTTGTGAAAGATAGAAAATTTCCCTCTTGAAATAAGTGACATGTAAGATTTCCAAAGTTTTGAAGGTGTCACTTGATTTCTTCTGGCTTCTTAGAGTAAAATGTGAGGAGCCAGATACATTGAGGGATGAGCTGTCAAGCTAAAGGAACTCAGACTTAATGGTTCCAAAAATTCTCAGCCTATCCAGATAACAAACAAGACTATGGTTGATAACAAGACTTCAGGACAAAGATCTCATCCAAGGTGTTCTCAGGAAAGCATGCTGTAAAGATAAAGCTGAAGGTGAGGCAGAAAGATCAGTGCTATTCAGTCAGGTGAAAGTCCCTTACATATTTTGTTGATGCAACTCATAGATCCTCTTGATGAAATAATATGCTTCTAAAAGCTTAAGAGTATTATTCTTTTAAAAATTTTTTAAAATTAAATTTAATTTGTTATACATGCTTTTAGAGTGCAGTTCCTTTCATATTACATATAAAGAGCACAGTTTTCCAAGTCATTGGTTTTACACAAAGTATTTTCATACCATTTGAGTTTTTATACATGCACTTAGTATATTGATGTTCAACTCCTCCTAGAGTATTATTCTTATGTAGAAAGCCAGGATAAAGAGGGGTTTAATCTCAAATAAATTTGGGGGTGTAGCTTTTTCTAATGGAGTGAGTATCAGGAAATTGACAGGGGATCCACAATATTTTTAGGGGTTATATAAGTAGAAACAGCAGTGGCTTGCACTGAAGGAGAGGGGAGGAGAAGTTGCTGGCAGAAAGCTTACTGAGAACTTTCCAGCTGTGACCATGCAAGCTTTCATGGGAGAAGGAAGATGATTCCAAGGGTGGAGACCTAAGCTCGGAGGGCAGAACTGAGCACCCTGGGAATTATTCTCAGACCTGGAGAACTACTCAAGGAACCTCCAGCGTTGGAACATCTGGATTTCAGAATTGCTATGGATTCGTGGCTCCTTGTGGCTTATGTTTCCCCATTTTTGAACAGGAATGTCCACAGTGGTCGTCTCATTCCTGTCCTGCCGATGTGTGCTTGGTGTGTTAGAGAAGATTACCTAGTCTTTCGTTTCACAGGTCTACAGACCATGGCGAAGAGTGCTTGCGTTGCTGTTTTTAAGAGCCTACACCTGAAGGCTCGTCCACACCTGACTGTGAATGACCTGCGCTGGTGAAGCTAGTCGTTGTGTTGTGAGGCATCCCAGTCCAGGGACCGCTGTCAGGGAAGGAGTCCTACCAACGACCTTGCTGGAGACTGCGGGAATGGCTCTCCTCTACTCATCCAGGGTGAGCCTTCAGACCAGACCTTAACCCTGGCCAGTAGCTCAAATGCAAAACTAGAAGTGACTTTGAGCCCGAGGTGCCCTTGAAGCTCTATAAGGGTTCCTTGCTCACAAAAGCTGAAAGATAATAACCACGTGTTGTTTCCGGCCAACAAGTTCTGGAGGAACCTCCTGTGAGCGGGGGACGGTGCTCAACGTGTTCAGTGCCTCAGGGGCTCTGCCACTGACGAAGACGCACTGTCCTCTAGATTCTCTTGTTTCTGTTGGGAAGTTTCCTGTGCATTTTACAGTGGCTTCCTCGAAGGTGATTTCCCCTTTGATTCTGTTTTTATAACTTTAGTATGAGGTTCTTGGTCTGTGTATTAGTTTCCTAGGGCTGTCATAAAAAAAGGCAATGCAGATGGCTCGAAAACAACTTATTCCCTTGCAGTTCTGGAGGCCAGAACTCTGAAATCAGTGTTATTGAGCCGAAATCAAGGGATGGAAGAGCCAGTCTCTCTCTGGAGCTCTAGGGAGACGCCCCTCCCAGCATCTTGCAGCGTCTGTGGCCCCCGGTGTGCCTTGGTTGGTGGCAGCATCACTCCAGTCTCTACCTCCTGCGTCACGTGGCCCTGTTCCCTCTCTCTCTGTCCTCTCTTCCTTTATAAGGATCCTGGATGTTGGCTGTATGTTGGACCCTAAATCCAGGGTGATTTCATTCTGAGGTCCTTGGTTAATTATATCTGCAGAGACCCTACTCACAAACAAGATCACATTCTGAGGTTTTGGGTGGACATGGATTTTTTTTTTTTTTTTGAGGACACTATTGAGCCTATTACTGAGTAGTGCTTTGCATTTTATTTATCTATTATGCTTAGTATATTTTGGAATTCTTTGATCTCTATCTTTAATGCCTTTTCCCAGTTTGGATAATTTTTTAGGAATTATCTCATCTCTTTAAATACTTTTGGCTCAGTTCTTTCCCTTTTGTCCCCCTGGGTCTTCAACAGCATATATCACATTCTTTCTCTTTGTACTTTCTAATATCATGCTCCTTTTAAAATCCTATTGTTTATTCATGCTTCACTCTGGATGTTTCTTTCTGAGCAATTTTCAAATTCACTACTTTTTTCTTTGTGTTCAGTTTGCTTTTAAGCACATCCTTTAAATTCTTGATTTCAATTACTTGCTCTTTCATTTCTGGACATTTTCAGTTTTTCATTTATATTTACCTGATATTTAAAAAATCATCTTCCTGAAAATACTCAACTGAGTCATTAAAATATTTTTCCTTGTAACTTTATTTTCTAAGTGTCTTGTGCATCTGTCTTGTATTGCCTCATTTCTCTTGTTTTTTTGATCATATAGGCCTGTCTTACATGTGCCCCATCGGTTTTAAAATTGGCTGTGAGATATTACATATGGAAACTTACAGAAATATATGAGATTAGAAGGATATTATCTCTTTTTCAAAGATTTTATATTTGCTTGTTGATTGTTAGGGACAGTAGCCAATCTGATCATCACAAACTCATTTCAGTGATTGAGGGTGGACAGGACTGGTCTCTTTTCCTGTTAGGCCAAGGTGTTTCATTTGTACTTTTTTAAAAAAATATTTATTTATTTGCTTTAGTTGTACACAATGCTTTTATTTTTATGTGGTGCTGAGGATCGAACCCGGGCCGCGCACGTGCTAGGCAAGCGCTCTACCGCGGAGCCACAACCCCAGCCCTCATTTGTACCTTTAATGAAAGGATGCACTTTTTGGATCCCTCCTCAAGTGCTTCTTTCCCCACTCCCTGCTCCTTGGTAGGCCCTGGAATCTGGTGTCGGTGCTGCTGTCTGCGTGAGGCTGTGAAGAGCCGTGCCCAGTGTTCTCAGCCTCGCTGCTGGTTCTTGGGGAACACGTGCCCTGGAGGAAAGGCAGCTGGAAGGGCTGCGCGTCCCTTGCTGGGGGCACGCTCTCTCCTGCGCTCTCAATTTGTAAATACTCACTGACTCTTCCTTTCACAAGTTCCTCAGGCAGGATTTTGCATTTGTTTAGATGTTCTCACTTTTCTCAGTGGGAATACTGGCTTGCATTAGCTAACTTATGGGTATCAGAGGTAGAAGTTCTCTTCTTTAGGTGCATTTGAAGAAGAGTTTTGGGAAGTCCATGGAATACCTTTAATTTGTATCACACTGGCCAGCTCCGTGCCATGCCAAGCTCTTGGGGAGAGTGGGAACGTTATATGCTCAGTTAAAGACCGGAGATTCTCTTGTGGAATAGGTCCACCACAGGCCCTATCTATAGTAAGGCTCCTTTTTATTTTTTAGGTGAAAAATATATCTACCACCCTGCTCTTCAGGGCCTTAGCCACAGCTCCTTCAGATGAATCAGACTTTGTGGAGAAAAGAAAATTGGAAGAAGGCATCACATCACGTAAGTGTTCATTTTACTGAATTAAGAACCCCAGTGATATCTCTACAGAAGGAAACATGTATGTGTCTCTTTTGTAAACCAGAAACCTAGAAATATTAGAATAATAGAAGTCTCATTTTCAAGGTAATAGGTTCTGTCACTTTTTTTCTGTGGGGACATCTAGACATTTCCGTCACATTCTGCCTGTTAGGGGCATCTGGAACTTGTATTGTGGTCCTCTGTAGTCCTGTGTTCCCACATATAAAATGAAGATAACCATTCATGTGTGCAGACGTTTGAAGGTCGAGTGGGAGAGGGCACTCTTGAATAACAAGTTCAGTGTTCTGTTCTTCTTGGACGACCTACTATATTCTGTAAAGCACTGAAAACAAATCAATAGTTGCTCATAAAACCTATGAACCATCAGTCACTAAAATTTCAGGGCTGGAACATTGCAAATTTTCAGTTCACCTTTGGATAATGTTGTACTGTCATATTCTGTCATCCAAAGAAAATATTTACATGTGTTTCAAAAAGTTCAAGGAAACTGGTATTGTATTGACAAAATCCATTATCTATTTACAGAAATGAAAATCAAACCTCTATCATGTGTTAAAAGTATCTCTCTTTAGTTTCAAGACTAAACACTTAATTTGTGTTCTTTATTTTATATTAATTCTTTTTATAACTTATTAAAATTAAAAAGAATTCTCTTGTTCAGTATTTATCAAAATCTGTAGTTTATTAAGTTATTGAACCAATTAGGTATGCATAGCTTCTTTCCAATAATACCACAGAAGATAACTGTAAAACCTTCTCTAAGACCTTCATTCATTTTAGTAAAATACAAGGCCTTACTCTTCTATGGGTGGAAGCAGTTGTCCCCCACATTTGTAATTCTTCTCTATTTTTAATCATTATGGTGATTGTATTAAGTAACTGAGCCCCCAATTAGAATTTTTTGTTCAAAAGAAATTTTTATATATGTGTTTCATATGTGTTGCAATAGAGATGTTGCATTTTCTTGTAAAAACCAACATATATTTTCAAGTAGTTATAATTTTAATACATCTAATCTTAAAACAGTGGTGGAGCTGGGTGTGGTGGTGCACACAAGTAATCTGAGCAGCTTGGGAGGCTGAGGCAGGAGGATCACAAGTTCAAAGCCAGCCTTAGCGACTTAGTGAGGTACTAAGCAATTTGGTGAGACCCTGTCTTAAAATAAAAAAATAAAATAAAATGGGCTGGGGATGTGGCTCAGTGGTTAAGCGCCCCCTGGGTTCAATTCCTGGTACCAAAGAACAAAACAAAACAAAACAACCCCCAAACCAAAACCACTGGTAGCAATATAGATACAGCAACAGATGTTTATTGAATGGTGATATTTGTCACTAATTCTTAATTTCTAGAGTCATTCATAAATTCCTAAATATACAGGACTCTATTTTTTAAAGTGACTGGAGTGCTCTAAAAGAAGAATAAATGAGTGTATTTCTCGTAGCAGGTATAGAGTGTGATTTGTCCTAGATAGTCCAGAGTTACCTGATTCAGTAGTTTACTGTTTTATTGAGGGTGGGGAGAATCAGCTGGAGGCTGCGTCCTGCATTTCGGGGTCCTATCTGGTTCACTTTCTTCTTCAATCACTTTTCCCAGAAGCTTTTTGTGCTATTCTTTCTCCTGATTTCCCTCCCTGCTCAGATCCATAGTTAGCCATTAATCTCTAACAGGAGCTACTTTAAAATGTCATTGTTCAGTGGTGTAAGAAACAAGAGAAGGTAGATACTAAAATATGCTTTCCTATAACTTCTTATGTTCCTGACCCAAATGTGGCATTTCACACATGCCACTTCCAGAGCAGCTAAAGGGACAACAGAGTGGTTGAAAGAATAGAATTCGGATCCGCAGGTGTTAATACTACCTCCACAGTGAGCCTGACTTGTGTGTCCGCAGACAATCGCTGAGGTTCTGGGCCTTTTAGATATGACAAAGTCTTACAGCTGTCACCTACAGCCGGGTTACTTCTGTAATCTGGTGTTTTGGGATAATTTGTGATGTTTTCATGCAATTTTTATCAATGGCGGCTAAGGTACTGATTCCAAAGCTGCTCCCAGGGTGACCACTCTTCCGTGAGTTTTTGATGATTTTTTGCAAGATAGAAGCAATCAAATGCACTAGAAATTGCAAATGACTTACAGCTGATCTAATGTATAGATTATGTGGCCATTTATGGCTCACGTCAAAGAGATCCAGGGTGTGTGTGTTGTCATAAAGGAAGGAATCAACAACTTCTGGACCAGATGACACCAACATGCCAATCCAGTGCTAAGCGTGCGACTGATTTTCAGGAATATCATTCTGAAAACATTGCTGTCACACACAGCCCCTGCAGACACGAACCTGTGTTATTCGTTGGTGAAGAGTAGTAGAGTTAAGATGATTGGAGCAGAAGAACTGAACATGTGACCTGGTGCTGATGGGCACTTTTTATGAGAACTTAAAAACTCACGCACGCCCCTGGGCACAGTTTTCTCACTTGTTGTGTGTGGATTTCGATACCAGTTTTGAAGAGGAACAGGGAGAGGAGGTATTGATGTCCTGTGGGCATACAGTTGCGGTTATGCAAGGTGGCTGAATTTTAGAAATCTGCAGAACAGCACTAGGCCTGTAGTTAACAACACAGCCTCAGACACTGAGGATTCTTAGGCATGGTAGATCTCAGGTGAAATACGCTCACTACAATAAAATTCTAAAAATTACTATATTGAGATGTGAGGGTGCTTATGAATTATAAACACGTATGTTAAGTTGGTTATTAGAATTGATACGTTGTACGTATTGTTGAAAATGGGAAAAATAACTTGACTGAGACATTTCATGTTTTCTTTTGGAATCATTGTAAATGTCATTTTAATTTTCATTTATAAAGGCAGCTTATAGATTTTATAGGATCTTACTCCTACTTCTTTAGAATTAGCTTAATTATTGGGACAAGTATATCAATAAATGTTACTATTTTAAAAAAGATGCTATATATGTGCATTATGAATTGCAATACATACTACTACTATAAATAAATTTAAAAAAAGAAAATAAAATGTTACTATTTTAAACATAAATGTGATTCATTAATCTTTCATATAAGTACATTAGCACCTTAAGGGGATAAAGGTAGTTTTGACTTTAGAATTTTGCTGCAGAATGGGTCAACTAAGTTATTTTTTTAACCTTATTTAGTATGTACGCTATCTTAGAACATATAAGTTGATGCACGAACTTTTTAATATAGGCTTCTAACTGTGGCCAGGAAAATAGAGTAACTCATATTCCACCTCCTATATAGGAGCACATGGAGAGAGCTGGCTTGCCAAGGAAGCTCAGGGGCTTCTTGTTCACAAACTCCTAAGGAAGTTTGCTTTGTGCTGGGTCATGAAGTTGTTCCTGGACCAAATATCAGGGTAGAATTGAGTATTTTTCTGATAATGCATTTACCTTCTGTTATGCACTTGAAAGTCATTAAAATTAATTAATATTGCCATGCTATTCATTACAGAAGCTTAAGCTCTTAAGATAGCATTTTATTAAGATGGATATTTTATGCTTTTACATTTTTTTGCTGTAATATTATATCATACTCAAAATGAGCTTTCATCAATCCTCCACTTTGTCATGGCTTCATGAAAAAGTAAAATTTGATTACATATTCTAGAGAGATGAAGCTGAATTTTGTTAAATGACAATGAACCTTTTTTGCAGTGTTTTTTAATTACTTTTGAGTTAACTCAGAAATTTGTTTTAAGTGCATCTGTGCTATTTTATTAGAGGTTTTTCCCCCTCTCAGTGTGAGCATGCTTGTGTTTAATTTTAAGTATGCATTTAGTTATAGCTCTGGGATATGAATAATTAGAATGAATTTACCAGGGTTCACTTAGTGCTGCAAAAGGAGTTGGGTAACACATTAAGTATGTACAGAAAACTCGTTTCCAACATTCTCCAATGTAATTAACAACAAAAATTCATACTCCTACAGTATGAGAACCATGTGATGTAATTGCTCCTACACAGAAATCAACAGATTATAAACTGTAAATCTTAGTGATCTTATTTTATTTAAAGATAGAAATATTAAAATCTGACAGTGTAATCATATGTATTGCAGGTGATTCTATATCCTACAGTTGAAATAGGAAAATAGATGATTTTCTGAATGTTTAAAAGTGGAAATAATGAAAATGGATAGAAAGAAAACATTTATTTTAAAATATTTTAGTTGTACATAATAACTTTATTTTATTTATTTATTTTTATGTGGTGCTGAGGATGGAATCCAGTGTTTCACATATGCTAGGCAAGCACTTTACCACTGAGCCACAACTCCAGCCCAAAAAACCATATTTCTAAGAAAAATAAGAAATGATCTTTTCCAGGTTCTTTTTTTTTTTTTCCAAATTTCTTTTTTATTCTAAGTTGTTAGAAATGACAGCAGAATGTATTACATTTCATATTATACTTATAGAGTGCATTTTTACATATCGCTAGTTGTATACAAAATATATTCACACCATTTGTAACTTCATACATGCACTTAGGGTAATGATATCCAACTCATTCTACCATCTTTTTTTCTTCACCCTTTTGCCCCCTCCCTTCCCTGCCTTCCCTATTGGCCATTCTAGTGTTCCTCTAATCCTCCTATGCTCCCCATCCCAACCCCACTGTGAATCAGCCTCCTTATATCAGAGAAAACATTTGGCATTTGGCTTTTTGGGATTGGCAAGCTTCACTTAGCATTATATTCTCTAACTTCATCCATTTACCTGCGAATGCCATGATTTTATTCTCTCTTATTGCTGAGTAATACTCCATGGTGTATATATTCCACATTTTCTTTATCCATTCATCTACTGAAGGGCATCTAGGTTGGTTCCACAGTTTAGCTATTGTGAATTGTGCTGCTATAAACATTGATGTGGCTGTGTCCCTGTAATATGCTATTTTTAAGTCCATTGGGCATATAGACCGAGGAGTGGGATAGCTGGGTCATAAGGTGGTTCCATTCCCAGTTTTCCAAGGAATCTCCATACTGCTTTCCATATTGGCTGCACCATTTTGCAGTCCCACCAACAATGTATGAGCGTGCCTTTTTCTCCACATCCTCGCCAACATTTATTGTTGTTGGTGTTTTTAATAGCTGCCATTCTGACTGGTGTGAGATGAAATCTTAAAGGTGGTTTTGATATACATTTCTGTAATTGCCAAAGATATTGAACATTTTTTCAAGTATTTGTTGATGGAGGTCAGCTCCGCCACTGGCTTGCCCTAGCTGGTGACTCTGAGCACTTGATGTCATTTCTCTTGGCCTCAGTTTCCCACTTGCCAGGTTGACCTTCCTCTCTGAGGCCTTTGCGGCTCTTCATCCGAGGCTGATGCGATGTTTTCAACCCTTTTCATTTTTTAATAAATACATGGGGAGACCCAAATATCTCTTTATTAAGAAACTTATGAAATATTTCAAACATCCAGAAAAATGGAAACACTCAGAGGGCCAGCGGTCTCGGGTATTCCGATTGATGCACCTTAGCATCGCCTCCTGGGAGCTTGTCCTTTTCCTCTTTCGGGTCTCTGCACCTAAGGTGCCGTGCAGGTGCAGGTGCACCTGGGGCCTCCGGGTTCCCTCCTGGGCCGCCTCTTTGCGCGCTCTTTTTATTGACGCAGCCGTGCCGCGCGCCTGCCCCAAGCTCTGGGCTTTAGTGGCGCTGTCCTGCGCCCACCCCCTGGTCCTACTGAACCGCGGGCCCCCTCCCTAGGCACCACCTTCCATGGCGCCCTTCCTCCCCTAAGCCACTCCTCGGCCTAGGCTTCTCATCTACTTTATTGTTTGTCTCTTTCCAACTGAAATGGGGGCTCCCTGTGGACGGGATTCCTGAGGGCTCCGGAATTCACAGGGTTCCCAGAGAATTGCTGAAGCCACCTCTGGCTTGCTGTGCACTGTCGCAGGGCTTCCAGGCAGAGTCACAGCTTTTGCGGGGGCCCGAAGCTCATGGTCACGGGGAGAATGCTAAGGAAAAGAACACAGAATTCGAACTAAAAACAAAGTGAAATTGAACAATTATTCGCAATGCAAAAAGGAATAAAAACAAACTTCAAATGAGTAGACACTGACAAATACATGACTGTTGCCAACACAGAACATTAACACTGTGTTTTTTATTAACCACCTACATCTCTATTGTATTTTTTCCCTATAATTTATGAATCATAGTCTGATTGTCCCTTTATATGATAATGATTTTATAAGTGTTTTTATAGGAGGAGTAGAGATGTTTTTTGGTCTACCAAAATGCTTAACAAAAAAGCAAATATTATTTTTGATTGTTTAGGTAAGTTTCTTTCAGCTTTACACTTTGTAGTCATGAAAGGTTTTAGGGAATTTGTCAAATTTGGGGAAATCTTCACCAATTTTCTCTTTCTTTCTTTTTTTTTTTTTTCCTAAAGACTCTTAAGGGAATTGCATTTTTATTTACATTTGAGTCTCTACCCCTCCCTGTGTTCTAGTCTGCAAATGGCTTACACTTGGACTTTGTATAGGACCCTGGTGGGAGGAGATGAAGGTAGGGAAAAACCTCATCACATAGAAAAGCATAACCCAAATCTCACTGTAGTTTCATGATTTTGCTCTTGCTTCTAAAAAAGACAGTCATCTCTCATGAGGGGGGCTGCTCTATGCTTTATATCCTGACATTTTCCACTTGCTGCTTCTTGGTGTGAGGAGAGAAATGCAGTGTGTGGCACTGCACAGGAAGATGGCAGAAGCCACAGGATGAGACCTCCACTTTCTGGTGATGCCGTCCCATTCCCGGAGCCTCCAGGGTGCACTCAGACTCCTTGGGATGCGATTCTGCAGCAGACAGAATCCAGGAAGCCCACTCTGTCCTGGGCACCCAGGACCACACTGAGTTCTAAGGGCAAAGGGCATGTAGTGAGGGGCCAGGCTAGGCCCCCATGTGGTGCCGTAGTGAGCAGCAGCACCATTTGAGGCCAGGCAGGGGAGGCGTGCAGGGACTGGCCTCCCAGAGACGAGCAGGTGAGTTGGGGCAGGCAGACCCATTCCAGTGTAACCAGAAAGGTTGTGGCTCATAGTTACAGTGGCTGCTGATTAGGCACCAAAGGTGTGGCATTGTCCAAGCCACCATGGCTGAGAATGGCACCAACATGCTGCAGCGAAAGAAAGTGGGTGGCCCGCGTATGTGTGAAGAACAGGTGGCACTCTGTCAGTGGCTCAGCTGACAGCTCAGAGCTCCACAGGAGGACCTCTCTGCCTGGCCAGCTTCTCTTGAACAATGTCTCCCGTGAAAGCTCTGAGGCACTTACATAGCATAGTTCTGTGTCCACTCTCTTGCTAGTCTGTTGCACTTCTCTCTGTCGGCCTTGTAGGTGTGGGCTATTTCTGGCACCAGAGGGTCATGAGGGTTGGGGTCGCAGAGCGGGGAGCAGATGGACAAGAGCACTTTGACACAGTCAGTGCTGGAGACCACTGTGACCTCAGGATATCCAGGTGGATGCTGCCATTGCTGTTGATGTTGGGGTGATAGATTCTTGTTGTGAAAGCGACCTTTGGGGGCTTGAAAGGATAATCCGGAGGAAAGCAGATAGTCAGGAAGAAAGCACCTCCTTGGTAAGGACTGTCATTCGGGCCCATGATGGTGGCCTGCCAGTGGGACAAAGCATCCCCCACAGGTCCTGCGGACCACTGGGCAGGAGGGCCCCTCTGCAAGCCGGTCAGTTCCTTCTGGATCTGCTGCAGCGCCGTCCTCTCCACTGCTTGGGACCGGGCGGCCCGGCGGGGCTGCCTGAGGTGGCCTGCTGCCAGCTTGGCCCACCAGTGTTCTCCTCTGCTTGAGCTTCAACATGCCTAAACGTTTCAAGTTTGAGAAATCTTAAGTTCTGTTTCAGATTGAAAACACTCACTTATGAAACATTACATAAACTTAATTATCTGAAATATAAAATATGAAAGTCATGCAAATTGACCACAGTATACTCAAGATCATTTCAAACATGCCCAAGAGTTGTCACTGAGACAGACACTTGCCCGGACAGGCTGTCTCACCGCCGCTGGTGGCAAATGTCAATTCCCTCCCCATCTGGAACCCACAGATGTCCCCCATGCAGGCTGGCTTGGATGGCACTCGAGGCATTGCCGTCTCGGATGTGAGACTTCACATGCAGACGTATTTGTATAGAGTGTCGCTAACAGAGCTTGTGCTGGGTCAGCACAGAGTTTGCATAATTTTATTTTTTGTAAATCTCATCCAAAACAAACAGAACTATATAGAGCGTTTGTAACTGCATGTGCTATCTCTGATGCAAGAGAGCTTCCATTATGACTGGACCTCTATTTTCTGTGTGTCATTTCATGTATTTGTGATGACAAGCATTTCTCACAGATGAGCTTTGGCTTTGTATTTTGAACTTTGTTGTGTCTCCGTCATTCACATGCTCCCGTGACAGCCACTTTGGAAGTCCCTATCGTATGATTCACATAAATATAATCCATGTGATCTGTGGCCCTGACTGGTGTATCTCATAGTTGGGAGAATTGGCACAGTGAGAAACAGGTGTATTCCTAGAAGCTGTCCTACTATTATTACCAGCACAACTGGCCATGACTGAATTACTTTAAATGACTACCAACTACTTACATATATTCCATTCCATCCAAACTAAACATATACCCAACTCAACTTCCAGTTGGCTTGGTGCCAGCAATGCTCACAGGGAATCCAGAACTTCAAGAACTGGTGGACAGTGTGACGGAAGAGAAGATGGAGAGACAAGTGAGTTACTTTTAATCTTAATTTTGCAAAGTTTACAAAAACGTGACTGCATGGACATTAGATGACATGTTTTTACAAGTGTTTGCTCGCTCCAGATGAGAGTTCTCTTTCAGCACAGGCTAATCTGTTGAACTAATATTCTGTCTCTTTTGTGTTGCTTGACCCACATACCTGATAAGAACAACTTAGAGGAGGAAACGTTTATTTGGGGCTCATGGTTTCAGAGGTCTCAGTCCATAGATGGCTGGCTCCATGGCTCTGGGCCTGAGATGAGGCAGAACATCGTGGAGAAAGGCCCAGTGCAGGAACGCTTACCCCTTCGGGGTGGCAAGGAAGTGATGGAGAATACAGAGAGGGAGGGTGTGTGTGTGGGGGGGTGGGGAGGGAGAGAATGCACATGTAAAGTGGCTTTAGGAAGAACCCCCTCCTCCAGCCATGCCTCACCAGCCTGCAGTTACCACCCAGCCATTCAAGCTAGGATGGACTGATTAGGTCATAGCTCTCATAATCTAATTATTTTCACCTCTGACTATTCCTGCATTAACAGGAACTTTGGGGGGGACACTTCATATCCAAGGCATAACAGGGTAGCTGTTAGCTGTTCCTTGACTTCAAATGTCTGGCTCCTGACTAGTTAGCATTCATAGATGAGTGAAGAGATCACTGAGTGATCAAAGTTCTTGCGTGTTCTGTATGCCGCCTCTGCACTGCACACAGCTCGTGGTCGGGGGTAGTCTCTTCAACCATCTGGCCCTGTGTAGCCATCTCATGTGTCACTTGAAACCCATGCCCAGTATTGAGAGGCACTGCTTTCAGGCAATTTGGCAAGCCCCAAGTAGGCCTCTCCAGAGGAGCAGGACTAAGGGACTAGGAGAGGCCTCGGTGCTGTTCTTCAGCCAGGGCAGAATGAGGAGGCAATCTGAAAGCTCTCTTTTGCTTCTTCCTACAAAGCACGCTGATGTCGCTAAAACTTCTTTTTTGAATAATAAAAATAAACTTTACAAGTTAATTGGTATAATTTTATAAAGATAACTGGAAAAATTACAATGACCTTTTATTTTAAAAACCACCATGCCCATAAATCTATAACAGGCAAATATGATAATGAGAGGTGTCAGGCTCTTCAGCAGTCCCAGTGCCTCCCTGTGTTGTAAGTTTCTGAGAGTGGTACATAAATTGTTTGTACTACTTATGGCTTTCAGAGATGACAGACTAATCTGAGCAATTAGATTCTTGAGAAAGATCAAGATGCTTATTAAATCTTATCTTAGTCACTCCTAATTACAACCATCCATTTATCTCTGTGGAATAAATTACTAATGCAAAGTTACAGTTCAATCACAACATAACTAGTTCTTATCTTAGATGATAAAAAAACCCACCATTATTACCACATATCCATAAAAGGGATCTGTAATTAATTAATGAAATCAGACCCACAGACTACAATCACATGAAGACGCAAAGTATAGCTTCCAAATGGCTCCATAAAGTGACCCACACTGCAGGATGCAGAGAATAACTATGTTCAATAATAGCAGATATGCATGCATTTAGTGCCTACTGTGTGCCAGGAAGTGTGGACATAATGGTGGAAAAAACAAAGTGAAACTCTGTTCTGTGGAGTGAAATTCATGCAGGCACACAGAGAGGAACACATAAAATATGCAATATGTCAGTGGTGCTAAGTGCTTTGAAGTGGGGAAAAAAAGTTCAGTGCCAGCAGGCCAGAGGGGAACTGGGGAGGGTTGGAGTGGTCAATGAAGGTTTCTCCATAAAGTGCCATGAAGCAGAGACCTGAAAGGGGGCAGAGGAGCCCTGTGGATGTCTGGAGCCAGTATCAGAGCAGCCAGAGGACCAGGGACAAGCAGCCAGAGGCTACCTGGCTATTGGAAGAGCAAGTAGGATGGTGGGACAAAGGTGGGGAGGGCTCAGATGATGAGGGTCTTGAGGCCAGGCGAGGACTCTGGATTTTATTCTAGGTGGGATGGAAAGCTTGTAAAGAAGTCTGAACAGGGTAGGAGGCAAGAAGACAGGAACACTACTGTGGTCTGACTGGGGCTGTGGACTATTGGGAGCAAGGTGAGCAGCAGCTTCCCTCCCAGAGGAGACGTAATGGGCAGTGGTGGAGGGAGGAACAAGAGCTCCCTGGGCCAATTGGGATTGGGGGGGGGGGCACAGGACGGATCAGGATGGGGAGCTGCAGGACCAATCAGAAGGGGGAAGCTTCAGGACCAATCAGGAGGGGGAACTGCAGGACCAATTAGGAGGGGAAGCTGCAGGACCAATCAGGAGGGGAAGCTGCAGGACCAATCAGGAGGGGAAGCTGCAGGACCAATCAGGAGGGGAAGGTGCAGGACTAGTGACTAGGGGAGCCAAGGAGTTCCGGTGCCATGGAGGAGGAGAGCCTGGTCTCTACCCTGTCTCTCACATGTGGAATTAGGTCTGAGTGTTGGTCCTTGCCCTCAGGACTCTACCTCTCTCACCAATGTCCCAGTGCCTGCTTCCCCTTTCTCCCCATGCCATCAGCTCCAGGCAGCCAGATAGTTCAGCTCCATAGAAAAGCTGACCCTGTATCGCAGGGTCTACAGAAAGCCCCAAAGAGCTGCAAAAAGCAACAAGCACCGTACTGGACACAAAGTCGCAGGATTCCAGCAGCGCTCAATGGTGGGGATGGGATGGTGGCCTTTGTCTGAGCTCCTCAGGGCTCTTGCCAGCAGTGTGTTAATGTTCCCCAGCTGGATCAACTGGAGCTTTGTGCAGGACGGGTGCACCCTGCCAACCTCTGGTGTGGGCTAGTAGTGCCTGTTATCATGTTATTATATTATCATCATTAATAACTCTGCCGCCTTGGTCTGAGCGTTCTTCAGACTGTTTCAGCAGTGAGCAACCTCTCTGTGTTCTTACTAAGGGATACTTGGCTGCACACCTGTGTTGTTAAGTAGCTTTGTGTCCAAGGCGACTGGAGACAGGTGGCCTTTAGTATGTCACACACATCATGGAAATGTGCTTTCCCAGAAACAGCAGAATTAAGAATCTCTGTGATTAGGTGGTTTGAGGAAATTATCTGGATGAACCACACATTGATACACTTTCACCAGGCTGGTGACTTCTGGTGGCCATGATTATCCCACACCCATTCTCTCAAGCAGAAGCATTCATTTTCTTCCACATTAAAATGCACTGTCAGGATGCCAGCTGCTCTTCTCAGGGAACCATGATAACACTATTGAATTCTTCTGAAATGCAAAGTAAATGTAGGTGAATCATAATATGTAACTGTCACTGTAGCTACTGAGCTCTTCAACTTTTTGACTCCTGAAACTAAGTGTTGTCTCACCACCGAGTAGGCAGACAGGTTCCAAGTATCATGCCGCAGACTTGACACACACACAGTAGAGTCTGCTCTAACAGCTCCCCAGGGATCTCCCCGCCCAGGTGTTAGCGGCATGTCATGTGCCCCACCGAATAATCTTGAGGAGGCGTCAAGCTCCCCGTGGTTTCTTCCCTTTGCTGAAAATTCTCCAACATTGTCATCAACTTCCACAGTGCTATAATTCTATTAATCCTCCTACTTAGCATATTTTCATTTTAAGAAAGGTAGTTCAGTAGAATGTGTTCAATAGAATTATTGATAGGTAATAGATTTGGGAAAATTTCAAAATTTGTTTGACGTATTTCCAGTTTCCAAACTTATTCATTCAGTAAACAGAGCCCTTACTATGCTAGGATAATTAGACATTTTCAAAGGAGGGATTATTGCATGCAGTGTTTCTCAAATTTATTTTACCTCAAAATCTTGGTTTGGAGGGGAGAGTCATAGAGTTCTTAGAACACATTTTCAGAAACACATGCTTGGAGCACGGGACAAGAATGAGTTATGTTTGAAAAGGTCCTTAAATTTCACTTGCAAGATAGTTGGTTCTCCAGGGAGGCCATTATGGTATGATCAAATGCAGAATCCATTCAACAAAGCCCATAAAATCGAAAATAAAGACATTTACAAAAGTACCATTGCCCTCTTCTTCCATTTTACCCAAGATAAATTTTAGCAGAATATAATAGTTTTGATCAATATAGATTACATTTTATGTGCTCCCCCCAAATCTTTTAAATCATATCACAAATCTCAATGTATGTACACTATAACACAGCCGCTAAGTCCAGTCCTCTTAAAGAAAGTGGCTGATCTACGAGGAGGAAGAGCAAGGAAGCCAGACCTGGGTGTGGCATCTGCTTTGCTACCTCACAGTATGTGAAAAATCAAGGACCCGTTTGGTGTGATGCTTTTGGTGAAGCATCACAGGGACCTTCCCTGGAATTCATCTTTGATTTTTCTGTTTGCAAAAACCCAACACCAACATACACACACGCACACACACACACACACACACACACACACACCAGATGATGTAGTTATTTAAGCACCTTCAACTACATCAGGATCTGAGATTTTGGTTTATTTTCTTTTGGAATGGGATACACAGTTCTGATGGTGACGAAAACACCTTACGGAAGCGATTTGCTTTGCTGTGGTGCTGAGTCACACATAGTGATCACACTCACAATTCACAAGGTCACCTTTGATATTAGGGAAATCCCATACTATGCTCTTGCTGAGATTTTTTCTTCTTCCAAAACTATTCATCTGAACCTAGAGAATATGGTCCCATTCTGTTCCTTTTACAAAGAATACTGATGTGAACACAGCTATTTCATGAGAATTTCTGAAGTAAAGATAAATGCCATCGTTCCACAGTCACCGACTCTGAATAACTTCAAAAACAAATGGCCACGTGGCTTTCTACCCCCTCAGATGGTGGCTCTGAGGACTTGGCATAACTAACTTGGAGGCCACGTGCTGTTCCTTAGCTTTGGGCCTAATGAAGGTAAAGCCCTGCTCTGGGCTTCCTGCTCCACAGGGAGCCACCGCGGGCCACGTGGAGGGTGGACGCGGGCAAGTCTCGGAGGGATTCTTGGAGAGTGCCTCCCTGACTCCATGCCATGTGTCTTGGTCTTTCCCAGGCCTGCCTTCTCAGGTTTCTAGTGTCCCTGTGGATCTGTCACCATAACCTCTCTGCTTCTGCCACCAGCACTTCACAGCTTGGCCTCACGTGGAATCCGTGCTGCGTGCTCTCCCCTTCCTTCCTTCCTTCCTTCCTTCCTTCCTTCCTTCCTTCCTTCAGTCAGCAATGTGCTTCCCCCCGTGTTCCAAATGCTCTCCACATCAGTGAATAAGATGGACAAGACGCTGGAGTTTACGCTCCACAGGTAAGAAACAGCAAGCCCAATAAAATGTGAATCACAGCCTGGCTGGGTGGCACATGCCTGTAATCCCAGCACTTGGGAGGCTGAGGCAGGAGGATCGCAAGTTCAAAGCCAGCCTCAGCAATGGCAAGGCACTTAGCAACTCAATGAGACCCTGTCTCTAATAAAATACAAAAAAAGGCTGGGGATGTGGCCCAGTGGTTGAGTGCCCCTGAGTGCAATCCCCAGTACCAAAACCAAACAACAAACAAACAAACAAAAAAAAAAAAAAAAACATGAATTACATAGTACAGCAGACGAGGATCGGTGCCAAGGGGTGAAGGGGAGCAGGGAAAGGGGAGTGGGCCTGGGGAGGGGGCAGGAGGGTGGTGGCATCAATAAAGTGGTCCAGCACACCTCTTGGAGAACCTGGCTTCAATTAAAAGTTTGAAGGAGATAAGGAGTCTTCTAAGACATGTTGCGAGAAAACCTTCTGGGTTTGGTGACGGCCTGTGAGCAGAACCGTGATGTGATGGAGTCTACCTGGGGACAGTGTTGAGAACGGTGTGCAGGTGTGCAAGGGCAGGAGCAGGAGACCTGCGAGGAGGCTGGGAGTGAGGACGGTAATCCAGGCGAGAGACCGTGGTGGCCCAGGCCAGGGTGGGCGGTGGGCTGGCGAGAAGTGGTAAGAGTCTCTAAAAGAGGGAAATGACCAGCTTCACTGATGGACTGGACGTAGAGGGTAGGGCATTAGACGTTTCTGGAAGATTCCAAGGGGAAACAAAAGTGCAGTTTCCTCAGCCCAGGTGGTGAGGGTGGATAGAATGGATCTTGAGGGGAGCCGAGGGCTCAGTCTTGAGTGAGATGCTATTAGACAACCAGAGATGAGATCTCCAGGAGCCGCCATGTGTGGGTCGGGGGGTGAAGGAGAGACGTGCAGGGTAGAAGTGGAGGCTGGGGTGGGGTCCTCCCATCAGTGGTACTTAAAGGCAAGAGAGTGGACCCTCTTTCTGGGGCAGGGAGGCAGTAGAGAGAAAGACACACTCTTGGAAAGTGTAAAACAAGTGAACATCAGAATCCGAAGAGCAGTGTCAGTAGAACAGGAGAAATTCCTGGAGACAGAAATTGCATGTTTCTTACAAAGAGAAGGTTTTTGATGGAACTCTGCATGGTGTATGGAAGGGTTCTTTTTAATTCTTTTGTTTTTTCTTTTTAGTTATACATGACAGTAGAATATATTTTGACATCTCATATATACATGGAGTGTAACTAACTCCCCATTCTCGTAGTTGTATATAAGATGTGGAATCACACTGGTGTGTGTTCATACACGAACGTGGGGAGTCATGTCCAGTTCATTCTACTTCCTTATTCCCTTCCCTTCCTTCCCTTCATTCTGCTTTGTCAGGTCCAATGAACTTCTAGTCTCCCCTCCCCATCCCACTTAATGAGAGTTAGCATCCACATATCAGGGAGGACATTTGGCCTTTGTTTTTTTGGGGGATTGGCTTATTTCACCTTGCATGGCAGTCTCCAGTTCTGTCCATTTACTGGAAAATGCCATAATTTTATTCTTCTTTACAGCTGTGTGTATGTACCACATTTTCTTTATCCATTCATCTGTTCAAGGGCACCTAGGTGGATGCCATAGCGTAACTATTGTGAATTGAGCTGCTATAAGTATTGATGTGGCTGCATCAATATGGTAGGCTGCTTTTAAGTCCTCTGGGCATATGCTGAGGAGTGGGATAACTGGGTCAAATGGTGGTTCCATTCCAAGTTTTCTGAGGAATCTTCATACTGCTTTTGTGTGGAAGGGTTCTGAATGGTAATCAGGTAAACCTAATTAGTAGTAATTGTTTCCTTTTCAAGCGGTCATAAAATAATAATGTGCCTTATAATGTTTGGAACATCAGGTAATGTGAGGTATTATAAATGAAACAAGATTTCTGTTTGCAAAGTGGTACAGATTATATATAGTATGTGCGTTCCTTACATCATCACCTCCACACTTAAAATCTTTACTCAGTTGTGTTTGCAAATTTAAGTTTACCTGGTTCCCAATAAATTATATTCTCTAAGGAGAGTCATTATCCAAGTAATGTTATTGAAGACTAGCCGATTAAGCGGAAGGATTTACAAAAATCATATATGTAAATTATTCCACTTATGGTAGCAGTAATTTATTCTAAACAAATTGGATCCTTGGCCATCTGTTTTAGCTGTTAGTATAGGAAAAGCCTGTTCTTTTCCATCTCCACAAACTTATGTTCAAATCGCAAACGTGGGGCTATGCAAATGAGACAATGCAGGCGTTCTGAAGTGAAGTGTCATCAGACAGAGGCTCAGCCCCGGTGTCCCCCCCGCCTCTCCTCCCAGGGGTGGGTGATGCTAACCCACGGCCACCTGGAGAGTGCTCGTCCTGTCGGAGAGCTCACCTCGTGCAAACAGCCCGGGATCCGAGGAGCCCGGAGCCACTCCTGCGAGCCTGGCCCCCCTCTCTGCCCCGTCCCCGTCCACTGCCTTTCCCCAGCTCTCTTCCCCTCTGATGAAGTCTTCACTGTTGCAGGTGAAGGCCACGTGGGGCCCCCCTCCACCATCTCTGTCTCGACATCGCACCCCAAGTTCCCTTTGGGATATGTGGGTGTGGGGTCAAACGTCACCCAGGGCGGGGCTCCGTGGGAAATTCTCGTTGTCCTCCTCTGTTCAGTATCAGGGAGGAGCCCACAGGTGACCAGACTGCAAGCGCGGTGACTCTGCCGGCGACGAGGTCAGCTTGAGACAGCTCCTTTGCTGCAAAAAGTGGGCAGCAAGGCTCAGGTGACCCTCGCGAGACGGTTCCCACGCAGGCCCAGCACAGGCGTGGCCGCACAGGCCCCAACCCGCCTACCTCCTGGCTCCGTGGAGGAGGTGACGGGGCAGCTTGTGCTGCTGTGCCCACGGCGGGTTGTGCGAGGCCGAGGTCCTCGGGCCGAGGGCTCGGTACCTTCATGAAGCACTCAGCAAGCCAGTCCCTGTCCCCGTCCTTCACCCCAGCAGGCTGCCGTCACCCAGGCTCTTGCTCCTTGGTCTCCTTTATGCTCACATGACAAGAGATGCCACTGGACTGGCTCAGTCTGCAGCGACGTGCAGGGGTGTCCCCGTGACTTGCTTCTTGGTCCCTCAAGTTCTTGGCTGAACTTGTTTTCGCACAGTATGCCACCTTGTCACAGTGATGGGCCAGGACGAGATTTATTAAATTTGCTTTATACAACACTCTATTGAGACAATATCATCAGAATCTGGTTGCTGGGGTGAGGTCAATCTGCAATTTAAGTTTCAGGTATTCCCCCTAGACCCTGGACGTAACCATCTGAATTCGTCTCCGAGGGAAGGCCTAGTAGGTCTAATTTGGATAACTGTGCAGCGTCTGTCTGATGGTGTACGACTCTCCCCACGGAGAGGTGGTGACAGTGCACGTACCTCCTTGTGCAGGCGGGACGTGGCCCAAGGCTGGCTCATCGTCTGTTATGACCAACTACCCACTGTGAATGCAGGACGCTCTTCCAGGCCTGTGCTGCCTCGTCGGCTGGGGTGGATGAATTGAAGGACGCGATGCTGACCATTGTCGCCAGGGTGTGCACTCCGAGGACAGGGGCAGTGCACACAGTGCTGTGTGGGCCAGCAGTTCTGCATTTCCCAGGTGGGGCAGACCTTTTTGCATGGGAGTCCGGCAAGGGGAACATAGTGTCATAGCAAGTAATCACAGGGAGTGACAGAGAGGCCCGGAGGACTCTCCGCTGGTAATCATACCTACAGGGCCAAAGTACCCCCAGCTGGCCTTTGCTGTTGGATTTAACATTACTTTGTTAAACCACAGGGACATCGACGTGTGGAGACTGTAGCCTCACCAGCCACATGTGGCCTAACCCTAGACCTGCTGGGCATCCGGAGATGCACATGACCTTGTGTCAGGAAGGACAGGGGTGTGCTGTGTTCACTCAGGAGGGAAGGTCAGAATAACTCGGCCCTGACCACGTTCGCGTGAGCTTTTCTGTTTCGTGACTAGTGGACAGGAGTCACGGCCCCCCCCCGAGGGTCAGATTTCTAGTCCCTCTGCTTTGCCCCAGAGGAGCGCATGGCGGAGTGGCAGTGCGCGCTGCTGGACGGAGGACGAGGACCTCCCCTCTGCACTCCCGAGCCCAGGTGAGCCCCTCACTGCTGGACGGGGGACGAGGACCTCCCCTCTGCACTCCCGAGCCCAGGTGAGCCCCTCACTGCTGGACGGGGGACGAGGACCTCCCTCTCTGCACTCCCGAGCCCAGGTGAGTCCCTCACTGCTGGACGGAGGACGTGGACCTCCCCTCTGCACTCCCGAGCCCAGGTGAGCCCCTCACTGCTGGACGGAGGACGAGGACCTCCCCTCTGCACTCCCGAGCCCAGGTGAGCCCCTCACTGCTGGACGGGGGACGAGGACCTCCCCTCTGCACTCCCGAGCCCAGGTGAGCCCCTCACTGCTGGACGGGGGGACGTGGACCTCCCCTCTGCACTCCCGAGCCCAGGTGAGCCCCTCACTGCTGGACGGAGGACGAGGACCTCCCCTCTGCACTCCCGAGCCCAGGTGAGCCCCTCACTGCTGGACGGAGGACGTGGACCTCCCCTCTGCACTCCCGAGCCCAGGTGAGCCCCTCACTGCTGGACGGGGGACGTGGACCTCCCCTCTGCACTCCCGAGCCCAGGTGAGCCCCTCACTGCTGGACGGGGGACGAGGACCTCCCCTCTGCACTCCCGAGCCCAGGTGAGCCCCTCACTGCTGGACGGGGGACGTGGACCTCCCCTCTGCACTCCCGAGCCCAGGTGAGCCCCTCACTGCTGGACGGAGGACGAGGACCTCCCCTCTGCACTCCCGAGCCCCCCTCAGCTGGGACGGGGGACGAGCCCTCTGCACTCCCGAGCCCAGGTGAGCCCCTCACGCTGGACGGAGGGACGAGGACCTCCCCTCTGCACTCCCGAGCCCAGGTGAGCCCCTCACTGCTGGACGGAGGACGAGGACCTCCCCTCTGCACTCCCGAGCCCAGGTGAGCCCCTCACTGCTGGACGGGGGCACGTGCCCAGGTGACCTCCCACTCTGCACTCCCCCCTCTGACTCCCGAGGTGAGCCCCTCACTGCTGGACGGGGGACGAGGACCTCCCCTCTGCACTCCCGAGCCCCTAGGTGAGCCCCTCACTGCTGGACGGGGGACGTGGACCTCCCCTCTGCACTCCCGAGCCCAGGTGAGCCCCTCACTGCTGGACGGAGGACGAGGACCTCCCCTCTGCACTCCCGAGCCCAGGTGAGCCCCTCACTGCTGGACGGGGGACGAGGACCTCCCCTCTGCACTCCCGAGCCCAGGTGAGCCCCTCACTGCTGGACGGGGGACGTGGACCTCCCCTCTGCACTCCCGAGCCCAGGTGAGCCCCTCACTGCTGGACGGGGGGACGAGGACCTCCCCTCTGCACTCCCGAGCCCAGGTGAGCCCCTCACTGCTGGACGGAGGACGAGGACCTCCCCTCTGCACTCCCGAGCCCAGGTGAGCCCCTCACTGCTGGACGGGGGACGAGGACCTCCCCTCTGCACTCCCGAGCCCAGGTGAGCCCCTCACTGCTGGACGGGGGGACGAGGACCTCCCCTCTGCACTCCCGAGCCCAGGTGAGCCCCTCACTGCTGGACGGGGGACGTGGACCTCCCCTCTGCACTCCCGAGCCCAGGTGAGCCCCTCACTGCTGGACGGGGGACAAGGACCTCCCCTCTGCACTCCCGAGCCCAGGTGAGCCCCTCACTGCTGGACGGAGGACGTGGACCTCCCCTCTGCACTCCCGAGCCCAGGTGAGCCCCTCACTGCTGGACGGGGGACAAGGACCTCCCCTCTGCACTCCCGAGCCCAGGTGAGCCCCTCACTGCTGGACGGGGGACGTGGACCTCCCCTCTGCACTCCCGAGCCCAGGTGAGCCCCTCACTGCTGGACGGGGGACGTGGACCTCCCCTCTGCACTCCCGAGCCCAGGTGAGCCCCTCACTGCTGGACGGGGGACGAGGACCTCCCCTCTGCACTCCCGAGCCCAGGTGAGCCCCTCACTGCTGGACGGAGGACGAGGACCTCCCCTCTGCACTCCCGAGCCCAGGTGAGCCCCTCACTGCTGGACGGGGGACGAGGACCTCCCCTCTGCACTCCCGAGCCCAGGTGAGCCCCTCACTGCTGGACGGAGGACGAGGACCTCCCCTCTGCACTCCCGAGCCCAGGTGAGCCCCTCACTGCTGGACGGGGGACGAGGACCTCCCCTCTGCACTCCCGAGCCCAGGTGAGCCCCTCACTGCTGGCTGCTCTTCCTCCACAGCCGGGCCATTGTCGTCTCATCCAGCCGCCGCGGTTTTCTCTCTTGGCTGAGACCTCACAGCACGTGTGTCCTCGTGGATCCGAGGTCATGGAGCGCGGTGCGTGGTGATAGAACTCGCAGGCTCCACAGTGGCCTGAGTAAGCCACTTTAGGGACTTGCTAGAGCCCATGACTGATGTGCCCTTGTGTTCTACTGTCTGCTCTGCGTGAAACCAGGTGGCAGCAGAAGCAACCCGTGGGCGTGACTCCAAAGTAACACCTGTCAGGCCTTCCTGGCGCGAAGGTCCACGGACAAACAAAGGAGCAGGTGAGATTGACATGGTGGGTCACAGGCACGGAGAGCCAGTGTCCCTGTCCCTCTACTCTCTCTGTCTTTCCAGTGGGGTGTTCTCTTGCGGGGAACAGCCGCATGTAATGCCCACCATCTCTGGTCAAGACGTGTCGTTCGTGCTGCTGCTGCTGAAGTCTGTCCAGAAATCGTCACCAGCTGCGTCCCTCAAAAGTCCCTCAGCGTGTTGATGATGACAGGAGGACTTCCATCACATGTCACGGCCATGGTTCACTGTTGAGTCCTTTCTGTCACGAGGTGTTCCCTCACTTGGTCACGGCTGGTCTGGATGATGGCACGGCTCAGTCTTATGTGCTACGATTGTGCAGCCAGAACTGCTATTCACGCAAGAAAGAAGTGTCTGTTGTGGCCTGACACTTGTGGCCACCAGGTGGTGGCAGATGACCACTCTAGTCTATTTGGCAAGAATGGGCAGGGACTTCTTTGAGCTACATGTCCCTGTATCAATGGCTGCCGGGCCAGGTAGGCCATTTGGCATCCTCAGGCTAGAGATGGAAGTTCGTCTTAAGCCCAGGGGGTGATAATGGCAGGATTGAGAGAGGCCAGTCCAAGGTTGAATCCAGGGAATGAAGCTGGTGCCTGGGCTCTGCAGTCCTGACAGCCTCATGGTCCCCTTCAGTGTCATTTGGTATTGATCCTTCCCATGATGGTCAGGGGTGTTTCCATAGGTTGCATGAGTGTCCCATTGTATGGCTCTAATGTGGCACCAAAAGATGTCTTAACATCCTAGTCTGCCATCCCCCAGGTACCCACATAGACAGCCAGGCCACTAACCACAGCCTATGGATCTGTGAGAATATAAAATCCTTAGGAGTACTGTCCAGGGCAAAGGTAATGGCTTTTAATCTGGCCCATTGTAGGGATTAGCTCTTACCACCCAAAATAGTCCCTGGGGCTGGTCGTGTGCTGCTGCCAACTGGACAAGTCACGTTAGGCCAAACCTAAGCACGCTCAGTCACGTGGTACTATGAGGACCTCAGGTGGCTTGGCTCCCAAGGGAGGGCTCAGGGTGCTACATGGTGGTAGAAAACTTTTATGTAAGGTCCCATCCAATGGACCAGGGCCGCTTTTGCTTGAATATATAATTTCCAAAACGTAATAAACAAAGGCTACTTGGCTTTTTGACTTAGTTGCTGACCCAAATCAAGACAGGAATAAATTTTCCTTCATTGTCTCAGGGGTCAGTCGTTGAACCCTAGACCCCATTGCTTCTGAGAATCTGACACAGGTGTCAGGAGTGTGTCAGCAAGCATGAGCCACCCGTAGACTTTCATGTGACTTTTTATCTGCTCCAAAGCTGTTGCTGTTTTTCCTTATTGGTACCTATCAACATGATGTCTTCAACATGGTGGGACTAAATGTCCCAAAGGGAAAGGAAATTGCCCCATGGCTGTCACTCATTGGTGGAAAATAATAGAATCCAGCTATATCATAGCAGCACTGTAAAAATGCACTGGAGTCAAACTGAATAAAGATCTTGATGTTCAGTTGTCCAATATCCAAGAAGAAAACATCAGTAATATTTAAGGTGTCAAAGTACGGTACAGTGTACAAAGTACAAAGTCCAGTCACAATGCCTGGAAGAGCTGTGACTACAGGAGCAACGACTTTATTCTATTGGTAATAATCCACGGTGACCCTCAGCCTGTGTGAGCCTTTTCACTGGCCACAGAGGGCCACTGCAGTGGGATTCTGCATTGCTCAATGTCCCTGCTTTCTTTAGGGTGTTGATCAGGCTGTGACCTTGTGTCCTCTTCGGAAGGTCGCCGTTTCTTTTTGTCGTGCAGTAAGGGAGGACGTGGAAGCCTAGCTAGTGGTCTGTTATGCTTTTGTCCTTCCACGATTTCTCTGCAAGTGGCATCTGTTGCCCAGAAAACTCACTGTCAGACGGCATCAGGGTTCAAACACGTAGCACACCAACACTGACTATAAATCTGGTGGTGCGAGTACGGGGCGGGGGGGGGGGGCTGTAGGGATCTGAACAGCCTCGGGCAGATGGTTACCATTACTTCCCATCCTTGTTTTATATCAGTCCCAAATCTGGTCAATGGAATGCACGGACCTGGACCACCGAGGGAACCTGGCCAGATGTTCCTTTAGACCCTGGTGCCCAGTGAAACCCATCCCTGCCCCACGCACCCTCCTTGGTACAGAAGGCCCTAGTTCTCCCTGGGGATAGAGTGACCTAAGCCTGGCTATGTTTCCCCTTCTCTTAAATGCTGTCACATCAGAGCACAGAGGCCTGGGGTCAGGAAGCCAAGGAGCTGAAGGAGTAATTTGTCCTAAGACCACACCGCAGCTTCTGGGTTCCTGTGGGAGGGAGACTGCTCTTCCTGGAGGAGTCTCCACCAGGGGGACCACTGCCTGCTGGGGTCCGCCCTTGCTTCCTAGGTGGGCTGGGTTTCCTGAGCTCACCCATCTCTTCCTCGAGGACCTCGTGTGTTAACAGTCACATCCGCAACGCCTGCGGCTGGATTCCTTTTGAAGAGGGCTGTTTTTATTCTGACATTTTTTTTTCTTGGATTAGAGACTTTGCCTAGTATATAAGAGTCTTTCTTTATGCTGGATATCTTTTGGCCCTAAATTATCATAGCTCTCTTCTCAGGGCCACTGGTATAAAAAAAAATTAGTGTGCCGGGCGCGGTGGCGCACGCCTGTAATTCCAGCACTTGGGAGGCTGAGGCAGGAGGATCGCGAGTTCAAAGCCAGCCTCAGCAATGGCGAGGCACTTAGCAACTCAGTGAGACCCTGTCTCTAATAAAATACAAAAAAGGGCTGGGGATGTGGCCCAGTAGTGGAGTGCCCCTGAGTTCAATCCCCGGTACCAAAAAAAAAAAAAAAAAAAGTGGAGTTGGCCATATCTGCCATTGTAGTGAGATACAGAAGCCATGTCTTGAAAACTGAGCACTCTTCCTGTGTGAGGGGCTTTCATCCTGCTGTTATTCAGTCTCAGAGGTATTCCATAAGATTTTATTGGCCTCAGAGAGGCCTCCCTGGATGGCCCTAGTGACGTCATTGAAACTGAAACCCAAGATGGCAGAATTGTTCTGTTCCTGCTGATGGTTTGTGTATCGCCTTGGAGCAGGGGGTTGAGCATGAGACAGCCTGGGTGCTGCCCAGTGTCCTAGGAATGGAACCTTTCTGGACCTCCTTGGTGCACAGTTGCACCAGCTAAGTCTCCTGGGCTCTGCAGCCTGTCCATCAAGAGCCCCAGGGCCTCCCTCTGGCTGCTCTCACCGCAACTCTGCAACTCCCTGCTCTGTATGAGGGTGCACTGACCCCAGGGCGGGCTCTCCCTGCGTCTGTTCACTCAGGGCCGTGGTGCTTTCTTCCATGGCAGGGTGGGGTGCCCTCCGGCTTCCCCATCCCATAGCAGAGCAGGCAGCAATCATGGAACCACTTGGGTACCTGCTCAGTCCCTCTTGCTGTTCAACCTCCACCCACTGGCTCAACTCACAGGATAGCAAGCAGGGCAGCGGTGGCCTGTGATGTCCCCATGTCCATCACTTGGAGAAGAACATTTGCTAAAACACTCTCAGGGAGCTTCCTCAAAATTGTGAACCTGGTCCGTGGGCTTCTGGCCTTTTCTCTTCTGAGAAGTCATGGTCCTTCACGACATCCTGCTCAGTGTGCCGATTTTCCAGGGAAGAGCTTCAAACTCACAGAGCAAGCACTGGCAAACAGCCCACTGGCAAAACTTGCTCACCACCTTTTTTTTTTTTTTATGGCCTGTGAACTAAGAATAGTTTTTTACATTTTTAGATCATTGAGAAAAATAAGAATAATTCTTCCTGACATGTGAAAATAATATGAAATCCACATTTCAGTGTCTGTGAGAACAGTTGTGTTGGAACGTGGTCTTGTTTCTTCACTCATACTGTGCAGGCTTCAGTGGTAAGTGGCAGACCCGAGCAGCTGGGGTGGAGTCTTCGTGGCCCACGCAGTGTTACTACTGTGTTTGCTCTTGCAGAACGAGTTCGCGGACCCCTACCACTGAGGAGGGCCAGCAGCACCAAAACCATAAAGGTAGTGATTCAGAGAGCAAGTGGGCCATCTGGCCAGAGGTCCTTCAGGACCCAAAGTGGACAATGGGACTCAGTGGGCCAGAGAGACAGCAGAGGTGTCACCAGGGAACCCCAGGTCCTTGGAGTGACACACTGGGCCCGCATGGCAGCCACATGCACAGCGGGTATTGCCACCATCTAGGAGCCCAGGGCCAGTGGTGTAGCTCCTTTTGGATCGGGCAGTGAGGAGCCAGACTCTCTGCCCTGGGTAGTGATGGCTGTGGGTGGCGTGCTCTGGTGCCTTGCGCCCCCCCCCACCCCCACTGGCCTATATGACAAGTGAAGGAAGAGCAGGACCTGGGGCACGGAGAGTCTTGATTCCCTGCTGGCTTCAGTGTTAGGGAGGGTCTCCAAATCCACCTTCACCTGGAGCTTGCTGGGCGGCTCTAGTCACACTGCGACCCTCAGCTTGGACTTTAATTCAGGCCTCTGTGCCCCGTGAAAGGTCACGCCCACTTCTCCACAGTGCCCGGCGCTCTTGCTCTGCCTCGAGGATTTCGTTTCTGGTTTTGGGCGGAGACGCTTTCTTCCACTCAAATTCTTCTCTTAAATTTTCCAAGCAAAATGTGAGAGGGAGGCACATTCTTCTTGTTCCCGGGAGAAGACCAAGGGGTTCACACTGCGCCCACTTCTCCCACCGACAGGGGTGGAACCTTGTCCCTCTCATCTCGTGGCAGAGTAAGTGGTCTACCCCTGTAGTTGCCTGCTGCTGCCGCTTGCAGCTACAACGCCGCGGGAGAAAATTCGGAGGCAGGATGGAAATGAAAAAGTTCTTTTATTCTTCTCTCTTCTAACTTCTCTCTCCGGCTCCAACAACCTCTCGAACTCCAGCCGCAACTCCAACTCTCCTCTAACTCCAACCACACTAACTTCAACCACAACTACAAACTCCAACCACCACCAGCCACTAACCCTCACCCGGTTAAATACATTTTGCTTTAACAAGGACAAGTGCTTACAGCTCGAGCTTACAGGTGCGTCACACAGTGTTCACGGGCATAAAAAGATTCTTAGATAAATGTATGAATATCAGGTAAAACTTGAACATCTTTTATGGCTCACAGCTAACCGCAATCTTAGCCATCTCCTTAATTAGGGCTCCTACATTTCCCCCCTTTTGTTTTAAAAGAGGGGATGCTCTAGGACGTCCATGTGCAACCAACATTCTTACCCGTCATCAGATAATCAAGGCTGTGCCCTTGACTCCTGTCTTAGGTTGATATGTCGGCCACATGAGACTGTCCTGTGTGACTGTGCCTGTCTTAGGTTGTCCCCCTCTGGGGATCTTACCCGTCATTGGCTACCAGCCATCCAATGGAGCCCTTCAGGATCGACTGTGTATGATGACTAACAGCCATCCAATCGTGAGGAGATGCTGCGGCTTTAAGGTGACAAGCCTACGGCTGACGAGCCAAGTTACATAGCAAATCAAGTTCTTTAAACAAATCAGATGCCCTAAGTTCTGTCAAGTAACACACTGAGTTCTCTAGACAAATACCCTCAAGGCATTGTCCCGTAATGACCCAAACAATGAAAGATCAAAATGTCCACTTGTATTAACACGTTGATCTAGGAGGCCCCATGCATGCAGAGCAGAGGCCACACTGCTGGTGAGGTTGTTTGATGCTTGAGCAGCAGGGATGCTTGTAGCGACCGCAATCCCTGCAGCTGTAGCAGCAGCCGTCTTTTTTTATGTCTAGACAATGCCACTGGCAAATCTTCAGGGTCCGCTACCTAGAAACTCAAGCATCAATTATTAAAGGAAAGGCAGTGCTATTCCAGCACTGAGTCAAGAGGCGAGTTGTCAAACTAAAAAAATAGAATTATTAGATTAGAAAGTTAAAGTTGATCTCTGCTTACACACATTGCTGCTTGAGCTCCCACAAACATAAGCTGGCAAAATATCACATTCAGAACAAATCAAAAAAAGTCTGAGGGTATTTACTGCATTAAAGATAGATTAAAGAAAAGCTAAAAGCACTTTGGAAAAATAATTTGTTAGCTGGAACCCCCAAGTCTCTGCATACACAGCAACCTTCTATGAAATTACCTGTTGAAATAATTCAAATTAATCAGCTATTAAACAAATAAAGTCAATTACAAATAAACAATCCCATGTCAAAACCAAAATATCAGGTTATACAGTATTAGTCATATTCATAGCTGAAGAGAAGTCCCAGAGACAACTATAAATCAAAATTAAATTTATCTTCACTTTTAAATTGTTTATCTAATTTGAATATTCTAAACTTAAATGAATTAAAGTTATTTGGATCCATATATATATATATTTATATAATATTAATTTTCATAAGCGCTTTGTTATTTGTGACGTCACACTGGACAGATGCACATACAAACATATATTTGTGACGTCACATTAACATGAATTTTAGACAAATGCACAGACATAAAGACATATATAAAAAGAAAAAATACAATTGTGTGCACACTAAAGTATAGTGCTAGTAACACAGCTCTCACTCTCATGTGGCTACATCAGTTGCTCGTGGTCGCAATGAAGTATAAAAGAGGATATAAGCTGCTGAAGATTTCACAGAAGAAACGGAGATATCAGAAACTTCGTGATCATCAAATTTAAACCACCGCTGTCTTACTGCATTTTTACAATAGGCAGTGTAGTGGCCTCCATCCAGCCCACAGTGATTTGAAACAGAAAACAAATTATATTTCTTTAAATTGTTCTTTGGACCAATAACATACTGTGACAGGTCAAGATTTTCTAAAGGGAAGTCCACAGATGTCTGTGATTTTTGTTTCCACCTGCCATCATAGGAAAAACGTTTCAAATGTACTATAAGAACAGGTGGTAACTTCCAGATTTCTATCTTTTTTAGAGAATCCCATCGAGCTCTGCAATAACTGCAATAAAATTTGTTGTTATCTGTGAGTTTTTCTTCTTTGGAAAATAATCTAAGGCAATCCTATAATGTACATTTACTTGTGGATGCTAGTGGTAGAGATAAATACATGAAGGCCTCAAATGTCCTAGATTTTTTGTGACAGGTGAGGCACTGTACTGTGGATTTGAACTGACCCTGAAAAAGTGCAACAATAATAGACTCATTAAGCTGCTTATGTTTCTGCCAAGCATGTTCTGCAGCTTTAAAGTCATTGAGATGATCATTATTTTCTTCTTTATGTCTCTTTTGATTATCAGCTTTATTTAGGTCCTCATGGATTCCATCCATGAGGAACAGAAGCAATTCTTGTGAATCTTGTTGGCTATATCCTGCAAACTGGTTATTGATCTTCCCAATAGTGATTTTAAAGTCTTCTGGACTGATATATCTATACTGTCCTGTCCACAGGGCTTTCATTATTATACCAAACTCTTCTGCCACTTCACCTTTATGCCCCAACAAATTTGACCTGTTAATATCATCTTGATAACAATTTCGGTTGAAATAATCAGCCAAATGTGGGGCATTATATAGGCACTGCAATATTGAGTTCATATAACAAGTATTTCCCAAATTACGAAGTCCAGTAAGAGCTGGCCCAGACCCTCCAAAAACAGGATTGAGGTTCCGGATCCGAGAAGAAGAAAGCCTTGGGATCTTAGCTTTAGGATAGCATACTGGCTTATCAGAAAGCCATGGTATCTTCAAAATTGTTTTCTCAGTGGCCCCTAGGAAAAAATATCCTTTGCCTTTTTTATGATGATTTAGATTTTTATTTTTAACACCTGCAGGCTTGGTTGCGAGGTGTACCCCCATTTGATGTAGAATATCTCTTCCCCATAGGGTAACTGGCAAGCTGGTCAAAATGTAAGGTTGGAATGTTCCTTTATGCCCTTCATTATCTTCCCAATTTAAGACTACAGCACTTTGTACTGGGGTGTTAGTATATCCCAAGCCTCTTAAACTGGTTGAGGCCTTCTGCAGAGGCCAGTGCTTGGGCCATTGTTGTAGATTTATGATGGAAGAGTCATCCCCTGTATCAATCAGCCCCTCCATCTCTATACCTTGAATTTTTATTTTGCACATAGGCCTCTGTGAACAGTCCTGAACCCAGCAAGCCATAGGTCCCGAGCCAGTGGAACCAAATCCTCTATTGTTCCTATTCTGCGGCATACTCTTGAATGAGTTGTGGAAACTGGGAAGGAGAAGCAGCTGAGCAATTCTATCTCCTTGGTTAACAGAGACAATGCCTCTAGGTGAACTAAGCATTATTTTTATCTCTCCTTGGCAATCGGAGTCAATAACACCTGGTGTTACTTGAAAGCCTAATAAGCTTTTAGAACTTTGCACGAGGATAAGTCCTACAGTCCCTGAGGGAAGAGGTCCCCTGACTCCCATGGGAATCAGTTGAACCCCCATTTCAGGTGTTAGCACTATTCGGGCGGTGGAACAGAGGTCTAGTCCTGCACTTCCTCTTGTCCCTCTGACAAGGGAGTCAATGGGTAGGAGGGATTGTGATGAGGAATCATTTGTATGGATGTTTGAGGTTATTCCTCTTCTAATGCCTCATACATTTGTGTGCCCTGGGGCCTTGGGCCCCATGCCCCGTTTTTTGAATTCCTGGACAAAACATTTCCATAAATGTCGAATTTAGAATGGCATTTATTGGCCCAATGATTACCCTTTTTACACCTGGGGCAGTGGCCTGGGGCATGGTATGAGCTTGATCTTATTTCTCTCTCTGGGGATATTGCCTAGAATATCCTGGTTGATTATAATTTCTAGGTTGAGCCCTTGTGAAATTTTGAGGGGAAGCACTTTGCTGCTGCAATCACATTGCCTGTGACAAAGGCATCATTAATGTCCTTACATAATCTGATGTAAATTGATAAGTCTTTTTTATTTTTCCACGGCCTTATTGCATCTTGGCAATATTTATTAGCATTTTCATATGCCAATTGGATGACTAGGGGCATTGCTTGTTCTACATCCCCCAAAATTCTGCCTGCTATTCTTAAGAGTCTGTCAGCAAAATCAGCATACGGTTCATTAGGCCCCTGTATTACTTTTGATAGGCTGCCCTGCAAATCACCTGTTCCTGATAAGGTCTTCCAGGCTTTAACAGTGGCAGTGTATGTCTGTGCATACACACCGGGGTCATATTGTAGTTGGATTTGTAGTTCAGCAAACTGTCCTTCACCTCTTAGCATATCTATATTACGTCCTGGGAAACCTGCTGTAGCATTTCTCTTTGCTGCTTCTAAACAAAGTTCCTGGAATTGTGACTTCCAGATTAGGTATTGTGCCCTGCTCAATACTGCCTTGCATAACCCCTTCCAGTCTGAGGGGGTTAAGGTTAGAGTGTTAAGGGACTCCAGCATACTCAACGTGAACCGAGCTTGAGGCCCATAGGTCATTATCACCTCTTTAAAGGTTTTTATTGTTTTAAAGTCTAGGGATTAGTAGTACCTCTGTCCATTCTCGTTTTCAAATACTGGCAGGTCCCAATGTTCCTGCGGTTTTTGGCGTTCGAGGGCACATAAGCGCTCAGAACGGCCATTAATCTCTTCCTCAAGGGCACACATATGTTCAGAAATACCCCTCATGGTTTCCGTAATGGATTCCACCCATGAGGGAGCAGAGGGCACTAGTGGTTCCTCTACTTGATGGTCCTTTCTCCTTTTTAATTTCTTTTTGTTCTTTTTATTGGAGACTGTGCTCCCAAAATCACTTTTTGATTCCTCTTCACTGCTACTCTCATTGTTCCTAACTGGCTCAGTGGAGGAGGCTGTGCTTTCATGGTTATTTGGCTCCTTCTTACTACTATCACTTTTACTGGTATCCTGAGTTTCAGCTTCTAAGGAAAGTACGTACTCTTCGGCTAATTTCAACAAGTCTCTGATAGCTTTTGTAGCTCTTATTTTTGAGTTCACACCACTACTCTCTTTGCTGGTCTTAACTGACTCAGTAGAGGCTTAACTGACTCACCGTAGAGGCTCATGCTTTTATTGATCTTACTTTCCTCCTCACTATCCACCGAGTCACAATGTCAAAAAACTCAGGTCCCCGGCTTTTACGTGCTATCCGGTGCTCTAGTGTTTTTTTTGCCCCCCCAGCCCCCGTGCTTAGTTATTTTTGCACCCATTTTTATAAATTTCTTATTTCTTACCTGCCGACCGAAATCCCTGTACGGGCCACCACTTGTAGCTGTCTGCTGCTGCCGCTTGTAGCTGATGCCGCGGTAGAAAATTCGGAGGCAGGATGGAAATGAAAAAGTTCTTTTATTCTTCTCTCTTCTAACTTCTCTCTCCGGCTCCAACAACCTCTCGAACTCCAACCACAACTCCAACTCTCCTCTAACTCCAACCACACTAACTTCAACCACAACTACAAACTCCAACCACCACCAGCCATTAACCCTCACCTGGTTAAATACATTTTGCTTTAACAAGGACAAGTGCTTACAGCTCGAGCTTATAGGTGCATCACACAGTGTTCACGGGCATAAAAAGATTCTTAGATAAATGTATGAATATCAGGTGGAACTTGAACATCTTTGATGGCTCTCAGCTAACCGCCATCTTAGCCATCTCCTTAGTTAGGGCTCCTACATACCCCCTGCAGTCTTCTGTTCTGCCTCTCCCAGCTGCACACCCCGTTTCACGATCATGTCCCTCCAATCTCAGCGTCCCCTTTTCTGAGGATCTCACCTATTTTCTTTATGAATTCACTTTGTGCTGTAACTTTAAAAAATAACATTCAATAATACAAGAAACAATGACAAAGGGACTAAATTTAAGTATATTTAAGTATATACAGATCAAATTAAGATACAGAAAAACAACATCAAATATACAGATATAGCCATTGATAGGTAGGTGTTCTGTGACAGCCAGGAACACAGGATAATTGTAAGATGAGGACATAGGTTCTCATTGACACATGTGTAAAAGTGTGTGTTTTATGAGAAACAGGGGAATTCACATTTATAAAGTTTGGTGGATGTTGTGGATTTGATTTTTTATTGATTGATTTTTTTTAAACTTAAATCTCTGTATGTATGCATGTGGGATTAAAGCAGTGAATTTTAAAATACAAAATAAGCTTGAATGGTGTTTGTGGGAAATAATTTATGGGAAAGCACAGAGGAATTGGAGAGAGAAGACTTGAGCCTGAGGCCTGGTCTACCAAGCTGTCAGCTGACTGCCAGCACCAGGTCCCCAGGACATCTTCACCTCGGGTCTTCAACTGGAGGTAGGCTGGGCTAAAATAATGATAATCTGCTTTTTAGCTTGTATACGCATAAATATAAGGTGACATATACGCAATTTTTTAGGAGAAAATAATAATTTTATGAAGGTAATCAATTCTGCTATAATCCTTATTTAGAAAATGCTAATCTATTCTAATGCAATTGACAAATTAGGAAGCAATCTGAGCCTACTGTGAATTTCAAGTTTGCTTATGTGTGATTCCACTTGAGGGAAATACCTTGTGACTATAGAAATCTGTGCCCAGCAGAATCACACTGTATAGTAATACACAAACCCCCACTTTACACGTGCACCATGGACCTCAGCTTGGCTGGGGTTTCTTAGCATAACTGTGGTTACAACTGTACAGTTATTACAATTCATTGATGACCCTTCTGCCCCTTTGCAAAAATTTACACACTATAATCCTTCTGGAAGTTACATCCACAAGCATACCTCAAACATTTTTCAAATGAAGTGTCACATTATTGTAGTATTTTCCATCATTTACGATGTAAAAACTTGTGCAACTATTACTATGAAGTTCCTATCTTTTAAAAATTTAGGAGTCACAGGTAAAGTTTTTGAGTATTCTCCTCTAACCCAATTTTCTGCATCAGCCTCATGGTGTTATTGTGCGATTTTGCATAACATATTGATGTTTTGGAATCCATACATCATGTCACTGCAGAACTGATTATATTTTATAATCTGTATATTGCTATACAAATAAAAGTGCTAAGTTTTTCTTTGAAGTCATTGTTATCTCTGTTGGATAGATTGTATAATTTATGAATAGTTGAAATATATCAGTGATCATATAATTAATAAGTGATAATGTATTTTAAACTGGCAAGTCACAGCCCAAGTATTAAAAAATGATTAACTACAAGTTTGCTTGTGTAATGTTAAATATATTTCTCACCAAAGTTGCTGAGCAAAAACCTGAAAGTCAGAGCTGGATGCAGTGATGCATGCCTGCGTTCCCAGCAGCTCGGGAGGCTGAGGCAAGAGGATCGAAAATTCAAAGCCAGTCGCAGTAACTTAGCAAGGCCCTAAGCAAGGCAGAGAGACCCTGTTTCAAAATAAAAAAATAAAATGGGTTGGGGATGTGGTTAAGCAGCCCTGGATTCAATTAAAAAAAAAAAAAGAAGAGAAAAAAAGAAGTCAGGATCTAGGTAATGGAGTGAAGGTCAGGTCAGTAGAGGTATGTTTCCAGGTAAAACGTACTGGCCCAGAATCCAAACCCAGGCCTTTCTGTGACTTTAGAACCTGTGCCTTTGCAGTGACCATCGCAGGCCTGTGTGGCACTGCTCTTGGCTTGTTTTGCGTAATTTCATTTTTTCCCTACCATGACTTTCCCACTTTGTTTTCATGATATTTCTGGAGGTGGTTTCAGCTCCTTGGAATGAGACAATGAGAGTCCGGTGCTGGGATGGCAGTGGTGCCGTGACCCGAGGCTGCCTCCTGTGGGAGGCCGTAACAGCTGCCCTCTGCTGCTCTAGCATGTATGCAGCAAGTGCTCAGTACCTGCCATCATGAGTCTGCCCATCGTCTCATCCCAGGTCTTAGCGTCAGGCATGGTCACAGCAGCATCTCCCTGGTCCCCAGGGCTTCCTGTCCACCATTTCCATTGTCACACTTCACATTGATTTTTGACTTCTTCTCTTGCCTTTCCTTCCCACCCTCAGTCAGGCAGTAGATCGTCTGCATTTGCTGGTGGTACTCCAACTGCGCTGACACATGGTTCTGTTGCTTTTCTGCATCAGCTGTTGCTGAGTTTCATTTGCAAATGTGCAGAAAATATACCGGGTGCTCCGAACGTGAGGACGCACACAACTTTGCTCCTGTTGGATGAAGTTTGGGGGGGCAGTCAAGAAAACCTGTTGTATGAGGAGGATCTAATAAGAATACAGAGGGGGTATTGGCAGAGCACAGACAGGAGAGAGATCTGCGCTTCAGTGGGGAGAGCGGGCAGTAGCTCCTCAGAGGGAAGATGCTGGAAACACGAGGAAGGCTTTAGTCGGACAGATAAACGGGGGCTCACGTCTCTTTCTCGGGTGCAAGAAGTTTACTTCACGACCAGGCCCAGCGCAGCCTGCGCCTGGCAGGTGGGGACTCCTGGGTGCTGTGACCAGTCCTCGATCTGGCTCGGGATGCAGTTCATGGGATCACGTGCTCTTTACCTCTTCCTGTTGTTTTATTTTTGATTGTTTTTGGAGACGCTTATTGCCGTTACACATCTTCATGTCATTTGCACTCAAGCCGTGTGCTGCATTAGCTGTTATAATAAGTAATAAGATATCCTGTGAATTGCCTCTCCCAAGATCCTCCGTCACTAAATCAGAAGAGACGTGGCAATTTCTGGGTGGTTAGATTTTCATTTGCCACCATTGACAGTTATTTATTTATTTTTGCCTTATCTCCCCCCCCCCCCCAGGGCCTTGGGAGGGGGCTGATTAAGCCCACGGAGGGTGGGCTGCCCCTCCTGCCTCGTCTGCTGCAGTTGAGCCGCCCGTCTTTGGTGTTTTCCTGGAAGGTGATTGTAAGCTACCTGGTACCAAAACCGGGAGGAAATCTCTCGGAGGCAGAGTAGAGCTTTTACTACTTTTACTTCTACTTTCTTAGAGCTTAGAGAGGGAAAGAAAGATTTTTAGAGAGAAAGATTAGAGCGAGCTTTTCTTCTTGTCTTCTTAGCTTAGAGTCTTAGAAAGAAAGATAGAGCTTAGCTTAGAGAAAGATTAGAGCTTCTTTCTTCTCTCTTCTTTCTTCCTTCTTCTTTCTTCTGTCTTCTGTCTTCCTCAGGAGTCTCGGCCTAACTCTGACCAGTCATTACTTCTTCTATCTGGTTTCTCTTCTGTCTTCTATCTGGTTTCTCTTCTGTAACTGCTCTGCCTACGTTCTGGCCGCTCTGATTCTTCTGACCGACCGAGTGACTGCCCGGCTAACTGAATTCTCCGTTCTCCTAACTCGGACCGCTTTCACCCGGTTATATACCTTCAGGTTTGCGGGTGCCTACAGGTGCGTCACATCAGGTGGAACTTATGGCTTCCAGCTAGCTACAACAGCCCTTCCTAATTAGGGCTCCTTCAGGTGATGGTCTGGGGGTGGGCTTGGGAAGGCCAGGGTGGGCCGCGTGCCCTGAAGACCGTCCCGCCTGCACTCAGATCACTCCAGTTGTGGAGGTTTTCAGGGAGTTATGACCACCCAGCCCTTTTTGGTCCCCTTCAGTCTCCACCCCACTTGGCTGAGTGCTTTGTCTTACACAAAGTTACTTTGGGGAGACGTGGTTCAACACCTTGCAGAAATCCCCTCCCTGCTGTGAGACCCTGCAGATCACTTCTATCCCAAAGGAGGGTGACTCTGTTCACAGCCGTGTTGTGTGAGCTCCCTGAGCTCCTAGTGATCGGAGCCTGAGTGTGGGGTTACATCCAACCTTTCGTTAGATGATCATTCATTTTTGATAATCTATAGTGAAATTTTGGCATGATTGAGTCCCTCTCCTGTTGGGCTAGTTGCCAGAATTATCTTTTCCCATTTTAAGCAATTCAGATAGTGCTAATTTCCAATCTTATTGAACTTTTCTCTTTCATTTGATTAAAAAACAACCTGAACTCAACTGAAAGTTTTGATTTTTTGGGGGAAAAAAAAAAAAAAAAAAAAAACAATCTCAAACCAACCCCTATCTTTTAGGACCCTTCATGATCTTAAGGAATCACTCTCTGTCCTCTTAGTGGGTGAAAGAATAGACGTTTACAATAGATCCTGCTTACTATCGTACTTTCTTGTGCACTTGCTCCTGTTTATTCCTTGCTCTGTGTCTCTGTTCCGGTTCTGAGGGTCTCCTCTGGTGCTGGGCTCTTGCCCCTGTGCATCCCACCAGCTATGCCTAACGCCCTCCACATTCCTCATATCACCACGAAGCCTCATACTTGGGTTCCACCCTGCTGAAAGCCTCCTGGCACTACTGAGCCTGACATGACCCTAACTTCATAGTCATGTGAGAAAGAACACTTGGCTACAAGTTAAGGAGTGGACAGAACATTAGGGATTTTTATCAAGTACAGTCTTGTAATGATGGAGAATACTTGTTTTACACGAGACTTCATGGTCTGTTCTTAACAATTTGTTTTTAACAAGCATTTTATTTGAAAGTTAAATAAATTGAACAAGAAAGTGCTAGCCAATTTAAAGTCAATCAATCTTTGGTAGGTAACACCTACACAGTCTCAGACATTACTGTGCCCCTAAAATGCACTCATTGTGAGTCAGTTAATGTCACGTTGTTGAAGGAACGGATGTTCCAGGGTTCATTTGTTTGACATATAGGCACACATGTGTGCACACCTGTGTTTATACAGATTCCACATTCTTAAAATCCTTCTAGGGAGCACGCTTAATATAATTCTCTTTTCTCCTTCCAAAGTTCACTAGGATGTTAAAGCACACAAGAGGGATTTATCTTATGAGAGTATGGAATTTAAAGAGAATTGGGTAAATAGGATCACCATACATCCAGCTGTTCAATTGATTTCATGTTCATCTCAGAATGTAATTGAATTTGAAGCTCCAGAAGAAGTAAATTGAAACTGACAATAACTGAGCACATTACTCTGGTTCCGAGCACCGTGATTGAAATGAGCTCTATATCAAGATAGGAACATGATAATACCAGTATTTACACAGCACCTTTCTCCAAAGACTTCGATTCATTTTACACACGGTGCGCCTAATCCCCCTGCTGGGGAAGCGTGCTTGCTCTGCGAGAGGAGACGCCCGGTCACACGGGGCACCCTCACAGCTTGGGACAGGACCCTGACACTGCGGAGACGCTGTCTGCTAGCATCTTCTGCATGAAGGGGAAGAGTCACCTGCATAGCCCAGTCCTTGGAGTAAGTCTCAAAGGGAAGCATCGTCCTCCCGTTCCAGGTCCCGCTGCTCCTTCCCGCAGCAGCTGGCCGGGGCACCGCAGGTGTTGGTGCGTGTCTCCCTGCACTTGCGGAGCCTCAAGGGCAGCGGCAGCTCCGCCCATGTCCCATGCTGAGAGCAAGAACAGAGTGGGAGGTGTAGGAGCCCTGACTGGGGAGATGGCTGAGATTGTGGTTGGCTGCGGGCCATGGAGATGTTTGGGCATTGCCGCCTTCCGTGGTCTTGCGAGACTTGGTCCGGGATCTCGTGGGACTTGGCCCGGGATCTCGCAAGACTTGAGCGGGACATTGCTGATCGGGTAGGTGCCATTGTTTGTTGGGTTTTTGGTGGTGTGTGGTGCGTTGTGGGAGTTGTTGTTGGAGCCGGAGAGAAAGCTATCAGAATAAAGAGCCTGTTTGTTTCCAGTCTGCCCCTGAACTTATTCCTGCCGCTTTGTTGCTCCAAGCGGCAATCCCTTCAGGCAGAAACAGGCACGTCGCTCCCTACCTGTGCTTGCTTAGGGGTCTCCCGAGACCACTTTCTCTGCTGGACACCAGGTCCCCTGCATCTTTACAGGTCAAGCAATGTGTCCCCCCATTTCAATACGGAAGGTTCCTTCTGTGAGGGAGCCTATGTGAATCTATAGGATACAGTAAATCATATAATAATCTGGGCTCACTTAAATTGCAGTATATATTTAACGTATAGTGACGTTGTGTGCAGTGCTACTGTACGGCGGCAGCTCCATATGTTGCTGATATACCTACGTTTATTATCTTTACCTTTTGTTCAGTCAACACTGCTTGAAGTGATCAAAGCCCCTCTAGATGCAGCTGGGTCTTGGTTCCTCTCACGTCCGCACAGCGGGTGCTCCTGACCTGGAATGCGAAGGCTCTGGTCCCCTTCTGGGGACCCTCACCTGCGGCACGTCCTTCTGCCCTCAATAGGCCTTCAGCATCTTGAGAAAGTGAGGGATCAACAGATGCGCGTTAGGAGCTGCTGTAGATGACAACAACCACCATTCAACTGAAAAAGAAATCGACTGGAAAGCGAGCTGGCGGAGGACAGCTCCCACCACGCCTGCCTTCCACACACAGACCTGCCGCCAGCAGGGCTGTGCGGGACAGGCGGCATGCCACTTGAGGGTCTCCATCAGGAGCCCTGGGGGGACAGACAGACTCCCGGTTGTCCTGTTGCCCTGACACTTCCATACCCGTGCACGGTGCTGGCTCTTTGGATGATACCCTGACCCCCCGGGCGCTTGGTGGGCTGCTGCTCCTCTGTGCTCCCTGAGGCTCCACACACACACACACACACACACACACACACACACACGTGGGCTCAGGGTTTTGGTTTATCTTCTGCTCCGGCCACTGGAAGGCACGGCTCCTGCAGCGGGCTGCTCTGGACCTGCTGGCCCAGCAGAGTGTGCGGCACGCACGGGCGGACTGGAGCCAAACAGCCCTTCCTGTTGCCACAGAGCTCTCCTGTTTGTGACCTCGTCTGCCTTGCTGCCTTTAAGAAGGAGAGGAGTTATCTTTGTGACCAGTGGTGGTTTAGCCACAGCTGTCCCCAAATCTCACTGTTCAGCCATGCCACAAGGAGAGTCCACCTGCAATATTTCTTCTTATCAGAAGGCCTCCCCCCCACCCATGCAGAAATGAAAGCAGCGGGCTCTGCAGGGTGGGAGCTTCCTTCCTGTTCTGTTTGTCCTCTGCCTCAGCCTGGTGTCGGAGCACCTCCGAGTCCCGGGAGCACAGGAGGGCAGCTCTGCAGGGGCACCATCTGAAAGGCAGCACAGCAAGATCTGCTCCTCCAGGGAGCTGCTGTTGCTGGGACTGAGAGCCAGGGGGCGCACTAGACTTCAGGTGGACAAGAAAAAACGAGTCTTCTCCACCCGCTCTGGTGACCTAGGTTAGCCGTGCTACAGGTTGCTGGCTTCCTCCTGTTTAGAGGGTGAGAGCGTGATGAGCTCGTGCACTTTGCACGACTGTGCGAAAGGGCTGATGTGTGCTCTGCCGGCCCTTGGTTTCCTCGCTGTCGATGGACTCACACTCCAATCCTGATGAGGATTTAAGGACTCAAAAGGGAAAGAAAGAAGAATCCCACTTTCTTACAGCGTTGGCTCACTGTTGAGAAGATGCTGCGGCTGGGCACTGTCTCCAGCTTGCCCCTCGAGGAAGCCTGGATCTTTGCTGAGTAGTTGGCTGCACGTTTCCAGATGAAGACCCCTTTATCCACACCCACGAAGGGTGTCCTCAGCACGGTGAGGACAGAGGCAGAGACCCGTCCTCTGTCATCAGAGGTCCTGGGGACTGGATGTCTGCCACCCTCAAGTGACCTGTGGAAGCGCTGGGTTTGTGGGTCGTGACAGCAGATGGACGAGAGCTGCTGTCCACAGCGATGCCCCACCTGTCCACCAGGTTGCAGGTGTGAGAGCAGCACTCCTCCCTACGGCTGGCGGACAGGCTCACCACCATCATGCCCATTCTTGGTTACCAGCAGTTTCGGGTGAACACAACCAGTGCCCTGAGGCCCGGTGGTCAGTTGGGGCACCATTCATAGCAGGGCTTGTCTGTGCATCCTCTCTGACCGGCTTCCAGTGGGGACTGTAGGCGGGGCTAGTCACGCAGGGGCGCGGGGGGTTGCAGGGAGCTGTCTCTGGGTTGCTCCCGGTGTGCATCTGGGGTTGCCTGGCTTTCGGCTCTCAGGCTAAAGAACCAGTGGCTGGTCAGGCTGCCCCCAGCCTTTCCAGTGTGAAGACTTTCTGTTGCCCCTTCTGTTCTTTTTCTCCTTTAAATACGTTCAGAGGTGCATTTTGGGAGTCTTCTATGTTTTAACCACCAAAGAATAAGCTCCTAAGAGAATTGTGTGTGTGTGTGTGTGTGTGTGTGTGTAAGAGAGGGACAGAGACAGAGATAGAGAAAGACGTGGGAGGAGAGGAGAGTCAGAGGTGGGGAGAGACAGAAGGAGACATAGGTCAGAGACCGACGGTGGTGGGGAGGCACAGAAGGAAGGAAAGACGGGGTGAGACAGGCAGAGACCCGGAGACCCCCACAAGGAGACGGAGGGACAGAGAGGGCGTGTGTGCTCCAAGACCCACTCAGTCTGCTCCTGCCGTGAGGCTCAGCACTTGAGCCGACTCTCCTTTCGTAGGCTTCAGTTGCCCGTGTAGACAGTTGGACACGGTTCTTGAAGGCCTAGGAGTGGATGAGCCCCGGGAGGCGCGCTCCCCGCAGGCCTGCCTCCTGACCCCGCCCCGCCGTGCTCTGGCTCCCGCCTGCCCTCCTCCAGCAGCCACACGCTTGCCATGCTCTCAGCAGCCCAGGTGCACGGAGGACCCCTGACATTCCACCTTCGTGGCCACTTGGCAGCCAGGGCATCTTCAGGCCAGCTTGGGTTGCATCACGCACACTGGGCTACTTCCCTTTGGCTTCAAACAACTGCAACAAAGTCTGAGAGGCACTCAGATCCCAGGACTTTGCTGCCGTGGCTTTCATCACCCAACGCAGGGATTCACGGAGCGTCTACCGTGGGCCTGGGCTGGACACGCCAGGCGACACTGGCTGAATCACCAGGAGAAGTCTGCAGGCCAGCCGCGGGGCTCGGATGGACAGCAGCATGGTAGTGGGGGGGGTCTGCTCCCTCACCCTGGCAGGAGAGGGGAGTGGCCACTTCTCCCTGGGATGGAGCCAGAAGCTCTAGCCCTTGCTCCTGAATGGGGACCTGAAATACAACTGGAAGCTGGCCAAGCAGATGGGGTGGGAGGTGAAGGAAGCAATCTAGGAAGCAGACATGCCCAAAGGGTCCTGTTGGGGAGGGCTCAGTAGACCATGGCTTGGGGATTACCTTCAGAATGAGAATTTATGGGTGAGCAACTGAGGGCTCACTGCTATAACTTGATCTATTAGTTTTCTGTGCATGAAGGGGTAAGTACACAGTAGGTGCCAAGTAGATGTGTGTGCATGGATACATGTGTGAAAAAGCACACTTTTCCAGGTTTGTTTAAATCTGGCTCTTTTGATTCCTTTGGTGGCCTGGAAATTGCATGCTTCTCTCTGACGCGGGTGCAGATCAACAATTCATTTTACAAAGGCTCCGTCATGTGCGACTTTTAATTACTGACAATGCCACCTGCCTGAAGTCGGAGGCGTAGCTGGAGACAGGCCTGCAAGCCCTGTTATTAACTCCTCGGGGCATCTGGTTGTTAACCTTCCTGAACATTCCAGCAGGCCTGGTGGTGTGGATCAGGAGGGCCTTGCTGGAGAGCCACACTCTCGTTTCAATCAGGCTCCGGGGTTTTCTGTCACACTCGAGCAAGACTGCCTCTTTGGATGTCTGTCACTGCCGTGCCCAGGAGGACACGGATGGGCCCCCTGGGGCACTGCCAGGAGCTTTCATTTTCCTTGGCCTCTTTGTCAATTTGTCACCATCGCTGCATAATGTTCCATTGCTGGGCGGGCCTGCTCTGATGGCGCTCAGCTCGAACGTCCACAGCTCCTCCGGGCAGCATTTGCAGCCTGCGTCTCATCTGGAATCCGGGGAGGACCAGGGCGAGCTGCTCAGACTGGAACGCCACGTGCAGGGGACGGTGAGAGGCAGATGAAGTGGCGGTGTCACACAGAGCGTCTTCCTGCTCCTTCATGACTCACAGGCGTGTTGTCTCCAAGCTGTGTGTTTTCAGGGCTGTGACTGGAATGCCAATTTTTACTTAAATGACCAAACACTGCTAGTTTTAGTAGATGTATGAGTTAAATAAAAACTCACATAGCTCTTGATGTTTCTGGCTGGATCCTGTTTTTAATCACTTGGAAAAAGCTAGAGGGAGGAAGAGAAAAGATTGTGTGTAAACACTCTCTCTCTCTCTCTCTCTCTCTCTCTCTCTCTCTCTCTCTCTCATTTAATCCCCAGAAAGAGGATGAATACAATTTTTTTCCCCCTATGGTGTTAAGTATTAGAAGGATTGAAATGCTTTGAATGATTTACTCCCTTACCAGGAAGGATGGTTTGCCATATCACAGGCTGTGTTATTCTGGGCGCAGTTTTCTAAGAACTTTCAGAGCTCAACGTTACCTTGAACCTGAGAAGTTCAAGACTTTGTAATTGAGATGTTTTATTTGGTCAGTGGCAAAAAGTGTCAGTCAGGTTATTTTTATGTGTTGGTTTGCAAGCTGCAAAACTTCTCTGGAAATTTTGGTCAAAAATGTGTTTTACGTTAGTTTATTTTTCATTTATTTATTTTGCAGTACTGGGAAGAACCCAGGGCCTTGCACTTGCTGGGCAAGTGCTGTGCCCCAGGCCTATTTGACACTAGCTTAGCCCAAGTTCAGAGGCCTCCAACCTGCCAGCTCGCAAGCTCTTGAGTTCTTTCCTCTTCTCTACAGCCCAGGCAGTCTTTTTCCTCAGTGGGACCTGAGAAATATTCTTTGGAGGAAATTTTTGGGTACAAATTATAAAATATATGTTTATATACAAAATGACCTTTTGTCAGATATCCAACCTAAGCAATGAATTAATGTTTGGCTGTGAAATGGGGACTCGTAACACTGTTTCTCTTACCTTGGCTTTTAAAGTGTTTTAAATCCTTAAAGAAATTTCTGGATTAAAGAGCAAAGTCTCTGCATCCTCTATTCTGTACTACTGGTCTACAAGTCTAGAGGACACAGACAAACCCACATAAATACGGTACTAAACAAGAGTGCCAAAAACATTCCCTGGAGAAAAGATAGCCTATTCAACAAATGGTGCTGGCAAAACTGGAAATCCATATGTAGCAAAATGAAATTAAACCTCTATCTCTCACCCTGCACAAAAATCAACTCAAAGTGGACCAAAGACTTAGGCTCTAGAACAGAGACCTTGTGCCTAATAGAAGAAAAAATAGGCCCAAATCTGTACCACTTAGGCCTAGGATCTGACTTCCTTAATAAGACTCCTAAAGGGCAAGAAGTAAAATCAAGAATCAATAAATGGGATGGATTCAAATTAAAAGGCTTCTTCTTAGCAAAGGAAACAATTAATAACCTGAGGAGAGAGCCTACAGACTGGGAGAAAATTTTTACCACATGTACCTCCAATAAAGCATTAATCCCTAGGATATATAAAGAACTCAAAAACTTAACACCAAAAAACAAACAAAAAAACCCCAAATAACCCAATCAGTAAATGGGCTAAGGAACTGAAGAAGAAATACAATTGATCAACAAATATATGAAAAAGTATTCAACATCTCTAGCAATTAGAGAAATGCAAATCAAAACTACTCTTAAGATTTCATCTCACTCCTGTCAGAATGGCAATCATCAAGAATACAGGCAACAATAAATGTTGGTGAAGATGTTGGGGAAAAAGGTACACTCATACATTCCTGGTGGCACTGCAGATTGGTGCAACCACTATGGAAAGCAGTATGGAGATTCCTCTGAAAACTGGGAATGGAACCACCATTTGACCCAGCTATCCCACTCCTTGGTTTATACCCAAAGGACTTAAAATCAGCATACTATAGTGATGCAGCCACATCAATGTTTTTATACCAGTTCAATTCACAATAGCTAGACTATGGAACCAACCTAGGTGTCCATCAATAGATGAATGGATAAAGAAAATGTGGAATATATACTCAATAGAATATTACTCAGCTTTAAAAAAGAGTGAAATTATGGCATTTGCCAGTAAATGGTTGAAGTTGGAGAATATCATGCTAAGCGAAGTAAGCCAATTCCACAAAACCAAAGGCCAAATGTTTTCTCTAATATGTGGATGCTAATTCACAATAAGGCAGGAGGCACTAGGGAAAAATAGAGTTGCCTTAGATTAGGTAGAGGGAAGTGATGGGAGGGGAAGGAGGGAGGGGAAAGATAGTGGAATGAAACAGACATTATTATTGTATGTATATATGTGATTACATGACTAATATGATTCTACAACATGTACACTTAGAAAAATGAGAAATTATATCCCATCTATGTATGATATATCACAATGCATAAATGTATTCTACTGTCATGTATAACAAATTAAAACAAATTAAAAAAATTAAAAAAGCCAGCCTCAGCAACCTAGCAGGGCCCTAAACAACTTATTGAGATCTTGTCTCAAAATAAAAAAAATTAGAAATAGAAAAAAAAAGTCCAATGTCATAAAGACACAAATTCTGCACTAAATAGACTAATTGAAGTCCCAATTAAGATCTAACAAGCAGATCCTAAAATTTAGGTGGAAATGGAAAGGACCAAAAATAGTAAATATACTCCCAAAGAAGAAAAAAGAGAGTGGATTTGCTCTACCCACTGACAAGACTTAAAATAATACTACTTTAATTAAAGTGATGTAGTATTGGTTCGAGGACAGATAACTAGGTTCATGGAAGAGGATACAGTATTCTTAAAGAGGTTCCAATACATATGGACACTTGGTTTATGACAAAGATAAAATTGAAACACAAAGGGCAAAGAATCATCTTTACAATATACGTGTCTGGGACATATATATGTGGATAGTATCCACATGGAAAATGTGAAATGGGACCCCAAACTCACACCATATGCAGAATTGACTCCAGATGGGTTGTGTGCAAAAATCAAACCAAAAGACGAAAAATAGTTCTTTTAGAAGGTATCATAAGAGACTATGTTCTTAATGCTGGAAAACAGAAAAATATCTTAAATAAGATGTATTTAAAAATGCTAAGCATAAAGGAAAAAACTGATAAATTTGACTATTATTAAAAATAAGCCAGGTGTGGTGATGCATGCCTATAATCCCAGCTACTCAGGAGGCTGAGGCAGGAGGATCACCAGTTGGAGGCCATCCCTGGGCAACTTAGATTCTTTCTCAAAATAGAAAAGGGCTGGAGGTGTACAGATCAGTGTTAGAGCAGATGCATGGCATGCACCAGGCCCTGGAGTCAGTTCCCAGCAGGAGGAAGAGGAGAATGAGAAGAGGGAGGAGAAAGAAAAGAAAAGAAAGGGGAGGAGGAAAAGGAAGAAAGGCATTATTTTGTTTTTCAAAAAAGGTATTATTTTTGTATTATCAAAAGACATTAAGAGTGAAAAGGCAAGTGATTTCGTGGGAGAAAATATTTGGAGCACATAAAACTGAAAGCTCTAACTACGTAAAGAAAGCCTGTAAATCACTAAGTAGGGCCAAAAATCTCAGAAAAATGGACCCCCCCAAATCCTGAATATGCACTTCACAAAAAGGAATCCAAATAGTCAACAGATATGTGAAAGATTCCCAACCTTCTAATAATCAAGTAAATACAACTTAATATAATGTTCATGAGCCAAAACTCAGAACAATGCCCATGTCCATGAATGTGGAGTGGATAAATAAATTCAGGTGAAGTCATACAAGACAATACTACATGAACAGTAAAAATAAGTGGACTATAGCCACAGCACAATAATATGAACAGATTTCAAAATCATCATATTGAGTAAAAATAAAAAGAAGAAGAAACTGATGTAAAATAGTATTTACTATATGGTTTTGAACTTATAGAAATTTTGAAATCAGGAAAGAGAAAATAATATGATTCATACTTAGTTAATAAACCCCAAAATTCAAAAATCAAAGCAAAAAAGATTACAATGAGTTGGGACAGTCATCAGCTAGTTGTTGGGGAGTTGGGAGAGATATGGGCTTAGTAGATAGAATGTGGGTGTCTTCCAGGGCTGGTGATGATCAATATTTACCTGTGGTAATTACACAGCAGTTACACTTTTTTGTAAATGTGTTATAATTCATAATAAAAAACATTTCAATTATAAAAAAAGAGCAAAGTTACTTTTTTCGTTAGTACTCTCATCATTCCGAAGAGGTGAGTCAAAAAATTGGGGAATCAAAGAGAATCATTTTGGAAACAAATATCAACAGCATAGAAGCAATTACTTCTTATAGGTCAGATATGTTAAAAAGAATTGTAGATCCAGGTTTGGATTCCAGCAGAAGTTCCTGAGTGGTCCCGTGCAGAGAGCATGTCTCCGGGTCCTGACCACCACCCTCTCATGCTCCCCGCCCCACCGCCCTGCTCCGAACTGGGGTCCTGATTAACTTTTGCAGAGCCCCAAACGTCTCCCCACTGTGACTTCTGTCTGTCCGAGGACTACGCACGTGTCTGCCTAGGGAGGACATGACGCCACAGTTACGTTCTCCACACTTTCCAGTGAAGAGGACTCGGTGACAATACCCAAGTGTCTTGTACAGGGAAGGGGCCAGGCACAGATTCCCTCGTCTGTGGGAGGGCGACTGGTTCCCATTTCAACTGCAGTTCACACAGGTCCTAAAGTGCAGGCCGATGGCCTTCAGACACGGATGGGCCAAACAATCCCACAGGCAGAGCTTCGTGGGAGAAGTAAGGCTCCAAGGACTTCCAACTGAAATGCGAGAAATGGCAGCAGTCTACACCCACAGCCAACTCAAGGGCTGATGATGGTGAACTGGCAATATGATGGGCTATTTCCTGAACCCCAACTTTCTGCAGGTCCCTGAGCAACAGAGACTTTGCTTTGTTGCCTAGGATTTTAGGAACAGCAAGACCTCTCTCTCGAATACTGAGTTCCTGCCCTCAGTGTTCTCAAACGTACTCACATGTGCTACTTTTAGCTTATAAGTACCAACGTTTAAGAATATTGAAAATGATGTCATAGATCGCTATGAAACCCCTGTCACTAAGGTGACTATATGAGTGTCACCCAAACTGGACAGCTTTGAGAGTGAAGGAGACTCTGATAGTAATGACACCAGGACACTTACAGCCTGGGTAGTCCTGGGCAAACAGGGACATCACAGATTGCAGCCTCCCTGGGCTCTGAAGGACAACAAAAACGTTTGAGGGACGAGTCATCTTCTGTTAAAAGCAAAAGGCACCTAATGCTGTGGTCATTTGGTGGCCCCCAGGAGGACCTCACAGCTCTCTGCTCAGCCACTGGATGGGCCCAGGAATGAGCCTTTTGGTCAGTCTCCACACTTCCCCAAGCCCTTCTCCTGTTTTGAAGCTCCCTGCTCTGAGATGATGTGTAGTTAGAGGGGGGCAGTAGGGAGAGGCCCCTTTATCTGAGGTCTGAGGCCACACTGCTTCCTCTTCTTCTGCAGAGCCTCAGTGGAAGCCAGATGAGCTGTGCTTCCTCAGCCCCTCTCCATACGGTCCCCTCCTGCTCCTGTTCCTGTTCCTTGTCACCCTCTCAGATTCTATGGATTTTTCGAGTTATCTCTTCTTTGAGGAAACTCTCTCAATGATGCTAGTTATATTAATCAGCCCCTTTTGTGAACTTTGACAATTTAAAGAAAAGGTATATTCTACATTTGGACAACTACCTGGTGCATCAGCCTGATTCTGCTGATGGTCTGGGGGCTCCGGGGGGCAGTGTCTGCGTCATCTTGCCCTCTTTCCTACCTCCTACTCCAGCTCTTGGGACAGAGACAGTACTCATGGCATGTGGTTTGAATCAATGATTATTAATGTTCCAGAACAGGAGGAAAATTCTGGAAATCAGGTTATACAATTAATACTTACTTTCACTTATGACACTTCTGGATAGTGTCCTTGCTTTGGCTCATAAGACCCCACGTAGCTGGCGATCAGTGCACCTGCACACATGGCCCTCACATCTCTCCAAAACCTACTTAGACACACAGGTTCAAAACCCCGGAAGGAACAGCAAATGACCTTGGATCTTTAGGTGGTCTCTTGAAAAGGGACCAATGTGTTTAATTTGTAAATTAAAGCAAACTTTAAAATCTCTTTGGCCTCTTCCCCAGCCCCCTCAGCACAGCCTGGCAGATGCTCTGGTGTCTGTCTCTCCTTTCCAAAACTTCTTCAACCTTCCCAGACTTGTCCAGAGTGTGCCTTGTGTTCTCAGCATTTCCATTTTCTTCCTGGAGAGGTATTTGCATTTCTTACCCAATTCACGCAAGCCCGATTCCAGAGGGCTCAGGAAGGAGCTGGCTGAGACACGAGGCTTTTTGCTGAACCTGTGCAGCTTTGTGGAAACTGAGCGGGACAAAGGGGTGAAGTTGGAGGAGGCGAGAGGAAGGAAGCAGAGAAAACTTATTTTAATGTGTTTTTCTGGTCACAGTTATTTTCTTGCATTAACTTCCCTTCTAGTAAAGTGATGGTACTCGTAAATATTCAGTGAATGACCAGAGAGATATGATGTTTTATAAATGAATTTCTCTTTGAAGTGACTCAACTCAAAGTGAAATCAGAAGTTGTTTTGGACAGTGTACCATTTCAAATTTCACAAAATACAAACGTTACCAGAAGGATTCTGTTTTTAATTCCTTTCCCAGCTTCAAAAGAAACATCATTGAGTGAAATCTAGTCATGAAGAATTAAAATCTAAATTAAAAAAGGGCACACTTGAGCTATTTAAAGGATCATTTCCAGAGGAGGACATCTCGACTTCCTCTCTTCCCTCCTGTCCTCTGTGTTGGGACAGGGTACCTTTTCATGCAGCGTGAAGTGCTCATGGAACGCCTTCTGCAGACCAGGCACTGTGTGGCGCCAGGTGCCACACAGACACCTGTGTGCACACTGTGGTCAGTACTGTGAGGTGGGTGTAAAACAGGGAGAACAGAAACATGAGATATAAAGGAAGCATCTTCGAGGAAGGGGGCTCTGGATGAGCCAGCGCCCAGGACTGGGGAGCAGGGGCTCGTCCAGCCAAGACGAGGCCTGGGTGCGTGGGCCCGGAGCTGAGCACCAGCACCGTGGGCAGGAGGGGCGGGCAGCTTTGCATCACTCAGGGCCCTGGGGACCTTGGAGGAGTTCTGGAATTTATCATGTTAAAAGCAGAACTTTAAACAAATAAAATTCAGCAGAGCTTATTTGAGCGAAGAAAGCTACCCGAACGGGACAACGCTCAGAACCAGAAGACATGCAGTGTGTGCGCCCTGCGCACGCGCAGGGCTTTTATAGGCAGAGAAGGAAGGCGTTGGAGAACTCACCTGATTGGCTGCAGCTGGACATCCGCCTTATGGGCATAGCGTGATGAGTTGGCCACTGTGGTTGGCTGAAGCGTGGCTCTTTGTGATTGGCTAAACTCAGACGCTTGTTATACCTCTGGTTCCGTTGTGATTCGTTGCCTAGGAACTCACAGTACAGAGACAGCCTCAGGCCAGTGTCTCCTGATTATTTAATTAACAGTTGTAGGGATGGGGAAAGCTGCAGGTTATGATCCCCTTGTGTGGCCGTTTTTTGTGTCTATGTTTTTCTTAGATTAAAAAATATGCGATCTATTTTTGACACATAATAATTGTTTATACTTATGGAGATCAGTGTGACATTTTAATACATGTGTAAATGTGCAATGCTCACATCAGGGTAATTGGCATATTTATTACCTCATACATTCATTTCTCTTTCTTTGAGCTGGGAACATTCAAATTCCTCTCTATAAACTATTTTGAAATATTTGAGTAATTATTGTCATCTATTGCATGCTTGTTAGGTTTTAATTACTATGACCAGAATGCTTGTTAAGGACAACTTGGAGGAGAAGTCTATTTTGAGCTCACAGTTTCCGAGGTCCAGTCTATGGTCAGCTGACTCCATTGCTCTGGGCCAGGGAGGTGGGGTGGAGTAGGGCAGAGGAAATCTGCTCAGTTCATGGTGGCTGGGAAGGGGTGTCAGGGAAGGGGACTCCAGCCATACCCTACTTGCCTACAGTTACCATCCAGTTAGTTCACTCAAGGTAGGATGGGCTGATGAGGTTACAGCTCTCATTTCACCTTTGTCTATGCCTGCATTAACACAGGCGGTTTTGAGGGACACCTCGTATCCAAACCATAGCACATTGTTACCCCTCTGTGCTGTAGAACACTAGAAGTTATTCTTCTGCCCAACAGGACTCCTGTACCTGTTGACCACTCTCCCTCCATCTTGGCCGTCCTCCCTGCCCTTCCCAGCCTTTGTGGGGAGCTCACAGTTCATGGACTCAAGAGTGAGGCCATCTGGGTTCTGTCTTCATCTCTGTCCCCAGCAGATGAGGTCTGTGGTCTAGAGTGTCCATTAGTGCTGTGGGCAGCCCTCTTTTCCTTTACACTTCTCTTTTCTCACTTATAAATGAAGGAGACAATAACAATTGCTCATCATTAATAAGAACACAAAAATAATTATAAAATAGCAAGAGGCTTCAACAAGCAAAGCCAGGCTTTGCATTGCACTTACCCCTTTGGGACCATGGTACAAGGAGCTTAATGCCACTGTAGAATAACAAAATGACAAAGCCAGTGGACTGGCACAAAGATTTGGATGAAATGCGCCAGTTGGTGAGAACAAGTGTTATCAACCTGCTCGACAGGAAGTTGAGGCAATGTTTTCTCACATATTCTGAAGGGACGCAGTTGGGTTCATTGTATTTTATTCATGGGGTACTCCCTGAAGGGAAAAAGCACAATCAAATCTAATTTATTTTTCACGTCTAACGTCAGTTCACTTAACATATTTATACTGCGACAGGAATGTGTCAATTTGTGCAGATTATGGCTGAAAGTTGCTTCTTGTTTGGAAACCCCTCTCCTGGACTTGTGAGGTGCTTTGGGATATTGTTTTTGAGTTAATAAGGCTCATGTCCTTTGAAGAGGAAGGCTGCACGCTGTGCAGCTCCTGTTGTCACGGCTCCAGGAAACCTTTCAAAAGTTGCATTTGCCCAGGCGCCCCTCAAGATGCCGTCGGCAATGGCGCTTTAGTCTTGCCTGGAACCTCGAATGTTGCACACGGATCAATACCTCTGAGGAACTAATGGCTGGCTGGCGGCATCCAAGGGCGGCACGCTCATTAATGGTAAGGTCACAGAGGAAGAAGGAGCTCGGGCACTGCGCCCAGTGCCCGTTCCTACAGGTGGATCCCGTATCCCCTAATGCCACCACCTGAGGAGGCAAACAAAGCTTTGCGATTCTCCGTAACAGCAATTGACTGTCATGATTGAAGGTATTGGTATCGATTGGAGCCTACTGAAGTCAAAGACTTTACTCTGTATAGAGCCTCCAGGGAAAGGGCATTGAAAAGTTTATTTCTTGAGTATTTACAAGTCAAAACAATCTCCTCACCATGTGAATTTAAGAAAAAGTGTCTTCATGAATATTGCACTTGTGAACTGTTAAGAGATCCTACACTGAAACTTCAAGGAGAATTGTTTTGTTATAAAGTTTAATCACACTCAGGTAACAGTGTGGATCAGGACTTGTCTTTCAACTCTCTCTCTGCAGGGTCACGTCCAGGCTCTCTTGCCCTTCTTCATGCCCTTGCTCCATGATTTCTCAGATGTCTCCTACTAACCTCTGCCTCCCGCTACATCCCTCTTTCATCTTATTTGATGCTTACACATAATTTCACTTCTTGATTAGCAGATTTATTAGTTAGAATAGGCTAGGATGTGAGTCAATAAATATAAATCCTGAAATTTAAGTGCTTTAACCCAGTAAAAAATCTACTTCTGGTTCACGTCGGAGTCCAGTGCAGACAGTGCAGATTGCAAAGCAGCTCTGGGAAGCTTTGCTCCAGGCTGTGACACAGGGATCCAGGCTCCATCTTATGATGTCCCCTCCTTCACACATGGGCAGACACATGCAGCACTGTCCAGGGGGCTTCAGGACAGTCCTGCAAGTGGTGTACACTTCTTCCAGCTACAGTCTATTGGCATGAACCCAGGCCTATGACTCCCCTGGGACTACGGAGGAAGCTGGAAAATTCTCCCTCAATAGCCAGGTCAATTTGACTAACATGGCCAGGTCAGCACCTATGTTAGTCAAATTTCTGTTATTGTAGAAATACACGAGATAGCTTTGGCCCACTGTTTGGAGGTTTCAGTTGGCGATTGGTTGGTCCAGCTGCTTTTGGGCTGTTGGGGAGGCAGCAAAGCGAGGCTGTAGCACACAGCAAGACCATTTGCCTCCTGGCTGGGACATGAAAGAGAGGAGGAAGAGGCCAGGGTCCCATAGTCCCCTTCAAGAGCAGGTCCCAATGCCCTAAGGCTTCCCCTTAAATTCCACCTCTTAAGCCTTTAACACATGGGCCTTTGGGGATACTTAAGATCCAGGATTATAGCAATGTCTAAATGATTAATTTAAACCAAACCATAGGATTTTGAAATTGAGATGATTGAGAAATGGATGAAGTGAGAATAAGGAATAAGTGAGGGTTGGGTGCTGTGGCGCATGCCTGTAATCCCAGCACTTGGGAGGCTGAGGCAGGAAGATTGTGAGTTCAAAGCCAGCCTCAGCAATAGCGAGGCACTTAGCAACTCAGTGAAACCCTGTCTCTAATAAAATACCAAAAAAAAAAAAAAAAAAAGGGCTAGGGATGTGGCCCAGTGGTCGAGTGCCCTGGTACCAAAAAAAAAAAAAAAAAAAAAAAAAAAAAAAAAAGAAAGAAAGAAAGAATAAGTGAGAAGTAGTACTTATAATAAATTAAAGAGTAAAAAATTGCTTGTTAAAATAACCCAATCAATAAATGGGCTAAAGAATTGAAAAGACACTTCTCAGAAGAAGATACACGATTAATCAACAAATACATGAAAAAATGCTCAACATCGCTGGCAATTAGAGAAATGTAAATCAAAACTACTCTAAGATTTCATTTCACTCCAGTCAGAATGGCAGCTATCAAGAACACAAACAAGAATAAATGTTGGAGAGGATGTGGGGAAAAGGGCATACTCATACATTGCTGGTAGGACTGCAAAATGGTACAACCATTATGGAAAGCAGTATGGAGATTTCTTGGGAAAATGGGAATGGAACCACCCTATGACCCAGCCATCCCACTCCTGGGTCTATTCCCAAAGGACTTAAAAGCAGCATATTACAGTGACACAGACACTTCAATGTTCATAGCAGCACAATTCACAATAGCTAGGTTGTGGAACCAACCTAGATGTCCCTCAGTAGATGAGTGGATAAAGAAAATGTGGTACATATACACAATGGAATTTTACTCAGCAATAAAAGAAAATAAAATAATGGCATTCGCTGGTAAATGGATGAAGTTGGAGAATATAATGCTAAATGAAATCAGTCAATCTCAAAAATCCAAATGCCAAATGTTTCCTCTGATATAAGGAGGCTGGTTCACGGTATTGTTGGGTCGGGGTACATAGGAGGATTAGAGGAACACTAGAATGGTCAAAGGGAAGGGAGGGGAAGAGAGAGAGCAAGGGAGTATGGAGGGGAAAAAAAGAAAAGTGGTTGAGTAAGATGGATATCATTATTCTAAATGCATGAGTGAAGACTTGAATGCTATGAATATACTTTGTATACAAACTGTTTTGTGTAAAAAGATGCTCTATATGTGCAGTATGAATTATAATACATACTAATACTATAAATAAAAAAATTAAAAAATTGCTTTGTCAATTTGTGAATATGAAATCAATGATTACGGTAATAATAACAGTGGCAACACACCCTAACACACACGACCAGTGTCTCTACTGCAGGCTCCGTGCCAATGTCAGCCACATGTGCTGGGTTTATAACCTCACAGTAACCTTGCAGAGGTGACTGCTGTTTCCTGCACAGTTGAAGCCCCAGGCATCCTGGTGGGGCAGGACAGACTGCAGGACCCCGGCAGGGCTCCAGCGCCCTGGCCTCCTCCCCTGGACACCACACCTCCCTCCCGCTTTCCATCCTTATTGCAGTCTACAACATGGGGCCCTTGTCCCTTCACAGATGAGGAAGATGAAATTCACGGAGGTTACACCAGATAGTTCTAAAAATAAGAAGAGTAGTTATCTCAGACAAATGAACAGTTGAGTTAATTCAAGTGTTTATGGCCTGAACTTCAAACTGAGAACATCCGCTGTAACTCTTAGGTTATCTCCGAGTCCTCCTTACCCTGCCCTTTCCAAATACACTGTCTGTCACTGCTGAGGAGCACTGGCAGAGAACTCAGGGTGATATTGGAAAAGAATTGCCAGTCCTCGTTTGATTCGGACGTGACTATTTTGATGACTCCTGCTGCTTTGAGATAGCATTGTGCTCTGTTTCCACCCTGTTCTGATGTTTTTATGCAAACAATTCTCAAGTTTTACATTTTATTGAAGTGTACCACAAGTCACCTCTTATTTCACAATATTCTACATCTTTAGATACATCACAGAATAGGATAGAGGTTTCTTAAAAGACCAGAACATAAAATAGTGCATAGCTTATTTGAGAGCAATTTATTTTGAAGGCCTTGCTGTATTCATGGGGAGAAAAAAGCAACCATGATGAAACCGTAAAGCACCATATTCTGAAAGGTTGCATGACATTGGGTTATGCAAGTTGCTTTCATGTGTTGCATAAGAAACTGGATAACTTCAAACATCCAATTCAAAGACATAACCTGTAAATTGCATTCTTAATATTTGGTACATTTTCCCTTTAGCTACAATGAACCGATTTGATATCAATAAATCTGCAGTTTATAATAACAAGTTTTGTTTTTTTTCCCCCCTTTTAACCTGCACTTTCCACACATGCAGCATTCCTGGATGTGGGGACAAAGACTGGGCTCACCATCTGCCAGGGCGCCCTGCAGGGTGACCTGTCAGGGCTTCCTTAGCTCTCTGTGCAGAGGTGTATGTGAAGGGGGTGATGGTAGTTCCTAGCACACAGGGTGGTTACAAATTAACAAGCAATATTTGCAAAATACTTAGAGCCATCCCTGTCACAGTGAAATAGCTACATAAATATTTGATTTTTAAAAGAAAACCGGATTTTATCTCATTAATATGCAGTGTCCTTTTGCGTAGAGCTGAAATCATTTGCTTTTCACATTGAAGTTGTTTTTCTTTTGAGAGGGGTCAGCCCCATAGACTCAAGGTTGCAGTGGGCGATTGGTGACCAGCACCCACTGGTTATTTGGAAGAGGATGGTCTCATCATTTTTTCTTTTGCTGAGAAAAGACAGAATTTTATGGCCAATTGACTCTAACAATCCATCGTTCACCCTGAACCTTCTTACACAGCAAGTTCACGTTCAAGAGGAGAGGACAGGTGAATCTGCAGGTTGTGCTAGAGTGGGGCAGTCTCTGGTTAGGACAGGGTGGATCATCTAGCATGAGAGTGTCCATCAGGAGGGCCACATGGGGCAGAGGAGGGTCTCCCCAGCAAGCACCCCAAACAATTCTTGCCGCTACACCGTGGACGTTACTCTCTCTTTGGCTCTTTAATGACTGCTCTCTCTTCTCCATCACATCCATCAAGAGCCCACCTCAGGCCCTCCCTATCCTAAAGCCGGGCAGTGTCTCTGCTTTTCTTCCTGGGTTTCTGACCCTTCCTTATTCTCTTAGTTCACTGTCCTGGGAGCCAGGAGTGGCTGCCCAGACTGTGCTCTCTTGGACAGCTGCAGTGTGAGCTACCGCGAGACCAGAGATCTACTTTGGGCAGCAAGGCTTGGATTGAGTACACAGAGCATAAAAGAAACTTCTGTTGGAAAAGGCGGAAGTGAATGGGTCTGGATGGGCGGGGAGGGACGAATGCCCTGGGGTAGGATACAGGGAAGCCACTGAGGAGCCAAGGGAGGCACCCAGGTCTGGGGCAGCTCTGGTCATGGAGGAGGGACAGCCCTTCCCTGGGTGGCGGTGTCCTTCTCTTTCTGGGAAGCCAGGGGTGTGGGTTGTCCTTAGCTGGTGCTGAAGTGCTCAGGGCAGATGCTGCCCAGGAGTTCTGGAGAAGCTCTGGAAGGGGCTGCGCACCAAAGCAGCAAACACCAGCTCACTTTCCTGGTCACTCACCCGCCCACTGGAAGCTGGGTAGCCGGGTGGGTGGAGAGGCCAAGCTAGCCATGAGTAGTTACCCATGGGCACTCATGCTGTGTCACCCCAGTTGCAGCCCCCTGACCAAGAGAAACCTATGGCCCAGCCCTGCATGGAGGGGCAGCCCAGCGCTCCACCCTGGGTGACCTCAGATTAACGCAGCAAGGACAGGTGGAGGTGGCTCCTCTTTGGCTAGCAGGCTTCAGGACATGAAGGCCCTGTCCCTGTCTTCGGCGTGGGTGGCAGGAGCCTGTCACGGGTTCCATCATGCTGTCAGGCTGTGAGAATTTCCAAATATTTCAAAGTCTCTTACTAAGTATTTGTAGATGAGATGCTATTAGTGTTTTATATGCAATAAATACAAAACGGATGATGGACTTAGGTCAGAGAAAGCTGTTTGTCCTCCTCATTAAACTACCTTGGCCCTGGATGATTATGCATTTTAATCAAATAGATTCCAGGAACAGAATATTCTCAGAACGAAACATCCATCCACTGTCAAATTACGCCCAGTAATCTCAATAGTCTTTGAATTCCAGGAAAGCATAATTAACTCTTATTTATGATATTATGGAAATAAGAAAAATCAATATTCACATAAACGGTCTTCTTTGTGTGTGTGCGTGCACATGTGTATAGACATATACGTGTAAATTGGACATTTTTTAAGCTTGAGAATGGAGGCGCTGAATGTTGGCATCTTATTTTGGGTCAAGGTGAACCCAGGGTTGCTTCTGTGGTTATGATCCTTGGGGTCTGATGCTGAAGGCCAGCTTCCGCAGTGGGGAAAGGGAGAGTCTTGATCCCGATCAGCACTGGTGTGAGAGTCAGCGATAGGATGGAAGAAGTCAACACACGTCAGGGTGCTGAAACCTTCTGCGTTTATTTTTCTTTTGCAAGCAACAAAAGCAAAAATTTTTTGGTAGTATGCATTTTTTTGTGGTTACAAAAGCAGTTACAAGAGCCAGGAAAATATCAGTCTCTGTGAAGTAAATTTCTAGATTTTACTATTTTTTCTAACATTTCAAGGTCCTGTCTAGACAAGGACTATATACATGTTGTTTTAAAACTCTTTATAATCTCTTCATGCTTATCTGACCCAGCCTGGGTTCGACTCAAACTTATGAATTTCTTGAAACCATTCCTCCGCACACCTGCTAAGCTAGCTGATAGAAGTTAGTTTTTTCTGCCTGGTTTTAAAGCATCACTGTCTCTTTACAATAGTCCCTTTTTGCACCCAAGGGCAGAGAAAAGGAAAACATAGTCAAATGTTAGCTCTGAAGGACGTTTACCCTAGGGTTTTTTTTTTGCATCTATTCCAAATTACCCTGAAAGTAAAGAAGCCTTTTTCAGACACAAAAGTGCTCTTAAAGTTTTTTCTTGCTGCAAGTAATTATAACAAAGGAGGTAAAATGATGAGCATTTATTAAGCTGCTTCTTTACTAAAAGTTAGCTATATAAGTACAAATTTAGGAAATGTTATTATGTTTTCAGCTTAGATGCCAATAAAATTATATATTTCCAGAATTAATCTTATTCTAATTAATTGAAATAGTGACATCTGGCAGCCATACATATGAGCAGAACAGTAAAGATATATTTAGGCAGGAGACAGCGGGAACATACATAGATAGGGTTAATTTCTTCAATGTCGCATCTCAGTGCGGGGGGTTTGCATCCAGTAAGGGGGGTTTGCCATTGCTTCCACCCCCTTATCATACAAGAAGAGGACGCCTTGCTCACTCTGTCGTATGGATGATGTCACAGTCTTACATGGGTTCAGTGGGGTGTTGATCCCTGAGTAGTGACAAGTGACAACACCAGGCACATGTGGGAAACACAGCAGAGTGGGCGTCACGAGGGTGAGGAGGGAAAACAGGTCTGAGAATGTGGCGTGAGGTGAGGGGCAGGGGCTTAGTGCACCCAGGAAACTAGCCAGGAGGGCCAGGGGCTCCTCTCTTCGGGTGCTGGTTCAGGGATCACTGTCCAGGTCACAGAGCGGGCTGGCTGACGTGTTGGGCACCGCTGTGGCCAGCTCAGCCTCAAACCAAGTGTGCGCAGCGTCCAGCTCGGTATTTCCCACACTGACTGACCTGTGTGCCTGGGGAACGTAAGGGTCCTTGGGGGGGGGGGGAGTCTCCTCAAACCTGGTGACAGACATCGACCCTGACCATGAGGAGGGGCGGGAATGAGGGAGGAGGCAGGTATTGAGGTCACAGGCTTCCACTCTGCTGGCCCTTTGTGGACCTGGCCAGGAAGGCCGAGCCTGGGTTGCGCGTCACAGGGTGTAGACTTAGACCTGTGCTTGTCTGCCTGGTCACTTGCTTCACAGTTTCCTTTACTCTTTGACACTTTCTCTGGTCCAAATAAGAACCCCCTTCACTTGCTTTTGAGATGGGTGGCTGAAGTAGCCCTAATTAGGAAGGGCTGTTGCAGCTAGCTGGAAGCCATAAGTTCCACCTGATATGTATGTGACGCACCTGTAGGCACCCGCAAAGCTGAAGGTATATAACCGGGTGAAAGCGGTCCGAGTTAGGAGAACGGAGAATTCAGTCAGTCGGGCAGTCACTCGGTCGGTCAGAAGAATCAGAGCGGCCAGAACGTAGGCAGAGCAGTTACAGAAGAGAAACCAGATAGAAGACAGAAGAGAAACCAGATAGAAGAAGTAATGACTGGTCAGAGTTAGGCCGAGGCTCCTGAGGAAGACAGAAGACAGAAGAAAGAAGAAGGAAGAAAGAAGAGAGAAGAAAGAAGCTCTAATCTTTCTCTAAGCTAAGCTCTTTCTTTCTTTACAAGAAGCTAAGCTAAGATCTTTCTTTCTCTCTAAGACTCTAAGCTAAGACTCTACTCTAAGCTAAGAAGACAAGAAGAAAAGCTCTCTTTAATCTTTCTTTCTAAAAATCTTTCTTTCCCTCTCTAAGCTCTCTCTAAGAAAGTAGAAGTAAAAGTAGTAAAAGCTTAACTCTGCCTCCGAGAGATTTCCTCCCGGTTTTCGGTACCAGGCAGCTTACAGGCGGCTCTAGATCCAAAGAGTGCAAAGCAAGGTGCAGTCACTCACTGAAGTAAGCAGGCTGCGTATCTGGCTTCGTCCGGAGTTATGGCTTCTGGGGAAATTGGACACCTCCAAAATTCTTGATATAGGAGCACCTGAGAAATGTCCTGTTCTGGGAAGACGACACAGGAGAATTTGGCCACAGATGAGAGGACTGTTGCCTGTCTGAGTCACCCAGGTCCAAAGGGACTCTCATTAACTATATGCAAATGAGGTAACTGCAATTTCTTTTGTAGAAATGAGAAAATGCAACACACTCATTCCAATAAGCCCCACCAGGGCCTTTGAGGCTCAAAGATGGAGCAGACAATCTTGGTGGCTTGTGGTTCCTGTAACGTCTTTGGTTTCCAGGAAGCCCTTACTACAGTGTCCCAGGCCCAGGTGTGTGTGATAAATGTTAATTAACAATGACAATTTGGTCATAGGTGAAACAGTTTTAAGGAGAATAATGAATGCATTGAGCTATCTGCTTAAGAGAAGGTACTTAGAGCCTTTACTTTACTAATATATAGTTCAAAGGACTGCTCAGTTCTTTAATTCATGAGTTTGTTTTTTTTTTTTTCAGACTTCTGGTTAAGAAACATTGAATTTATGACAACCTACCCTTAACTGTTTTATAAACTAAATGTTCTTGCTTGTTTATGGGTAGGTCAGGGAACAGTGGTGTTTATAGTGGACTTTGTTGATGACCTCCTCAGTATTCCTTGCCGGTGTCCTCTTCTCATTGTGAGATTTCAGAGACACTGAGTCTAACCCGGCTTCGGGGATAAAGCCCATGAGGGCAGCGACACTAACTGGCACTTGCTAATTCCTGGCCCCTGCAGGATGGGCTGGGACGTGACTCCAACCTGGGTGATCCAAGTGAAGCTCAGGGCCTTTCCTAGGAGTGCTGGAAAGCGAAGCTTTCCTGGTGGAAGGGAGTGAATGAAGAGGAGCATAACCTTGAGAACTGGGCAGGAGCTGGAGGCTCTGACAGTGGGAGGAGCCGAAGGCAGGAAGAGGAGGTGAGACTCAGAACTTGGGACTCTTTATCATTTACTATTGTTCTGTCCAGCTGGAGGAGGGCTCTCCATAGTTCACAGCGGGAAATTCCTCACTGGCACGGAACTTCAGATGCTTCTGTTTGCCGCTGTCCTGGGGGGACAGGGCTGTGCCTAGAGTGCAGGGGCCCAGAGTGCCTTAACGCGGCTGAACCCTTACAGGTGCTCGCAGGGTGCCTCGGGCCCTCTGGACTTTGCTGTGTGGGAGTCGTACCGTGCTTCAGAACGGGAGGAAGTCCTTGTCGTGGGTCACGATCTCACCCTCCACCAGGTGTTCCTTGTGGAGCGAAGGACAGGGGCAGGATGAACAGAACCAGGAGGCCCAGAACGTCACACCTTTCCCTGAAGATGCTCTCACTGGGTGCTGGCTTCAGGGACCGTCGTCTAAGTCAAGGTCCCAGAGCGGGCTGGGTGTCGGACTCTCTAGTGATGTGTGGGCACAGCTGTGGCCATCTCGCCCCAAAATCAAGTGTGCACAAAGTCTGGCTCCGTACTTCCCAACACTTGGCACATTTCTGACTCACATGTGTGCAGGGGAGGTGTAAGAGCCCCGGGGATGGGGGAGGAGCAGCATGGCTAAGTGTCACCAAGCCATTCATGTTAGGTGACCCTGGATGGTCCCTCCCTGCTTTCCAGGCAGATTAGCTTCTGTCCGAGTGCCTCACACTATGGATTTACAGGAATCCCATGTCCCGCAAGTCTTGACTGATTCTATCAACCAACAAGGGCATTCACATGATTACGAATTTTGCCAAGCTGAGCATGAGCTTAGTTTGCCCCCTGACAATTCGCTCTGAGCGGGCGCTCTGCATCCCAGTTGTGTGTCTTCATCGCTGGTCATCTGTGGGCCTGCGCACAGCTTCCTGTCTTCAGCTGACCGCGCGCCACCCTGCTACCCTCACTATGCCTCGTCACTGGACTAGGCATTGGGGTGCCCCTCACTGTCTTCTCGGCCCTCTGCACCAAGACGTGTTCCCCTGCAGGGTCCCCTTTGCCTGATGATGAATGACCTGCACGCACTGACAGGCAGGGTGGCAGTGTCAGTCCATGGCAGGCAGATCGGAAAGCGGCACGAGGGCAGGGAACTTGTGCAGGGCAGGCTCTGGGAGGTGCCTGGGCAGTCTGCGGGTTAAGTGGGAGTGTCTTCAGTTTCTCTGCTCGCCTGTCAACAGGACATGAGGAAATCGTTTCCTGAGAAGCTCATGAGGACAGCAGTGGGGCTGTTTGCAAAGGGCCTGGCATGAGAAGGCCTCAGAAAATGGCACTCGGGTGGTAATGGATGGGACAGCAGAAGCCAGATGGCCTGGGCTAGCCTTCCTCCTGCCACAGCTTGTTGGCAGGACGCCTGAGGCGCTCTAATAAAAACTCACACAGATAGGACAGCCAGCCACAGTACAGGAGGGAAATCACACCGAGGTAAGCCACCACCGTAGTCAACAGTGACTGAGCCAAACAGGCCAAGGCCCATGGTCTGCCCTGTGCTCCACCTGGTTACCACCTGGGTTTTTAAAATTTTTTTTCTTTGTGGGGGGGTACTGGGGATTGACCTCAGGGGCACTCGACCACTGAGCCACATCCCCAGCCCTATTTTGTATTTTATTTAGAGACAGGGTCTCACTGAGTTGCTTAGCACCTCCCTAAATTGCTGAGGCTGGCTTTGAACTCGCCATCCTCCTACCTCAGTGTTGTGGCATTTTCTATAAAGCCCTCTCCTTTTTCATGAAAGATATGGTGTTGAAAGAGTTAACTTTGACTTCTACTTGCTGCTGTTCAGTTCTTTATTCACATATATGGCCACCAGGTATCCCTATTTCAATTATTTAGATCCAGACTAACTCTGTACATTTATCTTTTCTTGAAAAGAGTAACACAAACCTTTTTCTATAAGTACTTAATTTCTAGTTAATAAGCTTTAAGAGTCTTTTTGTGATTAAAAATAAGTTTCTCTTACTTTTAAAGTAGATATAAATCCCTTAGAGTAAAAAGTCTCCCATGAGCTAACATGCAGCCTTGCCCTGCTTCTAGATTTTATAAACAACTGCTATAAAAGAAAAACAATAGTGCTGTGGAATCCCAGGCAAAGAATGTTGACTTTTATCAGACAGCCTAAATAGTAAGCAGAGAAAACAGTTTCAGTCACGTACAGGGCCTTGAAAAGGTGCAAGTGACCTCAAAATCTTGAAATATGTATATAATAAGAAATTTAATATGTCTAAAATGTAATCTAAAAATTAAGTCATGTCTGTAATGAAATCACCAAAGAAAGTGTAAACATTCTGTGCTGCCAAAAAAATTATGCTTAAAACCTATAAAAAAGAAAAAAGTAAAGAGAGAAGATTCCACAGCCTGACTCGCGTGTCGGTGTGTTATTTTCCCCATCGCTGCTTCTCTGCCTCCGTACTTCGCTGAGCGCTCGCGTTGTACCCCCTGACTGGGGCTGGCCCCCAGCGCCTCAGACTCCCAAGCTGTTGGGATTACAGGCATGCGCCATCACGCTCAGCCACTGTTGCCACCTGTAGCGATTGCCACTTGCAGCAACGACGCCGCGGGAGAAAATTTGGAGGCAGGATGGAAATGAAAAAGTTCTTTTATTCTTCTCTCTTCTAACTTCTCTCTCCGGCTCCAACAACCTCTCCAACTCCAACTCCAACCACCCCTCTAACTCACCCTCACCGGGTTAAATACTTTTTGCCTTAACAAGGACACGTGCTAACAGCTCGAGCTTACAGGTGCGTCATACAGTGTTCACGGGCACAAAAAGATTCTTAGATAAATGCATGAATATCAGGTGAAAATAGTTGAACACCTTTATGGCTCTCAGCTAGCCGCCATCTTAACTATCTCCTCAATTAGGGCTCTTACAAGCCACCTAATTGTTTTTGAAACATGGCCCTGGAGTGGTTCTTCGAGGAACGAATCTTGAAACTCACACCCAATCCACCACCTGCTGCTCCTCCGATGCAGACCCATCTTTTGCCTTCTGCTGACTGCAACCTTCTCCTTTCCTGGGTTCCCAGGGATGTTCCACCGGGATCCCATCAGAGAAGGGTCTCATTTCATCCTCAGGCCTGATGGAATGAAGCTGAAGCCACAGGCTTCAGGGGAGAGTGCCAAGGGACTTAGATGTTCAGTCTTCACTGCTGAACACAGTGCCTTTTTGAAGCCCAAGTTGATGAAAATGCTTTTCTTCTACCCAAACTGTTTGGTGTAACTGGATTTTCTTGCATCAATAATGTAGAGCACGCTTTGAGCCAGAGCGTGGAGGCTTAGAAGTGGTGGTACCCAGAGCAGATCCGTGAGGACTCGGTGTCCTGCAGGAGGCTCAAAGCAGTGTCCCCGAGGTGTACACAGAGTGAAGAATCCTCTTGGATAACCCCAAGTCCCGGCGTGGCAGCCCTCCGAGCTCAGCTCAATGCCAGTCAGGGCCTGACTTTTTCATTTCTTTCTGCGTCCCTGAGGCCTGGTGTCTTCGGTGTGTCCCTCACATACCCTAGAGAATAAGCACGCCCACATTTCCTGTGCATCAGCAGTGCTTGCAGGAAAACAAAACCCTTGAAGGTGCCACTTGAGATGCTTCTCTGGTAACCTGTGGGATCTTGGAAAGCAACGTGCACAAGTGTGAGCCGGGATGAATTTTGATCACTTCAATAACTAGAAGAGGCCCAGGGAGTTGGCAGTCATCGTTACAAATGAGATCATTTCCAAATTCCAAGTTGATATTGAGGCCACCCTTTATTTATTTTTAATCAAAGTCCAGGGTATAAATAACTACTTTTGCATTAGTTTCATTTACTGAGAATAATTTTATTGTTCATTTGAGAAACTATCGTTCTTCTTTGTGTGAGTGCTTCATAGCTTCATAATTTCAACTTGAAAGGCCTCTGCGGGACTCGTCCCTGGCTTGCAGCCTCTGCTGGGAGTAAGTCTAATGAGGGAGAGAGGGAAGCTGGGGAGCACTTGGAAAATGGTAATGCTTCCTGGTCCCTGTTAGTGGGAAACCAGCATTTCTATTCTCTGCTGTTATCAAGCAAATAAGCAGAAAGTGGACTCTAATCGGAAGCAGCAAGCACATGTTGCATGGCTAATTCAGATTTGTTGTGGTGACTTAATTAGAAGCCACAGAGAACTTGTCTGTGCTCTGATGCGGGAAGCCGCAGGGTGCAGGCCAGGGTAATAGAGCCGTGACATCCGGGTTTGGCATCTGAGGGGAGATAGGATCGTTCCAAGTAATCCCATGGCTGCCCCTTCACGGTGAGTTAGAACGTCCTGTGAGGTGGGCCCTCTGGGAAGAGTCCTGTGGACACTGGGACAGTGCATTTGTCACATCCCCATGCCTCACAGGGCAAGATGATGCCCAGGAGTTAGAGGCCAGAATGTGTGCATCCTCAAGTGCAGGGACAGTCTCACCTTGCGCTGTCCCTAGCATACTTCCAAACATGTGGTAGATATCAGTAATTCTTAACAAACATTTAGAAGTTTGTAGAAAATGCAAACAACGACAGTTATCATTACAACCACTTCTGAATGCACCACTTGGTGGCTCCAAGTACTTTCCCGTTGCTGAGCAACCATCACCACCTTTTAAGTCTCCAGAACTTCATCTTCCGCCAGGAGCTCTGCTCTCGTTAAAGAGCAACTCCCCACTCTCCCCCAGTCCCTGGCACCCTGTCCCTCTGTGTTGATGAACCAGTCTTGTGCAGGTCCCTCACGAAGGTGGAAACGCACAGTGTCTTCTTGTGGCTGGTGGCAGACTTGAAAGCAGCAGATCCTGGGGCAGTGGTTTCTAGCTTTGTCTGCTTTGGTGCATGTGCTAGGATTTCCTTCCTCTTGGCGGCTGGTGGGCATTCTCTTACACTGTAGACTGTTGCCGCCTGAAGCGATGGCCGCTTGGAGCAGCAAAGCCGCGGGAATAAGTTCAGAGGCAGACTGGAAACAAACAGGATCTTTATTCTGTCAGTTTCTCTCTCTGGCTTTAACAACTCTAACACGTACCACACACCAACAAACAACCAACAACCAAAATGGCCCCGACCCGCTCCGCGTTTGGCCCAAGTCTCTCGAGATCCCGGGCCAAGTCTCGTGAGACTACGGAAGGCGGCAAAGTCCAAAACTCCATGACCCGAAGTCAACCGCAATCATAGCCATGTCCCCAAATAGGGCTCCTACAGTAGACCACATTGTAAAAATCTCTTCACCTCTTGATGGGCCTCTGGCTGCTTCCTCCTCTTGGTGCTTGTGGATCGTGCTGCTGCAAATGTTGGTGTGGGTATCATTCAGCTTTCCGCTGCTGTGACAAAACACCTGAGGAAATCAATATAAAGGAGGAAATTTATTTTGGCTTACAGTTTCAGTGCACAGTAGCTGGCTCCTGTGCTTTCAGACCTGTGGTGAGGCAGAGCATCGTGGCAGAAGGGCATGGTGGAAGAAGGCTGCTCACCCCGTGGCAGCCAGGAAGGAGTGAGGGCAGGACAGAGAGGGGGCGGGGACACCAAATAGAGTTCCAAGTGCCCACCCCCAAGGACCCACCACCGCCCAACAGTCCATTCAAATTGTGAACTCACCAGTGGCTTCACCACCACCGACCAGCAGAGCCCTCACGATCTGGTCGCCTGCAGAAGGGCCCACTCGGAACCGTTGCCCTTGGGCCACGCCTGCCGCACGGGACCCTTGGCCCACGCCTGCCGCACGGGACCCTTGGACCACGCCTGCCGCACGGGACCTTTGGACCAGGCCTGCCGCAAGGGACCCTTGGACCAGGCCTGCCTCACGGGACCCTTGGACCACGCCTGCCGCACGGGACCCTTGGCCCACGCCTGCCGCACGGGAACCTTGGCCCACGCCTGCCGCACGGGACCTTTGGACCACGCCTGCTGCACGGGACCCTTGGACCAGGCCTGCCGCACGGGACCCTTGGACCACGCCTGCCGCACGGGACCCTTGGACCACGCCTGCCGCACGGGACCCTTGGACCAGGCCTGCCGCACGGGACCCTTGGACCGGGCCTGCCGCACGGGAACCTTGGACCGGGCCTGCCGCACAGGACCCTTGGACCAGGCCTGCCGCACAGGACCCTTGGACCACGCCTGCCGCACAGGACCCTTGGACCACGCCTGCCGCACAGGACCCTTGGCCCACGCCTGCCGCACGGGAACCTTGGCCCACGCCTGCCGCACGGGACCTTTGGACCACGCCTGCCGCACAGGACCTTTGGACCACGCCTGCTGCACGGGACCCTTGGACCAGGCCTGCCGCACGGGACCCTTGGACCACGCCTGCCGCACGGGACCCTTGGACCACGCCTGCCGCACAGGACCCTTGGACCAGGCCTGCCGCACAGGACCCTTGGACCACGCCTGCCGCACAGAACCCTTGGACCAGGCCTGCCGCACGGGACCTTTCGACCACGCCTGCCGCACAGGACCCTTGGAGCAGGCCTGCCGCACAGGACCCTTGGACCACGCCTGCCGCACAGGACCTTTGGACCACGCCTGCCGCACGGGACCCTTGGACCACGCCTGCCGCACAGGACCCTTGGACCAGGGCCTGCCGCACGGGACCCTTGGACCACGCCTGCCGCACGGGACCCTTGGACCACGCCTGCCGCACAGGACCCTTGGACCAGGCCTGCCGCACAGGACCTTTGGCCCACGCCTGCCGCACGGGAACCTTGGCCCACGCCTGCCGCACAGGACCTTTGGACCACGCCTGCCGCACGGGACCCTTGGACCACGCCTGCCGCACGGGACCCTTGGACCAGGCCTGCCGCACGGGACCCTTGGACCACGCCTGCCGCACAGGACCCTTGGACCAGGCCTGCCGCACAGGACCCTTGGACCACGCCTGCCGCACAGGACCCTTAGACCAGGCCTGCCGCACGGGACCCTTGGCCCACGCCTGCCGCACGGGAACCTTGGCCCACGCCTGCCGCACAGGACCCTTGGACCAGGCCTGCCGCACGGGACCCTTGGACCACGCCTGCCGCACGGGAACCTTGGCCCACGCCTGCCGCACGGGACCTTTGGACCACGCCTGCCGCACGGGACCCTTGGACCAGGCCTGCCGCACGGGACCCTTGGACCAGGCCTGCCGCACAGGACCCTTGGCCCACGCCTGCCGCACGGGACCCTTGGACCACGCCTGCCGCACGGGACCCTTGGACCACGCCTGCCGCACAGGACCTTGGACCAGGCCTGCCGCACGGGACCCTTGGACCACGCCTGCCGCACAGGACCTTGGACCACGCCTGCCGCACAGGACCCTTGGCCCACGCCTGCCGCACGGGACCCTTGGACCAGGCCTGCCGCACGGGACCCTTGGACCACGCCTGCCGCACGGGACCCTTGGCCCACGCCTGCCGCACGGGACCTTTGGACCACGCCAGCCGCACGGGACCCTTGGACCACGCCTGCCGCACGGGACCCTTGGACCAGGCCTGCCGCACGGGACCCTTGGACCACGCCTGCCGCACGGGACCTTTGGACCACGCCTGCCGCACGGGACCCTTGGCCCACGCCTGCCGCACGGGACCATTGGCCCACGCCTGCCGCACGGGACCTTTGGACCACGCCTGCCGCACGGGACCCTTGGACCAGGCCTGCCGCACGGGACCCTTGGCCCACGCCTGCCGCACGGGACCCTTGGCCCACGCCTGCCGCACGGGACCCTTGGACCAGGCCTGCCGCACGGGACCTTTGGACCACGCCTGCCGCACGGGACCCTTGGACCAGGCCTGCCGCACGGGACCCTTGGCGCACGCCTGCCGCACGGGACCCTTGGCCCACGCCTGCCGCACGGGACCCTTGGCCCACGCCTGCCGCACGGGACCCTTGGCCCACGCCTGCCGCACGGGACCCTTGGACCAGGCCTGCCGCACGGGACCCTTGGACCACGCCTGCCGCACGGGACCCTTGGACCAGGCCTGCCGCACAGGACCCTTGGACCAGGCCTGCCGCACGGGACCCTTGGCACACACGCCTGCCGCACGGGACCCTTGGACCACGCCTGCCGCACGGAACCCTTGGCGCACGCCTGCCGCACGGGACCCTTGGCCCACGCCTGCCGCACAGGACCCTTGGCCCACGCCTGCCGCACGGGACCCTTGGCCCACGCCTGCCGCACAGGACCCTTGGACCAGGCCTGCCGCACAGGACCCTTGGACCAGGCCTGCCGCACAGGACCCTTAGACCAGGCCTGCCGCACAGGACCCTTGGACCAGGCCTGCCGCACAGGACCCTTGGACCAGGCCTGCCGCACAGGACCTTTGGACCACGCCTGCCGCACAGGACCCTTGGACCAGGCCTGCCGCACAGGACCCTTGGACCAGGCCTGCCGCACAGGACCCTTGGCCCACGCCTGCCGCACAGGACCCTTGGACCACGCCTGCCGCACAGGACCCTTGGACCAGGCCTGCCGCACAGGACCCTTGGACCAGGCCTGCCGCACAGGACCCTTGGACCAGGCCTGCCGCACAGGACCCTTGGACCAGGCCTGCCGCACAGGACCCTTGGACCACGCCTGCCGCACAGGACCCTTGGACCAGGCCTGCCGCACAGGACCCTTGGACCAGGCCTGCCGCACAGGACCCTTGGCCCACGCCTGCCGCACAGGACCCTTGGACCAGGCCTGCCGCACAGGACCCTTGGACCAGGCCTGCCGCACGGGACCCTTGGACCAGGCCTGCCGCACGGGACCCTTGGACCAGGCCTGCCGCACGGGACCCTTGGACCACGCCTGCCGCACGGGACCCTTGGCCCACGCCTGCCGCACGGGACCCTTGGACCAGGCCTGCCGCACGGGACCCTTGGACCAGGCCTGCCGCACGGGACCCTTGGCCCACACCTGCCGCACAGGACCCTTGGACCACGCCTGCCGCACAGGACCCTTGGACCAGGCCTGCCGCACAGGACCCTTGGACCAGGCCTGCCGCACGGGACCTTTGGACCACGCCTGCCGCACGGGACCCTTGGACCAGGCCTGCCGCACGGGACCCTTGGCCCACGCCTGCCGCACGGGACCCTTGGACCAGGCCTGCCGCACGGGACCCTTGGACCACGCCTGCCGCACGGGACCCTTGGACCAGGCCTGCCGCACAGGACCCTTGGACCACGCCTGCAACACAGGACCCTTGGACCAGGCCTGCCGCACAGGACCCTTGGCCCACGCCTGCCGCACGGGACCCTTGGACCAGGCCTGCCGCACAGGACCCTTGGACCACGCCTGCCGCACAGGACCCTTGGACCACGCCTGCCACACAGGACCCTTGGACCAGGCCTGCCGCACGGGACCCTTGGCCCACGCCTGCCGCACGGGACCCTTGGACCACGCCTGCCGCACGGGACCCTTGGACCACGCCTGCCGCACGGGACCCTTGGACCACGCCTGCCGCACGGGACCTTTGGACCACGCCTGCCGCACGGGACCCTTGGACCAGGCCTGCCGCACGGGACCCTTGGACCAGGCCTGCCGCACAGGACCCTTGGACCGGGCCTGCCGCACAGGACCCTTGGACCGGGCCTGCCGCACGGGACCCTTGGACCACGCCTGCCGCACGGGACCCTTGGACCGGGCCTGCCGCACGGGACCTTGGACCCACGCCTGCCGCACGGGACCCTTGGACCACGCCTGCCGCACGGGACCCTTGGACCACGCCTGCCGCACGGGACCCTTGGACCAGGCCTGCCGCACGGGACCCTTGGACCAGGCCTGCCGCACGGGACCCTTGGACCAGGCCTGCCGCACGGGACCCTTGGACCAGGCCTGCCGCACGGACCTTTGGACCACGCCTGCCGCACAGGACCCTTGGACCAGGCCTGCCGCACGGGACCCTTGGCCCACGCCTGCCGCACGGGACCCTTGGACCAGGCCTGCCGCACAGGACCCTTGGACCACGCCTGCCGCACAGGACCCTTGGACCAGGCCTGCCGCACAGGACCCTTGGACCACGCCTGCCGCACAGGACCCTTGGACCAGGCCTGCCGCACAGGACCCTTGGCCCACGCCTGCCGCACGGGACCCTTGGACCAGGCCTGCCGCACAGGACCCTTGGCCCACGCCTGCCGCACGGGACCCTTGGACCACGCCTGCCACACGGGACCCTTGGACCAGGCCTGCCGCACGGGACCCTTGGCCCACGCCTGCCGCACGGGACCCTTGGACCACGCCTGCCGCACGGGACCCTTGGACCACGCCTGCCGCACGGGACCCTTGGACCACGCCTGCCGCACGGGACCTTTGGACCACGCCTGCCGCACGGGACCCTTGGACCGGGCCTGCCGCACAGGACCCTTGGACCGGGCCTGCCGCACGGGACCCTTGGACCGGGCCCTGCCCCACGGGCCTGCCGCACGGGACCCTTGGACCGGGCCTGCCGCACGGGACCCTTGGACCACGCCTGCCGCACAGGACCCTTGGACCACGCCTGCCGCACGGGACCTTTGGACCACGCCTGCCGCACAGGACCCTTGGACCACGCCTGCCGCACGGGACCCTTGGACCACGCCTGCCGCACGGGACCCTTGGACCACGCCTGCCGCACAGGACCCTTGGGACCACGCCTGCCGCACAGGACCCTTGGACCAGCCTGCCGCACAGGACCCTTGGACCACGCCTGCCGCACAGGACCCTTGGACCACGCCTGCCGCACAGGACCCTTGGACCACGCCTGCCGCACAGGACCCTTGGACCACGGCCTGCCGCACGGGACCCTTGGACCGCCTGCCGCACAGGACCCTTGGACCACGCCTGCCGCACAGGACCCTTGGACCACGCCTGCCGCACAGGACCCTTGGACCACGCCTGCCGCACGGGACCCTTGGACCACGCCTGCCGCACGGGACCCTTGGACCACGCCTGCCGCACGGGACCCTTGGACCACGCCTGCCGCACGGGACCCTTGGACCACGCCTGCCGCACGGGACCCTTGGACCGGGCCTGCCGCACGGGACCCTTGGACCACGCCTGCCGCACAGGACCCTTGGACCACGCCTGCCGCACAGGACCCTTGGACCACCCTTGGACCAGCCTGCCGCACAGGACCCTTGGACCACGCCTGCCGCACAGGACCCTTGGACCACGCCTGCCGCACAGGACCTTTGGACCACGCCTGCCGCACAGGACCCTTGGACCAGGCCTGCCGCACAGGACCCTTGGACCGGGCCTGCCGCACAGGACCCTTGGACCACGCCTGCCGCACAGGACCCTTGGACCACGCCTGCCGCACAGGACCCTTGGACCACGCCTGCCGCACAGGACCTTGGACCACGCCTGCCGCACAGGACCCTTGGACCACGCCTGCCGCACAGGACCTTTGGACCACGCCTGCCGCACAGGACCCTTGGACCACGCCTGCCGCACAGGACCCTTGGACCAGGCCTGCCGCACAGGACCCTTGGACCACGCCTGCCGCACAGGACCCTTGGACCACGCCTGCCGCACAGGACCCTTGGACCACGCCTGCCGCACAGGACCTTTGGACCACGCCTGCCGCACAGGACCCTTGGACCAGGCCTGCCGCACAGGACCCTTGGACCACGCCTGCCGCACAGGACCCTTGGACCACGCCTGCCGCACAGGACCCTTGGACCACGCCTGCCGCACAGGACCCTTGGACCACGCCTGCCGCACAGGACCCTTGGACCACGCCTGCCGCACAGGACCCTTGGACCACGCCTGCCGCACAGGACCCTTGGACCACGCCTGCCGCACAGGACCCTTGGACCACGCCTGCCGCAGGGACCCTTGGACCAGGGGCCTGCCGCACAGGACCCTTGGACCACGCCTGCCGCACAGGACCCTTGGACCACGCCTGCCGCACGCCGCACAGGACCCTTGGACCACGCCTGCCGCACAGGACCCTTGGACCACGCCTGCCGCACAGGACCCTTGGACCACGCCTGCCGCACAGGACCCTTGGACCACGCCTGCCGCACGGGACCCTTGGACCGGGCCTGCCGCACAGGACCCTTGGACCACGCCTGCCGCACAGGACCCTTTGGACCACGCCTGCCGCACAGGACCCTTGGACCACGGACCCGTGGACCACGCCTGCCGCACAGGACCCTTGGACCACGCCTGCCGCACAGGACCCTTGGACCAGGACCTGCCGCACAGGACCTTTGGACCACGCCTGCCGCACAGGACCCTTGGACCAGGCCTGCCGCACAGGACCCTTGGACCACGCCTGCCGCACAGGACCCTTGGACCACGACCACAGGACCTGCCGCACAGGACCCTTGGACCACGCCTGCCGGCACAGGACCCTTGGACCACGCCTGCCGCACAGGACCCTTGGACCCGCACAGCCTGCCGCACAGGACCCTTGGACCACGCCTGCCGCACAGGACCTTTGGACCAGGCCTGCCGCACGGGACCCTTGGACCAGGCCTGCCGCACGGGACCCTTGGCCCACGGCCTGCCGCACAGGACCTTTGGACCACGCCTGCCGCACAGGACCCTTGGAACCAGGCCTGCCGCACAGGACCCTTGGACCACGCCTGCCACACACAGGACCCTTGGACCAGGCCTGCCGCACAGGACCCTTGGACCAGGTCTGCCGCACAGGACCTTTGGACCGGGCCTGCCGCACAGGACCCTTGGACCACGCCTGCCGCACAGGACCTTTGGACCAGGCCTGCCGCACAGGACCCTTGGACCAGGCCTGCCGCACAGGACCTGGACCGCACAGGACCTTTGGACCGGGCCTGCCCAGCACAGGACCCTTGGACCGGGTCTGCCGCACAGGACCTTTGGACCACGCCTGCCGCACAGGACCCTTGGACCACACCTGCCGCACAGGACCCTTGGACCAGGCCTGCCGCACAGGACCCTTGGACCAGGCCTGCCGCACAGGACCTTTGGACCGGGCCTGCCGCACAGGACCTTTGGACCACACCTGCCGCACAGGACCCTTGGACCAGGCCTGCCGCACAGGACCTTGGACCACGCCTGCCGCACAGGACCCTTGGACCACGCCTGCCGCACAGGACCCTTGGACCAGGCCTGCCGCACAGGACCTTTGGACCACGCCTGCCGCACAGGACCCTTGGACCACACCTGCCGCACAGGACCCTTGGACCAGGCCTGCCGCACAGGACCTTTGGACCACGCCTGCCGCACAGGACCCTTGGACCAGGCCTGCCGCACAGGACCTTTGGACCGCCTGCCGCACAGGACCTTTGGACGGGGCCTGCCGCACAGGACCCTTGGACCAGGCCTGCCGCACAGGACCTTTGGACCACACCTGCCGCACGCCTGCTGCACAGGACCTTTGGACAGGGCCTGGACCGCACAGGACGCCTTTTGGACCAGGCCTGCCGCACAGGACCTTTGGCCGCACAGGCCTTTGGACCACACGCCTGCTGCACAGGACCCTTGGACCAGGCCTGCCGCACAGGACCTTTGGACCACAGGACCTTTGCCTGCACAGGACCCTTGGACCAGGCCTGCCGCACAGGACCTTTGGACCACCCTGCCGCACAGGACCTTGGACCAGGCCTGCCGCACAGGACCCTTGGGACCAGGCCTGCCGCACAGGACCCTTGGACCACGCCTGCTGCACAGGACCTTTGGACCATGCTTGCCGCACAGGCCTTGGACCAGGCCTGCCGCACAGGACCCTTGGACAGGCCTGCCGCACAGGACCTTTGGACCACGCCTGCCGCACAGGACCTTTGGACCAGGCCTGCCGCACAGGACCTTTGGACGGGGCCTGCCGCACGAGCGTCTGGAGGCATTCTGGATCCAAACCACGACAGCGTGCTCATGTTGGTCTGAGCTCCTGCTTTCCCTGCTTCGGGGAACAGAGGGCCGGGCGTCTACACTGGCAGTAGATGTCTACACCAGTCAGAAGGCACTTGCTCTGCTCCTCCAGGTTGTGTCTGACCCAACCCACGTCACCTGCTCACCCCTGCAGGTGCTCTGCCCCGTCCCCCCCAACCCCTGCACCTGTGCTCTGGGGTGCCTGCCTTCCATCTGGGGTGCCTGACCTGGCCCTGTTGGGAATCCTCCTCTCTGAACCTCTGTCTGTCTACCTTTAAGGTCTTCCCAGGCCCTTCAGCCCATGTCTCCACGGGCTTTCTTATCTATTGATGTTTCTGAAAAAATCGTGACCTCAGTGAGCCTGGAGGAGTCTCCTGCAGGACGCGGGCCTCTCCTTGGCCCCTCCTGGTCCCCACAGCTGGGTCAGTCTGGACCAGAGGACAACCCCCGGCAACGAGCCTGAGCATCTCCCATGCCCAGCAGTGCCAGGGGGCGCCGGGCCGTCAGCTGGAGCAGAGGCGGAGGTTCAGGACGCAGAGGCGAGAGCTTTAGGAGCAAGGAAAGAGGAATGCTGGGGAGATCGACAGGACTGATGCCTTACGCAGCTTCTTTGTTGCTGTGACCAAAAGACCTGATGAGAATGATGTAGAGGAGGAGAAGCTCACTTTGACCCATGGTTTCAGAGGTCCAGTTCATGGTCAGCCGACTCCATAGCTTGGGGACTGGGGACTGGGGCGAGGCAGAACATAATGTAAAATAACAGATGAAAGCCAGCTCTTCCAGGTCGGGGCCGGGCGCCCCAGCTTCCCGGCCTCCTCTGGTCCCTGAGACTTTCTCAGGGTTCAGGGCTCCAGGAATGGCTCACAGACCCCCTCTGCAGTTTCCCGAGCGCTGAGTGCCTCACATTGCTAAACCAAGGCTGGAGACCCCGCGTGGGAGAACGGTGACAGCTGAAGCAAAGCCAGTGCTGAGAGAGACACAGCCCCTGTGCTCCTGCACTGCCTTCCACAGACAGAAGCAGGTGGGCAGACAGGAGGGAGGACTGGCTCTGTAGGCTGAGCCCCGCACAGTGCGTGCTCACCACTAGAACCAGGTCCGGGAGCCTCCTTCCCTGCGGACCCAGGGGGCCCGGCCTCTCACTTGGAGCTGCTTCTCCTGCCCCGCCTGCTCCCGGGCCCCCTCTCGAGAGCACAGAAGCCCTAAACCGTGCTTGAGCTCCTTCCTCCCTCCTCACGCTGCTGGGACAATGGGGGGGAACTTCTGAGGGGCCCACGAGGCCCTCCGTTCCGTGGGGTCATGCCTGTCTCACTTGATCTTCACAGCGAAGCTTGGGGCAGGCGTGATTTCTGAGCGGACTGTGAGGATCGAGGAGGGTGAGCCGCACCCTAGCCCACAGGAACAGGCACCGGGGAGGTGTCCCTACCTCACCATCTGCTGCTGGGTTCTGGGGGGCTTGGCAGCAGACCACGCCTCCCACCGCCTGACGCACGTGCCGGTGTCCTCTGGAAAGCTGTGTGTGGTGTCCTACCTGGGCTGGCCTTCCCAGGTCCCGCATAGACACTGACACCTACCTCCCTTTCAGGGCTGGGAGTTGAGCAGCGCCTCTGATTGTGGGGGACGGTGGGACTGCAGGCCACACGGCCTCCCTCTGTGGGGGCTGGCCCCTCTCCCCAGCCGCCCTGTGTCTTGGTCCACTCCTTCTCTGTATTGCTGATCAGCTGGTGGCTTTTCTTTTCTTTTTTATTTTTTTGATTTTATTTATTTATTTTTATGTGGTGCTGAGGATCCAACCCAGGGCCTCGCATGTACTAGGCGAGTGCTCCACTGGTGAGCCACAACCCCAGCCCTAGCTCAATTATTTCTTTTCTTTTTTAAAATTTAATTAATTTAATTTGTTATACATGCTTTTAGAGTACAATTCCTTTCATATTACATATAAAGAGCACAGTTTTCCAAGTCATTGGTTTTACACAAAATATTTTCATACCATTTGAGTTTTTATACATGCACTTAGTATATTGATGTCCAGCTCCTTCTGCCATTGTTTCTATCCCCTTGCCCCTCTCCCTCCCTCCCTCCTTTTTCTATCTAACATTCCTTCATTTCTCTCATCCCCCGTCCCTTGTCACTATAATTCAGTATCATCCTATAATCGACCTTTGGTTTTCTGGGATTGGCTGACTTCATTTTAGCATTATTTTCTCCAACTCCATCCATTTACCTGCAAATGCCATAATTTTATTCTCTTTTAGTGCTGTGTAATGTTCCATTGTGTATATATACCAAAGTGTCCCTATCCATTCATCTATTGATGGACATCGGGATTGTTTCCACAATCTAGCTATTGTGAATTGTGCTGCTATGAACGTTGATGTGGCTGTGTCCCTGTAGTATGTTTTTTAAAAGTCCTTTGGGTATAGACCGAGGAGTGAGATAGCTGGGTCAAATGGTGGTTCCATTCCAAGTTTTCCTAGGAATCTTCATACTGCTTTCCAAATTGGCTGCACCAATTTGCAGCCCCACCAGTAATGTAAGAGTGTGCCCTTTTCCCCACATCCTCACCAGCATTTATTGTTTTTTGTGTTTTTTTGATAGCTGCCATTCTGACTGGTATGAGATGAAATCTTAAGAGTAGTTTTGATTTGCATTTCTCTAATTGCTAGAAATGTTGAACATTTTTTCATATATTTGTTGATTGGTTGTATATCTTCTTCTGAGAAGTGTCTGTTCAGTTCCTTAGCCCATTTATTGATTGGGTTGTTTGTTTTTTTGGTGTAAAGGTTTTTGAGAGCTTTATATATCCTTGAAGTTAATGTTCTGTCTGACATACATGTGGTAAAGATTTGCTCCCATTCTGTAGGTTCTCTGTTCACCTCACTGATTGTTTCTTTTGCTGAGAAGAAGCTTTTTAGTTTGAATCCATCCCATTTATTAATGTTTGGTTTTAGTTCTTGTGCTATAGGGGTCTTATTGAGGAAGTTGGGGCCTAATCCAACATGTTGGAGATTTGGGCCTACTTTTTCCTCTATTAGGTGCAAGGTCTTAATCTTCTAGATATAATAAACAAATTCAGCAAAGTGGCTGGATATAAAATCAATACCCATAAAATCTAAGGCATTTCTGTACATCAGCAACAAATCCTCAGAAAGAGAAACTAGGAAATCCACCCCATTTACTATAACATAAAAAAAAAAAAAATACTTGGGAATCAACCTAACAAAAGAAGTGAAAGACCTGTTCAATGAAAACTACAACACACTAAAGAAAGAAATTAAAGAAGATCTTAGAAGATGGAAGATTTACCTTGTTCATGTATCAGCAGAACTAATATTGTCAAAATGACTAATCTACCAAAAGCACTATACAATTTCAAAGCAATCCCAATCAAATTCCCAATGTCATTCCTCATAGAAATAGAAAAAAAAATCATGAAATTCATTTGGAAAAATAAGAGACCCAGAATAGCCAAAGCAATTCTTAGCAAGAAGAGTGAAGCTGGTGGCATTACTATTCCAGACCTTAAATTGTATTACAAAGCAATAGAAACGAAAACAGCATGGTATTGGCACCAAAATAGACCAGTAGACCAACGGTACAGAATAGAGGACACAGAGACTAACCCACACATCTACAGTTGTCTTATATTAGACAAAGATGCCAAAAACATACATTGGAGAGAAGACAGCCTCTTCAACAAATGGTGTTGGGAAAACTGGAAATCCTCATGTAATAAAATGAAATTAAACCTCTATCGCTCTCCATGCACAAAACTCAAAGTGGATCAAGGACCTAGCTGGTGGCTTTTCTGTGTCCTTGAGAGAGTTGGTTTTACCCTAGGTCCTTTTTGCCTTTACTAGAATTAGGCTGTTCTAACTCAGAACAATCGATGGTAGGTTAATGTCATTTTGATTGCGATCCGGGCCCCCTGCCCTCCCCACACCGCCCACGTGAGTCATCCTTGCCAACTGGGGCTCCAGTGCCATTCCATCTGTGCCTGGGGCCTTGCCTTTCATGCACGGCCCCTCTTGCACCTGTACTTCCTGCTGGCGTGACGTTGCTTACCCAGGGTGCTTCACAGGGAAACAGCCTTCCTTGCAATAGAGGCACTGCAGGTTGTTGGGGGAGGCATTTATAAAGGGCCAAGCAGCAGGGTGCTCACAGGAAGCTCCTGTAAAGGGGAGGAGTGGCCACGGGCCTCCTGGAAGGTGTATGGGACAGGGACACCCCAGCCGTGCACGCTGGATCTGCCCATTTGACATGTGTTCTCAAGTTAGAGGTTGGTGGGGGGCTGAGGCAGCCTTTCCTCACCAGGAAAAGCTCAAGAGAAAGGTCCTGGTCTTCTGGGTGGAGGCGGAATGCTTGGCTGCCGCTGCCGGTGGGATTTGGAGGAGGGCAGGTTACAGAGAGCAGCAGGTGGCTGGCTGGGTTCCACAAAACGTCTTCATTTTGGAGCTGGACATTGAGAGAGGGAGAAAAGAAGGCACGAGCCAAGGCATGGACGATGAGATTGGTTGAAGAGCTCTTTGTATCTTGCACTTTTAAAAATCAGAAAGCTTCGGCTCGAGTGCACATTTGCACAGTGACATTTTTTTCTGTTATATCATTGGGTTCCAAGGACACCCTCCATGGCTCCTGGGGCCCATGGATCCCTGGTCAGGGACCTCCTGCCTCTGTTTCCCTGTCTGCTGCCACCCCTCCACATAGCTAATGCGGAGCTGCAGTGATTGTTCCATAGGGTGCCTCTCAACACGCGGCTCCTGGGCTGGCCCTGAACGTGGCCTTCACAGCTCCACGTCTCCAGCCTCAGCGGGCCCCTGCCTCTCTTGTCAGCCTCCCTGATGCCTGTTTTCTGCCACACGTGCTTGTACGCAGTGGCACCACCCTGCGTGCACCACCTGTGTGCAGATGCGTTTGTGCTCCCCTGGGCTGTGGGGGAACTCGAGGGCACACTGCCTTGGAACATGGCCCCCTCGCTGATCTGCCTAAGGCTCCCAGTAGGTGTCCATTACTCGGGTGTCCCCACTGAGCTCCCAGGCTGGACTCCTGGGGGACTGCCGGCGGGGGGGGGGGTGCTCCTGCTGTGTCCTGTCCACCTGGCTTAGCACCTGTCTCGCTACACAGTACCAGTGTCCCCACTAGACGGCCAGTCCCTCGGATGACAAAGAGCCTCATTGTCCCCAGGACATAGATAATAGATTGCTTCAAGTCTCTGGACTAATTAATTGTCTACCATCGCCTAATAGCAGTTTAAGTAATTAGAGGACAGAGAATATTCCTTGGATGAGCAGAGAACTTGGAAGCCAGAAGATTAGCAATTTCAAATCACTAGGTAAAGAAAGGAAGGCAGCACACATTTGAATAAGGAACCAAATGGTTCTGAATTTTTGACTTAAAAAACAAACAAAAAAAACCCCAAAACGTGTTTCACCTTCTGAGTGATCTTGTACATAAGAGATGACAACTCCCCGTCTACGGCCTGCACGCAGAGCCCCTGTGTGGCGAAGGACTCGCTCAGCTGGGCTGGCGCCCCCCAGGTACGTGGCGTGCCCTGACCGTGCTGGTGGCAGCTGCCTCTCGTAATCAGAGTTTGCGAGCTGGTGGCACTCTGGTCACCCGTCCAAGTGTCCCAGTGTGGTGTGCGCCTTTTCGGTGTGTACACAGGTCACCTGAGCCCTGTGCTTCTGAGTCTCTTGTTGCCGAAGGGACCTTCGGAACTCCTTCTCCCTGCTTAGACACGACTGCAGTGGGGGAAGCCGGCTTCTCCCCTCTCCTTGGGGAGCCTCCTCCCTGGACCTGTCGCTCAGGGCTCCCAGCTCAGCTGCTGCCCTTCCTGTCCACGCGCCTGCAGGAGCCTCTGCCCCCTGCTGCTGGTTTCTGCCATGCTGCACCTCTGGCCATCACCCAGTTACTGGGAGCGCCTCTCACTTCCTAGTGAGCGAGTGCTGTCGGCTGTTCTCAAACACAGATGGGCATGTCTTGGTGGGGCAGGTGGAGGGAGTCTTTCCAAGGGACAATGTGAACACGGGGTGGTCAGTCTTACAAGGGTGCCCCTCCTCTGTGGATCAAGCCTTCAGCACCCACACTCTGGGCCTGGCCAAGTGGCCAGCTTTGGCTTCTGGACTTAGCACATGTGATACAAGCAGAGGCTCACTAAGCCCTGCCCTGTGGCGCTTTCCCTGTTGGAACACGACCTGTTACAAAGAGGCCAGGCCTGCCCTGGATACCAGCTGATGGCCCCAGCTGCCCATTGATGCAGGATGAGGCCCCTTTGGGTCATCCCTCCTGGCTGAGCCCAAGATCATTGCAGCCCCTGGGTGACTGCAGCAAGATGAGCCAAAGACCCGCCCAGCTGAGCATAGCACAGAATGCAGAACGGCGAGCAACAAACTGCTGTGGATTTAAGCCACTTTGTTGTGAGGTCATTTTTAAACAATGCAGTAGAGATAAACAGAAACTGGTACCTAGAAGAGAGGTGGGTGTTATTAAGAAGAGGAGGAGGAGGAGGAGCAGCAGCAAACCAATGTGAAATGTGGCACTGACTTTGGCTCAGGTATTAGGGAAGCTGGAAAAGTGACCAGGGGCTGTGAGCAAAGCATCCAGAATGGAAAGAAGATTCCCAGGGGACTGGAGGGGGAGGAGCCAGAGCTTCCAGCAGGCTGATGGGCGTGGCATGGCCACATCTGCAGGGATTTTGAAGGTAGAAAACAGCACAAGAATCACCCGATGCACTTGTGATTCTGGCTAAGGGGACTTCCAGGAAGAATGTCAAAGTGCCAGTTGGCTTCTTTTGACAGCCTGCAGGAAGGTGTGGAGAGAGAGATGAGCTTTAGTGAGAACTGCTCAGTTTGCAAGCAGACTCTAGAGGAACTTGAGAAAAGCCAAGACTTGCTGATTCGAAAAGAAAACTATTTCACATGTCCAGTGGCCACAGCTTATAAGATTCCCAAAGTAAGAAATAGCTCAGGGTAAAGATGAATTCAAGGTGTGGCTCTGGGAATTTTCGTTATGCACTTAGATGCAAGACAATCTAACAGGCCCTCTTGTCTAGACAAAACTGCACTGAGAATTATGGGAATGCACCCCACAGCAGCCTCATGCATCTAAATAAAAGGGGGTCACCTCAGAAAGAATTGTGGATGTCGTCATCAGGTCTCGCAAACCTCACAAGCTCCGTGGAAGCCACTCAGACACATCAGCTCGACCCTGCGGAGAGGAGGAAGCCACTGCAACAGCTCCAGACCCATCGCCTCCAGCCTGACGGCCGCTCCCAGCTGACAGCTCCAGCCTCCAGCCAGACGGCAGCTGCTTTAGCTGATAGCTCCAGAGATCCCAGCTGGTGCGACCAAGCACCCACCTTCTGCCCAGAGCTTGCACACTCCCCTCTCCCTGACTCCTCTCTCCCACCAGAGCTTGCACACGCCCCTCTCCCTGACTCCTCTCTCCCACCAGAGCTTGCACACTCCCTTCTCCCTGACTCCCCTCTCCCAGCACCTCTTCAACCTTCGACCAGAGCACCTCTTCTCCGGTTTTGCTACCAGCCACGAAGGCTGTTGAATTAATCTCTTGGCTGCACGGCTGTCCCCGGTGGGATGTTTTGCCCTTCAGGTGGCACCTCTGATTCCGTGTCTGAACTTAGCCATGGCGTTTGCTCTGTCCACTGGGACATCAGTAAAAGTGACACAAGCTGAGGCTGATACGTGTTTGCACCCTGGGCCTTGTCCGCCTGAAACCCAATGGCATCAAGAATTCTGGGCTGTCCTGCTGTGAGAAGGGTAGGGGTGGCTGACAGTCCACTAATACCAAAAGTCCCAGCGAGGCCGTGGAGAGCCTGGTCTTGTTGAGCCTGCGATGGCCACACAGTGGAGTGACCGCAGATGAGAGCGGCAGGCGCCTGCTGAACGAGGCCCGCATCGCAGCGCCAGAGCAGCGCTCACCCTCAGCTTTACTACGCGGTAGCCGCTGGCAGGGGCAGGGGCCCCTTTGGGGAATCCAAACCCCACACCACAGCTTCGAAACTCTTTGTTCCTGGGAAGCTGCTTGGGGGAGGGACTTGCTGGCTCGCCTTCCTGCCCCACAATTCCATTTCATAAACGCACGATGCGCCTTAGAGCCACTGGGGGTTTGACCAGGGTTCCCAGAGCTTAGGCAGGCATAAACAGCAATAGGGATAGAATTGGGGTGGAAGTCTGCTTTAACCTAGGCACGTTATATACACTCATGAACATATGATCAATCGACAAAAAAAGCCTTATTATTTTAATTCAGTTTTGCTTTTTTAATAATCATTATAATAAGTATTAATAAAATTGATATTTTGATTGCTTATATAAATAATTGAAAGTGTTTGAAATAACCTGTCATAATTATTAGAAGTTAATTGCAATAAGAGCTTAATCCAGAAGAAATAGCTAGTGCTAGAATCTTATGGTATAGGGAATTTAAAGGGTAATTTCTCTCTCAAGACCCACATGAACACACACATGCATCTGAATACATATCATGGAAGTATAAGAGGGTTAGCCATAAATACTCTGAAGCATAAAACGTATTACAGAAGAGTGAAATGTTACTATAATTCTACCAGGAGATATTGAATGAAAACAAAAGTTCAAGGTGAAAAACAAACAATATAAAATTTCCAGCTGCTACACAGGAAGTTGTTCATGTGCTGAATTGATGATTTTATACCTAAGTTCCCTTTGACATGTGTAAAAAAGAGAGTGGTAGTGTTTTAGTTTTTATTGTCAATATTTACAATACACCAGAATTTGTATGAATGCATTATTCTTTTACAACTCTTTAAACTTAGCTCAACAATTTTTCCATGTCAGTTTAAAAATGTGTGGGGGTGAGAGCTCGGTTTCTTAAAATTATTTTGGGTAATAAATAAGCAAGACTCTATATTTCAACCCAGGTTAATTTTCTGTGGTTTGAAGTTATTGAACATTTCTATAATAATGTAAACTATTATGAGACAATAAATACTGAACGCTGAGAAATGTGCAAAAATGGAGGAATAATACTAATTTGGATCATTAAGTTCTTTTGCACATTAGCACAGTTCCCAAGTTATTTCTTGGGTTGCCATCGGCTATGCCTGAGTTGGTCTTTGATTCAGATACTGAGCCTTCTTGGTCCACTTAATTTTCAAGAGGAGGCCGAGTCCTTTCTCTGAAGGCACAGAGTAGTTAGCAGGGCTGCCCTGGAGTGGCGCTCAGCGGGTCACGTGGGAACAGAACCTCACACCCACTGTTGCCACCGCGTTGTGGGTCAGGCCATGTGAGGTGAGTGGCACTGGCAGAGGATTTTGTAGAGTACGTGTGGAGCAGAGTCTCACTCTGCGCCTGAGCCAGGGCCACCGGTCTTGCTGTGGAGGTTCCTTGAGAGACTGGCCTTGTGAGAATGTGGCCCTTGCATTGTGCAGTGCCGAGAGGGGACCTTCCCGCTACCTGTACACCCGTCTATTAGCTGTTAGCCTAGTTCACACACGTCACCACTTTCCCCTTAGGAAACTTACAGCTTATTTTCTATCTCCCACAAATGGACAGGGAATATTCTGAATATTAATTATATTGCTAGCTTTATGCTATTTTTTTTTGCTTTAATTCTGACTTACTTGTTTGCTTTGAGCTTAAATTTATCCTCTTGTATGTAGCTCAGTAAGTCAACTTAAATTATGCTTTGAGCAAGCAGCAACGTAAGTAAATAAGCCAAGCGGTCCCCAGAGGCAGGAGAGGAGTCCCTCACCACGTGTGCCCGGCTGAGGGACTCAGGGGACGTTCCTGAGGTGGAAGCTCCAGGTCCCAGGGCCCCTCCCAAGGTCTATACTGGATTTTGAATTTGTGATTGTGTATTATTTCTTTCTTAAACGTGACCCATTCTCCAAATCGCATGAGCTCCAGGATCCCTAAAGGAAGAATCTGTCCTTGGTCTAGCAGCACAAAGACTTCCCTTACTAGCAGGACTCATGGGACACTAGAAATGGAGAGGCAGCTGTGTGGCGTGGTCAGTCATTCTATAGGTGGCACCTAGTGTCTCTCGGCCAGCGCGCCTGCGGCCAGTGCAGTCGACAAAAGTTAGGGCCAGACCCCAGCTACTGACCCCACAGCTCGACACCCTTTATGTGGCAGGAACGGAGCTCACTGGGTGGGTGCCGATTTTCTGACGGGCTGAGAAGGTGCCGTCTGGACACAGATGGAAAAATGGACCTTCCAGCAGGAGAGGGAATTCTCCTCAACTAGCTGAGTGTTTAACACTGTGCTGTTTCTGGTGCTGACACTTTCTGACTCCAAGTGGCCTCTACACAGACATACTCCAACCAAATCACGCCCATTGAGCCTGGGGGCCTGACTGAGGGGGCGTGGGGTCTCGCGGGAGGGGCAGGGCTGTGGTCGGAGCGGCATGTTCTGAGTCTCACGGGCCAGCGCTGGTTGGGGAGTGAGGCTCGGACGGGGAACCTGCAAAGGTTTTCAATCGGTCGCCAGGGGATCAGAAGGACTGTGTGGACTCGTTGTTATCTACGGATCCCTCTTCCCTACACAGCTTGTGACTTCAATAACTTCTTTTTGTTTTGAATTTTGTTTGAAGCAAATTTCTTTTTTTAAAGAATATTTATTTACTTTAGTTGTGCACAATGCAATGCATCTATGTTTACGTGGTGCTGAGGATCGAACCCGGGCCGCGCACGTGCGAGGCGCGCGCTCTGCCGCTGAGCCACAACCCCAGCCCCTTGAAGCAAATTTCTGAGCCGGGTGGGTTGGGGACAGGTCCGAGCTCTCCCCGCACGCACACTCTCACGGGCCGTGTGAGACACGCTGCCACCGCTCCTACCGCCCTCTGCGTCTTGCTCTTTTCTTCCTGTAAGAAGTGGCAGCGATGCCCAGGAAAGCCCTGTCCCAGCTCGTCCTCAGGTCACGAGGATCGGAGCAGTGTTGGGACTGTCCCTGTCGGCCTTGGGCCGCGGCTGCAGGCCCATCTTTCCTTGTAGGCTGTCCTTCAGGGGTGAGGGCCATTTCCTGCTGTCACCACCGCACGGAAGACAGTAGGGTGCACTCCAGGGGACGGGGTGGCGTTCTCTCAGGTGCAGTCCACAGGGCGTGAGGTGCCCATCCTAACACCCCCCCTGTCTCTCGCCCTCGCCCTCAGCTGTGGGATTGTCCCCTCCCTCGCTGTGGGATTGTCCCCTCCCTCCCTGGCACTGTTCCCCTCCTCTCTGCCTCTCTTGGGTTCTGCTCTTTTTCTGGAGCCTCTGCACAGGTCTCCCTGCCTCCAGCCCTACGCTGCCCGGGCTTACCTTCCACACACCTGGTGATTCTGCTCTGACACCTGCCCACTGGGCTCCGGCCACGGTGGCACCGGGGACCTCCTCCAGCGGCACCCAGACCAACGCTCCCCTTTGCAAGCAGGTCACCTTTGTCTCTGAGGGTCAGAGCTGCACCTCCGCACGCAGGGAGTCGCCCACGCCCTGTCTCCTGCTTATTTTTGAAGGACTGGTGTAGACGTGTTCCCTGAATCACCTCCCAAGCTGGGCTCCTCTGCAGGGTGTTCTCTTGATAGCCCGGGCATGGCTCTATTTCTGTTTTTGTTTTGTAACAGCTTTATTGAGATATAATCCACATGCCAACAATTTGTTCATTTAAAACACACAGTTCAGTAGCTTTTAGTATGTTCAGAGTTAGGCAAACATGACCACAGTCAGTTTTAGAGTAATTTCATCACCCACAGCACATCTGGAAACTGCTCAGGTGTCCATTAGCTGATATATGGTAAACAAAAGGCACACATCTGCACTGTGGAGTATTACTTGACCATTAAAAGGAAGGAAATATGGATGCCTGCTATGGCATGGTTGAACCTCAGAAACTCTGTGCTATTTGGAAGCAGCCAGTCTCTTGCACATTGTTTTATAACCGTTGATTTCTCCTTCCATCTCCTTCTTTAGATTATGAACACCCCAATGCCAGGGAATGTCCCTTGTGTTTTGTATCCCAGGACAGTGTCTGGCATATACTAGGCACTCATTAAAAATTCGTTGCTTGAAAAGACAAATTGTTAAACACTGTAGATTGACCAAAGGTAGTAGAGGAGTAAAGCCCTGTGTTAACATATCATAGTGGACCTCATGAATATACACATTTATCATATTAATCAAAAATTTAAAAAAATGCTTAAGGAGATGGAAATGTTAACTACCCTGATTTGATCATTACATACTATATGCAAGTATGAAACTATCACATAGTGCCCATAAGTTGTACATTGAAGTAGTAATAAACAATACCAAAAAAGCAGCTTAAATCCATAAAAAAAGAACTGGATGCTGCATTGCTCTTGGAATTCTTAAAATAAGATGCAAGCAAACAGACTGATGGAGAGTGCTCTTGTTGGAGGCATGTTCCTCCTTCTTTCTTTTTGCCCATCGTTTTATTCTTTGGAGCTGGGGATGGAAGCCAGGCCCGCACGTGCTGAGCGGTGCTCCTCCTGAGCTACCCCCAGCCCTGCGCTTGTTCTTCAGGCTCCGCTCTACCTTTGCAGCCTCGCTGGTCTGAGCTGAGGCTCCTTCCTTCTCCTGTGTCCAGAACCACAGCGGGGGCTGCGTGCCCGTGCCCGCAGGAGGCTGCCCACTGGCTCACCCGGTCACCACTGGAAGTGCAGGCCTCGGTCCCCTCTGCATGAAGGAGCCGGGTCTGCTCCAGCTGCAGTGGCCCTTGTCCCTTCCCGCCACGTCCTTGCCTCCTTTTGTACACGACCCTGTGAAACTGCACCAGCTTCTGCCTGGGATGGCATCGCTTGGGTCAAAGAGTGAGCCTCCCAGGAGAGACGGGCAGGCTGGGGTGCCCTGACTCCGTCGGATGGTCTTGACTCTCAGTGCTGCCTGCAGCTGTGACTCAAGCTGCCCAGTGGGACCAAGCCCTGCACCCAGAGTCCTGGTGTGACGGTCAGCTCTGGACTCCTGGACTGAGCACTTGCCTGCGCCGACCGTGGTTCTTTCAAAGCAGCTCACGTCTTCCTACACCCAGCGCCTCGGCTTCCAAAAGGACACTCTTTTGGTTCAACTTGAATCTGTTCGTGAGTTACAATTCCTAAGACCCCGTAAAGCTCGTTTGTACTTTATAGCCTCATTATTGGTTATTGATTGACGGCCCATGTGCTGAGCCTAGGTTCGCACTGCTAAAGCCGCCTTCCCTGAAACCTGGCGGGCTCCGGAGGACGCTGCTTGCCTGAGCCCCGCAGCTGGGGACCCTCCTCTCACTCCGTGTCCTCAGCCTGTGGCCCTGCCCCCACTGTAGTTTTTTTTTTTTTTTTTTTTTTTTTTTTTGTGGTACCAGGGATTGAACTCAGGGGCACTCGACCACTGGGCCACGTCCCCAGCCCTTTTTTGTATTTTATTAGAGACAGGATCTCACTGAGTTGCTAAGTGCCTCACCATTGCTGAGGCTGGCTTTGAACTTGCGATCCTCCTGCCTCAGCCTCCCAAAGTGCTGGGATTACAGGCGTGCGCTACCGCGCCCGGCTCCCCACTGCAGTTTTGAAACCACTTCATCTCTTCCTGCTTTAGACTCTCTAGATACTCCAGTGTTCCTGGCTGTCAGGATTTAGACGAGGTGTCCCCCAAAAGCTCCCGTGCGAGAGAGGAGGAGCGATTGGGCTCTAGCCTGAACCTGATCAGTGGATTAACCCCTGCTGGGATTGACTCAGTGGTCACTGGAGGCAGGTGGGGTGTGGCTGGCGGAGGAGGCATTGGGGGCGGGGCTGTGGGGCATGTATTTAGTATCTGGAGGGTGGAGTCTCTCTGCTTCCTGATCATCACCTGAGCTGCTTCCCTCTGCCACACTCTCCTGCGATGCTGTCTGGCCTCCCCTGAGCTCTGAGGAGTGCAGCCTGTTGTCTGTGGATTGAGACCTCTGAAACCGCGAGCCCCCAGATAAGCTTCCTCCTCTGCAGTCGTGCTGATGGAGTCCTTAGGTCACAGCAGGGGACAAGCTGACCGAGACACCGGCACCCCTCATGGTTCCAGTCCCTCTCCTTCACTTGCTGGGGTTTGGCCGCTGGCCTGGGGTCCTGACACCAGGCCACCTGCAGAGACGTGCCCCCACCCCCGTGCCTGGCCGGCCTCCTTGCTGGCCTCTCAGGCGTCCTCTCCTTAGCTCCAGCGGCCTTTCCTCCACCACGCGCCGATCACCTGCTTCCAATGCACGTCCTCGCCCTGGTCCTGGCCAGCGACTGTGCCGACTCTGAACTCTTGCTCGCAAGGTAGGGAACCCATCGACCAGAGCTCCCTGTGACGGCCACTGTCCCAGCACCTTCGTGTTCCAGCCGTTCATGGTGATGATAACGTTGCGAGGTGGGCATTACTATCTGCATCTTGTAAGCGACGGCTCCTGAGCAGGCTCTGCACACTGCCTGCCACTCACCCCCCACTAATAGCTCTGCAGTAGGAACCGCTAATCCATTTGTCCTGCCACGAATTTCACATCAAATAATTTACCACGTTACAAGCGACAAATTGATGTAGTTGAAGAATTTGGTTTTATTTGGCATCGGAAGAAAAGGCTTTGTTTTGTTTTGAGGTATAGGAAATGAATGTTAGCTCCCCCCCAACCCCCCCCTCCCCGGATTCCAGACCCCACCCAGAGGAGCTGTCCGGGACTGGTGCCCCTGCCCTGAACACCTTATGCAGTCGCTTTGCTCTTCCTGGTTCTTGTACGCTTGTGTGCCCTTTCCAGTCTGCATGTCCTTGTTAGCCTTCCTGGTTATCTAGCGCAGAGGAGTGTGCCCAAGCAGCACGCGCTCCCTCAGGGAGTGCCCTGGGGGCCAAAGCAGCTCGCCTCTGTGCTGGGCAAGGCTCTTTGGGGCTCTGCCTCCACTGAACACCCGTCCTCATTTTCCTCCAGATCTTCTATTTGTCTTATCCCCCTGCCATTTCCTTTGCCAGCTCCTTTGATTATTGTTAGTCTTTCTAGAACTTTCTCCTGTTCTCTCTTCCTTTGTGAATCCTAATGTGCCCGTGGAATCCACCCCTTCGGCATGCCCCCTGCAATGCCTGACGCGGCTGGCGGCTGTGCTGTGTGTTGGGGAGGAGGAGGCAGCTGTCCCCTCCGGTGCTTGCTGGGGACCCACCTGAAGCTTTCCCAGCACAGCAGGTGTAGAGGGGGCGGCAAACTGAGCCCTTGCTGTGCTCCAAAATCAGACCGAGTGCGTCTTCATAAGCTGCCGCTGATCTATCTGCATCTTACAGATGAGGAAACTAGCCAGAAAGGTCAGCCGACTTTCCAGGGTCGCAGAGCTGGTCAGCGCCTGGGAAGCTGGGGTCTGAATTCTCACAGCCCGACGTGACAGCAGCTGTGGTTGCTACTGGAAGCCACTGATTTGCTAGCCAGCTTCCCCGGATCCTTGGTAAACTGCGTGGCAGAGCCCAGGTGGTCCGCAGAGGTCCAGGGCCACGCTTGAGACTGCCAGTCGTCTTTGCCACCAGCTGGTGGTGGACTCCGTGGTGTTATCTGCTGCGTTGGTGTGATTTTGAGTTATTTAATATTCTTAACCCTGATGTGGTCTGTAAGTCAATCAGATGTTGAGATTTCTGGCAATAACAAGAATGGAGTTTTACAGAAAAGAAGATAAAAATAGACTCTTCTGGAGGTTTTGAGGATCCCTCAAGTGAGTGTGTGTGTGCATGTGCACATATATGCGTGTGTGCGTGTCTGTGTCCTCTATCTAGCTATCCTGCAGGGCCGGGGATGGAGCCCAGGCCGGGGAAGCACTCTGCCGCTGACCTGCACCCTTGGCCTCAGTGCTGCAGCTTGCGTGGCAGGAATGAGCAGCTGGAATGACTCGGAAGGAGAAAAATGAGGCAGGAAACAGTGGAGTGTGTTGCATTCTAACAGAGCAGAGTTGGAGTTGTTGAAAAAATGAAAATAAAATGAAGTAGAACAAAAAGCCCTCAAATACATATATTTTTTTTTGTGTGTGTGTGTCTGTGACTGAAGAATGGCATTGCTCGTGGCCCCGGAGCCTCCTGGCAGTTCAGGAGAGGACAGGGGGTTTGAGGGCTGAGCAGCTGTGTGTGAACATGCTGCTGCTGAGCCTTTTAAACACATTTAAGCCAGGCGCGGTGGCGCACGCCTGTAATCCCAGCACTTTGGGAGGCTGAGGCAGGAGGATCGCGAGTTCAAAGCCAGCTTCAGCAATGGCGAGGCACTTAGCAACTCAGTGAGACCCTGTCTCTAATAAAATACAAAAAAGGGCTGGGGATGTGGCCAGAGTGCCCCTGAGTTCAATCCCCGGTACCAAAAAAAAAAAAAAAAAAAAAAAAAAAAAAATTTTCAAGTTAAATTTGTTTTTAAATGGATACATAAAACCTAAGAACTGAACGTTTGTATGGTATGCTATGTGATGCACACGACCACTGTGCACTCTGTGTGATGTTTTAATCAAACACATCTGTCTTCCTCAAACACGTCATTTCTTTATGCAGATGAGTGAAAACATTTAAAACCCTTCTGGTTTTTTGTGCCATGCAATTTTGTGACACCTTTGCTTTGGGTCCTGTTTCAAGCTGGTTGAAAGTGCAGGGTGTCCCCTGCACTCCTGTGAGGACGCCAGCGCTGTCGGGTCGGTCCTTCCTGTCGTGTCCTGAGATGGCGCTGGTGCAGCCCGCCTCCCCTGCTTTTCCAGACAGCCAGGCTGGCTTCCTCTGTTAGGAACAGCTCTGCAGGAAGGGCGTGTGGGAACGTGGAGCGGATGGACCGTGCGCAGAGGAGAGCAGAGACAGGCTTCAAGCTCGAGTGGACGGCTCGTCCTGTTGGCAGTGGGTTTGTGTTTGGGGACTCTTGATCCCTTTGAACCTACAGACACCTTTAAAGAACTTTATTTCATTTTTCAATTCGACTCTCCGCAGGTCAGGGAGTTTCTGAAGGCTGGTGGTAATTGGTGGCCCAGTGAGAAGCATCCTATTTGCTGTGCCCACAAGAGGCGTCACTAACCAAAGTGTGGCAGGCGGTGTTGCCGCCTGAAGCGATGGACGCTTGGAGCAACAAAGCCGCGGGAAGAAGTTCAGAGGCGAACTGGAAACAAACAGCTTTTTATTCTGATAACTTTTCTCTCTGGCTCTAACAACGACTAACACGCACCACACACACCACCAAAAAATGGCACTGACCCGATCAGCAATCTCGGCTCAAGTCCCTCGAGATCCCGGGCCAAGTCCCGCGAGATCGCAGGCCAAGTCCTGTGAGACTACGGAAGGCAGCAATGCCCAAAACTCCATGGCCCATAGTCAACCGCAATTTAAGCCATCTCCCCAAACAGGGCTCCTGCAAGGCGGGAAGAGTGAGGGCGGGCAGGCAGGGAAGCCTCTGGGGACAGTGGTGAAGGACAAGAAGTTAGCCAGGCTGCGAGGGGAGGGGCGGATGGGAGTGAGCCTTTGGGGAGAGGATGGGTGTGTGGCGACGGAGGCTAACTAAAGCGAGGATCTCCGAGGGCGGGGAGAGCTGGTCAGTGACTGCCGCAGACAGGGCGGAAGACTGGACGCCGGGTCACCACCGTCGGGGGAGCTCCGTGCTGGGGTCTCTGGGCGCCTCGGTGGGAGCAGCCCTGCCTGGCTTCATTGCGGCAACTTCTGGATGTTTTCCTCATCCTCTCCAACCAACGTGGTGGCCCTTCCCTTTGTGGCTGTGCCTGGCATGGTAAGTTGCTGTAGGCCACGCGTGTGTTGGAGCCTAGGCCACGTGCGAGGCTCGGGCCTGACCGAGCACCTGGCGGGCAGTGGGCGCAGGCGAGCCCGCTGGGGGGCTGCTTCGCTGGAGGTGAGCAGGGAGGGCATCGCGGCTCAGAGGCCCAGGCTGCCTCAGAGCTGAGTGATTGCACGAGGAGGCTCTGCCCAGCGAAGGGCAGGGGCTCAGGAAAGAGACGCCTCGGGGAAGCAGGACAGCGACAGATTCATCCCCTGGTGCCTCGAGGTAGAGTGACCTGCGCCCGGGCTCCCTCGGTGCCCCTCCCAGGGACGTGGTGCTGGACTGTGGTGTCCTGCGCTGGGGTCTGCAGCCCTTCCCTCTACTTGCTCAGAGACCCTGCCTGCCTGCCCACCGCCTCGGCCTCCTGAGTCGATGGCTCAGCAGTCAGGTGCGGCTGCCTGAAGAATCGTCTGGCTCAACCCCACTGTTTTGCTCCTTTCTGGAGCAGTTTGCACTTGCTCTCATGCTTGATCTCTATCAGGAACTCGTGTGCTCCACGTCTGGTTCCTAAGACCATGAAAAGGTCACACCCAGATAATGACCTTCTTCTTCACTCTGCTCTGGATGTCGTGAAAGAAATTATTGGAAATCATATCAGCCCTGGATTTGGGGGTGATACTTTTCACTAGCTTTGCAGTCAGAGGACATCAGTTACTACCTTTAGATGCTCTAGTGACCAGTAACCACACTGACCTGGTCAGACACATGAGATGAAGGAGACCACATCCTTTTTTTGGTAATTTTTTTTCTGTTTATTTTGTAATTTTTTTAAGATTGAAATTTAATTTTTTAAATTCTAATTTGTTATATATGACAGCAGAATGCAATGCTATTCATATTATACAAATAAAGCACGATTTTTCATGTCTCTGGTTGTACCCAAAGTAGAGTCGCGCCATTCATGCTTTCATTCATGAACTTAGGGTAATGTCTGTCTCATTCCATCGACATCCCTACCCCTTGCCCCCCTTCCCCTCCCTCCCATTTGCCCTATCTAGAGTCCCTCCATTCCTCCCATGCTCCCTGCTCCATCTGCATCATGAATCAGCCTCCTTATATCAGAGAAAACATCCAGCATTTGTTTTTTGGGATTGGCTCACTTCACTTAGCACTATTTTCTCCAACTCCACCCATTTACCTGCAAATGCCATGATTTTATCCTCTTTTAACGCTAAGTAATATTCCCTTGTGTATATACACCCCATTTTCTTTATCCATTCATCTACTGAATCTAGGTTGGGTCCACAATCTAGCTTCAGGGAGGCAGCCACATCAATGTTTATAGCAGCACAACTCACACTAGCTACATTGTGAGGAGGCCACATCTTCTGCCAAAGCCCAAGGGCGTTTTCAATTTGTACTTTATCCATCACTTTCTAAGGACAATGAGAACAAAGCGGGCTGGCACTGCTGGTTGGCAAAGGAGAAGAGAAGGCGCCTACCGAGCGGCCGGGACCCGGGGAGGCCCAGCCGCTCCTCTGCTGCGTGGTGGTCTTACAAACCGCAGCGTTGGCTGCTGCAGTGCTCTCCGCTGCCGCCGGGGGTCTCCAGTCAGGTCCCAAGGGCAGCTCCACTCAACACGTGTTCGGTTGAGGCAAGACCACCAACAAATACGAACTGGCCCCTAGGTCCAGGAGGGCGTAGGCACAAGTTGCACTTATTTTCCACCTACAACCAGACAAGTGGCTAATGTTTGGGCCACAGGGAAGAGCACAGCCTCTCCCGTGAGTTATATAACTTGCTGAGGATTTGAAATTTCTCTCTAATGCCAAAGTCGCCAATTCAGCATTCGTTTATTTTTTAATTAATTAATTGATTTATTCTAATTAGGTATGTAGGACAGCAGAATGCAGTTTGATTCCTTGTACACAATTGCAGCACAACTTTTCATTTCTCTGGTTGTATACGATGTAGTGTTGCACCATATGTGCAGTTATACATGTACCTAGGGTGAGGATGTTCACCTGATTCCACCATCTTTCCTGCCCCCATGAATCCTCCCTCCCCTCCCTCCTTTGCCCAATCAAACTTCCTCCATTTTTCCCATGCCCCCCCCCCCATTATGGATTAACATCCACTTATTAGAACATTTGGCCTTTGGTTTTGGGGATTGGCTTACTTTGCTTAGCATGATTATTCTCCAACTACATCCATTTACCGCTAATCTCCAGGATATATAAAGAAATAAAAAAAACTCAACACCAAAAAAAAAAAAAAAAAAAAAAACCACAAACAATCCAATCAATAAATGGGCTAAGGAGCTGAACAGACACTTCTCAGAAGAAGATATACAATCAATCAACAAAGACATGAAAAAAGGTTCAACATCTCTAGTAATTAGGGAAATGTAAATCAAAACTAAGATTTCATCTCATGCCAGTCAAAATGGCAGCTATTAAGAACACAAACAACAATAAGTGTCAGGGGGAAAGGCTGGTAGGACTGCAAATTGGTGCAACCAATCTGGAAAGCAGTATGGAGATTCCTTGGAAAACTTGGAATGGAACCACCATTTGATCCAGCTATCCCACTCCTTGGTCTGAACCCAAAGTATTTAAAATTAGCATACTACAGGGACACAGCCACATCAATGTTTATAGCAGTTCAATTCATTCGTCTATTTTTGTTACTGGATTAATATTTATTGAGGTTCCACTAGGTGGACTCACATTTCAGTGGGAGGAACAGAAAGAAAAAGTGCTGCCATGAACTCTGGGGAGTTGTTGAAAGAAGACTGTGATGGCGAGGACTTCAATCTGCTCGGGCGAGGTGGAGGAGAGTCTTGGAGGAGAGAGCATTTCATCTCCATTGTAAAGAACAGGTAGTGGCTTTTCAGATGGAGGGGCCTGAAGGTGGGAGTCTCATGCATACGGGCCTGGCTGCAAAACATTGGATGCACACTGGAGTATCAAGATGTGAGCCTGGGTGTCAGGGGTGCCCAAGCTGGAGCTTCAGAAAGGGCAGGCAGCGTAGCTTGTTGTGGTGTCCTGTCCTGCGTGGTCCTGTCATGACCTAGTGTGTGCCGTCAGAGCCCTCAGAGTCCTGAACGTGAGGGTGAGGAAGAGGCTACGATGGGTTCCAGAGAGAGTGGAAGAACCTTTGCAGAGTGGTCTCCTTTGAGCTGGGTCTGGACAGATGCAAGGGATTAGCTGTGCCTGTGTGAGGGAGGGCAGTCTAGGGAGGCAGAGAGAGTAAACCTCAGAGGAATAAAGCTCGTGGCTAACGCGTCCTCCACAGAGGAGTGCAGAGACATAAACAAAACAGGCGGGAATGCCGCGTGTACCTGGGGAAAGGCTTCCTGAGCTTATGGGAAGATTTCAAGATACAGTTTGATGATTAAAGCCATCCCCAAAGGCCAAAAAAAAAAAAAAAAAAAAAAAAAAAAAAAAGAAAAAAAAAAAAAAATCTGACCTCCAAAGGAGCAGGAGATCGTGGACGGGGGCTTTGCTGTGTCCTTAATAATTTAACCAGAGCACTATGCACCCTGCCTTGGTGGGTAGTGAGCAGGTCTGTGTGCCTCTAAGATAAGCAATGGCAGCGGCGTGATCCTCTAGTGACAGCACCTGGGGTGCCAGTGTAAGGGGCTCCCAGGATGAGCTACGTGGAAAACAAACTGAAAAGGAACAATACTGAATTCCAACAGGGGAGAGAGAAATAAGAGTCAAGACAACTCACACAGAGTAGCTCTGCGGCAAGTAATCAGCATTTCAAAGAGATCTGAAGCCAGTGGTTAAAATGTGGCCATGGGGGGACTTCAAATGTGAAGAGACAGCAACGACCAGAGCAGGACGCTCTGTCCTCTGGAGAAGGCGACTGCGTGGTTCCTCGGTTCTCCGTCCACGCTTCTGTGGCCACGTGGACACAGGACAGACGTCCGTCACCTCAGAGTCGGGCTTTCCCCACAGAGAGGGACGTGCTGGAAGCCAGCTCTCTGCTAGGTAGTGACCGTCCCTGCCACTCGCTGTATCAGGAAGTCGGGGGGCGCCAGGAGCAATCCTTAGGAGAGCGGCTGTGCCCGTGTCTGGGGTGGTCGTGGGCAGGGAGGGGGCAGCACTGTGCATCCTGACTTGGGCGGGTGACGGCTCCAATAGAGGCCTCCCTGGAAATCTCAGAGGAATAAAGCTCGTGGCTAACGCGGCCTCGGCAGGGGAGTGCCGAGACCTAAACAAGCGAAATTCAGAGAGCTCGAGCCAGGCCAAGTGAAGTAACCGGGGTGCTCCGCAGCCACCTGAGAATCAGGCGACCTTGCACAATCAATCAGACCCTAACGCGTCCTCCGGGGCTGTGGAGCTCCAGGCGGTGAGAAGACTCAGACAGTTCAGCAGAGGGCCTCGGACCACTAAAGGAATGTGCCTGACCTGCAGAATCCAAGATGTAGGGCCTCCACAAGGGGGTGCTTCCTTTTATTAACATTTGTGCATTAATTATCAGATATCAAGGATTTACTGGGTTGCACATTCTGACAAACTTGCAAGACACTGGAGTTAAGTTCCAAGGTAGCTGGGCCTTTCCTAGTTGGGGACCTGTGGAAAATTCCTCAGTTATTTACAATACTAACCCTTCCCTCTCTGCCCCATGGGGCACCTGGTTTTGGGGTGTGTGTGTGTGTGTGTGTGTGTGTGTGCATGAGCGTGCTCATTGTCTGAATCAGAAGCAATTCCAAGCCAGCTCAATAATTAAGATCTCGTTATCCTGTCTTTCTCAGCGAGTGCCATTACAGATGTGTTTTATGACACTTTAGAATCCGGGACTGTCAGCGTATGTTGCTTTTTTAATTTAAAGAATGTTAAAAAACACCAGCAACAAAGCCCATTAGATGCAATAAAAGCATATAAAAGGGGAAGAAGAGAACAATGGAAACAGGATTCAGGGTGACTGTGATCACATTTGGGAGGAGGTGGGGAACGGGATGGTGGTGGGAACTGAGGCAAACTGAGGGCTTTGCCAGTGTCTTAGCTTTTATGTTGGGTATTGGGTGTATGAATAATCGGTCATTTTAAATAATGTATCTGTCAAGTACATCAATATATGAATACCTACATAGGGGACAAATAGAACCTAAGAGAAAAAGACATAATTGAAGACAACACCCTGAGCTGAACCAGTGCTTTTGCAGGGCTTCACCAACAGGGGCGCTGTGGGGGTCAGGAATCGCCTACAGGCTTCTCCTCTCCCAATTCCAGGGTTCCCAGCTCATGCTTTTCCCAGAGGTCAGGGCATGCCATATGCACATAAGGAAAGATCACACTCAAGGCCATGAACATCTACAGTCAATACGTGTTCGTCACAAACATGAGGGATAGAAAGCCTTTCCATGAGAGAAGACATCACTGCATAGATACAACCGACTGGTGGAGCAGTACTGTATGAAGACAACCGAGGAAGGAAATGCTGTGATCCAAGAGGGGCTAAAAAAAGTGTTTGAAAAACTACAGCATCATCTTGGGTACCAGAATGAAGCACTAGAATTCAGAAGTAAAATTGCCCATTCCGCCCCCGCCCCCCAGGTATATGAACTTATGAACTTTAGGATTTTTTGGGGGGGAAGAAGGGAAAAAGAAATAGCAATGACATTTTAATTGTTTAATCTGGTTATTCTCCACCCTTAAAAGCTGTCAAAAATACCTCTTGACAGATATTTTATCTTCTGCTAAAAAAGAGAAATGTTCGTAAACAGCCTCGTGTACACGTTCCAGTGAATTGCAGTCTCAAAGCAGCAATGCCAACTGTTTTTAATGCCATTAGTGTGATAATTTAGATGTGATCCAACCACGACCAGGGGACTTGTGCTGAGAGAGAGCTCAGGTTGGGGAGGCCTTTGGGGCCACGCGTCTTTCCTCTGCTGTGAAGAAGGCTTGCCCAGGAGAGTTCCCCTCCAGCTACAGCAGCGCCTGTTCTGGTGCAGGTCTTTGCCTCACCCCCTCCTGGTGCTGCTGGCCGAGGCCTCTCTTTCTCAAGTCCAGCTCTGGCTTCGTCGTCCCAGAGTTGGGTGACACCTCCAGCTCTAGCCTCCCACGGCACATTTGCAACATGGGCCTCTAATGGTGAGGTTTCCATGATTTCATTTTTTTTTTTTTTTTTCGGATCTCTTGGCAGTGATCATGCGGTGTGCTTGTTGCCTAAGAAAGAAATATCTAACATTTGCTATTTATGAACCTTACGTGCCCGGTTCTGAACCCCTGTGCCGCACCACGAAGCTCCACGCAACCAGGAGTTGATGGTTTTTCTGAGATTCAGATTCAGGTTAAAAGCACCGTGAGGCCGACCCTGGTGCTGCAAGGCACGTGAGGAGCAGGGCAGACCACCTGGGAGCTCTCCACATTGCCCTGTTCTTACTGCACCTGATAAAGCAAGCAGGCATGCTTCGTGGGGAAAGGCACTGGAAAAGAACACGTGCAGGGAGAGAAGAAAACCAGCCAGGATGCGCGACGCAAGCCGCAGTGCAGTTTGCATCTTTTTAGGAGGCTGAGGGCCTCCTGGTGTGGCTGGCTGGTGATGTCCAAGCTCTTGGCTTCACACCAGCCTTGCACCTGTAATAAACTCTCGGGCGCGATATTCGTGTAACTGATACCTTCTGTTTCCAGTAATGATCCTTTATCTCAACACTTTAAAAAATCATGGAGGTCTCCACAGATCACTTTTTTCATTTTATTTTGTTTTCGTGAATTTTATGTGTGGTCAAAGAGTTCATCCAACTTTTTGATCTCGGGGCCTCTCTTCCTTAGGTACGATATTTTCTGAATTCCAAATGAAGACTTGGAAATGTTTACATATTTCTAACGCATTTAACAAATAGAAAATGGTAGCGCTTCACATAGTAACATGACCAATAAATACACGCTTAGCAGTGGTAGTGTGTTTTCCAGACCACCAAACCTCAAAGAGAACAGCGGCATTGTTTTACCTTTTCGCAAATCCCTTCAGGCTCTGGCCTCATGGAAGACAGCTAGATTCTCAGATCATTCCTGCGTTCCCTCTCCTACGATGTGTTTTGGAAGAATGTGAAAAGCAAGAGCGTTTTCATGGATAAAAACACAAGCAGAGCCCACACCCAGGCCAAAAGTCAGTGCCAGGACAGGAGGCCCCCATTCTGCCACCCCAGGTGCCCGCTTCCCTCTCCGGGACAGTGACCTCCCCAACTCGGCATGCCTGGGGAGTTGTTAGAAGATGCACACTTTGTACCAACCCCCGAAGGCGGGGAGCGGAAGCCAGGAGGTGAGCCTGATCCCCCCCCACTCACCAGACCCCGACACTACTCCTCTCCCTGCACGCATCCAGGTGCTCTCTGCTCTAACCTTGCACATTCAAAAAAAGGGTGATCATCACACAGATATTTGGAAAAGGAGGACTTTAGTAAACTCTTCAAGTAGTTGTTGAGAGTCTTCTTTGATATTGTACCCAAATGCAGCAAGCATTAGGTGCTTAAAGGTTAGTTGCCGAGCGCAGCCTAAAAGTACATTCATGAACACTTCCCTCCCTTTTCTCTGCTGGGAAGCAGATAAGATGGCTGGAGCTCCAATGTCCATCTTATGAACGTGAGACAATCTTGAAATGGAGGCTGGCATGTCATAGATGGAAAAACAGGAAATCAGAATAAGCCTATATTTCTTATGCCAAGTTGAACTAACTATACTCGTTCTGGGCTTGTTCTTATTGCTAGTTTAATTTTATTTGAAAGAAAATTAGATCTCAATGTGTTGAGTCACTATGACTTCAGTTTTCTCTCCCTGTTGGCCAAACCTGATTCTGACACAAACATATTAAGTAATACTTTAAAACTCCCATTTCTCAAGTCATCCACTTTACAAATGAAACTGAATATATTGATTCCTTCTGTGAAAGAAGAACAAGTCAGCACATTTTACTTACCTCTTCTTCTCAATCCCTGCTCATCAATTTGCTGTATCCATTTGCTGACATCTGGATTTATCTCAATCCACAGTTGCCAAATCACTTGTACATTTTTTATCTTTTATTTCAAGTAGCTTGTAAGGACATTTTAACTCCGATGTTTTGTCATATGCTATGTTTAATTGCATTTAATGTTTACTATACTTTTTTTTTTTTCATACAAATGATCTGCTCATTTGTGATTTAATCTTTTGTTTGGCCCTCACCTATACTGGTATCATTCAGGGTTGGATTTGTTGCAGGTGTTTGAAATAAAAAAATAAATTGAGGCTCAATTAAGGTAGGTGTTGATTTCTGTCTTCAAAACGAAGTCTGGCAGGGGTGGGCCAGGGCTGTGGTGGGCTGCAGGAGGTCCTCTGTCTCCAGGCTGTCCGGAGGGGAGGAAAGTGTCCCCTCCCAGGGCAGGGGACGGCATGTCCTGCAGTGCCTTGTCCAGAACTTGGTCAACACGGCCACAGCTGGACGAAGGGAGATTGGAAAGGGAAGTTTTAAATCTTGATGGCTTCATGACACTTAAATTCTGGGTCACATCTCTCAGGAAACAGGGAGAATTTTACAAAGGGGCAGACAGCAAGCAGGCCCGGCTATACCTTCAAACACATACTTCACAGCGAGGCTGTGCAAAATGTCTCCTTTACAGACGAAGGACATTGATGTGACCCGGGGAACTTGCAAAGTGTTTTCTGCTCCTACCGCTGCCCCCACATGACTTCGTTCTCTGTGGTCCCGTCCTGTGGGAGCCGCGGGGGCTGGAGGTCCTCTCTGGGTGGCAATGGTTTGCCAGCACATCAAGGTGCACACGGATTCTTCCTCCTCATCAGGCTGAGCAGTGAATCCTCTACTGATTTTACTGCGAATATGACTCAACCTATGATTCACTTCTAGAAATTTCTCTGAGCATAACTTAATATTTTCATTACTTTTGTTTTATTGTCCTCATTAGAAGTAATTTTGAGTATTTCAGATCTCTATTAGTTGTCCTTTATGCAGTTTATTGTCACATGGATTTTGTCTATTTGATTTTTTCACAGCATGACGTGTGCCCAGTTTAAGTGCTAATATCATTGACTTATTTTCAACATTGATAGATATGTTACCCTCCCCCGCCCTCAGTTTTCCACACCCTAAGAGAAGCAACCTTGTTTCAAGATGTTCCAGACAGGATGTTCCTTCCCCAGGCAGAATGCTTCTTTTCCCCAGGCAAGAGCCAATAGGCTTAAAGGGCATCCTGTTCTAGCCAATGGTGTTGGGGTTGCTCTAGTGCACCCCCCCACCAGAAATCCCTATATAAGGCCCTGTCTGAGAGACTCAGATCAGACAGCCAGACAGCCAGAGAGAGAGACACACAGACACAACATCGGATCGTCGCTGCTGAGAGGAGGAAGACAGATACATCGGCTCGTCGCTGCAGAGAGGAGGAAGCCACTGCAACAGCTCCAGACCCATCACCTCCAGCCCGATGGCAGCTGCCCCAGCCAGCAGCTCCAGACCCATCGCCTCCAGCCGATGGCAGCTGCCCCAGCCAATAGCTCCAGACCCATCGCCTCCAGCCGACGGCAGCTGCTCCAGCTGACAGCTCCAGACTGACCACCTTCAGCCCGACGGCTGCTCCCAGCTGACAGCTCCAGCCTCCAGCCAGACAGCAGCTGCTTTAGCCGACAGCTCCAGAGATCCCAGCCGGTGCAACCAAGCACCCACCTTCTGTCCAGAGCTTGCACACTCCCCTCTCCCTGACTCCCTTCTCCCACCAGAGCTAGCACACTCCCTTCTCCCTGACTCCCCTCTCCCACCTCTTCGACCTTCGACCAGAGCACCTCTTCTCCGGTTTTCGCTACCGGCTACGAAGGCTGTTAAATAAATCTTTTGGCTGCATGGCTGTCCCCGGTGTGATGCTTTGCCCTTCATTGGTGCCGGGACTCGGATCCTATCTGAGCCGGAGGGCATAATCACCCGGAACTGCCTCAGCCTTCGCCCCCCCGGTTTTTGATCGCCGCTCCGACGCATCCACCACCGGTCATCGGATTGGTAAGCCCCCCGCCCCAGGGCTCCTAAACCTGTCGGGCCTTGTACAGTGGGAACTGACCGTTGATCGTCCGGCAGCCCCGCTGGTGGCCTGTACAGGGAGGATCGCACCCCACCTAGACCTTCATGGTCACAGTGGACCTCGTGGAGCTCTTTCTCTTTTTGTCTCTTTCTCCTTTTCCTAGGTAGGTCTCCTCATCCCCAGGGCTCCTAAACCCGTCAGGCCTTGTACAGTGGGAATTGACTGTTGGCGCTCTCTCTCTCTCTCTCTCTCTTTCTCTCTCTACCTCCCTCTCTCCCTCTCCCTTTCCTGGGAGTAGTTGAAAAAAGCCCTTTTTCGGCCTCTGGCCTCCGGACTTGGGTCTCTCCTTCCCGTCCAGGACGGGACACGGAAAATCCTTGCGCAAGGTGACCCATTGTTCTTCGGTCCCTTTGGACCCCATCTCTGTTTGACTCCAGTGACGACTGGGTCTCACAGACTTGGATCTCTCTGATATATATATCTTGAGGAGGACGCTCCTCAGGACAATATATCTGTCCCCGTTCGGAACGGGAAAATGGGGGCTTCTTCTTCTTCTTCTGCTACTGCTTCTTCACCCCTCCTGGCTGACTCACTCCTATCCCTCCTGGCTGACTACCCTCCGATCACTCTCTTCTTTGCTCTTGTCCTCACTCTCTTCTTTGGTTTTGCTATCACTCACTATTTGTCACTCTTGTACCCACTCCGACCCCTCCCAGCCAACTGTCCTCTACAGTGCCTCTTAAACAACCTAGCCACTCTCGGCCTAACTCCCGATATACAACCAACAAGACTTACCAAATTTTGCACCCAAGATTGGCCCACATACCCCTTAGATAACCAAAACAAATGGCCTGCTTCTGGGTCCCTGGATCCCTCTATACTGAGAGATCTTTTCAACTTCTGCGAGCGATCAAAAAAATGGGCAGAGATTCCGTATGTTCAGGCTTTCTCCCTCCTTCGTTCGAATCCCTCACTCTGTACCCACAGCAGCTCCAACAATAGCCTCCTAGCCTGCCAACCGGCTGCTCCCCTACCATCCCCCTCCTTTCTTGATTTCGATCCCGCGGATGAGCCGCCCCCATACCAATCTGAAACCTCTCCGCCTCCCTCGGCCCCTCCAGCCCCACTTCTACACACTCCTGCCACCTTCTCCTCCAGCCCACCCCTTACGCGATCTCGCACAATGTCTGCTCACCCTCTGTCACTTACTCCTGCCCAAGTCCTGACCCCACTCCGGGAAGTTGCAGGTCCGGAAGGAATTGTCCGTGTCCATGTTCCCTTCCCAATGACCGAGGTAGTGCAAATCGAGAAACGATTGGGCTCTTATAGCACTGACCCCACTACATACCTCAGGGAATTTCAATGGGTCCTCCAAGCTTATAGCCTTACCTTCCATGACATCTATATGATTTTGGCAAATACCCTCCTCCCTGAGGAGCGTAGGCGAGTCTGGGAGCAGGCACGGGCCTATGCCGATGAGAACCATAGAACCAACCCTAACCATCTCATTGGACCTCAGGCTGTCCCCGAAAGGGACCCTAACTGGGACTATAATTCCCCAGGGGACGTGGCCTTGCGAGATCAGTTTTCCACTTGTATACTAACTGGTCTTAAGCGTGCAGCACAAAAAGTAGTTAATTTTGACAAGCTGCAGGAAATCATACAAAAAAGGGAAGACACCCCCTCTGGATTTCTAGATCGACTAGCAAAAGCTCTCCAACAGTACACCAATTTAGATCCTGAATCTCCAGGGGGACGTCATGTCCTTATGACTTACTTTTTGTCCCACCTCCACCTCCATTCATTTCCCCACCAGTTTCTAGTAATCTCTCAATGTCCTGTGCCTTTATTGGGCCGAGATATACTGGTCAAATTTCAGGCCTCAGTTGTGTTCTCTGACCCGCCTCGCTCAGTTCTTCTCCCCGACTCGTCTCACTCCGTCTCCTCTTCCGTCTTCCTTCTTAGCATTTTAGAGCCTGATGCGGAAACCTCCTGTTACCCTGCCCCCTCCCATCTGGTAGACCCCAAGTTTGGGATACCCAGACTCCATCCCTTGCTCACTGTGACCCTATACGAATACACCTTAAAGATCCCCAGTATTTCCCTAATAGAGCCCAGTACCCACTCCCAGCCACTAGCCTCAGAGGTCTCCAACCTATTATCTCAGACCTTCTGCGGAAACGCTTTCTCCGACCCACCCATTCCCCATATAATACTCCCATATTGGCAGTCAAGAAGTCCAATGGGTCATACCGGCTAGTCCAAGATCTTCGTCTCATCAATGAGGCTGTTAGGCCCATACACCCGCTGGTCCCAAATCCTTATACCATTCTCTCCCTAATTCCTTCCTTATCTACTCATTTCTCGGTCATTGACCTTAAGGATGCCTTCTTCACTGTCCCTTTAGCTCAGGAATCACAAGACATCTTTGCCTTTACCTGGACTGATCCTGATACTCAACGGTCCCAACAATTGACCTGGACAGTCCTCCCTCAGGGTTTTCGAGACAGCCCTCATATCTTTGGACAGACACTAGCTGCCGATCTCAAAGACCTTGAATTCTCTGACTCCACTCTTTTGCAATATGTAGATGATCTTCTCCTTTGCAGCTCTTCCTTCTCCACAGCTCATGTCTTTCTTGTTCTCAACCTTTAACCAGTTTCTCCTTAGGGATCATCTGTCACTTCTCATCACCTCAGGGCGAATTCATTTTTTTGGTGCCAACCTCCTAGGAATCCTTTTCACCCTCAAGCCTGACCTGCCTGTCTTATCATATCCCCCCCATAACACCCCACGTCGCCCCGTTTCAGCAGGAAGTAGCCAGACTGACATACGACGTCCCACTTCCTAAGAAAACAAAAAGGGGGGAATGATAGATATGTTACCCTCCCCCGCCCTCAGTTTTCCACACCCTAAGAGAAGAAGCAACCTTGTTTCAAGATGTTCCAGACAGGATGTTCCTTCCCCAGGCAGAATGCTTCTTTTCCCCAGGCAAGAGCCAATAGGCTTAAAGGGCATCCTGTTCTAGCCAATGGTGTTGGGGTTGCTCTAGTGCACCCCCCCACCAGAAATCCCTATATAAGGCCCTGTCTGAGAGACTCAGATCAGACAGCCAGACAGCCAGAGAGAGAGACACACGGACACAACATCGGATCGTCGCTGCTGAGAGGAGGAAGACAGATACATCGGCTCGTCGCTGCAGAGAGGAGGAAGCCACTGCAACAGCTCCAGACCCATCACCTCCAGCCCGATGGCAGCTGCCCCAGCCAGCAGCTCCAGACCCATCGCCTCCAGCCGATGGCAGCTGCCCCAGCCAATAGCTCCAGACCCATCGCCTCCAGCCGACGGCAGCTGCTCCAGCTGACAGCTCCAGACTGACCACCTTCAGCCCGACGGCTGCTCCCAGCTGACAGCTCCAGCCTCCAGCCAGACAGCAGCTGCTTTAGCCGACAGCTCCAGAGATCCCAGCCGGTGCAACCAAGCACCCACCTTCTGTCCAGAGCTTGCACACTCCCCTCTCCCTGACTCCCTTCTCCCACCAGAGCTAGCACACTCCCTTCTCCCTGACTCCCCTCTCCCACCTCTTCGACCTTCGACCAGAGCACCTCTTCTCCGGTTTTCGCTACCGGCTACGAAGGCTGTTAAATAAATCTTTTGGCTGCATGGCTGTCCCCGGTGTGATGCTTTGCCCTTCAAACATCAATTATAGATTCTGTTTCAAACGTTTTTTAAATTTTGTAGTACATTTTACTTTTCCCCTTAATTTCCATTATCGGCTCCAAGAGCTTGTTTTCTATATTATTTTAATATAATAATATCATCTTGTTTGGGTCTTTATTTTGAGGCAGCCTATCTGCAGAAGGGCTGCAGGGCTCCTACAGGGGCTTTGTCATGAACAAGTTGACAGTAAGTGGCAGCTTGATGCAGCATACGTTGCCTACACGCTGGGACAGTCCTCTACATGACTGCAACATAGCCTTGAAATCGGGAATCGACAGTCGGTCCCCCTCTCCACCCTAGAGACCCCACATGCTCTCCAGGCACTTGCTCCAGTTCTGACGTTGAATCCGGCCGTCTCACATCTTCCGCTGCCTCTTGGATGGAAGTCCTGCATCTTCCCTGACTCTCCAGGCCCCGACCCCTCTGCAGGCCACAGGCTGCTTACTTTCTGGACTGGCCGTCAGTGTGGAGTATCTGATGGCTAGACTCGGGCTGTGCAGGACATCTCCGTAGTGACGCTGTGAGCCTTCCTGCATCTCAGGCTAGGCAGGTACCTCCTGTCCCGTTATTGAAGTCGGCCTTAGCGCGAGGCTGAGGTCGAGCACTGCTTTCATGTGTCCCCTGCAGGGTGACTCTCAGTAGGGAGGTGTTATGGGCGCACGGAAGACCACGTTTCTCCTTAACTTTCCCTCATGAGCTTCAGCATCCCTTGACATTTCCTGGATGAATCATGACAATGATTCACAATCGCTTTCCACAGATGGAGGAAAAAAGGCTCTCTTCTCTCTACTTATTTATATCAACAGAGCTCAGGGAGTCCCATTTCATGCCATATTATCATCATTTTCTTGCTCAAGTTGTCAGACGTGGCTAGTGGGGGCCCTTCATGCTGGTTCCCCTGTCCTTTTGGCATGCCTGGATCGTACCTTCCGGGACAACGAGGGTCTCAGTTCTTCCCACACCTTCTTCAGCCCTGCAGGGGCCATTCCTCCATGAAGTGTTTTTCTTTTCTTTTTGTTTTTCAGGGAATGGTATTGATAACGAGCATGTGATGCTTTGGTCATTAAAATACATACAGTGTTTTATTTAAGATTAAGAAGGATTGGCATTCAAACTGGGAAGACACCAATAAGAATGTTCCAAACATGGAAATACAACTCACAACAACATAAACCAGTGCTGCTGATATTTGCATGCTAGTATCCACATTACTTTCTAAGAAAGGAAGTATTGATGCTTCACTTTTAGTGAAGCATTTTGCATGGAAACTGATCAGCCATATTGGGTATTTGTTAAAGCAAAATTTAAAATCATTAAGGAAGGATTAAAACCTGTTCTGCACACTAGCATGACACTTGGTAACCCCACGATGAAGACGTCCTCTACTTCTACACAGACACGCGAAGACGTTCTTCCAGATTCAGCATCAATATCCATGAAGGAAACCCCGCTGATGAGGACCGATCTGCCTTCCCTGGTCGCTGGGCCAGGGTATTGTGCATCATCCTTCACCCTCTACATCTCCCGCCAGTCACTCACATCCCTGAGGGTCTCTGAGTCCAATTCATTCCACTCCAATCTGCTAATTCTGGCCTAATCCGAATGGGGATGTGTGGTTCTGTGCAGGAGCCCTGTTTGGGGAGATGGCTTAAATTGCGGTTGACTATGGGCCATGGAGATTTGGACATTGTCGCCTTCCGTAGTCTCACGGGACTTGGCCCGGGATCTCGAGTGACTTGGCCGAGATTGCTGATCAGGTCAGCGCCATTTTGGTGGTGTGTATGCGGCGCGTGTTAGTCGTTGTTAGAGCCAGAGAGAAAAGTTATCAGAATAAAAAGCTGTTTGTCTCCAGCTTGCCTCTGAACTTCTTCCCGCGGCTTCGTTGCTCCAAGCGGCCATCGCTTCAGACAGCAACAGTTCTGTCCATCTACGCTTTTTCTCTGCTTAGAAACATGTGCTAAAGTGTGGCGGCCTCGCTCACTGCTTCGGACAACAGCAGTTGTTGGACGACAGAAGTCTGTGGACGAGGTTTGTAGAAGGCATCGGGTCTTCCTTCTGGAAACAGAGCTGACGAGGGAATCCCACGAGCCCCTGCAGCTCTTAGCATCAGAGCATAAAGCTGGCGCAGGGAACCGAAGCTCACTCTCAGGGAGACTGAATGAGGACCTTGACGCAGCTGAAGCCGGGAGGGCCGGAACCTTTCCTGGACTCTGCACCCCAGCGTCATCATGATCAGCACCTCATCGTTTGGTTTCCACGGAGCCCCAAGGTCAGGGAGCTGGTGGGGCAGTTCCCCTCCACCCACGAGGCCACCTCTCCCCACCCGCACAGCCCTGGGTCAGGCTTCTTTGCCTCTTGTTGCTTCGGAACACCTCTTTCCTGTCATCACGCTGCGTCATAACTTACTGAACATCCGTCTTTCTGGAGAGATCAGACGGTGGGTGAAGAGAAGTCTGACTCGTGATTCTTTCCCAGGCATGGAGAGCAGAACCTGGCACATACTAGGTCCACCAAAGCGCAGCATGAAGGACTCTTTTCCTTCTCGTTGTTTCCTTAGTGCGGTTTGGCCCCTCCACCATGCTCTTATGCCATTCTCTTCATCTCGTGAGCAGGCGAGCCTCTCTGCCCACAGCCTTGTTTCTCCCTGAGCCTGGGTCACACACCCTCCTCCTAGTTTGGTGCATGGCCAAGTTTTTTTTTTTTTTTGTGAACTAGATCAATAGCTTAATTTTTCCAAAGATTTTTCAGAAACAATTTATTTAGGTTGGGTTCTCTCCTCTAGTGATTCTGTCACATGAAAACAGTCGCTGCTCCTTGTGGCTGGGTGAGACAGGGGCTTGATGGCACCTAGCAAACCTGCACACCAGCTTTAGGAGGATGGCACACACCTGCATCTCACCGTCATTTGGGGTTTCCACTGACTGGCCAGGAGCCCCTCACCATCTGTTGCTGACCCAGAGATTTTTGGCCGAGCCTGGTCTCGACACAGCTCCGGGAAGCAGGGCCCTGGTAAAGGAAGGCTGCTGACCTCCAGGAAAAATGGCCATTCCCACCAGGTGTGGTGGCGCATGCCTGCAATCCCAACGGCTGGGGAGGCTGAGGCAGGAGGATTGCAAGTTCAAAGCCAGCCTCAGCAAGTGCAAGGCACTAAGCAACTCAGTGAGACCCTGTCTCTAATAAAATACAAAATAGGACTGGGGGGTGTGGCTCATTGTCCAAGTGCCTCTGAGTTCAATCCCTGGAACTCCCCTGCCCACACACTCCCCATAGATGGACTACCCCCTCCCCCAAGGGAAGTTTCCGTATCCTGAGCAAAGCAACCTTGTTTCATTTTCTTGGCAGGAGCCAATGGGCTTAAAGGTCACCCTGTTTCATGGGCAAAGAGCCAATGGCATTGGGGTTGCTCTGGTGCACCCCCCACCAGAAATCCTTATATAGGGTCCTGTTCCAGAGACTCTCAGACACAACAGCTAGTCCCTGCGGAGAGGAGGGAGCCACTGTACCAGCCTTAGACCCATTGCCTCCAACCCGATGGCAGCTGCCCAAGCCGGCAGCTCCAGCCTCCAACCTGACAGCAGCTGCTTTAGCTGACAGCTCCAGAGATCCCAGCCGGCACGACCAGGCACCCACCTTCCATTCAGAGCTTGCACACTCCCCTCTCCCTGACTCCCCTCTCCCAGCACCTCTTCGACCTCTGACCAGCCACAAAGGCTGGTGAATAAATCTCTTGGCTGCACGGTTGTCCCCAGTGTGATTTTTGCTCTTCACCCCCTCCCCCCCCAAAAAAAATGGCCATTCCCTGCTCTGGCCTGGCCCCTTTTGTACCAACCCCTCCTGACCGCCCCTCCTTAAGCCCAACCACAGTGGCCAAGCAGGTGGACCTACCTCTCTCCAGTCACCCAGAAGCTTACAGCTACTCTTCTGTGATTTTCTTTATTTTCAAGAATGCTCTTAAAATTCCCCTGAGCATACTTTACAGTTGCAGAAAGAGGAAAAGTTTTTTTCCCCAGATCCCAGACTCGCCCCTCTTGCCAAGTCCTAGTGTGGCTCATTGACTGTTCAGATCTAAAAATAAAAGTTGCAAAAAGGGTTTTTTAAATTTTTTTTAGGGTGTTCCTCTAAAAAAGGTCATCAACACCACTGAATGTGTGTTCCACTGGGCCACCTGCTCCCCTTTTCTCTCTCTCTCCATATTTATTTGCTTACAGATCTTCCTACATTCTATTTTTTAGTGGCATACATTCTAAGTGCAGCTATATATACACACACACATATGTATGTGTGTGTTATATGTATGCACATATGTGTATTATACATATATGTACACACATGCCTATCTCATTTAAGAATTGCAATTCTCTGTGAGGAAAAGCACTGCTGTCCCCACCTCCCAGGAGGAGGGCAGGTCCGGGGTGCGCAGTAGCTAAAGAACATTTCTGCCGGTGCGTGGACCCGCCAGGGCCGGAGTTGGAAACATTTCTGAATCCAAAGCCGTTGCCCTCCCACATTTCCACATTGCCTTTTAAGGATGCCAGTGATATTCACAGTGTAGATATGAGACAGAGTTTGACATCCCCTGTCACCTCCTCGGGATGCCTGGGGCAGAGGCGGGCAGGAGGGTGTGCGCTAGTGTCACTAAGCCTGTCCAGAGGTCGCTGCTGGGCAGCCAGGGGCAGAAGCTCGGGCTGGCTGTTCCCAGGCCTGCGAGCGCCTGACCCATGTCTTTGCAAGCTGGGCAGCTCCCTCCCCTGCTCTTGCACCCTAGGTTTTCAGGAGCCCCACGGGCGTGGCCCTGGACCCCGCAAAGCCACAGTTGCAACTATGCGGAGGGACTGCTGGCCGGGGTGCTGCAGGGCTGCGTTGGCTCTGAGTTAAGTGGGGTCAGAGGTGCTGCCACTGGAGGGGACAGCTTCTGTGTGCCTCCCCTGCATAGCTGGCTGACTTTCCTGAGTCCAAGGCTGTGATGACAGGAGATGGCCTCATGCTGGAGGTCCTCAAGGCCGTGCTGGGTTTGGGGACAGGGGTCTAGGCACCTCACACTGGAAAGGGAGTGCCAAGACCAAGGGCGAGGTTTCCAGGCCCCCTCAAGTCCACATCCAGCTATGGATGCAGGAACGTGCTGGAAACCCCAGTTAGGAGGGAGGCCGGCGGTGTGTAGATGCTAATGGATTCACTTCTTACCCTGTGCAGTAGACCACTGTGGCAGGGCAGCGGCAGTGGTGGCCCTTGTCAGGAGTCGTTGTGGCCTGTTCCTGCGCTGGGGAAGGCGGGCGGTGACGCTGGCTACCCACTGACCCAAGCACCCCCTGCGACAGCCCACTTGGTTGGCATCCTCTGGAAGGGATAAAGAGCCATCTCAGTTCTGTAAGGCCTCTGTGCAAATCAGAGAAACCATGTCTATCCAGGTCTCTCCACAGCGAATGTCCCACAAAGGAAAGCAACAATGAACATTAGCCACGAAACGGGGCACTCGGTGGGTGGAGGTGGGGGCGCAAGCCCCAAGGACACCCCTAACCAGGTGGTATGGCGGGGTTGGGCAGTGGCCAGGCTGCAGTGCAGAGAGGGCTCCCTTGCTCCCGACTGGAGAGGACAGCTTCAAGCTCCCTCTGTACCCGTGTGACTTGGGCACTCCTGAGGGTCCCAAGCCCGCCACTCTCAACGGTTCACCTTCCACTTGCACCATGACATCGAGAAGAATCTAACATAGTCACTAATTGGAAGGCTTGATACTTGTTATGATCACTCCACTCCAAGAAAGAGTCAGCACACGTCCCTGCTGACCCGTGGCAGCCCAGGAGGGGGGCTGCCTGCCTCGCCCCGTCCTCCCCAGCCCTCTGCTGCCTGGCCGCTGCTAACACCTTCTCTCTGAAATCCAGGTTGAAATGCACTGTGGGCGAGCCAAGCTCCCTCGTCGGCTAATTAACTCTTAAAATAGGTCCACTAGCTTTCATTTCCAGGAAGATAATGACGCGGTGAAGCAGCACACCTAGCTATAAAGCTATGGCTTATTATTTTAGATAACTAAAAAAAAAAAAGGGGGGGGGGACTCAGTCCCGTGCTCTGGTGGGACAGTTCCTGCTCCAGCCCATGAGGTGGTAGGTGAGCAGGCCCCAGGAGAGAGCACTGCTGGTGTGAGAACAATCCTGTCGAGTCCACACTGGCTTTCAAAAGGCCCCTCAGACCTCCAAGATCATTTGTGAGGAGGGGCCCAGGAATTTGCATTTAAATGAACACCTCAGACAAACTAGCCAAAGAGCCTGCCATCCACTGTCTCCTACCTGCAATTTACACCTGTGTTATTGAAATGGTAGACGGTCAAGATGGAAGAGGCCTTAAAGACTGTTTTATAGCCCAAGAACCCAAGGTCCCGGGACATTAAGCAACTGCAGCTCCAGGAGGTTGCTCTTACTGGCCCAGCCAATGGCGCGCATCACTGATTTATATTCTTGTCCTCCAAAACTTCTTAGAATATCTTGGTCTCAGCTGTACAGAATTCAGAGAGGCAAAAAAGATAGCAGGGATGAACTGCAAACTTTATATGCACACATATATGTTATTGATATATATCTCTCTTTGTATCTATTGATATATTTACTGATATATATACAAATATATATTAGTTTAGGGTAGTTCCACTAGTTCTGTATATTCAATTTCTCTAATTCACTCTGAGCTAGCAGTTTCAAACCCAGGTTGCAGCAGCTTTTCAAGTAGCATATGATCTAATTGCTGAAATGAAGCTCAGTGTACGCCTGAACAGCCGGGTGGTCAGTGGATGCAGTTTTCTTTTCTTTTAAATATTTATTTATTTGCTTTAGTTGTACACGATGCGTTTATTTGTACGTGGTGCTGAGGATCGAACCCGGGCCGCGCACACGCAAGGCAAGCGCTCCACCGCTGAGCCACAACCCCAGCCCGTGGATGCGACTGTCTATGTGGAAACCACTTCCATTGTGGCCCTCTGGAAGCTCGTGGCGCTGATGCCCGTGAACATGCATTTAGGTAATGATATTGTTAGTGAAGCAGGTGTCGCGGGCCCACCACAGCGTGCAAGCGTTACACTTGTCATTTCATTTAGTTCTCAATAAAAATGGAACTGGTGCTATTATCAGTCTCCATGGCTCAGGTGAGAAGATGCATACAGAGATGATAAGTTGGCACAGAACAAGCAGCGGGGTAGGGTTGGTGCTCGAGCTTCATGCTTCTCTGCTAACGCAACCTGCTCCCAGCCCATCCTACGTTGAATGACGTCACAGCGTACACTCTGTAGCCTCACACAGTAAGTCCTGTGTTGGGCGCCGGGGAGGAAGACCTCAGTGTATGCTCACAGATGGATTGTATTTGTGAGCATGGCGGCCGTCCTTAGGGAAGGGTTGTGCCAACTGTGATGGCCCCTGCCCATTGTCTTGGGGCTCCAGTTCAAGAGTGTTGAGAACCAAGAAGTACGAGGAACAGCTCAGGCGCCATAACCCAGTGACAATTTGGGAAGTTATGATCCAAGAGAGATAGGGACTGAACGTCTTCAGAAGGAGGCCTCTGCAGTTCTGGAAGGGCAAGGCGGAATGGCGGAAGGGCAGCTGTGTTCTGTGAAGCTGGGATTCAGCCTTGGGACGTGCCGCGGGGTCTCTCTTTTGAATCTGCGCACTTTCAGGAAGTAGGAAGTAGGTGACAGCCCTCAAAGAGCACTTGGCATGCACAGCAGCCAGAGCAAAGGGAAGCTGGTGGGGACAGAAATGTGTGCATACGCGGATGTCCATGCAGGGCTGCCAGGGGCTCTCAGTGTCACTGTCCCCCATGGGTTGACTCATTGACATCAGAGAAGGTGATGGTAGTTTTTATAACACAGTGGGAATATCTATGTATTGTTAGGATTTAAAAAGTGATTCATACCTTCACTTTTCTGAGAGTGGGATTCATTTAGAGGAAAGAACTTTGAATAAAATAGAACTCAATTATTTTCCCCACAGAGACACTCAGCTGTGGTCCTTTGTCAGGGAAACATTGCATTATGTGCATGTTTGTCCAAGCATCTAGCCGAACCTCCACCTCACGCACCATAACCCTAACCCTAACCCTAACCCTAAACCTTTATCAGGGAAACATTGTATTACGTGCCTGTTTGTCCAAACAGTGGTCATAACTCATCCTCACCAACCCTAACACAAATCCTAACCGTAACCCTCCAACTCACACACCCTAACCCTAACCCTAACCCTCCACCTCACCAACAATAATCCTAACACTAACACTAACACTAACACTAACACTAACATGAACCCTACATCTTACCAGACAACACCCTAAACCTAACCTTAACCCGGACCTCACCCACCCTACTCCTAAAACTAACCTTCTACCTCACAAACCCTAACACTTACCATAACCCTCCATCTCAACCACCCTAACCCTAAACCTAACCCACCACCTCACCCACCCTAACCCTAACCAAAACCCTAACCTTCCACCTAACTAACCCTAATTGTTACCATAAACCTCCAAGTCACCCACCCTAATACAAAACCTAACCTAACCCTCAACCACACAAACCCTAACCCTACATCTAAACCTCAAGCTCACTAACACTAACCCTAACACTACCCCTAACCCTCCACCTCATTAACCCTAACTCTAACCAAAACCCTAACCTTCATCCACACCCATCCTAAACCTAAACCTAACCTGAACCCTAACCCTACACCTAACCCAAAACCTCACTCACCCTAACCCTACCCCTAACCCTAAACCTACCCACCCTAACCCTAAGCAAAACCCTCCACATCAAAAACCCTAACATAAACCTAAACCTTGACTCACCAACATAACTCTACCCTAACCCCAACCCTAACCCTACCCAAAACCTTCCACCTCACCCACCCTAACCCTAATCCTACTCTTGGCCCTCCACATCACCCACCCTAACCCTACACCTAACCCTTCAATTACCCACCCAAACCCTAACCCTAACACTCAACATCAATAAACTCAAACCTAACCCTAACCCTAATACTCCAACTCACCCAACCACACCCTACTCCTAACCTTCCACCTAACTCACCCTAACCCTAACCTTAACCCTAAGCATCACCCACCCTAATCCTAAACCTAACCCTCCACCTCACTAACAATAACCCTAACACTACCGCAACCCTCTACCTCACTAACCCTAACTCTAACCCTAACCCTAACCTTCCACTTCACCCACCCTAACCCTAACCTTCAACCTCAAGCACCCTAACCCTAACCCTAACCCTCCAACTCACCCACCCTAAACCAAACCCTAACCTTTCACATCACCCAACCTAACCCTAACCCTAACCCTAACCCTCCACCTCACCCAACCTAACCCTACCCCTACCCCTCCACCTCAATAAACTTAACCCTAACCTTAACCCTAAGTCTCAACCTTATCCACCCTAACCATAAACCTAACCCTCCACGTCACTAACACTAACCCTAACAATACCCCAAACCTCCACCTCACTAACCCTAACACTAAAAATAACACTCACATTACACCTCACCCACCTTAACCCTAAACCTAACCCTAACCCTCCACTTCAACTAACCTAACCAAACCCCAAACCACCCACATCACCCACCCTAACACTAACACGAACCCTAACCTTCCACCTCACCCACTATAACACTAACACTACCCCTAGCCCTCCACCTCACCCAACCTAACACTACAACTAACCTTCCACCTCACCCACCCTAACACTAACCCTAACACTCGACCACACTAAACCTAACAATCAACCTCACTAAACCTAACCCTCCACCTCACCCACCCTAACCCTAAACATAACCTTCCACATCACTAAAATAACCCTAAACCTAACCCTAACCTTCCAACTCACTAACCCTAACACTAACCCTAACCCTAACTCTAACCCTAACCCTCCACCTCACCCAACCTAACCCTACCCCTAACCATCAAACTCACTCACCATAACCCTAACCTTAACCCTAAACCTCCACCTCACCCACCCTAACACTAACCCTAAACCTCCACCTCACTAACACTAACCCTAATACTACCCCTAACCCTCCACCTCACAAAACCTAACTGTACGCTTAACCCTAACCTTCCACCTCACCAACCCTAACCCAAACCTTAACCCTAACCTTGAACCTCATGTACCCTAAACCTAACCCTAACCCTCCACCTCACCGACCCTACACCAAACCCTAACCTTCCACATCACCCATCCTAACCCTAACCCAAACCCTAACCCTCCACCTCACCCAACCTAACCCTACCCATAACCCTCCACCTCAATAACCCTAACCCTAAATTAACCCTAACCATCCACCTCACCCAACCTAACCCTAAACCTAACCCTTCACCTCACTAACACTAACCCTAACCCTACCCCTAACCCTCCACCTCACTAACCCTAACTCTAACCCTAACCCTAACCTTCCAACTCACCCACCCTAACCCTAACTCTAACCCTAACCTTCAACCTCTCAGACCCTAACCCTAACCCTAACCTTTCACCTCACCCACCCTAACCCTAAACCTAACCCTCCACTTCACCCACCCTAATCTGCTGAAGTCCGGCTTCAGCAAAAGGGGAGGAGGGTTTCTCGATGGTGCTGGTGAAGAAAGTCGGTGGGAAGTGGCGGAAAATCAGCAAAGAGACACGAGAGTCAGGTTGCTAAATTCTCTACTTTTCTCAACATGGTTTTTATATATCCCAGCAAACACAGCAATTCACATTACAGCTCTTGAAAGTTACATTAAAGAATTTCAAGGAGCCAGGCGCGGTGGCGCACGCCTGTAATCCCAGCACTTTGGGAGGCTGAGGCAGGAGAATCGCGAGTTCAAAGCCAGCCTCAGCAATGGCGAGGCACTTAGCAACTCAGTGAGACCCTGTCTCTAATAAAAACACACAAAAAAGGGCTGGGGATGTGACCCAGTGGTCGAGTGCCCCTGAGTTCAATCCCTGGTACCACACAAAAAAAAAAAAAAAAAAAAAAAAAAAAAAAAATTTAAGAATTTCAAGGAATTCCAGGGTCATATAATCAGGGGAAAACAAAATATTTATCCTAAGTACATACTACTGATTAATCTTATCTATAGGCAGAAGAAAACATTCTAAAACTTCTAAAACTTGTACTTATCTAAACTTATGTTAAAGATTCCTCAACTCTAGGTACGTTTGCTCATAAGATTTTAAGCTAAATTGCCCTAATACTTCTTTAAACTTCAACTGAGCCTAGACTTCCTGGCTCCTTCTGTGTCCCTATAATGACTTTATTTTGGGCTCAGGAAGAAAGAGGTATGGTTGTCTATATCCTAAATTTACTTAAAAATAAAGACAAGTCCTTTACAAACACAAGAAAACACTTAAAGCTCTTCTATGGAATGCATGATTACAACAAGGGGAAGGTTAAACGATGGGTATTTGCTGAGCTCAGCAGGGAGGGGTTAAGGCAGTGAGCATTTGCAAAAGCTAATTTCTAACTAGGAAACCTGTTGTGCTAGATCAACTTAAGAATTTGTTTTTTGAGCTCCTGACTTAGATTCCACAGGGCTATAATTTCCAGAACTAGTTTCATTTTTGATAATTAAAGAATTTGTTTCCATGCTTCTAACTCAGATTCCATAAGGCTATAATTCAAGAACTAGTTTCATTTTTGATAATTAATGTGTTTCACACCCGGTGGCCATGTATATGAGCAGAAAACTGGACAGTAAGAATATACACAGACAAAGTTATTCTCAGTGCCGTATTTGTATACAATCTGTCTTTATAAAGGATTGCTTCTTCTCTTTTATATAAAACAGTTGAGGAATGCCATGCTCAAGCCCACCGTGAGGAAGATGTCACACTAATCCTAACCCTAACCCTCCATCTCACCTACTTTAACTCTAACCCTAGCCCTAACACTAACCCTCCAACTCACCCACCCTAATCCTAACCCTCACCACCATCTCACCCACCCTGACCCTAACAGGAACCCTAACTCTAACCATAGACATCACCTACCCTAACCCTAACATTAACCCTAACCCTAAACCACCCTAACCAAAACCCTAAACCTCCACCTGACCCATCCTAAACTTAACCATAACCCTCCACCTCACCCCATAACCCTAACAGAGACTAACTTTAACCCTATCCCTGCAACTCACCCACCCTAACCCTAACTCTCCACCTCACCCACACTAAACCTAACCCTAACCCTCTACTTCACGCACCCTAACCCCAACCCTCCATTTCACCAAACCTAACACTAAAACTAACCCTCCACCTCACACCTAATTCTAACCCACCCTAAAACTAACTCTAACTCTCCACCTCACCCACCCTAACCCTAAACCTAACCTTAACACTCCACCTCACTAACAATAATCCTAACACTAACCATCCATTTCACCCACCCTAATCCTAACCCTAACCCTACACCTCAACCACCTAACTCTAACCCTAACCCTAAAACTAACCCTCAACACCACCCACCAGTACCCTAACCATAACCCTTCACCTCACCCACCCTAAAACTAACCCTAACCCTCCACTTCACCCACCCTAACCTTAACCCTAACCATGCACCTCACCAAACCTAACCAAAACCCTAACCATCCACCTTGCCAATACTAAACCTAACCTACACCTCACCAACACTAACCCTAAGCCTAGCCCTCCACTTCACCTATACAAACCCTAACATAAACCCTCCACCTCACCCACCCTAACCCTAACCTAACACTGCACCTCACCCACCATAACCCTAACTGTCCACCTCACTCATCCTAACCCTAACCCTAACCCTCTACCTCACCCACCCTAACCCTAACCCTCTACCTCACCCACAACAACCCTAAACCTCCACCTCACCCACCCTAACTCTAAATCTCCACCTCACCCACACTAACCCTAAGCCTAACCCTAACCCTAACCCATACTAGCCTTAACCCTAACCCTAACACTAACACTAACACTAACCGTCCTCCTCATCCACCCAAACCCTACCCCTAATCTTCTACCTCACCCCCCTAAACCTAAACCTAACCATAACTCTAACCCTAACCTTTCACCTCACCCACCCTAACCCTAACCCTAACCCTCCACCTAAACCACCCTAACCCTAAGTCTTACCCTTTACCTCACCCACCCAAAGCCTACCCCTAACCCTCCATTCACCCTACCTAAACCTAACCCTAATTCTCCACCTCATTTACCCTAACCCTAACCCTCCACCTCACCCACCCTAACTTTAACATTCCACCTCACACACCCTAACCATAAACCTAACCATTCACCTCACACACCCTAACCCTAACCCTAACCTTACACCTCACCTACCCTAACCCTCACCCTAACCCTCAGGCTCACCCAACTAACCATAACCCTCCACATCACTCACCCTAACCCTAACCATATCACTAACCCTCCACCTCACCCACCCTAACCCTAACCCTTCTCCTCATCCACGCTCATCCTAAACCTAACCCTCCACCTCACCCACGCTAATTCTAACCTGAACCCTTCACCTCAACCACCCTAACCCTAACCCTAACACTAACACTAACCCTCAACCACACCCACCCTAACCCTACAACTAATCTTTTACCTCACCCAACCTAATCCTAACCCAACCCTAACACTAACCTTCTACCTCACCCACCCTAACCTTACCCTAACCCTCCACCTCACCCACCCTAACCCTAACACTAAGCTTCCACTTAACCCCCCTAACCCTAACCCTAAACCTCCATCTCACCCACACTACTACTTCTAACCCTAACCCTCCACCTCACCAACCCTAATCCTAACCCTAACCCTTCATCTCACCTACCCTACCTCTAACCCTAACCCTAACCCTCCACCTCATCCACCCTAACCCTAACCCTCCACAACACCCACCCTAAAGCAAATCCTAACACTGCAACTCACCCTCCCTACCCCTAAACCTACACCTCACCCACCCTAAAGCTAACCCTAACCCTAACCCTCCATCTTACCCATCCTAACCATAACCCTAACCGTAACCTTCCACCTATACCACCCTAATTCTTACCCTAACCTTCCACCTCACCCACCCTAACCCTAACTTTAACCCTCCACCACACCCACCCTAACCCTAACCCTATCCTTCCACCTCACCCACCCTAAACCTAACTCTAACACTAACCCTACCCCTACCCCTTGACATCACCCACCACCCTAACCCTGCCCCTGACCCTCCACCTGGCCCACCCTAACCCTGCCCCTGACCCTCCACCTGGCCCACCCTAACCCTGCCCCTGGCCCAGGGCTCCGAAGCCCCCACTCCCTGTGCTCGCCTGGCTGGTTCTGCCGCGTCCCCCTGGAGCCTGTGATCCTGACCCTCTGGACCCCTCTCTCACCCTGTGGGTTTGTGGTCTTGTTGCTTCCCACCTGATCGTCTTTATACGTGGCCTCCTTGTCAAGGGATGGCCACTTGTGTGAAGCTGTGAGGACCTGCGGAAGCAAATGAACTCAAATTCAAAAGGTAGACATGGACACTGGAAGCTCCCGGTCACCTCCCAAGACCTGACACAAGCCATGGCCGCTGTCTGGGATCCCTGCCTAGGCGTCAGCAGCAATGGGAGGAAGCTGGGAATCACGGGGAGGTGGGCTGGGCTGCACCTGCTGTGTGTAGGACAGACGCGCTCAGCCCAGCAGCTCCTTGAGGAATGACTGATGGCATGGTGGACAGAGAACCACGGGAGGAGGAGCGGGGGAGAGAGGGCTGAGGACAGCATGCAGTGAGGCACGTGGTGGAGGAGACTCCGCCCAGATGGAAATTTCTGGAACTCCAGCCTGCCTCCAAAGAATAGCCACAGAGTTCCCGGGGGAGTGTCGGGGAGTGACTGCCAGGCAACTTGTGTGCTTTGTTGGATTTGAACCCCAAGAGATGCTCTCCCAAAGAGACCCGGGCTCTGGCTGGTAGGAGCATGGCCGCTTGGTTTCTGCTGGCTTAGTGCACACCTTATTGTGCTTGGCAAGTCCATCTGGGACGGTCCGGTCTTGCCTTAGAGCCATCCTTGATGTAGAGCCAAAGGGCTTCACTGAATGGCTTTTATCCCAACAAAGATATCCCTGTTCCGAGGGTCCCAAATCTTTCAAAGGAGCAGTGATGTCACACTGGTGCTCCTCCGATGGCTTTAGCAAATGTGGTTCTTCTAATAGAGATTTTCCTCACGGCAGGCCCGCCTCTCAGACACCCTATTTGCATTTTAGAGCGCTCTTCCTTTGATTCCCAGCTTGGCCTGGGTGAGGGGCTGAGAGGATGAAAGGAGGCCGGAGCCGTCCGTCCCTCCCCCCAGGCACCAGCCGTGAATCACCCTCTCCTTCCTCTTCCCCCCTCGCTGGATGCAGCACAGAGCCGCAGGAGTGAGATTTATGTGCTGGGAATGAAGCACCAGGGTTTTCTGGAGCGCCTGCCAAAGAGCTGAAACCACACCCCCACGAAAAACGTGTCGTTGCTCCTGTCCAAGAGCCATCCACGGGCAATAAGTGGATCACTGCGGGGCCAGCGAGTTGGGCTCCCGACTCCCAGCTGGTAGAAAGGCTGTTGAAATATAAAACAATATACACCAGGAGCTGGTCCCCTGGGAAATTCTGCAGCTCCCCAAAAACACATCCGAACATGGTCGTATTTCAGCCAGGCATGTCTGCAGGCTGAGAGGCTGCCCGCAGAGCGGGCAGGGGTCATGTCTGGCCACTAGGCGGATTCACCAAGAGATTTTAATTGGCAAGAGATGCCTGGTGTGGCCTTGGCAGATCCTGCTACCACTGTTCCCTGCCTGGGTGTTCTCTGCTGGGGAAGTGACCCTGGGTGGCCTAGCAGGAGTCCCGTGCTGACAGTCACGGTGCTGGCCTCACGGTGCTGGCGGGGAGGCCTTGCCACTGGAGGTTTCAGCGGAAACGTGGACGCTTTCGTCAGCTGGGCCAATCAAGGCAGGAGCTGCTCTGCCAATTTGGGTTTTCTTTAGAACTAGATTCTTTCATTACCTTTAGAACGAGGCCCCTGAGCATGGAAGGATGGGAGAGATGGGACTGCCACCCAGAGGCAGCCTGTGACTGTACTTGTTAGGGGCACAGCTTTCAGGAGGACGTGAGTGTAGTCAGGTGTCTCCTGCCTTGGAGACCCAGGCAGGAGCGTGCCACCCGGGCTCTCACTCCTATCTGGTGAAGGGCTGGTGGACTGGCACCAGGAGTCATCCCAAGTGTCCGTGGTTAGTGTTTCTACCTGTTCTTTCTTCCTCTCCCTGTGGCCCAGGCTCTCCTGGAGCAACGAAAGCCAAGAGTTCTAGGCTTCCATCCCCTGAGCGGGTTGGAGGGTGCAGCTTCTTAAGGGGCTTTGGAGTCTGCAGGGTGGGGCAGAGAGGTGGGACAGCTTGGCCGAAGATGACTTGTGCGGGGGAGACAGGCAGCCACTGAGGCCTGAGTGTTGGCGGGCTGTGGGCTTGTGGAAGCGGGGCCCACGCTGCCCTTCCCCACTTCTGCTCCGCCTCCTTCACCCCACCCGCTTCCTCAGAAGCATATGCTTCTACGTGGCTCAGTGCTTGGCCATGGGAAAGAGTCTCTCAAATTAACGTAGCCCGAACTCGACATGAGTTATCAGCTTGGGCCACACCCTGGAGAAGGCAGGACTCCCTGGCGGAGGCCCCGTCTGAGCTCGGGACCTGCTCTCAGTGAGACTGGGGGCCTCGGGCGCCTGCCTGCAGGGCTTGTGGGGTAGGAATATTTGAGATTAATATTTCTCCTCTCTCTTGATTTTAAATACCCCTAATGAGTCCAAAAGTCTCATTTATTAGCTCATAAAGGAGCATTCCAGGCTGTCTGGGGACACATATTCAATTAACAATGTCCCCAAAGAAGATGAACTGTAAATCTAAATGCCAGTGGAGACTTTAATGTCGAAGGAGAATCCCAGGAAGTCACAGTCTTGTTTTCTCCTAACGAGACTCTTCTTTTGACTGAGGTCACAGAGCCACCATCGAGAAAAATCCATGTCTCCTGAAAGTTCCTGCTATTCCTGGTGGACCACAGGAGAAGCGTGCCGGAGATGCATGAGGTTTGCTCAAATATATGAAAAAAAAAAAAAAAAAAACTAAAACAAAACTCCCAAACCCTGCCTGTGGGGAAGAAGTGGACTGACTCCTCCCTTGCTACGTGTGGGTAGGATGCTGTGGGGAGGGAGCTTCGGGCTTAACAAGTAGGTGTTCTCCTCTCTGCTCAGTGGAGAGGGCTTTGGCTCCTGGGAACGGGCAATCGAGTTGGAATAATAAACAAAGAGCGGATTCTTAGGGTCTGTGCTGCTTGAGCAGAGTGGCCTGGCAGTGACAGGGCACTCGGCGGAAGGGGAAGCACCCACACTGCCCTGGTAAGCTGGCCAAGTCCACCAGCAACAAGTGGTGTGCAGGTCAAGGTCACGCCACAGGGCAAAGCCTGCTTGGGATTTGATGGAGGGAGTGTTCTGGGGGATCTTACAAAGCACGTTTCTCAAAGCAAGAGGCAGTTGAAGGGTTTTGGTAGGTGCTCAGGAAGGCTCCAGGGGTCTGACCTGGAAGCAGGGAGCCAGTGAAGGGCAAAAATCACATCGGAGACAACCGTGCAGCCAAGAGATTTATTCACCAGGCTTTATGGCTGGTCGGAGGTAGAAGAAGTATGGGGAGAGAGGAGTCAGGGAGAGGGGAGTGTGCAAGCTCTGGTGGGAGTGAGGAGTCAGGGAGAGGGGAGTGTGTGAGCTCTGGTGGGAGTGAGGAGTCAGGGAGAGGGGAGTGTGCGAGCTCTGGTGGGAGAGAGAGGAGTCAGGGAGAGGGGAGTGTGCGAGCTCTGGTGAGGAGAGAGGAGTCAGGGAGAGGGGAGTGTGCGAGCTCTGGTGGGAGTGAGGAGTCAGGGAGAGGGGAGTGTGCGAGCTCTGGTGGGAGAGAGGGGAGTCAGGGAGAGGGGAGTGTGTGCAAGCTCTGGTGGGAGTGAGGAGTCAGGGAGAGGGGAGTGTGCAAGCTCTGGTGGGAGTGAGGAGTCAGGGAGAGGGGAGTGTGCGAGCTCTGGTGGGAGAGAGGAGTCAGGGAGATGGAAGTGTGCAAGCTCTGGTGGGAGAGAGGAGTCAGGGAGACGGGAGTGTGCAAGCTCTGGTGGGAGAGAGGAGTCAGGGAGAGGGGAGTGTGTGAGCTCTGGTGGGAGAGAGGAGTCAGGGAGATGGAAGTGTGCAAGCTCTGGTGGGAGAGAGGAGTCAGGGAGACGGGAGTGTGCGAGCTCTGGTGGGAGTGAGGAGTCGGGAGAGGAGTGTGCGAGCTCTGGTGGGAGAGAGGAGTCAGGGAGAGGGGAGTGTGCGAGCTCTGGTGGGAGAGAGGTGTGTGAGAGTCTGGACGGAGGGTGGGTGCCTGGTCGTGCTGGCTGGGGGATTTCTGGAGCTGTTGGCTAAAGCAGCTGCCGTCAGGCTGGAGACGGTGAGTCTGGAGCTGTTGCAGTGGCTGCCTCCTCTCAGCAGGGATGAGCTGCTGTGTCTGAGCTCTGGGCAGGCAGGGACTTAAGTAGGGATTTCAGGTGGGGGGTGTACCAGAGCGACCTTTAATGCTATTGGCTCTTTGCCCAGGGAACAGGGCGACCTTTCAGCTGATTGGCTCCTGCCTGGGGAAAATGAAACCAGGTTGCTCCTCATGGAAATTTCCATGGGGGAGGTGGCCCATCGGCCCAAGCCTATCTATCAGCCAGGACTGTGGCTAGAGGTCACAGCTGGTCCATGCTGGTGGGGTCTGGTATGAAGGCTGTGGAAGGTGCATACCTAGACGGGGAGCCCTGGAGGAGACGTTGCGGCAGCAACAGGGGCGGGGCTTTCCATGCTCCCCCTCCACCTGCTCTGCACGGCAGAGTTTGCTCTCACCTACAGTCATTTGTGACCTCATCCTGTGCCTTCTGCCTGCCTTCTTTCCCCAGCTGCTCTCCATGAGTGCACAGCCTGCAAGCAAGACACAGCCCCTCCCTGCAGCTACAGCTGTTCTCTGAGCCCTCATTGCACTGATGGTGGGCTGTGAAATGCAGATTCCTGAGACGGGGCTGGAAGACTCATCTCTGTCTTTAGTGACAGTGTATCTTCCACTGACAGCTCGGTAGCTGGGTTCCTCCCTTCTCTCCAATCATCATTTTCAGAGGGAAGTTTTACTTCCTTTCCTATTAACTGTTGGACGGATTCCTGCCCTCGGTTAGTCATTCAGCGTTTACTGAGTGACCACGACATACCAAGCTGTGTTCTGGGCAGTAGCACTGGGCATGAACCAAGGACGTGCCTCACCACAGCATCCGTTCCAGGGCTGCGCTCCGTTCCCAGGTGGGGTGTATGCTGCTGGGCTGTTTCACTCCCCGCCTGGATTTGATCCTACTTGTTACCAGAATTTCTGTTCGCTTGTCTTTGCTTTTTTCAACGTTCTTTTCATTTTGAAATGTAATACATGAGAAGATCATAGAAAATATATTTGTATGTATTATAAATTATTATAAAATGAGCAGCTATCTAATTATATCCAAGTCAAGAAATAGAATATTGCCAATACCGAGAGGCCTCCTAAATGTTCTTTCCTTATCACACCAACTTGGTCTCTTGCTGTTATCATTAGGAGATGATCAGAGATGTTAAACACTTCCTTTTTATATTTTATTTTTGTTACAGGTTTACCCTCAATTCTGTGTCCTCAGACAATTTAGCTGGGTTCTATCTGTTTCTTTTAAATCTCTGCCCAGGTGGACTGTACAACTTGAATTCCTGTACCTCCGCCCTCTTTCTTGGAGCGTTTGGTTACGTTATTCTAGGAACTTGTTTGGTCTATGCTCTTTTCTTGATTTAGCAGTTTTTTTTTTTTTTTTTTTCATTGCTGTGACCAAAAGACCTGATGAGAACAATTTTGTTTTGGTTCATGGTTTCAGAAGTTCCGTCCATGGCTGGTGGACTCCATTGCTCTGGGCCCGACCAAGGTGAGGGAGATCATCATGCAGAAGGTATGCTGGAGGAAGTAGCCTGGGACATGGAGCCAGGAAGCAGAGAGAGAGCTCCACTCACCAGGACAAAATATAAACCCAAAGCACACCCCGCTGACCCACGTCCTCTAGACACACCCCACCTCCCCACAGGTACCACCCAGTTAATCCATTCAAGTGGATCAATCCACTGCAGGTTGCAACTCTCATCACCCAATCATTTCACCTCTTACCATTCTTGCATTGTCTCAGACACAAGCTTTTGGGGACACCTCACATCCCAGTCATAACTGCACTGTCACCAGAGGTTCTCATGCTTGGAGAACTTTTGAATCACAGCTTTTTGGCCTCACTCCCAGAGCTTCTGATCTTGTAGGCTTGCGTGGGTCCTGGAAATTGGTTCTTCTAGAACATTCTGAAGTGATCCCAATGCTGTTGTGATGGGCACTGCCCTGAGAACCACAGTTGTGCAGTGCCCCCTCAGACCCTTACGCCACAGTTGATCACTTATTCTGGGGAGCATGTGTATTTTGGTTGTTTGGTTTTGGGTTACTTTGCAAAATGCAGCTATGAACACAATTATGCCTGTCTCCTATTTCTTATTTCACCTGAACTCTTAGATTGTAAATTTGTTGGGTGTAGAATTCAAGAGTGATGTTATTTCTATTGCTCTTATTGGAAAGTCAGCAACCAGTCTGACTGTTGTTTTGAGATTTCTACGGTCACTTTTCATTTGTTGTTGTTGGTGTGACAGCACAACCTCTACTGAATTCATCGTTTTTCTCTTACAACTTTTTTCTTCCTCTGTGGTCCACATAACAGGGAAGGACCTTGTTCATGTTATTTATTATTCAGGTGCCACGCTTGAAGGCGTCTTGCGATCCTCCCTTGTTCTCATCCCTCACTATTAATTATCGAATCCTGTCATTCCTATTAATAGTACCGCCTACTATCTAGCAAGAACCTATTTTATTCCAGATGCTGCTAAGCACTTGGCTTTTACGAGCTTATTGATCTGCCTCCTAAATGCCTCCTGAAGCCAGCTTTACTTTATTAGCCTTACCACTGAGGCCCGGCAGCCCCTGGTCATTTGTCCTTCTGGGTCATTGCATCACACTGCAACCCTGTCTCCCTGTCTGCTGTGGCGTCAGCCCGTCTCATGAGACGGCTACATGATCTAAAAAGAGAAGAGTCTCCGTCACATCGAGAGCACAGCCTCTCAGGACACCCGCGGCCCTCGGCTGGCCCCAGGACCACCTCCTGTCCACCTGGCGTGACTGCAATGGGAGCCTGTGCCGCCAGGTGACCGCGACTGCCCTGCCCAGGAGGGTCCCACCTGCGCTCTTCCTTTATCCTGGAATGACCTGACCTCTGAATTCCCATCTCTGTTTAAAGCTCAACTCCAGTTCGCATTTCTGATCCCTTCCGTGTTCTTCTTTAGGAAACGTTCACTCCTTCCCACACTGCATGGGTGTGGGTACCCCTCGGCCCTCACGTCCATGGGTGGGGGTACTTCTCACCCCACAGCTGTGGAGCGTGGGTGTGACTGGCTTTAGCCGGGGCAGGAGGGCAGAGGACTTGGAGCCCGGGCTGCGGAGACACAGTGTGTGTCCTCGCACTCCTTGGGGGGCCCCGCCTTGGCCTGAGGACAGTCTGCGGCTGCCGGTCTCAGGTCCCTGTGAGTGGAAGTTGGTGCTCAGGGCTTGGTGTCACTGTGAGGCCACTCTGTCCCCCCCGCCCAGTGCCCTTGTCCCGCTGTGGTCCCTCCTCCCCTGTACTCAGACCTGCATCGCACCAATTACAAGATATTGTATTGTCATTATTGTATTATTGATTTCTCTTCGTATCTCTCGCTCTTCTCTAAATTCCTTGGGGGCAGATAATCTATCATATTTATGTTTCTGTGTCAGTGCTGATAATTGCATTGCATATAATAGGTGTTTAAAATGTTTATTGAAAGAGAGAATGAATGACAACTTTCATTTCTAGGAGTACTGATAATTAGATAACTTGACTGACCCGCCTACTCAGAACAACTGAAATTGCTGGATAAAATAGGTAAAAAAAAAAAAAAAAAAATCATGTTCTAGCAGGGAAATAATGAGCCCTAGAAGCAAATAATAAAGAGAAAATTGAGAACTCAGAGAGATCATCAGAGCAATGAAGCCAGCGTTTTCCCTGAGAGGGATTGTCAAATGCAGACGATTGAGATTTTCCTCTTGTAGACAGAGGTGACAGCCACCTGGGGTGGGAGTTGAAGACTCGGGCCCACTCAAGGCACAGATTCTAACAGGGGCTTCTGTTCACTTGGACATCGCGGGGTGCTCCACCCTCAGTGGAAGGGTGAGCAAGAACTTTGCATGCCTGAATACCTGCTATTCAGCGACAGTGAGACATTAACTGCAAACTGGCTCTTGGATGTTCATACAGTCCCAGGCCCTGCTGCACTGGTGGGCGCTGTACTTCAAGGGGCTCATGGGCTTTTCTTAAATTGATACAAAGGTAGGTGCACCGCAGAACTGAAATGTCTGCAGAGAACCTGTGTCCACCTCTAGCCTTAATTGTCAAAAATAAATGTCCAAGACATGAGAGGTTATAGTCATGTATGTGTGCACACGCACAAGCACACACTGACATATATATTTGAAGAGGGCCACTGTGACTGACAGCAAAATAAACAGCAAAATCAGACCCACGGGACTTCAGAAAATACAATCATCCAAGATAATATAGGGCTAGGAATGCAGCTCAGTGACTGAGCTCTTGCCTAGCATGTATAACAACGAAAAAAATTACTTATAAATGATTGTGTTTAATATTTTTAAAGAAAATAAGGAGAGGTCTGAATGATTGATTGAATAAAGGTGGCGGGGAGAACTGGTTTGGGCTGAGGGACTGGTGCCACTGAGAATCCAGGGGCCCCCACCATCCTTGATTGGTTATTTACCTAATTCAGTACTGTCCCTCGGGAGTCTGCAGCATGCTGGACGGTGAGAGGAGGGGGAGTTAAGGGGGGCTGAGTGATGACGCTGCGGTGTGGGGGCTCGGGTTTCCTTCAGGCTGCCTGCCGTGAGACATGCCAAGGGAAAGTGCTGGCAGACTTCAGAGGAAGGGAGGGGCGTGCAGTCTGAGGCAGATGTGGCCTGGGTTCCTGAACACGGGCGCCCTCCTGGAAGGCCAGCGCGAGGTGCCGAGTGAGGGAGGCCTGGATCTGCAGCAGCGGGTGACTGGCCTGGGACCCCCAGGCCCCCTGCTCTCTCATCCAGGTGGAAGCCAGGCCTTGCCTTCTGCTTCATGCAGTGAAGAGCTGCTCAGGTGCCTCCACGTGCTGGGGACGGAAGCCAGGGCCTGGCTCGTGCTGGACCAGGTTCTGCTGCTGCACCGCATCCTCGGCCCTTTTTAGTTGATTTCGAGACCGGGCTTTTCTAAGTTGCCCAGGCTGGCCTCGGATCTGTGATTCTCCTGCCTTGGGCTCCCGAGTCACGGGGTTACAGGTGTGGGCCACTGTGCCAGGCCTCTCCCATGCCAGTTCTTAGTTCTTGGCTTGCCTGGGTATGATCCAGCCGTGGAGCCCACAGCCACTCTGGTCCTGAGCACAGAGGTCCTTGGCCTGCTGGGCAGGTGCACGTTTAGCTCCACCATGTCCGAGGCTGGGGCTGGGGAGCGCTGGGGTTTCTGGGGCTCCGGCTTGTCCTGAGCTCCCAGTGTGTCCTTCCTCCCGACTCCGTGGCTGCTCTCCTTGCTGCGGCCTGCCTGATGGCTTCAGGCCCAGCCCTGGCCTCCACACCTGCTCCACAGTTGCTCGAGTTCCCATCTCTGGGGCGAATCCTGTGATTCTGCTTCCTGGCTCCAGCCCTGAAGGACAAGAGGCACAGGAGGCCGCCACAGCTGGCAGGGTGTGCACAGGTGGGGACCTGCCAGGCCCTTTTATTTGTTGGTTAAGTGGAGGCAGCTCTGGGAGCAGCAGAGATGTGATGTGGACTGCAAGGTGCTGGGGCCATGGGGTCGTGGGGGGCCGTGGCTTGTTGAAGCCTGCACTTGAACACTGTGGCTCAGGGCACCAACAAACTCTTGTAAGCTGCTGAGGACCCCTGTGAGTTGGGTTATACCTCTTGGTATTTGTCATATAAAAATTAAGACTGATAAGTCAAAAATACGTAGTAATTCATTTAAAAATAACAGTAAGCCCATTCATTACATGTTAACATAAAGCACATTTTTATAGAAGTAACTATTTTTGTAGTAAGAAGAATGGCTTGCTTTATATTTCTTTGTTTCATTTTATTTTTCTTTTTAAAATCTCTTCAATATCTGGCTTAATGAAAATCAGCTGAATTTTTATACCCTTTTCTGCATTAAAACTTTTGTTAGTATCTATCCGCTAGTCATTGGAACACTCTATGGCATTCTCGTGAGAGATCAAGAGTGAGAGAGGTAGACAGCATCAGAGGGTTGTTATGACAGTGGATAAATCCTTGCTGGCCCCATGGAAAGTCGGAGGGACCCCCTGGCTTCTCACACCAGGACCTGGCGGCTGGTCTTGGTGCCGAGTTTGCTATGGTGACGGGATCGCCCTGCATTCTGGTCAGAGTGTCGGAAGAAAAGCTTAAGCTGCTTCAGTGGCTATGACAGTGCCATGTGGCCACTTCAGGGGGGAGGAAGAGGAGGACAGTGAGATGACAGGTTTGGTGCTGTGGCTATTTCCTTGGGAGACTTCAGAGACTACGTCTGTTTGTTTGTACTTGTTGGCTGTCTGTGGAGGAGAGTACGCTGCTATTCCTAACAACGACGGTGGAGCAGCAAGAAGGTGAGAAAAACCTAGGAGACCCTGACAAGCTCAAACCTGAAGCAAGCCGGAAGCTCCATCAGCGTGTCATCTGGAAGGGCCTCTTCCCACATAGCCACCTGCCTCGGTGTGGAGTGTGGTGTGTATGCGAGTATGCCTGTCGCACTTACACGTCTGGTGGCCGTGCTGTGATTCAATCCGTGGAGCTAGGGAGAGCGCGCTCACCGGACCCTGAAACTGCCTTGTAAAAGAAATTCTATTTATTCTGCCTCAGCTTACTGTGGGTTGAATTGTTTTTTTTAAACAAATGCATCCATTCATATTTTGGGTCTCCAGCTAGAAGCATAGGAATTTGCCTCTTAAGTCTCTAGTAGAGTTATTTATTTATTTGTTGAATGACATTCTCTGACTCCTCATGAAGAACCTCCAGGTATGAGTCTAGCAGACATGTCTGAGTAGAACATTTAACATCACTTAACTTATGTGATGGAGGCAATTGGCTGATTGAGGCAATGAGAGAGAGCTTACGAGAGAGACTCATTTGTTCTTCAGAGACCCAGCAGATGTTCTGTCCTGCCAAAACATTGTTCTAGAATTTTGTCGAACATCAGAGATAAATTTGGACATTAGTTTGAACTTTTCTTAACTAAATATTAATATTGTAAGCTTTTAGTACTTAGCCAATAAAATAGTCTAACAGTTTAAAAAGCCAATGCTGTTAAGTTTTCCTCAATTGATGTGAAAATTGGATTCATATGAACTACCAATTCAAGTAGTATTCATTATTCATTATTGATTCTTTAATATTACCAAGATATTTAATAAGAATTGAATGCAGAAACTTGAAACTTTAGGTTGAAACTAGGGAGGCAATACCTCTTGAATTTACACTGTAGAGTTGATCTCTGTCTAAACATGTGTTTGAAAGCATGAGATATTGAAAATTAGAAATTTTAAAAGAAGGCTAATACATTAATACCCCATTTTTTGAAGAAAAAAGGACTTTTAAGTGTTTGTAGCAGTCATTATTTTTAAACAACCCAGATAGCAGGTTTACAAAAGAAAACGATATTGTTAAAAAGAATATTGGATAGGTTATATAATTTCCCAGGAGTTAAGGAATCAGCTGAGGGACATGAACCCCGAATTATGCCATAGAAGGGATCTGACAGCTCATCAAAGCTTCTCCCGGGAGCCCACCGTTGCAGCCACTGGCATCCCCAGCAGGTGGCGCTGGAGCCACCTTGGCGAGGCCCACTGCCTGCCGGCTCAGGTGCTCCCTCTTGCTGCAGATACTGAGCCCAAGAAGTCCTGGCCACGTGCACCCCAGGGCAGCACCCAGCTAGCCATTGCCTGCCCCAGCTGCCAGGCGCGCTGGAAGCCTGTCTGTGCCAGTTTCCCTTCTGCGCAGGAAGGAGTTCCCTGCTTCCCACCAAGATTCACGGAGCCGGGAATTCTCCAGACCAGGTTGGACGACTAAGAAAAGAAGAGGTAACTTTCCCAGATGACTTCACAGTGGGTGACCAAGGAAGTCCTCCAGGTGACACGGGGGTACCTGTTAGGAACCAGACACAAAGCCATGCAGTGAGTTCCTCTCTACTTCGTGCTCCTCAGTGAAGGACTTGGGAAATCCGTCTCCAGCTGGTTCAGGCGATTATTCAGCTCACTATTTGCCAAGAAATTTCCAGCCCAACCTTGAATGGTGGCATGTGCTCATACACCTGAGGCCCTTCACAGCAGCTGGGTGTGCCTGCTGCTCCCTGCTGGAGGGACCAGAGTTGGGGACGAGGACCCACTCTCAACTACTCATCTTAAAAGTTGATTCTACATTTGCTTTTCAAAAAGAATATCTTCAAAATATTTAAATGTTGTAGGATCTAAATGCTACATGTATTCTTCACTTGGTTTCTCCCTGCTTTACATGTCTAATGTCCTTTGGCCACTTTGTGTGGAAAGATTAGGGAAAATAAGAAATGTTTTTTTTGCAGAAACTCCCCAGTCTTGTTTTATGGGCAGTTAAAATTGATAGTATATTTATCAAAGCAATCTGAAACTATAGACAAGTAGAAAAAAGGGAAACTCTGTCATGATTTTGCTGAGCAAACCGGACTGCTGTTAATATCTCAGTCTTTATTTACATTGCAACTGTCACACTAGGCACACAGCTTTTCTGATTTGCCATGAGTAGGAATTTTCCATTTGTTTTCAAAATGTTCATGAATATTATTTTTAATGCCTAAGTACAGTCCTGGCAATGGAATACAAATACTTCCTTATGAATGAATATTTGGTCTTCCTCAGTATTGCATAATCAGAAATCATGCTACTACAAACACATTTGTGTGTAGCATATTTTCCTGTTTACCGTTATTTTCAGAAGGAGAATAAGTGTACCGAGGGATTTGGTGTTTTAAAAGGATCATTCATATTCCTTCCAAAAAGTCACATCATTGCCGGGCTCCTGGTCACCCTAGAAACAGTTGCGTTATCCACACCCCCTCCCCGTGGGTAGCCTGCGTCTGGCACGGCTGACGTTTCTGGTGTGTGTTTGTCTGTCACATGTCTCTCCACCCGCAGAGCTGGGCCACGGGGCACCCACGGGCTCTGGACCACTGAATGAGTCCCCACTGTCGCTTGGGGGCTGAGTGCTTTTAACAAACACTGATCTAGTGGTAGGGATCAGGACTGCAGGAACTTAGATTGGTTGCGGGTATGTTTATAGGAGTGGAGATGCTGAAGGAAATCTCTCCCACAATAGTCCCACAGGCTGTTTCCATGGAGACCCGAGCCCTGAACGAGAGAAGGGAGCACCTACGTACAGAATGGATAATAGACGCGATCTTCCTCTCGCGAACCTCTCATCTGAAACTTTGAAAGTTTTGCAACATTGCTTAGGTGGAAATGGTCTTGTAATTGGGAAGGTCTTACGATTTTAGATTTTTAATGATGGATGTACAGAAGCGTGTGGTTAAAGGGGACCTTCAGCTGTGGGAGCAGAGACCCCTTCAGCACGCAGGGATCACGGGAGCCCCGTGCCCGTCTGCAGCCTGCGCTGGGCGCTGTGCTCCGCAGCACTCTGCTGCCCAGGGAAGAGGTTCGCAGCCCCCAGCCAGCCCGCTCTCCAGTGACACCCTCACACCCTCGTCCCCAGCACGCCTGCCAGGTGGTCGGTTCCATTTCCTCCTTAGCTTCTACACAGTTAGAGACGTTCGTCCCCTAGGACGGAAGTCTGGGGTACTGCCCATCAGAGTCCCGTCACACTAGCGGGGGCTCCCCCAGGAGCCCCCACAATCTGCACTTACACAGCTGGTTCACTGCTCAGTCAACACCTGTGACACGCCCCTTTGTGGAATTGGCCTAGGTGAGAGTTCAGGTGGCACAGTGTTAGGGGACTTTGCCTGAAACGAGCTGAACGTCCAGAGAAGCCAGTGACCGTCACTGCAGTCCAGCCCTGGACCCTGGTGCGTCAGCCCAGAAGCAGGTGCAGGTGGCAGCAGCACACCTCGCCTCGTGCCTTCATTCCTCCAGGACTGTGGCCTGTGCTTCCAGGGTGGCACTGGAGCACCGCCACCGACTTCTGCCAGGACTGCAGGAGGACAGGCACACGTGGCCCAGCCCTGGCACACTGTCACCCTGACACATAAGCCACCTGATGGAGTTTAACAGGGCTGCTTTGGGGTTCCAACCCAGGCTGCTCTCCCTGTGTCCTCGTCCTCCTCTCCCTCCTCCTTTATGTCTTAGGGCTAACCTGAGAGTGTCAGGCTGAAACACTTGGGCCTCTGCCCAGCCGCTTGACAGAATGTGACAAAGCCCTGCTGAGGTCTGGCCAGCCCACCACGGTGGCATCATCTCCAGCTGTGAGGTGTGGCAGCCTGAGGGCATGGGGTGGACTGTGGCCAGCTGGCTCTTCCTTCTCTAACCATGGGGCGCAGGGGTGCGTGACTTACTTTCTGGTGGTTTCTCATGTGAAAATGAGCCTTTCCTCCCCAGTATTCCTTCTTGCACTATTGGGAAGATGAGGGTACCAACAGAATTTGAGCACAAAGTAAAATGCTCCAAAACGCAGCCAGCCATCCCTTTTGCTTTAAATGGCTGAAAGTCTTCAGGCAGCTCCCTGCCAGACCAAAAGGGCTTTCACGGTCCGTTTCAAGCAGCCGAGCTGTACGGCTTATTTTGAGAAATGAAATCTAGGCTCTAGAGATCACATCTCATGCGCATCTTCCCATTCCCCTATGCAGGAAACGGGCTCAGTAGTGACTGTCTGAGGGAGTTTAAGGTGCAGATTTATCTCCCTGGATAGAAAGAAGGGTTGGTGGTGACTTCTTTGCAACAATGACTGAGCTATTCTAAAAGTAAAAGAAAAAAAAAAAAAGCCGTTAAAAGTGAGCTCAGCAAAGCAATCCTGAGCAAGAAAAGTGAAGCAGGGGGCATCACCATACCGGACTTTAAATTATACTATAGAGCAATAGTAACAAAAACAGCATGGTATTGGCACCAAAACAGACGGGTGGACCAATGGTACAGAATTGAGGACACAGAGACTAATACATATGATTTCAGCTATCTTATATTAGACAAAGGTGCCAAAAATGTACAGAGGAGAAAGGATAGCCTCTTCAACAAATGGTGCTGTGAAGGAGCCCCAATTAGGGAGATGGCTATTGTGGTCAGCTGGAAGCCATAAGTTCCACCTGATAATAAGTATGTATGTGACGCACCTGTAAATGCACGTGAGGCACCCGCAAAGCTAAAGGTATATAACCGGGTGAAAGCAGTCGGAGTCAGAAGAAGAATGAATTCATTCAGTCAGTCATGCAGTCGCTCGGTCGGAAGAAGAGTTCGGGTCGGAGAAGAAGAAAAGAATCAGAGCGGCCAGAACGTAGGCAGAGCGGTTACAGAAGAGAAACCAGATAGAAGAAGTAATTCCTGGTCAGAGTCAGGCCGAGGCTCCCGAGGAAGAAAGAAGAAAGAACAAAGAAGAAAGAAGCTCTAAAAGCTAAGCTCTCTCTCTCTCTCTAAAGAAGAAATCTCTCTCTTTCAAACTCTCTCTCTTTCTCTCTAAGCTCTAAGAAGAAGAAGAAAAAGCTATCTCTAATCTTTCTCTCTAAGCTCTTTCTAAGAAGAAGAAAAATCTTTCTTTCTCTCTCTAAGCTCTCTCTAAGAAAGTAGAAGTAAAAGTAGTAATAGCTTTACTCTGCCTCCGAGAGTTTTCCTCCCGCGGCGTTTGTGGCTGGCCACGACAGGCAGTTTACAGTGCTGGGAAAACTGGAAATCCATATGCAACAAGATGAAATTAAACTTGTATCTCTCACCATGCACAAAACTCAATTCAAAGTGGATCAAGGACCTAGGAATTAGATCAGAGATAATACGCCTAATAGAAAAAGTAAGCTCCAATTTCCAATATGTCTGATTAGGCCCCAAGTTCCTTAATAAGAATCCTGTAGCGCAAGAACTATTACTAAGAATTAATGAATGGGATAGATTTAAGCTAAAAAGCTTCTTCTCAGCAAAAGAAACAATCAGTGAGATGAATAGAGAGCCAACTAATTGGGAACAAATATTTAATACATGCACATCAGATAGAGCACTAATTTCTAGAATATATAAAGAACTCAAAAAACTTTACACCAAAAAAGCAAATAACCCAATCAATAAATGGGCTAAGGAACTGAAAAGACACTTCTCAGAAGAAGATATACAATCAATCAACAAATACATGAAAAAATGCTCAACCTCTCTGGCAATTAGAGAAATGCAAATAAAAACTACTCTAAGATTTCATTTCACTCCAGTCAGAATGGCAGCTATCAAGAACACAAACAACAATAAATGTTGGAGAGGATGTGGGGAAAAAGGCACACTCATACATTGCTGGTGGGACTGCAAAATGGTGCAACCGCTATGGAAAGCAGTATGGAGATTTGTTGGGAAAATGGGAATGGAACCACCCTATGACCCAGCCATCCCACTCCTGGGTCTGTTCCCAAAAGACTTAAAAACAGCATATTACAGTGACACAGCCACTTCAATGTTTATAGCAGCACAATTCACAATAGTTAGGTTGTGGAACCAACCTAGATGTCCCTCAGTAGATGAGTGGATAAAGAAAATGTGGTATATATACAAAATGGAATTTTACTCAGCAATAAGAGAGAATAAAATAATGGCATTTGCAGGTAAATGGATGAAGTTGGAGAATATAATGCTAAGTGAAATTAGTCAATCTCAAAAATCCAAATACCGAATGTTTTCTCTGATATAAGGAGGTTAGTTCACAGTGTGATTGGATGGGGGTACATAGGATTAGAGGAACACTAGAATGGTCAAAGGAAAGGGAGGGAAAGGGAGGGAGCAAGGGGGGGGAGGGAAAAAATGGTGGTTGAATGAGATGGATATCACTATCCTAAATGCATGATTAAAGATCTGAATGGTACTTATATACTTTGTATACAAGCAGTTGTATGTAAAAAGATGCTATACTTGTGCATGATGAATAAGTAAATAAATAATTAAAAAAAAGTGAGCTCAGCATTTTTTGTCCATTAGTGTGTCCCTGCCCCACATCACCTGCTAGAAGCTGTATCATTTGTTCTGTTTTTAACTTCTGCATGTTAAGAGAGCTGCTCTTCACAATATAAACTCCTTTTATGGCTGAGAAAATTAGGGTGGTGAGAAGAATCAGAGCTGGACGGCTCATCCAAGCTTGTAAGCACTGTCTGGTTACACACGTTCTTACAAACGCCGGCTTTCCCGCGTGAGTTTGCAGTCCTTTCTGAAGGCAAACACATGAGGTCTAGTGCTAGACCAGGTCTTAGGTTAAATTCTTTTTTTTTAAATTTAATTTAATTTGTTATACATACTTTTAGAGTGCAATTCCTTTCATATTACATATAAAGATTACAGTTTTCCAAGTCACTGTCTTTTTAAAAAAATATTTATTTATTTGCTTTAGTTGTACACAATGCGTTTATTTTTACGTGGTGCTGAGGATCAAACCTGGGCTGCGCACATGCTAGGCGAGCGCTCTACTGCTGAGCCACAACCCCAGCCCCTCCAAATCATTGGTTTTACACAAAGTATTTTCATACCATTTGAGTTTTTATACGTGCACTTAGTATATTGATGTCCAACTCCTTCTGCCATTATTCCTATCCCCCTGTCCCCCCCCCCCTTTGTTCTATTTAACATTCCTTCATTTCTCTCATCCCCCCTCCCTTGCCACTATAATTCAGTATCATCATAGCAAAGGAATCAATTGACCTTTGGTTTTCTGGGATTGGCTGGCTTCACTTAGCATTATTTCCCCCAACTCCATCCATTTACCTGCAGATGCCATGATTTTATTCTCTTTTAGTGCCGAGTAGTGTTCCATTGTTCCATACCAACGTTTCCCTATCCATTCATCTATTGATGGGCATCGGGGTTGTTTCCACAATCTAGCTATTGTGAATTGTGTGGCTATAAACATTGATGTGGCTGTGTCCCTGGAGTAAGCTGTTTTTATTTATTTATTTATTTACTTATTTTTTAGAGAAAGAACTTTATTTGGGACTCATGCTTCCGAGGTCTCAGTCCATAGAGAGTCTGCATTCCTCAGGACTTGAGGTGAGGCAGAACATCATGGTGGAAAAGCTGATGGAGGAAAGTGGCTCAGGATGTGGCACCAGGAAGGGGGGTGGAGAGAGAGAGAGAGAGAGAGGGAGAGAGAGAGAGAAAAGCTGTTTTTAAGTCCTTTGGGTATAGACCGAGGAGTGGGATGGCTGGGTCAAATGGTGGTTCCATTCCCAGTTTTCCTAGGAATCTCCATACTGCTTTCCAGATTGGCTGCACCAATTTGCAGCCCCACCAGCAATGTAAGAGTGTGCCCCTTTCCCCACAACCTCGCCAGCATTTATTATTGTTTGTGTTTTTGATAGCTGCCATTCTGACTGGCATGAGATGAAATCTTAGAGTAGTTTTGATTTGCATTTCTCTAATTGCTACAGATGTTGAACATTTTTTCATATATTTGTTGATTGGTTGTATATCTTCTTCTGAGAAGTGTCTGTTCAGTTCCTTAGCCCATTTATTGATTGGGTTGTTTGATTTTTTGGCATAAAGGTTTTTGAGCGCTTTATATATCCTTGAAGTTAATGTTCTGTCTGACGTGCATGTGGTAAAGATTTGCTCCCATTCTGTAGGTTCTCTGTTCACCTCACTGATTGTTTCTTTTGCTGAGAAGAAGCTTTTTAGTTTGAATCCATCCCATTTATTAGGTTAAACTCTTTGGGAGCGTCAATTCTGTAAAGGAAAAGAAAATGCTAAGGCAACAGTAAATTAGTTCATTGTCTAATTTTGATTTGAGACAACTCTCTGGGGGCAGCCAGTCATTTTTTGATACCTTGTTTATTTACTTTTCTTTGTCATTTGTCATCTGTCTGCTTTAACTTCACCGTGCTAAATATTTATCACTTGGCATAAGGAGGCAATTGTAGGAATGGTCTCCCTTTCCCTCTCCGGGGTGATGACTTCTGATGAGCCCTGGAGGTGCAGTCTTCCCAGGGAGAGCCGGAGGGGACAGATTGCCAAGGCAGTTCTTGCTTTTCCAGTTCTGCATTCCCAGAGCTCTCCTGGAGGAGTATTTTGTAGGCAAAGGCAAATGAAATTTTGAATCACAAAACCTTTTGCTAGGACACAAGGCTACACACGGAGAGGAGAGCCAAGGGGGGCCTGTGGCCTCCAGTGGCCACACTGGACAGGGCTAACTCCTTTAGCTGGCCAGATTGACCCAGCCACCCCCAAATCTCCAACTAGGCCCGGTGTGTAGGCTGCCTGGCCCCCAGGTGCAGCAGATGGGAGGAGCAGCTTTCTTGCTGTTCCCATTGGAGGCCATGACCAACACTGCCACCGACCAAGTGGGGACACGTGCTGTCCAGTCTCAACCTACACAACAAAGACCTTGTTTTGGTGTCAACAGCTTCCTCGTTTATGTGCTGCCAATTTAATTTCCAAGTTCATATGTCAATGGTATGTGAAGGTGGGACCCTGCACAAAAGGAACTCCCCCTCCTCTGGGGCTGCACTTCAAGGGCAAAGATTGTTTTGTTGTTAAACGTTTTCAGACACAGTTTTAAAATGCTATGACCAAGGCACTACGTGTCAGGTGTTTATCCTCCGGGTCTTTGTACCCTCCCAGACAGGCACAGTCAGTGCCTCGCTCCCCTGTGGGCTCAGGGTCACTGTGCCCTGCAGGGGTTGGGGAACTCGCTACTGGACGGAGGGCAGCCAGCACGCAGGGAGAGTGAGGAGTTTCCATCTCTTCCACCAGGGACTCAGGGCCGTGGGTATAGGAAACGGAGTTGGACACCTTTCCAGAATCTTCACTGTGAGCCCTGTGGAAGGGGCACGTCCAGCCGGGGGCTTCCTGTGCAGCGTTTATAAATAGCATGTAGATCCTGCTCCCGGCTCCCACGCTACGTGCAGGAGAGCCTGCTGCAGAGCGCTCTGATCTGGGGAGCGCTGAGCCCACCCCTCGTGCGCTTACCCTCGAGCATGTTCTCTGGTTCTGGCTCACCCCAGGCCCCGTGGAAGGCCCTCATGATCCTTGACATGCTGGTCCTCGGGGGGAGGTGGCCTGCCCTGAGCTTTCACCTGGTGAACTTCCACGTCCTGTCAGGAGTCAAATTCAACAACAACAGAAATCACTTAAGCTCTAAAGTCCTTCCTGACATGTCTCTGCCAGAGTTAATTACCTTTTCCTTTCCACGAATGGACCGCGACTTGATGCCAGGGACTGTGTCCTTTGTTCTAGAAGGCTTCCTGAAGCTTTAATGTGCGTGGGCATCTGATGGACTCGCAGATCCTGGTTCACGGCCGGGTGGGGCCTGAGCTGCAGTGTTTACCAAGCTCCCAGGTGAGGCCCACGCTGCTCGTTGGAGGATGACGCTGCAGGCTGCGAAGCTTTATCACCTGTGAACCCTGGGGCGTGGCAGACAGGTGGTGCCCCATTTTTTCCGATTGTTGAACGATCAATATTTGATGCCCTTCATCTGCAGCATTCCTAGGGTGAAAACCACGCACAATTGGTGCATTCTGAAGTCATATTTAATACTTGTTCTAATCAACTACGCCATCTGCTTGGATTGAGAACCCTGACATCACCTCGTCTTTTAATGGTAATAACAAACATTCCCCTGGTGTTCAATACTAGTTGCCAGGCTCCCCTCTATGTACATGTATTAACTCCTCTCACCTGCCTGGGAGGTAGGATATCACTTAAAATAATGCAGTAACTAACACCCCACCCCCAAAGTAGGATCACTCAAACACAGCAGACACTTGTTGCTTGTTCCACATAACCCTTACCAGGTGCTCCTGTTGGTGGGTAGATCTCTTCCAGGCAGTGACGCAGGGACCCAGGCTCCTTCCACTCTGTCTTCAGCATGTGGCTTCCAAGTTACTATGCTGTCTGCACTCTATGGCTGGGAAAGGAATATGGGATCAGGGTAGTGGCATTCATCCTGCTGTTCATTCTTTGGCTGTCACTCAAGCACATAACTAAAAGGGAGGTTAGAAAATGTGGGCTAGCTGTATGCACGGGAAAAAGAGGAGAGGAATTTTTGATAAATGTAATCTGAGTGTGACTTTCCTAGATATTGGAAACTGTTTACTCTTCTTCCATGGCCATACAAGGACTCAGTGACCAGTCCTGTTGAGTGCACGATGGGCACTCAACAACAGTGCCTGGGCCGGAGGCAAAGCACTGGGCACGTTTATGCCAGGATCAAGGGTTTGGCCCTTGAGCTGCTGCCTCTTCCTCCACGGTGGGCAGGGGGTGGGAGGACAGCACTGCAGCCTGCCGTGACCAGGTCAGGCCAGGGGTCAGCTCTTGGCAGGTAGGGCACGCCAGACACCTTAGCAGGGACAGCATTCATGGTCAGATAGGGAGAGAGTGTTGGGAGGTTTGTCTCTTGGGAGCTGGGGAGGCATCGGGAAGGAGGACGATGGTGGTGCTGATGCCTGCGGCCTGCACCACTCGTTTGCTTAAAACTGCAGCTCCGGGCTGGGGCTGTGGCTCAGCGGCAGAGCGCTCGCCTAGCACGTGCGCGGCCCGGGTTCGAGCCTCAGCACCACGTACAAAAAAACCCATTTAAACCCCTTGCGTACAACTAAAGCAAATAAATAAATTAAAAAAAAAAAAAAAAAAAAACTGCAGCTCTGCTCCTGCTCAGCCTCGGGGAGCAGCCTGCGTCCTGACTGTGTTTAATGCGCCTTTGTGAGACCTGATTCTCAGCAGCCTCGAGTGTGGCCCTGGCCCTGTGCTGTGCCCACACATGCCGTCTGCCCTGCGGCACCTCATACCACTGGGGTTTCCTAAGGCAGCTTGAGACGTCTTAGGTATTAACGCAACGCGGATCCAGACTGCAAGAACAAAGGAAAGCAGGTCCGAGAGCCACGAGACCAAAGTCGAGGGAAAACACCCCTACGCCATGCAAAATATATTTTTCATGGTCAGGGAAGGAGTTCATGATCGACAAAACGTCCTTCCCACTAGGGAGTTCCAGTAGTCGACCCTGCAGCCCGTCGGTTTGATTCAGAGCAGGAGAGAGCTTCTGAGCTGAGGTGGATTTCCAGTGCTGCTTCTACTTGTTCTAGGACAATGGTTTAGAAACTTGGAATCCAACACCAAACTCTTCCAAAGCACTGGCAGGAGCTTTTGATATAGAATCTTACTACTTATTGCAGGAAGGTGCCAACCTGGGCAGGGAGGGAGAGAACATTTTTTTTTTAATATCTATTTATTTGCTTTAGTTGTACACAATACGTTTATTTTTACGTGGTGCTGAGGATCGAACCTGGGCTGTGCACGTCCTAGGCAAGCGCTCTACTGCTGAGCCACATCCCCAGCCTGAGAGAACATTTTTGAAAGAAGGAAATGTGTTACTCTGGTGCCTGTCCTGTCGATAAACGTGGCATAGTATTTGTAAGTCCACTACCAGGTCTTCAAGAGGCAATAAACTGCCATGCGTAAGAGCTGGGCTGTTGAGCCAGACTGCTTGGGTTTGAACCCTGGCTCTGCCACTTGCCAACTGTATGACTTAAATAAGTTGGTGAAATGCCCCTGCTTCCGTTTCCTAATCTACAAAGTGGGGATGATGGTGTGGTGTTCCCCAAATAATCAGGCTTTTCCTGGGCATAAAGCTAGGCTGCATTTCTCAGCTTCCTCTTGGTTAGGGATGGCCTTGTGCTTGCGTAACAGTGAGTGAATGAATACACAGATAAACAGATAATTCAAAGAAATGAAGAGAAGGGACCCACATGTCTCTCTCAATTCCACATGCTGATTTCTTTCCCACCCACAAAATGTAGAGAGGAACAGTGACTTAGAAGCCACAGAGTAGAAGGGGCCTGGGTCCCTGAGTCACTGCCTGGAGGAAAGCCCCCCATGAGTAGGAGCACCAGGCCAGGTGACGTGGAAGGAGACGTGGACCTCTGTGTTCCACTCGTCCTATCTTTTGGGGTTGTTTGTTGCTGCATTATTTAAGTGACATTGCACACAGCAGGGCTATTCTGGAGGTAGGATGAGTCAGTATATTCCAGTGCGTCGAGGAGAGCCTTGGGAATGGTATTAAACACCGAGGGAAGGTTTGGTGTTATCATAGCAGTGGGGGTGACGCGGCTCTCAGCCCAACAGACGATGCCGTTGATGGGAACGAGTGTTGGACGTGGCCTCACTACAGCTCACTCTTGTGCTCGGGACATTGCTTCGTGTTTCCGCACGTGTTTTCTCTGTCCTTAGTCGATTCCTAATGAACCCAACAGCTCCACGCATTAACTAATAAGCTGCGCCTGCGTGCTGCAGCTGTTGAGGAGGGACGTGGGTGGCTGCAAAAGCTGGCTGCCCACCCCCTGGTCAACTTCACACCTGCTGGCTGCCCACCCCACGGTCAACTTCACACCTGCTGGCTGCCCACCCTCTGGTCAACTTCACACCTGCTGGCTGCCCCACCCCCTGGGCAACTTCACACCTGCTGGCTGCCCACCCCCTGGTCAACTTCACACCTGCTGCTGGCTGCCCACCCCCTGGTCAACTTCACACCTGCTGGCTGCCCACCCCCTGGTCAACTTCACACCTGCTGGCTGCCCACCCCCTGGTCAACTTCACACCTGCTGGCTGCCCACCCCACGGTCAACTTCACACCTGCTGGCTGCCCACCCCCTGGTCAACTTCACAGCTCCTGCTGGCTGCCCACCCCCTGGTCAACTTCACACCTGCTGGCTGCCCACCCCCTGGTCAACTTCACACCTGCTGGCTGCCCACCCCACGGTCAACTTCACACCTGCTGGCTGCCCACCCCCTGGTCAACTTCACAGCTCCTGCTGGCTGCCCACCCCCCTTCACACTGGGCTCAACTTCACACCTGCTGCTGGCTGCCCACCCCCTGGTCAACTTCACAGCTCCTGCTGGCTGTGCCCTGTCAATCTTCCTTCCATGGCTGCCTCCCCACTGCCTGATCTCAGGAGGAGGGTGATGGCTTCCGCCCGTCATTAGGTGGGTGGGGACAGCCTGAGTTGCTGCGTAGAAGCCCTGGAGCAATCCCGTGGCACAGCCAGAGCCACAGCGGGGCTGCCCTCAAGTCCCCTGCACCCGTGCCTCCCCGGGACCTCCCCTGGCGATCACCGGGCATATCCTCCTCCTCTCCCTCTTCACACTGTCACCCAGCTCTCTGCAGTCTTGTCCCAGTCTCTGTCCCCTGTGGCCTCCAGCCCCTCTGAGTCACTTACAGCAGGGCCTTCTCTTCCCTGGGCCTTTCGAGGTGTGGAAATAGACTTGAGACATGCAAGGACGTGGGCGCACTCGTTCAATCTCAGAGATCAATGTCCGAGCCTTGGCACGGAGCGAGGCCTGAAGTGCGTCCTCACCTCACCGCAGGTGTGAGCGTCTGATCGTCACGACGTGACGTGAGACATTAAAGCGGACCCCGGCGGCTCCTCACAGCCTCTTCCTGCACTGGCCTGGCTTCCAGACAGCCGTGCCACACTGGGTTCTGTCAGTCCGCCGTGTGAGCCAGTGTGCCTGCTCCTGCAGGACCAGAGGGCCGCTGCTTCGCTGGTGGCCGGGGCTCGCAGGTCCTCGGTAGCTGTGCATTCTCAGGGCGTGGAAGGGGTGGGGGCTTTGGTCTGCGACTGTCTGGTAATGTGATTGCGCTTGGTGCCAGGGTGAGCAGGGCCAGGGGGACACTCACACTGTGGGCTGGAAGGGGACGTCCCAGTGGCGGGGATGCGGGGCAGTCCCCGGGGCCTTCCTGGGACATCACTCACACCAGGCCATGCAGACGCCACCTGGATGGCTCCTTCCCCCTGGCTTCAGGTTGCTGCCGCTTGTGTGTCATAAGTAAGACTCATTCACATTTATAACTGGCTATATAGATGGAGTGTGTCCCCTCCAGAACCTACGTGTTGAAGCTTCACGGCTGGTGTGACAGCACGGAGACTTAGGCCTCGGAGAGGTGAGCAGCTCCGGGGCTCCACCCTGGCCAGTGGAGAGCCCCCTTCCTAAAGAGCCTTCAGGCAGGGTTCCGTCCCTCCTTCCCTCCCCCCGAGGGGGCACCAGGCTCCGCCTTGGGAGGACAGACTGAACCTCTGGGGACTTGTCTTGGACTCCCAGCGCCCAGAACTGAGGAAATCCATGTCTGTTCTTTCCAAATCACCCAGTCTCTGGTATTCTGTTACAGCAGCAGCAGCAGACTGAGACGGATGCTGTTCTGAGGAAGGATGAAAGAGAAGTCCCCTGTTCTCTCAGGCTGGGACACTTGCCCCAGCGTGGGTTTCTGTCCCTGGAGTCCCCCTCCTCTGGGTGAGATTGGACGCAGGGAACGGGGTCTGCTTTGCTCCCCAGAGTTCCACACAGTGCCGGGCAGGGGCAGGCGAGGAAGAGCCAGTCAAGGACAGGTTAGGAGGAGAAGGGCGAGGTTCTTCACCCAGCTGCGGCTCAGAGCACCGGGTCGCCCGAAGCCTCTGGGAATGTTCAAAACGAAGCATCTGACAAAACGGAAATGGATGGTAGGAAGTCACGAATTGAATCCGATGACGTACATTCAAATGGCAAAAGTAGCCGCTGAAAATCTTGGACTGTTTTCTTTTTTAACATCGCCCGCGACTTTAGACATTGTGAAAGCTGCTACGAACCTGCAAGACATTTCTTTTATTATTGGTGCTGGTCTTACGATGTGCTACTCGTGATCAAAACTTAGAAAGACGGGATCACTTTAGTTAAATAAATGGTAATTATCACATAAAACCATCTGGTACAAATAGAATGAATACGTTTATGATTATTGTCCATTCTTTTTTCAAAAATGTTTTTGTACTTGTAGATGGACAGAATGTCTTTATTTTATTTATTTTTATGTGGTGCTGAGGATCGGACCCCCGGGCCACGCACGTGCTGGGCGAGCGCTCTACCACTGAGCCACAACCCCAGCCCCTACTGTCCATTCTTTAAGCTAATAAGCAAGCAGGTCCTCCCGTGTGCTCAGTAACCCCTGTTTTGGTTGCTGACATAGAAAAATGATCTTTCTATTTCCTCTGTCCTGGGTTGTTTAGTTTTTAAGGGGTGGGATTGGAGGGTAATGAACGAGGAGTGATTTTAAGATATTTGAAATGTCCTAAAAACTTAGAAAATAGGGATCATTGCCATTTCGTATGATGTCAAGGCCGAACCTGATCCTGTATCATGGCAATGAGACTCAGGGTCAATCGTGGGGGATGCTGTGTCCTGAGGACACCTGTGGTGAGGGCTGTCACTCGTCGAGTGCGTCTGTGTGACTTACTGACATGTGTGATGGCGTTGCGACCGGGCATTACCACCTCCACCGCACACACGAGAACTCTGGGTTTTGATCTGTAATTTGCCCAGGACTTCACAGAGGCAGAGAGGCAGAGTTGAAAGCGGAGCAGAGCCTCGTCCAATTCTAAAGCCACTTTTCCTAACTTTGATAGAAAGCACAAAATGTAGAGGCTGGCCTTCTAATGGCTTTTTTGCCTCCTGAAAATGGTCTGTCTAATCATCTGTCTCTGCCCTTGTTGTGCCAGACTACCCAGCTATCTTATCCTCTTTGTTATTTTTTCCAAGTTGTCATTTCCAACTTTTAAGAAGTAGCTCAACATTTTCTTCTTTCATGAGCCTCTTTGAAGATGTGTCGGGGCTGGTGACAGTCCCCCAGGCTGCCCCTTCTTCCTCCCTCACAGGAGACTCGGCCAAGTGCTGAGCAGTAGCCGGTGGGGCTGGGCAGTGGTGCGCCTGCACTTCCCAACCTGGGCCATGACGCCTTCTGGGGGTGCTCCTCCTGCTCCATCCTCTGCAGCGGGGTGATGACACGGAGGGCCCGGAGGACACAGAGCTGCGTGCGGGAAGGGCCTGATTGCCCAGTGACTGCAAGGATGGGGGACATCTGGTCCACCTGTGCTGAGTTTTGAGTGGCAAGAAAAAGACTTATTATGTTGAAATACTGGGCTTGTGTTTCTGAAGCACTAGGCATTTCTTGAGTGTTATGAGTGTTATGATTATATTCTCTCTCTCTGTCCTTTTTTTTTTTTTTGGTGCTGAGGATTGAACTCTGGACCTTGTGCATGTGAGGCGAGATATATCCCCAGCCCTTCCTTTCCTATATTCTCTAATCACACACAGCAGATTGTTGTCTTAGCTCATTTTTGTTGCTATGATGAAATACCCAAGGCTGGTACTTTACAAAGAAGAGGAGTTTATTTAGCTCACGGTTTTTGGGGACCGAAAGCCTGAGATTCTGTGAGCCCATCTGTTTGGCATCTGACGAGGGCCCCGGAGCTGTGTCACAATACGGCAGAGAAGTGGAACTGGCCATGTGTGGAAGGGCCAGATACGTGGGGTGGCCTAGCTTTAGAACAACCTGTTCTGGTCAAAACCACGCACTCGGTGAGTCCAGCCTCTCCCCCTGAGGCTGGGCTCCTGATGTCCTGATCCCCCACCTTTCCAAGGTTCCGCGCCTCCCCCCATGCCCCGCCGCCCGGCCCTACTTCCAGCCCACAAACCTCTTGGGGTACCCCCACATCTGGACGGTAGCAGCCGGCAGACGCGCTACTGCTACTCCAGGATTTCAGTAAAGACGAGTTCTCAGGGTCATCGTGAGTGTGGTAGATGGAGGCCGTCACCAAGGTGGGAGGCGAGTGCCTGTGAGCGGTGACCCCGTATCCGCTGGTGACCCCGCATCCGCTGGTGACCCCGCATCCGCTGGTGACCTTCCTTTCAGGTCAGCTCGTGGTTTCTTCAAGGACTTCCTTTGTCGGCCGGGATGTTGATACCTTGGTGTCTCCCAGGTTCAAGGACTTTCCTGCACACTCCTCCTTTCTCTCTCTGTGTCCTTGTCCACTATGCCTTCCTCTGATCGTGGATGATCCGGGTCATTTCTATTTCTTCACGATTTAAAGCAACGCAACGACAGTATGCCCATCCATGATGTCGCCACAGAAAACAACTTTAAGCCAACCAAGTCATTTGTTCTTTAGAGGCCGGTTTGACTTTCAGTCACTCTCCCAGGACACTGCAGGGAGAGGCAGAGGGCTGGAGCTCCCTGACCACCTGGCTCAGGTGCGTGGTGAGTCACAGGTGGGGCTGGAAGACGGCAAGAGTGCCCGCTGATTTCTGTGCTTTCAGCACAGACTATGTTTCCTATTCATCAAGCATTCTCTTAGCGGGTCCTAGACACACACAGATAACTCTTTTGGAGAGCGTCCATACACAGGCAGCACAAAGTCTTTTGGATGACCTCGTAAAGCTATTTATTTTTGAAATATATTAACCTGGGTCAATGTTCAAAAGTTAAATATAAATAGAATACACATACACACTCAAATTGTCTTTGTAACTCTTGTTCACAGTTTATTTTCTATGAGGCAGCCAATGATTTCAGGTTCTTGTGTATCTTTTGAAGTCATTTGGCTTGTACACACAGTAAGGTGTGTTCTTACATGAATTGTAGCTCATCACATCCCTTGTTCTGAGCCGTGCTGTTTCCCGGAGCTGGTACACCGTGGCGGGTTCTTGGTAGAAGGCACCCAGAGCCTTCTTCGTAGAAGCCAATCCCATGATTTAATTGTAGTCTACCGTGTGGGTATACTGCACCTTAATCAGTAATTCTCTATTGATGATGTTTCCAAACAACCTTTGTTTTCTTCTGAAGTTATGAACAAGCTGTGGTTGGAAAGCTTGGCCGGGGTTGAGTTTGAAGTCGGGTGGCTGCTTCTGTACAACAGACTGCTCGAAGCCAACTCTCGCCCTCCGTGGGCTATCAGTTTGGTCCTGGTACCAGCCGTCTCAAACCTCAATGGCTTAAAACAAAGAACATTTAGCATCTATAATCAAGAGAAGTCTGCAGCGCCGTGAGGTGTCTAGAGATTGGGGCAAAGCTTCGCTGAGATCAGGGCGGGGTGGTCAATATCCACCTCCTGCTGATGAGTGGGCTGGGTCTGGCTGGTCCTGGCTGGTCTGGGACGTCCCACACACTTGTCAGCATTTGGCTAGAAAGACAGAGGCCCCTGAGCTCTGCCCCTACCTCCAGGTGCCAGTGTGGCGTGTTCATGTGACGATGGGAGTTCAGGGGCAGAAGGAGCCCGGGAGGGCTCTTGGGGTCTCCCTCAACACTGGCACACCACCGTCTTCTGCTGGCCAAAGACATGCCCAGGTTCAAGGGCAGGTGCAGTGGATTCCATCTCCTGATGGTGGTCGCACAGTAGGACTCCCGCTGTGGACGTGCAGTGTCGCCTGGTAAGGGCAGAGGCCAGCAGGCCGGAGCACCACGGGCATCTTCTCGAGCGGCTACAAGGTGCGACACACTGGACACTTTGCACGACTCTTCAAAGAGCCACCTGTAACATCTCCCAGGATCCGCTGCTGCTAGCGATGCCTGGGGTGCCTTTTGCATGACTTATAGAGCACAGTAGCAAAACTTTGGATTTTTGCCAGCTTGATAAATGGAAATATAGTCTTGGTTTAACTTCAATTTTACTTCTGTTATTTTTATGAAGTTGATTGGCATTTCCTTTCTGTGGATCGTCTGTTCGGACTCCTTTCTGCCAGCAGCTCTAGGTAGCTAGCGCAGGGTATGGACGAAGGGGAGAGCAAAACAGGGCGTGGTGTGGGAGACAAGACCAGGAAGCAGACTGAGGTCGGGTGATGGGCACCTGAAACTTTTATTTAAAGAAATCTGGATTTTATTCAGAATGTTGAGTTTTGAAGCCAGGAAAGTGCCCCTGGAGCTGAGCTGGGTCCTGAGATCACTGCCAGGGTGTGACGAGGAGGGCAATGGAGGCTCAGAGAGGGGCTATTGCAGTGCCCGGGGTAGAGGCCCTGGGCCTCCAGTGGGCATCGAGAGGTGTGAGGAGACAGCAGGCCCAGGACTGCCATCCCCTCAGACAACGGGCACAGTGGCTTGAGTGGCTCTCTGGGGCAGAGAGCAGGCTTATTTTGTTCATCTCGTGGAATGACATGGGCTCTGAGACACCGGCGGGAGACGGCTAGCAGGCTGGCTAACATTTGAGTCCGCAGCTCAGGACCGAGGTCGGGACTGAAATAAAAACCGGAGAGTCATCCATAGAAAGGGGATAGTCACTGAGAGAGAGGTCCGGGAATCAGGAGCCGGGACGGGTCTCGCAAACGACTCATTTTAAGGGGTGGGTGTTCAAAAGGGAACCAGTAAAAAGCCGAGGAATGGCCGTCCTGATTGCCGAGCTTCTTGGCCGCCGTAAAATCCAGCGTCCTCTGGACAGTACCGAACACGTCAGCCTGTCCCACATGTGGTCTGACCCCGGGAAGCCTAGTGCCTAGCTGGCGTCCCAGGCTCTGTGGTGTGTGAGCAGTCTGTGCCACCGGCCTTCCGTGTGACGGGGAAAAGCCAGCGCAGTCCCAAGGCGGCCAGCAGGATTGTCCTCCGGCCCATGTTGTGGGTGAATTTGCCTTTTCTGTTTGTTATTAACTTTGACTCGCTGGGAACTCTGACAAAAGGGTCTGCAAACTGAACCGGACGTCAGCGACTGGTCCGAGTTTTGGATCTACTCAGCGGGTGGGGGGTGCTCGGGTCTCTTTTAGAATGCTGCGTCCACGCACCTCTCCTCCTCACCTCGGGAGACACTGCCCCTCTGCAGCTTCGTAAAAATCTTATCAATGGCAATAGAGCCCTAATCAATAGAGAGGGGATAAGCTGCTCTCTGCAAATGAATTCAGATGCACAAAAGTGTTTTGATTTGGTAAGCGGCTCTAAGATGGGTCATTTTCCATATACCCAAAGGGAACGGCTTGATTAAATCAAAGTTGCATTTTCTTTAAAAAATTTTTAAAATATATGGTCTAATACCTATTAAGAAATTGGGTATGTGTGTGTGTTGGAAATGTTTAAAAAGTAAAAATTATGTATAATATAATGTTTCTAAATATATATGCAATGTGGAATGTCTAAATCTAGCTAATTAAAAATTACTTCACGAGTTCGTTTTTCATTTTTAATGGCAAGAGCATATTTTAAGAATACAACGTATTGTTTCTAACTGCAGTCACCATGTTGTCCAATAGACTCTTTAACTTATCTCTCCTACTTTGCTGGGAGTTGTTGACCAACATCCCTCCCTGTGTGAAGTATTTTTGAAACATTTTAAACATTTCCTTAATGGACGTCTCCAAGACCACTGAATTTCAAGACTGAGCAGGCACAGGTATGGCGCACTCTTAGGTAATTCTTAGGAAACCTAGAAGCAGAAGCTTTTCTGATAGAAAGCTCCTTGGCACCCTCTCTTGGGAACAGTTACCATTTGTACTTGGAAAGCAGAGGGCTTGCTGGTGGGGCGTTTGCATCTCACGTCATAAGCTCTACTTAACAGGGTGCAGGACTTCCCAGGATGAGTCACCTCCAAGAAGGTGTGGGCTCTAACGTCTGAGGAGACAGGGGACAAAATATATATACAAGGAGGTTATATGAAGCCAAAAACATGTTGTGTCACTCAGGGATAGACATCCACTTCCAAAATCCCCGGTTGGAGTCAGACCGGCTTCATCAGGGATTCTCAAAGTTTGGTCTCTGGACAAGCTGCAGGTGTGTGACTTTTGAACAAGTTAGAAACGTGTTTTCTCTTAAGCCCCGTCTTTACCATGCACAAAACTCAACTCAAAGTGGATCAAGGACCGAGGAATTAGATCAGAGACCCTGTACTTAACAGAAGAAAAGTAAGGCCAAGTCTTTATCATGTTGGATTAGGCCTGGACTTCCTTAACAAGACTCCTAAAGCACAAGAAATAAAATCAAGAATCCATAAATGGGATGGATTCAAACTGAAAAGCTTCTTCTCAGCAAAAGAAACAATTAGTGAGGTAAAGAGAGAGCCTACAGAATGGAAGCAAATTTTTACCACACGCACATCAGATACAGCATTAATCTCCAGGATATATAAAGAACTAAAAAAACTTAACACCCCAAAACCCCCCAAATAACCCAGTCAATAAATGGCTAAGGAACTTCTCAGAATAAGATATATAATCAATCAACAAATATATGAAAAAATGTTCAACATCTCTAGCAATTAGAGAAATGCAAATTCAAAACTACTCTTAAGATTTTATTTCATTCCAGTCAGAATGGCAGTTATTAAGAATACAAACAACAATTAAGTATAGGTGAGGATGTTGGGGGGAAAGGCACACTCATACATTGCTGGTGGGACTGCAAATTGGTGCAACCAATATGGAAAGCAGTTTGGAGATTCCTTAGAAAACTTGGAATGGAAACACCATTTGACCCAGCTAGTCCACTCCTCAGTTTATACCCAAAGAACTTAAAAACAGCATACTATACACACAGTCACATCAATATTTATAGCAGCACAATTCACAATAGCCAAATTGTGGAACCAACCTAGATGCCTTTCAATAGGTGAATGGATAAAGAAACTGGTATATATACACGATGGAATATTACTGATCATTAAAAGAGAATAAAATCATGGCATTTGCCGGTAAATGGATGGAGTTGGAGAATATCATGCTAAGTGAAGTAAGCCAATCCCAAAAAAAACAAAAGCTGAATGTTTTCTCTGATAAATGGATGCTAATCCATAATGGGGACATGGAGGAATGGAGGAACTTTAGATAGGGCAAAGGGGAGGGAGGGGAAGGGAAGGGGCATGGGGATAGGAAAGATGGTGGAATGAGATGGACCCTAGGTACATGTATGAAAACACGAACGGTGACTCTACTTTGTGTATGACCAAAGAAATGAAAAATTGTGCTCCATATGTGCACTATGAATTGAAATGCAGTCTGCTGTCGTGTATAACAAATTTAGAACAAAGAAAGGAAGAAAGAAAGAAAAAGAAAGAAAGAAAGAAATATGATTTCTCAGTCTCCATCCCAGTTTCTACAGAATCAGAGCATTATCCAAGGAATCCAGTATGCTGTGTTTTAACAAGCCTGCCACATGATGCTGATGAAAATAGAATCTGAAGCTCACCCTTGATCTAGATCACACCATATTCTCCTTTGCCTGCCACATGATGCTGATGAAAATAGAATCTGAAGCTCACCCTTGATCTAGATCACACCATAGTCTCCTTTGCCTGCCACATGATGCTGATGAAAATAGAATCTGAAGCTCACCCTTGATCTAGATCACACCATATTCTCCTTTGCCTGCCACATGATGCTGATGAAAATAGAATCTGAAGCTCACCCTTGATCTAGATCACACCATATTCTCCTTTTGGAGCAGTAATATACTGATTTCTTTAGGTTTTAGGTCCCTTACAATGTTATAGATTGCATATGTGTTCTCAGATAAAAGTATGTTAACTGAACCTGGCATGCATCACTATAGAAAGATCAATTCCAACAAAGCTAAAGTTTTTCCTTTTGACATTATTCAATAGGTGATGCTTCCAAACAAGAGAAAATATTCTTGGCCAAGAAATTGTAGCACCAAAGTTTAACACACACACACACACACACACAAATTATTGAGTTAAGTAACATTTCAACTTTTTTCTGTTTTTTTTTTTTTTTTTTTTCCCTTATAGCAGAATCATAGATAATAGTCAACGTAATTGTGACTTACTTGCATATAGCGTTGGGTTCTTTCTTTTTAAATTCTAAGTTATATATGACCGCAGAATGCATTAAAATTCATATTACACATATAGAGCACATTTTTACATATCTCTGGTTGTATATAAAGTATATTCACACCATTCATGTCTTCATACATGTACTTAGGGTAATGGTGTCCATCTCATTCCACCATCTTTTGTTTTTTTACCCCCTTGCTCCCTCCCTTCCCCTCCTTCCCCATTGACCTTTCTAGATTCCTCTAATCCTCCTATGCTCCCCATCCCAACCCCACTATGAATCAGCCTCCTTATATCAGAGAAAACATTTGGCATTTGGATTTTTGGGATTGGCTAACTTCACTTAGCATTATATCCTCCAACTTCATCCATCTACCTGTGAATGCTATTATTTTATTCTCTTTTATTGCTGAGTAATATTCCATTGTGTATATATACCATATTTTCTTTATTCATTCATCTACTGATGGGCATTGGGGTGTTTCTACAATCTAGCTATTGTGAATTGTGCTGTAATAAACATTGATGTATGCTATTTTTAAGTCATTTGGGTATAGACTGAGGAGTGGGATAGCTGGGTCATAAGGTGGTTTCATTCCCAGTTTTCCAAGGAATCTCCATACTGCTTTCCATATTGGTTGCACCAATTTTCAGTCCTACCACTAATTTAAGAGTGTGCTTTTTTCGCCACATCTTCTCCAACATTTATTGTTGTTTATGTTTTTAACAGCTACCATTTTGACTATAGTGAAATGAAATCTTAGAGTAGTTTTGATTTGCATTTCTCTAATTGCTAGAGATGTTGAACATTTTTTCTTATACTTGTTGATTGATTGTATATCACCTTCTGAGAAGTGTCTGTTCAGTTCCTTGGCCCATTGATTGATTGGGTTATTTGTTTTTTTGGTGTTAAGATTTTTAAGTTCTTTATACATTCTAGAGATCAGTGCTCTATCTGATGTATGTGTGGTAAAAATTTGTTCCCAATTAGTAGGCTCTCTATTCACCTCATTATTGTTTATTTTGCTGAGAAGAAGCTTTTTAGTTTGAATCCATCCCATTCATTAATTCTAGATTTTAATTCATACAGCATTGGATTCTTACTGAGCAAGACTGGAAGGATGTTGCCAGTGTTAAATTCTCTGCTTGAGCTGAAGGTCATTTTTCAGGTATCTACAGAAGAGACCAATTTGGTGACTATTCCCCTAAAACCTTGATCAGTAGTCAATTACAGGTATGATATGTTTATATCGTTTTCCATTCAACATGTTTTCAGAAAGATGCTTAACAGCATACATTTTTAGTCTTGGCAATTTTTTATTTTTGGTACTGGGGATTGAACATGGGGTGCTTTACCATTGAGCCACATCCCTAGCCCTTTCTTGATTTTTTAAATTTTGAGACAGGGTCTCATTAAGTTGCTTAGGACCTCACTAAGTTGGTGAGGCTGACCTTGAACTTGCAATCCTCCTCCCAAGAGGCTGGGATTACAGGCGTGTGCCACTGTACCCAGCAATCTTGGCAACTTCTTATGCATGTTTATTATTATGGTCTGTTCTACTTATCAAATCAGGATATATAGTGGAAATACTTCAAAAAAAAATCTTCTGGTAGGCCCCAAATTCTCCGAACACCAGCATTACTTTTCTTCTTTTTGGACTAGAACATTTTCTTCATTTAAATTAAGCATCATAAATCCTAAAGCTCCCTGTACCACTTTCTTCTAACATGTCTCTGTGTTTGAAGTCTGCCTAGTTTATAAATTCTGGGAATTCACTTATTGCACATATGCTTCCTTAAATCAGTATTAGGGCCCAGAAGTGGCCCTTCACCCTGTGCTACAGAGACTCGGCCCCTTAGTTCACCCTGCATGGGTTTTCCTTGGGTTTGGCCCTGGGAAGGCTCTGGGTGGATGTACCATCAGCCCTTGTCTCTGCCCTCTGGAGTGGAGTCAGCGCTTGTCCCCTTTTGTGCTGTAAAGGACCTCCAGGGGCCCTGTGGTGACCACGTGCAGGCACTGCTTGGCCACCCGTCCCTGCATCAGCAGAGGCAACGGGCGCAGAGATAAAAGTGGGTTTTATCGCTAAGGACAGTCATTTCCCCTTATCTGTGATTTCAGTTACTCTGTTGACTATGGTCTAGAAGCGCTAGCTGGAAAATTCCAGAAATAAACAAAAAGTTCTAAATGAATTTTATTGTGCTATTTTGCTATGGTTGTTCTATTATTAGTTATTGTCATCAACCCTTGACATATCTGATTTGTGAACTAAACTTTATCACAAGTATGTATAGGCAGTGGTACTACCCAGCATCAGGCATCCACTGGGGACCCCAGAATGTTCCCCTGGATGGGGTGTTGACCGTGTTGCTCCATCTAACATCGAATGGGGAATCATTGACTGTACACAGGCTTCAAAAGGTCTTCGTACCTTGGGCACCTGACAGAGCTACCTTTTTTATCAAAGTCATTCAAAACACTCTGCCCAGAGATGGGAGCTATAAGCCACAAGAGCTAAAGGGAGCCCAGAAACAAGCGATTCCACTTATCACTGTTAACATTTGGACAAACAGAGCATCTGATTTAATTTTCTCCCTTAACATCGGGGAAATGGAGGACAAAGATCTTGCCCTAAACAGCCTTGGTGTTTTTGTTCTAGGTTAGAACGCAGGTGTGCCGAGTAGGGCTCTTTCTTTGCTCATCTCTCTGAGGTTATATTTTGCATCCTCAGGCTCCGGCGTACCTAGAAGTGGTGGAGCATCAGCAGATGTGCGTTTTGGTTTTGGATACCACTCTCTTTTGATCATCTTCCTTGTGCCCAGTGACCCTAACGCCATTAATGCTCAGTCACATGGTGCCCGTTTGGAGCAAGCCACCCAGGTCCATGAACTCCAGGAGCAGGGTTTATTTCAGACTCCCAGACCGGCCATTTATTTGTTGCCATTTGTAAGGTTTGAAGCAGATGCTGAACTAGAAGATTCTGGTGCTTTACAATAAGTGGCGGCAATGGGACTCCATGCCAACCGCTGTGTGGGAAGAGGTGGAGAGGCATGACGACCAACAGCATTCTGGGGTCGGCCACTGCCCTCGGGCTCAGCTGGCACGAGCTTGATGGCTAGAGTGACTTTTCCCAGTCCAAACTAAAGCAATGCAAGGGCCATTAACCTCCTGCCTGGAAGACCTCGGGCTTCTTTTAGGAACTACAAGTTGGAACATGCTTCAGATAATTTCAATTTAACAAATACGAAGCATTCACTGTATGCTTGGCACTGTGTGAAGCCCTGTGGGGGACAGGAATGAATGTGTCAATGTCTTCAGCCCCAATGTCTCCAGCTCGCAGTAATGGGACTAACACGGGAACACATGTTACTACAATAGAGAGGGAGAATAAGATTCTTTTCTTTAAAGACTTTAAAGCTCCAAATCTTATAGTACAAAGACTATTAATTTCAGAATCATAGAGACACCAGTTCAGTTTCTGAACTTGCCAGTTATGATCCTTAGGAACTCAAGTAAACCTTTAACATTTCATCTCCTTTTTGCTTTCTTTACAAACTGCCACAGGGTTAATGCACAGGGAAAGTCACATTTCATATACAAAGTGCCTCTTATCCTGTGTGGTATGTCACCGATATTGGGGACTGGGAGATAGGAGACTGGATGGAGAGCAGGTGGAGTCAGAAAGAGGCTTTGGTGCGGTCTGCTGGAAAGATGAGGGGCGGCAGAAGTAGCACGAGATAAGTCAGGAATCTACAGAGCATGGTGTGGCTGGGGTACTGGATGTGGCAGGGGAGGGTGTTTTGGAAGAGCCTTGGAAACAGGTAGAAGAGTAGAGCTTTAAATTATTAGACAAAGGGAGACCATGGAGGAGAGGTTAAAAAAAAAAAAAAAAAAAAAAAGGCCAGGAAACACACAGACCCTTCACCTGATGGAGAGGATGGGACGGCGCTACCCAAGGACTCCACCCCGGGCTCCCGTCAACCTTGACTCAGTGAGTCTTGTGGTAGAAGGGTCTAGCCACATCCAGATTCCTCCCGGGGTGCCTGTGAGCTGGGACAGGGGAGGACCTGACGTGTTGGGGTCTACAATGTCCGTCCCTCTGCTGGAAGTGCCCTCTCCTTGGGCGGATAGGGCGTGGACTGGGTCACCTCCAGGATGGTGATCAATCATGTCCCTGGCATACAAGACCTGGGGCCGTGAGGGCTGTCACTCCCCTGAGTGGTATCTTAATGCTGGACCTGCATCCTGTCTGCGGCCAGCAGGCCTTGTGTGGTCTGCGGGAGAGGCTGGGTGGGGGAAGAGTGGCTTCCTTTTGGAGCGTGCGGGTCACACGGTGTTAGACTTGACATGCACGTGGTTGGTGATTGCAGTACAGAGGTTTGGAGAAGGGGCACCACGTGCCAGTGGGCACAACAGACAGATGACTGGGAGCTGCGGTGCTGGTCTACTGATCTCCGTGCCAGGCTTCTCATTGCACGTGGCCTCTGCAAGTAGAAACCCAGCACTTGCGCATATGGTGATATCTGGTTTGCATTTGCTAACTCCACATCCGTTTGATAAAGCCCAGTTAAAATGTTTCCTCCTTTGAGAATATTTCAGTGGCCTTTCCGGATGGAGTGAATCACTTGGTCCTATGTGTCATCCTAGGACTCTGCATTTATCTGGATGGTGACACTTCCTGCTTGCTTTCTTCCCATCTGGTCCAGTTTGTCATTTCCCTGTGAACTAGATCAGAACAGATGCTTATTAAACAGGTGTTTGGTAAATGAAGAGTGAATGCATGAATGAGCGGATGAATGAATGTAGCCCACATCATCATGGAAGTCTTTCCTTGGAATCATTGGTTAATGCTAATAATGTCTAGAGAAATGGTTTTCCTATGTAGCATGTGCAATGTATTAGTCTGAGCTCTACATCACAGGATTGAGTTTTAAAGCTGAACACCTTGTGATATTTATGGTGCTGAGGAATTTGTGACATTTTTATTGTTCAAAGGTAATGTTCTATGCAGATTGAAGGGCTTTTTGACTTTGCAGTATGTAATGCTGGAAAGAATCTACCTGAGCAGAGATGGATTTGAATAGGAACTTGGAATTAGTGAGTTTTTTAGGAAATAACTTTATGACAGAGCAACTATGAAATTATGCCACCCTTACCTTTGAGGCCATAAAGCACTCACTGGCAGCAAAGGTCATGCAAATTTAGTATGGAATATGGATTAGCAAAGTTAGTTGTCATTTTATGAAGTCGAAGGTTTGTATAAGCAGAGGGGAAATTGACCCGAACTAATCACCATGGTTTTACTTTTTGAGATCATTGTTTGAAAGTTTCTGCAACTGGAAGGCACTTTAAATTCAAAATCAAAAGACATGCCACAGCCCGGCAGCATGGCGAGTTTCATTGTAATGATCACCGAGTCCGCCCAGAGGAGTTGACCCAAGTATAAAGGAACCTGGTCATCGGATGGTCACCTCAGTTGACTGATTCTCATTGGAAACACCACTTGCATTTGGATTTTAACTTAAATCATGACTCCAGGTTATTGGTTTAAATAACTTTAAAAAGATGTACTTTTATGTAGCACTGAATGAACAGTTGTTGTATATTCAAAGGAGCAAAAATGAAGACTTTTGGTATAAAACAAGCAAATGCCTCTCGGTAGAAAGAATGATTCCTTTCACAATTTATTATAGAGTGGAGATAATTGGATAATTGATGTGTGGATTCTTCTTCCAAAAGGTAAGGCATCCATAATTTAATAGAATTTTTTTTTTTTTTTTTTTTTTTTTTTTTTTTAATCTTAGACCCGTGTGGGAGAGTTCTGCCTGTCACCACCAGGCGGTGCAGTGGAAGACATCTGAAAATACTGAATTCTCACACTGGACAGTGGAATGCTGGTGCAGGAGAGGTGGATGTGGCCAGCTCAGGGGCAGGGAGAACTGTCACTCAGCAACACGTGTCAAACATTCCTGCAGGCTTTAAGAAAATCTGTTCAGCATCTACGAAATTCACCAAGAGAGGTAATTGCAACAGGTGAAAAAGGCCCTCAAGGTACCCAGGTGCTAATTCCTGGCCTGTGGTCCCCTTACGTGGGCAGGAGTCTTTGCTGATATCATATTAAAGATCTCGAGGTGGGGAATTTTCCTGGAGGAACTTCAATTCTGCTTCTCCCTTCTCCCTGAATATAGAGATGATGTCAGATGATTAATTTGTTACCAATTGATGCAGTTCTTTATAAGATACACTAAAATGCATCTTTGTAACCTTACACAGGGACTGGCGTGTCTCTACACAAATGGTTCTAAGTTGTGGAAGGCTGTCAGCTTTTCTTGAACGGGAAGGGATATAGCTCAGTTGGTAGAGCGCTTGCCTCGCATGCACAAGGCCCTGGGTTCAATCCCCAGCACCACCAAAAAACAAAACAAAACAGCATTAAAGCAGCATTAAAGCAGCCCTCCTTCCCCTAGGTGAACACCTTCCGTGGGGCTGACATTGAAGGCTCTCTGAGCCTGAGTGCTCCTCTTCTTGAGTGCACCCTCCACTAGTCTTTGCTGCACAGCTTACACCTGGGACAGGTGCTAGCCGTACTCGCAAGCCTAACCCACACCTGTCCGTCTCGCCACACTCATTCTCTCTCTTCACTGACTCTCCCAGGGTCCTGGGCTCAGTGGCTGCCTCCCGCCCTCCCCGGCTGCTGGAGTCTCCGCTGTCCCTGCTTGAAGGCTTCTCGAGCCTCCTGGCTTTGCTTCAGTTCCCTTCTGTCCTGTGAGTGGCGCTCACAGGGCTTCTTCCCCTGGGCGGGCCCCTGCCCAAACTGGTCAGTCATGATCTCCTCATGTGTAGAACAGCCGGTTCACCGGCCACAGGTGAGAGAGAGAGAAGGTGTGTGGAGGCTGGCGGCAGCATAGCCGGTGCCCTCCCATCCTGTTCCGTGGCCACCACCCAGAGGTGGGCGGGGTGTGGCGTAGGGAGCGGAATTTTACGAGCTGGTTTCTAGCGGGGAGACTAAGAGGTGGCATGTGAAAGAAAATTGTCATGAGGACCTGTTTCAGAAAAACACTCCGAGTCTGAATTTAAAACAAATCAGAAGCTGGGCATGGTGGTGCACGCCTGTAATCCCAGCACTTGGGAGGCTGAGGCAGGAGGATCTCGAGTTCAAAGCCAGCCTCAGCCATGGCGAGGCACTTAGCAACTCAGTGAGACCCTGTCTCTAAATAAAGATACAAAAAAGGGCTGGGGATGTGGCTCAGTGGTGGAGTGCCCCTGAGTTCAATCCCCAGCACCAAAAAACAAAACAAAACAAAAAAACCAACCAACCAACCAACCAACCAAACAAACAAACAAAAAAACAAATCAGAGAGCTCTGTCACCTGGCCAGGGGCTGCCACCCTCAGAGCCTGAGGCTCTATGGGAGAACTGCAGCCTTTCCTGGCTTTCCTTGGGAATTTAAGAACGAAAACTACAACTTTCTCAGCGTCATGCAAGCAAGCCAAGTACAGAAGCTAAAAGAGAATTTGGTGGGTCCAGTTAGCAAGCAAGCAGATTACAGAAGCTAAAAAATGTAGGGCAACTCAGACAACCGCATCTTGGGTCCCAGCAGGCATTAGACAACCATATCCTGGGCTTGAGCAGGTGGTTAGTGGGGGCAAGAATCTACTGCAAAGTCAGATAGGTCACCAAGACCACCATCTCTTGGATCGAGTACAGTTTGTGGGGTACAAAGTACAGAAATATAAGAAAACAGCTTTCATTTCAGTTTCTCAGAAACAGCTCTTGTAACAGTTTTTTTTATAGAAGGCAGCAACATGGAGTCTTAGGCCTGCCTAGGACAGTTCTTGCTTTATAATTGTCTTATCTTACCTCACCATCAAAATCTTATCTCTACAATCTATATTTTACACTCTCATTGAATAGTTTACACCACAACAAAATGAGTAAGAACCAGAGCATCTGTTGCTGTTGACATGAAGGAGGAAGTTTTGTGTTCTCTGATTTATATCTAGTTCAGGACGGGGAGGGTCATTCTGTCGATTCACTCATAGAAGATTTTGAGAAAACACAGGAGCTATTGAACATTCAGGTGGAAATGCTAGTGAGGCTTTATCCTAACTTTATCCCAAGTGAGTCCGCCACTCCATGAGTTTTCTCAGAAGGGCGGGGCAGACTCATCAGCTAACCAACCATATCCACTTTACACAAATTAGGCCCCCCTTTGGGGACCACAGGGAATAAAAGGCGATGGATATGGGACCCGGGCAGGGGAGGTGACTGCGATGGCTCTATGGTGGCAGCTGCTGGGTTTCTGGCTTCCCAGCCTCCTTTCCCCTTTCACATAAAGGCACAGACAGACACACAGAGAGATGGACGCGCTGACACACAGACACACAGATACACGTGAATGCAGACACACATACACGTGAACACAGATACACCCACAGAGACTCATGCAGATCTGCGCCCCCCACCCCTGCAGTGCAGGGACACGTCGTGGCCACCAGGTGTCACTGTGTGAACCACACTGCAGTTCCCAGGGTGCTGCCCGCCCGCCCGCCCGTGGTTGTCAATGTGCCACCTTCTGGATCACCTTTAATGAAAACAGACCTGCCAAAGGAGCTTGACAACAAATTTTATTAGTAACAGAAAATCCATCATAAGACTCACTATAGAATCACTATAGTCTCTCTTATCTGAGACGGTCACAGTAAAACAATAAAAAATTGCCCACTTTATTGGGCTCCTATGAATTGGTGGGAAAGGGCAATTTGAAATGGCATCGAGTCTTTCTATGCATGAGAGTTTCCGTGAGGGGGGTGCTTTAACTAGCTCATGAAGACTTCTCATTCACACGCAGGTGGAGACGACACCTGGTTCCTCAGGTCAGGTGCTGTATTGCAAGAGCTCAGACAGATTCCTCTGCAGCCAGCATTCTATTCAGCCTCACCTCTGTTCCGTGTGCAGCTAGAACAATTACATCATTCTCTCCTGTGTAACTAGCATACTTAATAAGCCTTAAGTGTGCATTCTCATGCCAACAGGTCCTCCCACAAAGGCAGTCTGCACATTTAGAAATCAGAAGCCCCTTGGCAGTATGACCTGCAGTGTCGCATGGTGCATGCCTGTGGACACCACCGACTCTTGACTGCAGGTGTTCTGTGAGGGCTGAGCACTTCAAGGAGTCACATTTTTGCAAAAGAAGTGCCTTCTCCATTATTAAGTTTCTGTGGTGCATCTCAGAGTGGAGACTTGCATGGTTAAAGAGAGGGCAGAGAGTGTCTGCTACCTTCTAGAATCAGATTAGATTGTCAGACTTCTAGTCTCCTCATGGCTTGGCAAAGGGGATTCGTGGGTGTAAGCTAATGAAACAGGCTTTGTCTAACTTAAGTGGAAAAAGGAGTTACTGAGAAGATGCGGGGGAAGGTCGGAGGTCACGGCGCCGAGGCTGAGCTGAGGCCAGAGGCAGCCAGGCGTGGGGCCTGCGGCTCTCCTCCTGAGGACACCATGGTGAGGACCGTGGGTGCCAGGTGGGACTGTGGGCACTGGAGCCCTCAAGGTCACCCCTGGAGTCTGCTGTCCAGTCAGAGAGCAGTCTCTGGACCTCAGTTTCCAGACGAGAGGCTGGTCGGACTCCACCAGGGAAAGGTGCCAAAGTTGGGGGAGGGCCAGGGGAGGGTCAGCTCGGAAGGCACAGGTGTCCCCTGTAGAGCAGGGGCGCAGACGTGGGATTGAGAGCCGTTCTCGGCAGACTCGGTGAGGTCGTAGCTGAGCTGTGTACCGTGCCAGGGGGGGCCACTAAGACGCTGCTCGCAAGTGCCCACTTTCAGGGCATGTCCGGGCGCTAAGCTGGGCCACCATGATGTGGACGTGCTGTGGCTACCCTCTCTCCTGCTGTGTGCTCCGATGCACCCCTGCCCACCCCCGCTCCCCACGCTCAGGCACCTGACAGCACCTCTCCCACGCACACGTGCAGGACCCTGGAGCACCTGGGCCCCTCGCCAGCTCCAGGAGGCTGCTTTGAGTGGGCGCCTCCTCAGAACCCCCTGGGTGCTCTCTGGCTCAGGCTGACCTGAGCTGAACCGGGCTCCAGACCTGTTACAGAGCCCCCAAGGTGCTTACTGAGCTGAGAACTGTGGCGGAGACAGCTCGGTGGCTGCTCTGCAGATACGCGGTGGCCCAGGTCTCATCATCCGAACGCCACACTCTCCTTCTCATTCCCACCGGACAGCCCGGCAGGTGTCTTTTGCTGTCCGCAGCCTCCCCACCCCTCGGTTCTCTGAGTCTCCCCACCCTGCTCCACCCCTGGTGGGTCCTTCTTGGCGCCATCAACATGCTTACCTCCTCATTTCACCGGTGACCACTCGGTGTGCAGGGACTTCGGTTAAGCGCGGGTGCGTGCGTGTGTGTGCCTGTGTCCCCAGGAGCCCCGCCAGGCGCTTGGCTTCAGGAAGCCTCATGGTCTCATTTATGCTCCCTGCCACAGCAAGCGAACGCTAAGATGTTTGATGTTGGGATCGTGGTTTCTAAATCATGGGGACTTGGTGCCTGGGAGGTGGTGCTGCCCAGTGGTTAGCTCAGTACAGGTGTGGAGAACTTTGAGCATTTGTGGGTGTGATCTGCCTTAAGACTGACAGCTTACCCCTCTGTAGCAGAGTAGCTTTCCTTGGGTCCCGAAGGACCGTGACACTGGACACAAGGATTTTATTCTTAGTCACTCCTGGCTCAGGGCATGAAAACCAAGGGGACGGTGCAGGTGCTGTCAGGGACAGGGGTGGGAGGACTTTACGCTGCCAATGAAGATCATAGCCACAGTTTCACCAGTCCCTTTCTGTGCTTGGCATGGAGCCCGTCTCGGGGGAGCCCCTGAGGCAGGAGCAGGCCCCCCACAGATGGACGCAGAGGCGTCAGTGACCACCGTGGCTGCACGTTCGTTCAGCGCAGAGCTGGGCTTTGGCTTCGAGCCCCACGTGCTTTTCCATGTCACCTCTGTGTCTGGCGGGATTTGAACCAGCGTCTCCCAGTGGAGGAGGGAGAGCCCAGCTGCAGCGTGGTGTGGCAGACGGGGGGAGGACCGGTGCGGGAGAGGGAGCCCGCGGGAGGCTGGCCAGGAGCCCGCCTCGGATTTGTGAGGACGTTGTTTATGGGACGGTGAGTGATTTGTACAAAGTGTGCTGCTGTTCCTTGCCACCCCCGTGGCCACGGCAGGAGACTTGGACGGACACCTGCTCTCTTATTGACGTGTGTGGCCTCCGCTGTCACACTCATCAACACACACACCTGTGGAGGCGAGAAATTGGATTCGGGACCAGGCCCCTGCGAGGCTGCGCTCCAGGTGGCTGTGGAGAGCGTCTGGAAGCAGATTCGCTTCTGGAAGGGACGTGGGGTGGGAGGCGCGCTGGCTCTTCTCTCCGAGGTGCTGTCGGGGACGGGCAGGGGTGACTCGCCTCTGTGCGAGTGTCCGGATAATAACTCCCACTTCTTAATAACTTCCCTCTGGGCATCCACATCTCAAATGCAATGACGTTCTGCTGGATGGCAGATGACGTTTTAGTCGGATGTGAAGCAATTTTGCCACATCCCTGTGTGGCTGGCCCAGGGCCCTGACTGGGGCCCAGCTGGGCCAGGACAGACATGGGAGAAGCTCTCAGCCCCGGATGGAGGAGGCCTGGCTCGACAAGGGCGGCCGTGCTCCTCCTGTGCCTGTTCGTGCCACTGGTCAGGCTGCTGGGTGCCAGGAGGCCGGCTCCTCTCCAGCTGAGGGTGCAGATCCGTGTGCAAGGCCTGGGGGAGGCCACAAGAGGCCGACTGCGGCCCTCAGGGCTTGTGAGTGGAGAGCCAGGGCCCTGGGTCCAGAGCTGTGCTCCTGTCTGGGCTCCGCGGCCCTCTCGCTGGCCACCCCATGCAGGCCTGCTGACTTCTCGGGAGCCAGGCTCTCCTCTGCAAAATCAGTTCCAACTGGCCAAGTGCCTCTCCCTCTCTGAAGTCCCCTCTGAAGTCCCCTGCTGTTGCTCTGTGGCAGGGACAAACCTGACAGCTAAACAGACAGGGTGGTGGGCTTGAGAAGCAGCAGGTGGGAGTTCTCGGTGCCGCTGGCCTCTAGAGGAGCCCTGAGCCAGAGCCCCAGAGGGAGCGGTATGCGGGGTCCGCAGGTGGCCACAGAGTAAGGCCCCTGAGCCAGCCCGTGGCACGTCCCTCGGATATTTTTGTTGGTACTGGGGATCCAACCCAGGCCCTCACTCGTGCCAGGCAAGAGCTCGGCCCTCGACGCGTGTCCCCCGGCCTAGGTCTCTCCTTCCCATGGAGTTTGTTCCGCTCTCTCTCTCCCTGTTCTTCAGCATAGCCTGAACCCAGCAAGAAGAGCACCCACAGTCCCCAGGCGAAACGGAGCTGCTGGAGTCGTGGTGGGAAGTCGCCCTCCTCCCGTTCGGCGCACCGTGATAGATGGCCTGGGCACCACGCGACTCGCCTGTCGGCATTAAACTCTTCTAAAGACAGCAATTCAACCCAGTTCACGTGGTAATTATCCAGAGTCCTCTGCCCCTCGTTACAAGTTAGATGTGCTCTCGAGTCTGTCGACGTTTTTAACGATCATTTCATCTCCCTCGTTAAGCTTTGGGGCTGCTCACATGAAACCTCCACATTGATAAGTGCCCCTCTCCTCTTCCTGTGGCTTTCCTGGCAGCACGAGAAACCTCCAAGTCACGGCATCGGCCCCACGTCTCCTCTGCTCCAGTCGGCAGGTCTCCCGGACCCGGGTCCTTGCCCATCACAGCGGTCACTCTGTGTCCTTCAAGATGCGCCCGTCCACCCTCACCGGCCCCAGGCTGCTTCTAGGCAAATAAGAGCAGAAACGCAAAGATCAGCAAGTCCCCTCTTGGGGTGGAAAGGACCATGCTGCGTAACCCTGTGCCGTGGACTGCAGGAGCCCTGTTTGGGGAGATGGCTAAGATTGCGGTTGACTACAGGCCATGGAGATGTTTGGCTGTTGCCACCTTCCGTAGTCTCACTGGACTTGGCCCGGGATCTCAAGGGACTTGAGCGAGATTGCTGATCGGGTCTGCGCCATTTTTGGTGTGTGTGTGGTGCGTGTTAAAGTCGTTGTTAGAGCCAGAGAGAAAAGTTATCAGAATAAAAAAGCTGTTTGTTTCCAGTTCGCCTCTGAACTTCTTCCCGCGGCTTCGTTGCTCCAAGCGGCCATCGCTTCAGGCAGCAACAGTGGACTGTCCTGCTGAGATTCCAGGTGGCAGCCCTAAGCCCACCCCTCCGAACAGGACTGCTTTTGGACAGAGGATGTGTAAAGCAGCAACTCAGGCTAGATGAGGTCTTGAGGTGGAGCCTCAACCGTAGGCCTTATGAACTAGGAAGAGACGCCAGGGATCAGCACAGGAAAGGCCACAGGAGGACACAGCAAGAACACACACAGCCTTCTGCAAGGTAAGAGCGGCTCAGGAGGCTTAGGCAGGAGGAGTGCAAGTTCAAAGCCAGCCTCAGCAACTCAGTGAGACCCTGTCCCAAATAAAATAGAAAAGAGCTGGACATGTGGTTCAGTGGTTAGCCCCTCTGGCTTCCATCCCTGGTGCCAAAAACAAGGAGAGAGAGAGCTCTGGAGATACTGATCCTGCTGTGCACTGTCCTTGGGCCTCCAGTCTCCAGGATGGAGGCGTCCATGTCTGGTCAAGCCGCTCCGTCTGTGGTATTTCGCTACGGCAGCCCTAGCAAGCAAATATAGTGCCAGCAGCAGAAAGTGACCAGTGTGCACAGAAAAGCCGCAGGGTGGGCGCCTTCTAAAGTGGCTTTGAGGACTTTGGAAGACCTCTCCAGCCTGGTGAGCACTTCTGTAGGTGGGGTGTGGACCAGCTGGACGTAGGATGACAGAGAATGATCAGCGTGCTGCCTCCTCATGCACCCTGTGCCTCTGCTAGTGGGTGGTTCAAACGTGAAAAGCCACAGAGATGACTGCAGGGGACAGTCACTGGAGTGAAGGTGAAGGATGGCGGGCCACGTGGGCTCTGAGCAGCACTGTGCCCTTCCACTGTGCCTGCTCATCAGTGAGACGGTGGCCAGCCCTGGAAATCAACTCCCCGGGGTCACACTCCTCCAGCGACCGCATCGCTGCAGCCCTCTGCCGTGCTGCCTCGCGGGAGGGTTTGATTTTCTGCTTTGGGATGGAATGGCCCGGGGAGAACTTGGGAGTGAGGGAAGGTGCAGGCTAAGGGAGGCATTCTTCTGTAATCTCAGCTTAATGCTAGTTTTATCTGTTGGGTGGCAGAGTGATCTCCATCGTACCTTTTGTCTCGTATATGGGAAGCCACAGGCCAGAGCATGCAATCCGCCCTTCCTTTCCCTCAGAGCCTTCCTGTCAGCTGATTTCAGTGCCTGTCACATGGCTAAGATTGGCAGCCGCTGCAGGGCGCTTCCTGCTGACGGGCCTCCTCACCAACGGCTCACAGGTTCTCGGGAGTCTGAGAGGAGAGACAGAACCAAAAAGAGAAAAGCCAAACCTCAGGAGCACCACTGGAACAGATATCTCGGTAATGTCTTACCAGGGAGTTGATCGGATCCACACAGAACCTTGGTGCCCGGAGGCAGCCATGTCATTGATGCCGCCAGTTCTCGGTGCCGAGTTCTGCTCCCTCACGTGTTGACATTGAGCACTAGAGAAGCACGCCGAGGCAAGCATATTAAAGCATGGTTTATTTAAAAAGGGGGAACAGATTTCTCCAAGGAGGAAGAAGTGGTCAGAGCTGGTGTCCTTGTATCCCAAGAAGCAAGGCGTTCTGCCTTTTTTTTTTTTAATATGTCCTAGGCTTCCTCTGTTCTCCTGCTCTCCTTTCCTTATCTCTCTCTTTCCTGCATACGTGACGAGGCCTGGGAATGCTGGGTGGGCTGGCCAAAAGGTGGGAAACAGGTGGGCTGAAGGGGGAGGGCAGGATGGAGCAGCCCAGGACACATTAATAACAACTTTATAGCTCCCTGTAGGGAGGGGCAGTTCCTGGGACAGGTCACCTCAGCAACAGGTTGGAGCAGGGGCAGGTTACCTTGATAGAGTGGAGGAAGGGCTCTGAGGCCTTTCAGTCCCTCAGGGGGCAGTCTCCAACTTCCCGGACTCACTCAAATTGGCCTCCTTGATCTGACCTGACGTGATTCACCTATCTATACTGCCTGCCTGTCTAATTGTGGCTTCATGATCACACCCACGTCACAGACGGAGGAAGCGAGCGGGCCAAGAGGCGGACAGGCAGGTGCCAGGGAGGGGGGAGGCACGCCGGACACGAGTGGTCCTGTGAAAGGCACGCGCCTTGGCCTTGCAAACTGTGGACGCTACTGCACTGTCTGACACAGGCCTTCTGTCCTGCCTGTCTCTGCAGAAGGCCCCAGGAGAGGACAAGGCCACAAGGGGCAGGGGAAGAGGCGGGGTCTAGGTTCCCGAGCCAGGATCTCATCTCCCCCAGGGTCTGGTCGTCAAGCCTCTCCACCGAGCTTTAGGGAAAAGGCCGCAGGACTGCCCGCTCTGCCTCTGACTAGCTGTGTGCTCTTGTGCGCACAGCTTCACCCCGAGCGCTGGGCTGAAGACTGTCTTTCCCTCTTCCTCCAGATGTTTCTAACCGGGAACGGGTGGTCCTGCTGGGAACAGACCCGGCGGTACTCAGACCGAGGGAGAGGCGGGCGAGTGGGTCAGGCTGTCCCTTCCACGCAGGCAGCTGGGCTCGGAGGAAGGTGGTGGAGTGTGCTTCTCCCGGAGCACTCCCTGGACAGGAGTCCTCCTGGCCTGGCACGGCCTGTGGACCTGCTCCTGTCACAGCTTGCTTCCTGGGAGTGTCCCCTGTGCCAGGCACCTACGTCGCTCCTGACCGCCTAGCAAAGCCTGGCTGCTGGCGACAGAGTCTTTATTTGTACAGACGTGGACCCCATGCCTTAGAGAGCTTGTGACTTTTTTCAAACCCTAAAACCCATAGATGACAGCGACAAGTTATGCCTAAATTGGCAGAAGACACACAAGAAAATATTGTGTACACATGTAAGAGCTGACTGGGGGCCCAGAGCTTCAAATTTTCATGCATGGGTGAAGTTCTTCACAAATCCCCAAACTTCACATTATGGCTGTGCAAATGGGCGTAAAGCGTACCAAAATGTTCTCAAATTCTTCCACACATGCATTCAAGTGTGCACATACACGTACATACATGTATCATGCACAAGCACGTATAACACGTGCTACCGTGTGTATAATGTGCCATGGAACTTGAGTCACCAATGACTGAAGTGTGGGCCCAGGATTCCCCTCGTGCTTTTACCACCTAACACAGTAATAAAAAAAACAACAAACGCAGTGAACAAAAAATAAATCCAGCCTTGGGGTAAACAAGGCTTGGGAAGGGATGGAATGAAGGCAGTTTTAATTTACTGTCAGTAGCAGCTTCTTCTTATTTTTTTTAATATTTATCTATTTACTTTAGTTGTACACAGTGCAATGCATTTATGTTTATGTGGTGCTGAGGATGGAACCCGGGCCACGCGCGTGCAAGGCGAGCGCTCTGCAGCTGAGCCACAACCCCAGCCCAGTGGCCGCTTCTTTACCAGCATTTAAAGCCAATTAGCCAGCATGGAGGAAAGAGTCTAAACATGGGGAACTTCTTCATAAACAAACTCACCCAGGAAGCCGAGGGCCCACGCCCAGGGCCCACTGCGGCTGCACGGGACGGGACTGTCACCGTGGAGCACCGTGGAGCACCAGCACACTCTCAGATGACTTTTGAGGGCAGTGGAAACATGGAAATTGCACCATAATGGCCCCCACGGCTGGAGCCTTGCACACCCACCGGATCCCCTGCCCAGGAAGGGCGCATGGGGGAGATCCAGGCGGAACCACTCACCAAGGCCACGGGCAGCCCTACTCCTGCGGGGGCCACCTCCTTCCTCTCATGCTTTCCCTCCTGAGACCCACCAGGTGATCCATGCAATAGGAAGGGTCTGTGGAAGCTCGAAGCTGAGGCGGGCTCCGTGGAACAGCGGCGGGCAGGTCTGTTCCCAGGAACGGGCCCTTGGACGGAACCCTCCTCTGCCGCGGCCTCTCTCTCTCACACACTCCACTCAAGGACGTTAACCCACAATTAAAACGAGCTTCGGATGGTAGCTATTTAATAAAGCTCATCGCCGTGAGCCACTGGTTTATGACAGGAAGTGATTTTATTTTACTAATGTGTATAGAACCCTAACAATACAGCTGGGACTTTAACTCAAATTTAAAAGAAAATAATTGAAGAGGAGCTAGTAACTTGATAAAGAGGGGGAGATAAGCAGCTCACAGAAGATGATTTGAGGAAAATGAGAGGCACAGTCTGAAAAGGGAGGTTGCTATGGCAACTTCAGTACTCACCTTTCCCCACAATGACAGTCAAGGTCAGAAAGGGCCCCAGTCCCCGTTGGTACCACTGGAATTGAGGAAGCAGGTGTCTGTGAAATTCTCTCCCAATGCACTGTCTGGGCTTTGCAGATCTCTTCAAGCTAAACTTCCCTGTTTTTTAATCTTCTGTACCTCTGGGGACCCTTTCAATCTTCCTTCAATCCTGCACTCCCTATCATCCCACTCCATCTTTTGGGGAATTTTATTCCTTTGCTCTTAAATTGAATTGAGTTTTTCATTATACCTTGACTCAGGAATTTGCAAGTAATAGATGCATTTTAAAATGGTAACAATAAAACCCAAGCCCAAAGAGCTGTAGATTTATTCAGAGACACCCCAGGGACGTGTTCAGAAGTGGGAAGCCACAATAGTCTCTTTGCACAGAAGTATCCTCCTGTTGGAGAGCAGGGGGCTGAGATGAACTCTCCAGGGCTCTTGAAGCCTCGAGGGGGTGAGATTACATCTCACTTCAGCTGGATTATTAAGAGTTTTATTTATCATCAGCAGGGGCTTGACTTGGAGGAACAACACCTTATGTAATTGAAAGTGCTGGGGAAACTTAGGAAGAATATAATTACCATGCTTAATAATTAGCTCTGTTGGCATCAAGAGCCCGGGATCACTAAGTGAAGCATTGAGGGTGAATTAGGAGCCCTGATTCTCTGCTCTAGCCTTCTCCCCGATGTCCCAGTCACGTTGGGGGAATAACCATTGTTTTCGTCAGATTTCGGTTACTGTGACCAAAAGATGTGACAAGACAACTTGGAGGAGGAAAACTTCATCTTGGCTCATGGTTTTCAGAGGCTCAGTCCGCGGTCGGCTGACTCCACAGCTGTGGGCCTCAGGCGAGGCGGAGCCTCTTGATGGAAGAGTGGGGCGGGGGAAAGCAGCTCCGGCCACGGCACAAAGGCAGCACAGAGAGCTCGTCCATCGGGGACAACGTGTGGACCCCATAGGCACACCCCAGTGGTGCACCTCGTCCAGCCACACTCTACCCAGTGCAGCCCATCAGGCCCATCCATCCACTGATCAGGTTGCAGCCCCCACAGTCCAACCCCATGTCCCCTCTGACATGCCCGTGTCGTCTCACCCGTGGGCTTCCTGGGGATGCCTCAGATCCAAACCATCGCGACCACCATTCCTCCTCCCTCCCCTGTTTTCCTTTTCACGTTTTTGCTGATGCAAATACAGCAATGTGTTTTGGAAATGGAAGATCCTTGAAGGAGGGCACTCTTATGTATTCCTATAAAGAACAAGCAAGCTCTTCTTTCTTCTTTTGTGCGGATTTTTATTTTTTCCATATTTTTACTGGTGCATTATAATTGTACATAATGGTGAGATTCATTTTTACATATTTGTACCTGCACAAAATGTAACCATATAATTTGGTCAATATCATTCTCCAGTATTTCCCCTTTCTCAACCTACTCTTTCTTTGGATTTTTTTTTTTTTTTTTTGTCTGTAAACAGATAACTTTTTGGAGGGCGGGTGGGAAGGGCGATCTAAGTTTTCTATGTTGCCATATTCCTAGACCAAGGGATATGGCAACATAGAAAACCTACAGCTCTTTGAGTTTGGGTTTTATTGTCACCATTTTAAAATGTATCTATTACTTACAAATTCTCCCTTCCCTTTACTTGATTAGTTTTCTCTGGATTTTTGATATTGTGCTGTGTCGCTTTCTAATTATGCTATGTCCTACTTGCAATTCATGTACCTTTTCTTTCTACTTTTCTCCAAGCTACTCACACAAACTATGCCAGCTCCTAAACGTGCTGGCAGGCAGTGTGCGCTGTGGATTTACTCTCCAGACCACTTAAACAGTGTCTGGCATACACTGTGACTTGAAAATAAACTTGATGGGGATTTAATGTGAGCTAGTCAATCTACCAAATAAACCGAGATTTATCATGATGAGACTTTTAGCAGTTGTCATAAAAAATGACTGAAAGATGGAGCATTGGAGTCACCAGTGTGACTGCTGTCACCTCACACATGGGCAGAGCTAGGGGGCACTGAGGCTCCTGTGGGTCCCCCAGCAGCATGGCACAGCCTCCTCCTGTCATCTGGAACTGTCTCATGGCGTCGAGACTCCCGTAGCTGATCTGCAAGCCTGGCGAGAGGCTGGGGGAAGGGTCACATCTCAAAGGGGCAGAGAAAGGGCTTATAATGGCCAGTTTTCTAAAGTAGAGGCTATGGGGAAAGGGAGGTCTGGCCTCCCGCGGGAAGAAGCCCGTGGGAGGTTCAGTGCGGCTGGGGGGACTCTAGGCTGCTGTGTTCAAGCTGGACAGTTCCTATGAAAAGGCGATGTGTGGAAATAGGAAATTTATTGCCGAATTTATATGGCTTTTTCATTGGTCCCTGGCACAAACTAAAGGATGAACTAATCCTTGCATAAGAAGAATGACGGGCTGTGAGCCAAAAGGACAGATATTAAAGTAAAAATAAACAGAACACAGGGAGGTGGGAGAAGTCACAGCTAGGCAGGCAACTGCAGCTCACCTGGGGTCCCTTGGTAGGACTTATTTTATCATGACGTTTGTACATCACAAACCTTCATTTGTCTGATGGGGTGATTCTGTCTGTGCCTTCATTCCTCTTCGTTCTCTGAGTCTTTATTTGAGATGGAGGCATTGTGACATTGCAGGAAGCTCAAGAACTTGGTTCCGACTGGTTCTTTGACTTTCTCTCAAGCTGGCCAAACACAGAGCCTCTAATGAAAATGACACTACAGGCAGCCTGTGTCACTGTCCTGCAGATTGCTGTAGATGCTCCGTGACTGATGGTCACTGCGGGCATGTTCTCTGTGAAACACTGAAACACGTGGAATATCTTGAAAAAAAATCAAGGGTCCTCTTGTATGTCCCTTAATTTCTTGGAAGGCTGGAGCACAGTTGGTCCTCTGTGTTTGTGGGTCCTGCAGCAGAGGATTCAACAAACTTTGGATCAAAAATATTTGGAAAAAATGTCTCCATACAGAACATTATAGATTTTCCCTGGACCTTATTTGTAAGCAATGTAGCTACTGTCTCCACACACTTCTCTTATGTTAGGAATTGTAAGTGGTCTAGCCTTGAGGTAGGTGGGTAGGAGGGTGCTCACAGGTCACGTGGAAATACTACACCATGGCATACAAGGGACATGGAGTGGTTTGGACATGAAGTATCCCCCAAAGATTCAAATCTGCGTTTCACCTCTGAACATTCCTGCATCGCCTAACACATGAGCTTTTCGGAGGACATTAAAACTCCAGACCGTGGCATGGTGGACAGCTCCCTGTCCTTGGGCACGTGAGCTGAGACCCACTCCGCCAGTTCTTTCTTTCCAGGAACAAGGAAGGAGGTGAAGCATAGCAAAGGCCAGATAGACACTAACCGCCTGCTGGGACTGCCACACATGCTCTCCCTCGTGGAAGGACATTCCAGGAGTCCTAAAGCTGGACTTGACAGAGTCCCTGGGTGTCTAGAGCAAAGCTCCCGCTCCTTTACTTACAATTCTCATTTATAAAATTTTCTTTTCTTTCTTTCTTCTTTTTTTTTTGTGGTACCAGGGATTGAACTCAGGGGCATTCAACCACTGGGCCACATCCCCAGCCCTTTTCTTTGTCCTCGCAGTGCTGGGGATTGAACCCAGGGCCTGTGCATGAGAGGCAAGCACTCTACCAACTGAGCTACATCCCCAGCCCTCTTTTCTTTTTTTTTTTTTAAACTAAAACTTTTGTTTTAGAGCAAAATTTCTATTTGCATCAAAGTTTCAAAAATAATACAGAGGGTCCCCCTGCCTACCCCACCCAGTTCCCTTTACATTACCATCCAACAGTCCCAGGTGAGTGTGTCACAACTGAGACAGCAGCGCTGGCACCTCCCAGTGACGTCCTTCTGCTGTCCCAGGATCCACTCCAGAAGAACACACTGCGTGAGGTGGTCGTGTTTCCGTAGTTCTGTCCAGTCCACAGCAGAGGGTCAGCCTTTGCCCATTAGCCATGGCCTGGCTCATCTCGGGGAACGCTGGCTCGCTATCCTGCAGAATGCTCCCCGATTTATGCTCCTCTGAGGTTTCCATCAAGATTGAACAGGGGTTGTGGGAACGTGCCCCCCAACTCCTCAGCTACCTCAAGGACCTCGAGGTGTCTGCATCTAAAGAGAATTGGGGAGAGGAAACTGGTGTGACTTCTTCGGGGAGGGTACTCTGTGCCGGGAGATCCAGCTCTTTGTGTGGGGGAGGGTTGGAAGGTCCTGTCCTCCCACCCAAGGCTGGAGTGGGGGCTTCAGAGGACACTCAGGGAGTGACATGCATTCGGGAGGGAGGAACTCTAGGGAAAGATGGCAGATTCCTCTCTTGGTTTGGGCAGAGCGGGGCCGATGGCTTCACTGCCGTGTGGGCCCTGGCCTGGCTCTGTGGACATTCTGGGCAGGGCGAGGCGAGAGCCAGTCCCACGTGGCAGCCCTGGGCACTCTGCCTTAAGACCCCCAGGGGGAGGGAGGCTCCTGGTGGCAGGTTCAGACGTGACCTGAGATACAGCCAACGTGCTCCAAGTACATTACCCAGAAGTCGTGTAGGGTTTCACTAGTGTAGATTTTTCCGTTTTGTTTCTTGAAATACCAAGATCTTCACCCAAGAGTAAATGTTACATTACATATTTATGTAACCATGCTATTTATCATCTAAAAATGGAACATTTTGTCATCCTACATAAGCTAAAATATTTGTTCACACACAAACCTTATCCTTATGGGGTGAAGATTTATCTTTTAGACGTGACTGGGAAGTTACAAATTGATGTCTAGGAGGCTGACTCTGACTCGATCCATAGAGGTATAATTTTTTTTTTTTTTTTCTGTATCATCGGGATTTTATTTTTTTGTCCTTTTAAAAAAAATGTGTGTCTGAATTCCTTCCCAGGAGGAGCGCGCTGTCCCGTCTGGTCTGCGGTTGTCCCTGAAATCCCTGGCTTTGGGTGTGGCGGGACTCCTGCCTGTGTCCGTCAGCGCTCAGCTCAGTCAATGCCCGGGGTCTCGGCTGGTGGAGAGGTTGATTGTGCCTCATATGTTGGGGGGTCCGGTCCTCGAGCGGCTGGCCCACTGCCTTGGGCAAGTTTTCATGGAGGAAGCTGAGGGTGGAGTGAAGCTGCTCACTGCTTAGCTGGGAAGCAGGAGAAGCGGGAAGAGTCTGAGGTCCCACCACCCCCAGAGAGGGAGTGTCTACCACCTCCAAAGCCTCCGCCTCTTCCTGGTAGCGAGGCATCGGGACCACGCTCAGCACGGGGCAGAGCAGCTCCCGGGGCCTCGCTGCTGTGGGAATGGTCCCCGCTCCGCCCGCATGCTGGGTGGGGTGAGAGGAGAGCCTTCTGGAGGCCACATGCCTGTCCCGTGTGGTGGACCTGGGAGCTGTGGGGTCATCCCAGGCACAGTCTGTAGCAATGCATTAGCTTCACCTGCTTGACCCTGTGAGCACCTGGGGCCTGGATGCCTGCTCTAGTTCTACCATCCATCTGGGGTCCGTGGATGGTTTTAGAACAGTTTAAACTTGGTGTGCAGTTAACTATACAGGGAACAGCTGGGCACACCTAGGGAGTAAATCATGCCAGGATCTCCCCTCTCAAACCACTGGGAAATGCATTAAAGATGATGATCGATCATGATCGATCGCATTTACCAGATACAAGAAACGTGGGGCTTGCTGTTGAGTGAACCGATGGCCAGATCTTAGACGTCGGGCCGAGTCACGGGGACAGAGAGGACTCTTCCCAGATATCACGCCAGTCTCTGACAGAATCACTTTGAGGACTCCTTGGCCCTTTTCTCTTTCTAAATCATTTTCTTATTTCTTTAAAGAGCACAATTAGTCAGGAGCCTCAGCACGAGGACCTGGGCAGAGCCTGTTTTTCATTCCAGGGATTTCTGTCAGGCTTTGTCCCCTAGTTGACTTCCTGTGAACAGTTTTTACCCCAGGGTCTTTTAATCCCGGGAAGCATAACAAAGGAATGCTATTCAGTGCTCCCGAGGTCTTGCTCAGATCCTCAGTGCTCAAGACCTGAGATCCCTGGACACTCCGCCCTCTTCCAGCCTGGTGAGATGTCCCCATGGCGATTCGCAAGACGCCAGTCACGGTGCCTCCCCCCTCTGTCAGAGCACTTCTTGGTACGAGCTGAACTCTATGAAGGAGGAGGGACCCTCTCGAGGTTTGCAGCCCCGCTGTGATTCCATTATTGGAAATCAGGGCCAATGGAGTTTGCTGAGGATCAGGAGCTCACACAACTCTGGTCAAGTTCATGACTCACGCTGACACATTTGGCTGAACTTGCCGTGAAGACACTGCAAGTGTGATCACATCCTGCCGGCTGGCCGGGCTCCTCCTGGTTTTCTGGTGTTGGCAGTGTTTGTGGATTGCTGAGACTGGGCACGTGTTCTCACCACAGGTGGCCGCACACTACTGGTACCATGCCCTTAGCTCTTCAGAAGACAATGGGATGAGTGCAGTGGGGCCCAGCGTAGCAGTGTCCCAGCGCAGCCACTCTGTGATGGGTGGGGGTTATGCATAAAACCCAGGGCTGCGCCCTTCCTCCAGGCTCTGTAAGTCATTTTAGTTCATGCAAAAATCCCTGGATACTGAGTTGTGTTTGATTGTCTTTCGTAGGTTTTGTGTAACTGTTTTTCTTAATTTTTCCCACAAAAGGAAAGAGGGTGTTAGCAAGTTTGCATTCCCCATGATTATTCTCAGTTTTCTAGCTGATCAAGAGGCAGAAGGAAGTGGGAAGGGCGCTGAGGAGCAAAGTCAAGGTACTGCACACACAGTGCTTGTCACTGATTGCGTCTGAGGCAGCGCAGAGCACCCCGAGGAGCCCCCGTTCAGAGGATAACAGGGACTGGAGAGCCGTCACACCCCCCCTGGTGCCACCTGATAGTGAGCAGGGGAAGGAGGTAAGGAGGGGGCTGTGGATCGGGAAGGACCTGGAAGGTGCTGTGGGGATTTGGGCTTCAATTCTGGGTGAGGTGGAAGCTGGGAGGACTCTGGGCAGAGGGTTGCACACAGTGTGGGTGTGTTCTAAGCCCTCACGGGTCAGCTCAGGCGGTGGGGCGGGGGCAGAGCAGGCCAGGTCTGCGTGTGCGTCCAGGTCCCAGCTCGAGGGGCCCCCGCGGGGATGGTGGGACCTCGGTGTCTGCTTGTGCCTTCAGGCCAGAGCCCGTGGGACGGCCCGATGGCCTGGTCACGGGGAGAGCACGGGGGAGCTGGGGTGCTCCAGGTTTCATTCCAGCTGGTTTGTGTTGGAGCAGTTCTAGTGGACGGAGTAGCCACTGCTGGGGGCCTTCGCGGCAGCACGGCGGGGGCGGGGTAGAGCCGGGTCTCAGCTTGGCCCGCTGAAGCGAGGCGCTGGTCAGGTGTGTCACGGAGACGCCGGGGAAGGTTGGACAGGGACCGAGTCCAGGGGGATGGGCACCGTCGGTAAGAGGGAGCGGCCTCGAGAGAGGCTGTGCCAGGCGGAGCCTCAGGCAGTGGCCGGCACAGCTGAGGTCAGGGCCGTCCAGGGACAAGCCCCAGGTCCAAGCTACTGAGGGTCCCCAGGGAGGAGCCTGCTGGTGACGGCTGCGTGTGGGGGCGGCGGTGGTGGAGCATGCTGGGGACCACGCTCCACCTCAGGGGGTGGTGGGAGGAGCCGAGGTGCGGGTAGGAGGCCTTGGGAAGACTTCAGGCAGAGGGAAGGCCGGGAGGACAGCAGGGAGCCGGCTGGGGCCAGTGAGAGGGCCTCGCGTTCACTGCTTGTGAGGTGGAGAAAACACAGCCTCCCTGAGGGCGGCGGAAGCAAGTTGATGGTTATGACTGGTGTCCGGGGGAGGGGACAGGCACGGGGGGTTCACTCAGGTCCACGGGAGAGTGGGATCCAGACGTCAGGGAAGGGTCACCTCAGGGGGACAGGACAGGGGCTGTGAGCATCAGTGAGCTCCTGAGGGGGGGAGAGTGTGTGTGCATGCGAGTGTGTGTGTGCGTGCATGAATGTGAGAGTGTGTGGGTGTGTGTGCATGAGTGTGAGTGTGTGAGTGCGTATGAGTGTGTGTGCACGTGTGTGAATGTGAGAGTGTGTGTGAGAGTGGATGTGTGTGTATGCGTGTGAGATCGTGTGTGAGTGTGCATTTGAGTGTGTGTGTGCATAAGTGTAAGAGTGTGTGTGTGATGAGTAAATGTGCATGAGTGTGTGCATGTGAGTATGTGAGTTGTTTGCATGTGAGTATGTGTGTGTGCAAGCATGTGTGTGTCTGTATGTGAGTATGTGTGCATGAGTGTGAGTGTGGGTGTGTGCATGTGAGTATGTATGTGAGTGTGTGCAAGTGTGTGTATGTGAGTGAATGTGTGTGGAGTGTGTGATGCGTGTGAGTGTGTGCATGTGTATGTGAATGAGAGTGTGTGAGTGGATGTGTGTGTATGTGTGTGAGATCGTGTGTGAGTGTGTGCATGTGAGTGAGTGTACATTTGAGTGTGTGTGCATAAGTGTAAGAGTGTGTGTTATGAGTAAATGTGCATGAGTGTGTGCATGTGAGTATGTGAGTTGTGTGCATGTGAGTATGTGTTTGTGTGCATGTGAGTATGTGTGTGTGCAAGCGTGTGTGTGAGTCTGTGAGTATGTGTGTGTGAGTGTGGGTGTGTGCATGTGAGTGTGTTTATGAGTGTGAGTGTGTGCATGTGAGTGAGTGTGCATTTGAGTGTGTGTGCATAAGTGTAAGAGTGTCTGTGATGAGTAAATGTGCATGAGTGTGTGCATATGAGTATGTGAGTTGGGTACATGTGAGTATGTGTGTGTGCAAGCGTGTGTGTGAGTCTGTATGTGAGTATGTGTGCATGAGTGTGAGTGTGGGTGTGTGAGTGTGTTTATGAGTGTGAGTGTGAGTGTGTGTGAGTGTGAGTGTGTGCAAGTGTGTATGTGAGTGACTGTGTGTGGATGTGTGTGAGAGAGTGTATGTGTGAGATTGTGTGTGTGTGTGTGAGAATACATGTGTGGGTGTGAGTGGGTGTGTGTGGGTAGGCTCCAGGGCCCAGAAAATGTAAGTGGCTATAAAACTGTGCCTGAGAGAAAACGTTAAGCTTGTCTGTTGACCAGATCCAGAAAGGTATCTATTTCTAGGATGGAATATCTGACCTTAGGAAAAGACGGAAGGACGGAGGGCTGGAGGATTTTCACGTCACGTTAATAAGAATATGGGAGATGACATATTTCTCATATAGGGATGGCCTTCCTTATCCATGGGCTTGCATCTGCAGATTCAATCAACTGTGGATTAAAAATAGTCAGAAAAATTGCACTTGTGCTGGACATGCACAGACTTTTTTCTTGTCATTATTTCCTAAATAGCGTAGTATGACAACTGCTTACCTAGCATTTACAGTATTAGTAGGTATCATGAGTAGTGTAGTGACGGCTTAAATATATGAGAGGAGGCTTGTGAGTCATATGCCAATACTGTGCAGTTTTCTATGGGGGACTTGAGAGTCCGAGGGTTTTGGCGTCTGCTGGGGTGCTGGAACCAGTCCCCCTGATGCTGAGGGATGACTGAGCACCCAACCCTGGCCGCTGCTTCAGCGGTCAGTGGACGAGGACTAGCACCAAACAGACCAAGCATCAGATCTCCTGGAGTCAGCCCAACACAGCACCCACCTGTGAGTAGGCGTCACCTTTACCAGGGACCTCAGGGAGCCCCTGTACACACACACACACACACACACACACACACATCTTGTATATGTGTAAGTATGTGGAAATACACACACACATACATACATACACACATATACACAAGTATACATATCTATTTTCTTATTTTGAGGATTGTTACCTACAGAATAGAGAACGTCTTTGTTGTACAGAGAATTTCTTTGTTACGTAGAATGTCTTTATTCTGAGAATATCTTCAGACACCCTCAGAGGTAGAGAGTGTTGATGTAGCCAACTTAGTGTGGGGAGGCTGGAGAGCATGTAGGCATGGATACTTGTACAGCAAATGGACAGGGTGTGACAATTTATGGATTAGGGAATCAGGGGTAAAGGGCATGTGAAGCATTTGGGGGATATTTTGGGGAATTTTCTCTAACTTTGAAGAGATGGCAAAGTCATGAAGCCTGGTGGTGGCCACAGGGGAAGTCTTCATTTCCCTGGCTTCGCCTTGGCCCTGGTGCTTTGGGAAGTGCCTCTCCTCTGGAGGCCACAGAAGGGTGTTTGGGATGGGAGGTGCTGCACTCCCCTGCCCTGGCCCTCAGTTTTCATACAGATGAATTGACTTTGTGTCAGTATTAGGTGAAGATCAGTGTGCAACAACAGAAAGGTCCCAGCCCATCTTCAGATGGGGTTGCGCCTCAGCCCAACATCGTGACTTCCTGGGGCCACCCTGCCCACCTGCAACGTTATTAATTTTTTGGAGTGTGGACAATGGATTTGTCCTGCTGTGTGGACTCTCACTGCTCCTGCTGGGCTTCCTGCCGGGCGGGGGGTGGGGGGCTTCTCTCCACTCTCACTCTTCCTCCTCTACCAGAACCTCTTGATGACCTTCCCCCAGGAGTTAAGACGGATGTTCAGCCCAGGAGAAGATGGTGGTAGGCTCCGTAATTCTTATGAAGAACAGGACACTGTGGGGATCTTAAATTTGTTTAGCAGATTCACCATATAGGATTTCTATCCACAGTCAAGTGAAATTCTTGGGGATGACGTAGGATATTTGGCAATTTGTACAAGGTGCATGTTTGGTTGTTCTACATATTCTTTAGGTCATGAGAGCATTTTGTCATACAATTTTTAGTTTGTTCTTAAAATTCTGCCCCTAAGCCTGGAATCTGCATCTTATTTTAGGTTTGAATAGAACTGAATAGAGTTCTGTTTTGTTATCTGAGTTTATCTTACCTCATATAACTGGAGGTTAGAAACTTTCAAGTGCCCTATGGAAACATGTGGATTTGTATTGAATAATGCATCTCCAGAGATGTTATTACAAAACGCAGGGGCTGGCACATAGTAGGTATGCAGGTGGTGTTATCATCCTAGGGCTGTGTCTAGTTTTCCAGAGAACTGACAGTTGATGATCACCTTCTTTTTACCGCTGAAGTAGCGACTACAGAGAGTAGGCTTCTGGGGCTTAATTCAGTCTAACTCCAACGCATGAGCAGAGTTACAGGCTGACTTGTACGAGGGGGAGTTGTGCCCAAAAAGCAGGTGGTGGTCGTGTGGTGCTTTCTGCCCGCAGGATGGTGCTGGTCTGGGTATGTTTGTCCCTTTAGTCCTTAAAACAGCACGGTGGCAGCACAGCCGGCAGGCACTGCTGCTGCTGTGTTCAGTGAGCAGTTCAAGGCCAAGGCCAGGCCTCTGCTAGTGAGTGTGGAGTGCACTCACCCTCAGGCGCCCTCCTCCCCCGAAGCTGTGGCTTAGTCGTTAACCTGACTTCTCCGAGTGGCGATCTGGACACCGGACATTGCCCTGGACGGGGCAGGTGGTCAGAGGTGATGGGGACCTTGGGCCAAGCTATGGGAGTCAGGTGTCATTTCCAGGTAGACCGTCCTGCTCTGAAGAGTGTGACATTCCTCGTGTCCAGTTAGGTGGGGTCAGTGTGTGGTGGACGTCCATGGGGGCTCCAGTGCAGGCCTTCAGACACCGCGGTTCTCTTCTCTGACTCTTGGCAGGATCGCGACCCTCACCTTCTCTCCCCGCCCAGCCTCCAGGTGGGAAGTGCCCCGACTGGCCTCGGTCAATGGAGTGTGAGCTGTGTTCTGAGCACAGCGGTGGCCAAGTCCCCGTCCTGCTCTGCCTCTGACTCAGAAATGGGCACAGTTCCACAAGGCGTGTGCCCCGTCAGCTTGGGTCCAGTTTACAGGGCAAGCCCATGCCACCATCTCCCCTTTCTACAAGGAATCCCGCTCTTTTTTAAAAAAAATTTTTTATTTATAGTAGTATGTATTACAGTCATACTGCACATATAGAGCCTCTTTTTACACAAAACAGTTTGTATACAAGGTATATTCGCGGCATTCGAGTCTTCAATCGTGCATTTAGAATAATGATATCCGTCTTATTAAACCACTTTCCCCCCCTCCCCCCCTTGCACCCTCCCTTCCCCTCCCTTCCCTTTGACCATTATAGTGTTCCTCTAGTCCTCCTATGTACCCCGACCCATCAATACTGTGAACAGGCTTCCTTATATCAGAGGAAACATTCGGTATTTGGATTTTTGAGATTGACTGATTTCACTTAGCATTATATTCTCCAACTTCATCCATTTACCTGCGAATGTCATTATTTTATTCTCTTTTATTGCCGAGTAAAATTCCATTGTGTATATATACCACATTTTCTTTATCCACTCATCTACTGAGGGGCATCTAGGTTGGTTCCACAACCTAGCTATTATGAATTGTGCTGCTATAAACATTGAAGTGGCTGTGTCACTGTAATATGCTGTTTTTAAGTCCTTTGGGAACAGACCCAGGAGTGGGATGGCTGGGTCATAGGATGGTTCCATTCCCATTTTCCCAAGAAATCTCTATACTGCTTTCCCTACCAGTTGCACCATTTTGCAGTCCCACCAGCAATGTATGAGTGTGCCTTTTTCCCCACATCCTCTCCAACATTTATTGTTGTTTGTGTTCTTGATGGCTGCCAAAGAATCTCGCTCTTAAGCTGGTGGACAAAGAGGAGCCCTGGGGAGGGGAGGCACCGCTGGGGGCACCCTGTGGAGGCTGCGCTTGGCCTTCAGTTGCTGCTGGGACACAGCTGGAGAAGAGGGGGACCAGGTGCACGGCAGGTCGCTGGTCTGTGTGGCTATAATGGTTAATTGGCATTGTCGACTTGATTGCATTAAGAGATGCTGAAGATTAAGAGGCTTCTGGGCGTGTCAATGAGGGTGTGTCTAGGAATGACTGGCATGTGGGACAGCCAACTGAAGTGGAGACCCTCCCTAAGCATGGTCAGCCCCATCCAATAGGATGATGGCTTGGATGGAATAAAAGGTAGGAAGAACAAGGAAGCAGCAGAGATGCAAGCTGGATTCTTCTTGGACGGGTTCTTTTTTTTTTTTTTTTTTTTTGTGGTACTGGGGATTGAACTCAGGGCCACTTGACCACTGGGCCACATCCCCAGCCCCTTTTTTTGTATTTTATTTAGAGACAGGGTCCCGAGCACATTAAGTAGACAGAGGCAGATATGTCTTTGCAATGCCAAGGTTTATTCACAACCAAATTCAAAGCTAGATTCACACAGTCCTAACTTAGCCTCTATCTCCCCGAGTCCCAGGGGGGCTCACCAAGGGACGTCTTCTTAGCCGCTCGCTGGATCAGATGAAGTCTGGTCCGGGAACTCAGCAAGCAGCCGGCACCATCAGCAGGTCACTCCGACGGGAAGCGTGACGGGGTCCGGTCGTCTTGAAGGCGCTTCGCTTGAGTGAGCTGGGGACTCGGTTTATATACTATTTCTAGCTAGGCCCTTACGTCACTCATAGTGACATATCAGGGTCATGCACTCTGTTATCAGGGTTACACACGCGGGGTCTCTTTCAGGCGTTGCCATGGACACTCACTGTGCATGTCACAGTGTGACAAGGCAGGACATATTCATGACACTTATAGCATTAAGCACTATTTCCACACAAACACTAAGTTAATATCAGATTCATTAAATTATTATTATTCTTTGGTACTCAGTACATTCCACCCCCCGATTCCAAAAAGGTCTGGGGTATCCAGGTCTTTGAGGGAATCGTTAGTTAGGGGTACAAAGTATAATATTCGTCGGTATTACATACAGGAGGGTGTAACATTACATATCCTTTCATTGTACAATCCGCATAGTGTCCAAAAGGTTTAAGTGAACAACAGAAGTTGAGCTTCTTCCACATATCGGTTAAAAGCGAGATACACATCTGATATAAAGATATAAAAGATACAAGATAAAAAGGTAATTGTTGATGTCAGAGAGGTTTATAGAAAGAAACAAAATACATAATTAATTTGGAGTTATGATTTGACATTGATCAGGGTTATTGTATTGAATGGTAAGAATACCTTTCTTTGCCAGAAATTTATAAAGAGGGTCATTATGCTTATACATACGTATGCAGGTAAAAGAATGGTGTGCCCATACAGGGTAAGCCTGTAAAAGGATATGTTTCAGCATGGAAACACATACGGTGTTCCATAATGTTCTAGGGGAAAAAAGTGGTTGTTTGGTTAGACAAAGAGGGCTATCCGTAATGGTTTTGTTCCATGGGCCTATATGCGTAGCATAATTTGTAGCCATAATGTGTCTTAATGATCTGGCTCCAAATTGTTCAGGTAAGCCTGAGCAGGGATGCCCTACATTGTGTACTATTAGGTGTAATACATTAGTTAACTCTGAGAGGAATGATTCAATAGTATTGGGTTTACAATGAGATTGGTTCAACCAGTTATGAAATAAGAAGTGATTTAATGTTTCTGCTGGGTCAATAAGCAAAGCCATTGCAGGGCTGAAGATTGTTGAGCATAAAGCGCAGACATCAGGATTAGTAATGCGTAGCATATGTTTGAGTATGTGCAGGTCACAGCTCAGAAATTGTCTAAGGAATAAATTTTGTTTTTTCCATATGCAATTGAAGGGTTTAGGGAGTCCAATAGACTTTATAGAGGTACATATTTGAATGTGATTCCAAAGTTCTTTGTAAATTTTTCTTTTGAGTGCTCTTCTTCTTTTGGAGTTGAGTCTTCGCATGTAGCCGGTCTAGACTAAAATATGAGGGCGTATGGAATGAGGTTTTCCGTATGAAGCTCGTTTATGGCAGGTGAAATAAATGCAGCTGAGGTTGATGCTTTTCCCTGAGAATAACAAGTAAACATATGTCAAAAAGCGGTTTAAGCTCCCAGCGTGAATTGGGGGGTATCCGCCATGGTGCTATGCTCAAAATAGGCAATGTGCTGGGTTCATCAAGGCGAAGTTTTTTCCAAAATATTGTACATGGAATGGTTGTATGCATGTGGAGCCAGGCGTGTGGCTAATAACATGGAAAACATATAGGATATATTGGTGAAAGAAGTAATGATTGAGAATTGTCTCTGATGGATGTTGTAAGGAATAGAGAGGAAGTGTGGGATCAGTGCATGATATACAAGTAGCATTTCTCATTTGTAAAATTTTGAAAAGAATCATTTGTTGTTCCATTGTTAATGAGTAGTGTAGGAAGGATCTGAAAAATGTATCTTTAAGCATCCAGGGACAAAAATCAGTGCATTCGAGTCTATGGGTGCGCAGAAGCTTGTGCATCTGTTAAAACAAAAGCAGGTGATTTTTCAGTTGTTTTTCGTGATATGTGGGTCAGTATTTTAAATAAAATGATTATAATAAGCATATATATAGCATATTGTTTGATCTCATGGAACCAATGCCAGGGGTTCCATCTGATAATACAAGAAATATCTGCTGTAATCATTTTCCTAAGCACATCAATAGCGTTGCAATCTTTGTTTATTGAATCAATGACATGGTTATAGGCGAGGGTGTCTGTTTGAAGTATGTGCCTTATGTTGTCCAGTGTGGTAACTGAAGCATCAAAATGTTTCATGTCCTCCTGTACATGACTATGTATGTTTGTAAGTACCTTCCTGTTTTGTTGGATGATTTCATTTAGGTGTTGGGTAGCTTCTCTGGACTTTCTTAATAGTTCTTCATCTGTTGATTGTGGTAACCAGAAACTGTTAAGTCCAAATGTATGATTGGAGACATACTGAAGTGAAGTTAAGATCGCTTGTTCAGTCTGGTTGGCATGGTTTAGGATTTCTAGTTTCAAAATATTACTGTGCATATAGCATCCAGCATCTAGTTGCAAAAAGTCCTTGTATGAGGTGTTTTGGTGCCTATATAATCCCATGTGTTCCATTATGACAATGTCCAATTCTGTAAGTGCCTAGGTCTACTAGTCTGGTGGGTGCAGATACAAGTCTTACTTCTGATGTTTGTAACTGCTTATGATATAATTCTGTTGTGAACACTGTGTTTGGACTTAGGGGGGTAAGTATCTTCAATGTTAATATAGCTATTCAATTCCTTAATCCAAAGGTATGAGCCTAAAGGTAGAATCCAGTCCTTTCCCAATCTTTTAGGGAAAGCAATAGTCTTGTATGCAGCATAGCTGTAGGCGGTAGAGACTCTCAATAAGTTTATTTCACAAAGTCCACCTGTGCAGTATGAAAATTTAGTAGGGTCCAAAATAGATATTTGTCCAGCATGTTCTGTAGTTCTCCCTACTAGAAAGAGTTCTCTTACTTCCGTAAATGCTTGGTCCAGCATTCTTTCGATGTGTTGGCATTCCTGGTCTCTTCTTAAATTTAAGATCATTGATTCAAGAACTGCAAGTTTGCGGTCTGTGTCTTTCACAGTTTCTTCTATTTCTTTCTGCATTATCTCTTGCTCAATCATTATCTTGTGTATCATGGTGCTTGCGGTGTGCAATGAATTAGATATAGCTTGTATTGCCTTATTCTGATGTTGGTTCATGTTGTATAACACATCAATTTTAGCTCTCAGCTCTTCTGTCATTGCTGCCGCGATTAGGGCACCGATTGCGGTCCCTGCGATGAAAGCTCCTACCGCTGCCAATTGGAGAGGCCTTCGTAGTGAAGTTGAAGCTCCATAAGTGAGTTCCAGGTTAGGTAGAAATTGGTGTTGTCCACAAATCTTCATATCTGGTGGATATATGTTTTTAAAGTTCCATCTGAGTTGTATCTTCTCCACCTGTGGTTTATATAACACCTTATATGGGTAAATAGTTGCTGGAACAAAGCCTGGAGCTTCTGTTGTGAACATTTCTTCCCATGGTGGGAAAATCACTGGGGTTTTATAGTGTAGAGTAATGAGTCTGTGAGTTTCATTGAATCCACCTCTATCTATGATACATGGTGTCATTGATGAGGGTTTAATGTAGCAGTCTTCATGTGATATAGGAAACTCGTATACCTTGAGCCATTCTTCTGTGTTCATCATAAATGAAGTGTAGTTTCTAACTACTTCATGTGCTACTAAGTCCATAACTGTCCATTTCTGGTTCTGGAATCCTAACATGTAAAACATGTATGGGTTTTTCCCCAAATACTTCTCTGGAAATTGTATGTCCATACCTGCTGTCATCCAGAAGTTGATTGATTTGTTGTCAGCTTCCTTTAGGTGATAATGGACTTCAGAGTCTTCTGGTGTCCAGGTGCATTGTTCTGACACAAAAGTTGTGAAGGTTATATTGGGTTCCATATATCCTAGTTGTGTGACAGCTGGTTTTAGTGGGAGTTCTTTATCATGTTCAATGAGATGGGTTGTATTGAGTGTTGAGTGGTTGTAAATATCCAGAGGTACATCCCATAACTGGCTTCCAAAAAATTGTTTTGATGCATAGCAGACATAGAAGAGTGGTTTTATTACTTGTTGGTTCTTGCATTTCATCCCTCCTGGTGGTATCCAATGTACCAATGTAGAGTTATTTGGATTCAACTTTTGCTTGGGCATTTTCATCATGAGCATCAAGTGTTTGAAAAGTCCATCCTTTAGTCTGTTTCTATGTTGATTCCATTCTGTGCCATTCCCAGTGTATACTACACTGACATTTATTTTTTCCTTTTTGTGTAAGTCCAGGTGGATGATGTAGAATCCGTATGTGTTCATAAATGTAGCTATTGGGATTTGGGATGCATTGGAATGTGTTTGTCCTGTAAAATTCAATGCTATCCCCATTGTGGCATTGATAGAGATGTTGTATGGCAATCTTTGATTCCTCATTGGATGATGGATGGTTATAGCTGTGAAATTTGCATCCTCATGTTTGTTAAACATTTCCCAGGGTGAATTAAAATTGTAGTCTGTAGGGTGTATTCGCATTACTGTGTATGGTAGTGCAGTGTTGACATTAATAATGTCACCTTTTCTGACTTGCTTGTTTATCCATCCTGTTTGGTTAGTTGTGAAGTTACCTGCCCCATAGGTAGTTTTCTATGTTGAATACTTTCAACCATTCTGCATTGTTTTCCTTCATTTGTGGGAGTGAAGTGTCTGTAGCACTTTCTTTCCAACATACAATGGCAGGCCATGCTGCTGTTGCATTTGCATTCCACTTGAAATGATCAAAAGGTTTTGTGGAATAGATCTTTGTGATGTACCAACAACAGTTGGCAAACTGCTCCCATAAAGGTTTGGGAGCATCCTCTCCTAGGCACATGGTATTTCCTTAAAGATGGATATGGTTGTGGTAGTGGATCTGTGATAACTACTGGGTATCTATATCTTTTTACTCCCAAGGTTGTTTACTTTGGACCACCAGGGTATGGGTGGGTACGAAACATTTTTTATGTGGAGATCAGTCCTGTGGGCATTTAGCATTTCAAATGCTCCATATATGGGTAAATTTGGAAAGTTATTAACACATAAAATAGTTGTATTTCCATATCCAAGGTTACGTTCTTTCAGAATTTGATTCAGGGTTTGTTCACATCATCGTTGATTACCCAGGAGCAATCAACACCAAAAGGTTCCTCTAATGGTTTTGCTATACTTAGAGTTCTCCCTAGTTTATCAAATTTTGGTTTTAGGAGCTGGTGTCATCATTTGTCATCCAATTGTATGCTCTTGTTGTTGGTCCTATAGTAGGAGTATCTGTGGTTGGTTCAGGTGCTTCACCAGTGTCTTTCTCATCATCATAATTAAACTCATGAGTGTCATAGTCATAAGAAGCATAACCTTTTCCTCCTCCAATGGCAGATGTGTCCCAGAAAAGCAATTGGCTGGCCAGGAAATTGAACTTTTCTATGTGTGAGCAATAGAACAATGGTTCTGCGTCTTTTTCTAGGACAAAAGTCACATTGTGGTTTGTGTTGCCTAGGGTCATCGATGTTACTGAGTATCTAACACTTGGTTCGCGGTAGTGATATAAATATACTGGTGAATTTGCCCATATGGTGGTGATGAGTTCTGATCCTTGGCATCTGAGTGGGTTTTGCTCCGTGTTGGGCACTACTTCATGTTCATTGTCTACTATGTCTTTATATATGTGTGACCAAAAACTCTTTGCATTCCAGTAGTCTGTACAATTCTGTGAAGCATATTTGTTTGTACAGTAAGCATATTTAGTCCAAAATAATTCTGCTGTTTGAGAGATGTTTTGAAAAAATGGTGTTTGTAACCAGTATCCAGCAACTTTTCCTTCAGGGTTCAAGTATGTGTAGATGTGTCTATGCTCAATAGCATTAAAGTGGTGTTCTGCCCCAGACGATGGGTTTAAATGTGGGAATGGTTGTGGTGGCAATAGTTGTAGTATCTGTTTTGTTTGCTGGCTTTGGTATGGGTGTTACTACATGAAATAACGTCCACACTGTAAGTTTTAACCAAAATCTTGAGTAGTTTGTGGACATCTTCAATTTTAAGTTGTTGTAGAACAGCAATTATGTCTAAAAAGTGTGGCCAGAGATTTAGGTCCACATGGAGTCCAGTAGACATACTGTGTAATTTGTAAGCTATTACACAAGGCTGATGTGTTTTGAGGAGTCACGTTTGTTGGACAATGCCTTGGTGAACACACCTGGTAGTGTAGTATTAACTGAGTATGAGTAATATTCCGATGGTCAAGGTGATTGCTTTGATTGTCTTGTAGAGTACCTTAATTGTGTCAGTCATGTCCTAATATATTGTGCAATGTTCTTGTCTTTGGTGATCATCAGCTCACCTTTGCCAGATGTTGTCCAGGAGGTATTGTTTCCCTGCCGGTGCAATTATCTCTCCTTTTCTGATAGAATTGTCCTTGGGATCTCTGATCAGTACTTTATGAGGTGTGGGTGGTTTGTTAGTAGGTTCAGAGTCTGTAATGCGAAATACATCATCAGTTAATGGGAATACTTCTTCAAATGGTGATTTGCGATGCAGTCTGGGTCTTGAGTTTAGTTCGAATACAACTCTGCGTAATGCCTTTTGGATAGGTAAATCCTTTAGATGCCATAATGAAGTTTTTAATAAGCCATTCCATCTTTCAATATTACCTGCCGCTGTTGGGTTATATGTAGTGTGAAAATCCCAATGAATGCCTAAGTCTTTGACCACTTTTTGTATTATTTTTTCCTGTAAAATGAGTACCTTGGTCTGACTCTATGACTTTAGGCATTCCATAACTACTACACCATTCCCATACAGTTTCTATAGTATGATGTTGGGTTGCATTGTTAGTATGCAGTGCCAGTCCTAGGCCAGAATGCACATCGACCATTGTACATACCCATTTATCACCAAAATCTTTCAAAGGACCTATATAGTCTATCTGTATTCTTTCATTAAAATGTCTAGTTATGGGGGTGTCCTGTTGTCTATGAGTGTTGAATCTAAGTGAAAGTTTTGGACATTCTGTGCATCTGGTTATGGCCTGTTTGCATTTTAGCCAGGTTACTTTTAGGTTCCTTTTCCTAAACCAATCATATAATCCATGAGTGCCAATATGGCCTAATGTTTTATGTACATTTAATAATTCGTCCAATGTTATTGGTGAGTCTAGAGGTTCCTTCTGTATATATGCCATTTCCGTTGTAACGTTAACTTGGTTGGGCCTGTTTCCTTACATGTCCATTTTCCGTTCAGCCTTATCATGTTTACACTGGCTAGATTATCGGCCATTTGGTTTCCTTTGGCCTCCTTACTTTCTCTATTAGTATGAGCATCTACATGTTTGATATATATTTTTATGTCCTGTTTTTTGCGATCCATTCCCAAACATTCTTGGGACCAAACATCCTTTCCATTAATTTTCCAATCAGTAAATTTTCCATTTACCAGACCATATGGCTATACCATTGCAAACTGCCCAAGAATCTGAATAAATATATATGGTTTTTCTTTTTTCTTGTATTGATTTTTCAATTGCAATTTGACTGCCATAAGCTCTGCGTGTTGAGCTGTTTTATCCACCCCCTGATCAGTTAGGATTGTCTTGTCCGAGGGTCTGTAGGCTGCACATTTCCAGTGCAGCTTCCCTGCTTTTATGACTCCAGATCCATCTGTAAACCAAGCATTGGTTTGTTTCTTTGAATTCAGGTCCCCATACTCCTATGGGTTTTGTTGTTTCATCAAGTGGCTCTACCGGTGTGTTGGTACCAGGGGCTGATTTGTCACATCCTCCATGAATTTTGGAGTTATGTGATTCCAGCTTGTTCACAAGCACCCCTTCAATGTAACATTTCCATTTTAGAAACTCTTTGTTCCATTGGTAGGCCGTTGATTTCGTCTGGAGTCATTTTAAGCCATTCCATTATAGGAATAGGGCGTGCGGACTATTAGACATTGGTCCTTCCTGATCAAAAGAGATGACCTTTAATGCCTCAAATAAATTCCAAATGAGTTTTTTCAAATTTAGAATATTTTATCTCAGAGTAAGGAAAGCGTTTGCAATAGAAGCCAACAGGTATGGTTTTACCTTCCCTTTTAACAAAAATTCCCCAATTTCCATATCCATTTATGTACAGTACATCAACTATTAAGGTGTCTGAACGCACAGGTACAAACAATTGTCTATACAATTCTATATATTCAATCAATTTTCTAAAAGCTTCTTTTTGTGGTTGTGCCCATTCAAAGTCAGCGGCTTTCCTAGTAACCTTATAGATCGGTGCAAGCAGGTTTTGCATGTATGGAAGGTGTTGTCTCCAATATCCAAAAAGTCCTATTAACTGTTGTGCTTCTTTTTGTTGGAGGGGGGCTTGAGTCCTTTGATCTTTGAGATTGTCCCTTCTGGAATTTGTGGTCCGGTGGCATTCCAGAATACTCCTAAAAATTTGATAGTGTCTTTGGGACCTTGTATTTTGTCTTCATTTATAGTCCATCCTTTATTTCTTAGTGTTGACACCATTAAGTCTAGTGTCTTTTGGACTAAAGATATTTCTTGTCCTGCTATAATGATGTCATCTATATATGAATGCACTAACACCTCCTTTGGAATTTCTTTCCATGGAATGGATTGAGATATTGCCATAATGGGGTATGATAGGGCTGTTTCTATATCCTTGTGGTAGTCTTTTGAACCTGTATTGTTTTACTATTCCAGGTAAAAGTGGTAATTTCCCTAGATTCTTCAGCCAGCGGGATGGCAAAAAACATGTCTGATAAGTCTATTGCTGCAAAAACCTTGGGTTCTGCATTTCTGATCTCTGAAAAGATGGTCTCTACTTCTGGTAGGTGTCCAGGCATTTGTGGTGAAAGTTCATTGATTTTCCTGTAATCTACTGTAAATCTGTAGGCCCCATTAGGTTTTAAACAGTGGCCAAACTGGACTATTGTAATTGAATGAGGCTGTTCTCTCAATTATGTTTTCTTGTAGCAGTTTTTCAATGATTTTAGTTACATCAGTGTGGCCTCCCTTTAAGGGGTACTGTTTAGTGAATGAAGGGGGAATTCTGGGCAAAAGTACAGGTTCCATCTTTACTGCTGTTAGGGCACAGAAATGCATTTCTAATGGGTCACTTTTATTTTTTCTTAAGGGTAGCCAATTTTGGAAAATTATGGGGATCCAATCCATCCCTAAAATGTTACATGGGGTTTCTGCTAATAATACTTTTCCTTCTAATGGGGGTCTATTGTAGTTAAGTATTTGCATTTTAGTTTGTTCTGCTGCCAAAATATCCCCTATTATTCCTTCAATTTTTACCCAATTTTTAGCATTGGGGTCTTTGGCTATACTGTTACAGATGGTAAATTGACTTCCTGTATCTATTAAAAAAATTTTCCCTCTTTTCTGCATTTTTTATTCTTATAACTAATTGGACATAAGGTCTATTATCATGATCATCCCATATTATGCGTACATGCGTACATTGCGCATTTGATTTGCCTGTGGTCTGAATCTGGTTCTTGTTCCCCTGAAGTTGGCTCCTAACGGGGGTCTCTGGATATAGGGTCTGATTGGGGCCTTGTGGCCCCCCGATATATGTTTTTTGGCCTCATGATTGCATTTTGCCATGAGTAATTCTGTTGATTTCTGGTTATGGTAGAGAATGGTGGTTTATATTTTTGTGGAATCCTGTTAGGTTCAGGATTCCTATTAGGGAATGTTCTGTTTTTAACCTGAGTCAAAAAGGTGGGTACTACTCTTGTTATTGGCTTAGGTTTTTGTGCCATGAAAGTTAACATCTTACCCCCTTGCATTTCCCTTGCTTGTCTGAAATATTCTATTGCCTCATTAACAGTTTTGATGTTTGCTAAGGCAGACATGATGGTCATTTTCATGTGTGGTGGTGCCCCTGAAAATAATTATTTTTTTCATAGTAGGGGTAAGCTGTGCAGCCTTGGGAGTTTTAGCATCTGTATACATCATAGCTGTCACTCCAAGTTTCCTTAAGATGTTAATTGCCTGTTCCAAGTTGTCCCATCTAGCGGAGGACTCAAATTGAGTCCAATCCAGCGTTGGAAAAGCATTTATCCAGGCTTTGGCTACCCAATTCATTAAAGAAGGTTTTCATGATCATTATTTACTTCTATTATAGCCTCAAGGGCCTGGTAGACATGTGGATTTTCTATAATACTTTTCAATGAGTTCATCTCACGGGCACCGCGCCGGCTTGGATGGGTTCTTGATTGCTGCTGTGATCGCCTGAGGATAGCAGACTCTTGCTTCTTCACTCTTCCCAAGTGGACTCTGCCAGTGATTCTCCAGAAGCCTTCCGTCTCAGACTGGGTAGGACCGTTGATCCCTCTTGTTTTGGGGCTTCAGCCTCTTGGTCTGGAATGACGGAACGCATGCCTGGGGTAGCTCCATGATACCAGCTGCAGGAAAGATGGTCCTTAGAGAGTTCACGTGGAGTCAAGCGCTGGGAGCAGAGAACTTGGAGGCAGCCGTGAAGCCCATGTGGAAATGCATTCTGCTTTTTAAAGGGAAAGCTGGTATTTTCAGCCGATGAGCCGTTGGCTGCTCTTCTGTGGCTGATGAAAGTACTCAATAGTTTGATTTTAAACCATCGCTTGGTTTTTGATTTGTCGCCTGATCACCCTCTGAGGCATAAACTTGAAATTGTAAATATAGATTCAACCCTTGATTTTTACCTAGTTTTCAGGCAAGAAGAATAATGAACACTTAAGGGGTGCAGCTATGATTGCCTGGAATTGGAGTGGCTGTTTATTTTGCAGAATCCCATCATTTCATCAGACAGCTCCTGCTTTCTTCATAATGCCTGTTTTCTCCTTAGGAAGTTGGAGGGAATGAAGCTCCTCAGAGGAGCACCCGCTTGTTTTCCCTTTCATTGAAAGCTATTGCTGTTCATATTGAAAATCAGCTCAGACGATGGACACTGCAATTTGCTAAAATCAATATAATTAGAAAAAAAAATTGGTGTACTGAGAAGAAGACAATGCCGGGAACTATTGAACATGATTGAAATGCTTAATGAGCCACACATCTTCAAAGACTAGGACCTGAGTCCTCTGGGACCTGGACTTTTGTAATGGAAATTTCACTTTAAAGCTCAATTCTTTTAAGTAGAACAGTGGTCACCAGAGGCTGAGGAGAGCAGGAGGGGAGGGCAGGGAGGGGCTTATCAAAGGTAGGAAGTTGCAGGCAGCTGGAGGAAGGTTCTGGTTTGCCGGTACACAGCAGGTGACTATGGATAAGGACGAGGCACTGAAATGACAGGGGCTGGAAGGAAGGATCTTGTTTTCACGATAAAGAAATGATACGGTTTTGAGGACATAGGTATGTTTAACCTGACTTAAACACAGCACAATGTGTACAGGTATTGAGACATCAAACTGCACCCTGTAATTAGGTACAAAAAAACTCGAACAATTCAGTTCTTTCAAACTCCTGTGTGTGGCCTCACTGCAGAGTAGCATGGGGAGATTCATGGGGGCCTTTGTCCCTTCCCCTCTGGCTCATGCAGAGCACCATGACACCCACTGTCGCACTCACACCTGATTTCTTTTCTTTTCTTTTTTCTTTTTGGTACCGGGGATTGAACTCAGGGGCACTCCACCACTGGGCCACATCCCAGCCCTTTTTTGTATTTTATTTGAGACAGGGTCTCACTGAGTTGCTAAGTGCCCCGCCATGGCTGAGGCTGGCTTTGAACCGGAGATCCTCCTGCCTCAGCCTCCCGAGTGCTGGGATTACAGGCGTGCGCCACCGCACCTGGCTCACACCTAATTTCTTCACGCTGTCGACCTTGACCTCTGTGGCTAAGGCAGGGCGTGAAGCTGTTAAACTCCTCTGAGTATCATTTGTCCTTTGAACAGTGTGCTCTCCTCCTGTCCTCCTGCCTCTTTTGTGGTGTTTGTGGCTTCCTCTGTCGGGCAGGAACTCGGACCGCAGCTCAACCCTGTGCACGAAGGTCTGGGTTCTCACACCTGGAGGAAATGCCGCGTCTTCTCCTGGAGCGTCACTTACCCTGTGGTCAACCAGGTCTCACCTGCAAAGCCGCGGGGTGTGGCTGGGGCTTGGGGGTCTGTGGCCCCAACTCACGGAGCCTCCCGTCCGCAGCCCAGGGCAGAAAGCCAGAGGGCGGTGGGCACGTTTGCCCAGGAAGAGCTGAGACCAGCAGCATGTGCGAGGCCCGGTAGAGCGAAGGGCTTCACGGACTTGAACCAGAACCTTCCGTGGAACAAGTTTTCTAAGGAGCAAAGTGCTGAGGCAGAGCAGGGCCCCGAGACGGCAGGTGGAGACGGCAGCCCTCGCAGCCAGCTGGCCACCTGCAGTGCCGCTCTGCCTGGGCCTCGTCTCCTTTCAGGAGAGGGCAGGAGCCCCGTTCAGTGCCCCCACCCAGCCGGACATGGTGAGAAGGAAGCCACCTCTGAGCCCGGCACAGGCCTGCTGCACCTTGCCCCGGGGGTTCCCGGGGATCAGGCCTGCTGCACCTTGCCCCGGGGGTTCCCGGGGATCAGGCCTGCTGCACCTTGCCCCGGGGGTTCCCGGGGATCAGGCCTGCTGCACCTTGCCCCGGGGGTTCCTGGGGATCAGGCCTGCTGCACCTTGCCCCGGGGTTCCTGGGGATCAGGCCTGCTGCACCTTGCCCCGGGGGGTTCCCGGGGATCAGGCCTGCTGCACCTTGCCCCGGGGGTTCCCGGGGATCAGGCCTGCTGCACCTTGCCCCGGGGGTTCCTGGGGATCAGGCCTGCTGCACCTTGCCCTGGGGGTTCCCGGGGATCAGTCGGTTCTGTGGTGGCCTCCGATGGCAGCCCAGTGACCGAGGCCTTGGGGACAGTATACGCAGGGGCCCTGGATGGAGTCTGCTGTGGGGATAGTGGTGCTGGACGTGGTGCCCAGCAACCCTGAACCCTGGCAGCACCAGTGAGGGCCAGGGCGCGAGGGCACCAGGCCCCTTGTTCAGCCGTCGCAGTGTTTTTAAAGGCGCGAGCTTTGCGCGGGCTCCCCAGGTGGGCTCCGCGGGTGGGCGGGGCGCTGGGATGTGCTGTCCTGCTCCCCACGGTGAACGGTCCCCGTGTTTCCTGTGCTGGGGTGACCGGAGCACAGGCTCCTGCTCTGACCCACCTCCAGGGTCCGCGGGCTGCAGCGCCACCTGGCCCTGCCCCACCCCTCACAGCCGGTGCCTGGGCGCTGGAGGTGGGGTGCACAGCCTGGCCCCGACCTGGGACGGCTCCACCCTGGGCCGTCCACTCTGGCCTCCTTCCCCTCCTTTAAAAGTACCCCATGTGCCGGTGGCCTTGGAGCCACGGCCTGGAGACCTGCCTCGACGCCCCCTGACCAGGCACGGGACCTGGTGGCTGTCTTTGGTGTTTCTTCAGGCTCCTCAGTTTGCACCTGTGGCCACTGTGGTGGCTGTGCCCAGGGCACCGTGGGGATAGGCCCAGGCCGAGGGGCTGCGGGGTCTTGCTCGAGCGTGTCCTCAGCAGAGGAGGCACGGCTCCGACTCCGCAGGGCTGGTTTGCAATCACGGAACCCACAGAGCAAAACTTGCCCTTGAAGCAGGTTGTCAGGAAGGGCCAGGGCCTTGGCCCTGGGGAGGGCTGTGCCCCCAGTGTGGCCAGAGGCCAGCAGGGCAGGCCTGAGGCAGGACGTCCCTACCCGGCTCCGTGGTGTGCTCGCAGCAGGACCAGAGCTCTGCGTGGGAACACGAGGGCTCTGCGTCACGTCGGGGTCTGCTCCGTGACACCCTCTCTGAGCTTAGCCCAGTGCTGTGTCCAGGCCTGCGATGGGAACGCGGGCGCGGCCAGCCTGCCGGACCGTGTCGTCTTCTCCTGGGGGCCATCGGCTTCAGCGCCTCCCAGAGCTTGTTCCCTTTATGAGCAGGACACTCGCAGCCTGGTCTTCCCAGCTCCCCTCTGCTGAGCTGGAGAGCGGCCCGGGCGCGAGTCGTGCGAGTCGTGCGTGCCCTCAGCTCTCCGAGCTGCCACCTGTGCCGGGGCCTGGCGCTCTCCTCCCCCGGTTCAGTGAACAGTAACTGTGGTCACTGCCGCTTCACAAGGGGGCGGGCGTTGCAGGGTGTCACGGTGGCCTCGCGTTGGACCATTTGCCCCGGCTCCCAGACCTCTCAAGCCTGGTCCCCCTGCCGTGGGGGAGACCCCCACGCTAAGCCCAGCGCCCCCACCCTGGGTCAGGTGCATCTATCTCTAGAAATCCAGTGGAGAGTTCACCGAGGTCGACAGTGGCTTCAGCCCTGGGTTCCACGAGGCTCTTCCTGTGGACTGGAATAGGGTCCCCCCGGGGCAGCTGCTCCCCTTGGCCCACCAGGCTGCACCTTGCTGTGAGGTAGGAATGCCACTGCCTTCAGGTCGGAGAGTCTCGACTGGAAATACAGGCAGGCACTGGGGCCGGGTCATTCTTTGTGAGGGAGGTGACCTGGGTGGGATGTTTATGGCCGCATTCCTGTTCCCTAGCATTAGGTAACAGGAGTGACTACTGTGACAATCAAAATATGTGTTCAAAAATATGTTCAGATACTGCAGGTGTCTCCTGGGAGCAAAACTGTCCTCTGTGAGAACCACCGGCACGGGTGAATGTGGCCTCATGCAAGAATGCAGGTGACTCTTCCCTGCCTTACTCCAGCGGCACCCTGGCAATGACCAGGTGTTGTGCAGTGTACAACCTCTGCAACTGCACACAACACCACGTTGGGTTCCATGCCTTCCTGCGTCCTGACAGAATCTCTTTCATGGGTCTCTCTAAGATACACCCAGTTCTTATAACAATGTGTCCTTTGTGCTTCATCTAGCTAGGATTGCTTACTTTTCTTTGTAAGCAAACAGATGCCCTCCTCTTTGTATGCCCCTGCTCCCTGGTTCATCAGAAATCCTACCGTTCTTTCCTGACCACGGGAGCACGCAGAGCTTCTGTCTTTCCTTCAGAACTTTCCAGGTGTGAAAGCGCTTGGTTTGGAAGGTGTTACCTGTCTTCGACACTCCAGGTCTCTCCCAAAGGGACTGTCCCTTTTTTCTCTGCCCTCTCAAGTTTGGACAAAATGCATCCCAGACACCACACAGCCCACGGACCTCTGTACAAGAAGGTGCTGTGTTTCTTCCCTTTATTGGTGCGGCTTGATCTTTGATGAGTGACGAGCGCGTGACGCGGGACACCCCGTTCTCACAACTCGAGGAGCTACGAGAAGTTAATAAGCACGAGGCAGGAAAAGGATACAAATGGTGTTTTCCAATTAATGGAGATTTGTGTTTGTGTTTGCAATGGTATTTCTCAAGCTATCAGGATTGGTGGTCTGCAGACTCGTAAAAAGCCATCATCACTTTAAGTAAAAATAAAACAGTATTTTGAGCAAGAGCGGAAATTCTTATAATTGTCACACAGTACTGAAGGGGTTGAGGAGGCCTGACGGCCTGCTGCAGCCTGTGGATCTGTCTGGGTGGGTCGCCCAGGGTTCCAGGGGTCCAGCCTCCTCCTCCTCCTCCTCCTCCTCCTTCTCCTTCTTCTTCTTCTTCTTTTTTTTTTTTTTTTTTTTTTTTGCGGGATAGAAAGTCCCTGCTCACAGTTTCAGGCCGCCAGGAGAGGCAGCGACTGGCGGCTCTGTGAGGTAGTCCTGGTGTGTTGTGAGCCACGGCCCGGCCACGAGAAAGCCTCTTCCTGTGGAGACAACTTTCAGACCCCGAGACACTAAACCAACGAGTGCACCAGAGCTCCGAGGCTGGGGGCACGCGCGCCTGCCTTTCCAGGCGACGGGAACGATGCCCTCCAACGTGCTCCCGCGGCCCTGGGCCTCAGGCTCAAGGACAGTGCTGGAACGCGGCTTCTTGAGATGCCCGACCGGCCCTCCCCAGGGAGAGAAGGCAGCCGAAACACAAAGGCCCTTTGGCATGGCCTCCTTCCTGGACCGGGCTTGGGGCCTGGCCAGGCCGAGCGTGCTTGTCTTCTCCGAGCTCTTTGTGTGCCGGGCTGTTGGTCTGTGGTGGCCTCTCCGGAGTGGCCATTCTCCTCAGGCTGCGTCCAGCATGGCGCGGCTCAGCTATGTGACCCATCACTGTGTGCTTCTTCACACCACTCCTGCAACCGAGGTGACCTATGCGTTTGCTTGTCTGTGGTGTCATCCCGCCAGACTGCGGTCCACAAGCTCAGGGGTGGATGTTTTGCATAGCTCTGTTTCTGGTGTCTGGGACGTAGTCATTGCTCAGTGAATAGAATATGGATTCCTACACGACTTCCCGCTTACTAGTGTCTTTTTAGTCCCTTCTCAGCCTCATTTAGATGGAAAAATCATTTTGGGTGGAGAATATTATTTTTTACTTCTTCCTAGAAAAGTATCTACTGGTTTATCAGATAGACGACTGTACTTTCCTTGAAAATGATCTGAGAGTCTTGATGGCTTCTTTCCATTCTTTGGTAAAATGTCACAACTTTATTTTATTTATTTATTTATTTTAAAAATTTATTTATTTTTTATTTTAAGTTGTTAGAAGTGCCAGCAGAATGCATTACATTTCATATTATACTTATAGAGCACATTTTTACATATCTCTGGTTGTGTACAAAGTATATTCACACCATTTGTGACTTCATACGTGCACTTCGGGTAATGATGTCCAGCTCATTCTACCGTCTTGCTTTTTTTTTCTTCTTCACCCTTTTGCTCCCTCCCTTCCCCTCCCTCCCCATTGGCCATTCCAGTGTTCCTCTAATCCTCCTATGTTCCCCATCCCAACCCCACTGTGAATCAGCCTCCTTGTATCAAAGAAAACATTTGGCATTTGGCTTTTTGGGATTGGCTAACTTCACTTGGCATTATATTCTCCAACTTCATCCATTCACCTGTGAATGCCATGATTTTATTCTCTCTTATTGCTGAGCAATACTCCATTGTGTATATATATACACCACATTTCTTTATCCATTCATCTACTGAAGGGCATCTAGGTTGGTTCCACAGTTTAGCTATTGTGAATTGAAAAGTCACAACTTTAATCCCCTCGGAGGTGGGGGAACATGGGTGGGTGCCTGACAGTCAGATCTTGCTGTTGGACCTTTGGTTTTATTCTTTCTCAACTGTTTGGAAGAAATCACACTTTTGGATGAAGTGGTCCCAATGCACAATGTCACACTGGCTGAGGGACAAAACAGAGAGGAGGTGCTCAGCCCACGGGAGCCACTGAAGGGGGAGTTTGGAGAGGGGATTGGAGCACGACCCACACACCGAGCTAGAACAACGCTGGGAGCCTTTCCTCCTGCACCTGGTCTCCCTGTGGCTGTGCAGGACGCGGGGGCGGGGTGGAGAAGGAATCCCCTGCGATGATTCCCTGGTGATTTAAGGTTTCATGCTGAATTTTCTGGTAGTGTTCAAAAAATATATCACTGACCTTTAGAGCATTTTTAAAGTAGCAAACCCATATCATTTTATTTTCTTTATATCTTTCAACCTTGGGAAAGAAGTCTCTTCACTTTTTATTTGAAACTGAATTGTTCCAGTTGTTTTCCTAAACACGGGGGGGGGGGGGGGTGATGTCCTTGAGGGCGGAAGACATTCTTTTTGATATAATTCCTGTTGACTTAAAATAGCTCCTCTCCTCTCCTATAAAACAAAGATCTGAGGAGGCATTTGCTTCTGCCATCGATCCCGATCCGGGGCCTGGGTGAGCTGGGCCTGGCCGGGCGCCACGTCTCGCTGGATGGTAAGGGGAGGCAGGAGGGGGTTCTCTGGGACCCAGGCCCCGCGTGCTGCTCGGTGCCTGCCCAGTGTCCGTCTCACCCCTTGCCGTGCCAGGGCTGTCCTTGGCTCCGTGATTCTCCAGCACGCTGCTGTGTCAGTATTTGTGATAGGAAGGTGTCTGGGAGAAGGGAAGCGGGCAGGAGGAGGCCGCTGTGCTGTGCCTTGGTGTCTCCCTGCAGCTGAGTGCTCCCAGCCGCCCAGGTCCCCCCGGAATAGGAGGAGCCTCGGGGAGCAGCCGTGGTGTCCCGCCCGTCCCTGCCTCGAGGGTTGGTGGGGTGAGAGGAGCAGAGTGAACCCCGACCTCGGGAGGGCCCAGGCTGGGATTTGCAGGCTGCTCTGCTCAAGCCCCGGGGACCCGGCCTCAGTCCCATCAGCCAGGCCGCTCACCACGGGACCGGAGCCCGCTGCAGCTGAGCACCAAGCAGGCCGGTTCTGAGAGGAGAGGGGCAGCTTCAAAGGGACTGCTGCTGTCTGTCGAGCTGCCCAAACACGCTCACGTGACCCGGTGTTCCTGATCATTCCTGCAAAGGACAATGTGACTGTCAAAGTAAGGGACCCTGTGCCTGTCTGTGAACACCTTCATATTTTTCCTTGAGCCTCTATCTCACTTCTTTCTTTTTTTTCTTTTTCCTTTTAGTACTGGGGATTGAACTCAGGGGCACTTTATTACTGGGCCACATCCCCAGTCTTTTTTTTTAAATTTATTTTTAAAATATTTATTTATTTACTTTTAGTTGTACACAGTGCAATGCATTTATGTTTACGTGGTGCTGAGGATTGAACCCGGGCCGCACACGTGCGAGGCGAGCGCTCTGCCGCTGAGCCACAACCCCAGCCCCCCCAGCTCTTTTATGTATTTTATTAGAGACAGGGTCTCACTGAGTTGCTAAGTGCCTCACCATTGCTGAGGCTGGCTTTGAACTCGGGATCCTCCTGCCTCAGCCTCCCAAGTGCTGGGGTTACAGGCGTGCGCCACCGCGCCCGGCTTCACTTCTTTCCTTATAATCTTCAGGACTATTGCCTATCCCACCTCCTACGATTGGAGGATAGGCATTTTTAATCCCACTCTCTCCCCCATTCCCTGCATATCAGCTGTAGTTACTTCCTGTTATGGTTTAGATCTGAGGTGTCCCCCAAAAGCTCATGTGTAAGATAATGAATGATTGTCAGAGGTGAACTGCTCGGGTTATGAGAGTCCTACCTAATAAGTGCATTCGTCCACTTGAAGGGTTAAGCAGGTGGTAACCGTAGGCAGGTGGGGTGTGGCTGGAGGAGGGGGTCCCTGCAGTGTGCCTGTGGGTTTGTCTGCTGTCCCTGGTGAGTGGAGCTCTGACTCTGCTTCCTGGTGGCGGTGCCCTGAGCTGCTGTCCTCCTCCACACCCTCCGCCGTGATGTTCTGCCTCCGCGGGGGCCCAGCGCTCCGAGTCGCTGTCCTCCTAACTGGGAACCCCACGTTGGATGTGTGCTGGCTGGCCTCTGGAGCTCTGCGTGTCCAGGGTCCTCCATCTGCAGGCAGCAGCCCGGTCCTTCCTCGCAGGGTCTTTGCTGACACGTTCTTTCTGTTCTCGACTCCAGAGTCTGCCCGGTAAGATACTTCCGGTTCCAAGGATCCACGCCAAGGGCTTGGACATCATTTCTGAAAACTTTTCGCTCTGCTGACAACGTGTTCCCTAGTGAAGTCGCCAGCGACAGATGGTCCATCGCAACTCCTTTCTGCCCACAGAAAGTCCCAACAGGTGGAGAGGAGCCGTGTCTGCCTTGGTGAGGAGAGTGTTTGGTGGGCGTTGGGGTGGCTTCCGTGCTTCCTTCCTCGCGAGCACTTTGGACGAGGGCTGTGTCCCACTCAGCCCGGCTTCCTGGGGTGCTTCACGCAGTGCCGTACAGTGAGCTGAGTGTGATATTGGGGTGTGGCCATTCAGAGTTCCAGATTGCTGACGTGGTGGAAGGCCCTTGTGCCTGTGTCGTGGCACGACCGTGCGCGCCATGGAGACATCTGTGTGTCATTTTCAACCTTCTGAGGTGAGTGACAGCTTTGCCTGGGATGGGGTTCATGATTTAGATATAATTATATAGGGTTGTTTAAAATCCTTCCGTCCGAATTGTGCTGGGCATCTCAGAGGCGGTTTCCAGCAGTGAAGCGTGGCACTTGATGGTGGTGACGCTGAGAAAAGCTGCCCCTGGATGGGCCTCTCCTTTTCCAGCAGTAGGGAGGCTGCAGATTCATTTTCACAGTTGGTTGGAAAACTGCAGAAGTTCTTGGAGCTTTGCTTCTCAACGAAGTGAGATTGAGAGATCTCAAGAGGGAGGAAAGTCCTGGAGATCAGGTTACTTGTTTTGAGGTGGTGCCGTCCTGGGTGTGGGCCTCCCAGCTGGAAGTGGACAAGGGCTGCTGGCAGGGAAGGGCACGGCCCGTCCATCCTGGGGACGGGCTCTGCTCTCCCCTCTCCTCCCTCCAGACCTTCCAGCAGCAGGTCTGGTCTGCGGCGGTGCCCAGCCTGGCTCTCCTGACTCTCCACGAGGACTCCGGAGCTCCAGAGCTCTTCTTGTCCTGGAGACGTTTCAGATGAGCTCCAGGCAGCGCTGCGCCATGTGCGAGAGGGGAACGGCCACCGAGGCCATGGCCACAGCTTCCCTTTCTCATCTCTTCCTTGGGGCCGGGCTCCCTGGGTCCCTCCGTCTCCGGTCCTGGCCTCCTTACTGCTGCTCAGCTAGCTGACCGCAGTTGCTCGTGCCCACAGGTTCTTAGTTGGGTCCTCTAATGGCTTTGGGTCTCGTGAGCTCCTCTGGAGTTATGCGATAAAGCGTGTGTGAGAGCGTGCGTGTGTGTCCGTGCACTTGCTCACGCGCACAGTTCCTGGGGGAGGCCAGACGGCCCAGCATGTTCTCAAAGGAGTCCAAGATCCCAGGAGGGCTCGTGATTCTTCCTCCTGCGTCTGCACAGCTTGGTTCCTTCACTGTGGTCAGGTGAGCATGTCAAAGGCCTGATAACCTGAGTACGGCTGTGCGGTGGGTTGGGTGTGTCCCCAAACATGCGTTAGGAGCACAGACCCCATGCCCTGGGCGGTGGCCTGATGGGAGGCGGAGTCATGAGGCCCCCCTATCCCGTGGGCTCTGAGGCTGCTGTGCTAACAGCGGGTCTGTACTGTAGGACTGGGCTCCCTAGGAAAGGACACACCCCTCCCCTCTTTCTGTCCCTCCTCTTTCATCTTTGTCATACGATGACGCAGCAAGAAGGCCCTTGCCAAGTGCCAGCCCTCCGTCTTGGATTTCCAGCATCCACAACCATGAGCCAAAACATTTCAGCTAGTCACGCATCACCCACTCTAAAGGACTCGTTGAGTGTCCTTTATAGCCCCACAGGGCAGACTGGGTCTGATCAGGGGCTCAGAGCCTTCAGCAGCCTGCATGTACAATGGCCAACACAGGACGTCAGATGGTGGGGAGCACTGAGGCCACAGGCAGTGTGGAAAGAGGTGGCCTGTTTGATTCAGTCAAAAGGTTCACACTCTGCTCAACAGTCTGATCACCTGCTGGCTCGTGGGTGCTGGGTTGCCACCCAGGACACCTCTGCTCCGTGGGAAGAGGAAGGAAAGTTTGCCTTCTTCTCATCTTCATTTCTGCCTATCTGTTAGAAATTGACGGCCAGGATTTGGTGACGGCAGGGCCCAGTAGCTTTGCCTGACAAGGATGAAGTCCCTTCCAAGTGTCCCCCCGGAATCCAGAGCAAAGCACAGGAATGCTGGGGCGGCCTCCTAGCCACACGCAGCCGGCCCAGCGGGCCTCTCAGCAGGCCCGGGCTGTCCTCTGCCTCTCCTGCCTGCGCCTGGCTCTTGTCCACAGTAGGGTCTCCACCTGTGCTTTCCCCGCCTGGTCAGCTCTGATCCTCAGGGTCCTGGCTGATCCGACCCACCCTCGGGCTTCCGTAGTATTTCACAGGCCGGCCTTGCTCCTGGACTCGGAGCTCCTGAGGGCCAGGACGGGTGGACCTTTCCACTGCGGCCTCCATCGCGGTGCCTGGCACACGCGCTCAGCTCGATTTCCTCCGGCATCCAGGTGGACGGCCTGAGGACCAGCGGGCCTCTCCTGGGCCTTTCCCAGTGGCAGAGAGTGGTATAGTCCTCATAGCCTGAGGTCGGAGTCTCGATTCGGTGGGTTCCTAATCCTGAGAACTGCCTGGGTCAGGACTCACCTGTCAACGCAGGGGACTAAGGTGTGAGCCAGAGGCTGAGTCTTGAACTGATGAAGGGAACCAGCTCTTGCCCAAGGCCAGGTCAGCGCCCAGGGCGTTTGCTCATTAGACATCGATCCACCCAAAGAAGACGCTCAGAGATCTGTGGGAATACCAGAGAAGAAGGAGCATGGTCAGACCACTGGGACCTGTGTCCTCACCCAGGGGTCCCAACAGTCACGGGAACTCAACTCCTGAGCCAGTCAGGGGGGACTCCGTTCTTTTCAGTGGGATCAAAAACAACCCGACAAGTTACTGATCCTTTCTCAAGACTCCAGGCTAACTATGGCCTAGGAATTTGAGTTGTCATTCCTCTGAAGAAATGAAAAGGACCTGGGATTCAGCAAGTACCAAGCACTCATTGCCATTGTCAGGACTTGGCTGGGTGGCTGGACCTGCCCTCTGCGGGGTCTTGTGACGGGGTTTCTGCAGAAGGCTCACCTCACCTACTGTGAGTGCATGTCAGTGAACTTTTGGAGGGTGAACGTACCTGGACCTTCTGACGTGAGTCCTGTGTAATGAGTAATGTGTCACTCATAATGACAAAATGGCTATTGATTGGTTTACATGAAACACTAGGTATCCTAGCCTATTGGGATGGCTATAACAAAACATCGTAGACATGGAAGTTAATAAAAAATAGAATTTTATTTCTTATAGTTCTGGGCAGACCAAGATCAAGGTGCCAGCACATTCTGGTTGGTGGCTTGCTTCCTGGTTGGGAGATGGTGCCTTCCTGCTGTGGTCTCATGGGTGGGGGAGGCGAGGGAGCTCCCGGGGACCCCTTCATCAGGGAGCTAATCCCCTCATGAGCTATTCACCTCCCAAATGTCCCATCATACCACACCATCACCATGGTGGCTAGTGTTCCAACCTTGGGGGGACACAGACATTCAGACCACAGCACGCTCCTGGGCTGCAACATTATTTGATTTCGGCATGAGTTAATTTGAGAGAAATGTTCTAGCAGGTATAGAAACAGGCAAACAAATCACAGCCTAGGGTAGAATAGAGGTACAGTGAATGCTCCAGAAAGCGAACCATGTTCTTTTAAAATTAACACAGTACTAGCCTTCAACATTTCATGTAACTACAAGAAAAAGAGAAGATGCTTTTATCTTTTTAGCTCCCATGAAAACACTTTGGAATGGATTTTTCTAGGATTGTGAAGTAGCATAAAATGGATGTTACTTAAAGTAACCTCATTGATTTTCTGTCGGGGACCCCATTTAGGCAACCAAAATATTGCCATGTTTGCATGCTGACGAGAGTGTAAGTATTCCTCATATTTAGAACTTTGGAAGATGCACTTACAGGAGGAATCAACAAGAATGAATGGTTCTCCTTCTAAACTCTGGCTTAAACATGAGAATGCAATCCTTAAAGTGGGGACAACGACCACACACCACTGTTAGCATTGGCGAGGCTCGTCAGTGGATGCCGGGGGTCTCGCTGCAAGGGCCGTTGCCCCACCAAGCTGCAGGGCTACACGCTGCACATCGTGTGCTTGTGACAATGCAAAGCCCAATGTCGGCCTTTAGGTGACGGCTTTTTGCCGTCACACGGAAAAGTGTGAACAGATGTCGGACAGGCAGAAGCCGTGACTCTTTGCTGTAGTTCTCTGTAGCTATTTCATGGGATTCCAGAGTTGTCACATGATGCCAAGATAAAAAGCCGATAAGCCAAGGTCCAACAGATGGCTAAGAATCTAATTCATGTCGTCAGTGGTCCGCAGAACACCCCCTGGCCCCAGAGATGTCAGGCGTCTAACCCTGTGTTATGTCATTGCAGATGTGATTAAATGAAGGATCTCGGTGGGGGACGATCCTGGGTTTCCCATGGGGGCTCTAACTGCCATCAGAAATGTCCCCATGAAACAGGCGCTGTGCAATGTCCAGACCCACGGAAGACAAGGACGCAGCAGGGACTCGAGGTCTCTGAACCCGAGGTTGATGATGAAGCCACGAGCCAGAGGGCGAGTCAGTCCCTCGACACGGGAGGGACAAGGCTGAACACTTCTGGGGCCTCCCCGGGACGAGTGCTCCTCCGAGACCTTGATTTTAGCTCAGGAGTACTGATGTCAGACGTTGGGTCTCCAGACTGTGTGACCATATACCTGCTCTTTTCTTAACTCCCTGCATTTGTGGCAATTTGCTGCCGTGGCTACAGGAAGCTCACACAACACGTGTCTGACGTACCGATTGCTTCAGCATTTAAAACCTAAATGTGCGTCTTTGGTTGATGAAATGGGAGGGCTTGGGTTCCCCCTCTGCTCTGCTACTAATGGGCCAGCTCCCCTCTCCTCTCTGAGCTCTCATTTGCTCATAGGAGAGCCAACACCAGCCAGCTTACCGACCTTGCCACCAACTCTGCAGGATGAGGTTTCTCTCTGTGTCTTTGGCAAAAGGAGGCATCTGCTGAGTGACTCCCTAGATGCTCTCCTTTGGGCATTTTTGCTCAGCGTGTTTTAATCTTGGCTTTGTCCTAGCACCATGGTGGCTTGCTGGCTCCATAGTCCTTGACATAATATTCAGTTCCAATTTTAGTTCTGTTCAACCGGGAGGACTCATGATCCGCAGAGACCAGGGGAAATAACCACTAGAATTCAATTACCACCTAGGACTGCCTGATGGTTGCCACAAAGTCTCAGGGTGAATGTGCTTTTGGAGTTGTTTTAAGTGCCCTGTTTGGATGCAGACACTCTCACTATACCCAGGGGGACACCCAGCTTTTCCACAGCTGAAAACAGCTATATGAATTTTAGCTTCCAAGGGGCAATTTTTATTTCCTAATAGAAAGTGAGGGCTGGGGTGCATGCAGCTCAGTGGTAGAGGCTCTCCGTACAGTCCTGGGCCCCATCCCCGGCACTGGAAAGGAAACAGATCACAGGAAGAAAGAAAAGTAGAGAACACATTAAAACAGAGTAGGGCACACAGGGGGGAAGTGCCTTTAAGGAACTTGTGTCTTCGCTTAAAACAGAGACAGCATTGAGGAGCCAGATTGTCCCAGCTAATCCATCCCAACCTCAGATTCTGCCACAGGTCTGCAGCACCGTGTGACCTAGTGGTTCTGGAGAGGCTACAAAACCAACTTCCGTTCTGATGACACAGAAGCATTGTATTTTTATGACTCCGTAACTGACAATAAAAGGAGAAAGGATAACAATTTTCAAAAAGTGGGTAGATTTGGAGAACTCTGGGTGGGAAGGCATGGTTCATATATATGGGCCATTGGCAGTGTGAAGATAGCACTCAGGGAACTGATGTGCAACATAAAACACAACTTAAAGTTGGTTGTGTGCCAATTTCCTCTCAACTGAAGTATTTCAAATTTACAGATTGAGGTGCTTATGTATTACACGGATTCAGTCTCCTCAACCGGATTGCTCTGGTGTTTTTGGATATGATTTTAGGTCTTATGAAAAGGAGTATGATAGTATCTTTTAATAATGATTTCACGTTAGCTCATGGATAATTTCAAACATTCTATTGAGAACATTGGGAAGAAAATCATTAAAAATGAAAACATGCTTTCATTAACAAATACAGTGTGCCATCGTAGCTCAATGACTCTTCCAGGAGATATTGCCATTCATGCCCCAAAAGGGATTCATCACTTATGATCTGGGGAAAAAATTCTTCCATCATATGCCAACTTTATAACCAAATCCAATTGTATTTAGAGAAATTTATTTAGTCTCATTCTTATCATGATTATGATATATGATTTTTATTTAGTTCTATATGACTTTGACTGTTTTGAACTTATGGAAATAGTCAAGCGTTCAGGTTTTATAAGGATATTTTCCATTTTCAAGTGCTCATGTGGACCTGCCTCTACACCTTCCTAGATATTCGTGAATTTCAGTCATTCAATTAGTCAGTGCTTACCTGTTAGCTGAATTCACATGGCTTTTTCAGGTGGCTCATGTAGTCCATGGGGACTGTCCATCTTGAAGATTGGGTTACTTGTATGTTTACCCGTCTCGTGTTGAAGTTTGCTTACTGTTGTATATCTTCATTCAATTCCTTATTTTTGCAAAAACAGCAAACCACTTGCATTATAATGGAAGACATTAAAGAAAGTCTGAAATCAAGGTTCCTGAAATCACTACTCATGTTTCTCCTTTATTTTTTTATTTATTTTTGGTATTGGGGATTGAACTCAGGGGCACTCCACCACTGGGCCACATCCCCAGGCCTCTTTTGTATTTTATTAGAGACAGGGTCTCACTGAGTTGCTAAGTGCCTCGCCATTGCCGAGGCTGGCTTTGAACTTGCAATCCTCCTGTCTCAGCCTCCCAAGTGCTGGGATTACAGGTGTGCTCCGCTGCTCCAGAACTGTTCATATTTCTCCTTGAGATGCATTATGGAGATTTTCTAACATGGCACCTACTAAAAATCCCTCATCCTAAAGTGATACATACATGCATGAGCTCCTCATCACGTGCCCTCCGGCCTCGGGCATTGGGCCTCTGTTTAGATTTCTACCTCTGTACGTTGATAGATGCTATATGCTGTTTCCTGCATTTTCACCCATCTATCAAGATGAATGCTGCTGGCGGTCGAGAATTATTTGTTAGTTAATCAAACTATGGTATAAGATTAGGTTTTCTCCAACAATGTTCATCTCTCGACTAGTATAAAAAATGCCAAAGTAAACATTTCAATGGAAATGGCATGGGATGGTAGTCTAAATTACACGTGAAAGTTAAAAATTAATTCTTAAAAAAATATAGTCCAGATGAAATCTTCTTCCTCCTGGGAGTTGCAAGGTAAAATCATCTCAAATCTTCAGAATAAATTAGTCTGCTCAGAGGCAGAGAAATGATAAATTATTAGAAGAGAAGAAACAGGGAGGTAGCCAACGTATGTAGATAAAGAAGACTGCTTCAAGATGAAACAAAATGAATGTTTTGGGCTTTCATGAGATAAATATATCATCAGCCATCTCCCATTGGTGCTTGGATTGCTTAGTTTTTATGAGGCAATTGGAATGCGTTATTTCAAAGTTTCAAAGTTAACTGAAAGGAATTAACTGAGGGCATAATATTTCTTAGGGTTTCATTGTTAGCAGGCCTTTGGCTAGAGAACATGGGGTGCTAAATTAGTTTCATTGCCTTTCTGATTCTGATGGATATGTGGCTACAGAGTCTCATTAACGTGTGTGGCTAACAGATGTTACTCAAGCTGTCTGTGGCATAGACACAGATGGGCTGGAGATGTGGTCTGACAACAAGACAATAGATGGATTTTTTTCTCGAAGACTATATTCTCATTGACTGGAGAAGTACAATGGGCCAACAAATGCCAGAAAGTTCCCAACAGAGAAAGCCAAAGTTCAGCAGTGGGAAGAGTAAAATTCAACCAATGTTGCTTAAGAAGACTGCTTTAAGATGGAGCTTGGTCTAATGCGAGGCTAAGGATTTAGTCCTATATGTAAGTAGGATCCATTAAGATTCTTTTGAGCAGGAAAATAATTAGTCTGATGCTCAGGAAGATGCTTGGGTGGCAAGGTGGTAGGGTATCAAAGCAAGCAGATGGTGGCCAGGACAGTACAGAAAAAGCCATGAAGTCATGAAGTCATTGCTCTGCCTCATGTCAGCAGCAATGGACACTTGAGTGGATACTGGTCCTGGGAAAGGTTAAAAAGAAGAAAGAAAGGAAAAAAAAAAGGAGTTTTAAGTGAGAGCCATTTTACTGTGATTAAGGAATTTAAAATTGTTAATTAACTCAAGAGATACTGGAACAAGCCAGAAGATGTCCATGTTTTTCTGCAAAGATATTCCTTTATTTTTCTTTACTAAGAAAGCTTCACTGACTTTGATATATTTATAACAAGTGCAAGGAGAGGGAGAGCTCTTCATGTGATGACGTTTAAAACACTATGGTTCTTTAATTTTAAAATGTAATGGAGTTCATTATTTAAATACTACTGTTACAATGTTTTGATTTCTCTGATTTCTGAGTTCTAGATGCATGAAGTAGTCACTGAACATGTAAGACATAATACTGGTGTGTGGGAAAGGAGGGTCAGGACCCTGAGATCTGGAAGCAATGCTTTATGAATGGTACCATGGCACAGAGGGATAAATTCCATAGTCTGATCCCTGAACACAGCAGGGCGATTACTTTTAAACATAAGCAAGTTTTGAGTATATCAAGGCAAGGGAGCTGGTGCAATTCTATTGGAAGGAGTGTGCTACATTCTTTATATGCATACATGCTGGTTAACAACTTAGGGGCTCTTAGCTGCTACAGCTTAGGGACTTTCACTGCATTAAGCCTAAAGGGGGATTGTTTTCTCTCTGTTGCTTTGTTTCCTGCCTTTGCTACTGTGGTTATCTTTTACAGGTACCTGATAGCTACTGCAAGCCTCCTAAATGTCAGTAATCAGAGCTACTGTGTCAGTGTGTAACGCCACAGCCTGTCAGCTCTTGAACTGCCGAAGTTCCCATTTTGCTCTATCACATTAGGAAAAAAAAAAATGATGGAAAGTGTTCTCGTTGAAGAGATGGTCAACTTATGAAGCCCCTTTTTTGGTTGTAATGCACTTAAAGATGACCTTCCTTCATCTTGGGTATTCTCTCCTCTTCCTCAGGGCTGAAGAACAGGAAGACTGTCTAAGCAGATGACATCTCTGTGCGCAATGAATTAGCAGGAAAGGAACCTGCTGGGAGAAAGGGCTTGGTGTATAGGGTCTTACCATTTTTGGACATGGGACAGGAGAAAGAGAGGCAGATGGAGGGAGGGAGGGAGGGGGATAGAGGAGGCAGAGAGAGAGAGAGAGAGAGAGAGAGAGAGAGAGAGAGAGAGAGAGAGAGAGAGAGAGATATTGAGGGATTGGGATTGAGATTTCAGTACTTGAGACATGGAGGGCAGTGGAGGGGGGCCCATCTAAGTGTTCCTAAGTGTCCATTTGCTGAGCATGTGAGGGAAGTCATATTTCTTCTTTTGGTAGGAATGCAAGGATCCTAGATGGAGGACTTGGATTCCTGCCGTTTTTCTCCAGAGGTTCAAGCCCTCATGGTCCCGTGTAACTGTCACTGCCCTGTGACATATCCCTGCACGTTCTTGCTGCTGCTGTCTCCTTTCTTGGGGAGCCTGCACCCCACCCTAGAGGAGCCACAGGAGTGGTTCACATGCAGCTTGCTAGACAAGTGATCCTGGACAAGTCACTTACATTCTGTGGTTCAGTTTTTCCTGTAAAATAGGGATGCAAATGTTACCCACTCCGTGAGACAGTCCATACAGTGTGCTTAGCTCAGGGCCTGGCCCTAAATAAGCTCTAATTAAAATTAGTGTAGCATCATCCTTACCACCTATGTTTTCCATGACAGGAACTGGATGGGACTAAATTCATGTGTTAGCCTATTGCTTTAAACCTCAGAGCTGCAAAATGAATGCTTCTTAATGACTAATTGCACATATCTAGTTGTTATCATTAACCTTTTTTTGTAACAAAATTTCTTGATGCTCAAGTTCTCAAATGATCGCATGACCAGGGGCAGATGTAATTTTTACATTCGGACATTTTATATAATCATTTCCATCAACTTTGGAATTGAAAGATCCTACTAAGTTGTCATTTGAAGGATCCTGTGATTATATGAATTGCAGAATGATGTAAAGAAAAAGAAATAATCGAGGTGATACTGGGAAAATGCAAGGTGTTCTTTTCTAATATACATATCCCAGCAGGTTTAAAATTTGAACTTATAATCAGAGCTAGATGCCCTTCGATGCAGTTTATTCAATTTTTAAGGGAGAAAATACTATTCTCAAATGGATCATGAAATGACATCCAATTTCCCACCCACCAGTCTGTGTTGATTGAATAGTCATGAATGCTCAGGTGCAAACTCTTCAAAGTAAAGCAGAAGTGAAAGTAGACATACACGGGACTTATTGTTGTGGATAAGTTGGAGAAAAATAAACTCCTTTTTCAGGTAGCATCTAACTTAGTTTCTGATGCCACAAATATTGAGCCGGTGCGGTATGCAAGAGTAAGAATGGTAAGAACCATCTTGCTCTTATGTCTGAGCCAAGAAAAGCAAGAACACAGTCCTTTCTGCCATTAATAGTATAATGAATTCAGAGTTGTTCTTTGGGAACCTTCCAGTAATCTGAGTGGGGACCGTATTTCCCTTCCCATGTTTGGTTCATGAGTTGGTGAACTCTTCGTAGAAGCGTTGTCTGGACCAGTTTTCTTTTGGAGGTGCCTTTGACTTCCAAGTTCAGTTTCACCCTCTGATTGCATCCTAGACGGTTCTGCAGGGGATGTTTGGACACCACGATCTTGTGAAGTCGCAGTCCTGCTCTAGGTCTGCGCCCACGTCCTTTCCCTCCCAGGGGTGCCTCCTGCGCACACTGCCGTCTCTCCTGCTCGGGTGGCTCTGCCGGCTCCGTGCCCACTCTGCCTGTGCTGTCTGCATCTGTTGAGAGCCATTCCGTCCTCCAAGCGAGCTTGTTGTCACGCACAGGTTAAAATCAGCTCTAACGTTTTCTCCTGCTGCAGCAGAGATGCTGTCTGAGGGGCAAGTTCAGAGATGCCATGGTCCTGGTGATTTTCAGTATTCTGATGTCCTAGAGGAGGCTGGCGGAGGTTCGGTGCTCATGTCTAGCCTAGGACTTTTGCCGGCAATGGGGTCTTGGGACTGACAGTGATTGGGAGTGATGACTGGGCCCTTGAGGTTCAGGGGTTAAAAGCGGGTTGGTGTGTGCCACCCTCTCCCACAACTGCTGGTAAGAGATAGCAGGCATCTTCAGGGGACAGGCCTGGCCACTTGCAAGAAGAACATGAAGGACTCTTCTGGGCCGTCCTGAAGACATGTCAAGCTCCTTCCAAGAAGGCTGTGAAGTGAAACACCCAGACGGCCCTGGGGCTCTGCAGCCCTTAACTGCAGAGGATGCTTGTCTCCATCGTCAAGGCACGGGCCACCAGAGAAGCAGTGAGGGACAGCAGGAAGAGGAGGAGCATGTCCCTTGCGGGGTGCTGCAATCAACCATCAACAGAGCAGCAGAAGCCAGACCAGTGACACCAGCAGCTACCGAGGGCAGGAGCAGGGACACACTGTGGCAGGGGCCTGAGAGACGTGTGTGTACTCCTGGGCGTGCCCGTGTGAGCGCAGGGGAGCTGGGGGAACCCAAAGGCTGTGCCCTGGAGCCCACGCTAAGTCCTACTGGGAACTGGCCTGACCCCACAGGCCCCGGAGGCTGGGGGTCCTGAGACAGTGGGTGGAATATTGAAGTAATGAAACGGCAGTCTTGTCTATCAGAAATGAAAACCGATGCACATTCTTGTTGCTCCTTGCTCATACGCAGCCTTGTATAATCAGTCTGTGCTTCAGAAGCCACTAGTCAATCAATCTTCAGTCTCCTATTTGTTCAGGGATCTGGGCCAGCCAGGCCTTCAGTCTCATGGGCCACTGGGAGACAGTCGCTCCTGGGCCATTATCCTTCACTTCCCGGAGGAGGATCGCTCACAGGGGCCTCACAAAGCCTGAACGGATCGTGACTCTTTAACAACAAAATAAAAAGTGTACACTGGAGTCTCCTAATCATGGAAGCTGGGCCTTTTTTATATCTAAGGTAATACAATCTGTCTTTGTTCTAGATTCTTAAAAAATGATCCACTAGCTATGAAGGTAGATTCCAAAGAACTCCACACGTAGTTTGAGAAACAGAAATATGCCTAATGATAGAGGTTCATGAAGGGCTACTTTGAAAGGAAAGAACTTTGGACTCCACACCAGGTGCCTGTCACCTGCCTGTGCCAGTCTCTTGGCTGGGTGACAGCATATGGTGGAGGGGTCACAGTGACCCACGCTTTACGTAGGTTACTCATGGGCTCTTGTGAGAATCAAAGCTGAATAGGGCTGTTGGATGCAGAATTCATTGTAAAGCACCCTGTAAATACAGGTTGCTGCTACAATTATGTGTGTATTAAAATAATTGCAGAACTTCTAGGCAAATACAGTCTTTCATTCAGATGATGTGAAGACCCAGTAAGTGGGCTTCACATGGGATGCAGATTTTAAAAATGTAGTGAGGTTTATGGTTTGGAAAATTTGGATATTTTAAATAGAGAAGTGCTACATGTTAGGTAAATTCTCAGTAACAAAATGGTACAGAAAAAAAAAAAATGGTTGAGAAGGAATTTGTGTCCTGGGCAAGACTTACTCTATCCTTGGCTTTGCAAAACATGAAGTGGAATAAAGCTTCTTGCTTAACAGACAATCCTCTAAAACCTCTAAAATTCCCCCTTCTCTTTTACATATCAGCTTTTTTTTTAAAAAAAAAAATATGAAGTGGTCACTTCCTTGTCCTTAAGTCCCCCATGTTTCCCCTTCTCTCAAGCATGGTGTGACACTGTGCTTGTCCTGTGCACCCATCTCTTCTGCACTCAGAGGTCAGGGTTGTGGGTTCCTGCTGGGCTCTGCCAGGGCACTTTTTTTTTTTAACAAGAAAGGAAAGAGATCAATGCAGAACTCTTTCTGTGGTCAGACGTGCCTGTCCACTATCGGGCTTTGTACTTGATGGACAGTATGATGCACTCTCCTGACTCCTGTTCTTTCTAAATGCTCTCCCCTCTGGCATGGCAGAAAGAAACACCAAGGCCAGTCATTTAGGCAACGCGTGACCATCCGTGTCCCACCAGGAGGCCGTGGTAAGTGGGCCCTTTGGAGCTACTGCTCACCGTCTGCCTCAGTCTTGAGACCGCATCAGTCTCCCTTTCTGGTTTGGTCTGGTCTCTTCAAAGTTTTGAAGTGATGACGACCCACACTAACCCCCTCCTGCCAGTTTCTTTTTCTGAATCTGCATTTTCTTTCTTGTACCCTTAAAGGAATCTCTATTTGTTTTTAGTTTTTTTTTTTTTTTTTTTTTTTGATTCAAAAATGGTCCTTGCCTCTGACTCAATGTGGGTGGACTAGGGTGGCAGATGTGCTTTATGCAGTCACATGCCCTCTCTGGACTGATTTCTGCCATTCAGTTCCTACAGGCCTGGATCCTGGCCAGTGGAAAGCAGCATCTTAAATGGATAAAAATAGGCCCGGGTGGAAGAAGTTGGCACTAGCCCATGGAACTGCTATTTCTCACAGTTTGGGGGCAGCAGGTGCCGGTCAAGGATCTAGATTTTTTTTCTCCTTTCAAATGAGCTCAAAAAAGCTTGCAGGGGGCCATGAGGGTTACAGATGCGCTCCCTGCAGAGAGGTGTCCGGATTTCGTGGTTGTGTGCCTCATTTGGAATCTTCACGTAACACAGGCCTTAGCAGGGGAAAGCCATTTCCTGGGGGTGAGGGGTCCTGTCAGTCCCTGGAACACAGGCCAGGCTGGGGGTGCACCCTGGGCCTCCCTCCTGCTCTTGGTGGTGATCACCTGTTGGCGAAGCCCCCGTGGGGGTGTCTAAGCTGAAAGGGACCTTGGGGTACCCATCCTGCGGCGGTGCACAACCAGTCCGCAAGCTGGCCTTTGACCTGTCGCTGCGGGTGTGTGCCCTTGGTGGTCCAGAGGGCTGATGGCTTGCTAGCCCGAGGCCAGGCCCTGAATGGAGTCCTTCACTGAGTTCCAGGCCATCAAACCCCTCCTGGCTAGCTTTGGATGCTGTTTATGGAACACCATCAAATGCCCGGCTGATGATTTTAATCATACCGCCATTCAGAATTAGCCAGGTTTCCAGCTAATTGAAAAAGAGCAGCTGTCCCAGCGTGGTGCTTTGGATTCTTCACATCGAATTCTGGCTGTCCCTCCACATGTGGGTTCATTTTACTCTCTCTCTCTCTCTCTCTCTCTCTCTCTCTCTTTTGGACAGGGCCTATTGAATGGCAGCGAGTCACAGAATGCTTCACCGTTTCCTCAGATTAGTTCAAACCAAAAAGGTAAAAATGAAAATTCTTGCAAAATTTTCTCCCTGTCTGTCTCACACTGCTTTGATCTGATCAGAATGCTTACAGTGTATTTTGTAATTCTGATTTCTTTTGACTTTTAACGTTGCTAAGCTTTAGTTTTACAGTGGTGGTTTCACTGTAGTGTTTTGATCAGGCATTCCATCCTCACCTTGATGTCATAAACGCATTTTTTTCTGTATTTAAATCTAGAGGTATTCAAAGGTTTTCACCTTGAAGAGATTTAATGACAGGACTTATATTGTATAGGGTGTGAAGAGAAAAACCCACATGACAGAGGTAATGCCAGATTCTTTAACAAACAAACCCTCAGACCTTGGTGGTCTGATTCAATAAAAGTTGGAATCTATCCAGTAAGTCCAAAATGGGTGTTTGGATTGGCAGGGGCCTGTCCTCTAATCAAGGCTCAGGGACAGGGGCTCCTTCTGCCCTGCGGCTCCCTCAGCTGCACAGGGCATCGGGGTGTTCAGAGGAGCTCGGGAGCCGTGGCCTGTGCAGTGAGCTCTCGGTCCTGCCCAAGTTCCTCAGCCAGGACTCAGGCATGAGGCCAATCCGAGGGCTCTGGGCTGAGGTGGTGTTCAGCCACGGTCCACGAAGACCAGAAAAGAAGTTTCGTGAACAGCCAGCCCTCCCTACCGTGGCTTATTACCCATAAAGACAGCAAGTGTTCCATGACTTTAAAAAAAAATGCCCCCTTTGAATTGTCTGTCATATATCAAGTTCCCGTATGTATGTGGGTTTAATTTTTGACTCTCTGCTTGGTTCCATTTGTCTATTGTGCTCTAAGTTCAACTGGTTTGTCAATGTGATTTCCCATTCAGATCTTAGTGTTGGAGACGTGAAGCTCAGCTCACCTTCATTCAGAGCCGACGCCTTACGTGCCTGGAGGATGATAGAGACGCGAGTGCTCGAGCCGCTCATCTCGCCTCTGTGGGTTTGGGCTTTGTTTTTGTGAGCCTTTGCAGGATTGTGCACATGCTTTTGCACAATCTGCTCCTACACATCTTTGTTCCCGGCGAGAAGGGCTTCACCTCCAGGATGAACCTCATTTCATGGCTAACAACTATACTACACTTTGCTCGATTTCAAAACGTGTCAAAGTTGCCTCTAGTAGCGCTTTGTTATTACCTTTAAATGTGGACAGAATGTTGTAAATCCATAAGAAAGCAAAATTTTCAGAAAGCTGAGGTGGTTTTGCTTTTTAGACTCCTTAATAATACATGGAATACTTACCAGGGGAAAATCAAATTATCATGCATGGATTACGGATGATTACGGATGCAAACACATGTATTCATGGGTTTAACTCATTTAGATACAAAAAAAATACTTCCTAATTTGCTTATTTTCAGTGTATAAATATGTAAGGATGGATGATTTCTCTACGGAAAGCTTTCTGTTACAAGTGGTCTAAGACATGCCAACTGTGTGGAGCCTGGGGTTCTCAGTCCAGGGAGGGGATGCTGCTCCCTTTCTGTGAGGACAGGAGGTGGGGGAGAAGGAGGCAGTGCAGGCGTGGGGTGGTGCACAGAGCTGGGAGGGCACCCAGCTTGAAGGGCAAAAATCACACCGGAGACAACCGTGCAGCCAAGAGATTTATTCACCAGCCTTTATGGCTGGTCAGAGGTAGAAGAAGTACGGGGAGAGAGGAGACAGGGAGAGGGGAGTGTGCAAGCTCTTGTGGGAGAGAGGGGTCAGGGAGAGGGGAGTGTGCGAGCTCTGAACAGAAGGTGGGTGTCTGGTCATGCTGGCTGTGGTCTCTGGAGCTGTCAGCTGGGGCAGCTGCTGTTGGGCTGGAGACGGTGAGTCTGGAGCTGTTGCAGCGGCTGCCTCCTCTCAGCAGGGACAGCTGTTGTGTCTGAGCTCCGGGCAGGCAGGAGCTTTAAGTAGGGATTTCTGGTGGGGGGTGTACCAGAGCGACCTTTAACGCTATTGGCTCTTTTCCAGGGAACAGGACGACCTTTAAGCTAATTGGCTCCTGCCTGGGGGAAATGAAACCAGGTTGCTCCTCATGGAAATTCCCATGGGGGAGGTGGCCCATCGGCCCACGCCTATCTGTCACAGCTCACACTATGGCTTCCTGCCTCCTCTCTCCTTGCCTTTGCCAGAACCGTGACTGGCCCAGGAGGGGGTATGGCAGACCCCGTGCTCCCTTAGCACCCTCGGGCTTCTCCAATCCCAGCATCCAGATGGCTGCTCCCCTGTCCTGATCATACTCCTGTGCTCTTTCACCTCCCCGAGGGTTCCCCCTGGACAGGGAAAGACACGTGGCTGCTTGGGACACTCTGGCTGGCCCAGAGCTGCTGCGGGAGGCAGGATGTTGCCCACACCCAGGCAGGCAGTGGGGTAGCCACCTCTGAGATAGGATGGCAGCTGCTTGCTCTCTAGCTGGTGAGCTTGGTGCTTTGCATATATATTTCTGAATACAGAAAATACTTTAAAAAATCATGCCTGTGCTGAACATGTAGAGGCTTTTTCTTTGTCACTGTTCCCTAAACAATGCAGTATGACCTCTATTTCCACAGCATTTGCACTGTCTCAGGGACTACAAGTAATCTAGAGAGGATTTAGAGAACCCGGGAGGAGCAGCTTAGGATGTATGCCAATACAAGCCATTTTGCCTAAGGGACTATGAAACATGGGATTGGCCCCTGGCACTGTAGGCACTGAGGACACGACCCACCAGTTGCCCACCTTAGTGATACTAATGCATATACTTGACAATTTGAAGACTGCTCATTAAGCACCTGCTCTAAGAAGAGTTTGCTGAGTGCTGGGGTTCAGTGTTAAGTGCTCAGTTTGGTTGGAACAGATTGGTCTTGGCTCGGACCGAGCTTAGTTGAGCTGAAGAGAAAGACTGACGTGCACACATGCACTGGCAGGTGTGTACAGGGGAGAGCAGAGGACCCTTGGGAGATCCTGGGGCCAGGGGAACCCTCTCAGAAAGGGTTTCCTGAGGAGCAGAAGGCCGAATTCTGGGGGAGAGGCTTGGGGGAGGGATGAAGCTCAGGTCATTTGAATACCTGAACAGGTACACCATGGTTCAAGAGCAGAGGCTGACAGGAAGGTAGACCCCAGGTGAGGGTGGAGATGTGACCAAAGCCACGTGATGCAGGGAGATAAAGAAGGTTAAGGGCTTGAGATTCCTTTCTGTTTGGAGAAGCTGTAATGAGAACAGATTAGAAAAAAACCAGCAGCAGATGTGGGTGAGTCGCTGTGTTGGGATGCGACTGGCGGCTCTTGGGTGGAGGAGGAGGAGGTTAGGACAGAGCAGAGGGACAGGCGTTAGGGGACGGAGCTGCTTCCATCTCATAAGATGAGACTGCCTTAGGTACAGGAGGTGAGGCGGGAGGTGTCAGGGATCGCTCAGAAAAGGACCGTGCCTGTCCAACAGTGCAGCAAAGTGAAAACACAGCTCAGAAAGCCAGAGCTTCAGAAATGAAATCTATTTGCTGCAAAGAGACCCAATAAAAGAATAATGACCTTCTTGCTGAAGTCGGGGAATAGAAAACAATTCTCTTTCTTATTGAGATTTTGTGAAGCAAGGAGTGGTGGCAGAGACTGTGAGGAAATACTGAGAAACCTCCAACCAATTCTGGTATTTTCAACAGCAGAATCCTATTCTCTGCTGCCATTGCTATTTTGAGATGTGATTAATTATAAACAGGTACGAGATTGCACTTGCATGTAGGCAGCTTAAGAAATAAAATATGACAGGCAGAACAGGACGTTGCAATTATAGTCTACCTCTCAACGCACTCTGAGGATGAAAGCCAAGTGATTTTTGTCCTGGGAGTGTTTGAAAAATTATCCCGAGGCAAGTCATTTAGAGCTTTCCATTTTAAATAATCTTAAGATAAAGATACATTCAGAACGTTGATCTGCATAATTTAAAACACACAGGACAGTATTATAGAAGGACACGGGTATATAAAGAATTTGAAAAATAATACATGAAAGCATGCATAAATACTAAATAGAGGTTAGTGGTCATCTCTGGGCAGCTGGGAATGCCGTGGCAGAGGGGCCATCTGCTTCTTCTACGATGTCTTTAATAAGATCAGTATTGACATATGGATCAAGATGTTCACCGCTAGTGAATCCAAAGTTGTAAGACTCTAAGATGGTGGCTGTTATAGTGTTTTCTGCACATTGAATATATTCCACAGAGGAACATTTAAAAACAAAGATGGGTGTTTCCGTCCCTTATGGTGTGATAATGGAAACTCGTGGGCTGTAAAGGTGAGAGATCGCCTGAGTCCTGCTTTCTAACTTGCTGTTGGCATTTTCCTATATTGTGATGCACTTCTTTTTGTTTCTATATTCCTATTTAAAAAAAAAATGGTACATCAAATCTAAAGAAATAGTTCTTTGAAATATTTGCTGCTTTAAAGCAAATGGTAAATTTCAGAAGACGGACACTTGATAATGACGAATCACAGAACTGAACATTGAGAGGTTGTTTGATTTTTTCTACTTGGAGGAGGTGAACAGTAGTGCATGGTGTGGTGGTGAGTGAGAGGGTGTTGCTTTAATCAGGAGTGTTGGTTCTGATTTACCATCTTACACACAGTAGGCATATCAATATGGGCAAAGCAAATAAGTTCGACTAAACTCAGTTTCCTTAGTTGTAGAAAAGAAAAGATTGGAAGCAATGTTTTCCATGTTGTGGTCTGGCATTCCTTTCCAGAATTATTTTAGTGACTTTTCTTATGATACTACTTTATCCTCCATCATGTCACAATAGAACAACCCAACAGTACCCTGGTAAGTTCTGTTTTCCTTTAGTTAAATACTTCCAATGGGCACAGGACATATATATGGAAACAGAGAAACCATACATGAACACTTTGATCACATTTACAAAGTGAGCACGGGAGTGTAGCAGTGTTTAGGTGAAGCACTCAACTGCCCCCTGGGTCCCTCCTCTGCCACTGTGGATTTGATGACCCTGGCTTCTAGCACTGAGGAGGAATTGCCTGTGGAGTGCTGCACAGATCGAGTGCTCAGTGTGTGCCTGCTGTTCTTTTCCTCATCAGTGTGTTGGGAGAATCATCCAGAGGTTGTCATTGTAATTGGCACTTCCTTACTATGACATAATGGAGATTGGCAAAGGTTTCCTCTAGAGCATGGAACTGAACATTTTCACTTTTCAGACACAAATGGCTACATCTTAGCCACTCAACTAACTCTGTGGCTGCTGTGTGGGGACAACCAGGCAGCACGGGAACCGTGGGCACAGGGGGGTTGCCGAGAAGCTTCATTTATAGAGCACCAAGGCAGGTTTGGCCCGAGGCCATCATCCTCTGACAGCTATGTGACAATATAGCAGGATTTATTTGTCCATCCTGTTTTCAATGACCATTGAATTGCTTCCAGCTTTGAACTATGATAGTACTGACATGAATATTTCTGCACCTGTCTTAGTGAATACATGTACACATTTCTACATCCTTAGGACTATAACTAGTGTCTCACAGGACACGCTGTGTTCAGCTTTGATTGACACTATCCAACAATTTGCCAAGTCATGCTCCCACTAATCAATGCACGAGATCTTCATTTGATCTACATCCTTAGCAATGCTCATTTTGTCACTTAGGTGGGCCCATAGAGATATTGCACTGTGGTTTTAATTTTCATTTTCATGACAACTAACAAAGTTAAGTACTTTTCCTATGCTTGTTGGGAATTTACATTTTATTTTGTGACGTATCTATTTGAATATTTTGCCCATTTTTCTCTTGGTTTGTTTGCCTTTTTAAATTGATTTTAGGAACTCTTTACATACCATGAATATACTTCCTTTGACAGATATACATACTACAAATATCTTCTTTCACTTCTGGCTTACATTTTAATTCTCTTGAAGATGTTTTCTGATAGAACTTGATTTTAATATGGTCCAATTTATCCTTTAGGATCATCACATTTTGTATCCTGTGTAAGAACCTTTGTTTAACTTAAAGTTATAATGAAAATGCATCTGACCCCTGAAAAGGAAGCAAAGGAAGCCTTCCAAGTTATGTGGCAGGCAAGCTAGTGACTGCATGGAAAGAATCCAGAGGTCAGAATACAGGATGTTTGATTTTGTCTTTCATCATTTTACAGGATGTGAGAAAAGGATGAAAAGGCAGGCACTTCAACTTTCTCTTCGTGAAGTAGGATGCCGCTTCACTTTCCCTCATCAGTGTGTTGGAAGAATCATCCATAAGTTGTCATTGTAATTTGCACTTTCTTATTATGACATAACAGAGATGTCCTCATTGGCTATAAAAGTCCAACTGGGATAAATGGACATCATAATTTTGAAGGAGAGAACTTGTTGAAAGTTGGGGAAAACATTTTGGTAGGATGCATTTAGGTGGGTTATACATTTAGGTGTGAATACCTTTGTGAGCATCTAGTTTTAATATTTAAAAACTTGGGGAATGAAGTGTTGGCACTGTGGTACCAGATGGTTCATCAAACAGGAATGTTTATGTCTTCTCCTTCTCCACATTTTTTTTTTTTTTGAAATAAAAAATATGTATTTGTTGAAGTATTTAACACTGGAGCCAGAATCTGGAATATGTAAGGAAGAGGGAAGAAACTGAAGACAAAACTCAACCCCACCAAGGAATACACCACACATAATAGGGAAGAGGATGCCACCATAAGTGAGTGTTCTCAAAGAACCTCAGAATAACCCCGTTGCAAAGGTAGATTTGAGTTCTACAAGAAGGCAGTCAGAAAACTAGGAGGACAAAAAGGACTCTGCCTCACCTTCCAGATTGCCTTTCCTCTCCTGGTAGAGAAATTAAATACAGTATTAACTTTTTACTCTTAACAGAGACATTTTTGTTGTCTGTGATTCAAAGTTGCTAGATATAAGATAAATTTACAAAAATGGATTACAGTTTCTGTTTGCTAGCAACTTTTAGAAAACTATGTAAAATAAAACATGCCATGTAACTGTCTTAGCCATATATAGAAAAAAGATAAAACTACAAAAAATCTTGGAAGACATACAATATTTTGTGATGGAAAGATTCCTTACAATGAATGTGTTATTTATTCTCAAATTATTCCATCAATTAATGTAATGACAATCTAAGCTGTGACAATTTTTTCAAATAGAACTTGAAAAGGAGATTTTTTAAATGAGAGAAAAGAAGAGAAAAAAGAAAAGAAAAAAAGAAAAGAAAAAGAAAAAGAAGAGAGGAAAAAAAAGAAAGAAAAAGATGGTAGAATGAGATGGATATCATTACCCTAAGTGCATGTATGAAGTCATGAATGGTGTAAATATACTTTGTATACAACCAGAGATATGTAAAATATGTTCTATAGGTATAATACGAAATGTAATACATTCTGCTGTCATTTCTAACAACTTAGAATAATAAATAAATAAATTTAAAAAGAAAAGAGAGCAAAAAAGTAAAAATAGCCAAAATAATTTAGAAAAAATGAGAAAAATGGGGTGCCTTGTTTTGCATATGAAAAGGCTTATGGTGAAGTTATAGTATTAAAGTGGCATGAGGTAGATGCAGGAATTGACAACCAGGCCAATGGAAAGGATTGACAAGACAATATGTCCACACTTACATGTATATGCAGATATTATTGCTTATATGGCCTGGGGCACTGCCAGCCCATGAAAAACCTCAAGACCTATCTCAAATGAACTTTAAACAGATTCAAGACTTCCAAGAATAACTTGGAAGAAAATATTGAAGAATAACTTTTTTCATATCAGCATTTCTTAAATAAAGGACAAAAACACACTTGATAGAGAAAAAAGAATTGTTATTCTCAATTACATTACAAAGGAGAAATAATCAACTTCTACTCACTGAGAACATAAGAAAGTGAAAGGAGATGTGTTATATAGGAAGGAGATATTTGTGGTACATACACTTGACAAACATTTGCAGCCAGGAAATACAAAAAAACACCTGCTACATACCAATTATGACAAAGTTAATTTTGATAACAGATATGCAAGAAATATAACAAGGTAATGCACAGAGGAAGAAATCTGGCATGCAATATTAGCATGACTTTTAAACTTAGAAAGAGAAACAACCAGTTAAAACTTCCCTCTTATACTAAGGAGCATTTATTGGAAAAAACACAAAGCACTGTCCCCAGGAATTCCATGATGACCAAAAGTCCATCTGTATCAGGCCCTATGACTGATTCTCCAGCACTGAAGATCACAGAAGAGTCTCCAAAGTGAAAAAGGTCGGTTTGAGAACAGGCCTTATTTTTGTAAAAGTTTACAATATATTCACTTTAAGAGACAATATTTCAAGAATTAGACTGGGTCTGATTCCAGATTTTGCTATTTTGTCACCTGAGGTAGTTCACTTTGCCTCTCTAAGTTTTAGTCAAAATGAGATAATAAAAATGTGTTCCATAGAGTTTTGCAGAAAATTATAAGGTGATACACATAGCAGTAGCCAGTCCACCTTAGGGGATGAGAACGGCAGCAGCCAATCCACGTTAGGGGATGAGAATAGCAGCAGCCAATCCACCTTAGGGGATGAGAACGGCAGCAGCCAATCCACCTTAGGGGATGAGACCGGCAGCAGCCAATCCACGTTAGGGGAGAAACGGCAGCAGCCAATCCACCTTAGGGGATGAGAAGACCGGCAGCAGCCAATCCACCTTAGGGGATGAGAACGGCAGCAGCCAATCCACCTTAGGGGAATCCACCAGCCAATTAGGGGATGAGAACCGGCAGCAGCCAATCCACGTTAGGGGATGAGAACGGCAGCAGCCAATCCACCTTAGGGGATGAGAATGGCAGCAGCCAATCCACGTTAGGGGATGAGAATGGCAGTAGCCAATCCACCTTAGAGGGTGAGTATCCCAAGTAGCAAATCCACATTAGAGAGTAAGTAACTCATTATAGCTATTATCACTCTTAGTATGGTGAAAAGCTCTTCCTAATATGTCCTTTTGATATTTGAAATCTACAAATCTATAGTTACATTTTCTTTATATTTGTAAAGTTGTGTTTTTTCTATTTTGAACAGACTTGAAAAAGATTATCTATTCATTAATATTTATCCATTCTGTTTACTTTTTTAAAGTGTAAGCTTATTATTTTTGGTTGTGTTTTATTTTATGAAATAAGTCCAATGCTATTTATTTTTAATTTACTAGATTTTGCTTCTGTATTCATGAATTTCTTTGATTCTCTATTTACTATGTTGTTTTTCTTAATGTTTTCCTTAAGTGTGTTTTAGCTGATGCTGAATGTTTAATTCATTCACTATGATGGTATTAACAAATATATTCCTCACATTTTTCAAAGTAAAATGTTAGACGAAATCTTAGCCACTGATTTTCTAACTAATGTATTATTTCTCACAATAACAGAGGGGGAAGCCTCAACTGTGAGCAAACAGCTCTGCTCCATGGCCCTGACCTCAGTCACATGAAGGAGAATAAAAACGTTTGCAGGAAGCACTCCATTCTCCCCCAGGAGGCATGTGGAGTGGTGGGAGGCTTCTCAGTGGGCAGCGCCCCCTCATTCTAATCCCCTTGGACTCTGGGGTTGGCTCTTAGCAGAATCCTTCGCATTCCCTTGTGTATTTCTAATTCCATGATATTTGAAAATTTGACCTACCTCACAGCATGCTTAGGATTCACTGAGGGTTTCCCCCACGTTTTTGTAAATGTTGCCTATATTAACTTCCTTTATCTTTGCCCATCTGTTGTCTGCTTCGGCAATTGCTGAGACAGGTGTATTTAAAGTCCCCAATATTGACGTGGCTTTGGCATTTTCTGAATTAAGGAGAAAGGGAGAAAGATTGGCTTACATGAAATTTTATTGACCCAAATTTTACTTTTTTTTTGTAGTATACTAAACTGCAAACAACACATGATTACATTCTGGTTCTATATCCTTGTACATAAACACAGTAAAAGTTAGAGTTATTTTGAACAAAATGAAATGAATTCGTTGTTGTTATTATTTTGCTTCTATATCAAAATGAAAGTATTCCTCAGATAGCAATATCTTATGTACAGTCTTACTTGAATTTATTTTTGCTTAAGAGTCTTGTTAGATTTTCTCCTCCTGTTCTTCCCCCTCTTTTTATTAATGAAGAAAAGACAACCTTAAGTATGAGTACAACCATGAGATATTCTACTGATCTTCACATGTGGCTTGTGAAAAACAGTCTTATATCGTCTCAGCTTCATGGATATTAACGATTGTTGTGCCTATAATAACCTAGAAGTTGTTTAGGTAGCTATTTATGCCCTGGCTCTGGAAAAGAAGGCATTGGTCTTAGTCTTTTCTTACAAACAGTTTGAGAGTGGAAATACACTGGTTATTTTGCGATCGTTAAAAGGACCGGTATTTTCTATTTCAGGTGGAGAGACCCATTTGTTTTCCATTTAACAAAGTGACATGGCTCCTATTGCACCTGCAGACTTCATGTCACGGTCTCTTTAGGAATTCTAGCTATTGGCCGGAGTTGTTTGGGAATTATACTGCTCCTAGTGCAATCATCACACTAAACTCCCCAAATGGGTTTTCTGTTGGGGCAGAGTCATCTATGTTGACTTGGCTTGGGATTGAGTTGTAAGGTAATTCTAGCATAGGCCAGTGTAGAGTCTTGGTGCTGAAGACAATGAGGAATGTGAGAGCCCGTGAGCCCCTTTGGTCTTACCGAGGCTGAACCTGTTTTTAAGTTTACCTTTGTACTCTAAGTGCCTGGTAAATCAGTCTGTGCTCGATTGATACTTATTGAACACATGTGTTCACATAAATATTCTTGGAAAGATAATTGCATCATTATTTTGAAGACTTTAATATAGAGTTGCTGCTTGGTGCAATTTAAAAAGCTAGGATGTATTAGATATAATTTGTGTCTTGGGTTGTTTGTTGTTTTTGCAAGCAATTATTTCTCAGAAATCCCAAGGTATACTTCATAACCACTGAGATCTAAGAGATGGAATTCTTTCAATCCTCAGATGCTATGTGAATGCACATGTTTCACATCACATATATTAAAATCCCTCCTAGCTCTTTGAAACAGACGCAATTTTCACATAATGAAAGTTCTTTGGGATTGAAAATTTATTTTGATAATTTGGAATGGGGATCATAAAATTATTTTATGACTTTTAAAAACATGCCAATTTATTTTATTTATTTTTCATTAGGCTTATACATTAACGTAGTTGAAAAGTTGGTAGTATTAAAAATTTGTAATAAAAACTAGCAAGCACTTGCATGATCCCTACCTCAACCCATCTGGATAGATGGAAGTTATTTTGCTTTTGGTTAATTGGATATTAAGTGTTCTTTTCTGCTGCTTTATAAGAATATCCATTTAGGCATTATTTACTGGTTTCCTTCTGTGATGAAGATGTAACTCTCTTATTTACCCTCCTCACTTACAAATTTTCTCTTTTTATACTTATGACTACACTGCATTTTTTAGATTAGTGGCCAGTATTTTTATTAATGTTCATGGCTGAGCAAAGTAATGCACTCATGCTCCTTTTCATTGTTCCTGCAGTAAATAGTTGCTTAATTTGGAGTAGTTTTCTATGCTCATTGTTAAAAATAAATAAATAAATACAAATGGGGCCACTGTTTAGATGCCCCAGGGCCAAATGCCCATAGCCACATAAGCAAAATTTAAGCCAAGCTGACCTCTTGGATACTCCAGCCTAAACATAAACAAAATGCAAAGTCAGTGCATTCTGCTGCAGACAGATCAGCCTAAACGGCTCTGTTGGCCTTTCAAGAGACTATATGGCAGTCGGTTGGGGAAGGGGCAGGACGGCTTCCTCTTTGCGCTCTATAGACTGCTGTAACTGCTCTAAGATCCACAGCCTGCGGCTTCCAGTCCCCAGGTCTCCTGAGCTGCAGGCTGTTGTTTTGCATGCACAATACAATCTTGAACATGGTCTGATTTTATTGTGGACACTGTCAATACCCTGACTCGGCTGCTCCAGCAGATGTGTTAAATGTCTACCACCAAGAGCGCCTTCCCCCCTTTCTCCCAGAAGTCCTCTTTCCTAGAGAGGGCTTGCGGCCACCTGGGGGTGCTCAGGAGGACGCTGCCCGTAGCCTGGTTCATCTCACCTCTCTCTTGGCCGGATCCATTCTTGCTCTGCGCCTAGGTCCTTCTTGGTCAGCCCTCTCAGTTTCTGAGGCAGATGTTTGGTGACCTCTAAAGGAAAGGTGCAAGGAGGGTAAAATTGCATGTCAACATTTTAAAAATTCTACCCTTGCTCTGGTCGGATGGTCTGGCTAGGGATGGGATTTAAATTGTGTACAATATTTTCTCACTTTTCTCCTGCTTCTTTTGATGTAATTGAGAAAGTTCATCCCAACGTTTCTGTGGGCCTGTATTTCTTTCTGAAGCTTTTAATTTTCTTAATTTTTTATCCCTGTATCTTAAAACTTCAGAATAATGTGCCTTATTCTGAGTCCTTTTTGTAAACTTGGCATGGGCACAAAGGAATTTCCACTTGGAAAGTCCTATAATTCAGATTGGGAAGCTTTTGAATATCGTTTTTAGATAATTTCATACCTTCTGTTTTCTCTGTTCTTTGTTTCTTGAACTTCTATATTCTTATCCTCAAGATTTTCTGTGCATCTCTTTTGTTTTCATCTGCTGTGTTTTTTATTGTTTTTAATTTACCCTCTTTTTACGTCTCCTGGTTTGGCTTCTATTTTTTTTTTTTTTTTTTCTGGCCTAATCTGCCCATCTGTTGAGTTTGTAGTTTTAAAGGTTGTTTTTTTTTCACCCATAAAATGTGTATTGATTTTTTTTTTGTTTCATAGGTTACAATTGATCAAAATTTCATCTTCATATCTCTTTTGTCTACATTTTTCTCTATTTTTGAACACATAGCTCCTAAACATTTTAAGTTTCTTGTCTACTACTTTTGATATTTGTGCCCTGTGTGGTACACCTATTGTCTGTGCTCTTCTCTTGGTTACTGGGCTCTCTCTGTTACACATATAGATTACGTGTATATACAGGGTTCTACATACTACACTACATATTTTGTTGAATGTTAGACATCATGTACAAAAGAACAGATTAAAATATGACCTTATCCCTTTTCTTCTGCTAGACCTAGATGGTGAGGGCTGGTTTCTGCAACCCAGTCGGGAAGAGAACTGGTTGTGTTTGTTAACCCTGTTCATTTCTGCTTCCATTTCTTTTGTTTTTCTATGGAAATGTTTAATTGACGTACAATATTTGTGCAATATTTATGAGGTAGTAGTATGAGAATTTGATATGTATGTACAATAATGATCAAATCAGGGTGATTAGCATTTATATCTCCTCAAACAGTTATCATTTTGATGTGCTAGGAAACTTCAGCGTCTTCTTTTGTAGTTGTTTGGAGAGAACATGGTAGGCTGTTGTGGACCCAAATCCCCCTACTGTGCTGGGAAGCCCTGGGCCCAAGTCCCCATGTCTAGCTGTGCTCTGGTGCCTGTTAGCCCCCCACTCTGGGCCTGCCCACTCCTTCCAGGTCTAGGGTGACTGCCCTTCCTCTCTCTCCTTCTACGCGATGGACTTCTTAGCTCCTACCTACGAGTGAGGTCCCGTGGTACTTGCCTACCTTATTTCACTTGATATGATCTCCTCCAGTTCCATCCAACTGTCACAAAGGACAGGACTCTGGCACACTTAGTGTCCTGTGGGAGTTCCCCTCATGCTTGATGGAGGTTTTCTTGACTGAACTCCTCCTTTCTGCTGCTGCAGAAGCAACAGCACTGGAGAGGGCCTGCTTGTGCCCTCACCCAGGCCTCCAGTTCAACCTCCCTGCGCCCTGTGAACACCACAGCCTCTGCTGTTCTTTCCTGCCTCCAGCTCCACAGCTAAACCCAACTAAATTCTGCCTAAAGTTAACTACATTCTCAGTGGCTTGGGCAGTGTCTCCGAGGAAAGGCATCTGCAAATCCCTGGGTGACCCTTTAACTTTCCTTCCCTCTCTAGCTCTGTCTGGAGCTCTGTGGCACCTCCAGTTCTGGTTCCCCACTGCAGTTCGCCAGCCTGCCCTTGTTCTGGACGGGAGTGTCCTTGCTGTGCCGCTGGAACTGGAAGATGGTGCCCTGGGGCGTCGGGGGAGACCGCCCGGAATGCGCGGGTTCCTTCTCTCTCATCCTTGCAGTCTTCCTCTGAATCTCTAATCTTGCTGTCTGCCTCTGTCTTTCTCTTCTACTCAATTTTCTGAAAAGTGCAACGTGAGGAATCTCCCATCACATGCATGCCTCTCGTTCCGTCACACGCCATCAGATGTGACCTTGTCCTGTCTTCGGATCTGGTGAACTGCACAGAGAATCTGGGGAAAAGGTTAAAGGACTTAACTTGCATTTGTAAACTAGAGTGTAGTGCCAGACAAGCTTTCCAGCTCTAGCTTCCTTTTGGACGGCTCTGGTCCTTCACCCCCAGGCCTTAGAGAAGTATGACTTGGTGGCTGCGTCCGTCGTGCTCGCCTGAGAAGACCCGACAGACTCTTATTCAAGTTTCCCTCACTTCCATCCTCCGTGGAGTCAGCAATGACTTCTTTCACTTACCGCTCCTGAAACTTCCCAGTAGTGGCTTTTGGCAATGTTCAGTGACAGATTACTCATTGGGGTGGCAGAAGTAACAATATATGCTTCATTAGCTGAAGCAAATTAATTAAAGTACAGGGACTAGAACCTAGTAGGTGCTCAGTAAACATAATTTTGCTGCCACAGTCCCATAGGGCAAAGGGTGGAAAGAAGTAAAAGGAGCAGCTGGGGTTGGAGATGCCACCACCTGTGAGCCTCTGTCTCAGGGTCTGTCTGGACTGGTTGTGCATTTGCTTGGTAGCCCTTGGCATCCGCAGCTGAAGCAAAGGAAGTGGGTGGCCTGGAGAGCACTTTCCCAGCCTGTCAAAGAGAGTCTGGGGCAAGGCCTAAGAGTAATTTAGTGTCCGTGGGAACTCCACTATTGACTGCCCCAAGGAAACCCAGCCTGAAAGCAATATGGGAGGGCTGAAGACTTCCAGAAATTTCTTTCCCTTTTGTTTGCAGTCTGTGAACATATGGCCCGAGGCAGTCTGTTCTGTGGGCTAAATCACCATGCTAATGAAGTGAGAGTCCCCGGATGAGTTATTTAGCTTCCAGCAGGAAAAGCCATGTTTTCTTCTAACAGATGACACTCCTAAAGTTGGAAGGTTGTGTCCCCATCCTGGGCGATGTGGCCAGTGGCTAGTGGGCACGGTCAGCCTAAGGGGGACTGATGTGAAGACCAGGAACCAAGGAGGGATCCCGGGCTGATGAGGACGAGTGGGGGTGCCTTCCCTGAGACGGTGCTGAGCACTGACTCCGGGGTGTCCCGGGGACTGACCCTCAGCACCCAGCAGTCCCTGAAGGGGCAGGAAACCACAGAGCCCCCTGAGTTTGAAGATGCAGGATACAGATCTATTCTTTTCATTTGTAACTTACACAAAATGTTAAAAGTTTTATGATTTTCATCACCCTTTCTGTGTATTTGTAGTACAACAGATAAATTCTGTGTCATTTAAGCCAAGTGAGTGCACACTGATTCTGAGGTTCTTGCAGAAATGGGGAACAGACCCTCTCCTCACCTTGCTGCTTTTCTTTGCTCATATGCTCTTCACAAAACCCACCACGCAGCTGCCCCTTATTTCTGAAGCTCGTCGCTGCTGACAAAGACCTCGAGAAACCCGATGGCTTCGGATGTGACATCCAGAGATCCGGGGGTGTGTCCTGCTGCCCTTGTCACCCATTCTCGCTATGCCAGCCACTCCCTTCACTCCTGAGGGGGGTCTTGGTTTGAAGGCTCAGGGCCCCTCTGCTGGAAGACCGCAGCTCGAATTCTAGAGTCAGGGCTGGTCTGACCAGGCACCTTAGAGAGGGCCTCAGGGGCTTAGCGGTGGCCCCCGGGGGTGCCATCTCAGGCAGCTCTGGGTCCCCAGCTTTGTTGTGGAAGTGGACAGCGTTCACTCCAGACCACCTCACAGGGCTGTCAGGGACTCTAGTGAACAGATCTGTCCCGAATATGCTGATGAGTAAGTAATTATTACCGTTCCAGCCAATGGCAGGTGGCTGACTTATCCATGGTGACAGCGGACGAAACGCTTTCATCCCCTAGTGTAGTCACATCAACGTGAGTGGGGCCCTCGGTAGCCGGGGCTTCCTGCTGTCCCCTGGTCTGCTCTTTCCAACTTATCTATCACCATCACGGACAGGTCAGGACACGCAGGTGCCCGGAGCGGGGCCGGCGCTCTTCCTTCTCCTCAGGTTCTGCCATCTGTCAAGGCCCCCCCCCCCACCTTTCGAGGGTCCCTCCTGCCATATCAGGAGCGGCCATTGCTGTTGGATCCCCGTGGCAGACCGTCTAGATCGTTTACGCTGCTCTTGCCTCTTCCTTCTTTGTGGGTGAACTAGGAAAGTTTTACTTTTCTGTTAAATTTTTGATTTTTTGAATACATGAACTAAATAAATTCATATATCGGAAGCACGTACTAGAGCTCAATCTGCACCAGAAACGGTGCTAACCATGCAGATCACCTTGCAGAATCCCCGCTGCGATCCTGTGTACGCAGCAGTATTATCATTATCTATTATCTACTGTAGCGAGAAAGAAGCCAAGGGTATCTGATCCTAAATAATCTGTTCAATCTTACAAAATGGTTAAAACGGTAGATTCTAACCCAGGCAGTCTGTCTTCACAAAGTAGCAAGGATTAACCAGGCAGCTCAGGAACAACAGAAAGCTGCTTCCTACTGTTCTGGAGAATGGAAGTCCAAGATGGAGCAGCAGATTTGGTGCCTGGTGAGGGTCTACCTCCCAGCTCGCAGATGGCACCTTTCCATTGGGAAGGGCTCAGGCAGCTCCCTGGGCCCGTGTCTGAGAGCACCAATCCTGTTTATGATGCTTCACTGTCATGACCCAATCACACCCTCAGCCCCCACCTCCCCATACCATCCATCACACTGAGGATTAGTTCAACACATGCACCTTAGGAACACAAACATTCAATTTGTACCATAGCCTTAACATTTTATACCTTACAGATTTCACATATATAATGTCCTCAACTGATGAATTATTTTGTCTGGTGGAAAAACCTAGTTACATTGGGAAGTACCTAAAGAAAGCAATAATTCAATAAAGCATTTGGCCTTTATGTAGGGGAAATTTACTGAGTTTGTAGCTACTTAAAAAAATAGTATTTTACACCTTGAGAATAGATGTATCAAACCACAGTATCATGGACTCTAAAGCATCTTAAATTTTTTCGTCAAATGATTCTTAGCGTTCACAATTGTATTTTATCGTCTGTTTTAGAGCGGTTCCACACTCTTGTTGCTCTCTGGCTTCGTCCAGATGCAGCTGCCGGACTGTGCCTGTGACCTTGAGCACACTGCCTCGCAATTTTCTCATCATGTTGTGATTGTTTCCCTTTATCTCCTGAGACTGCACATTCTCACAGAGCAATGGTTAACTTCTCTGCTGGGCTACCTTGGCTTCAGGGATTCTTAAGTCCTAATACCAACATTTTTATTCGAAATGAAAGTAATTCTTTGATATTTATGAATCTGTTATTCACCAGACAGAGGGATACAACTATGTGACATTTCAAAGAAATGTATCAAATTTTCTTCCATAAAAACACATGAAAAGGTGCAGGTCTCCATGGGACGCAGGTGCCCAGGAGGACACAGCCATGTGAGGTCTATTTGAAGACCCTCCTTACAACTTCCCAGCCATAGCCAAAGGAATCAAGCCAGGTTCTGGAGTCTTAGAGAATGTTCTGATTTTTGTACCTGCTGCAGCAGCTACTTGGGCTATGCATGCAATTGTGGGGGTCGGAGCAGCAGTTTTCTCCTGGTGCTTTGGGTCACCTGCAGGCCCATCCCATGGCCTAGCCTCCTACTCAGGCTGCAAACTCCTCATCTCCCTCATTAAGACTTCCTGCTGACGTCACAGGACCTGCTCAGGGGTTCTGGTGGGGTTTCCTCCACCCCAGCCAACTCGGATTCTTGGATTCCAACTAGGTATCTGGCAACTCAATTCCATGCTGACACTGAGATAGCCTAGACTCCACACTACAGGGGCGCAGCCCCCAGACACCCCTTGCTCAGATGCCAAGCACAAGTCCTCGGCCACACGTAGCTCTGGATCCCTGTCAGAGGCTCCCGGGAGCCCTTCCCTAGTGTGATGTCCTTGAACAACTCAAAGCACTCAGGAAGAGCTGTGCTCCCGCTCATCAGTTGACTGGTTAGGAGGAGCTGAAGGGATTGGCGTCAGTCACACCCTCTGCAGAGGCACTGCCAGCCCTGTGGCTGGACCTGGGCCCCAGCCTGAGCTCTGAACCCTGCTGCTGAGAGTCTGGGGGAAGCTGCACCCCGCAGGCATGGTGGATGAAAGCAGTGATCCTTGGCTCTTGACAGTCGCGAGCTCCTCTCCCTCCCCAGAGGTCCGGGGTGGGACCGCGAGCTCCAAGTTTATAATCTGGGCTTCATCTTTCTGGCAACCATTGCCCTCCTGGTGCTATCTGGGGGCCACCAAGAATAGCTTCATTAGGACAAAGGATGTTCCAGTCACTCTCAGCATTCAGGGAAGTCTGAGGGTCTCAGGAGCTCGGAGACCAAATATCTTCCATGATACTGAAATAGAATAGAAAATATTTGAAAATAGGTCAGAAGCAGACATAAATGAAGGACAAAGAAATATAATTTTAATCTGAGGTTCTGCATAGCTTCCTGAGCCTTTCACTTTTCAAACAGGTCTCTCTCTCAAGCCTGTCACTTCTCAATTCCTAGGAAATCTTTGAGCCTTAAAGTTAACCCGTAGATTTACTCACTGATGATAATTACCTGTGCATTGTTAATCAGCCCACCAATAGGTTAAGGACAAAGGATAGAACATTTTTTTTGGAAGCTGAAATTTAGGGGACCGTCCAAACATATCTATTTATCAGATAACAGAGACTGTGTCAGCTGGAGGATCCTGGGGATGACCAGGCTGGGGTCACCCTCACCCATCTTCCCAAGCCCACCCTACCCTCGGTGTCCTTTAAGAGAAGACCAAGGAAAACCAAAACCCGCCTTTCACTCCCAAGATGGCCCGTGTTCTCCCTTGAATGACTATTCCTTAATTTCCTAAATAAACCCCTGTATCTCTCCTGACATGTGGTGAAATTCTCTACCTCAGGCATGTCAAGGATACCCCTGCTCCTGAGTTGATCCCCCACTACCACATCCCACTTGGGGAACTCCTTAGGACCCACTTCCAGACAGGTCTCTCTTCTGGTGACAAGTCCACAGGCCACAGGGTTCAGTGCACCAATCTGAGCAAATGGAGCCCTTTGGGTGAACAGTGACCTGTGGGTGACAGGACCATAGTTATATTTATGGTTTATGTAAATGTAAATAGGCATGTATGCTACATGTTCATACATGTACATATTTTTATGTGTATGTATATGCACAATTATGTATGTATGTATGTGTTACATAGATATCTCTATGTGTCTGTATATACATACATGTTCATGAAAGGCTGTGCACATAACATGCATATTTATGCAGGTATATATTTATGTATGTGCATATACATAGTTATATAAGCGTGTATTAGTTTGAAGGGGGAGAGAGGAGAAAGACCTGCTGTTCAGAGAGTAAGCTGGTGCACATCAGCCTCCCTGCTGGCAAGGGAGCCTTCCTGTCTTCTAGGAAAGAAGAAAAAAAACCACATTTTTTAAAAGACAGAATGGACCACTCAGAAACTCTCATAAGAAATATTAAAGAAGAAAAGTATCAACCCCCAAATCAGGAAGTGGAACCAAGCATTGGTGATTAACAGTGAAGTACGGACACAGTTTAGTAAGTCAGAATAAGTCAGTGAGAATAAAAAAATCCTATCAATTTTGGATTTTAAGAATAAGGTAAACTAAAATATTAGATGAAGATCACAGAGAAAGTAGTAGAAGTGTGGCTATAATTTGAAGATTAAGAGCTTCTTTCTTTCACTCTCTTTTAATAAAAGAGGAGGGAGGTGGATGGAGATGGCTACAAGGGTCGTCAGGGTTATTCTGGTGGCCTCTGGTGGACGCTGGCCCTCCTTGGATGTGGCCACACCACTCCAACCCTTGCCTTCCCTGGGGGTCACCTTGCCTCCTGTCTGCAGTGAGTCTCCTTCTTACAGGAATACAGCAGGCCCACATCGTGAGCAGTGGTATACACGGGCGACCCCTGCGACTTGGGAGGCGGAGGCAGGAGGATCGCAAGTTCAATGCCAGACTCAGCGACTTAGCTAGACCCTGTCTCAAAATTAATTTTTTTTTTTGAAGGAATGGGGATGTAGCCTAGTGGTAAAGTGCCCTGGGTTCAACCTCAGTACCCCCCTGGCCCTCCAAGAAAGAACACACCAGGTCCACCTGGTTGACAGCACATCTCCAAGTCTTCCTTTTGGCCACAAGGTAACAGTCACAAGTTCCAAAGATTAGGATGGGGTCATCATTAGGGTCAGTCATTATTCAGTTTCCAGAGAGAATGGCCCACGTGGCAACGTTAATTCGTGCAGTTTTGTTAATTAACACCGGTTTATTGGTTGCCTTCCCTCTGCTGGCCCACTTCCCACTCACCCACAATGCTTCTCGGGATTGCTTCCAGGCAAAGCACTTGAACCTAAGTCCTGGTTTTGGGATTTGCTTTCAGGAAGAAATAAGACTGAAATAACACCATAAGAAGTGATTTAAAAACATCTGCCTCAGTAATTGGTGAATAAAACACAATGAATCTTAAGGATAAAGAATACTTGCATGACCAATAGACTTAAGTCTGTGTGTTTGTGTAATAACAGTTAAACCTTATATAATATCTAATATATGCTGGACATTTATCAGTTATGTTAATTGGGGCACAGAGAGTGAAGTAACTCATCTAAGATCACACAGCTGGTAAATGTGGGCATTAAGATTTAGAGTGTTAGCTGGGCACGGTGGCGCACGCCTGTAATCCCAGCACTTGGGAGGCTGAGGCAGGAGGATCGCGAGTTCAAAGCCAGCCTCAGCAATGGAGAGGCACTTAGCAACTCAGTGAGACCCTGTCTCTAATAAAATACAAAAAAAGGGCTGGGGATGTGGCCCAGTGGTCAAGTGCCCCTGAGTTCAATCCCCAGTACCACACACACACACACACAAAAAGATTTAGAGTGTTGGGGCTGGGGTTGTGGCTCAGCGGTAGGGCGTTCGCCTAGCACGTGCATGGCCCGGGTTCGATCCTCAGCCCCACGTAAACATAAATGCATTGCATTGTGTACAACTAAAGCAAATAAATAAATATTTAAAAAAAAGATTTAGAGTGTCTATCTTAATTCAATCTTGTTACTATTTTGCACCTTGAAAACTGCGCTTGACAATGACTGTGATGAACAACACAAAGGACATTTATAAGATTATCTGCTAAGCCAAAATTAAGACCCAGTAAACTATAAGAATCAATATGAAAAGACCATGTCCTGGAACCAGAGTAGATTTCAGAAACAAATGACAAGCAGCCCCACAGTTTCGATCACACATATAAACAAACCATCTTACTTCTCATTCATTTATGAGAAAAAGATGCCGTCTGTGTAATCAGATCCTGACACCAGCGGGACTGGAAACGCTGCGCACACCGACTACACCACACAGAGCTAGACCGGGACTTGTTTAGAAATGTAGATCTGTACGTGTCTGGATGGAGAGGAACCCTGGGGAGCCTGGGGAGGATTCTGGTGTCCAGTTTTATGAATAGAACGAGGGATATCCAGATTAGGGAACTGGAAACCAGACAGGCCCCCCCGGGACCTCCAGGAGCTCAGAGCCTTCAGGTGCCACCTGCTTCCTGATTGTTCCAACGGAAGTGGGCACAGGTGACCCCACACCTGGCTGGAGGGCACTGGAGAGAGGCAGTCTCCTCTGTTTCGTTCCAGTTGAGGGTTGGGACTTGGGGAAGAAGAACAGGGCATTCAAATTGATTTTTACGTATGTAATATGAATAGAGTTAATGGCTTATGGATTCTCGCAACAGTAGGCTCAGTTCAAGGCGTTGGCTTTGAGCCACAGTTCCAGAGAACTTGGGAAGAACACTGCTGTTCTCTCCTGAGCCCGAAGGAGAGACCTCTCAGTAGGCTATTTCCTTGGCATGCGCACTCCCGAAGCCTTGAACGACAGGAACGCGGGTGACCATCTTGGGTCTGCGTGGTGTTCAGCGTGCAGTGAGCCCCTGGGTGTGGGTGAGGGGCACAGTGGGCTCCTCTCTGTGCTGGCCGTGGAAGGCTCCTGCTCTCTGGGGCGTCTGACCCACCGCCTGTTGTATAGCAGAGGGGAATCGACTGGCGGCTCCTGCCGTCTCCTACGCCAGGTCACCTGGGCAGCCATCCCCATCCATCACGTTCTTGCTCTGGGTGTCCGAGTGCGCTGCTGGGAAGGCAGATTCCCGGGTCTGACCCTGCCACGTGCAGACCCCAGGGAACAATGGGACTCGAGGCATTTTTGTGTGTCTGTTTTTAGTCTGAGGCAGGTTCAAGATCTAGGAATGCTGATTTCTGACTTCCGAGAACTAAAAACCATGTTTATGAAAAAAAATCCAAAACGTTTAAAAGTGAAATTGGAGGGTGAGGAAAGATGATGGGAATTGCAAAGGTGACAGGTGTGGGGAGCACAGGCTGTGGCACGGGAGCCGGAGGGAAGGGAGCACTCGTGAGGCTGGAGGGGGACCTAGACGTGGTTACCGAGGTCCGGAACTGTGTTGGCCACTTACTGCTGAGGAGGTGTCCACCTGGGTGGGGTGGAGGAGGGACGGGACAGAACACTTCAGAAGTACATGAGTGGAAGAGGTGCTTGGCTTTCTCCTTCCTCCTTCCTTCTTTCTTTCTTTCTTTCTTTCTTTCTTTCTTTTTTCTTTCTTTCTTTTTTTTTTTGTAGCAGGGATTGAACTCAGGGGCACTTGACCACTGGGCCACATCCCCAGCCCTTTTTTGTATTTTATTTAGAGACAGGGTCTCCTGAGTTGCTAAGTGCCTCGCCATTGCTGAGGCTGGCTTTGAACTCGCGATCCTCCTGCCTCAGCCTCCCAAGTGCTGGGATCACAGGCGTGTGCCACCGCGTTCAGCTTGGTTTCTTACCCTTACACTGAGATATAATTTAAATGCAAAGTGCATGAGGATATCAGGGTGGCTCTGTGACCGGCACACAGTGGGCCGGATCTCTGGGTCCTCAGCCGGGCCTGGGGCTAGCCCTATTAGACGCTGCAGAGCTGTCTTCTGCAGTCCTTGAGCTGCCAGAGACCTTCGAGAGCCCGGCGACTGGCCAACGCCTGACACCTCCGGCCGTTGTAGTCCCTCCTGGGCAGTCACACCGTATTTCACTCTGTGTTTAGTTGCATTTGTCTGCTGAGCACCTTCTTCTGTGGATTGGTTATGGAACTATTCTTTTGTGAAGCATCTTTTCATATTGTATATCCCCCTTTGCAACTTCCATTTGATCTGTTCTTTTAAGTGTGTCTCCTGCGAATATATAATGGTATCTTAGTTTTGTTTTCATTGTTGTTGTTCAGTTCAACCATCTCTGTCTCGATTTTATGCTTAATCTCTTTACATTTAGTGGCTTACTAATGTGGTTGCATTTGAGCGTAGCACTCTGCTATTTGTTTTAAAAATTTGTCTAATTTGTTCTTTGCTCCTGTATAGGATATCCTCTTCTTTATTGTAATCAACTTTAATTACTTATTTCTTTAATCTGTTAACTCTTTAGAATATTTCTGTTGCTAAATTGACAAAAATCACATGTGACTTGAACTTACCAGCACATTAAAAACGACATCTTTACCATTTCCCAACGAATGCAAATTCTTAAAATACATTAGCTCCTTTCCCCTTTCAATGTTCATATTGCTATGGTTTCAAACATTTCATTTCCACATATATTACAGATCCAACAGTGCATGACTGCTAGGGTCTGTTTAACTCATCAATAGTATTGTATGAACCTAAAAACCCAACAGGACTTTCAACATACTTTTTCTGTGGTTATCTCCTCTGGGAATACTGCTCCCGAATCCTTGCTGCTGTAGTGTCTCCAAGTTCACGCTCTTCTCTATTAGATACAGGTATTTTCTGCTACTCTGCTCTTTTGGACATCACAGAGAAGATCAAGGCAAGGCTGGGCAAGCCATATAAGCCTCCCCTTTCAAGGGTTGCAACCCTTCCTGGGCTGCTGTCCAGTTCCTGAGAAGAGCCGTTTCGTTCATTTTGCTTACTTCTACTCTACAACAGGGGCTGAGGGTGGGGGCGGTGGGGGATGGACATCTGATGCCAGCTAAACTATCCTTGCAGTCATTATCGTTCTTTCTAGTTGTGGACACTTTGTTGTGTTTGTCTGCTAGTGTGTGTGTGTGTGTGTGTGTGTGTGTGTGTGTGTGTTACAACATAACAACATAATCCACTGAAGAACAGGAGCAAAGACTTCCAAACTTGCCCAAGGGACCATGATGACCTCCACCTCCTTCTGGCTGAAAACTTAGGGGACTTTACTGGTGCAGACATGAACTGGTACTAGTCAGATGTCACGTCAGTCTAAACAGCCCACACACTGAAACATAATCTACTACCCAAGGAGAGAGCGCTTACATTAGCTCCTTCCTGGGGTCACAGGACCAGTGGAGGTTACTCATCCACAGGTAGTCGTCTTAGGAAGAGGCAGATCCCAGGTAGGGGACCAGTACTGGACACAGCACTTAGACTTGGTAAGAGCTTAGCCTTTTCTCCTCTTTGGGCTTCATGATCTCGGGAGCTGAACTCTGAGTACGGTGGATCAGTTTAGGGACACTTCCTCTGGAAAGTGTGAAGCTGGTGCCAGCACATCATGCAGAATGGTGGTTCCACGGGGGTCCACCCTGCCTGGACTGCCTAAGGACATGAGTAGGGCTGGACCTGGAGCTTATGCCAGGGATGCCTAAGCCTTTAGTATGGCCCTGGTACAGGACCCTTCCTGTTCTGCATAAAACAAGGGAATACATCCCCTTGTGTGTTGAACAAGGTGACACAGAGGGAGAGAAGAGCTGCTTGAGGGAGGGGGCTCAGGGATGCAGGGGGTCCGCATCGTGCAGCCAGCGTGGACTGAGGCCCTGCAGGTGAGGAACCAGGCGCCCTGGAGCTTGACATATCAGAGTTTGTGGGCACGGGAGCTCGTAGGACTCTCCTCGAGAAGTGCTCTCTGAAGTCCATAATAAGGCAAAACAGAGAGGGTTCATTGCAGTGTGCTCCTAACAGCAAAAAACAATTACATAGACAAAGGCAAAACAGGGTAATAAAGCAAACACAGAAAACAAAACAACAGAAAAAAAGAAAAAGTTCATGAACAGAGTAATAAGTAGATAAAATCATGGCATATTCATGAAATTGAATCAAACAGCAATAAACATCAAAGAACCAGAGCTACATTCGTAAAAAAGAATGACTTGTTAAAAAATATGAAGGTACATGAAAAAGTTAGTGGCAGAAGTTTATGTACTATGAGCCTCCCTGTATTGTTAGGGTAATAGGTACTTACACATCACAGGCATGAATAAAAAAACTACATAAAAACTACAAGGGAATGTGTATACGTAATAAATGCTAATTCAGGATAATTTCCTTTCTTCACTTCTGGGAATGAAAGACAATGAATGGGATCAAGGAAAACCCACATAAGGGAACACGAAGAAGGGCATTTATTAGATTTTAGTTCTTTAAAAACTTTCTCAACAAGTATGATGGTGTTTTGCCTCTAAGAAGGGAGACTCTGAGCTTTTTAAATGAATGGATGCACTCCTGTATATTTTAAGTATTTCTTAATTACAAAGTATCTTAAATTGTAACACGGCCTCAAGATGCCACTGGATACGCATACCAGTCCCTTGAACAAGGACGACCAAGAGGCAAAGTCGGGCATGCGATTGGCACCGCATAAAGCAGTTCTGCAGTGGTGACTCCTGGGAGAGAAGCAGCCTGTGCATTTCTTTCCTTGCTTATTCACCTCATAGGCAGCGTGTCTGCCCTGCTGAATGACCCTACTGTGGCCAGCGTCAGCAGTGGCACATGCCCAGGTCACTTTATCTCCACCCTGAAACACTAAGGCCCAAGAAACCCTACCTTGTGCAGAGAGCTGCTCTGGGCATGACTGTGCCTTAAGTCATAGAAATGACTGACGCTCACAACTCCCGAGGAGGAGCTGGCGGGGGCCTGGTGGTGATCTCAAAACAGCAAAGCTGAAAAAAGAAAAAAAAAAAGTGCAAGAAAATGTGTTGGGGGCAGTGATTTTTGACTTTCTTTTGTTAAGCAAGATGATGTTAACAGTGAAATTTGAAATTTTGCCCCGGTGAGAGAGTGACATTTACGTTCATGGGGACACATGCCAGTGCTCACTGGCAATCGCTCAGCCCTGCCTCCCGGACCTCTGGCGAGTGCTAATGTAGGTTTTCTCTTTATGGATTCACCTGTCCTTGGCATTGCAAAAACAGCAAAGGTGTAACACAGGAGGCCTTCTGTGTCTGGCTTATTTCACTGGGCTGTGGTATCTTACAGATCCGTCCATCTTGTGACATTCACTTTTTACTAGCTAAGACTCCTTTGTATGGATATACTGTTTTATCTGTCTTTCAATTGATGGACATTTTACTTGCTTACAAATTTATGTGTGGACCTCTACTTTTAATTCTTTTGCTTTCTAAACCTAGGTATGGCACTGCTGGATCAAAGGGAGCTCATTCCGGTAACTGTCAAACTGCTTTCCAAAAGGACTGCATTGGCGTTCCCGGGAGCATTGCAGGAGGGTCTCTTGCTCTACATTTTCACTGTTCCTGTTAGTCTTCCCCTTTTTGATCAGAGCCATCTCAATGGGCATGAAGTGCTATGTCGCTGGTTTTGGTTTACATTTCTGAATGAACAGTAATATTGAACATATTTTCATGTTTCTCATCCATAAAGCTTTGGAGAAGTGTCTATTTAAACCTATTCTGTATTTTTTAATAGGTTTCTTTTCTTTTGTTATTACATTGTAAGACTTTAAAATATATGTCTAAACATATCCATAGATATACACATACAATAATACAACATAATATGTCACATACACAATGGTCTTAATAAGACATACATACATAATGGTCTTTCATGAGAGAGATGATTGGCCAATATTTTATCTCTTTTGTGTTTTATTTTCATTTTCTTGACTATATGCTTTTAGGTGTAAAAGTTTGTAAGTTTGATTAAGTTCAATTTATCTATTTTTCTTTGTTTTTTTGTCTTTTAGTGTCCTTATCTATGAAACCATTACTTAATCCAAGATCATGAAAATTTATGTTGATGTTTTCTTCTAAGAGTTTTAGAGATTTCATTCTTATATTAGGTGTGAGGAAAGTGTTCAACTTCATTCTTTTGTATACAGATATCCAGTTGTGCCAACTTTGCTTTTTGAAAAGGTTGCAGTTTTTCCCCATTGAATTGTCATGACATCCTTTTTTAAAATCAGTTGATCGTAAATGTGAGGGTTTCTTTTGGAGATCTATTGTTTAGTTGATAAATGCATATAAAATTTTTATTAATTTTTGGTGTATACACTCTTTATAATAATAAAATAATAAGTTTACATACTTTATAATGCATTTTGTCTTAAAGTCTTTGCTGCCTGATATTAGCATAAGCAGTATGATAATATTTTGGTTATTGATTTCATATATATATTTTTGAACTTTTTACTTTTCAATGCATTTTTGCCTTTGAATATAAATAGTATCTTGATTGGAAAGTTGGAGTATGTATTTTCAATTAATTTTCCAATTTATGTCTTAATTGAAGTTTTTAATCCATTTACATTTAATGTAATGAATAATATAGTAAGATTTACATCTGCCTTTTTGACATTTGTTTTCTCTATGACTTAGGATTTTTCAGTCTACTATTTCTGCATTATTGCCTTCTTTTGACTTAAATAAATGTTTTAACATGTCATTTAAATTATTTTATTACTCTAGTGCTTTTTGAGTAATGTTATTAATGGTTTCCCTTGGGATTACAATTAGCATACTAATTTATAACAATCTCTACTGAGTTAGTACCAACTTAATTTTAGTGTTATAGAAAAACATTGTTTGGGCTGGGGTTGTGGCTCAGTGGTAGAGTGCTTGCCTTGCACATGTGAGGCCCTGGGTTCGGTTCTCAGCACCATATAAAAATAAATAAATAAAATAAAGGTTTCGTATCCAACTACAACATATATATATATATATATATATATATATATATATATATATAATCTCTTCTTAAGAAAAAAAAAAAAAAAAGAAAAATTGTGCTATATGTTGCTCCATTACCTTCCTCCATCATTTGTGCTGTTGCTATCAAACATTTTAAACCTCCATACATTTTGTGCTTACATATGTGCGTATGGCTTCACAGTATTTTCTTTTAAATCAGAGAGGAGAGCAAAAGCGTTAAGAATGTGAAAAAAGTTCATGCATATTTTATATCTTCCTATGAATGTAACTTTATAGGCACTTTTAATTTCTTCATGTGGATTCCTTTACTATTTATCTTAGGGAAATTCTTCTAGAAAAAAATCTGTCCATTCTTACTCATCAGGGAATATCTTACTTTCTCCATTCTCAAGGTTAATTTGACTGGGTATAGAACTCTAGGTTCACAGTCTCCGTCTCCCCTCTCCCAGAAGTCATATCACTATCTTTTGTCCTGTAAGGTTTCTGATAAGAAATAGCTATTTATCTTTTTGAGAGTCTCTTTTACACGATAAGTCACTTATCTAGCTCTTTTCAAAATTATCATTTTTGTCTTTCAGAAGTTTGACTCTTATGCATATGGAAGTGGACCTTTTCAATTATTAGATTGTAGATTAACATTTTTCATAAAGTTTGAAAGCATTTTTGCATTACTTTGGTAAATATCCTTCTGCCTCTTTTTCTTCTCTCCTAAAAACTCCCATTCTTTTCCCTGCTCAAATCTTATTTTAAGCTCTTCTAATGAATTTTTAATTCCAGTTATTATATTTTTCCACTCCTGAGTTTGTACTTGGCTATTTGGGGAATTTCTACCTGCTCATTAATATTCTCTAGTTGGTGACTCGTCATTGTTCTCTAGGCGGGGTTTTCTTAAGTCCTGTGAATGTATTTATAATGGCTGATCTAAAGTCTTTGGTCTGGTAAGTGCCACATCTAGACTTCTCGTGGACTGTTTCCAACTCGACTCACTGAGGGGCAGTTTCTACTGAGCGTGTTCTCACTCTGCATGCATGTGCTCACTTCTAGCTTCATGGCTTGTCTCACTATTTCTTGTGGAAGGGGCTGAGGTTGGCTCAGCAGTAGAGCGCTCGCCTAGCAACGTGCGTGGCCCAGGTTCGACCCTCAGCACCATGTCAAAATAAAAGGCATGTGTACAACTATTTCTTGTGGAAAACTGGACATTTCAATAATGTTTAAAATCAGATTTCTCCCTTCCCTAGGTTCGTGTAGTCATTTTTGCTGTTTACTTATTCATTAACTTTCTAAATTCTGTAAAGTTTGTATTCTTGGGATGTATGTGGCCACTGAGTTCTCTTCACAGTTAGCTTAATGGTCAGTTAATAACCAGGCAGGTGTTTCTTACCTCTCTGTGTCTTTCCCGACAGCCTTCTTGCTTTTTGGTACACCTTGAGTGCTCCATGCATCCTACGGCTCTGCCTCAGCCTTTCCCCCCTGCTTCTTCCTCCCCTCAGAGCCAGCCAGCAGGAGAGCTTAGTGCCTTGCTCGCATTTCTGTCTCCAGTACTGGGGACTGAACCCAGGGCCTCACGCACATGGTAGGGAATCGTGCTACCACTGGGCTGCAGCCCCAGCCCTGTCTCAGCTCTAAGCTCAGGTATTTCTCAGGTGTGTGCACAGCCCTGTGCATTCACATAACCTCCCAGATCCCAGGAGCATCTTCAGTCTTTTCAAAGCTCTCTATGGACACGCCATTCCCAGCCTTCTTTTTATCTTTTGTAGTTAGCTCTTTCTGTTTGCCTTAACTCTTATTGTCACCTCTGATGCCTCAGGCAACCATTGGTGCTGATTTTAAAATTTTCATCAAACAGCTTTGGGTAAATGGCTATTGGCACTGAGAGAGCTCTGAGCCTCAGACATGCTTTGAATGGGGTTTCCAGGGAACTGACAGACATGTCAAATAATGACAGACTTTTGAGGCTGGGCATTGGGGAGAGCCTCAACCTTGAGCTGACCCTCCAGTGGCCGCCTGGCTGCTGGTTTTCACCATAGCTGTGGGCTGTTCCTTTTCCAGGGTACCATGGGGCCAAGAAACGGCGATGGGTTTAGGATAAGTTTTCTTGCTGACATTCAGGTATTTTTCCTGCACAAATCCTCCCTACATTGTTGAAAGCCTCTGGTTAATTTTGGGAGCTCAAGTTGATTTTCCCGATTTTCCAGCACTCTCACTGCTTTGTGGGAGAGGAGACTTTTTGGAGGCTGTTGCTACTCCGTGTTCCCAGTGATGTCTGTCTTTGCTTTATCTTCCCTCTGTCCCTGCTTCCTGCCTTCCACCCCACCTTTAAATCTGAATTAGCTCACACAAGAGAATAGTAATAGTCCCTGCCTGACCTCTGCTAGGCAATGAGTTACTGCATTAACCAGCGCACACTAGAAGAGCTGGGAGGACTCCCAGGCCCTCTCAGCCTCTGCATTTCAACAGAAGGCAGGTGTCAACACTAACTGTTAAAAAATGTTCAGGGCTGGGGTTGTGGCTCAGCGGCAGAGCACCCGCCTCGCACGTGCGCGGCCCGGGTTCGATCCTCAGCACCACATAAACATAAATGCATTGCATTGTGTACAACTAAAGTAAATAAATAAATATATTTAAAAAAATGTTCAAATCACACGTTCTGCTTTATTTTCTCTTCTCTAGTTTTATTTTAGAATATTTGAGAATTATTTACTTGTTGTATTTGTTTATGAAGACTCCACTATATATAGGATACATGATATTATATATACTCTATTACATATGTGTGATTTTTTAATACGACTCATACGTAACTACTTTTCAAAAAATATATAAATTGAAGATAGAAACTTGAAAGTATCTCTACTCAGTTTCTTTCCTTAACTGACTTTCAAGCCATTTTTAAAAGGAGAAAGGAGGAGAAGTTGTAAATGAAAAATACATTTTTATTCAAACCAGCATTTCAATTTTAAAAATCAGCATTTTTTAAATGAGTTACTTGTAACATGGAGTGAATTTTCTAGTTCAGGGTATCAACTAGTTGAAATCGCACAATATACTGGACATATGTATGTATAGATATGTATATGTAAATTAGTCTACCTAATGGACACAGATACACACACTATACAGAGCAGTGGCATTAACACTCACAGTTGTGTGGTTACTGACAATGTTGTGCAACCATCACTAGCGTCCATCTCCAAAACTGCCTTTATCTTCTGAAACTGAAACTCTGTATCTACTGAATTCCCATCCCTGCCACCCCCTCCAGTCCCTGGCAAACACCATTATATTTTGTCTCTCTGAATTTGATGACTCTAGGTACAGATGAACAGAACCACACTGCATCTGTCTCTTTATGTCTGGCTTATTTCACGTAAGGTAATCTCAAGGTTCATCACACCGTGTCTGTGTCAGAATTCTATTTTGTAATTGCTTATTTATAAATGCATTGCTAAACAGTAAGAGTGGATATCGAAGTTTTAATTTCTTCATATTTCCAGTGCAAATAAAAGTCTGATAAGTGGGTAACTTAACACTTCTCTGTTTGGTTCATTTTGCGGGGACCATTTTGTAAGCATCCACAATTTAAAAAAATAAACTCGTGTTTCTTGAATTATAAAAGGTTAACTTGTTTCTTGATTTGCCACCTCAAAACACTTTAGTCAGCATGTTTCCAACACCAATTTTTAGCTGTTTATATTTTTATAATTTTAGGGAACAGATCTATGGCCCATTAGAGCAGAATTATTTTTCCTGTTGATGGGATCTCAAGCAGGAGAGCACCATTAAGCTCACTGCAATAGCAACACATTTAGTAGATGCCAACTACTGTTCCATGTTCTAGATAGAGTTGCATATTATTTTTTTTCAGGTACATAATTCATTTTGGGGATGGTATCTCAAAATAAATGTCAATTGCATCACAATTTATTTATTAGGTCTGTCTTAAATTCATCATAAGTTCCTGACAGCGAAGATTCTATTTTACTCATTTGGAAACTGTTTTCGTCTAGGTTATTGTTTATAAATGTTGATCTTGTCAATTCTTTCATTTTTGTTCTCTGTGAGAGCCAACAGGAGCTTCCGTATGACAGGGAGTAGCCTCATTTTTCTGCCTTTCAGCACATCTGGTTGCACCCCAGATGAGGCTTACAGCAACGGGTCATTTCTCAGACATGGGCAAAATACGAGAGTCAATTTAAATCTGTTCAGTGGCTGAGCAATTTTGTTGGTTTTCCCCATGGCTTAATTTTATTTTTTGCTTCTTTTTATAGTGCTTCTAAGCCTTTTCTTTTCTTTCTTATCCTTTCTTCCTTTTTGTACAGATATAATGGAAACAGATGCTTCCATTTTTTCTTCCAGATCTTACATTCCAGTCACAAAGGATTCATGACTTTTGTTCCAGAAAATCTCCTCTTTCTTCCAGTTCTTGTTGCACAGCTACTATTGTCTCACCCCTCCCGCACATGAACTTCCTGCAATTTCACTTCTTTCTGTTCTATCCTGAGAAATACATGGATTCTTCAAGGGTTCTCTTACATTTTCATACCCAAATAATTGGTTTTTAGTCCATACCCTTAGTAACTGTGTGGTTTTTGTTAGCTTTCCTGAGTGTTTTGAATCTCTAAAGCCAAAGTAATGATATCTCTAATGAATTTTTTAAGCAAAAGAATGGGATAAGGCATTTTAGAAATGTGCTTGATATAGTGAAGCTAACTTCTTTCTCCTCTTAATTTAAGCAAAATTTGAAACATCGAAATCACACTTATCAATTTCCATCCTATTTAATTGGGTAACTTTTTATATCTGCACTTTCAGAAAAATAAGCTACCTGGGTCTAAGAATTAAGTCTCCCCGTACTTAATTTCCTGCAGTTCTATGGTGTATGTCACAGAGAGTAATATTGATTTATTTAATAGTTACTCAGTAAATATTAATTATTTAGTAACAATCATGAAGTAACTCAGGAAAAGCCATCAGCATCCACATTTCCCTCCCCAGTCATTTGGTATCAGTTCTTGTGGTGGATGGGTAGTTTATGAGCCCTCTAGATTTAGCTTTCCATGATAATGGCTTTTCCATCCTCATGGTTGTGTGGTGCTTCTCTGTTTATGAGATGTTTCTACTTGTTTCAGGACAGCTGAGAGCCAGGAAGTCTACTTCGAAAGTGCTAAAGTGTGTCTCGAGAGAGCGACCACCTCGAAAACGGAGGTGGCCCCTCCAGTCCACGGCCACTGTGAGCTGTCAGCAGGGCTCTGTCCCCTCAGCCAGCCGACTCAGGCTGCCTGTCCAGTTAGACAGATCTGCCTTTTGACCAAAATAGCACCACAATTTAAGCCCAGTATTTTCCTATTCGAGAGGAATCGTCCTTTGTGATTTTCTCAGAGACGTATGATGATGTAAGAACCATATATATATGTATATATGTGTATATATATATATATATATATATATATATATACATTTTTATGTTTTAATCACTTAGATACACAAAGTTATTTTGCTGGTTGGATTTGAAGCTCTACAAAGTTCACGAGTCCTGGCCAGTGGTTGCATTACTGTTGAAGGAAACTTGTAGGCATGCAATTCACGTGTTCCATAAATTTTAGTTTCTTCTGAACTCTCTAGGTTCAGAGGTTACAAGGATCATTCAAGTATGTGTTTTCGGGGAATGGAGAGTATGGTGTGTGTGTGTGTGTGTGTGTGTGTGTGTGTAGGTCACTCTGTGTGGAGCTCTCTCATTTACTCACGATATCCTCTGTCCTGTTCTTCCAAACCGTGTTGCCGACACTTGGCGTGAGCTCCATTCTCCCAACACATGTTAAAGTGCACAATCTGGTATTGTTAGCTACGGGCACGGTGTTGCACAGCTGATCTTTAGAATATCCATTTTATGTAACTGGAACTTTCTATCTGTTGAAGAGCTTTCCTTTTCCCTCCCTGACTGCTGGAAACTACATTCTATTCCATTTCTGTGAGTTGACTACTTTAGCTGCTTTGCATAATTAGAACAATGCAGAATTTGTCTTTCTGTGCTTGGCTTATTTCACGTAGCCTAATGGTCTCCAGGTTCATCTCTGTTGTATCCAAAAGGATTGGGGGTGGGGTCTGACAGAGCTATCTGCACTCACACATGCATGCAGTACAATCCACACCAAGGTTGGATTCCTTCATGCAGATCCACCAACAGATGCACTGATACAGAAAATGTGGCACATGCATAGAGCGGAAGCCTCTTCAGGCCTAAGAGAAGGGAACGTTCAGGATCTCTTCCTGCAGCCATGGATTCGCTATAGTCACATACACATGGCTTCATCCCCGGAAATATTTCGAGACAGTTTCTAAGAAAATACATATGCTACAACATATGTTGGAGAAGACTGGTAAAGTGGGTTCGTGGATATTAGAAACGTGGATATTAAACGGTTTCTATGGTCAAATAACTTTGCATCCTATGGGTATAGTACATTTTCTTTTTCTATTAATCCACCAATAAGATTTAGGAGACAGTTTACAAGAATACACGTGGTGTGAAGTGGGTATCAACTCTGATGGGTACATGGGTTGATTTTTGACTGAGAGTAGTTGTTAAAAATCACAAAACTTCTGTACAGTAGGAGGTGGCATGACAAAAAAACAGAGGCAAGACGGAGAGCAAGAGGTGTTCACATCCACCTGTGGCTGACAGCCAGCTTCTCCCAAGTGCCAGTCCTCGTGGTGAGCAGAACCCACAGCCTCAGTAGCACCAAGGCTTCTCCTTGGCCATTCCTGAGTGGGCTTATTTTCTGCTATCATAAGCATCATGGATCTTTAGTTTTATACAGGTAACATGCATGAGATGAGTTACAAAATGAATGCAAACTGATTTTCCGCTCACCTCTGTTGCCCATCCAGTTGCAGCTGGAGTTGCTTGTTCCTTGCTGCCCTGTTCTCCACCTGATCCCCTCCGGGAGCTCCCCCACGACCCTAAAGCGCACGTGCGCTTTCCCTCCTGTCCTTCTTCTTCTGCTCCCATGGCCTTGTGATGTTCCAGAAATGCCTTCCCAAGTCGCCCACACTGTGCTGCGTGGAAACCTGGGTTTCCTGGTCCTGGCCTCACTGAGCACATGCAAGTGGGTAGTTTCTACCCTCTTCCCACACTCCAGGCCACACGCAGTAGGAGCTCCTGTGCACTCACCGTTTCCTCTCTGTGCTGACAGATGGCTTCCCATGGAGACAGCGCCGCTGCACGCCGCCACCACCCGGTGGAGAAGGGCTTTTCCATCCACACCTGGAGCCTTTTCTGATCCTTGCAAGACCAAGGGGACTTGTAGTTCAGGGATGTTCTAATATCTACTCTCTTTTGATAAATGGTGCTTTCCTCTTTTTTTTTTTTTTTTTAACGAAATCACACTCCTCCATTTGTTCTTGATCACTGAGGCAACCTGTAGGGAGGAAGCAGAGTGCTTAGAAAACCCAGAGAGCTTGAGCTCACATCCTTCCCAAACTCTTTGCATTATGCAAATCATTGGCTGTTTTGGATCGTGTTTCTTAACTTGCTAAACAAAGACCCACCCGTCAAGAATGTCAGAACTAGACCATCTGTCTTGAAAGAGACTTCAGGAGGTCATAGCATCCATATCCTTGCCACTGGCTAGGCCCACAGTTACCTTAGGAACATCGTCTGTGCTCTTGGCATGGAGACAGAACAGACACCTGGCCTTATCACTAGAGTTAGAAACAGCTTCTTGCCGCCCTGTTGATAGCTGCAGGGAAATCTTGGATCCTTCTCATTACCCCTGTGAGCTGTGTTGAGCACTTCCTGTGAGCAGCAAGGGACTGGGCCAGGGTAGAGGTAGGTGTGAACAGCTGCCCGCACCTTATGACAAGGACAGACAGGCACAGTCAAGCCCTTTACGTGCATGTAGATGCCAGTGCAGAACTCCCGCCTAAGCGCCTAGGTGCCCACGGCCAACAGCATGACCTCACCAAAGACAAGATGGTGCTGAGGAGCAGAGGTCACCGTCTGCGCTCTCACTCTTCCAGCTATGATGCCCTGGGAGCAAACTCCTAGGCATGCTGCGGTCTTGTCAATGAGTGAGGGAAACAGGACACTACTGGACACTTGAAGGATGTTGCACAAGCTGCTAACTTGAGAGAACTCCCTGTAATGAAGGGTAGTGCAGGGTCCTGCAGACCAAACCCTGGGGCATTAAGAAGAAAATGAGGTGGGTGTGTCTAGACTCTAGAGGTCACCAGGTGGGTGACAGGACACTGAAGGCACTGGTCACCAGACAGGGGCTTTGAGGCTCACCACTGGAGTTTGACTTCATTCTAAAGCTAATGGGAAGATGCTGAAAGATTTTGTGGCTTCAGGAGATGGCTTGATTTGACTCACATTCAAATGAGGGAATGGTACAGGGCTTGTTGCCGCCTTAGGCAATGAGACTGCGGGAAAGAAATCGGAGGCAGACTGGGAATGAGTGGTTCCTTTATTGTTCCTCTTCTTCTTCCTCTTCCTTCTCTATCTTCTCCCTCTGGTGATTCCGCCCCTACAGTCTGTTTAAATACTCTTTACCCATCACAGGTGCATTAGTTCTCTTAACAGGCATATACGTGTCTCATCAGAAGCTCGACTTAATGCTACAGCACGCAGTGCCCACGCGCTACTATAAAAGTCAGGTGTAAGTTGTAGTAAACAAAGCCTTGCTTCTGACAAACAAGTAAGCGCCACCTCTTGGCTTTCAGCCAGCCGCCATCTTAGAGCTACTTCCTCTTACAGGGCTAAGTGGCTGTCTCAGTGAGTGGCACCTCAGGGGCCAAGGAAAGAGGGGCTCTGTGAGTCCAGGCAAGATGACATCGGCAGGAACCAGCTGAAGCCGGTGGGAACGAAGGCACTTAGACAGCATAAGTTTTGGGAATAAGATGATCAGCTTGTGAGACCACCCTTTAGAGAGGAAGAATCAAGGGGAGAATCTGTGCTGGCAAGGTAGCAGCGTGAGGGTGGCACTGCCACATACTGAGGGTGGCACTGACGCGTCCACAGGTGAGCGATAGAAGTGCCACTTGCTCTCTCACAAAGGAGCGGTTGGGCAGCGCTGTGCCCTCCTGGCTCCGAATCCAAACAAGGCGTGGCGCGAAGCCATGTCACCCAGCTCACAGAATGGGGCGAGCGGGAGGGAGCTGGTTATCTCATTAATAATTTCTTTGCATATAATACATGTTGAAATAATAATATTTTGGAGATATTGAATTAAATAAACATTATTAAAGTAAAAAAAAAAGATACCAGTTTATTAAAATAATGAAAACAAGTTGGGAACATCTGTGCAAGCTTGTTGATTCCAGGGGCTCAGGAGGCTACCGTGGAGGTAGGAAGCCAGAGACGGTGATTCAGCCTCAGAAGAAACTTCTAGGAAAAAACAGAGCAGAGTGGGGCAGCCGGGAAGATGCTCAGGAAGTGCATCTGAGTGGGCGAAAAGGAAGCACAAGAAGCCCAGGCTCACTGATATCCTCGCACCCGAACAGGGTTTCAGCAGGTGCCTGGGAGCCAGCCAGGGAAGCTTGCAGCCCAGTGAGGAGGTAGCATTTCTAATCTGGAGACTGGCAAATAAAAATTAAACAGGTGGTAGAGTTACTTTAAAAGGATTTTGAGGTTGCTTCTAATAGAAGAAAATCAAAACCAAGTATAAAAAACAACAAAGTAACCCTTTCTGTCAGTCAAGACTCTGTGGTTTCATTGTTTCCTAACACCAAAGGGACAGGTCTTCTGTGTTCTTGAATTCTCCCGTCCCCAATCAGACAGATATAGATATTAGAAGAATATATGAAAGTCAGTGTGCTTCGGGCGTGCCTAAGGAACGGGGGAGAGAACCAAGAGCTCACTGGGAACAAGGTGCTGAATGCCATCTTGCTAATTATTGTTTTCATTATTATTATTTGGTTCTGGGGATTGAACCCAGGGGCTCTTAACCACTGAGCCACATCCCCAGCCCCACCCTATTAGTTAATTAACTAATTAATTAATTTAGTGGCAGGGTCTCTCTAAGTTGCTTAGGGCCTCGGTAAGTTGCTGAGGCTGGTTTGAACCTGTGATTCTCCTGCTTTAGCCTCCTGAGCCCCTGGAATTAACAAGCTTGCACAGATGTTCCCAACTTGTTTTCATTATTTTAATAAACTGGTATCTTTTTTTTTTACTTTAATAATGTTTATTTAATTCAATATCTCCAAAATATTATTATTTCAACATGTATTATATGCAAAGAAATTATTAATGAGAGAACTAACGTCCTACGTCTTTGAAATCTGCTATGAATTCTAGAGTTTTGCCATGTGTCCATTCAGCCAGTTACATCTTACATACTTGAGCGTTACATGTGGTTCATGATTACAGAATAAGATCACAAAGTTCAAGGTGAATATGAGACAGATGCCCATTTGGGGAAAGTCATAATTTATGGACTCTTTCAGGAACTTTCTCTGCCCTTTTCATTCCAGATCCCCTTCTTCTGATTTATGTAACAAAGATAGTCATGATTAATTTTGACTTAAGAATATTTTTGGGAGAAGACAGGCATCTCATTTGGCCTGGCCTCTCAAAGGTTGGTTTTGCCAAATGGAGTTCTACCTATAGTTACGGCATTCCCCCACCTCCATTCTATTTTATATGCACAATATATATGTTTAAAATACATCATATGCTCTCTATGTGCAGTATGAATTGTAACGCATACTACTACTATAAATAAAAAAAATTAAAAAAAATAAATAAACAAAGCCATGCTATCCATCTGCAACTTAAAAAAAAAATCTTGAAATATTTCCAAAACTGCTTGGGCTTGAGAGTGATATAGAATATCAACAAGTCTTAAAACTATCGAAAACCAGCTAGGAGAACTACCAGACAACTTGAATGGTATTTTCCTTTCCTTTCAATATAAGTACGTACTGGATGAGGAACTCTGGCTCTGACTGTCCTGCTCAGTCTGAGAATTTGAGTCTTTGAGAGAAAGGAAGTCCTCAGTGAGCTGGAGTCTAACTGCATACTTCGGTGATATTTACTGCTTGACCCTAGATATGTTCTGAATTTCTGTGAAACAAGGATGCCCTAATATTCATGGAACAGCAATGAATATTTTGTTGTAGTTTTCAACTTGCTATAATGCGTGGGCAAGAAAAAAAAAACTGCACTTTAGCTGAACATGAAATCCATGTTTGCTTAACTCTCAAGTTCAACTCAGAATTGAATATTTATGCAGGAAAAAACAAGAAAAGGTTTGATATTAAAGAAATAAATTCCATTCTTCATTTTGAGTTTCAAAAATAACATTTTTTTACACATCTAAGATTATATAAAAGACGAAGAACCAATACAAATCTAAAATAAAAAAATAAAATAAAATACATCATAGTTTTAACAACTCTCCCCTCTTTTGTATTTTTCCTTTAAAAATCATCTAGTTTGTTGTTGTGTTTTAATAGTTGCTCTAGTAGAGGCAGAAAGAACAGAAACAGGTTGGGATTGAAAGGTTAGTCAAGAATTAAGAATATTTCCATTCCTTTCAACTATAAAAAATAAGCAGAAGCTATGTTCCAGCCTTCCTAGATGATTTTCAAAGGAAAAATACAAAAGAGGGGAAAGTTATAAACTGGTATCTTAAACAAACAAACAAACAAACAAACAAACAAACAAACAAGACAGGGCCTCATGCTCTGGGGCGTGCAGACCGCAGCCCTTGACTTAAAGGTGTGTATGCTAAGGCACACGCGGCCCAGGAGCCTGGCCTGGGACACTGATGGCAGTTTGCTTGTATGCACAGCGACATTCCCACTCACACACTGCCCTGACATTTGCGGAGATGTGATTTTTCCTCCAATTTTCTCTCCTTACGAAGGCTCATTCCTCCCTGGAGAACTGTTTGAGGCCAGCTCTTTGACCTCACTGGAGAAGAGCAGCCCAGGGGAGGGAGGAAAGATGCTTTGCCCTTGCGGACCCTGCGCGGGGCGGGCGGGCATCCTGCTGGACCAGGCGGGAGGGACCCGCTAGGGCTGCCAGCTGGCCGGCCTGCTCGCAGTCTTCATCGCCAGACCTGGGAGGACAAGGCAAATCTGTTTTCCTAAAATCCACAGTCCGGCGTCATTATTGCTCCAGATTGTATCCCGGTCTCTCCGCAGCTGGAATCTTAATTGGCTCTGCTGTTTCTGTAACAGCTGCGGGAAACTCTGCGCTCTCGGGAGCGCTCCGCTAAGGTGTCGTCGCCCGCTCCGAGCTGTGGACGGGCGCGGCAGGGACCACTCGGGAGACCAGGCAGCGGGAGCGGCTGGAGGCCCGGCTTCAGATGAAAGTCGGGCCAAACCGCACTGGAGGCCGGGGGAGTCTTTAAAGAGGCGGTTTAAGGCAGGGCTGGCCCAGTCGGACGCAGGTCTCACAGGAGCTCATTATTGGGAGACAGCAGGAAGGCTCGGTGGCAGGTGAGCCCGGCTTCTGTGAAATCAGGTGCGCACCTCTGACACTGCCTGGGAGCCACGGCGGCCGCAAAGCCCGAGTGATTTTAATTGCCTCCTCTGTGACTTCGCCTGTGCCTGGGCGAAGGGTTTCTTTTTTTGAAATCAAATCACTCAAAGCCTTAGCAAGGAGCCAGGGGCCAGGGGCCAGCGCGGCGGGTCTGGACGCGGCCTCAGAGCTCCAATCTGCTCTGCTCGGCTTTTCTGAAGCCACGGGAGGGTCCCTGGGCGAGGGGGTGGGGCTTGAGCCCAGGGTCGGTCCCTGTGCCTGTCCTAGGGCCGCCCGGAGCGCCCCTCCCCACTGTGCTGGTTTCTCCAACCTGAGGGCACTGGATGGGGCGCTCCTGACCGTCCCTGCGGTCCTTCATTCTCCACTCTTTCTGGCTTCCTGGGAGTTTTCCCAGCGGCATTTCCACTCAGCCAACTGCCCCTGTGGCTGCGAGGCGGCCTCAGCCCAGCCAGGGGCCAACCTTCTGCCTCCAGGTTCGAAAGGAGGAATCCTGTGTTTACTTCTCCTGCACGACAGGTGCAGAACACCCCGATGGAGGACATTTCTGGGAACCCACCATGTTGTAAGTGTGAAGAAAATGTAAGGACTGTGCTCATCAGGTGGACCACGTTTTGAAGTCACGGTTTTTACCAACCCTTATTCATGTGATTGGCACCTGTCAACTTAATTTTTCAAAATTGACATTTTTGCTCAAATCTCCCTTGCAGATCTGTCATATGTTTACTAAAACCTAGTAACGCAGATCTTCCACAGGAGATGGGATAGGGGACTTAATTAATTAATTAATGTCTTTACTAATTGATTATGTGTCTCCCTGAAGTGGATAACTTATTCTGCTATAAGACAGATTTTACCCATTCTAAAAAAGATGTCTCTATCCTTTGATCTATAATTGAATATAAAAAAAGTATAGGGCTTATTACTAAAACAAATTATGCAAGCTAACTTTGATGATATTTTTAGGGAACTTTTTATCATTTCCAAAGAGGAGTCTTGCAACTTTATATCTTCGTTATAAAATGGAGACTAAATAGGATCCAACATTTGAAATATGGGGGAAAGAAGATAAGCCATGACTTTGTTATGGGAATTCAAGGGGATAATTTTAGTAAAATGGATATGTTACTTTGAAACATCACAAATAGCAAACAAGTGTTCGTACATATACGGGCTTTTACAACATCACTTCCTCTGCTTTATTCTGAATGTGAACTCACAGCTAGCTACTTCATGGGTTTCTGAGCACGTGAAAAAGACGTTTGTTGAAATATTGCATAAAAATAGCAAAACTGGCAACTATGAAGCTACACAAAGGAAGAGGTGCCCTGAAGCAGTGCAGGGCCTGAGCTCAAGGCCTCCTGGGGCCACGGACCCTCGAGGACCAGGACCTCATCCCTGCTGGATTCTGAGTGCCGCTCTGTGGTGGAGGATTTATTTGGTCACACTCTGTCTTGGTGTTCTCAAGTATAAAATGAGGACATTATTCATAGTATTTTTTTCCTAATGGAGTTGTTGTAAAGATTAAAGAAGGTATTAGAAAAGTATTTAAAATAGTGCCTGTTGTATATTCAACATTAAAGAAGTTATAGCTAAATTTGGGCAGAAATGGATAGGGAATATCTTCTAAATTTGGGCAGAAATGGATATTGAATACCTAAATCAGTTCTAAATTCGTAAAGCCCTAGATTCTAAGATGGAATTGTAGGCCAGTGGCTCTACTCCCTGTCAGGAACAATCCTTGAGAATCCCTGGTTGACATGAGACAATGCTGTGGTTCCTCAGAAGTGAGACTTCCATCCCATACACGGTATTGAGAGGGTGTCACCAGGAAGCGTCCGAGACCCTAGAGGGCAGCAACCCTGTCCCACCACTTTCCTGGGGTGAGTCCAGGAACGGGGTGAAGTCACTCTGCTCCTGAGTGTCTGCCAACCACGGATGTGCTGGGGCGTGTGAGGTTATGATGCAGAGCGTCCGGTGGAGTGTGGAGTGGGCGTGGGCGGAGGGGACAGTAGGAGGTGCTCGCTTCATATAAAAGAGCACGGACAGGGAGCTGTAGGGAGGAGCACAGGAGGAGGAGCCCCTGACCTGGATCTCCCAAGGGGATGGGGCAGGGGAAGCCAGGGAGAGCAGCAGGTGCATGAGGGTACCTGGCTTGACCAGGAAGCCAGAGGGGCTGAAGGTGTGGGGCATGGATGGCCGATCATGGTGCCTTTGTGAATCATCTTAAGAAGCTTAACTTTTGATCCTGGTGGACACGTGGATGGGTTTTAAGTTGGAAAAGGACAGTGTAAATAAATAATGTTTTGGGAAGATTCTTCTGGCAATCAGGTGGAGATGGATTTGAGGGAGTCTGACCCAGGGCAAGGGATCCGTCTCGAGGCAGGATGCCATGGACATTAATTTCAGTGACGCAGAATTCGTCTCAGATCTCAGATGGTGAAGGTGGGGTGGGAGCGGTTGTGTGATGCCCTGTGTTATAACAGATGGAGTCTGAAATCGGTGACAGAGTAGCCAGAGTAGCCAGGAGCCCTTAGGAATGCTACAGGGCCATGGGAGACGATGGGTGTCCAGTGTGAGCCACCATCTGTCCCCAAGAGAGAGGAAGTAAGCTTTGGTGGGGTCAGAAAACCTGATGAGCCTTGGGTTGGAGATGTGTCTTCCAAACCTAAGTGGCAAAGCCAAGAGGCAGGGAGGGCCATTTGAGTTCAGGGGAGGGGACGGAGCCTGGGGGAAGAGGGAATCAGCACAGCGGTGGTCTTGGACAGCCCAGGGGGGAGGGAAGGGGCTCAGATCACCCACACCTAGGGTCGGGCAGGGGCTCAGAGAGCTCGACTGGGCAGCCCTTGCCCAGGGATGGCAGGGAAAGCAAAACGCCCACATGGAATGGAGGGGCAAACGGACCCTGGTGAAAGGAGTCGTGAGTTCACACGTTGAGGGAGACGGACAGTGGAGAATGTGCTTTCTGCAGTCTAGAAGGATTCACAACCCAGTGACAGACTCGAAAGGCCAAGTGTTAGTTGTGAGAGAGCCTCCTATGGGGAAGACCTCACTCGAGAGCTCCGCGGTTAGCTATGTGTTCATCGAGGTCAAGCAAGGAGAGGCTGAAGAGCGTGATTACCGCCTAGATTTCGCATTAATCGTATGCTAACAAGTCAAAGGAATTTATGGAGCTCCTTCATGCCAGGGTCTCCATCAGATGGCCGCCATCTATCTTTACAGTTTAATTTCCATGATCTCCCCAATAAAATGCAAGCTATGGCCTATGCAACTCCACACCAAGATCTGAGATTTCCTGCCATTTTTCAAGGTTGGGCTGTGGTGTCTCCTCTGGAAAGGTTTTTCTGGTGGTGTTGAAGGGGGTGGACACCAAGGAGTGCTTTCCCTCTACTCCCATCACTCTGCAGAACGCTTCTAACACCTGCTGTGGGGGGAGTTTTCTTCAAACACTGAGCAATTCCCTGCCGATGCCAGTCGGGTACCCTCTCATTCTGTTCATTTCTCACAGTACCTACCTGGAGGTGGCGCGAGTCTCAGGTTGCAGGCTCTGTCTGCCCTAGACTGCCCCCACTTCAGGTACCAGTCACAAGTACAGGTTAGTCTCCTGTGCTTTGGATTAATGGCTTTCAACTGGGGGCTCCCAGGACCCCCTCCTTGCGTTAGATTAATTTGCCAGAGAGGCTCATGGAGCTCAGAGAAACGTGCTGGAGTTGTCCATTGGCGCCCACGGTGGACGGGTTCCAGGAGCCCTGGTGGTTTCCACGTCTTCAGATGCTCCAATCCTTCATAGAAAGTGCTGTAGCATTTGCATATAACCTCTGCACATATGGCTCCCACACACTTTAAACCACCCTTCCGAGACCTAGTGTAGTGGAAATTCTATGTAAATAGCTGTTGTTGTATATTGTTTAGGGAATAATAACAAAAACAGTCTGTTCATGCTCGGTACAGATGTAAATATTTTTCAAATATTTTTGATGTGTGGTTGGTTGAGTCAGAACATGTGGAACCCGTGGTCACAGAGGGCTGATGGCACTTACTTTTACCCATTTATTATGATAAATGTTAGAACAGGCACAGGTGAGCTGTAACAGCCAGATGGAAGAGCCATGCTGGATGATGATAGATGGGCTTGGGCCGATGGGCCACCTCCCCCATGGAAATTTCCATGAGGAACAGCCTGGTTTCATTTTCCCCAGGCAGGAGCCAATCAGCTTAAAGGTTGCTCTGTTCCCCAGGCAGGAGCCAATTGGTTTAAAGGTCACCCTGTTCCCCAGGCAGGAGCCAATCAGCTTAAAGGTCACCCTGTTTACTGGGCAAAGAGCCAATAATGTTAAAGGTCACTCTGGTACACCCCCCACCAGAAATCCCTACGTAAGTCCCTGCCTGCCCGGAGCTCAGACACAACAGCTCGTCCCTGCTGAGAGGAAGCAGCCGCTGCGACAGCTCCAGACTCACCGTCTCCAGCCTGACGGCAGCTGCCCCAGCCGACAGCTCCAGAGACCACAGCTGGCACGACCAGGCACCCACCCTCCATCCAGAGCTCGCACACTCCCCTCTCCCTGACTCCTCTCTCCCCATACTTCTTCTACCATAAAGGCTGGTGAATAAATCTCTTGGCTGCACGGTTGTCTCCGGTGTGATTTTTGCCCTTCAGGTGAGGCAGGGAAGGCAAAGGGGCCTGAGCTTTACTGACCTCATCAGAACTGCCAACGCTCAGCTATCCAGAACACCCGTGAACCCAGTCCTGTTATGGAGACTTCATCACAGTCATGACTGATCAACCAGTGGCCATTGTCATCGCTGCACTTTCAGTCCCTGTCGCCTCTGGAAGTTGAAGAGTGGAGCTGAAAGTCCCAACCCTCTAACCCGGCCTTCATCCTGCTGGGTCCAGCTCCTATGCTCAGGGTTTCCATGCCACACACCACTTACCTCATTACCATACGAAAGACGCTCTTTCTCTGGAGATGACAAGCATTTTAGGAGCTATATGACAGAAAACAAGATGAAGACCAAATATTTATTTCTCAATATCATCCCGGATGTTCTTTCTTTCCCCTCAGATCCTTGTTAAGCCACTAGGCAGGTACATTTAGGGGAAATTACTTGTGGGAGGACGCTGCTGCTTCATTAAATGGCTGTTATCATTCTTTTAAAGTGTTTTCTTTCATTGCTTGGTTTCAGATAAGGCCTTCCACAGAAGCTTACAAGGTGCCAAACTCGTGGGGTCACTCTGATGTATTCCTCGGGGTGAGGTGAGGTAAACTTTGCCCGTCGTGACACCAGGCTCCCACTCAGGAGGTGTCCTGGTCCGCCATTTTTAAACATGGCGTGTTTGAAGCCACGTGGCCTCCAGCTGAGCATGCTCAGGAACGTGTCCGCCTCTGCATGTGGCGAGGCGTCTCTCCTGAATGAACAAGTCTCCGCAGTCAAAGCCCTTGCTTTCTTTGTTCCGGGGAGAGACTGCTTCAAGAATGATCTCTAGTGTACGCCTTAACTGCTGCAAGTAATAAGCCTTTCTCCATTCTTTTATCTCCTGGCTGTGCTGGTGGGCTTCACACCCACCCAGGGGTGACCTCACTGGGTTTGGTTACACCCCGAGAGCATTCACATGCACGTCTCTTATGATACATTCATGGTCTTCTTTGTACTAATTGCTTGTGAACTTGCCCTCATGTTTATTAGATGAGAATTCCCCAGTGGCCAAGGGTTTGAATTATACAGTGCCTGGTTGCAGCACGTCTTTCTCGTGTATGAAAGTCACTCCATAAGTACGCCTCCTACTGAACTGTTCTGTAGGTTGAGCATGAAATCAGCAGGAGATGAAGACTGGAAATGTGGAAAGAAAACACTAGTGATTTCAGTCAAGAAATCTCTGTTATGTGCAAGGAGAAAGGAGACTCCATACAAGTATGGACAAAGGAGTAGGGCATAGGCAGGTAATGAGGTGGCTGATGATTTGGGGATTTGGCTCTGACCAATTTGGCATTCTTTTGAGATGCAAAGTGGAGCAACTGCTTGGTGCAGCAGGGAGATTAAGTCCTTAGGCTCTATCCTGAAGTCCCCTGGGCCCCTCCTACACAGCCTAAAGGATCTCAGCAAAAGACAAAAAGTGGCTGTAGCACTAAGCTTAAAGGTGCTCTCCCATCAGGCCAGTGATGGACAGCATATGCTGCCGTGCAAAGAGCAAGCACTAGGTGGCTGGTTTGGAGGAAGGAGAGATTCTAAGCTAACAAATTCTGGGCAGACAGTGAAGTGGTGGCTGGCGGGCTTGGCTGGAGGCTCGTGAGTCTAGTCCACAGAGGGCGGGTTACTCCAAAACATCACGATTTCAATCAGAGAAGTCTGACATGCAAAGCAGTCTTCCTACTTGGTTCCGAAGCTTTGAATTCTGTCTCTCAGCTTCCTCCTTGGCTCTGCGTCCTGGATTGCTGCTTTGAGAATCCGATGAGAGAGAAGAAATTCTCTCTGGAACAGGCACACGCGTACCAGCTTCTGACTGGAACTCGGGGCTTCATCTTCGCAAACCTCTCCCTGGGTCCTTGAGGCCTCCCTGACCCCGAGACGACAGCCCCTGGCCCCGCGGCGGGCTGCTGAGCCAGCCCTTTGCACACTCTCGCCCCTCTGGATCCAGTTTCTGGGCTTTGTTCCAAGTTTCCGTGGCATCCCCTGGCCCCTGGCGAACGGCGGGCGCTCAGTTCGCTCTCTACATTTCCTTATCAAAAAAGGCAGCAAACACACACCCAACCGCTTAGGCAGAGCTAACTTCTTTTTATTTTCTTTTCACGGGCTTTTCAGTATGCTCGGGAAGCAGCACTGTGTGGCTGCTGCGGATTGTTTGGAAGCCTTGGCGAAGGGTGATGTGGGAAGCAATCAGTTCTTTGGCACAGGCACTCGCCATCTTGAGTCCATCTGAACGGTGGGAGCCAGATCCTGCTGCCCGCCAAGGTCTGGATTAGTTTACTCACTAATGAGGCGGCACTGACACTTTGCTTCCAAGAGCCAGGATGCTGGGCAAAGCAGTTTAATTTTAATATCCTCCATGAAATCCCCAGAGAGGGGTCAGGCTCAGAGCACCCCAAGCTTTGTGCTCTCAGTTTAGTGGGTTGGCAAAGCCAAGGTGGGCCAGGTGTGGCACCAGCTGTGCGTGGTCAGCTGTGCAGAGGGCAACTCCAGGACGCCAGGAGCTCTGTGCGTGCTGCGTGTGCAGGTGAGGCTCTCTTGACACAGGCTGCGTCTCATCCAGAACATACCATTTGGGGGTTGGCGGGTCTGGGGTTGTTAGCTGAGGTGCTGCTGCTCTGTGGTGGCGGGGGACAGGACCGGTGGCATGGAGGGCATTGCGCATCCCACTTCTGAGCTTAAACTGACAGCCCAAGCAACTTTTCCTTTTTTCTTTTTAAAAAGTTGCCCAAGAGAGCACACCCAGGGCCTCACACATGCACAGCAGAAGCAACTTTGGGTGGTGGATCTGTGCTGGAGCCTGGGGCAAGAAAACCCATTTTCTGTTTAGCCCTCCAGGGACCCTGGGATGTGGCCATTTTCCCCTGCCTCTCTGGCTCAGTACCTCACGCTCTTTGTAGATGTTCGGCAGTAGCTTTGGAGTGTCACGGCTATTTTAGGGCTCCTTGTACACAACTAAGCTTCCGAGGACCTGTCCTGTAGTGACCAATGCCTAAATGTTTTGCCTGGTAATTACGTAAGAACTGGTCTGTGAGAGCAAATGCAGCCACCTCCCTCAGGGTGGTGCATGGTCCACCTTCTTGCCCCACGTGCTCCTGGGGCCATCTGCCCCGTTTGTGCTATCCCAGCATTTCCCAGAGGCTCCAGGGACTGCACCTGTGGATTTCGCTGTTCCCTGCTCTCCTTTCTCTTGAGCACTGTAACGGGAAACGTTCTGGATGATCATCGTGAGCCCTCTGACCTGGTTTCTGCTGCGAGAGAGAATTGGAATGAGTCCCTTAGCAACCCGAGGTGTGCATGCAATCTCAGTGAGAAGAACTTTGTTGTTGGAGCCACTGAGATGTGGGGATGCTCGTTACTGCATTGTCACCAAGCTGACCCCTCCTCCGGTGCTGGTCTTCAGCAGACACCCAACTTCCCCGCTCGTCTACATTCTGCACCAACGCCATTCCTCTTCTCCTGACACCCCATTTTGGTGAATACCTGCGTGGATCACAACGGTCCTTTAGGTCCAGTCCTCTGCATCAGTACTTCACTGGTATTTTGCCCCAGAGTGTGGTGGGCAGCCTCTTTGATGGACATAGGTCTGCATCTCTCCTGACTCTTCATTCCTAGAGGGCATTATACCAGGCTGGCTGGGCATGAGGTCAATCAGAATTTCCACTACTTTTACACAGCCTATTCCCTAAGGCATGAGCACCCCCCGGTCACTCTTTGGGTTGGGGGAAGTAGAAGCAGGCAAGACACCCTGGGGTCCTGGCTTCTCCCTGGCCAGTGGCTAAGCCTGTTTTATGATGCTGTCTTTGCTGGGATGGTCTGGCCTTTAGAAGCCTGCCAGTGGCTCTGTGATAGTGGCCCTGGGTCCCCTCCATTCACCAGGACTGTAGGACACTGGCCCTGTGGACACATGGAAGGTTTCAGTTATCTTCCCAGGGATGCCTCTGCTCCTCGACAAACCAGAAGAGGCAAACAGAGGGTGGGAGAGAGCAGCGGTCCCTTACGGCCACGTGCCCGATGATTTCTGAGCACTTTAAGACGTCTCTTGGCTGCTTGAGAATTCATTAGTCTGAGGATCAAGCAGTTGGCTTCCAGCAACAGGTTAATGTGTGCTGTCATCAAAGGCTAGTGCCACTGATAGTCAAGAAAGGAACAGACAGCCGTATCTGGGGACAGCTACGCTCCCCAGGTAGGGAGGGGGCGTCTCTGTAAGAAGAGGACTGATGTCATCGCCTGTCCAGGGAACCCTGTATTCCTAGGCTTTGCTGCTGTTTATTTAGAGCAGGTAGAGGGTGGAGGAGGAGGTTGAGGCCCTGGAGGAGAGAAGGGAAAGTGGGCTTGGGGCTCCTGGTCATTGACCTGGCCTCCCTCAGCTGGCTGGTGGCTCCTACGTACTGTATTAACTCCCCTTAGCACTTCCAGTCTGATAAGCAAAGGCTTTATCATAAGTCCATTGACAAAGTGAGGCGTGAAATTGGGCTCTGAATTGCTATTAACAGTAAAAAGTAATAAAATGACAATAATGAAAATATAACAATGCAATAATGACCTCTCGGCAAGCATGTGAATTCCACCACATGTGATATATCTTTTACTTATCAGATCTGTAATAATTGCAATGAACTTGAAAATAAGTTATGTTAAACTTCATTGTAAAGCAAGGTAATGGAAAATCAAAGAGTTCAAAAGACCTGGAGAAGGTCACAGCTAACATCCAACTTCACCTGCTCAGACGCATGACTTCCAGTATGGTTTTCACTAAAAAAATTAATGTACAGCCTTCTTCTCTTCCTAAAATAAGAATTGTATTATTAATTTTCATTCAGTAAATGACAGTGCCAATACCTTCTTTTGGTTTGCTGTGTCATATTTATTCACATTATTACAGTTGGATTATCTTACTTCTTGGACCAATTTTGAATTTCCTTCTGTGACATGACCTCACCCTTGCTACTCAAAATGATTTTATTAAATTAAGTTCCTCACAAACTTGCCCCTGGTTTCCCGGAATTCCTCTCACCCAAGAATCAGAGCCAGCAGCCAGGGCTCGTCCCTTCTCCCGCCTGTCCCTACGGCTGCCCTGTCACTTTCCTCTTCACCCCACTTAACGTTCATCTAGCCACTGTCTCCAAGAACAGGCCTCCCACCCAATTCTGTTCTTCTCCTCCTTTTGCAAAGAGGCAAGGAATGGATTGGTTTGAGTGCCCAAGGTCCCTTAGCCAGTGGAGGAATTTAAGCTTGGGGTGACTTACGGCTCCACGTGACCCAACCTCATTCCTTCCTTTTGCTCCTGGACTCTGGCACATTCTCACCTTTGTTCTGCATTTCTTTGTCATTCCCACCCACCTGCTCCAGTGACGGTGTACTCTTGGCCCTTGGGGACTTGCAACTGGGGGGACCCTTCCTGCCTTGGGACTTTCTTTCCACAGTAACTTTTCAGACTACGACTATAACGTGAAGGAAAGAAGAGGGGGATTCTGACCCAGGTGGGGCTGAGTCAAACTGTGTAGACTCAGTGTTATGCTGGCCACCAGCCTTGGGGTGGAGGAGAGAGAGACGCTGTGTGTGTCCAAGTCCAAGTTGAAGAGGATGCCCTCTGCACTAGTCTACACCAACTTTTGCAGTCTTAGCGCTAAGCCCGGCCTGCTTTTAATGTAGGTGTTTTCTGTTATTCTAGAACAATGGGGCCTTTTATTCTGCAACAGTTTATCTGACAATAACCCTTAGAATGCTTGATGGTGGCTTATGACTTTAACCCTATTAGTTGTGATATCTATCATAGGATAAATTCATGAACTGTCAAAAAGCCACAGAAATTGATTCTCCGGAGGCCAGCAGTCCCAAATCGAGGTGTTGGCATGGACGTGCCTCCTGGAGGGCTCTAGGGAAGAATCTCCTTGCCCTTTCCAGCTCCTGGGGGTCCTGGGTGTGGCCGAGCTGTGACAGTGTCAGGACTGTCTGTGACTCTGTCTTCATGTGGACTCTTCTCCCGTGTCTGTCTGTTGCATTTTTTCTTTTTAACATAAATTTGGTGTTAGCTAAATAGAAGAACCATATAATTCAAAGAAAACCTTTTTCTTAAAACAATGCTCAGGCCACTGGGGGAAATGGTATGCATTTGACCATATTTTGTAACACAAAGTATGGTCCCTGGCCCAGGGCACCATATCACCTGGAACTTGTTAAAGATGCAATCATGGGGCTGGGGTTGTGGCTCAGCGGTAGAGCGCTTGCCTAGCACGTGCACGGCCCAGGTTCGATCCTCAGCACCGCGTACAAATAATGCATTGTGTACAACTAAAGCAAATAAATAAATATTAAAAAAGGATGCAATCACCTGGGCCTGTCCCAGTTCTTGACATGAACGCAGTGCAGGCGGGCCCAGCAAGATGTGTGAAGGCCAGCCATGGTGGTCCTCCTGCCTGCTCCAGACAGCAACATTATACCAAGGGTGTGTGCTGTCCTGGGTGACCTCCTGGGCACTATTTAGAGTCACTTCATTCTGTGGAAGTAGAACTTGAGCCACGCATGTCACAGAAAATGTCCTAAAAGCCACATCAAGCAAACAAGACAGGAAGAACAAATGGCTGAAATTTATTTCAGTCGTATACTTTATTTAATGCACTAAACTCAAAACATTAATTCAACATGTAATCAATGTAAAAGTTTTAACAGATGTTTTTCTGTACTCTGTCTTTGAAATCCAGTGCTTTACACTCACAGCTCATTTCTATTCAGACTGGCCGCATGTCCAGGGCTCAGTAGCCATATGTAGCTAGTGGCCGGTGTGCAGGGTGGACAGATGGAGATCTGGGGGAGCAGTGCCCTGACCTGGGGGCATCTGGGCTTCCATAGTGTAGTTTTATGCTGACCACCAGCACTGGAATGAAGAAGAGCTCTTCGTCCAGTGCAGTGAGGCCCAGGGCCTTGGCCCCCTCCCCAGGCAGAGCCAGAAGGCCCCAACATAGCAGGGGCTGGGGTTTTGCTCCCAACTCTTTCCTGATTTGGAGCTAGAGAATTTTTGGCCCATTGAGAAGTAGCCGTAGAGAATAATCACTTGTCCCTAGTGCCAGCCCAGGGAATCTCCCCTGGGAATGACCAGGAGCAAGTGCTGCTTCCTTCCAGGTGAAGGATAGCAGGAAGCACCGGGCATTTGTGTCAGAGGCAGAGAGAGAAGCCAGGACCGATGGCATCCCTGTCCAACGGTCTCCTTGAGTAACGTGGGCGCAGACATCGCTGCCTAGGTTACTGACGTCAAGTAAGTTTATTGAGGGATTTTGTCACATTGCTGGAACGTTGGGTGGCCTCGCCGCTTTTGTTCTAGCCCAGCTCAGGCCCTCATAACTTGAGCTGGCCTCAGATCTGGTCATCGTTGCAGGGAGTGTCCAGTGACCTCTGTGTCCTTTTTGGTATCCCAGCAATTTCACCACAAGATATGGACCATGCAAAATGCTGGATTCTGAGAGAACGCTGGGTGTCAAGACTTTTCCGAATGTCGATGAAATGACCTTTGCCTTCCTTCAGTAGTTCTGCATTTCTTTCTGTGGAAATAAGGAATTTTGAGTCTTCTCACTATGCTATTTCTCCTTTGCCTCCTTGGACCCTTTTCCTACTCATTATTAGTTTAATCTGTGGATTCCAAATGAGACTTTTCCCTATAAAGAAAATGTGGGGTCTTACTTGGTCATTAAGAAGAATAAAATTGAGGCGTTTGTTGGTAAATTGACGAACTAGAGAACAACATGGTAAGTGAAATAAGCCAGACTCACCACGTGAATGTCAAATGCTGCTCTGATATGCTAGAGATAAATAAGGGGAGAAGGGGAGGGAGATCTCATGAAAATAGAAGGGAGATCAGTGGAGTAGAGGGGGAGACAAGAGGGGTGGGACAAGGAGGAACAGTGAATGAAATTGACCCAACTGTATTACGTACAGATGTGAATATGCCACAGTGATTTCACCTTTATGTGTATCTTCAAAGAATCAATTAAAAATATATAAAAGAATATTTTGAAATGCTGCCTTTGTTCCACCAGCGATGGCAATGACACTATTTGCAACCTTCCCCTGCGGAAAGGGACCGACCTTTGGCCTCTGTCAGGAACAGACCGCCCACGCTCATGAAGCTTTCATTTCTCCAGATTCTGCACTTGGACTTGTTGCTCATGGCCGTCAGGAAGGTCTCCCAGCAATCTTTCCGTGCAACGCTGTTGGTGTCCTCTCTAGACCCGCCCTCCACCTCGAAGGCCATGAGAGCGCTTCCTCTGATCTCCGCAGACAGAGCGCAGAGCACCCCGGGAGAGCTCAGGTCATCGGGTGCCTCTGCTGCCTTCACACCGCTCCCTTGGACTTGGCTCAATTCCAGCCCTTCTTGGGTCACAGACATTTTCTTAGAGGAGTCTTGGGCTATCAAAGCCTTCTATTCTGATATTAAAGTTTTGTAATAAAGAGACCCAAAGCACTCCTGCTTTGTTGAGTCTGGCTTATTTCACTTACCACGGTTGTTCTCTAACACGTGCCTCAGTTTTATTCTTCTTAATGACTGAGTAAAACCCCGTGTTTTCTCGATGGGGAAACGTCTCACTTGAAATCCACAGATTCAACCTCTCTCTAGTCTCTTTCTCTGTGCGCGTCTGCTCATTTAGACCGGGGTCTACTCAGTCCCTCTCCCGTCTAGACTGAGCAACGTCTGAAACGCGTGCTTCGGTTCCGCCCTAGATCACCCTTCCCGTCCTGTGGGTCCATCTTCAGATGCGTGAGCCGCTGCTATTTTCACACCCAGTCTCTTCTCGCTCCTCCAGTTTCTGAGCTCTTGTGTTCACACTTGCACTTCTGTTTCCTGATCATCAAAGTGGTATATCAAGAAGTTACAGAAGGGTCAACGCAAAGTGAGAAAAGGGTACAGAGGGTCTTGCCTTTCTGAAATGCCACTGTGAATAGTTTGAAATATTTCTTTCTTACCTTTTTTAATTTTAGAAATTTTCTTTACATAGTATTATACCATATAATATGTATGCATGTATATGTATGTATCTATAAATAATTTGCATTGTTTTTTCCTGATCATCACATTGCAATATTTTTCCAACAGTATTAAAATTGTACCATATTAGAGGCTTAAATTAAAAAAAAATTTTTTTTGATTGACAGATGATATTTGTACGAATTTATGAGGTACAGCACGATGTTGTAATTCATATGTGCACTGGTTAGTGATTAGGATAATTAGCATGTCCATCAGTTAAAACTTTTATCATCTCTTTATGGTGAGTACATTCAAATTCTTCTATTTTGAGATGTATAATGCATTATTTACCTGTTGTGCCATTTTCCTTATCAAGCAGTGACATAGTACCTGTTGACCTGCACCTACCCCCTCAACTTCCAGGAGATCACTTTTTAGATTCTGTTTATCATGCTAGAGTTTCCTCCCTCCCTCCTTCCTTCCTTCCTTCTTTTCGTTATTCCTTTCTTTCTTTCTTTTTTTTTTTTTTTTTGGTACTGGGGATTGAACTCAGGGGCACTTGACCACTGGGCCACATCCCCAGCCCTTTTTAATATTTTAGTAGAGACAGGGTCTCACTGAGTTGCTAAGTGCTTCACTGAGGCTGGCTTTGAACTTTCGATCCTTAGCTCCCAAGTGCTGGGATTACAGGCATGCGCCACTGTGCCCAGCTTATCACGCTAGAGTTTCTAATGGCTGAATAGTATAAGTCATTGTAGAGATATTACCCACATTTTGGAATTGCGATTGTTTTTTTGTCTAATTTTTGCTATTAATGATAAAAATGTGATGTATATATTTGTCAATGTTTGCATTCAAATATATTTTCTGATAACAGATTCTGAGAAGGTGAAAATAAATATCAGTTACTTAATCCTATGAATTCCCTATTCTTCTATTTATGTAGTCAAGGAATTTTTGCAGATTTAAACAGGCGAAATATTTCCTGAGGTCTTTCTTTGTATATCTGAGGGTACTTTTTCTTGTTTTCATGTATAAAAGATCACTGGGTTGTGTGGAGAATTCCTGGATCACATCCGTTGCCCACCGAATCTCTTTAGATGTGCCGTGGTTGTCTTCTCACATTTAGAGATCAAGAGAAGTCTGATTTTCTTCCTTTGTAGGTAACATTTTTTTTTTTTCCTTTTTGGTTAGCGCCTGGACACTTTCAGAGTTCTTTTCCTATGTCCTCAAAATTCAGACTTTTTCCAGGAGGCCTTCGGCTGGGATTAACGTTTTCATCACTTTTCCTGGAACTCCGGAGCACTGTTTGATCTACGAGCTCAGATCATTCTCCAGACAGTCAGGTGGGTTGGAAGGTTCTGGGCTGTGTGAGTTTGGGTCTGGTGTCTTCAAAGGGTCTTTGAAGTCACTCCCCTTCAGTCGCTCAGGCTAACACTTGGCGTCCTTCTTCGCGCCCTCCTTCTCCCTCCCCGCAGCTCACCCTCTCAGTGCCGTTGCTTCTCTCATCAGTAGTCCCGGCTGCCCCTGCCCCTGCCACCGAGGCCATGCGCTGGGCTAAGCTGGTGTTGTCCCTTCAGAACTCTCCTGTCACCTCTTGTGGGTCTGCTGCTGCCACACCCCACCTGCACTCCATGTTGGGGGTAACCACGGTGGTCCTGTGAGAGCCCATGCCGAGCTGGCGTCTGCTCCTTCGTTTCCCTTGGAGGACCCTCCAGAGCCCAGCCATCTCTGGGCGTATAGCTTGGGTTTAGTACCCGTGACCTTATTCATGGATTCTGTGGGCGTTGTTAGGGTCAAGGGCTCAGTGAGACTAGAAGGCGACATTTCTCATGCCCTCTAAACTCTGGGACATCTCTCTATATCCAGAGACAGGATTATTGATAAGGCGACTCCCTTAATCTGATCTATCTTCTGGAGGAAATGTCTGAGCCTCTGCACCTTCTTTTCCATCTCTCTATGTCCATGATGCTTAGGAGGTTGACGCACCAACTGCATTTTGGATGGGTGAATCCACTTTCAAGAGTGCCCTAGTTGACGGCTCTTGGCAGAGATCTCTTTGTGCATGGATATCTACAGTCCGTTGCTGACAGTGAAGCCTGTCCTCTAGGGGAGAACAAAGCTTCTTACTCAAATGTGGAACAAGAGTGTCTATTCTCACCCCTTGTGCTCCAAGAATGAGAATTCTTTTGTGGATTTCACAGGATTTAATGGTGGTGCCCCCATTGTATTTTGCATCCTCTGAGGAACCTAGATGAATATTCCTCATTATCTCCAGTTCTTGAGAACCTCGAATTCGCCCTCAAAGGATGGAATGTCCTTCGTTGAGCTCTGAGAGCAGGGAGCACACAGAACCTTCCCAAGAACCTCCTGTTTCAAAGACGGTCTCAGGACAGAACAAAGGCACCTCGAGCAGTGGGACAAAGATGGCGGAGGGCAGTGGAGCGCTGGGTGCAGATCTCCTCACTCTCAGCACTTGGCTCCTCAGAACAGGCTGGCTGGTGGTACGACCCAGACCACGCCTGAGGAGGTTGAGACCTTGCCAAGCTGAGTGTGCTGCAAGGGCTCATTTATCGCTCTCCTTTGATGGAGAAGCACCAAGAAAAGAACCGTGTGAAGCATTCTGGCCTGGCTCCACAAATCCTCCGCCTTGCCCACCGCGTGGCTGTACCAACACCTCCCGTGACGGTCTGGTGGTGGTCTCCCTTGGTGGACTCCATCCTTCCCTTGACCGTGGGTCTGCCTGTGTGATGAGCTCACGGTGGCCAGGTAGGAGTTGGAGTTTCAGGGTCAATGGCACCTATCCCTGAAGACCCACCTGGCTCCCAGGACATCTTGCCTGGAAAAGCCTGTGTCTGGGGAGCAGGAAGCAGGTTCTGCTCACCAGAATGATGGGGGAAAGTGTGGATCTTGCTTACGCTTCCTGAGTGCTGGGCCCATGGGTTCTAGCACTGGGGATGCAGGACACTATTCCTTTAGGTGGTGTCTTATCTGACCCTTTATCTTTTTTTTTTTTTTTTTTTTTTTTTTTTTTTTTTTTTTTTTCCAGGTCATGGGGCTGGACACAGGTAAGTCATGTTTAGGCTCCCACAGTTACCATAAAATGGGTTCCTCTGTCTGAGACATTATTTGGAATAAAATGCCTTATGTAGTTTATATAAGCATTATGTAGTTTTTGGATGGGTTTGTTGGTCAGGGCATGGTGGGTATTGAAGTCACGTATGTGTGTGGGACTGACTCCAGGAAGAATAAGTTTGCTACCTTCTCCAGGGTGAAGAAGGGGCGATGTAATGACCTGCCAACGTCCTATGTGAGGTGAGCTCCTCAGGGGAGGGTGCTCCTCCGAGATGAGAAATAGGACAGTATTGGCTGCTGTGTAGCCCTGCTCCTGGTCTCATGCATAAGCTCTGTCCCTGCCACTAATGGAGTGCGAGTTCATGGGCTGATCACTCCAGCGCTGCAGAGGTTAAAAGAGGCTGATAGCTCTCAGAGACGGCACCCTTCTACCTGGCCATCCAGAGTGCCTTGTGGTGCAGGCCCAGTGGTGCTCCTGAGCATGAGATACAGCTCTGTCCCTTCTCCCCTTCGAGGTCATTCATCTCCCCGCGCTTCCTTGTCTTAGACTTTCTGCTGTTTCCTGCTGGCTGCTGACCAGCCAGTCGGGCCAAGAGCCTCGATCCCGGCATCTCTCCATTTGCACCTGCTCTCTCCCAGCCCGTTCTGAGGGTCCTCATCATGCCTGTCCTTCAAGGGAGCTTCTGAAAGTGGACACGATGTCACAGCTTATCACTTGCTGGTGGCCATGACATATTGTGCTGACCCATCTATGGATCAGGCAGACATTTGGTCCCTTTTTCTCAACTGGCCACGAGGAGCCCCCTGTGTGAGTTGAGGGGTGGTGTCAGTGCAGCACTGACTGGTAGGTGACAGGTGTTGGGGACACAGGCTCTGAATTTGCTCATGCCTACCTATCTGGCAGCAGATTGCTTATAGGCCCCCAAGAGTCAACACCCCAGAGATGCTGATCACACCACCTTCTAGTGCAGAGGTGTGCTCCCCTGGCGTCCCAGGGCCTGCAATCAGGGGACTGTGTGGCCTCTCTCCTGTGAGGAGCTGGCAGACTCCACAGGGCATTGTGCTCTCCTCTGCTTAGCAGGGCTGTGTGACCTGGTGGCTGGCACTGAAGTCTGGACCCACTGGAAATCTCTCTTGCTGTAACTGCACTCAAGTGTGGCAGCTGCCCACGTTACCCAAGGAATGGCTCAGAGTGGGCCTCCACGTGCTGCGTGCCCAGGAGGCCACCATGCGGCCAAGCGTTTACCCACAGGAGCTGAACACTCACATTCACACCAAAACTTGCACACAAATGTTTGTAGCAGTTTTATTCATGATCTCCCCAAATTGGAAGCAACCGAGACATCCTTGGATTTTTACCAAGTTGACGTAGAGCTGTAATCCAAATCCAGAAATATCTTAGAGCATTTTTTTCACAGAATTGAGCAATTTTATTTTAAAATTATGTGGAAGGAAAATGGTCAAGAATGTCTAGGATACTTCTGAATATACATCCAAGCAATAGAAGATTATTCAGTGAGAAAAACGAGTGAGCCCGTCAAACCACGAGAAGCCACGGAGGGACCTGAAATGCACACTACTGAGAAGAGCCACTCTGGAAGTGCCACGCTCTGTGTCATTCCAGCTGTACAGTGACCCAGAAGTGACAGAATGATGGGGACGGTGTGAGGCCAGCCGTAGGGCTCCGGGGAGGCAGGGTGAATAGGTGACCCTGGGGATTCTTAGGGCTGCGAGGCTCCTCAGATAGGGCTGCCACAGTGGGCAGTGGCTTTACACCTGTGTCCACCCCTGACCACGGCACAGCACCAACAGGGAGCGCTGTGTGGACTGTGGGCTCTTGGTGACAACGAGGTGTTGGTTTGGGTTGATCGCTGTAGCAAATGCAGGCTCTGGTGGAGATGGTGACGGGGAGAACTGGGCAGGAGAGAGGGGGCGTCTCGGGCTCCGATAGCTTTCTGTGCGATCGTTTTTCTCAATCTCAAACTGCCTTAAAAATGATGTCTACTAGAGAATCCAAAAGGGATTGCACATCATTCTTTGTTAGCGTAAGACTGGGGAGATGGAGTCGCGTGCCTTGTGTCTTGGGACATTCTGGTGAGTTCTAGACCACTGAGTTCTGAAAACTTTGTCCATCAACTTAGTGCCTGAATCTTTTTTTTTTTAATATTTATTTATTTGTATTTGCTTTAGTTGTACACAATGTGTTTATTTTTACGTGGTGCTAAGGATTGAACCCGGGCCGCGCACGTGCTAGGCGAGCGCTCTACCGCTGAGCCACAACCCCAGCCCCATAGCGCCTGAATCCTAATGGTGCCTGGTGGCAAGAGGGTCCTTACCACTCCATGCACACTAGGTCTGCACGTAATGATTGAACCGATATATTGGACCCAAGTGAGGGTCAGAGCGTTTTAATGTAACGACAACTGAAGAGGGATCAGCACAGACTGAGCACAGGACTCTGAGGGAGCCGCCACCACCATGGACGACTGCTCTGCTTCTTCCTGTGCAGAGGGGGTGCGACCGAGCCACCACTGCACAAGCGCTGGAGCACTGCTCTCTCCTGCCAGGGACGCCACATCGGGTGCCCTCGGTGCTACTGGGCTGCAGGTTGTGGTTATGGCTGCCAACCGTTGTCCAACATGATTGCTGCAGGATCTGAGCCGCACGTTGAGGAGGGTGTGACAGGTGACACGTCTCTTCATCCTTTAGGGCTTTTGCTGCACCGACCTCTGCAATTGTTCCTGGGATAAAGCCTCATGCTTTCTGCCACGACGTTCCGCCTGACCCGGGTCGGAACCTCCAAAACCGTGAGCCAAGAGAACTTCCTCCTCTATGTCATCCTTACGTCTTTTGGTCCCAGTGATGAAAAAGCTGACTAAAACAAGGTCATTCCCAGACTAACGATGGTTTCTAACTCTCAGCTTTTAAAAGCACACACGGACGCACTTATACTCACGAGACAGTAGGAGGGGGTACCGGCTGTGGTCAGGCCAGGTGGAGGTGAGAAGGTGGCTCGTGGGTGGTCATCTTGAGTCAGCGGGTGTGTCTCTCCCTGTTGGCACATTACACGAGACAAGTAATTAAAGGGCTGTTTATGGACCAACGATGAATGCACATCACCAACAAGGCCTAGTTCTGTGCTTTGAGGTGCGAAAGGGGAAAATATATAGCTGCTTCATGCATGTTTCATATATGAGAAGTGTATCTGTGAGCTGAAGTAGAATTCCTGGTCAAAAGGCGTTGGGATTCTAAATGTGGATGGAAGTTGCCAGCACTCCACAGAGGCTCAAGGATGCAATCGGCTCGCACGACTGTCATTGCAGAATGTCCTCATCTGCCTGAGACTACCACAGGGCACTTCTGTTATCATGGTTGAGAATCATTGCCTCTTATTTAAGATCCATGGGCTTTTCTTTCTCTGCAAAATGTTTTCTTAGCTTTATTTTTTGTCTAATTCCTTTTTGGCTGATTATTTCTTATCAAGGCTTAGATGTTTATATACTGAGGAGACTAATGTTTCATTTATGAAAATGTTACGAGACCTTTTCCTAACCTGTTTCTCATCTTTTCACTCTGACTTGTCTTTAGCCATGCAGAAATCATCTTTTTTTTCATATCAAATTTGTCAGTCTTTACATGCGTGGCATCTGGATTTTATGCCTTTCTTAAAGATGACTTCTCTCAGAGACTATCAAAATAATTATGTGGCTCTCTTTTATTACTTTTTATTTTACTTCTCAAATTTAAAAATGTGTCCCAGCATAAAAGATATTAATTTTCTCCCAAACCTCTAACTAGTTATCTTGACATAATGATGGATTTATGGATTTATTGGATTCCCCCCACCCCAACTGTTTCAAAGTGCCGTCTTTATTATTTACTGAATTTCTCTATATACGCTCATGCAATTTTGGATTTTCCATCTCCCCCAAGTGCTCTCTTTGGCTATAGTTTGGCAGTGCCACGATGCTTATTTTAGACATGACTTTGCTGTCTGTTAGGGAATAGGTCATATTATTACCTAGGCTATATGGACGTTACGGACCATCTGTGTGTGAGAGATTGTATGATGATTTTCCCACACCTTCCCCTTAAGGGGCATATAATTTCTATTCCCATTGACTTTGGTGTTGGTGGAGTGACCTGCTTTGGCCAACAGCATACGAGTGGACATGAGGTACACTGTGTCCACTGCTTTTGGAGGCACTGCTGCCTCTTCAGGGTTTTGCTCTTGGCCTCCAGTCACAGAAGGGAGTGGCCCAGGTGTGGACAGAGATTATCAAGATTTCTGTCAGCTGCAAAGCTTTTTTTTTTTGGTACCGGGGATTGAACTCAGGGGCACTTGACCCCTGGGCCACATCCCCAGCCCTTTTTTGTATTTTATTTAGAGACAGGGTCTCACTGAGTTGCTAAGTGCCTCACCATTGCGGAGGCTGGCTTTGAACTCGTGATTCTCCTGCCTCAGCCTCCCAAGTGCTGGGACTACAGGCGTGCACTACTGCGCTCGGCAGCTGCAAAGCTTTTAAATATCATCATGTTCATCCTCATACATTTTAAAATAATTTGCCAATCTCTCCTTGCCTGTTTATCTGATGGCTTTATAAAACATAATTCTTTTTTTTCTAGTGCACTTTTAAAATATATAGCTTAATTTTAAGCTCAGTGTTTTCTGCAGACATTTTCATAGTCTGCAAAATTTGTCCCTTTCTTGACTTTGTTAATCTTCAATTATGAAATTATTTCCAAGGGCTCAAAATAGCTATTTTGTGGCCTCTAAATCTTGCAGCACGCTGCTGGAAGTAGATGCAACCTGCAGCCTGGGCCTCCCTCTCCAGGAAGGCTTCCTGCCCAGGTACAGCATGGTGTGGAAGAGCAGGCCTTCCTCCTGCCTCCTCGGCGGCCAGCCCACGGCTAATCAGCATCACTACAGAGAAGAAATAGCAGCACGTGGACGCACAGCTTAGTCATTTAGTTTCTTCAAGTGAAATTCAGGTTCTCCTGTTCACACAACAGGGGGAATTAAGTTGATATTGCAAAGGAGAACAGAGAGATCCTGCTGGTCCCAGTTCTGCTCCCAGCTGAGCTGGAATCAGAGCTGGGCCTGTCCAGCTGGGGTTTCCCATGTGCTCACAGAGCCTGCAGAAGTGACCTCCCGGTCACTGTGGGAGGTACAGGGCAGTGCTTTCCTCCTTCCTGCTCTGCTTCCTCTCATTGATATTCCCTGCGCTTGGACTCCCTGTGCTGTTTTCTTTGCTAGGTGTGATGGGATCTAGCTGCCCTGGTCATCGCAGGGGAGGGCCATTGTTAAGGTTTGGTTAGGAGATGCCCCAACAGCTCACTTGTGCCGTGGATGAGACAAAGCAAGAATGTTCAGAGGTAAAATGTGTCGCCGCCTGAAGCGATGGCCGCTTGGAGCAACAAGCCGCGGGAATAAGTTCAGAGGCAGACTGGCAACAAACAGGCTCTTTATTCTGCCAGCTTCTCTCTCCGGCTCCAACAACACCCTGACACACCGTCCACGCTCCTCCAACAACCACAAAATGGCACCGACGACGACCCACAATCCCCCGGGGCCAAGTCTCACGAGACCATGGAAGGTGGTAATGCTTATGGCTCACAGCTAGCCGCAATCTTAGCTATCTCCTTTATTAGGGCTCCTGCAAAAATGATCAGATTATGAAAGCTGTGACCTAGTCGCTGGATTGATCCGTTGATCTGGATTAACTGGTTGGCAGGTGGGGTGTGGTTGGAGGAAGTAGGTCACTGAGGGTGTGACTCTGGGTTTACATTTGTCCCTGGTGAGTGGAACTCTGCTTTCTGGCTGCCATGCCCTGACCAGCTTTCCTACCCTTGGCCCTTCCGCCATGATATTCTGCCTCACCTCAGGCACAGAGCTATGGAGTTAGCCGACCATGGACTAGACCTCTGAAACTGTAAGCCAAAATAAACATTTCCTCCTCTAAGCTGTCCTGGTCAGGCCTACTGTCCGCAGTGACCCGAAGGCTGAGTGGCCCAGCGTCCTCCTCTGCACCTCAGTCTCGTTCCTCTGGGCATTCATGTGCTACTGGGGTGTCAGGCTCAACCTGTTTCTGAGATTGTACGGAAGCGCTGTTTGGATTTTCCCCCCAAATATTTTATATTTCAGTTTCCTTTGCCTCGGTTTACCCACAGGCTTTGGCCAGGGGTTTGCCCTGGGGACATTCAGAATGACAGCCCCCTGGCCACCCTGCCTACCCTGGCTCCACTTGCCAGTCAAGCTTCTTCTGTCTCCTGTGGCCCCAGGGTTCTGCCGCTCTCCGCCCAGCCACCAGGCTGGGGTGTGCCTGGGTTTATCTTGGCTTTGCCACAGTAGAAATCTAATTTTTTTTCCAGAATGATGGAGACAACATAAAAGAAGGTAGGACTTCTGTGTGTCTTATTGCTAGAAACAGATTTGAGTATTCTTAAGGTTTTGGAGTACTTTTTTGGCTAGAATGAATGATGTATGCCCAGATACCACTATTATCAATTTCTGGCATTTTCGTTCTACATTTGATGTGGAATTAGTAAAGGAAAAAAGTGTAAGTCTTCTTCCTGGAAATGCCCAAGCATGGTTGAAACAACATGCTATTTGCATGTACATAGTGATTTCAGGTAGCAATGCATTAATTTTTTTTTTTTTTTTTTTTTTTTTTTTTTTGGTACCGGGGATTGAACTCAGGGGCACTCGACCACTGGGCCCCATCCCCAGCCCTTTTTTGTATTTTATTAGAGACAGGGTCTCACTGAGTTGCTAAGTGCCTCGCCATTGCTGAGGCTGGCTTTGAACTCGCGATCCTCCTGCCTCGGCCTCCCAAGTGCTGGGATTACAGGAGTGTGCCAACACGCCTGGCTTCCTAATTCTTGTCTTTAGTGTTGGAATGACATCTTATTAATAATTCATATCTTCCAAGACTTTGGGTATGTGTGGTGTTAGAGGTATGCGGGCACGCAGGGCTGGTTGAGTTAAAACACACTGCAGGTATGACATGTTCAGAAAAGAAACCTGGGAATAATGCAGCAGATGCTCAGGGGGAAACCCCTGTTGTTGGACGGTGGTTCCAGGTGGGTGGGTCTGGGCATGAGGGCTCATACATGCATTGGCACATGACTTCTGCCATGGCCTTAGCAAAGCAACCAGAGAACCCTCCTCTTTTTATTTATCTTTTATTAATTCATAAGTTTGACTCGTTCGACTGCACTGCTCTTGCCTTGTGCCTGTCTGTTTCGAAAGGATTTGGATATTATAAAGATTTTGATTACTTCTTTCAAAGATGTCCCAGTCTTTGCCTATGCATGTGCTCAAAGCCCATGTTCTAATTACAATCGTCGTTAATACAGATTACCAGAGGTGCTGCCCACGGAGAGCTCGGTGGATTTTGTCATCTTTGAGAGAGAGCTTCTGCTCCAGGATCGTAGGACCTTGGCTCTGCTCTGCAGATCTGTTAAGAAGACTCCATGCCCTTTGATGTCTACCTTTGAAGTATAGAAAAAAGTTTTAAAGTCCCTATATTTTTTACTTGGAAGATAATTTTAGACTGAATGATAGCAGAAGTTGGCAGAGTGATGAACTCTTCCAAATGTCCATTGTAACGCTATTAAACACTGTCCCTCCACGGGGGCCTGGAGTTTCACAGGGCATGGTTTGGCACCTGGCACACTTTCCTTGTCACGGATCTTCATGTTCATGGACGTGCGGCTGTGGCTATCTTAGGCGTTTGTTTATTTTGATACCACTTCATGCTTTGGACAGCATTACAGGCTCTGCTTTGTTGCACAGTGTTCTTTCCCTTTAATCACTGCAGGTTCTGCAAAAACGTCATGCTCAAAGCCCCTCAGGGAGGCACTTATTTCCTGTGATAAGACTGGTTCCCAAATAAAGTAGTTTATTTTTTGCCTGACTAAATGATGTTGATTGGGTTTAACCTTTTCACTACTTCAAAATAAAGTCCCCTTCAATGAAACATTTAAAGGGTTAATGGGAGATCTCTCTCTCTCTCTCTCTCTCTCTCTCTCTCTCTCTCTCTCTCTCTAAGAACTATGAGGGTTTTAAAATTCTTGAGTGGATGATGTTAACAAAAATAGTAGTTTGTTTCTTGATTCTATCACAGCCTGAAGCAGTTGTGTGGTGGAGATTCTCCCAGTGGCTACTTAGAAATCCAGGAATATCTTGTTGTGTTCCTACCACTTGAACACAAGTCCTCCCAGTAAGGGTGGCAGGGGAGAGAGGCAGGACAGCCCAGTGTATCTGATGGCCTGGTCTGGGGTGGGGCACATCACCTCTACCCACAACCTCTGGGCACAGAAGGCACACTCACCATGAAGCAGGCAGGCAGAGCCAACAGGGTTGGTGACTACCTAGACCGTTCCTGTACCCTCTCCTTGTAGGCTGAATTTATCCCCTAAAATTCAGGGATTGGGGTCTGTGTTAGTCAGGGTTTCATTGCTGTGATGACCAAAATACCTGGAAAGGATAACTCAGAGGAGGAAAAAGCTTATTTTGGCTTACAATTTGAGACTTCCAGTCCATGGTTGGTGGACTCCATTGGTCTGGACCCAAGTGAGGAGGCAAAACATCATGGCGGAGAGGTGCAGTGGAGGAGCTCTGCTCTGCGCCCCGTGGCCGGGAAGTGAGGGGAAGGGTCTGCAGGGTCGATGAGCCCTCCAGGGCATGTGCACAATGGCCCACCTCCTCAAATCATGCCTTACCTGCCTACCCTTACCACCCAGTCAGTCCATTCAAACTGGGATGGGCTTATTAAGCTACAGCTCTCATAGTAGAATCACTAATGAATATTCCTTCCTTAATGCAGGAGCCTGTGGGAGACACCTCTTATCCACACCATGGCAGAGTCTTGACCAAAAAACGTGATTCTTTGCAGATGGGGGCGTTAGGAGGAGATTAGGTGTGAATGAGGCCCATCATCCAGTTTGACTGCTATCTTTTCAGAAGGATATCACGACCCCAAATATAGATGCCAGAGACACGTAGGCACAGAGGGACGCCCATGTGAGGCTACAGGGAGAAGATGCCATCCATAAGCCCAGAAGAGCAGCCACAGAGGACGCTGACCTGTCCACTCCTTGATCTGGACTACCAGCCTCCACAGCTATTGGGAAACAGGATGCGGTTGCTTATGCCACCCAGTCAGCAGGACAGTCAGCCTTCTGAGCCCACAGGTCCCCACCAGTAGAGCCAATCAACTAAAGATCAAAACCATCTTGGAAAAAATCGGTCTGTACCGAACACGTACAGATGTTTTTCTTTGTCCTAAGTCGCTAAGCAATACAGCCAAACAGCTATTTACATAGCATGTGCATTACTGTCGGCATTAAGAGCATATTGTAAGAGATGATTTAAAATACATGGGGGATGTACGTAGGTCATGTGCAAACCCTGCGCCGTTTCACGTGGGGGACATGAGCGTCCCTGAAGTTTGGTATTGATGGGGTGGGAAGCATGGAGACCTGGAAACAGTCCCCTGGAGACGCTGAGGGACAGGTATAATTTGCTCTGGAAGCCCTAGCAAAGGAAGGCAATTCTATAAAGGTAATAACATAAACTTTATAATTGGCTTAGAATTGACAGTTTTACCATATTAATTCCTTGCCCTTTAGGAATTTTCCATTTATCAAACTATCTTCTAGGACATTCTCTGACTCCAGCTTTCTTCATGTAGTCACACACATACATTATGTTTTCCTGATTATTGTTTCTGGTATAAGGAGAAGTCATGGATTTTTGTATAAAAATTTGTAACCCTTTTATCCCTTCAAGATCTCTTACTAATTCAAACATATTTTGTTTCTCTGGAATGGTATAAGCAAACAATGATATCATTCTGTTTGCTCTGCAGAAAACTTGTTAAAATGCATTCAATGGAAGTTTTCTATCTTTTGCCTACTTAAAATGCAAAAGTAACAAAGAAATGCATGAAACCCCTTCTATTCCTACCAATTTCTTCTTCTTTATTTTTAAATCAGGTTTTGCTTTATATATTGCTATGATATATATTTCTGGAAGGATACATATTTCTGTTATATCTTCATAGTGGATAGTTATAACTCTCCCTTTTAATTTTATTTTGACTTGAATTCTACATTATTCTTATTAATACTATAATCTTTGTCTTTCAAAATCTACATTATTCTTATTTATACCATAATCCTTGTCTCTTTTGGTTGTCATTGCCTGACATAGCTTATGGAAATTTTGTTTTAACTTTTGGAAGTTTCTGTGTTTTGTTGGTGTTGTTATCTTAGTTTGGAAACTAAATCATCCATGCCCAGAGCCTTGCCTTTGAAAGAGAAGCTTTTCCTGCTTTGTGCACACTCTTATCTACCTGAATTTCTGTCCCTTCTGGCCACTTTGGATATGTTCTTTCTGTTTGCCTACGTCCTTTGTCCTAGCCATGCCTGCCCTTCTTGTTCCCTCTGTCTCTAGTGTGGAAACTGTGAGTGCTGCTCGCTCTGAGCTGTGACTGTTGTGTCCTTCCCAGATGCCGACACGGAGGTCCTGCTCCACAGTGTGGCTGTGCTTGGTATAAGGAGGCCACAGAGAGGGCCTGACTGCTGTCCCAGAGAAGAGGCCCTGGGGAGCACCCCTGCCTGCCTTCCATCTCGCCGCTTCTCCCTCCTCCCTCTTCACCAAGGGAAGTCCACGTGAGAACAAACAAGACCGTGGCCATCTGGAGTCCAGGAGGAGAGCCTTCCCGAGAAACCAAACCAATCCATACCTCCATCTTGGACTTCAGCCTTCAAACTGTGAGAAAATAAATTTCTGTTGCTTGTGCCACCCAGTCAGTGGTGATTTGTTAGGCAGCCCAAGCGGACTGACTGGTCCCCTGTTTCTAGGACACCTTCAGTTTATTTCAAACACATTTTCAAGGCGATATTTCCCAATGATCAATGTCAGAAATATACTCTATGAAATTCAGAGCAATTATTACTTTTACTTCTTTTATACCAGTACTCACTTTTATCAATAGCTCTGAAATCTCAGGTGAAACTTCTTTAGATTACATATTTTATCTGTCAACATATAAAAATGATATTTGCATTCTGGTTTATAACTATATTTGTTATAAAAACTATTCAGAAAAAAAATAAGTATAAATGGTATTTTCTGCTACTCATCAATTCTGTCCTTCAATTTAATGGCAAAATGCAGCTGATTCTGCTGACTGCTGTGTCTGAGGTTTTGGGCTTGGCAGGCATTGTGCCCGCAGGCAGGTGGGTATGCACCTAGGGCATTTCATGGGCACTGGCCGGGGTGGGGGGACGCAGAGCTCCCTAGGAGTGAGTCCCACCGCAGCACAGCCTATTGTATTGTCCCCACAGCATGGATCCTTGGGAAGGTTATGGAGAACAGAGTTTGGAAAGGGAGAGAAGGGACACAGTGACAGAAACGTGCAAAAGGAGACTGCGCTGGGGCTAGGCCTCTCTTCAGGACACTGGCCCCTGGGCCACTTAGGGAACGCGTGTGCTGACGTCTGGAAGGAGAGAGCCCCGTTCCGCTGGTTTCTGGTGGTATGTGGGCAGGATCCCGTCTTAAGCAAGGGCATCACCCACAGCACCAACATGGACTTTGCTCCTTCCTGCCATTTAAGGAAAACTGAATCTTTTCACTCAGTTCCTTCCCCACTTCCAGTCCAAGGAAAGGGGTCTGGACTCGGGCATTCAGCCGTTCCCACACTGGGGGAAAAGGAAGCTCAGCACCCTCAGGCTGCGACCTCAGGGGAGACAGGTCTGTTGATTAACTTCTATCATGCCATGGTTGCAGCCTCCCCGTCTTTGGGGTTCTTTCTAGGACACGTATGGGTGCAGAGGTCACCTTAAGCCCTCCTATTACCTTCCAACATGACTGAACCCCTAAAGGGCATAGCCACCGAGTCCAGGGTTTGCTAAGAAATGGTCTTTAATAAATCTTTGTCGAATGCATTGCTGAATATAGAATTTTACACCATAAACTTTTCTGTTTGTAACTCTGGAAGGTTATCTGATATTGGGAAGAAGAAGTCTGAATTCAATTTACTTTTTCTTTCTGAGTCATTGATCTAATTTTTCTCCTTTAAAGCCTGTGAGATTTTCCCTTTTCCTTCAAGTGTAAAACTTTCATCTGACGGATCCTAGATGTTTAGTCTGTCTTCACAGTGATTCTCCTGCTATCCAGAATGTTCTTCAAGGAGCAGACTCAGGGCTCCCCGGGAGCTTTTTCCTGCGATTCCTCTGGTGGGGCTTGTCTTTCTGGTGCCCAGAGTCTTTTTCAAGGACACAAATTACATGCCATTTCTTGTCCATTACACCCATTTCACATCCTCTCAGATTATGTTCAACTCTTTGTCTTTTCTTATTCATGAATGGGGGACAGTGTCTAAGGCTGGTTATCCACTCTACTGATTCAATTTTCTGCAGTCTTGGTCTCTGTTCATTACCGGGTCTGATGCAGGTTGAATTTCCATAATCACACCTTTGCTTCTGTTGAATACAGTCTGCTTATTCTTCACCTAATTGGACTGTCCTTGAGTGCTTGCTTGTCCCTTGGTCACGTTCTGTCAGGAGTTTTCTATGGCCTTGAAAGACTGGTTTTCACATGTGGTTTTAAAAATGCTTTCAACTGGATGATAATGCGGACACTTCTGAAACGTCCGTTTGGAAATGTCTTTTCTTCCTTTTTCTTGTGCTGTGTTTCCCTTCTCTCTCATTTTATGTCAAAAATTTTTCATGAGAGCTTTGTTTTCTGTTTACTCATCTTTTAATTCTGCTAATTTCCCCCAGGTCTTGTGCCTCACCTAAGGAGGGCAGGTCCTTCCCGTGGGCTGCTGCTGCCCGCCCTTGGTGACCTAGCTCTGACTTCAGGGTTGTGTTGAAAGCTACCTGGAGGTGGAACTCCTTCTGGTCCCCGGCCGTTAGCTGTCTGCGGAGCACAGAGGCCTGCGGCACTGAAAGCAGATGAGTTGTTTGTTGTCCCTTCCTTGTGACAAGAGGCACTAAGTAGAACATAATCTTTTTATCATTAAATTAAAATCTAATTGTGAAAAAATCCATGGATTCTTATATTGGATACTTACTTAGACTAATTGGCCCAAAAAGAGCTGTTTGAGTTCAGGCTGCATAGGGAGAGAATTTATTTTGAGGAAATTGCTCGGAGATGATTCAGGGTCACTCTTCAGGATGAATATTAAAACAAGAGAATAACCTTTATGATAAATAATTAGAGTACCGTGGCATAGCTCCTCAGGATACAGAGTGTCCACAAGTCAGGAAAGCATGGCTTTGGTTTAAAATGCATAAAATTCTAGTGTCATTATTCTTTTTTATTTATCCAAAGAAAGGATGTCTGGGAATGTTACAATTTTATGGCATAAAAAAGGAAGGATTTGCATGGAATTTATATCGTAGATATAAATAATCTGCATTTCTATCCATAGCTGCATCTGTTTCCATGCATAAGGACAGGCTGATAGAGAGTCTGGGATTTTGTGACTCCTGAATTTAGCACTATCTGTGACTTCATTTTGTTCATTTTGGAACAGTGTTTCCAGCTAAGAGAAAGAACCATCGGTTAAGTTTGAATTTTGGATAAATAACAAAATTTTAAAGTATGAATATATTATAAAATATGACATAGAATATCCTTACACTAACAAATCATTATCTACCTGAAATTCAGTTTAACTGTTTATTTTGCATTTTGTTTGGTCAAATATGGCAATTTTATATTAGAATTATTTTTAAAAATTATACCTTCAAAATGCAGGTTATAAATATTATGCATAAATATTTTACTATGAAATTTTAATAATTAGATTTTGTTTCTTCATATTGAAAATAAAAAAAAGAATTTCTAATGGAAAAACCCATTGACCTTTCAATTAAAGCAAAATGTCATGAGTAATCAATAATCTTCAATAACATATTCTCAGTGAGATGTGCTTTGCAAAAAAAGAAACAAAAATTATATTAACAAAGACTAATCTCCAGTTGTACCTCTCTGCATTTCATTTGAAATACTTATTTGGATCTCTTTCAATCTGTATCCCATATTTATAAGGTTTTAATACACACAGGTGGTCTCTCTTTGCTACTATTAACTTTGTGATGTTACTTGAAAAAACTAGAAACACAAGGTGAGTGACATTAAAACCTCCGTGCATTGAGCAGTGTTTACGGAGGCTCCCTGTGTGCAGGTTATTGTGCCTGGTGTCGCGATATAAATGCAGGGAACTCTTGTTTTCACGCTGTAGGAACCTGAAGGGCAGCAGGCCGGGAAGACACCGGCAGAGGCCCTTCCAGGATGACTGGACATCCACCAAGTGTGAACGGAGAGCTGACGTGGACCAGAGGTGCGGATGAGGACAAATAGAAGGAGGGACAGTGGAGAACTCCTATTATGGGGCTGGAGAGATGGCAGAAGAGACAACAAGGTGTAAGAAGGCATGGAATAAAAAAAAAAAACAAACACTGTGTCACACACAAGGGACACCACGCCTTTGTCAAGATAGAAGCAGGCAATGCGTGATGGGGCAGGGATGTCACTGAGGACGGGCTTAGATCAGGATGGAAGACGGTGGGGCCCTGACCTTGGGAGACAGAGTACAGGGCAAATGGGCTTGGCATGTCATACCACAGGCTGATGAGGGTGCACTGAGGTGTTCTCGGGAGGGGACGTCACAGTCGCTGAGTGGTTTCACCACGAGACTCTGTCTACTATGATGCAGGGACAGCTGGACTAGAAAGGGACTTGAATGGAGACAGATTTTTGCATATAAAACATGGATACCATGGCCGAAAGGATGATTCCTGCCCAGGTGGAAGGAGACGTCATCACTCTACCCAGAACAAAGCACGACTTTAAAATGACCAAGTGAGGTGCTGATGAGGGCAGAACTAGAGGCACAATTTGAGATTGTCACTCTCTCGCACACCTCCTTTTTAAAAATAAAGTTTAGCTGCAGCATTATTGAACCCCAAGTTCCCCTTTTCCAAGAAAACAAACATCTTGAGATGAGTTTTACCTGAGATATTTTCTGTTTTCTGTAACTAAGTGGAAAATCAAATGTGCCAGGTCAATTTTTTAGTATACCGATTTATGGTAATCAATGCTTACAAGCACTGTCTTTTAAAGTTTCTTATTACTTTATATTTTCACAGAAGTTCAACTCTACCAGCTGGTTTCAGTAAAATCGACTTTACTGTCCCTCTATGACTGACTGCTTCTCTCAGCACATTGAGTAGAAGTTATCAGTCAGATAATGTGCTCAAAAGTCTGTGATCTGACTATTAAGCAATTTCTAAGGGTAAGGTAATGTATTTCTCCATTTTTTTCTGTCTTTTTATAGGGTTTGAAATAATAATACTTACATAGCTTTTGGAATTTAGGAATATTTGCATTGTTATCTGATAAAGGAAGAATGTTATAATATCAAAAATGTGCTTATAACTGGCTCCTTCGAATTCTAATACTACTTATTAGAAAACGAATGTCCAGAACACACAATAGAGGACTACTACTACTACAAAGCTCTCTCTCTCTTTCTCTCTCTCTCTCTCTCTCTCTCTCTGTATCTATCCATCTATATATATATAATTTTATTTTTCTAACAATCCTGTCTGTAAGAATACGTTTAGCATGTGATAAGGTGAGGGGAGGTAGAACAGTCCTTGCTCAGGGAGAGTGATTCTCTGAACCTGCTCTAAGTTTGACCCCTCTGTGTCTTGAGGACAGAGAATTTTAGCTAATGTATCTTAAGAGGATGCCTAGAAAGTTTTTGGCTTTAAAATAGATCAAAATAATTTTAATTCTAGATAATTCATTTATATGAAAAAAAAATCACACCATTGACCCAAGGTCAAAATTTATTTTGTGACAACCATGAGAACAAGGGAAAATACACTGGATTTAGTTACGGATGTAAAGATCTTCCAGAGCTTCAAGAACCATCATGATAAGAAAACATGCTGTCCCTCCACGGTGCTTAGGTATCTAGGGTCCTCAGTGTTGCCACTTGCTTCAGGCGACAACAGCCACTCAAGTCTACAGAGTGGCTACTAATGTCTGCATTTTGCAGACTTCAAGGTCACTCTCTTAGTGGCTTAGGGGCATTAACCAAAGGATTTGTAGCAGAACTTCAGTTACTTTTTCTGTGGTCTGTCACCTCTTTTCATGTGTGTGTGTGTGTGTGTGTGTGTACTAAGATGCAGACACATGGAAGATTGGAAGGATGGGTGGATGGATGGATGGATGGATAGATGACAGATGATAGATGATAGGTAGATAGGGATGGATACATGGATGGATGGTTGGATGAATAATCAGAAGGGTGGGTGAGTGAAGAGTTGGTTGGCTGGATAGATAGATAAGGCCAAGCGCATAGCTGGGTGGGAGAGAGAGTGGGCAGGTGGTGGGTGGCTGGATAGATAGATGGATAGATTCACAGATGGATAGATGAATTAGTAGACAGATAGATAAGGTAAATCACAAACCACTGGAGTTTGCTTTGTGGCATTAGGTCTTTTGGTGGCAGGCCTCATATAGGAAAAGGGATAAGAAAGTATATGGCTTGATTTTAGATGAAGAGTAGTTCTTAAATTGTTCTGTTCAGTATACCAGGCTTTTCAACCATGTTTAGTACTTTTTGCATTCTGATGAAGAAAATTCAATCTTATGTATTTATATCTCAAATCCCTCTGGAATTTTTTTTTTAATATGTGGTGAGGTAGGCAAAAAACTGATTTTTCCTCCTTTATATACATTTATTCTACAACAATTTGGTGGAAATAACATTTATCCATGGTGTTTTCCAATAAGAATTTTGTCAAAATACAGGAGGCTAAACACGTGAGGGCTACTTTTTGGATTACTTACCCTATTCCCTATCTCCATTTTTCCCATTTTGTGTCAATACAATACTGTTTTAGTTCCAATAACTTTATAATTATTTTGATATTTTGTAGTTTAAGCCCTCCAGACTTCAGTCTCTTATTCAATATTACTTTTGCTTTTTCTTGGCTGTTTGTATTTTCATATTAATTTTAGAATTGCCTTTTTAATTTATGTAAAATAATTCTGTTGGCATTTTATTCATATTGCATTATATAGATCAATTAGGATGTGCTTAATATCTTTGTACATTGTTTTCCAATATATAAACCTTACATATCCCTCTAGGCCTAGAGTTTCATTTTTGAAAATATTTTAAATTATGAGTTAATTTTTAATAACATTATAACCAACAAGGTTCTCTCATTTTCATGTTATAATATTTTTGTGTGTAGAGATCATACATGTCTTCTGTTAATTAGTATTTTCAGATGTCATTATAATGATGATAATTAAAATTTTTTTATTTTTTATGTGTTCTTGTTACATAGGTATATTGTTGTTTTTAAGTATTAACATATTCAGAAAACTTGCCAAATTCATTAATTCAAGTAGTTTGTTTCTAGATTCTTTTGGATTTTCTATGAATACAATAATATTATACAGGAAAAATGTTAGATTTTTTCTTGTATTTCCAATTCTTAAAATTTTCATTTCATCTTTATTATATTGGCTGGAACCTCCAATAAAATACTGAGTAGAGATAGTGCAAAAGTCATCATTCTGACTCATTCTCAATTAGAATGATTTCTGTAATTCATCATTGAGTATTCTGTAGATATATCATAAATTTTTAAACAAATTAAATAAATTTCTTTTTATTCTTTGCTAATTTTAAAATCACAAATGAGTTTTTAATTTTATCAAATGCTTTGCCCACAACTTTAAGATGATCAGCATGAAAAATTCTAGTAAGTACTTATTTTTCTAAATCATTGAACAGATTTGGTTACATTGTATTTCTTTAGTTACTGGAAAAATTTATTGGTAAAGACACATGGGCCTGGAGTTTCATTTTTAAAAATATTTAAAACTATGAGTTAATTTTTAATAGCATTATAACCAAGAAGATTTTCATTTCTATTTCTATTTTGTTTTATAAGTTATATTTTCATGGGATTTAGTTATTTCAAATAAATTTTCAAAATTATGTTTAAAGATACTTATTAAATACTCATATTTTTATACTTTAAAACAGTTTTTAGTGATGCTCGCTTTTCACTTCTGATATGGTTGATTTGTAAGTTTTCTCTGCTTTCTTGAATTTATTATTGCTAGTTGCTTTTTGCCAGTGTTGTACTTTTTTTTTTTTTTTCCACAGAGAATGAACTTTTATATTTGATTGTCTAATTCTGTTGGATGTTTTCCTGAATTTCCATCCTTTCACCACCAAACATATTAGCCATGTTATTTTAGATCCTTATCTTTTAAGTTCAATATCTGGGTGAAATACGAATCTATTCACACCATCATCCACATTCTCTGGTTGGTTTCATGCTCTTTTCTCCTGGCATATTTATTCATTTTTATTGAATGAGGAAAATTTTTCTAAATACTGTAGAAGTTCCTTGGAGGATGTGTTCTCTGCTCTGCTGGGGAGAAGAGCACGTCAGCGTTCGGGAGGGAACTGAACAGAGATGGGCCATCATTTGGTAAGGTCCAGCCTGTGACCGGCCCTGCTTCTTTAGCATACACCTCACAACTGCAAAATTCTGTGCAGTTCTCTGCATTGTCAAAGAAAAGATTATATACCGTATCCTTAGCAAGCCATGTTTCTGAGTTTCTCCATTGCTCTACGTTTCCTACTAGTTCATCCACTTTTTAAAATTATTTTTATTCGTTAAATTAGTTGTACATGACGGTAGAATGCATTTATGCACTGTGATGTAGCATACATAGATGGGACATAATTTCTCATTTTTCTAAGTGTACATGTTGCAGAATCATATTGGTCATGTAATCACATATATGCATACAGTAATAATGTCTGTTTCATTCCACTATCTTTCCCATCCCCACATCCCCTTCCTCCCCTCTCTTCACTTCCCTCTACCTAATCTAAGGTAACAGTATCTTTCTCTAGTGCCCACCACCTTATTGTGAATTAGCATCCACATATTAGAGAAAACATTCGGCCTTTGGTTTTGTGGGGTTGGCTTATTTCGCTTAGCATGATATTCTCCAACTCCAACCATTCACTGGCAAATGCCCTAATTTCACCCTTCTTTAAAGATGAATAATATTCCATTGAGTATATATACCACATTTTCTTTATCCATTCATCTATTGAGGGACACCTAGGTTGGTTCCATAGTCTAGCTATTGTGAATTGAACTGCTATAAACATTGATGTAGCTGTGTCACTATAGTATGCTGATCTTAAGTCCTTTGGGTATAGACCAAGGTCATCCACTTGTATCGGTGGGTAGTGATTATCCAGGATATTGGCTCTGCTGTGGTATATCTGCACCTGCACAGAGCACACTTTGATCACTCTTATGTTCTAGTGCCTGCTGTCTTCCCGAGGCCTCTCTGAGCTCTTGTTTTTGTCTCTTCTGCTCCATGGGAGCTGGAAAAGTCTGATTGCTTTTCAGAGGCCATATATTTGGAAGTTTGGCCTCACCCATGCCCATGTGGCTTTGACATATAGATGTCTTGTGGGGAAAATGCCACTGCATTTCTAGTAAGCTGTCACTTTTGTCTTTCCATCCTGGAAGATGACTCAGAGCCCTGCTGGCTTCTCAAATCTGCAGCAGCTGGCTGGACACCTACCCTTGAGCTTCACCCTAGTGCTGGAAGACACCCAGGGGAGAGGAGGGACTGCAGAGCCCTGGGCAGTCCTGAGGCCCCCACTGCTGTGTTGCAGGGCTGCTTCTACGCCTTAGAAATTGAAGTCGTTTTTTGGTGTGTTTCATGAGCTTTCCAGTAACTTTGGATTTGCCATGATATACTCTTTCTTCCCTAGAAGCAGAAATCCAGGGTCTTTCAAAACATTGGTTAATTTTATTTGCCACCATTTTGTTGAGGAAATTTGCTTTCATGTTCATGAGAGAAATTTGATCTTGAATTTCCCTTTGTGACATGCTTATCAGTTTTTAGCAACGTGCTATTCTGGTTTTATAGAAAATTAGCAGTTTGATTTAGTCTCTCATTATTTTCTGTCAATGTTTAACTATATCTTACTTGAATATTTATAAGAGTTCACTAATGAATACCTTTTGGCATCAAGTTTTTATTTCAGAGGTTTGATAGGTGCATATTTAATTAAAAAATTTTTAACACAAAGAGAATACTTCATTAATTTTTAAAATATAAGTTTGGTTGTGTTTTTCTTTAAAAAGTATTAACTTCATCTGATTATTTAAACTTATTTCAAAGGTTTGTTCATGAACATTCTCATGGAAGTATATTACATATGTAAAATGGTAACTTTTATTTATTGTAAAAATTGCTGATAATGGCAATTTGTGCTTTCTATTTTTATTCTTCATCCATCTTGCTAAGAGGCTATAAAATTTATGTGTTTTTAAAGAAGAAGCATTTAGTTTTGATGCCTTTTTCTCTGTTTATTTTCTGTGTCATTAAAACTTGGTTTTTTATTGTTTTCCTTCTTCTATTTGTTCAGGTCTACTCTCTCATTATTATTCAGCCTTTCCTAATACAAGTGTTTAAGGGTGCATATTTATTTGTGCTTAACTGCATCCCACAACATGCCTAATTCCTATTATCATTATTTCTAATTATTTTTGCATTTCCATTTAGTTTTTTCTCTGACAAAGAACTTTTAAAATGTGCACTGTTCATTTCTGATATCTGAAAATTTATAAGATATCATTTAAATATTATTCTATGATCAGAGATTATACTCCCTATTATGGAAATCCTTTGAAATTGTGCTCATTTGTTTTATGGTCCTACATAACATTGCTTTTGGTAAATGTCTTATTATATCTAAAATGTGTGCTCTGTAGTTATCGGATGCAGTACTTTCTATATGATACTTAAGACAAGTGTCTTAATTATGTTTTTCAAAGCGTCTATTTCCCTCCTAATAATTTCGTCTGCTTGTTCTATCAATTACTGGAAGAGGTTTCTAAAAAATGCTTGTGGATTTATAAAATCTGCTTCATGCATTTCAAATCTACATCATTACATGCATAAAACTTACAATTTGCATATTTCCTGTTAGAATCATCCCATTTGTCATTGTGAAATATTCCTCTTCATCACCAATATGTTTGTTGCCATGAATCTACGTGGGCTGATGATGCCTGAACTCACCATCTTTCTAAATTATGATTGCAGGGCGTGCATTTCTATCCTTTTAGTTTTAACCCTTCCATATCCTTGTAAGTTGCATCATTTTAAGCATAGTTAGATTTTGTTGTTTCTAAGTCTTGGTCTTTGTATGTTAAAGTGTTAACCATTATTGCATTCATTTGGTGAACAATATATTTAGATTTACAATGCCATTGCATAATGCATTTTCTGTTACCAAATATTTTTATGTTAACTTTCCCATTTCTTTCTTTTCTGTTATATTAAACAAATATTTTAAGCTATTTTCCACCTCTATTATCTCTTTAGAAATGAGTACTTTGATTATTGCTTAAGTGATTGCCTAGGGACTACTACATGAAGTAATAGTCTTAGTTCCTAACATGTTAAAATATAACAGAAATGAAAACTTTTACCACTCCTGGACAATAAATATGCTTGTAGCATCTGTTGTGTACTTTTTAGGTTATGAATTTAATTTTTTCATTTGCTTAAGCTCCTTTATCATCATAATTGTTATTATTTTCTACCTTTAATATTTATTTAGGCTTATCTATATACTTCATTTTCCACCGTTATTTATTCTTGGGTTGACTTCTGTGCTCTCCTTTAGTTTAAAAATATTGCTTCTATTTGAAAACGGGTTTTTAGCATTTTATTTATTATGTGGTTGTTGATGACCAAAGTATTCATCTTTAAAAAAAAATCATTATTGTCATTAATACTTTTGCTTGCAATAGATTTTCAGGTAGGTCAGTGTTTTCTTTCAGAAGTTAAATATGCCATTCCATTGTATCCTGGTTTCCATTGCTTCTATTAAGAAATCAACTGTAGGTCTGATTGTTGCTCCTTTAAGGAAGTATGCATTTTTTTCTTATGTATGCTTTAAAATTTTTGCATTGTCTTCAGGTTTCATAATTTTATCACAGTATTTTGGGGATGATTTCTTCTACCTTCCTTCCAGCCACCCACCTCCCCTCCCTCCCTGCTTCCATTTCTTTTCTCTCTCCTTCCTTCTCTCTTCTTTATTTCCTTCTCTCCCTTTTCCCTCCTTCCTTCCGCGTCTTTCTTCCTTTCCTCAGCCTCTGTCTTATTTATCTTTTCTCTCTGATTTATTTTTCTGCATTTCACTCATCACCATGTGGCATATTGTGCATCTGTTTCTCGCCTGTGACCTTGGACTAAGTGCAAGATCCCCGAGGACAGCAAACACGTCAGCTTTATTCACTTCTGTGTCTTCAGTGCTTGAACGATTCCCCACATCAAGGGTTCTTATGACATATTTACTGAGTGAAAGAATAAGTAATAAACTGCTATCAGAACATGAAGAAAAGATGACACTAGCAAAAGTAGGCCAGGGCTGGTGTCCACATGATTAGAATAGGGAGCATCTACTCTTTTTACTATGTAATTTCCACTCTCCCTTCTTTTTTATAATAGCAGAGTAATCTTTTTTTGAATAAAAATCCCTTCTTCATCTTAAAATGAACACAGTGCAGTCAAGAAAGCTGGCTTGCTTGTGAATTAGAAAGACTCTTATAAGGATTTTCAGGAGTATTCAAAGAACCACACTTCTGTTTCTATAGAGACTCTGCCAACCTACATTTCCTTCATCAGTATGGAAGTTCCCTTCCTTGCCTTTTTTCCATGTCTTCACTAACACTTTTTTTTAATAGTTATTCTAATAGGTGTTAGGTGACATTTGATTATGGTTTTGATTTTCATTCCCTCCATGACTGGTGAGGCTGAGCAACTTTTCATAATACTGTTGGACATTCTCATGTTTTCTTTGGAGAAATGTCTTCTAAATTCCTTTGCAAATTCTTTAATCAAGTTCTTTTTCTGCTATTGAGTTCTATATATTTTTGACATTAACACTTTATAAAATGTATGTTTTGAAAATACTTTACATAGAACTACCATCTGATCAACAATTCCACTTTTGGGACTGAAATCAGGATCTTAAAGAGATATCTGCACTTTCATGTTGAGACATGAGCACTATTCACAATAGTGAAGACATGGAAGCAACCTACATGTCCATTGACAGATGAATGGGCGAGGTAAACACATATAGTGGATATTGCTTGGCCTTAACAAAGAAGAGGATCTTGTTCTTTTTACCAACATGAAAGAATCTGGGAGACATTATATATTACTGGAAATAAGCCAGGCATAGAACAAACACTGAAGGATACTACTTTCATCTGGTATCTAAAGTAGTCAAACTCAAAGTAGCCAAGAGTGGAATTTTGATTGCCAGAGGCTGGGAGAAGGAGGAAGTGAGAAGGTAGTGGTCACGGGGTTAGACATTTCAGTTTAGAAAGATGAATACTCCATACTGTACAGTATGGTACCTCTAGTTAATAACACCGTATTGCAAACTTTAAAAATTTGTTAAGAGTGTAGATTTTATGTTAAGTGCTTTTACAAAAAATGGTAATAAATAGGTTTAGAGGAAGTTCTAGGAGGTAATTATAGGTTCTGGCACAGATTGCTATGATACATTCGTGGGTGTGTATCTATTTCCAAACTTATTAAGTTGAATACATTAAATATGTATAGTTTTTATGTGTCAATCAAACTTGATAAAGTGGCTAAAAATGGAAAATAGAGAGTCTTCCTGTGTAGTCCCAGCTACTTGGAAGGCTCAGAGAGGAGGTATCATGAGTTTGAGGCCAGCCTCTACAATTTTGTGAGACCCTTTTTCACCATAAAAAGGCTGAGGGTGTAGCTTAGTGGTTCAGTGCCCATGCGTTCAATATCTGGTATGAGAAAGGGGAAGGGGGGAGTCCTAGGCAAATGGGCATGATTGAATACCACAAAAAGCTTTCCCTGCCCTGAGGGAACAGGCATCCCCCACCATGAGCTTTCTCCATGAGGACCCAGTCACCACAGACCCAAAAAACAGGCCACAGGCTGAAGTCTCCAAAATTGTGAGCCCTTCTTGATCCCCTTGGGCATTTTATTATAGGAACAGAAACTTGACTAGATTGCTTTTCTTTGGGAATTGAACACATTAGGTAAATAGAGATGCCAAGAAATATATGGCATCAACTCTAGTTTCTTCTTCAGGCTTTTGGCTCAGTTATACTCAAGGGATTGGATAAAATCATCTTAGTGAATCATCTTATTCCCTTGGGATCTACACACTAAAACATTTCTACAATAATAAGAAAAGAGGGCTGGGGATATAGCTCAGCTGGTAGAGTTCTTGCGTCACGTGCACAAGGCCCTGGGTTCAATCCTCAGCACCACTAAAAATAAATAAATAAATAAGAAAGTAGTACACTGATCTCTAATTAATTTTTGGCTTATTTATCTTCTCTGGCTTACCAATGACGTATTCATTAATCTGCAAACTACTGTAAAGTATCTATGATATCTTAAAACAAAAGAATTTTAAGAATGAATTTTATATGATCAAATAAAGGGTTGTATAATGTATTTTTGAATACCTATAGGTACATGTTTTCCTTTTTAATATATTTTATTTGTTCTAATTAGTTATGCATGACAGTAGAATGTATTTTGACACATCATACATAAATGGAGTGTGACTTCTCATTCTTCTGGTTGTACATGTTGTAAAATCACATTGGTCATGTAATCATTCATGTACATAGGGTAATAATGTCAGATTCATTCTACTGTCCTTCCTATCTCCATACCCCTCCCATACCTTCAATCCCCTCTGCCTAATGCAAAGTACCTCTATTGTTCCCCGCATACACCCCCTATTGTGAATTAGCATCTGCATATAAGAAAAAACATTCAGCCTTTGCTCTTTTGGGATTTGCTTAGCAGGAGATTCTTCAGTCCCACCCATTTACCTGCAAATACCATGATTTCATTCTTATTTAAGGCTGAGTAATACTCCATTGTGTAGTATACCACATTTTCTTTATACACTCATCTATTGAAGGGCACCTAGGTTGGTTTCATAGCTTAGCTAATGTGAATTGAGCTGCTATAAACATTGGTGTGGCTGTGTCACTACAGTGTGCTGATTTTAAGTTCTTCAGGTATGAATAGAGGAGTGGGTGGTTCAAATGGTGGTTCCCTTCCCAGTTTTCCAAGGAATCTCCATACTGCTTTCCAGAGCGGTTGTCCCAATTTGCAGTCCCACCAGCAATGTATGAGTGTGCCTTTCCCCCCACATCTTTGCCAACAGTTATTGTTCCTTGTATTCTTTTTTTAATTTAATTTAATCTGTTATACATGCTTTTAGAGTGCAATTCCTTTCATATTACATATAAAGAGCACAGTTTTCCAAGTCATTGGTTTTACACAAAATATTTTCATACCATTTGAGTTTTTATACATGCACTTAGTATATTGATGTCCAGCTCCTTCTGCCATTGTTTCTATCCCTTTGCCCCTTTTCCCTTCCCCCTCTTTTTTCTATTTAACATTCCTTCATTTCTCTCATCCCTCCTCCCTTGCCACTATAATTCAGTATCATCGTAACAAAGGAATCAATCGACTTTTGGTTTTCTTGGATTGGCTGACTTCACTTAGCATTATTTTCCCCAACTCCATCCATTTACCTGAAAATGCCATGATTTTATTCTCTTTTTAGCACTCTGAGTAGTGCTCCATTGTGTCTATATACCAAAGTTTCCCTATCCATTCATCTACTGATGGGCATTGGGGTTGTTTCCACAATCTAGCTATTGTGAATTGTGCTGCTATGAACATTGATGTGGCTTTGTCCCTGCAGTATGCTATTTTTAAGTCCTTTGTGTATAGACTGAGGAGTGAGATAGTCAAATGGTGGTTCCATTCCAAGTTTTCCTAGGAATCTCCATAATGCTTTCCAAATTGGCTGCACCAATTTGCAGCCCCACCAGCAATGTAAGAGTGTGCCCTTTTCCCCACATCCTTGCCAGCATTTATTGTTGTTTGTGTTTTTGATAGCTGCCATTCTGACTGGCATGAGATGAAATCTTAGAGTAGTTTTGATTTACATTTCTCTAATTGCTAGAGATGTTGAACATTTTTTCATATATTTGTTGATTGATTATATATCTTATTCTGAGAAGTATCTGTTCAGTTCCTTAGCCCATTTATTGATTGGGTTGTTTGTTTTTTTGGTGTAAAGGTTTTTGAGAGCTTTATATATCCTTGAAGTTAATGTTCTGTCTGACGTGCATGTGGTAAAGATTTGCTCTCATTCTGTAGGTTCCCTGTTCACCTCACTGTTTCTTTTGCTGAGAAAAAGCTGTTTAGTTTGAATCCATCCCATTTATTAAAGTTTGGTTTTAGTTCTTGTGCTATAGGGATCTTATTGAGGAAGTTGGGGCCTAATCCAACATATTGGAGATTTGGGCCTACATTTTCCTCTATTATGTGCAAGGTCTCTGGTTTAATTCCTAGGTCCTTGATCCACTTTGAGTTGAGTTTTGTGCATGGAGAGAGACAGAGGTTTAATTTAATTTTATTACATAAGGATTTCCACTTTTCCCAACACCATTTGTTGAAGAGGCTGTCTTTTCTCCAATGTATGTTTTTGGCACCTTTGTCTAATATAAGATAACTGTAGATTTGTGGGTTAGTCTCTGTGTCTTCTATTCTGTATCATTGGTCTACTGGTCTATTTTGGTGCCAATACCATGCTGTTTTAGTTACAATTGCTTTGTAATACAATTTAAGTTCTGGAATAGTAATGCCACCAGCTTCATTCTTCTTGCTAAGAATTGCTTTGGCTATTCTGAGTCTCTTATTTTTCCAGATGAATTTCATTTCATGATTTCTTTTTCTAGTTCTATGAGGAATGACATTAGGATTTGATTGGGATTGCATTGAAATTGTATAGTGCTTTTGGTAGAATAGTCATTTTGACAATATTAGTTCTACCTATCCATGAACAAGGTAAATCTTTCCATCTTCTAAGATCTTCTTTAATTTCTTTCTTTAATGTGCTATAGTTTTCATTGTACAGGTCTTTCACTTTTTTGTTAGGTTGATTCCCAAGTATTTTATTTATTTTTTTGACATTATAGTAAATGGGGTGAATTTCCTAGTTTCTCTTTCTGAGGATTTGTTGCTGATGTATAGAAATGCTTTAGATTTATGGTTATTGATTTTATATCCAGCCACTTTGCTGAATTCATTGATTAGATCTAGAAGATTTCTGGTGGAGTTTTTTGGATCTTCTATGTATAGAATCATATCATCTGCAAATAGTGATAATTTGAGTTCTTCTTTTTCTATCCATATCCCTTTGATTTCTTTCATTTATCTAATTGCACTTGCTAGGGTTTCAAGAACTATGTTAAATAATAGTGGTGAAAGAGGACATCCCTGTCTTGTTACAGTTTTTAGAGGGAATGCTTTTAGCTTTTCTCCATTTAGGATGATGTTGGCCTGGGGCTTAGTATAGATGGCCTTTATGATGTTGAGGTATGTTCCTATTATCCCTATTTTTTCTAGCGTTTTGAACATGAAGGGGTGCTATATATTGTCAAATGTTTTCTTTGCATCAATTGAGATGATCATATGATTTTTATCGTTGAGTCTATTGATGTGAATTACATTTGTTGATTTCATTATGTTGCACCAACCTTGCATTCCTGGAATGAATCCCACTTGATCGTGATGTACTATTTTTTTGATGTGTTTTTGTATTCGATTTGCCAGAATTTTATTGAGGATTTTTGCACCTATATTCATTAGTGATATTGGTCTGAAGTTTTCTTTCTTTGATTTGTCTCTGCTTGGTTTTGGAATCAGGGTGATATTGGCCTCATAGAATTAGTCTGGAAGGGTTCTCTCTTTTTCTATTTCATGGAATAGTTTGAGAAGTATTGGTGTTAGTTCTTCTTTAAAGGTCTTGTAGAACTTGGTTGTCTATCCACCTGGACCTGGCCTTTTCTTGGTTGGTAGGTTTTTGATGGCATCCTCTATTTCTTTGCTTGAAATTGATCTATTTAAATTGTGTATGTCATCCTGATTTAGTTTGGGCATATAGTATATTTCTAGAAATTTGTCTTCATTATTTTCTATATTGTTGGAGTATAGATTTTCAAAATAATTTCTGATTATCTTCTGTATTTCTGTAGTGTTCGTCATGATGTTTCCTTTTTCATCACATATATTGGTAATTTGAGTTTTTTTTTCTCCTTTTCTTAGTTAGCATAGCTAATGGTTAATCAAGTGTATTTATTTTTTCAAAGAACCAACTTTTGGTTCTGTCAATTTTTTTCAATTGTGTTTTTTTGTTTCAATTTCATTGATTTTGGCTCTGATTTTAATTATTTCCTGTCTTCTACTGCTTTTGGGGTTAATTTGTTCTTCTTTTTCTAGGGCTTTGAGGTGTAATGTTAATTCACTTATTTGTTGACCTTTTCTTCTTTGAAGAAAAGAACTCCATGCAATGAATTTTCCTCTTAGTACTGCCTTCATAGTGTCCCAGAGATTTTGATATGTTGTATTGGTGTTCTCATTTACCTCTCAGAATTTTTTAATCTCCTTTTTGATGTCTTCTGCAACCCACTGTTCATTCAATAGCATATTATTTAGTCTCCAGGTGTTGGAGTAGGTTTTGTTTCTTATTTTATCATTAATTTCTAGTTTCATTTCATTATGATCTGATAGTATGCAGAGTAGTATTTCTATTTTTTTATGTTTGCTTAGAGTTGCTTTATGGCATAATATATGATCTATTTTAGAAAATGATCTATGTGCTGCTGTGAAGAAAGTGTACTGACTCATTGATGGATAATATACTCTCTATATATCAGTTAAATCTAAGCTATTGATTGTATTATTGAGTTCTACAGTTTCTTTGTTTAGCTTTTGTTTGGAAGATCTATCCAGTGGTGAAAGTGGTGTGTTAAAGTCACCTAGAATTATTGTGTTATGATCTATTTGGCTCTTGAAATTGAGAAGTGTTTGTTTGATGAACATGGATGCTCTGATATTTGGGGCATATATATTTATGAGTTATTTCTTGTTGATTATGATTCCCTTAAGTAGTATGAAATGTCCATCCGTATCTCTTTTGATTACCTTTGGCTTGAAGTCTACTTTGATATGAGGATGGAAACCCCTGCTTGCTTTCATAGTCCGTGTGAGTGGTATATTTTATCTCATCCTTCAGTCTGTGGGCGTCTTTTCCTATGAGATATGTCTCTTAAAGGCAGCATATTGTTGGGTCTTTTTTTTTTTTTTTAATCCAATCTATCAGCCTATGTCTTTTAATTGGTGAGTTTAGGCCGTTAACGTTCAGGGTTATTATTGAGATATGATTTGTATTACCAGCCATTTAAAATTTTATTTAATTCTATTTTATTTTTGGTATTTAGCTTGACATGATTTCTCCTATGGTTAGTTTTCCTTTATTGTTGTTCTTCCCTTTGAAGGTTTTTATTGTTGTTTTTCAATTCCTCCATATTCCATGAGAATATTTTGCCAAGGATGTTCTGTAGTGCCAGTTTTCTTGTTGTAAATTCTTTTAGCTTTTGTTTTTAATGGAAGGTTTTTAGTTCATCATCAAATCTAAAGCTTAATTTTGCTGGATATAAGATTCTTGGTTGGCATCCCTTATCTTTTACAGCCTGGTATATGTTGTTCCAGGCTCTCCTTGCTTTGAGGATCTGGGTTGAAAAATCTGCTGTGATGCGAATTGGTTTTCCTCTATAGGTTATCTGATTTTTCTCTCTTTTGGCCTTTAAAAATTCTATCCTTATTTTGTATGGTAGGCATTTTCATTATAATGTGCCTTGGTGTAGATCTGTTGTAATTTTGTACATTTGGCGTCCTATATGCTTCTTGTGTTTGGTTTTCAAATTCGTTCTTCTGTTTGGGAAATTTTCTGATATTATTTCATTAAAGAGATTTTGCATTCCTTTGGATTGATTCTTTGCACCTTTATCAATTCCAATAAATCTTATATTCGGTCTTTTGATGGTATCCCATAATTCTTGGATATTTTGTTCATAGTTTCTTACCGTCTTCACTGTGTGGCCAACTTTATTTTCAATATTGTATATTTTGTCCTCATTGTCTGAGGCCCTATCTTCCAAGTGATCCAATCTATTGGTGATACTATCTATTGAGTTTTTTAAATGGACTATTGTTTCTTTCATTTCAAGTATTTCTGTTTGTTTTTTTCTCAGACTCTCTATCTCTTTCTTGAAGTAGTCTTTTGCTACCTGTGTTTGTTCTCTTATCTCTTTGTTGTTGTGATAGATGGTTGCCTGTATTTGATCTCTTAACTCTTTGTTGGAGAGATCAATTTTTGCCTGTATCTGCTCACTTAAGTCATTTTTAAAATCCCAAATCATTTTAATTATGTATATTTGGAATTCCTTTTCCAACATTTCACCTACTGTGCTTTCTATGGCTTCTATTGCTGTAGTATCTTGGTTTGTTTGGGGCATTTTCCTCCCTTGTTTTTTCATGATATCTATGTGTTTTCCTCTCTTGCGGTACAAGTCTGAGGTATTCCTGTTCCTGTTTTATTGTCTTATGTCATCCTTATAGGTTACCCAATGCATAACTTTTAAGGGAAAGATCAATATTACAGCAGTCAAAATACCCAACGTATTGCCATATATCAGTTAGTTTCTATTTTTATATTTACAATTTTAACACTTTAACCATAAATGATGAGATCAATTATCTTCTAGCATTTAGTCACTATTTTTGTGTGGTGGTTCACAGTATCTAATGGTAGAAGGGGGGACTTATGGGTTGGCTAAAATGTTTGTGAGGTAGGATGTGAGAAGATAGAGGTATTAAATTATTTGACTAGTAGAGGGTAATCATGGGAATTAGGGTGTTAGTAGGAGAAACAAAAGACAGGTATCCCCATGTAATACTCCCTGATCCTGGGCCTGGGGCCTGTTCCATGACCTGTAGGCAGAGGGGGAGACTACCTGTGGCTCCTGAGTGGGTGGGCAGAGCTGGGAACAAATGCTGGAGGGCCTAGCTGGAACTATTGCAGGCCGGGGCTTGTTCCCCTGCCCTCCTGAGCCAGGATGGCATCTCCGAGGTGGGCGGGCCAAACTGTGAAAGCATGCTGGAGGGCCTAGCTGGAACTATTGCAGGCCGGGGCTTGTTCCCCTGCCCTCCTGAGCCAGGATGGCATCTCCGAGGTGGGCGGGCCAAACTGTGAAAGCATGCTGGAAGGCCTAGCTGGAACTATTGCAGGCCAGGGCTTGTTCCTCTGCGGACCCGAGTGGGGATGGCATCTCCAAGGTGGGCCGGCCGAGCTGGGAAGGCAAGCCGGAGGGCCTAGCTGGAACTCTTGTAGGCCGGGGATTGTTCATTTGTATTCTTGATAATTGCCAGTCTGGAGTAAGATGAAATCTCAGTGTAGTTTTGACTTGTATTTCTCTAATTGCTAGACATGTTGAACAGTTTTTCATATAGTTGTTGATCGATTATATATCTTCTTCTGTGAAGTGTCTGTTCAGTTCCTTAGCCCATTTATTGATTGGTATTTTTTTTTGGTGTTGATTTTTTTGAGTTCTTTATATATCCTGGAGATTAATGTTTTGAGGTGCAGGTGGCAAAGATTTTCTCCCATTCTGTAGGCTCTCTCTTTGCATTATTGATTGTTTCTTTTGGTGAGAGGAAGCTTTTTAGTTTGATTCCATCCCATTTATTTATTCTTGATTTTACTTCCTGTGCTTTAGGGGTCTTGTTAAGGAAGTCAGTTCCAAACCAACATGGTGAAGATTTAGGCCTACTTTTTCTTCTGGTAGGCACAGGATCTCTGTTCTAGTGTCTAAGCTTTTTATGCACTTTGAGTTTAGTTTTGTGCAGGGTGAGAAATAAGGGTTTAATTTCCTTTTGTTACATATGAATTTCCAGTTTTCCAAGAACCATTTATTGAATAGCTATCTTTCTCCAGTGAATGTTTTTGGCACATTTGTCGAGTATTAGATAACCATATTCACGTGGGTTTGTCTCTGCATCTTCTATTCTGTACCATTGGTCTACATGTCTGTTTGGTGCCAATACCATGCTGTTTTTGTTACAGTGGCTCTGTAGTATAATTTAAGGTCTGGTATTGAGATGTTTCCTGCTTCACTTTTCTTGCTAAGGATTGCTTTGGCTATTCTGGGTCTTTTGGTTTTCCAAATGAATTTAATGATTGCTTTTTCTATTTCTATGAATAATGTCATTGAGATTTTAATAGGGATTGCATTAAATCTGTATAATGCTTTTGGTAGTATGGCCATTCTGACAATATTAATTCTGCCTATCCAAGAGCTTGGGAGATCTTTCCATCTTCTGAGGTCTTCTTCAATTTCTTTCTACAGTGTTCTGTAGTTTTCATTGTAGAGGTCTTTCACCTTTTTTGTTAGATTGATTTTCAAGTATTTTATTTTATTTTTGAGGCTATTGTGAATGGGGTAGTTTTTCTAATTTCTCTCTCAGTGGATTCATCACTGATGTATAGGAACACACTTGTTTTATGGGTGTTGATTTTGTATCCTGCTACTTTGCTGAATTCATTTATTAGTTCTAGAAATTTTCAATTTCAGTTGATAATAGGTCATCAATGTAAACATCTGAAAACAAATAGCCATTATACCCTCCAAGATAAATTTCTGATTGGTTGTTGAAGAGCACCTGCTATGTCCTGAGTCTTATTCTAGGAAATATGTGAAAGAATAATTATTTATCACCACCACAAGCTACAATCCTTGGGTGCATTTTGGTGCTTTAGAGATTTGAGTAAAAAGTATCTATGAAGGAGAATCTTCCTAAAACTACTGCAAAATTCAAAACCTGTTTAGCAAACAATAAAGTTTTTAAATAAATATATAATACATACCATTCCTTTGATGCTAAATAGTTTATACAATGAGTAGGTGAATTAGATGTTGTTTCTATAGAAGCAGAACCTATGAATTTGAATATTATGTGTGTGCGTGTGTGTGTTTGTGCACATGTGTATGAAATAACCCAGTGAGCAGTGAGGAGCTACATTTCTTCTTGTTCTGATGAATTGCATTTGTTGAGTTACTAAAAAACACTGCCAAGTCCTTTTGGCTTCCATATAGTGTTCATACTGGTAGACTTGGTTTACAATCTTATGATAATATTTCTCCCTGCTGTTACAGAATGGTAAGGTTGTCATTATGCTCAGAGATTCTAATTTCTATCTCATCTTGGCAAGTCAACAAGTACAAACCACATCCCAAATAAATGTTGGTTAAAATATTATGCCCCACAAAATATGGCGTGGTGTTCTTGGCTTCTGCACCTTTGCCTCAGTTTTGTGCCAGTTCTATGAGATTTGGATCATAAAGGGCCATGTGTGTTTGTGTTAGTCCAAGAAGCAGGGTAGAAGAGGACAGGGTAGTATAGAACGGAGTCTGCTTTCAAGGCAGAAGACTGAGGTTTCATTTGGGACAGTGCAGGTCAATTTAAACAAGAACACGTAGAGAGTATTTAATAAAGCATTGGGAAGACAGCAAAATTCAATTGCCTCTGTTAAAAGTCTGTATTGGTTTTCTTTTTTATGAATTCTAAGTCTGAAGAATGACGTGGCATACACACACTTTATGTTATTAGGAGGCAATTCTGAATTCTCAACATTCTGGTTCAATACCCTGGAAGCAATATCATACTCCCTCTCTGTCTTGTGTATGGAAAATATGTACATAATCGCAGTTAACCTCTGTAGATGGAATTAGTGATAGTCAAGGTGCTATTTTGACTTGCACTGCCGAGGGACTGCAGTTGGTTTGTGAAAGTTATTGGGTGTTGAGAAAGGCTATAAAGAGTGAAACAAGAGAAGAGAGGATCTGCAGGGCATTTGCTGCATCTGCTGTGGTCCCTTGGGACTAGGTGATAGCAAAAGTGATAAATACTGGGCCACTTTCAAAGAGTTCCAAATTGCAAGGCACCATACTCCAGGGGAACTTTAACTATCTAGACATCTGTTGGGTTACAAATACAGCTATCAAAGTGGCTCCTAAATTATGTCGAGGACAGCTTTACGATGCAGCAAGTGACAATCTAACTGGAGGTGAAGTCATTCTGGCTTGAGAAAAACAGGAAGGACTTGCATCACACCCTGGGGCAAGAGTTGTGCCCACAGGGCCTCATGCAGGTCGGCAAAGGCTACCTCACTGCGGGGACAGAGATGCGTTTCAAGCAAATGAATTTCTAGAAAAGATTTCTTTGACTTATTTCCAAAAGAGGGTTACACCTGTGGGGAATGTTGATTAGTTGGAGCAACTGCAACCTCATGAGAGAGGATTGTGAATTTTAATAAATCAGTCAATTTTAAAAGAAAACAGAGAGGGACTGAGCAAACAGATTATTGGACAATTTAGAAGTACCACGCTTATCTCTTAGAAGGGACACACTGTTTTGAGCTGTATTCACACACACCTCCGCATGTGCTCACGAGGATCTTTGGCAGGAGTGTCAGATCACACCGGAGGCAGAGATGCTAAAATACGCAGTAAACAAGAACAGGCAAGTCACTCATCACGGCCGGGAGCTGCCCCAGCTTGGTTTCCCCCTCTCCAGGCTGTGGGAGGCATCTCAGCCTCCCTTGCAGGACTGCTCCTCCTACCCTGGGTTTCTAGCCAGTGGAGGGCATCAGAGTGTGGGAGCAGGCTCTTCCCAACCGAGGGCTAAACAGGAAGACCACGACCCCTGGAGGAGGGAGACCCTCCACGTCAAGGCCCTACTGGACTTTCTACAGGCAAGAAATAGATCAACTATTTTACATTTCTAGGATTTCAAGAATTTGCTGTAGAGCTAGCATTTTCCCAGCTAACATGGTTCTTATATCAGAACTTATTGTGTGAAGGGCAATCAATTACTAAAAATTATCTAATAGTTCAAGGACATCATGACAACTGTTTGCAATCGGTTTCATCTATGTTTATCTTAACTGGCTCTGGGCATGGCCGGCCTATAGGTCAACATTTGTTAAGGGCTTTGTACTCACAAGGTCCTGTCCTTGGTGCTGGGTGAGTTCACCCCAGTAGATGCCGTGCTCTGTCTTGGTGGGTGGTTTCCAGACCTGGATAACATTATTATTATTATTTTTTCTTTGCACAGAGTTCATTTACATACACTGTCTTTAACCGTGTACTCTATAATGCTGTTCTTTGCCTGCTATTTGAATAAATAATTACATTTTTTTCTAAGAAACATCTAAACTAAAACAATAAATATATCAATTCCATTGTCTTGAGCAGACAATAAGAATCTCAGAAAATGAGTAATGTTTATAGGTTTAGATAACAAAACAAAAGCATTAAACTATGCTGTGACAAGACATTGCAAATAGGAACTGTCCTGACAGATTGAACACTCCTTAGTACAGGAATGAGCTGACCTTAAGACACAATATGAGGTACTTATATTTGCACTCTAAATAATTAATAAATTATGATAGCTGTTTATTTGCTGATTTAATAAAAAATTGCTGAGCATTTACTGCATGTAATGTATCCCATCATTGGGATACAAAGGAATAAAACAAAGCAAAAAAAGGAAACAAACTTCCCTTAAAGCTATCCTCTCAAAGTTGTGAGTCCCAAATACAAATTAGAACAATCAGGTAGGATCAAGACATTTCTCGTATGGAAATAAATATACTAGAAATAGAGAGAAAGTTATCTGAGTGTTTATGGGAAGCAAGCTTAGCTCCTTTACTGGTGGAAGATGATCCTATGCCACAGAGGCTATACTTCTATGGCTGAGGAGTGAAGTCCCGCACTCTTTTATTTTTTTGGTACTGGGATTGAACTCAGGGGCACTTGGCCACTGGGCCACATCCCCAGCCCTTTTGTGTATTTTATTAAAGACAGGGTCTTACTGAGTTGCTAAGTGCCTCGCCATTGCTGAGGCTGGCTTTGAACTTGCGATCCTCCTGCCTCATGATCCTCCTGCCTCGGTCTCCCAAGTGCTGGGATTACAGGCGTGCACCACTGCATCTGGCTTGGTTGTTTTTATTTCTTTTTAAAATTTGAAATTTAATAATTAAAAATATACTATTTGTATTTATACTTTTTTATTTGAAGTTGTTGTATATAACAGTAGAATGCATTGCAATTTGTAATACACATATAGAGTACATTTTTGCATATCACTGTTTGTATACTAAGTATATTCATACTATTCATGTCTTCATGCATGCACTAGGGTAATGATATCCATCTCATTCTACCATCTTTTTTATTTTTCTCCTTTTTTGTATTTTATTAGAGACAGGGTCTTACTGAGTTGCCAAGTTCCCCGCCGTTGCTGAGGCTGGCTTTGAATTCGTGGTCCTCCTGTCTCAGCCTCCCAAGTGCTGGGATTACAGCATGCGTCACCATGCCCAGCCTAAGTCCCGCACTCTTGACCCCAGCCCTGAGGGATTTCCTGTCCTCCCAGGATTTCCCCCAGGTCGGGTTACTGTGAAAGTAAGGTCCTCCTGAGTAGGTCTCATGAAACCTTTCAGGAGCATCATCTGATATTCTCGTTGTCCAAGCAAGGCACCTCAGGGCTCCTCAGATGCTCACCCTTCCCCGGGACTTGCTGGGTCCTGCTTGGCAGCCTTTGGAAGGGTGCGGAAGTCTTGCCAGTTTCTCTTCCTATTTGCTACTCACGTGGCTCTGCAGCAGTCCTGGTGCCAAGATGTCATGTGACAATGAGGAGAGTCACTCCATGAAGAAGCCATGCACAGCTGGCTGTGTTGACAGGGGCAGACATTCTGGAAATGAAATGATCTATTAGAGTTGGACATAAAATTGACTACTGACTGATCTGGGAACATCTGAACTCAGGAAGCAAATGAAACCTTCTACGCTAGCTGAATTCAAAAGTAGCAAGAAATGGAAATTTTTTGCTTGGAGTTTATTTATTTATTAACCAAATTAATGCTGTCTCACCAACTAGAAATTTTCCTGTTGTAAGAAGCTTAAAATTTTTGCACAGTATTCACTGATAGGAAGGGGGGTGTTTATCATATCTGCTAAAACACACGTAACCTGTTCTAGAAGCAGTGGGTAATGTGGAGGAAGAGATCTTCAAAAATAAGTCATATATGTTCCAGAACAGAAGTTGATGTGTTTATCCTCATCTTGTTTTATCAAAAACGTTTCTTAAGGAAAGGATGCATTTGAATATTTTTATCATTCAGTTAGCATCAATTATTCTATCTGCTCTTTCCACTTGTTCATTTGATACTCACAATTTTGTCTCTTTTGATAAATATAGATATAAGGGTATTACACTGGAAGCTGGCAGTGGGTCACTGTGGTCACATTCAACTCCAAGGCGCTTTTGTGTATCTGGACAAGAATTATCTACAAGAAGCAATCATCCTTTTCAAAAGTATGCTCTTTTACATCTTCTGCTATCAGTTCATGTTCTTGTAATTTTTAAATTTATTATTTAAACTTATATTAGCTGTCAACATAATGCTTAATGAAGCAAGTACTTTTGTTCAGGGAAAATGAATGTTTCCCCTTTGAGTAGCTGTTATTTTAAAATGTGCTGATTAAAGCATGTTAGTTACTTTTCAGTGGGCTGAGCTGCGTGTTACGGGCTCTAAAAAGAAAATTAAGCTCTGTGTACACATTTACAAATGTGACCATCACACATAGCTCATCTAAGAGTCAGCTGGTGGAGTTCTAGAGTGATGATATAACTGAAGTTTAAGTCCCCTAAGATAATTTAAGGGCATAACAAACATGAGATCCTATGATCTCATTTTCTTGGCACTAAGAGTTCTTCAGGATGGGGTACCTCTTGGCTTTTAGACATCGATCCGTAGATAACGCGACTGGAGTCTCTTTCACTTGAACTTGGACCTGCGTCTCCGCGCTGGCAGTGGGCTGAGGTTGGGCAGGGCGTGACCTAATGGCTGTTATCCAAACCAAGTCCAAACTCTGGCTTTTGTGTTCTCGATCTAGCAACATGCTATTTGTTCTTGAAAAGTGCAAAAGTAGGTTATAATCAAAACAACTTATCTATGTTTTTAATCCTTGACTGAACTGACATTACGTGAAATGCCAACAGACACTTGTAGGAGCAACCCCCAGTGGGAGGCGCACAGGTGTGGCGGTGGCCTTGTGTGAACCACTGCTGTATGATCAACCCCACAGTAGCCACCGTGGGGATCTTGGGAAGGAGTCTGTCAGCAAAATATGGGATACCGGGGTGCCAGTGATTCACTAAAAGGGGGTACCACGTGGGCTCTTGAAGAGGTGTGGGGACACCCCACCCTGGGGCTGGAGAGAGCCAACCAGTGATGACTGATCTGGGGCACCCTCCGAGAACCAAGTGCTTCCGCGTGGGTTCTCACAGTGGCCCCGGCTGGGCAGAGCCATCTTGCAGGGCACAGTCAGGGTCTCACAATGACTCAGAAAAGAGGGAAGAGTGTCGAAGATGGCACAGTCAGACTGGAGGAGCCCGGCAGGGTTTGCTGCCATGATAAGGGAAGGAAGGCAAAAAAAAAAAAAAAAAAAAAAAAAGTGCAGCAGCAGGGATCCAGTTTGGGAATCAGCATCTGGAAGGGCGGGGGAACGCGCACCAGCCCGCGGGAGTCAGGAAACCTTAGCCAGCCCCCGCCACGGGCTGCTGGGGCCACCTGGAATCATGTAGCTGAACCTTTCTGGGTCAGCTTTGCTGTTTGCTAAACAAAGACATATTCCTTGTGTGTTGCTATCATAGCAGATCTGCTGTAAGCTTGGCGACTTGCAGTGACACACGCGGGTAGACCCAGGGTTCCTGTCGTTTGCAGACCCAGGGAGGACACGGCTGGATCCTCTGACATCCGAGTCCCTGGGGCTGTGCAGCTCCTCTGGCATTCAGGGTCTTCTTCCAAGGACGCTGAGTGTCAGCTGAACTGATTCCCTGCACGTGCTGGAAGAGGCCCGTTCTCCTCCCAGCTGCCAGCTGGGGACTGCTCTCAGCTCCTCGAGGCTGCCTGCGGATCCGGCCACCTGGTTCCCACAGGTAGCTCACGACGTGTTTGATTTCTTTTGTGCCAGCCAAAATGTGTCTCTCTGACATTTTTGTTTTGAGCCAGGGGATAAAACTCTTGGTTTTAAAGAATCATGGTTCCAGATACCTTCCCCATAATGGGTCCTTGTGGTTGGGGGCTTAATTTGTCTATTCACCCCCTTCACAGTAGGACCCAGATTCCTGTCGGGTTGACCAGCTGAGGCATTATGTGTGCATCAGGGGCCAGAGTCTAGGGAGGAGAGGTGTCTTACAATTCTGTCTCCTTCAAAGGGGCTTTTCTTCCAAAATTTGTTCTGACTTTACCCTCTGTGAGTTGGCAGGTCAGGTAACGCTAGTGGCTTTTGTGAAGAGCATTGTGACTTTGGCCCAAGAGTCCACCCTTAAAATTTCAGGAACCCATGAGAAGGCCAGGCCTTCCAGACACCAGGAGGGTCTGGTAATGAGACAAGTGCTATGAAACCAGAGAACCTAAATGTGCTAGATTTATGTGACACTTCTGGGAGAATGGCACTTAATCTGGCCAAGGTACTGGGGTTAATCTCCCTCCTCCATTCTTCCAAGTTCACGTTAGTGCAGTTTTATGAAGATGAAGTCCTGTGTTCAGCTCAAGTAGAAGCAGTGAGATTTTCTTACATGGGCACCCATGTTTTTAAAATTTTACTGCTTAAACTTTCTGTCATTTCTTGCCTCCTCTGCCCTTTCTCACATATGGCAAGTGGTTGACTTAGCCATTGATATCTCAAGAGATGCTGGCTTCCGGATTCCTGGACCGCAGTCTTACTTCCTCTAATGGTAATGCGTGTGAATGCTGTTATTTGATTCCAACTCAATGCTTCTTTATTTAAAAAATGGGTAATACCATGTCCTTCTCAGGTTGTTGTGAAGACACAAGGCAAAACACATAATTTTATTTTTTTTAGTTCTAAAGCACTCTGTACATATAATGACTTAATAATTACAGTAGTCCTCTACTAATAAAATTTATCCCACAAATCTTTATGAATTACACACATCAATGATGCAAACATAATTTAAATTCATTCCACATCCATAGCGATACTTTCTGCTTCTACGATCTCCTGAGAACACCACCCTGATTACATTATTTCGTTGTTTAGAAATCTTCAGCGCCAACTCATTACCGTCTAAACTCATTTTTCTGGCATTTTGGTCTTGCTCCCTGGTACACTCTTGTTTCCAGGACCCTGCCTCCTCCTGACCTCTGAGCTCTGGTGTACTGCAACATTCCATAAAGCCACTGCCCCCTGTGCACCTTCAGTCTTTGCTCCATGGTCTCCACCTGCAGCGATTTCATGCCTACTCCAAGGTGCACGTAGGAGATTGCCTCTTCTGGAAGAATGCCCGGGCCTCGACAGTGAAGCTCTCGCCTCTGCTTTGCGTGCTCCACTCTGTCTATGCTGTAATGTGATGTGCGATGCATCCAATTACATTGCCCAGGACGAAGGTAGAATCTGCTACTCAAGTACAGTAGCCACATCTTCGGCCTGTTTCTTTGCCACACAGTGTTCATTTCCTGTAGGAAACTTAAAGGTTTTAACAAGTTGATTCAAGCGATGGTGAAAAAGTCCACAAAACCTGGTTGAATCAGCTGCTCACTTGAGGCCAGGATTACTTCCCAGACCCTGGGGAGAATCCCATTGGTTTTGCTGTGTGCAGAGCATTTCGCCACCGAGGTGCCAGTTGGCAAGGAGAGCCCTGTGCCTCTGAGAGCGTGGGGCCTGGGCTGAAGCAGAAGCGAGCGCCGGGCGTGAGTCTTCTCATAAGGCATGAGCTGGATCGCCTGGAAATAACAGATGAAGCGAAAAAGCACAGAGGTTAGATGAAGAGAGGGAAGACCTTTTTGCTATGTTTCTTGCATCAGGGAATGGTTGCTCTCTGATTCCAGGATTGCACGTGGGGACAGGAAAGTTCTGTAGTTTCTGCAGGAAATTAAAACTTTTTGCTTTTTGCAAACCCAGCGTGTATGCAGACTCTGAGGCCCAGAAGAGTGAGCAAACACGCTGCCTCCATCACTCACAGTTCAAGTGAAAAACCACAGAACAGGAGAGAAAGTCCTTAGCAGAGGGCGATCCTATTATTTTGTCATTACAGAGGAGGAAGGGGCTTGCCATGGCATTGGGTGTTGCCTATTAGCACTAATGGCTGATGGCTTTATTTCTCTCAGCAGCATACACATGTGAGAGAAGGAGCCTCATTTTGTTTCATACTGCTTGCTAACGATTCTGACTTATTTGTTTGCATCGGCATTCTTTCCTTTCTTTATTCCTTCCAGATGGGGTCGTCTTTCTCCATTCTGCAACTATGGACTCATTTACATCGTGATCAACATAACTCTTACCAGGTTGCAGACAGAGACAGTCCTGGAAGCTTGAGTTGGGTTCAGTGCTCTGCACGCTGCGTCCTGTGGTCGCCCAGGAGGGTCTTGGTGTGAGAGGAGGGGGCGGCATCAGGGTGCTACAGGGAGTCATTTTGTGCTTTGAAAGACCAATGATGAGGAAGCACAACCAGCTTTCCAAAGTCCCCAGGGAAGTCAGGAAGGGGAGGTGGAGAGGAGGAGAGGTAGAGAGAGGGAGGCAGACAGAGAGGTGAGAAATGTGCGGATGTGAGTGTGAGAGAGAATGCATGGATGGATGAGCAAATTATTAAAAGAGGATAAAATGATGGATTCGCAGGTAAATGGATGAAGTTGGAGAATATAATGCTAAGTGAAGTGACCCAATCCCCAAAAACCCAAATGCCAAATGTTTTATCTGATATAAGGAGGCTGATTCATAGTGGGCTTGGGACGGGGAGGGTAGGAGGATTAGACGAACTCTAGAAAGCCAATGGGGAGAGAGAGGAAGGGAGGGTGCATGGGAGTTAAAAAAAAAAAAAAAAAAAAAAGATGGTAGAATGAGCTGGATATCATTACCCTAAGTGCATGTATGAAGACATGAATGGTGTGAATATACTTTGTATACAACCAGGGATACGTAAAAAAAATGTGCTCTCTCTGTGTTTTATGAATTGTAATGCATTCTGTTGTCATATATAACAACTTAGAATAAAAACAAACAATCAAAAAAACAACAGCAGAGCAGCAAGAAGTTTTTAAAACTAAGTGACTAAAATGGTTTGCAGGACTCAGGGCTATGGAAAGAATGTGGTTCAAGTTTTAATTGCTTCAAAGATTTGAAGATGACAAATTGTTTACCTAGAGTTATATTAACATGGCTGCTAACTGTTCATAGCTGTAGTGACATTTATTTCATAAGTAATCCCAATATGTCTTTATATTATACTTCAGTTTCTTCAGGTTAAGCTAGTCTTCTTTATTCACTTAATAGTCAGTATGTATGAAGCACATCTCTGCCCAGCTGCATCGTATATGTGAACACACGTGGCTTCTCATCGACCACCAGCAATCACGATGTCACCAGCACAGACCTCCTTCCGTGGGAATCACACACTTGGGAAGAGGTGACAATGTGTTGGCCTGTGAGCTGCACCGCCTCTTTCTGCCCTCAGCCCGGGGTCCTCTGTCTGTGCTGATCAATGCTCGCCAGACACAGGCAACTCTTTCCCAAATCCGCCCGTGGCAGGTGATGGGTCGTGTCAGCTTCTAGAGGAACCTGCCCTGCAACTCAATCCCATTTCCCTACGATACGACTCCTCACCCTTTTAAGGCACGGAGCCTTTCTGCAGTTGGTGGGGTGAGTCATGTCTTCTTTTGTACGGGATCTTTACATGTTTTTAGAAATAGCTGAAAAACATTTTACTTACTCCCTTCAAAAACATCAGAATCTGTAGCTGAGCCCCTGAAGAAGATGTGTTAATGAATAAGAATGGTCAGGTCTGCCCTTGTAGGTCAAAGAAAATATCAACTCTAAAATATGCCACTTAGGCACCAAGTAATTCCAACCGTGTCTCAGCTGCTTTCATTTCCTAATTCATCATTTTCAAAGAGAAAGTGTAAAACAGGTCAGAGACTCGATCATTTATCAGCACCCTCACTTACAGATGCATGTGAATGAGACATGAGCGTGCTAGGGCCATTTTTCTTGTGGCATTTCCCTGGATTATTTGCAGATAAACTGTGTGAGGTGCAGTCTCATCTCACTCTACCCCAGGCTCTGGGGCCAGCCCTGCGTAGAAAGTGCACCATCTGTTCCTTTGCTCATTCCTTTCTTTACCTCCTGAATTCATCTCTTTCCACAGGAGAAAGATGGTCATACAAGACAATGAGATTAGACTCTCCACTGTTGTGGTTCTTTGAGCATTTTAGGTGAGTATACTTGCTCTTAATTTTCTTCTTATTGCATTTTTCAATTAAAATTCATTCAGCAGCTATGACGTGCCACATATTGTAGTGTGTGATGGGGACACAGGACTGAGCATGCTAGATCTCATGGAGACTGCCATCTATGGGGAGTCACCTCCTGTTCAGCGTAAAAAAAAAATTGTTGCATTTACACGCTGGGGCACCATGAACTTTGAACAGTAAGTGTTCCATCCAGGTTGTGGAGAAATTCCTCACCACCCTGACTTGAATGTCCGTATGTGTTCTGAAATCTGTTCTATGTGCTTCGGAGCAGTCAGCAGTGGACCCTGTCTCCTCCCTGAGCACCGGGTGTGTGTGGGCCCTTCAGAAAAACCCACACGTTAGCTATTTATTCCTATTCTGTGTAAAAAAACTTTCTTGAGCAGCAGCGAAAACATTCTACTACAAAACAAAACAAAAAACAAATACCAGGAAAATCAAGGTTTTGGAAACTCCTTACCTGGTGCGAGTGTGGAAATGGACCCGCACCTGGAGATGTGAGGGGCCTGGTGGTGGCCGACCTGGACTGGCAGACCTGCCTCTGCCCAGCCCTTTGCAAGCACCACACGGATCCCATCCCATCCTTGGCCCAGTTACTTCCCGATGTGGCTTCTGTTCTGCGGGACACTGTGCAAGTCCATCAGAATCCCATAGGAGCTCTGAGCATTTTGAACAAGGATTCCAAGTGACAGTAGGTACATTAAGGTCCTAAAGCTACTGGGACTGTGGAGAGAGTTGGGAGCTGGAGTGGACTGTCCACCTCCTAACAGCATGCTCTCGTTACCTCTGTCCTTGACAGGCTCTCTAATGTTCCTCTACCCAGCGGCTCTTTCATACCTGGGAAGCTCTTTGGCCCCAGATACTCTCTCATCTGTCTGTTCCATCTTCCTGGGCAATAGCCAAGTGATTCCAGGTCACCCCAGAGACTGTCCGAGAAGCCTTGCCCGACCCGTCAGCACTGTGACCGCCTGTTCCTCTTACCCCTTCACCCCGCTCCACATGACAGTTCTCTGGACTGCGACCTCCTTGAGGGCATGGAGCATTGTTGTTTATCTTCACCTCTCAGAGGAAGCAGAAGTCTTGGCCCAGGGTAAGCTAGCATCCCTCCCCAATTCATTAAATGACAAAGCTTTCTTTTTCCAATATTCAGTGAACTATTATAGTGAACAAGACACTTATTTTTATCCTTCTTTATTATTATAAAAATGCATGATTTCCTTAAGATTTGTTATAATGATCAAACAAGAAAATGTGGGAAAATACTTTCTAAACAAATATATAAAATAACAAATATATATATGATAATAAATATGTATAAATAAAACAAATACATAATAAGTAGCAATGTCACATGTTTGTAAATATATGCATAGATAAAACCCTTCTTAGGGTTTATTTTTATACAATAGCACAAAGAAGAAAAACTTAAAAAATAGTAATCCACCAATCATTCAACCAAAACAGAAAGCAACAGCCCTTCACTTGAGCTGTCCCTCGGTGTGGTCAACAGATGGTTTGCTCTTGCCTGCCCCTGGCTCTCCTCCACTTCCACATGACTCTCGCCCCTTCCTCAGGCAGATCTCGGCTCTTTGCACCGCCAGCCTGTCCTTGGTTTAGCCTCCGCCTGTGCATTCCTTGTGCGGGGTTCTCCCACCAGGCAGGAGGGCAGCCCCAGGCTGTGACCAGGGGGACTCTGTTCCTCTGCTTTCCGCGCTGGACTCACAGGGACCAGCGCACCTCCGCATGGACGCAGGCAGAGGCCTCTGCTGTGCGGTCACTTCTTTCCTCCTGCTCTGTCGAGCTGCTGGACCTGCGGCTGCAGGATCCCTGATTGGGGAGATGGCTGAGATTGCAGTTGGCTGTGGGCCATAGAGACATTCGGACATTGCGGCCTTCCGTGGTCTCACGGGACTTGGCCCGGGATCTCGCGGGACTTGAGCCGAGATCAGATCGGGTCGGCGCCATTTTGTTTGTGGGTTTTTTGGTGGTGGTGTGTGGTGCATGTTAGAGTCGTTGTTAGAGCCGGAGAGAGAAGTTATCAGAATAAAAAGCCTGTTTGTTTCCAGTTTGCCTCTGAACTTCTTCCCGCGGCTTCGTTGCTCCCAGTGGCCATCGCTTCAGACAGCAACATGCGGCCTTAGGACTGCCATGCCATGCCCTCTGTGTCTGCGGGATGATTCAGCTTGAAACGTGCATGGGGCCTGCCCAAGGGAGACGCTGCGTCAGGTTGTAACTGGGACTTTCTGTCCCCACCCCCCTTCTCCCCTTCCTTCTTTCATCATTTTCATCAAGCTCCAGTTGTAACTAAGTTCTAAGCTGAGACGTTTGACAGCATTCAATAGTAACTATCTCGAAGAGCATCTGCCATCTCCTCCTGTCTTTCTAACCACGGTCCTGCTGGGCTCGTCTCCGGCCACACTCAGAATCGATCCTCATGGCTCCCACCCACGCCCACGCCACAGCGACCTGGAGAACTCATTCCCAGGATGCCCTTTGGAGCACCTTGACTGCTCCCCTTTTCACACCCCTGAACTCATCGGGAATAGGGAAGGTTAATCATTAAGCATTGCATTGATTTTTCTGGATTATACTGATAATTTTTCATCCATTAAAAAAAGAGATCACAAGCGTTGGATATTCCTAGTGAACTCTCTAATAGTTTCTTAAACTTTCTGTTGGTGCGTATAGATTGTACAGAAGAGTGGGCTTCGCTGTGGCATATTCACACGGGCACACGGGACATAATCTGATCATTTCCACTCCCCCGTGTCCCCTCGTTCCTCCCCATGCTCCCTTCTTCACCCTGGTGGTCTCCCTCCTGCTTTCGTGACGTCATTTCATGATGTCATTTGTTTCTCTTCCTCTCTTCCCTCCATACAGGAGAGAAAACATACAGCACTTCACTTTCTGAGCCTGGATTATTTCCACTAACACGATGCTCCCCAGTCCATCCATTTTCCTGCAAATAACGTAATTTTGTTATTCTTTATGGCAGAATAACGCTCCGCTGTGTCTATAGACCCCATGGCCTTACCCATTCATCTGGACACGTCAGCTCATTTCGTGACTTGGCTCCCGTGCATCGTGCTGCTGTGAATGTGGCGTGTGTGGCCTCCATGGCTGTACAATCCTGACTTTGACTCTTTAGCATAAATACTGAGGCGTGCTGAAGCTGGGTCATGTGGTGGTTCTTTTTTTATTTTTTTTGAGGCATCTGCACACTGATTTCCACTGTGGCTATACTAAGCTACATCCCCACCAACAGTGTGGAGTTCCTTTCCCCTACATCCTTTAATAAGCATTTGCTGTTATTTATATTCTTGATGCTTGCTGTTCTTATTGAAGTTAGATGGACTCTCAGTGTGGTTTTGACTTGCATTTCCCTGGCTGCATTAAGTGTTGAACATTTTTTCGTATAATCGTTGACAATCTATACTTTTGTTGGGAAGTGTCTGTTCAATTCATTTGCCTATTAATTGAATAGATTATTTGGCCTTGGTGTTGAGTTTTCTGAGTTCTTTATATACTCTGGATATTAATCCTCTGTTGGAAAAGTAGCTGGCAAAGATTTTCTCCCATTCTGTCACTTCTGTCTTCACACTGTTTCCTTTGCTGTGCAGAAGCTATTAAATTTGATACCATCCCACTTATCGATTTTTGGTGTTGTTTCCTGAGCTTTAGGGGGTCTTATAGAGGGAATCAGTGTTTCTCTGTATGTTGAAGTGATTCCCCTGTGTTTTCTTCTAGCAGTTGCAGAGTTTTGAATTGAATTTTTAGGTCTTTGATCCACTTTGAGGTGACTTTCATGCAAGGTGAGAATCGGGTATGGTTTTATTCTTCTACAGATGTCTAGTTTTCCCAGCATCCTTTTTTAGAGAGGCTTTTTCTCCAACCTCTGTATTTGGCACCTTTGTCAAGAATCTGATGTCCGTAGCTGTGTGAAGACGCTTTCACTCTTCACAAAACACTGTTCTGAGTGCCCAGTGTGGGGAGGAGGTGGAAACTGTTCCTTGCCATCCACAGCCCTTCTCCGGAGTGGGAGACGTTGTCACCTGTGTTATGTGTTAGGAGTTGTCTTCCTAATCATTCAGACTCTCCCATTAAACAGTCAGCTGTGACCGATGCTTGCATTTATCCAGGGATGTTTCATGCAAGTTAATGTTCCATCTTGGTAGTTTACCATTAAAGTCTTAAAATTTCTCAAATAATTCAACAAAATGGAAGGGAATTTTCCTAAAACATATTATAAAATGTTTCTACCTTTAAAAAAACGACTTGTTATCATGTGCCCTTTTCTTCCCCAGTGACGGCTGAGCAGGGCTGAGCAGGGTGCTCCCTGAGGGCCTTTTGATTTTGAATCTTCACCGTTCTGGGAGGATGCCACCATCTGTCCTTGATCGTGGCTCTGAAGCAATCACACTCTCTGCAGCCGCGGAGGCTCGGGACCATTCGCTCCCGTGATAAATGCTTCCAGATAACTGTGCTTTAGAAAGGTTGCTGATGTGAGAGGGATTTCAGGAAATACTAGGATAGAAGAAAGTCGTGGCATTCCCCACCCTCCCATTTCCTTTAAGGCTCCCTGTTGCATTTTTCAAATCACTTTCCATCTTTCTCATGCACATTCTTTGGAATTGCTCTTAGTGAAATTATATTATTTTTAAAAAATTGTGTCCTGAAGATGCTGTTGTAGTTTAGATATGAGGTGCCCCCCAAAAGTTCATGTGTGAGACAATGCGTGGAAGTTCAGAGGTAAAATGATTGGGCTATGAAGCCGTAACCTAATCAGTATATTAATCCCCTGATAGGGATTAGCTGGGTGGTAACTGTAGGCAGGTGGTATGGGGCTGGAGGAGGTGAGTCCCAGGGTGTGTACCTTTGGGGTCTATAGTTTTTCCCTGGTGAGCAGAGTGCTCTTTTGCTCCCCCGCCCCCCGCTCTATCCCTCCCTTCTGGTGCCCTGTCCCCAGCCACTTTCCTTACCACGTTCTTTCTCCATGACATTCTTCCTCACCTTGGGCCCAGAGCTATGGAGCTGGCTGTCTACAGGCTGAGATCTCTGAAACCATGAGCCAAAATAAACTCTTCCTCCTCTACATTGTTCTTGCCAGGTCCTTTGGTCACAGCAAGAAAAAAGCTGACTAAAACAGATGTTCTTCCTTTACATCATTATTTGTAGATCATTAAGACCTTGCTTAATTGTTAAAGTACTTTGACACTTTCCTGATGCCATTGTACTTTCTCTGGTGTGCTTTTGTGGAATAGATTGGTTCGCTTTTTCTATAGACGGAATCCTACATTTGTATTCCTTTACGTCTGGCTTCCTTCACTCAGCGCGAGCCTTTTGATACCCATTCTTATTGCTCTGTGTAGCAGTAATCCGTGTTCCTGTTCATTACAGTGGCATTCTATAGTGACAAATGCATGCTGGGTACCTAATCACCTGCCAGTAGATATTTGGATTAGTTCTACGTCTTGGTTGCCATGAGGAAAGCTGTTAAGAATACAAGTCTACAAATCCTCGTGTGGAAAAGTAGCTCCATTTCTCTTGTAAATACCTTGGAGTGGAACCACTGGCTCGCACGGGCTGCAGGGTTAACATTTTAAGAAACAACTAAAGAGTTTGCCAAAGTTGAGCCCCCGGCATTCCCACCAGGAGTGCAGAGTTTCTTCCTGGGATCCCGAGAGCCCTGTTCCCTCACCAATACCTGCTGTCCCTGGTCTGACCGGGGCCTTCCATCCTAGAGAATGTGCCTGGGTTCCATTTTGTGCCTTATTTGCATTTCTCCAATGTCTGTGGTGAGAATTTTTAGGTGATTATTGGCCATTCGTAAAGTTTCTTTCTTAATTATCTGCTCAAATATTTGACTTGTTTTATTATTTTTAATTGACATAAAATTATACATGCTTCTGGGGTATAATGTGATGTTCTAACACATGATATGTAGTGTAAATGTTAAATCAAAGTAAGTGCCACATCCATTCCTACAAACATTTATCATTTCTTTGTGGTGGAAACCTTCAAAATCTTCTTCTCTAGATCTTTGGAAACACACAACTCGCTGTTGTGAAGTATAGTTACCCTTCTGTGCAACAGAGCAGCACAGTTTTCTTTGCTTACCAGCAACCAGTCAACCGCCTCTCCCTGTCCCTATTCCTGTCCAGTCTGTGGTAACCACTGTTACCTTCGCTTCTTTTTCTCTTTCTTACCACTCCTCCTCTTCTTCCCTATTATTTTCTAACAAACAGGGTCTCTGTACCTTGCCCAGGCTGGCCCTGAGCTCCTGGCCTCAGGCAACCCTCGGCCTCAGCCTCTTGAGTAGCTGGAGCCACTGTGTGCCACAGTGCCAGGCTTCAACTTCCTGGCAATGGTTCAGATTCCACATCTGTGTAGGATCATGCAGTGCTTCTCTTTCCAGATGCATCCGTGCTGTTGCAATAGCAGGATTTCTTCCTTTTATGGCTGAATAATATTCCAGTGTGTGTGTGTGTGTGTGTGTGTGTGTGTGTGCGCGCGCGCGTGCACATGCACATGTGTGCTACGTTTTCTTCATCCATTTATCTTTTGATGGGAAAAGCTTGGTCCACTTGGATTGATTCCACATGTTGACTCTTGTGAATCCTTCTGCAGATGTCTCTTCGACATACTGATCTCATTGTTATTTACTCTTTTAATATATACCCAGTAGTTGGATTTCCACATCATGGGCTAGTTCTGCCTTTGACTTTATGGGGAGCTTTTCCTCCATGTCTGTGCTACTTTACCCTTGCATCAGAAGGAGTGTGTCAGGGCTCCCTTTGCTCAAAATCTTTGCCAATGCTTTTCTCTTGCTTTTTTTTTTTTTAAATCATTTTTTATTCTAAGATGATATAAATGACAGCAGAATGCATTACATTTCATATTACACATATAGAGCACATTTTTACAAATCTCTGGTTGTATGCAAAGTATATTCACACCATTCGTGACTTCATACATGCACTTAGGGTAATGATATCCATCTCATTCTACCATCTTTTTTTTTTCTTCACCCTTTTGCCCCCTTGTTTCCCCTCCCTCCCCATTGGCCATTCTAGTATTCCTCTAATCCTCCTATGCTCCCCATCCCAACCCGACTATGAATTGGCCTCCTTATATCAGAGAAAACATTTGGCATTTGGCTTTTTGGGATTGGCTAACTTCACTTAGCATTATATTCTCTAACTCCATCCATTTTCCTGCAAATGCCATGATTTTATTCTGTCTTATGGCTGAGTAATATTCCATTGTGTGTATATACCACATTTTCTTTATCCATTCATCTACTGAAGGGTTCTCTTGCTTTTTGATCATTGCCATTACTACTGGAATAAGGGGCACATCATTATGGTTTTAATTTGCACTTCTCTGATTAGTAATGCTGCACAGTTTTTCACATACTTGGCCATTTGTATGTCTTCTCTTGAGAAATTTCCATTCCAGGATTTTGACCACTTTTAAGTCAGATCGTTTAGTCTTTGGTTCTAGAGTTGCTTGAGTTACTTAGACATTCTACGTATTAATCCCTCGTGAGATGTTTGCAGAGTGAGTCCCCATCTGCAGGTTGTCTCTTCACTCTGTTGAATGTGTTCTTTGCTGTGTAGAATCTTTTGGGTTTGATGTCATCTCACATATCTGTTTTTCCATTTATTGCTGTGCTTTTGTGGTATTATTAGAAACTTCTTGCCAATTCCAATGTCATGAATAATTTCCCCCAAATATTCTTTTTGAAGTCTCAAACCTTAAGGTTTTATATGTAAGTCTTTGAACCATTTTCAATTGATTCTTTTATAAGGCGAGAGATAAGGGTCTATATTCATTCTTCTGTATGTGGATACCCAATTTGCTCAGCACCGTTTATTGAAGAGTTCATGCTCCTCTCAGTGTTTGTTATTGGCACCTTTGTGAAAGATCAGCTGATTTTTGTTGTATGGATTTATTTCTGGATTCTCTATTCCATTACATTGTTTCTTACATGTATGTTTTTATGCCAGGACAATGCTGTTTTGATTATTATAATTTTGTATTATATTTCCAAGTCAGACGGCATAATGACTCCTGCCATGTTCTTCTGTTCAAGATTGCTTTGGCTATTTATAGTCCTTTGTGGTTCCATATGAATATTAGGATTCTGAGAAGAATGTCATTGGTATTTTGATGGAGATTTTATTGAATCTGTGGATTTCTTTGGGGAATATGGATGTTGTGACCCTATTGATCTGTCCAATCCATGAGCATGGGATATCTTACCGTTTGTTTGTATTCTTTTCAATTTCTTTCATAAATACTTTATGGTTTTGAACACAGAGATTTTTATCTTGTGGTGAAATTTATTAAAGTGTTTATTTTTATAGCTATAATCAATGAGATTATTTTCTTGATTTTTTCCAGATAGTTCATGATTTATGTACAGAAATGTTACTAATAATTGTATATTGATTTTTTACTATTGAAGGTTTACTGGATTTGTTTACTAGTCTACAAATTACTTGATGGAAATCTTTAGGATTTTCTATATGTAAAATCATATCATTTGCAAATGAAGATAATCTAACTTCCTCCTCTGCAGTTTTGATGTCTTTTATTTCTTTTTCTTCCCTAATTGCTCTGACTAGGACTTCCAGCACCACATTGAGTAGGCATGGTGAATAGGCATCCTCACTTAGATCCAGATTTTAGAAAAAAATCTTATGACTTTTTTCCTGTTGAGACTGATATTAGCTGTGGGTTTGTCATACATGGCCTTTATTGTGTTGAGGCATATGACTTCTATACCCATTTTGTGGAGAATTTTTATTTTGAAGTGATGATGAATTTTGTTGTGTGCTTTTCCTCATCTATGTAAACATCACATGAATGTCGTCCTTCTCTGTGTTGGTGTGATGTTCACATGTGTCTATTTGTGTCAGTTGAACTATTCTTCCCTGCTTAGGATGAACCCCATTCACTCACGTGGATGCTCTTTTTAATGTCATGAATTCAGTTTGTCAATACCAAAACCAGACAAGGACGTAACAACAGAAGTCTACAAGCCAATATCCCTGGTGAATGTATGTGGCCTATTTTTTATTGCATCATATATATTCTTTTTATTGAGTTATAAGATTATTTTCTTTATTCTATACCTTCATTCTTGATTAAATCTTTGAAATTAAAAAAACAACAACATTCTTTTGTTTTAAATTCTGACGAGGCTGTCCCTCCCTCTGGAGACAGCCTGCAGTCCCCCGTGAGTGTGAATCTCTCACTTTACCTCAGTGCTTCCCACGTTCCGGAAGCCTGGCGTGCTCTTTTGAATGTGGGTCTTACTTCACCCTCAAAGCCTCTCTATTGATACAACCCACATCCCCCTTGAATCTGCTTCCCTGAATAGATATGACTGTGTCTGTGAAAAAAAAAATCCAACAAAATTCAAATAGTCAATATTTTATTTATGATTAATACTTTTCAAAAATATATAAGAAAGTTTTCCTTATCTCAAGGTCACAAATATATTCTTCTATGCTTTCATCTAGAACTGTTAATGTTAGGTTTTTCATTTTGGTCTATGATTTATTTTGAGTGAATTTTTATATATGTATAACACATGAATTTCATTTTTTTGTGAATATTCAAATAGTTAAGGCATCATTTGTTGAAAAAAAATTCATCTTTATTGAAAATCAATTGAGAGCTGGGCGCAGTGGTGCACGCCTGTAATCCCAGCACTTGGGAGGCTGAGGCAGGAGCATCACAAGTTCAAAGCCAGCCTCAGCAATGGTGAGGCACTTAGCAACTCAGTGAGACCCTGTCTCTAATAAAATACAAAAAAAGCGCTGGGGATGTTGCCCAGTGGTCGAGTGCCCCTGAGTTCAATCCCTGGTACCAAAAAAAGAAAAAAGAAAAAAAAATCAATTGACCATGTGTGAGTCTAATTCTGGACCCTCTATTTTGTTGATCTATTCAAAGGTCCCAACAAAAATACTTCAGTTTTATTACTTTACATTTATAATAATACTTGAAGTCAGAACTCATCCTCCAACTCTGTTCTACTTCTAAACATATTTTTTCTTTCCTATGTCCTCTGAATTTTAAGTGAATTTAGTTATAAAATTGTCAGTTGTTGCAAAACGTCTATTGGATTTTGCATTGGTTTTTAAATTTAAATTTTTAATGCCTGGTTGTTAGTTTACACAAAACAAGTTGAATATATATATATATATATTATATATATATTTTATATTACATATATGTATACCTTATCATTTCTAGCAGCACTTTTGCACTTTTGTAGAAGTAATAGTGTTTCTTTTGTGAATATTTGGCAAAATTGGCAAACCCAGAATTTTCTTTCTGAGAAAGATTCTAGCTATAAATTTATTTACCCAACTACATATGACTACTCATATCTTTTTCCTCATAAGTGAACCTTAGAGGTTTGTGTCTTTCAGGGAATGAGCCCATTTAATCTATGATGTTAAATTTAATGTCATAAAATTGTTTATAATCCTGTCTTAATGTCCTTTTAATATCTGTTGAATAAATAGTGATACCATCTCCTTCTTCCCTGATATCTAAAATGTGTTTTCTTGTCTTTCTAATAAATATAATCTGGAAGTTTATTTATTTTATTATTTCTATTAAAGAATACAATTTTCATTTTATTTATTTCTCTTTATATTTTTGTTTTAAATTTCAAATATCAATTTAATCTTTATTATTTCCATCATTTCTTGTCATTTCATTATTATTCTGATTATAGAATTCTAGGATTGTTTTTTCTTTCAACACATTCAAGATGTTACTCTACTTTCTTTTTTTGCTTACATGAAAAATCTGATATTTCTAATTTTATCCTTATTTTTTCTTCTAGTGGCTTTTAGGATTTTCTTTTAATTATTGTTTATGCAATTTAACTTTATACTTGGAATTCCTTGGAATCCTTGGGGCTGAAAGTTTATAGTTTTCATTGAATTTGGAAAATTATCTGCTGTTAGTTTTTCTTATATTTTTCTATCATTTCTCCCTCTCTCTTCTTCATAAAGCTGTTTAAGTTATCCACAGTTTACCAGTGCTTTGTTCTTTTTTTAGTTTCTTCTCTGTTTTTTATTGTTTTTGGTTTTTATTACTGTTTCAAGTTTATCAATCTTTATTTTGCAATCTAAATTGCAATTGCATTTAGTTAATTCCTGTTTCATCTCAGACATTACAATTTTTATCTCCAGAACTCAATTTATTTGAAAAAAGAAATCTCCTCTCTCTACTATTATAGTTTGGAAATTAGGTGTCCCCCTAAAGCTCATGTGTGAGACAATGCAAGAAGGTTTAGAGGTGAAATTATTGGGTTAGGAGAGCTTTAACCCAAGCAGTGAATTGATCCCCTGGTAGGTGTTAACTGGCTGGTAACTGTAGGCAGGTAGGGGTTGCTAGAGGAAGTGGTCCCTGAAGACATGCCTTGGGGTGTATATTTCGTGCTTGTTGAGAGGAGTTCTCGCTCTGCTACCTCGCTTCCTTGAGCTACTTTCCTTCGTCACTGTCTTCTGTCACCTTGAGCCCTGAGGAATGGAGCTGGCTGTCTATGGACTGAGACCTCTAACACCGTGAGCTCCCAAAGAAACTTTTCATCCTAAACCTTTTCTTGTCAGGTCTTTTAGTCACAGCAGTTAAAAAAACTGCCTAAAATACCTACTGAGCCTGACTAGCCATTCCTCTAGAGTTGGATACATGGAATGAAGTGCTAATAATGCGTTAATGTAATTTCTCTGCTAATTTTAGCTATTGACTTTTTGTTATCAGCTCTGTTTTTCTGCTTCCATGCATATCTGGTCATTTTTGACTTGTATACCAGTCATGCGTATTTACCTTTTCAAGTGCTGGATATCTGGTATTTCAATAAAAAATTCTGAGCATTTTTTGTTAGGATACAGTTGAATTACTTGGAAATACCTTAAATCACTTTGGATATTGCTCAAGTTTTGCTGGGAAGCAGCAGGGCTGCATTTACTCTGTGACTAATTCTGCCTGATTACCATCGCTGATACCTGTGAATTACGGTGTTTTCTGCTCTGACTGTGGAAGCAGCAATTATTCCTGGCTCTATGTGAACTAAGGGGATTGTTCCCCTAATCCTTTTGGCAGGTTATTTCCTTGGCTTCCTGTCGTTCCTCGGGTGTCCGTGCTGATTAGAACTCACTTTAAGCCTTGGGGTACCATCTTCAGAGCTCTGATCTTCCTTTCTGTGTGCAGCTAGCTCCTTTGGGCTGGTCTTCCTGAACACCGTTGACTCCCAGGGAGACCACAGGGCTGCACCTGGGTTTCCTGTCTCTGTGTCACAGACTGGAAACTGACTCAGGCAGTGAGCTGGGGTCCACCTGGGGTGTTTCCAGCCTCTGCAGGTCCTCATGCTCTGTAGGCTGATTCTCAATGTCTTGAAAATGTAATTTCAAATATTGGGTGCTTTGATGATTTAGCATTGGCTAAAGCACACTCCCCGGGTACTTCACCTTGGCCAGTGAGATCCCGCCTCCACACTGAAGGACAGTCTTGCTGGACAGGAGTCTCCTGAGGGCTGACAGTTTGCTCTCAGCACTTTGATTGTGTCATGCTACAGCTTTTTTTTTTTTTTTTTTTTTTTAATCTACTCTATTCCCACTGAAGATCTGCTATTGATCTCACTATTATTCCTTTGCATGTGGCAAGTAGTTTTTTTCCTTGATGCTTCCAATGCTTTGTCCTCTCACTGGCTGTAGCTGTTTGACTGTGGGGGATCTGGCTGTGAACCTCCAGGATCACGCTGCTTCAGCGAGCCGAGTTCTTGGACATGCACACGCACCACCCAGTTGGGAGGCGCTGCCTCCTCTGCCTTTGCCCACTCCTCTCCTTCGGGCTCCGGTTCCTTTAGGTTTGGTGTCTGTGGTGCGCTTGGTGTTGATCAGGGTGCTCTTTGACTGTGTTTATATTTTATATCTTTTCTTTTCTGATTTTAAAGCTGAATAACACCCACCGACTTATTTTCAAGTTTATTTGGCTTTTCTTCTGTCATTCCAAATCTTCTGTTCAGTCCCTCTAGTGATTTTTTTTTTCAGTTTGTTAAACCACTTGACACTATTACTTTAGGTTCTTTTCTAAAAAAATAAGATTGTGTATTAAGTCATTATCTCATTACCACATATGTTTCTGTAGTTCTCTAAATATGCATTCTGTTCATTATGCAAATGTGTAAGAGCTTCTTAGAATGTTAGCTTTAAACATGTTTGTCTGCTAAATCTAATGTCTGGGCCCATCATGCGTCAGTTTATTTTGACTGTTTTGAGTACACATCCAGATTTCTGTTTCTTTGTATATTTCTAATTTTTTGTTTGAAAACTGGTCATTTCAGGTAATCTATTGATATATTGTAGCATCTCTGGGTTTTAATTTTCTTTTCCTCTTGTTTTTTCCCCACTTCAACTTGCCTGAACTTCAGCTAAGGAATTTGTCTTTCTGTGTGGTGTGCATCTCTTGATGTCTGTGCCCTTTCTGAATTCTTGCTTTTAGTTTTTTTACTCAAGCTCTACACAATTTAGGCTTTGGCCAGTGATTTTGGTAGAAATAGTGCTTATATATCTTGAGCCTGTGAGCTTTCCAGTCTGCAGGTGTGTGTGTGTGTGTGTGTGTGTGTGTGTGTGTGTGTGTGTTTGAGAGAGAGAGAGAGAGGGAGGAAGGGAGGAGGGGTTGAGGGAGTACATTTCAAGTTTTCAGCTTTTCCTCAGCCTTTGCTTCCCAGTAGGCCTTCTCAGTTCTTTCCTGCATGCAGATGGTGGCTCTCTCTCATCCAAGATCTGCTGCCATTTCCAAGATCTCCCTGTTAGTTTCCTGGTTGCTCTTCATTGCTTAAAAGCTTCTTAGTTCATTTGTGTTTTGTCAATTTCCAGAGTATGAAATATATTGTTTTGTCAGTTTTATGTGTGTGTGTGTGTGTGTGTGTGTGTGTGTGTGTGTGTGAGAGTGAGAGAGAGAGAGAGAGAGAGAGAGAGAGATGCGTGGAGGGCTTTCATCAACCTCTTCCTGTTAATGCTGCCATAACTAAAAATTTCCTTTAACTTTTAACAACAACTGAGAAGAATGTCCCGTATAAATATAGATGCATCTGACACTAACAGACACAGACTTTGCGATATGTGTGTGTGCATACACACCTCTTTCCTGCCTTCTTGATGCTTTGTATGTATGCAGTTCTGCAAATGGTCTGATTTTCTTCTTGTTTACAGACATGAACAGCGGCACAGCACACAGAAAGACGAGTCCTTAGCTAAAGTTCAGGCAAAAAAAAAAAAAAAAAAGTCCAGGGAAAAGCATCAAAACTCAGAGATGCTAGAATATACTACCTGAAATTACCATTTTGCCTTTATATCAGCGCAGATATGATGTGATTAGTTATCTCAACAGCTTTGGTCTGAAAATGGCATCATTTTTCTTTGATGTAGAAGGAAGGTCGGCTGGGCAAGAGCTCCGGCTCAGCAGTTGTTTGCCTTCCGTGCGCTGACAGTGTCTCCCCTTGGCTGCTGGCTTGTGGCCTCCGATGGTGGACTTCTCACTGTGTCTTGGTTGTTCTATACACTGTGCACAGCTCCTGCTGCCCCACCCCTTGTTGGATGCTTGAAAGAGTTTTCTCCATGCCATCCGGCTTTAGCACTGTGGTCACCATGGCCTAGGATGATTTTTCTTTTGCTTATTCCATTGGCAATTGGGTGAGCTTTGGAATTTTTTAACTTACAGTGTGCATTCTCTCTTGATGATTTTCTCTTATGATCCCTCAATCATACATGTATTGGACTGCATGCTTCTGACTCCCGGGGACTGATGGCCCGTGGTCGTGGGTTCACCTTGCTTTATTTCGTGCTGTATTTGGGATAGTTTCCATTGCCGTCTCGTTCAGCTTATTGACATTTCTTCTCCAGCGTCTGGGCTCGGCACGTTTTCCTTTCCAACACTGGATATCGCGCTTCTCCTATGGAGATGTCTATCCAGTTCTTTTAAAACTTGTCTTGTCCCCTCATGTTATTCATATTTGCCTCGACATTCTTCAACCTATGAAGCCTATTTCTAATTGCTGGTTTTGTCATCTGCTGGACCCTGTCCTTGCTGGGTCTCTCTCTGGTGGCCTTTCTTGCCTGTGTTGATGGGTCTCTCCTTCTGCATCTTTGTATGCCTCTGAACTTTGGACTGGATATGGACGTGGGAGTTGCATGTTTGTGACTGGGTGTGCCTCATTAAGGTGCCATTAGAGTCTCTTCCGGCAGTTAACTTACTTAGAATCCTTTCAAGACTTGCTTTTGACTTCCTTAGGGTAGGACCACGGGAGTCTTTGGTCCAGGGTGGATTTTCCCCTCTAGCAAGGCCAACCTCCCCCTCGGAGGAGTTCTAGTCAGTGTGCTGCGAGAACTCGGCCACGCCTACTGCAGAGTGGTTGGTGTCCTTTGAGCTCCAGGAACTGTTCAGCCTCATCCTCCCTCAGGTTCTTGCCCTGCTTGGAGCAGTTTCTTCTTAGTGTGCACATTCACACTCAAAGGCTTAACCCCCTGCATAGATTAAAATGTGGTCTCTGGCGACTTTCTGCTCCTCGGCACTTGGCTTTGCAAATGCTAGCCCTGTCTTCCCATATGTAACACGTGTCCTCTCCACCCTGGAGCCCACCAGACTGGCTGTTTCCCTTTGTTCCTCTTCCCTGTGACCTGAGCACTGCCTTCCACAGGGTAAACTGGTAAAAATGGATGCATCACCTGTTAAATTCCCTGCCCTCTTAGATTGGAGTCCTTCTCTCCCTTTTGACACTATCTGCGGTATTCTGTATAGTTTTCCATTTGGCTATGCAAAGTGCATAAATACAGTCCCTGCTATTTTGTCTTGCCTGAATGTGGAAGTCACCTTGATTGATGTGTCAGAGTCAAACAACCTCAGATCATTAGGAGGCATCCTGTGTTTTATAGCTTCTTATACTCTATAGATTGTTGTGCTCAATTTACTTATATTTGTGAAAGATTTTACTTCTACAAACCTGAGGAACCCTGGTCTGTAGGACTTTTTTTCCCTTCTCTCTTTAATGTCTGTGGTTTTGATATCAGGGCACTGGTGGCTTCAAAGAGCAAGTTTGAAAGTATTCACTCTTCATTTTGTCAGTAATTGTATATTAAAATATTGTTTTTTCTTCTTTGAATGTTCGGTAGACTTCACCAATAAAACCACACGGGACTGATGGGACTGATGTTTTTGTTATTGAAAAGAGTTCACGATTAATTCAATTTCTTCAGTACATTTTCTTTCATTTCATGCCAGTTTTGCTCAGTTGTATATCTCAAGGAATTTGTGTATTTTACCTAAGGTGCTGGGATTATTGGTATAAAATTGTTATAATAGTTCTTTGGTGTCTTTTAGCTTCTGTATGTTATGCGATGAGAATTTCTCTTCCTGATATTTTATCTTTTCCCTGTTTAGCACTCTGCATACCAATTTTTGTCAATCATTTCCTCTAATCAGATTCCAACTTTATTTTCTATTTTGTTTGTTTACTATTCACTGATATCTACTCTTCATTCTACATTTTATCCTGTCCCTACTGTGTATCTACTTTCCTTGTCTTTAGAACCATAGGATATGAATTTATGGCTTATCTTAATTCTAATAAATGGCTTACTGCTATACATTTCCCTCTAAGCACTACTTCATTGCTTCACAAAAATGTAAACATAAATGTTAATATTTTTATTATAATTCTGCTTCAAATATTTTCTAATTATCCTGATAATTTCTTCTTTGACCCATGTATTATTTAGGAGAATATTGTTTATTTATCTTTCTACTATTGACTTCTATTTTAATTCTGTTGAAGAACATACTCTGGGAACACATTCTGTATAATTTTAATTGTGAAAATTTACCAAGACCAAGGTTATGGTCTGTCTATGTGGGTCTGTCTTTTGAATGCACCATACATACTTGGACACATCCATTCTGCAGGTCTGTGTCTAGCATTATACACAGTATTTGGCCATGGGGGGTCAGTAGTGACTCTCGTAGTTTCTATGTTTATTTGCCTAGTATTTTTGACTTCTGAGCGGGTTAAGATCTCTGTGACTGTGGTGCCCTTCATCTCTTCCCCTCCCTCTGCCAGCTTACATGTCATGTAGTTTGAAGCTGTCTTATGCCCATGCACATCCACAGTGAAAATCAACCACGTTATCATTATGGGATGGCTCATCTGCATTTGGTTATATGACCACCATTCCAGTTATTTTATTTAATATGAATAAAGCAACTTCAGTCTCACACTTACTGTTTGCATGACAACAGTTTTAAATTCACTTTCAACCAACATGTCTTTTTATATTCATAGCGAGTTTTATGGGCATCCTATAGTTGGTCCTTGCTTTTCACATGCAGTGTGATCCTCTGTCTCTCGGTTGCACTAGTGTGTATGTAGAAACACATGGTTGTGTGTTGATTTACATGTATTTGTTTTCCATTTTGTTTTGTTTTTCTATACTGTGCTGCTGGGCAGCATTTATCATCATTCATCGTGCTATTATGTCTACAAACACTACAGGAAAACAGCAATCTTTCAGAGAAGTGACCACAGACCAATAGGCTAAAGAGGTCTCCTCAGAGCAGCAGGAAACCCTGGAGCAGCCTGAGTGGTGGGGAGCATGTCCTGCTGTTTCGCCATAATCGTAAGAGGTGATAGATGTGTGTTCATGTTAATAGTCTGCTATTGGCCTAAACTTTCCATGATCTACAGAGAAATACGCAGCAATGTGATATTATGCTTGAATCTAGAATGTTCCTAGGATTTGAACAACGAAATAAAACTCAGATGGAAGTTCTACAGTCCCACAGAGCCTGGTGGCTTTGACAGCCAGGTCAGCAGGGAGAAGAGCCTGTGGCTATGCACAGTGCCAGGCACAGCTGGGCCTCCAGACAGCCCGTGCTTGTCACCCTGACACTTGTCCTAAAGCCTCGCTGAAAGTTACTCCAATCAGCCTCCACATGCCAAAACTTGTTCAAACCATCTCCACCCTGGAAGTACAAAGGTGATACTAAATATAGAAAATTATGAAGGTTAATTAAAAATTTGAAGTTTTCCCCTAGAGTTTAGAAAGGGAACGCTCCAGGCTAGCCTTGGTGGTCACACGCTGTGTAGTGAGGTGGGGCCTTGTGAGCAGTGCCACCACCGTGGCCACCACCTCCTTCCTTCTGAGGGGAAAGACCTCTGCATTCATCAGACGGTTGTGTCTGACGCTAAGACAAATGAAAGTCATCAACATCCAGTTCCTGGGCTCAAGCAAAGAGGAACTTCCCCATTTTAAGGGACATTCCCCAAATTGTAACTCTTTTTTTTTTGGTACCGGGGATTGAACTCAGGGGCACTCGACCACTGGGCTATATCCCCAGACCTGTTTTGTATTTTATTAGAGACAGGGTCTCACTGAGTTGCTAAGTGCCTCGCCATTGCTGAGGCTGGCTTTGAACTCGTGATCCTCCTGCCTCAGCCTCCCAAGTGCTGGGATTACAGGCGTGCGCCACTGCGCCCGGCTCCAAATTGTAACTCTTGAAGTCCCTTCCCATTGGAATTGTAGGGCTTCTGTCAGAAATGAGGTCAGTGTTCACCAAGTTCAGTCAAACTGTCTTCTGGCCACTTCAAAATAAGAAATGTCATTCGGCATTGTTTGTTTTCCTGAGATTGAACTTTGATCAAATGTGTTCTTTAAGAACTATGGTGACTCTTAGAAAATCAGTTAAAGTACTGTGTAGCCCGCAGACCTATGCTGGAGTGCGGCCAGGCCCAGGTCAGTCCTGCTGACCTCCCCTTGTGTGCGACCAGGCTTCAGTCAGTCCCACCGACCTTCACCCCAGAGCAGGAGACTCAAGGAAAGACCTATCCAACTCTGCTTCAGCACAGGCGGGCCAAGGACAGTCCCGGAGACCTACGCTGGAGTGATGTCAGCCCCAGACCACCACAGGAGCTCAGATTCAACCAGCTCAGCCCACACCAACCCACGTGGGACCCAGCCCAGGCAGCATACTTCAAGGGACACCAGCAGGTTCTGAAAGTCCAACATTAATGGGAAGCACAGACAACCTGCACAGATATCTCAAGAATATAGAGTAGAAACTGTAATATCTCAGATCTACACTGCAAGAAAGAAAGGTAAATAGACAACACGAAAAAACAAGGGAGGAAAATACCCCAAACAAACCAGGATACTATAATAATGGAACCCATGCTCAGCAAAGTTGATGAAATATCAGAGAAGGAGTTCAGAAGGTTCATAATTAAAATGATCTGTGAATTAAAGAATGACCAAAATGAGAAAATACAAGCAAATATTGACCACTACAACAAAGATATAAGAGAGCAAATACAGGTAGTAAAAGATTACTTCAAAAAAGAGATAGAACCTGAAAAAAAAAAGTCAGGGGAATCCTTGAAATGAAGGAAACAATTAACCAAATAAAAAACACAATAGAAGGCATCACCAACAGAGTAGATCAACTGGAAGATAGAATGTCAGACAATGAAGACAAAGTATATAATCTTGAAAGTAAAGTTGACCACACAGAGAAGATAGTAAGAAACCATGAACAGAACATCCAAGAATTATGGGACTGGGATTACAGGCGTGCGCCACTGCGCCTGGCTCCAAATTGTAACTCTTGAAGTCCCTTCCCATTGGAATTGTAGGGCTTCTGTCAGAAATGAGGTCAGTGTTCACCAAGTTCAGTCAAACTGTCTTCTGGCCACTTCAAAATAAGAAATGTCATTCGGCATTGTTTGTTTTCCTGAGATTGAACTTTGATCAAATGTGTTCTTCAAGAACTATGGTGACTCTTAGAAAATCAGCAAAAGACCAAATCTAAGAGTAATTGGGATAGGGAAGGCACAGAGTTTCAAACCAAAGAAATGCACAATCTGTTCAATGAGATAATATCAGAAAATTTCCCAAGCATGAAGAATGAATTGGAAAACCAACCACAAGAGGCTTATAGGACACCAAATGTACAAAATTACAACATATCTACACCAAGTCACATTGTAGTGAAAATGCCTAGCATACAGAATAAGGATAGAATTGTGAAGGCCGCAAGAAAGAAGAATCAGATAACATAGCAGGAGACCAATTTTTATCACAACAGATTTTTCAACTACACTACCTACCTCCGCCACTCACACCCCACCTGCCTGGGGTCACACCCAGCCCATCCATATAAGATAACTGGGATACACCTCCCATGGCCCTGTCATTTCACCTCTGAGTGTTCTTGCACCAGCTCACACAGGAGCTTTTGGGTGACACACACACCTAAACGTGACAATGCCTCTCACTGTGCTGGTGTGGGCCTCGTTCCCTTGCCACAAGGTACCAGATCTCTTGGAATGGAACTTCTAAGGCTTCCTGGTGATGGAGGAGAAGCAAGACCATGCGGCATGGCAGCCGCGTGGTGCTTTCTTAAAAGCAGCCATCTCTGCATCCTCAGGAGACCTGCAGGCCACTGCTCTGGAATGTGGGCTTTGGACTCCTGCTCCTCCACCTTCCACTCCAGGGTCTGATCCACGCGGCTAGGTGTGGTCTCACCACCGGCTGGCTTCTCCCACCCGCTCTCTGGCAAACTCCCTACCGTTGGACCAAGGACCTGGCTTCCTCAGCAGGTGCTCCTGAGCTCAGGTGATTGCAAGAGCCCTAATAAAGGAGATAGCTGAGATTGCGGTTAGCTGTGAGCCATAAGCATTACCACCTTCCAATGGTCTTGTGAGACTTGGCCCGGGGGATTGCAGATCGGTCGGCGCCATTTGCATGGTCTTGTGAGACTTGGCCCGGGGGATTGTGGGGTCGTAGTCGGGGCCATTTTGTGGTTGTTGGAGGAGCGTGGACGGTGTGTCAGGGTGTTGTTTAGAGCCGGAGAGAGAAGCTGGCAGAATAAAGAGCCTGTTTGTTTCCAGTCTGCCTCTGAACTTATTCCCGTAGCTTTGTTGCTCCAAGCGGCCATCGCTTCAGGTGGCAACAGGGATGACTTGGAAGTGGGGGTGGGGGTGACCCCCATGAGGTGGAATTTCATCAGTGGGAAAAATGGGGGTAGGAGAAGCTGGTGATACTTCACCCCTCCTCTCTTCTCTTTTGTGAACTGTCCCAAGACTTGGTCTGTCTGTAGATCTTTCCGGGAAGTGTCCTGTATGCCCACGTGACTGGTGGCTTTTCTTACACGCAGTCCTGAAAGCCTATCACAGGCCACGGGTGTCTCCTTCCCCTCCCTTCTCTGTTGCTCGCCCTTATTCCCTGGGTTCAAACCTCCGGATAGAGGAGCAGCTTTTACGCTTTGCCTCAAGCTCCTTTCCTGGGGGACTTCATCTGAGGGGTCCCAGGAAGGGGGCTGTTAGGGGGCTTGCAGGGAGTTGTCTGGGGTCTGGAAGCAGCTGGAGGTGCGGTGTGAGTGGACCTGGTGTGCAGGGCCGGGGCCGTCACAGAGCTTCCTCCCAGCCAGTTGCGGTCAGAAGCGTTGGGAGAGAAGTGTCTGTGGCGCTTTGTGAAGTATGCCAGCCGTGCCGGCCATGCTGACTGTGAGGTGTGCGACTTGCAGGTGCTCATTTGATGGCTTAAATGGTAGAGAGAAAATAACAGAGCTATGCCATTTGGCTGTGAGTTTAAGACATGTTCTAGCCCAGGGGGCTCTAAGGCCACCTTGGAAGGTCATCATGCCTAGAACTCACAGGTACACCGCACTCAAGTCCATACCCCGCACTGGACTGCAAGGCTAGAAGATCTGGAAAAGAACTCAGACACACCAATGTGAAAGGTCCTCGTGTCAGAGTCAAGTTCTGGGTGAGAACTCGGAGTTCGAGGGAGTGCTATTTGAGGGATGAGCCTGAGAAATACCAACCCTCTCATTCCCCTGAGCGCTCCCTGCTGCTAGAAACAGGTCCACTGAGGGGCCAGAAGGAGACAGCCACCCCCTTCCTGGAACTCACGATGCCGTCACCCAGAGAAGGAGCACGCCTGGCTGCTGTCTCTCCTCCATGACCTCTGGTCTCACCACCACCACTGATTGCGAGCAGGAGCACTGACAGCTTCCAGAGAGACAGGCTACGTGCCAGGGCACTGAGGGGCCTGGCTGGCATGAGCTGCCCGGCACTGGGGAACCCAGGTGGGGTAGGGCTGGGGATGCTCCTCTCAAGGAACAGCGTGCAGGGTGGGAAGAGGGACAGTTCAAGCCAGGCGCGGGTGGCGCACGCCTGTAATCCCAGCGGCTCAGGAGGCTGAGGCAGGAGGATCGCGGGTTCAAAGCCAGCCTCAGCAAAAAGCAAGGTGCTAAGCAACTCAGTGAGACCCTGTCTCTAAATAGAATATGAAATACGGCTGGGGATGTGGCTCAGTGGCCAAGTGCCCCTGAGTTCTATAATACCAAAAAAAAAAAAAAAAAAGAAAAGAAAAAAGAAAGGACAGAGGGGCGATTCAGAACAGTGAGCACACTGGCTCAGGACCCGATGCCCCCGAGGCCCCTGGGCTGTCCCTGAGGTCCCTGCATGGCCCCAAGCCTGGGCGTCGACCTGACCTACAGAAAGGGCTCAGGACCCGAGGCCCCCAAGGCCGCTGGGCTGTCCCTGAGTTCCCTGCATGGCCCCAAGCCTGGGCGTCGACCTGACCTACAGAAAGGGCTCAGGACCCGAGGCCCCTGAGGCCCCTGGGCTGTCCCTGAGGTCCCTGCATGGCCCCAAGCCTGGGCGTCGACCTGACCTACAGAAAGGGCTCAGGACCCAAGGCCCCCGAGGCCCCTGGGCTGTCCCTGAGGTCCCTGCATGGCCCCAAGCCTGGGCGTCGACCTGACCTACAGAAAGGGCTCAGGACCCGAGGCCCCCGAGGCCCCTGGGTTGTCCCTGAGGTCCCTGCATGGCCCCAAGCCTGGGCGTCGACCTGACCTACAGAAAGGGCTCAGGACCCGATGCCCCCGAGGCCCCTGGGCTGTCCCTGAGTTCCCTGGCATGGCCCCAAGCCTGGGCATCGACCTGACCTACAGAAAGGGCTCAGGACCCGAGGCCCCCGAGGCCCCTGGGCTGTCCCTGAGGTCCCTGCATGGCCCCAAGCCTGGGCGTCGACCTGACCTACAGAAAGGGCTCAGGACCCGAGGCCCCCGAGGCCCCTGGGCTGTCCCCTGAGGTCCCTGCATGGCCCCAAGCCTGGGCGTCGACCTGACCTACAGAAAGGGCTCAGGACCCGATGCCCCCGAGGCCCCTGGGCTGTCCCTGAGGTCCCTGCATGGCCCCAAGCCTGGGCGTCGACCTGACCTACAGAAAGGGCTCAGGACCCGATGCCCCCGAGGCCCCTGGGCTGTCCCTGAGTTCCCTGGCATGGCCCCAAGCCTGGGCGTCGACCTGACCTACAGAAAGGGCTCAGGACCCGAGGCCCCTGAGGCCCCTGGTCCGTCCCTGAGGTCCCTGCATGGCCCCCAAGCCTGGGCGTCGACCTGACCTACAGAAAGGGCTCAGGACCCGAGGCCCCCGAGGCCCCTGGGCTGTCCCTGAGGTCCCTGCAAGGCCCCAAGCCTGGGCGTCGACCTGACCTACACAAAGGGCTCAGGACCCGAGGCCCCCGAGGCCCCTGGGCTGTCCCTGAGGTCCCTGCATGGCCCCAAGCCTGGGCGTCGACCTGACCTACAGAAAGGGCTCAGGACCCGATGCCCCCGAGGCCCCTGGGCTGTCCCTGAGGTCACTGCATGGCCCCAAGCCTGGGCGTCGACCTGACCTACAGAAAGGGCTCAGGACCCGATGCCCCCGAGGCCCCTGGGCTGTCCCTGAGTTCCCTGGCATGGCCCCAAGCCTGGGCGTCGACCTGACCTACAGAAAGGGCTCAGGACCCGAGGCCCCTGAGGCCCCTGGTCCATCCCTGAGGTCCCTGCATGGCCCCAAGCCTGGGCGTCGACCTGACCTACAGAAAGGGCTCAGGACCCGAGGCCCCCGAGGCCCCTGGGCTGTCCCTGAGGTCCCTGCAAGGCCCCAAGCCTGGGCGTCGACCTGACCTACACAAAGGGCTCAGGACCCGAGGCCCCCGAGGCCCCTGGGCTGTCCCTGAGGTCCCTGCATGGCCCCAAGCCTGGGCGTCGACCTGACCTACAGAAAGGGCTCAGGACCCGATGCCCCCGAGGCCCCCGGGGCTGTCCCTGAGTTCCCTGGCATGGCCCCAAGCCTGGGCGTCGACCTGACCTACAGAAAGGGCTTAGGACCCGATGCCCCCGAGGCCCCGGGGCTGTCCCTGAGTTCCCTGGCATGGCCCCAAGCCTGGGCGTCCACCTGACCTACAGAAAGGGCTCAGGACCCGATGCCCCCGAGGCCCCTGGGCTGTCCCTGAGGTCACTGCATGGCCCCAAGCCTGGGCGTCGACCTGACCTACAGAAAGGGCTCAGGACCCGATGCCCCCGAGGCCCCTGGGCTGTCCCTGAGTACCCTGGCATGGCCCCAAGCCTGGGCGTCGACCTGACCTACAGAAAGGGCTCAGGACCCGATGCCCCCGAGGCCCCTGGGCTGTCCCTGAGTTCCCTGGCATGGCCCCAAGCCTGGGCGTCAACCTGACCTACAGAAAGGGCTCAGGACCCGATGCCCCCGAGGCCCCTGGGCTGTCCCTGAGGTCACTGCATGGCCCCAAGCCTGGGCGTCGACCTGACCTACAGAAATGGCTCAGGACCCGATGCCCCCGAGGCCGCTGGGCTGTCCCTGAGTTCCCTGCATGGCCCCAAGCCTGGGCGTCGACCTGACCTACAGAAATGGCTCAGGACCCGATGCCCCCGAGGCCGCTGGGCTGTCCCTGAGTTCCCTGCATGGCCCCAAGCCTGGGGGTCGACCTGACCTACAGAAAGGGCTCAGGACCCGAGGCCCCCGAGGCCCCTGGGCTGTCCCTGAGTTCCCTGGCATGGCCCCAAGCCTGGGCGTCCACCTGACCTACAGAAAGGGCTCAGGACCCGATGCCCCCGAGGCCGCTGGGCTGTCCCGGAGTTCCCTGGCATGGCCCCAAGCCTGGGCGTCGACCTGACCTACAGAAAGGGCTCAGGACCCGATGCCCCCGAGGCCCCTGGGCTGTCCCTGAGTTCCCTGGCATGGCCCCAAGCCTGGGCGTCGACCTGACCTACAGAAAGGGCTCAGGACCCGAGGCCCCTGAGGCCCCTGGGCCGTCCCTGAGGTCCCTGCATGGCCCCAAGCCTGGGCGTCGACCTGACCTACAGAAAGGGCTCAGGACCCGAGGCCCCCGAGGCCCCTGGGCTGTCCCTGAGGTCACTGCATGGCCCCAAGCCTGGGCGTCAACCTGACCTACAGAAAGGGCTCAGGACCCGATGCCCCCGAGGCCCCTGGGCTGTCCCTGAGTTCCCTGGCATGGCCCCAAGCCTGGGCGTCGACCTGACCTACAGAAAGGGCTCAGGACCCGAGGCCCCTGAGGCCCCTGGGCCGTCCCTGAGGTCCCTGCATGGCCCCAAGCCTGGGCGTCGACCTGACCTACAGAAAGGGCTCAGGACCCGAGGCCCCCGAGGCCCCTGGGCTGTCCCTGAGGTCCCTGCAAGGCCCCAAGCCTGGGCGTCGACCTGACCTACACAAAGGGCTCAGGACCCGAGGCCCCCGAGGCCCCTGGCCTGTCCCTCAGGTCCCTGCATGGCCCCAAGCCTGGGCGTCGACCTGACCTACAGAAAGGGCTCAGGACCCGATGCCCCCGAGGCCCCGGGGCTGTCCCTGAGTTCCCTGGCATGGCCCCAAGCCTGGGCGTCGACCTGACCTACAGAAAGGGCTCAGGACCCGATGCCCCCGAGGCCCCGGGGCTGTCCCTGAGTTCCCTGGCATGGCCCCAAGCCTGGGCGTCCACCTGACCTACAGAAAGGGCTCAGGACCCGATGCCCCCGAGGCCCCTGGGCTGTCCCTGAGGTCACTGCATGGCCCCAAGCCTGGGCGTCGACCTGACCTACAGAAATGGCTCAGGACCCGATGCCCCCGAGGCCGCTGGGCTGTCCCTGAGTTCCCTGCATGGCCCCAAGCCTGGGCGTCGACCTGACCTACAGAAATGGCTCAGGACCCGATGCCCCCGAGGCCGCTGGGCTGTCCCTGAGTTCCCTGCATGGCCCCAAGCCTGGGCGTCGACCTGACCTACAGAAAGGGCTCAGGACCCGAGGCCCCCGAGGCCCCTGGGCTGTCCCTGAGTTCCCTGGCATGGCCCCAAGCCTGGGCGTCCACCTGACCTACAGAAAGGGGCTCAGGACCCGATGCCCCCGAGGCCGCTGGGCTGTCCCGGAGTTCCCTGGCATGGCCCCAAGCCTGGGCGTCGACCTGACCTACAGAAAGGGCTCAGGACCCGATGCCCCCCGAGGCCCCTGGGCTGTCCCTGAGTTCCCTGGCATGGCCCCAAGCCTGGGCGTCGACCTGACCTACAGAAAGGGCTCAGGACCCGAGGCCCCCGAGGCCCCTGGGCTGTCCCTGCTGTCCCTGAGTTCCCTGGCATGGCCCCAAGCCTGGGCGTCCACCTGACCAACAGAAAAGGGCTCAGGACCCGGCTGCCCCCGAGGCCACTGGGCTGTCCCCTGAGTTCCCTGGCATGGCCCCAAGCCTGGGCGTCGACCTGACCTACAGAAAGGGCTCAGGACCCGATGCCCCCGAGGCCCCTGGGCTGTCCCTGAGTTCCCTGGCATGGCCCCAAGCCTGGGCGTCCACCTGACCTACAGAAAGGGCTCAGGACCCGATGCCCCCGAGGCCACTGGGCTGTCCCTGAGTTCCCTGGCATGGCCCCAAGCCTGGGCGTCGACCTGACCTACAGAAAGGGCTCAGGACCCGATGCCCCCGAGGCCCCTGGGCTGTCCCTGAGTTCCCTGGCATGGCCCCAAGCCTGGGCGTCGACCTGACCTACAGAAAGGGCTCAGGACCCGATGCCCCCCGAGGCCCCTGGGCTGTCCCTGAGTTCCCTGGCATGGCCCCAAGCCTGGGCGTCCCCCGCTGACCTACAGAAAGGGCTCAGGACCCGATGCCCCCGAGGCCCGCTGGGCTGTCCCTGAGTTTCCCTGGCATGGCCCCCAAGTGGGCGTCGACCTCGACCTACAGAAAGGGCTCAGGACCCGAGGCCCCCGAGCCGCTGGCTGTCCCAGTTCCCTGCATGGCCCCAAGCCTGGGCGTCCACCTGACCTACAGAAAGGGCTCAGGACCCGATGCCCCCGAGGCCGCTGGGCTGTCCCTGAGTTCCCTGGCATGGCCCCAACCTGGGCGTCGACCTGACCTACAGAAAGGGCTCAGGACCCGATGCCCCCGAGGCCGCTGGGCTGTCCCTGAGTTCCCTGCATGGCCCCATGAAAGGGCGTCGACCTGACCTACAGAAAGGGCTCAGGACCCGAGGCCCCCCCGAGGGCCGCTGGGCTGTCCCTGAGTTCCCTGGCATGGCCCCAAGCCTGGGCGTCGACCTGACCTACAGAAAGGGCTCAGGACCCGATGCCCCCCGAGGCCGCTGGGCTGTCCCTGAGTTCCCTGGCATGGCCCCAAGCCTGGGCGTCGACCTGACCTACAGAAAGGGCTCAGGACCCGAGGCCCCCGAGGCCCCTGGGCTGTCCCTGAGTTCCCTGGCATGGCCCCAAGCCTGGGCGTCGACCTGACCTACAGAAAGGGCTCAGGACCCGAGGCCCCCGAGGCCCCTGGGCTGTCCCTGAGTTCCCTGGCATGGCCCCAAGCCTGGGCGTCGACCTGACCTACAGAAAAGGGCTCAGGACCCGAGCCCCGAGGCCCCTGGGCTGTCCCTGAGTTCCCTGGCATGGCCCCAAGCCTGGGCGTCCACCTGACCTACAGAAAGGGCTCAGGACCCGAGGCCCCCCGAGGCCCCTGGGCTGTCCCTGAGTTCCCTGCATGGCCCCAAGCCTGGGCGTCCGACCTGACCTACAGAAAGGGCTCAGGACCCGATGCCCCCGAGGCCGCTGGGTCTGTCCCTGAGTTCCCTGGCATGGCCCCAAGCCTGGGCGTCGACCTGACCTACCCTACAGAAATGGCTCAGGACCCGATGCCCCCGAGGCCCCTGGGCTGTCCCTGAGTTCCCTGGCATGGCCCCAAGCCTGGGCGTCGACCCTGACCTACAGAAATGGCTCAGGACCCGATGCCCCCCAGAGGCCCCTGGGCTGTCCCTGAGTTCCCTGCATGGCCCCAAGCCTGGGCGTCGACCTGACCTACAGAAAGGGCAGAAAAGGGCTGACCTTAGGACCCGCCTGGCTATGCCTACCTTCAGGACCCGAGGCCCCCGAGGCCCCTGTGCTGTCCCTGAGTTCCCTGGCATGGCCCCAAGCCTGGGCGTCCACCTGACCTACAGAAAGGGCTCAGGACCCGATGCCCCCGAGGCCCTGGGCTTCCCTGAGTTCCCTGGCATGGCCCCAAGCCTGGGCGTCGACCTGACCTACAGAAAGGGCTCAGGACCCGATGCCAACCCGAGGCCCCCTGGGCTGTCCCCCTGAGTTCCCTGGCATGGCCCCAAGCCTGGGCGTCCACCTGACCTACAGAAAGGCTCAGGACCCGATGCCCTACGAGGGACCCCTGGGCTGTCCCTGAGTTCACTGGCATGGCCCCAAGCCATGGGCGTCGACCTGACCTACAGAAAGCTCAGGACCCCGATGCCCCCCGAGGCCCCTGGGCTGTCCCTGAGTTCCCTGGCATGGCCCCAAGCCTGGGCGTCGACCTGACCTACAGAAAGGGCTCAGGACCCGATGCCCCCGAGGCCCCTGGGCTGTCCCTGAGTTCCCTGGCAATGGCCCCAAGCCTGGGGCGTCGACCTGACCTACAGAAAGGGGCTTCAGGACCGATGCCCCCGAGGCCCCTGGGCTGTCCCTGAGAATTCCCTGCAATGGCCCCAAGCCTGGGCGTCGACCTGACCTACCGAAATGGCTCAGGACCCGATGCCCCCGAGGCCCCTGGGCTGTCCCTGAGTTTCCCTGCATGGCCCCAAGCCTGGGCGTCGACCTGACCTACAGAAAAGGGGACCCGATTGCCCCCGAGGACACGCTGGGCTGTCCCTGGTTCCTGCATGGCCCAAGCCTGGGGGTCGATGAACTACAGAAAGGGTCTCAACCGAGGGCCCCGAGGGCCCTCTGGGACTGTCCCTGAGTTCCCTGGCATGGCCCCCAAAAGCCTGGGCGTCACCTGACCTACAGAAAGGGCTCAGGACCCGATGCCCCCGAGGCCCCTGGGCTGTCCCTGGGAGTTCCCTGCTTGGCCCCAAGCCTGGGCGTCGACCTGACCTACAGAAAGGGCTTCAGGACCGATGCCCCCCCGAGGCCCCTGGGCCGTCCCTGAGTTCCCTGCATGGCCCCAAGCCTGGGCGTCGACCTGCACCTACAAGAAAGGGCAACAGGACCCGAGGCCCACTCTAGGCCCCTGGGCCGTTCCCTGAGGTCCACTGCATGGGCACCAAGCCGCTTGGGCGTCGACCTGGACCTACAGAAAGGGCTCAGACCCGAATGCCCCCGGAGGCCCCTGGGCTGTCCCTGAGTTCCCTGGCATGGCCCAAGCCTGGGCGTCGACCTGACCTACAGAAAGGGCTTCAGGACCCGATGCCCCGAGGGCCCCTGGGCCTTGTCACCTGAGTTCCCTGGCATGGCCCCCAAGCCTGGGCGTCGACCTGACCTACAGAAAGGGCTCAGGGACCCTAGGCCCCCGAGGCCCCTGGGCTGTCCCTGAGGTCCCTGCATGGCCATGGCCCCACAGCCAGGACCCGAGGCCCCCGAGGCCCATGGGCTATGCGTGGGCGTCGACCTGACCTACACAAAGGGCTCAGGGACCCCGAGGCCCCCGAGGCCCTGGCCTGTCCCTCAGGTCCCTGCATGGTCCCCAAGCCTGGCGCGTCGAAAAGGGCTCAGGACCCGAGGCCCCCCGAGGCCCCTGGGCTGTCCCTGAGTTCCCTGGCATGGCCCCAAGCCTGGGCGTCGACCTGACCTACAGAAAGGGCTCAGGACCCCGAATGCCCCCGAGGCCCATGGGCGTTTGTCCCTGATGTTCCCTGGCATGGCCCCAAGCCTGGGCGTCCACCTGACCCTACAGAAAGGGCTCAGGAACCCGATTGCCCCCCGAGGACCCTGGGCTGTCCCACTGTAGGTCACGTGCATGGCCCCAAGCACTGGGCGTCGACCTGACCTACAGAGAATGGCTCAGGACCCGATGCCCCCGAGGCCCTGGGCTGTCCCTGAGTTCCCTGCATGGCCCCAAGCCTGGGCGTCGACCTGACCTACAGAAATGGCTCAGGACCCGATGCCCCCGAGGCCCCTGGGCTGTCCCTGAGTTCCCTGCATGGCCCCAAGCCTGGGCGTCGACCTGACCTACAGAAATGGGCTCAGGACCCGATGCCCCCGAGGCCCCTGGGCTGTCCCTGAGTTCCCTGGCATGGCCCCAAGCCTGGGCGTCGACCTGACCTACAGAAAGGGCTCAGGACCCGATGCCCCCGAGGCCCCTGGGCTGTCCCTGAGTTCCCTGGCATGGCCCCAAGCCTGGGCGTCGACCTGACCTACAGAAAGGGCTCAGGACCCGATGCCCCCGAGGCCCCTGGGCTGTCCCTGAGTTCCCTGGCATGGCCCCAAGCCTGGGCGTCGACCTGACCTACAGAAAGGGCTCAGGACCCGAGGCCCCCGAGGCCCCTGGGCTGTCCCTGAGTTCCCTGGCATGGCCCCAAGCCTGGGCGTCCACTTGACTCAGGACCCCCGATGCCCCCGAGGCCACTGGGCTGTCCCTGAGTTCCCTGGCATGGCCCCAAGCCTGGGCGTGCGACCTGACCTACAGAAAGGGCTCAGGGACCCGATGCCCCGAGGCTTCAGGACCTGACCTACAGAAACAGAAAAAGGGCTCAGGACCCCGATGCCCCCGAGGCCCCTGGGCTGTCCCTGAGTTCCCCTGGCATGGCCCCAAGCCTGGGCGTCGGACCTGACCTACAAGAAAGGCTAAGGAACCCCGATGCCCCCGAGGCCCTGGGCTGTCCCTGAGTTCCCTGGCATGGCCCCAAGCCTGGGCGTCCCACCTGACCTACAGAAAGGGCTCAGGACCCGATGCCCCCGAGGCCGCTGGGCTGTCCCCTGAGTTCCCTGGCATGGCCCCACCCTGGGCGTCGAACTGACCTCCAGGGCGTGGTCTGACCCTGAGTTCCCTGATGGGGCCCCAAGACAGGGCGTCCGACCTGGACCTACAGAAAGGGCTCATGAACCCGAGGCCCCGAGGCCGCTGGGCTGTCCCTGACATGGCCCCAAGACCTGAGGCGACCTTACAGAATGGCTCAGGACCCGATGCCCCCGAGGCCGCTGGGCTGTCCCTGAGTTCCCTGGCATGGCCCCAAGCCTGGGCGTCGACCTGACCTACAGAAAGGGCTCAGGACCCGAGGCCCCCCGAGGCCCCTGGCTGTCCCTGAGTTCCCTGGCATGGCCCCAGCCTGGGCAGTCGGACCTGACCAGAAAGTGGCTCAGGAACCCGTGGCCACCCCGAGGGCCCCCTGGGCTGTCCCTGAGTTTCCTGGCATGGCCTGGGCGATCCACACCTTACAGAAAGGGCTCAGGACCCCGAGCACCCCGAGGCCCCTGGGCTGTCCTGAGTTCCTGGCAATGGCCCCAAGCTCTGGGCGTCCACCTGACCTACAGAAAGGGCTCAGGACCCGATGCCCTGCCCGAGGGTCCGCTGGGCTGTCCATGAGTTCCCTGGGCATGGCCCCAAGCCTGGGCGGTCGACCTGACCTACAGAAATGGCTCAGGACCCCCGATGCCCCGAGGCCCCTGGGCTGTCCCTGAGTTCCCTGCATGGCCCCAAGCCTGGGCGTCGACCTGACCTACAGAAATGGCTCAGGAGACCCTCCGATGCCCCCGAGGCCCCCTGGGCTGTCCCTGAGTTCCCTGGCATGGCCCCAAGCCTGGGCGTCGACCTGACCTACAGAAATGGCTCAGGACCCGATGCCCCCGAGGCCCTGGGCTGTCCCTGAGTTCCCTGGCATGGCCCCAAGCCTGGGCGTCGACCTCACCTACAGAAATGGCTCAGGACCCGATGCCCCCGAGGCCCCTGGGCTGTCCCTGAGTTCCCTGGCATGGCCCCAAGCCTGGGCGTCGACCTGACCTACAGAAAGGGCTCAGGACCCGATGCCCCCGAGGCCCCTGGGCTGTCCCTGAGTTCCCTGGCATGGCCCCAAGCCTGGGCGTCGACCTGACCTACAGAAAGGGCTCAGGACCCGAGGCCCCCGAGGCCCCTGGGCTGTCCCTGAGTTCCCTGGCATGGCCCCAAGCCTGGGCGTCGACCTGACCTACAGAAATGGCTCAGGACCGAAGGCCCCCGAGGCCCCTGGGCTGTCCCTGAGTTCCCTGGCATGGCCCCAAGCCTGGGCGTCCACCTGACCTACAGAAAGGGCTCAGGACCCGATGCCCCCGAGGCCGCTGGGCTGTCCCTGAGTTCCCTGGCATGGCCCCAAGCCTGGGCGTCGACCTGACCTACAGAAATGGCTCAGGACCCGATGCCCCCGAGGCCCCTGGGCTGTCCCTGAGTTCCCTGGCATGGCCCCAAGCCTGGGCGTCGACCTGACCTACAGAAATGGCTCAGGACCCGATGCCCCCGAGGCCTCTGGGCTGTCCCTGAGTTCCCTGGCATGGCCCCAAGCCTGGGCGTCGACCTGACCTACAGAAATGGCTCAGGACCCGATGCCCCCGAGGCCCCTGGGCTGTCCCTGAGTTCCCTGGCATGGCCCCAAGCCTGGGCGTCGACCTGACCTACAGAAAGAGCTCAGGACCCGATGCCCCCGAGGCCCCTGGGCTGTCCCTGAGTTCCCTGGGCATGGCCCCAAGCCTGGGCGTCGACCTGACCTACAGAAAGGGCTCAGGACCCGATGCCCCCGAGGCCCCTGGGCTGTCCCTGAAATTCCCTGGCATGGCCCCAAGCCTGGCGTCGACCTCACCTACAGAAAGGGCTCAGGACCATGCCCCCGAGGGTGCCCCTGGGCTGTCCCTGAGTTCCCTGGCATGGCCCCAAGCCTGGGCGTCGACCTGACCTACAGAAAGGGCTCAGGACCCGATTGCCCCCCCGAGGCCTCTGGGCTGTCCCCTGAGTTCCCTGGCATGGCCCCAAGCCTGGGCGTCCACCTGACCTACAGAAATGGCTCAGGACTCGATGCCCCCGAGCCCCTGGGCTGTCCCTGAGTTCCCTGGCATGGCCCCAAGACTGGGCGTCCACCTGACCTACAGAAAGGGCTCAGGGACCCGATGCCCCCGAGGCCGCTGGGCTGTCCCCATGAGTTCCCTGGCATGGCCCCAAGCCTGGGCGTCGACCTGACCTACAGAAATGGCTCAGGACCCGATGCCCCCAGAGGCCCCTGGGCTGTCCCTGAGTTCCCTGGGCATGGCCCTAAGCCTGGGCGTCGACCTGACCTACAGAAATGGCTCAGGACCCGATGCCCCCGAGGCCGCTGGGCTGTCCCTGAGGTTCACTGGCATGGTCCCCAAGCCTGGGCGTCGACCTGACCTACAGAAAGGGGACAAGGTCAGGACTTCCCCCTGAGTTCCCTGGCCTCTCGACCTCCCTGAGTTCACTGGCATGGCTCCCCAAATTCTGGACGTCAACCTGACCTACAGAAAGGGACAAGGTCAGGACTTCCCTGGCCTCTTCCTGAGTTCACTGGCATGGCTCCCCAAAGCCTGGACGTCGACCTGACCTACAGAAAGGGGCAAGGTCCCTGGACTTCCCTGGCCTCTCCCTGAGTTCACTGGCATGGCTCCCCAAAGCCTGGACGTCAACCTGACCTACAGAAAGGGGCAAGGTCAGGACTTCCCTGGCCTCTTCCTGAGTTCACTGGCATGGCTCCCCAAAGCCTGGGCGTCAACCTGACCTACAGAAAGGGGCAAGGTCAGGACTTCCCTGGCCTCTCCCTGAGTTCACTGGCATGGCTCCCCAAAGCCTGGGCTTCAACCTGACCTACAGAAAGGGGCAAGGTCAGGACTTCCCTGGCCTCTCCCTGAGTTCACTGGCATGGCTCCCCAAAGCCTGGACTTCAACCTGACCTACAGAAAGGGGCAAGGTCAGGACTTCCCTGGCCTCTTCCTGAGTTCACTGGCATGGCTCCCCAAAGCCTGGACGTCGACCTGACCTACAGAAAGGGGCAAGGTCAGGACTTCCCTGGCCTCTCCCTGAGTTCACTGGCATGGCTCCCCAAAGCCTGGACGTCAACCTGACCTACAGAAAGGGGCAAGGTCAGGACTTCCCTGGCCTCTTCTTGAGTTCACTGGCATGGCTCCCCAAAGCCTGGACGTCAACCTGACCTACAGAAAGGGGCAAGGTCAGGACTTCCCTGGCCTCTCCCTGAGTTCACTGGCATGGCTCCCCAAAGCCTGGACGTCGACCTGACCTACAGAAAGGGGCAAGGTCAGGACTTCCCTGGCCTCTTCCTGAGTTCACTGGCATGGCTCCCCAAAGCCTGGACTTCAACCAGACCTACAGAAAGGGACAAGGTCAGGACTTCCCTGGCCTCTCCCTGAGTTCACTGGCATGGCTCCCCAAAGCCTGGGCTTCAACCTGACCTACAGAAAGGGGCAAGGTCAGGACTTCCCTGGCCTCTCCCTGAGTTCACTGGCATGGCTCCCCAAAGCCTGGGCTTCAACCTGACCTACAGAAAGGGGCAAGGTCAGGACTTCCCTGGCCTCTCCCTGAGTTCACTGGCATGGCTCCCCAAAGCCTGGACGTCGACCTGACCTACAGAAAGGGGCAAGGTCAGGACTTCCCTGGCCTCTCCCTGAGTTCACTGGCATGGCTCCCCAAAGCCTGGGCGTCAACCTGACCTACAGAAAGGGGCAAGGTCAGGACTTCCCTGGCCTCTCCCTGAGTTCACTGGCATGGCTCCCCAAAGCCTGGGCGTCAACCTGACCTACAGAAAGGGGCAAGGTCAGGACTTCCCTGGCCTCTTCCTTAGTTCACTGGCATGGCTCCCCAAAGCCTGGGCTTCAACCTGACCTACAGAAAGGGGCAAGGTCAGGACTTCCCTGGCTTCTCCCTGAGTTCACTGGCATGGCTCCCAAAGCCTGGGCTTCGACCTGACCTACAGAAAGGGGCAAGGTCAGGACTTCCCTGGCCTGTCCCTGAGTTCACTGGCATGGCTCCCAAAGCCTGGGCGTCGACCTGACCTACAGAAAGGGGCAAGGTCAGGACTTCCCTGGCCTCTTCCTGAGTTCACTGGCATGGCTCCCAAAGCCTGGACTTCAACCTGACCTACAGAAAGGGGCAAGGTCAGGACTTCCCTGGCCTCTCCGTGAGTTCACTGGCATGGCTCCCCAAAGCCTGGGCTTCAACCTGACCTACAGAAAGGGGCAAGGTCAGGACTTCCCTGGCCTCTCCCTGAGTTCACTGGCATGGCTCCCCAAAGCCTGGGCTTCAACCTGACCTACAGAAAGGGGCAAGGTCAGGACTTCCCTGGCCTCTCCCTGAGTTCACTGGCATGGCTCCCCAAAGCCTGGACGTCGACCTGACCTACAGAAAGGGGCAAGGTCAGGACTTCCCTGGCCTCTCCCTGAGTTCACTGGCATGGCTCCCCAAAGCCTGGGCGTCAACCTGACCTACAGAAAGGGGCAAGGTCAGGACTTCCCTGGCCTCTCCCTGAGTTCACTGGCATGGCTCCCCAAAGCCTGGGCGTCAACCTGACCTACAGAAAGGGGCAAGGTCAGGACTTCCCTGGCCTCTTCCTGAGTTCACTGGCATGGCTCCCCAAAGCCTGGGCTTCAACCTGACCTACAGAAAGGGGCAAGGTCAGGACTTCCCTGGCTTCTCCCTGAGTTCACTGGCATGGCTCCCAAAGCCTGGGCTTCGACCTGACCTACAGAAAGGGGCAAGGTCAGGACTTCCCTGGCCTGTCCCTGAGTTCACTGGCATGGCTCCCAAAGCCTGGCGTCGACCTGACCTACAGAAAGGGGCAAGGTCAGGACTTCCCTGGCCTCTTCCTGAGTTCACTGGCATGGCTCCCAAAGCCTGGACGTCAACCTGACCTACAGAAAGGGCAAGGTCAGGACTTCCCTGGCCTCTCCCTGAGTTCACTGGCATGGCTCCCCAAAGCCTGGGCGTCGACCTGACCTACAGAAAGGGGCAAGGTCAGGACTTCCCTGGCCTCTCCCTGAGTTCACTGGCATGGTTTCCCCAAAGCCTGGACTTCAACCTGACCTACAGAAAGGGGCAAGGTCAGGACTTCCCTGGCCTCTTCCTGAGTTCACTGGCATGGCTCCCAAAGCCAGGACTTCAACCTGACCTACAGAAAGGGGCAAGGTCAGGACTTCCCCTGGCCTCTGGGGCTGTCCCTGAGTTCACTGGCATGGCTCCCCAAAGCCTGGACTTCAACCTGACCTACAGAAAGGGGCAAGGTCAGGACTTCCCTGGCCTCTTCCTGAGTTCTCTGGCATGGCTCCCCAAAGCCTGGGCTTCGACCTGACCTACAGAAAGGGGCAAGGTCAGGACTTCCCTGGCCTCTCCCTGAGTTCACTGGCATGGCTCCCCAAAGCCTGGACGTCGACCTGACCTACAGAAAGGGGCAAGGTCAGGACTTCCCTGGCCTCTTCCTGAGTTCACTGGCATGGCTCCCAAAGCCTGGACTTCAACCTGACCTACAGAAAGGGGCAAGGTCAGGACTTCCCTGGCCTCTGGGGCTGTCCCTGAGTTCACTGGCATGGCTCCCCAAAGCCTGGGCTTCAACCTGACCTACAGAAAGGGGCAAGGTCAGGACTTCCCTGGCCTCTCCCTGAGTTCACTGGCATGGCTCCCCAAAGCCTGGACTTCAACCTGACCTACAGAAAGGGGCAAGGTCAGGACTACCCTGGCCTCACCCTGAGTTCACTGGCATGGCTCCCCAAAGCCTGGACTTCAACCTGACCTACAGAAAGGGGCAAGGTCAGGACTTCCCTGGCCTCTTCCTGAGTTCACTGGCATGGCTCCCCAAAGCCTGGACTTCAACCTGACCTACAGAAAGGGGCAAGGTCAGGACTTCCCTGGCCTCTCCCTGAGTTCACTGGCATGGCTCCCCAAAGCCTGGACTTCAACCTGACCTACAGAAAGGGGCAAGGTCAGGACTTCCCTGGCTTCTTCCTGAGTTCACTGGCATGGCTCCCCAAAGCCTGGACTTCAACCTGACCTACAGAAAGGGGCAAGGTCAGGACTTCCCTGGCCTCTTCCTGAGTTCACTGGCATGGCTCCCCAAAGCCTGGGCTTCGACCTGACCTACAGAAAGGGGCAAGGTCAGGACTTCCCTGGCCTCTCCCTGAGTTCACTGGCATGGCTCCCCAAAGCCTGGACGTCGACCTGACCTACAGAAAGGGGCAAGGTCAGGACTTCCCTGGCCTCTTCCTGAGTTCACTGGCATGGCTCCCCAAAGCCTGGGTTTCGACCTGACCTACAGAAAGGGGCAAGGTCAGGACTTTTCTGGCCTCTCCCTGAGTTCACTGGCATGGTTCCCCAAAGCCTGGACTTCAACCTGACCTACAGAAAGGGGCAAGGTCAGGACTTCCCTGGCCTCTCCCTGAGTTCACTGGCATGGCTCCCCAAAGCCTGGGCTTCAACCTGACCTACAGAAAGGGGCAAGGTCAGGACTTCCCTGGCCTCTTCCTGAGTTCACTGGCATGGCTCCCCAAAGCCTGGACTTCAACCTGACCTACAGAAAGGGGCAAGGTCAGGACTTCCCTGGCCTCTCCCTGAGTTCACTGGCATGGTCCCCAAAGCCTGGGCTTCAACCTGACCTACAGAAAGGGGCAAGGTCAGGACTTCCCTGGCCTCTTCCTGAGTTCACTGGCATGGTTCCCCAAAGCCTGGGCTTCAACCTGACCTACAGAAAGGGGCAAGGTCAGGACTTCCCTGGCCTCTGGGGCTGTCCCTGAGTTCACTGGCATGGCTCCCAAAGCCTAGACGTCGACCTGACCTACAGAAAGGGGCAAGGTCAGGACTTCCCTGGCCTCTCCCTGAGTTCACTGGCATGGCTCCCCAAAGCCTGGACTTCAACCTGACCTACAGAAAGGGGCAAGGTCAGGACTTCCCTGGCCTCTCCCTGAGTTCACTGGCATGGCTCCCAAAGCCTGGACTTCAACCTGACCTACAGAAAGGGGCAAGGTCAGGACTTCCCTGGCCTCTCTTTGAGTTCACTGGCATGGCTCCCCAAAGCCTGGACTTCAACCTGACCTACAGAAAGGGGCAAGGTCAGGACTTCCCTGGCCTCTCCCTGAGTTCTCTGGCATGGCTCCCCAAAGCCTGGACGTCGACCTGACCTACAGAAAGGGGCAAGGTCAGGACTTCCCTGGCCTCTTCCTGAGTTCACTGGCATGGCTCCCAAAGCCTGGACTTCAACCTGACCTACAGAAAGGGGCAAGGTCAGGACTTCCCTGGCCTCTCCCTGAGTTCACTGGCATGGCTCCCCAAAGCCTGGACTTCAACCTGACCTACAGAAAGGGGCAAGGTCAGGACTTCCCTGGCCTCTTCCTGAGTTCACTGGCATGGTTCCCCAAAGCCTGAACTTCAACCTGACCTACAGAAAGGGGCAAGGTCAGGACTTCCCTGGCCTCTCCCTGAGTTCACTGGCATGGCTCCCCAAAGCCTGGGCTTCGACCTGACCTACAGAAAGGGCTCAAGGTCAGGACTTCCCTGGGCCTCTTCCTGAGTTCACTGGCATGGCTCCCCAAAGCCTGGACTTCAACCTGACCTACAGAAAGGGGCAAGGTCAGGACTTCCCTGGCCTCTTCCTGATTTCACTGGCATGGCTCCCCAAAGCCTGGACTTCAACCTGACCTACAGAAAGGGGCAAGGTCAGGACTTCCCTGGCCTCTTCCTGAGTTCACTGGCATGGCTCCCCAAAGCCTGGGCTTCAACCTGACCTACAGAAAGGGGCAAGGTCAGGACTTCCCTGGCCTCTTCCTGAGTTCACTGGCATGGCTCCCCAAAGCCTGGGCTTCAACCTGACCTACAGAAAGGGGCAAGGTCAGGACTTCCCTGGCCTCTTCCTGAGTTCACTGGCATGGCTCCCCAAAGCCTGGACTTCAACCTGACCTACAGAAAGGGGCAAGGTCAGGACTTCCCTGGCCTCTTCCTGAGTTCACTGGCATGGTTCCCCAAAGCCTGGACTTCAACCTGACCTACAGAAAGGGGCAAGGTCAGGACTTCCCTGGCCTCTCCCTGAGTTCACTGGCATGGTTCCCCAAAGCCTGGACGTCGACCTGACCCTACAGAAAGGGGCAAGGTCAGGACTTCCCTGGCCTCTTCCTGAGTTCACTGGCATGGCTCCCAAAGCCTGGACGTCAACCTGACCTACAGAAAGGGGCAAGGTCAGGACTTCCCTGGCCTCTCCCTGAGTTCACTGGCATGGCTCCCCAAAGCCTGGGCTTCGACCTGACCTACAGAAAGGGGCAAGGTCAGGACTTCCCTGGCCTCTCCCTGAGTTCACTGGCATGGCTCCCCAAAGCCTGGGCGTCGACCTGACCTACAGAAAGGGGCAAGGTCAGGACTTCCCTGGCCTCTTCCTGAGTTCACTGGCATGGCTCCCAAAGCCTGGACGTCAACCTGACCTACAGAAAGGGGCAAGGTCAGGACTTCCCTGGCCTCTTCCTGAGTTCACTGGCATGGCTCCCAAAGCCTGGACGTCAACCTGACCTACAGAAAGGGGCAAGGTCAGGACTTCCCTGGCCTCTCCCTGAGTTCACTGGCATGGCTCCCAAAGCCTGGACGTCAACCTGTCCTACAGTAAGGGGCAAGGTCAGGACTTCCCTGGCCTCTGGGGCTGTCCCTGAGTTCACTGGCATGGCTCCCAAAGCCTGGACGTCACCCTGACCTACAGAAAGGGGCAAGGTCAGGACTTCCCTGGCCTCTCCCTGAGTTCACTGGCATGGCTCCCCAAAGCCTGGACGTCAACCTGACCCACAGAAAGGGGCAAGGTCAGGACTTCCCTGGCCTCTCCCTGAGTTCACTGGCATGGCTCCCCAAAGCCTGGACGTCAACCTGACCTACAGAAAGGGGCAAGGTCAGGACTTCCCTGGCCTCTCCCTGAGTTCACTGGCATGGCTTCCCAAAGCCTGGACGTCAACCTGACCTACAGAAAGGGGCAAGGTCAGGACTTCCCTGGCCTCTTCCTGAGTTCACTGGCATGGTTCCCCAAAGCCTGGACTTCAACCTGACCTACAGAAAGGGGCAAGGTCAGGACTTCCCTGGCCTCTTCCTGAGTTCACTGGCATGGTTCCCCAAAGCCTGGACTTCGACCTGACCTACAGAAAGGGGCAAGGTCAGGACTTCCCTGGCCTCTTCCTGAGAAGGGCCAGAAGGCTCAGGCATGTAGAAACGGAGGTCCGAGAAGGTTCGCGGTGTGAGACCTGAGAAGCCACTGCTGACAGTCCTCCTCCAGGTGGCCTTGGAGGAAGGCAATGGGGCACGCTCTGGTGAAGGAACAAGAGCATCCCAGGAAAGCCTGGCCACAGGCGATGTCTGTGAATTGGGGTTGGAGGTTCACGGCGATTAGAGAAGCCAAGGAGAGCGGCGATGTTCTATCGTGCAGTGGATCTGATGATCCGGTGCGGGAAGCTGCCGTGTAGCTGGGTCCCTGATATCACTGATAGAAAGGTCATGAAAAGAGAGGCCCGAGCAGTGCGTCCCCATCAGAGCAGTGTCCTGCCGCGGTGGCCTGTCACGGGGGAGGGCAAGCAGGATGCCTTGGCGCACACACAGGGATGGCGTGGCTGAGCCTCATCCCTAGGTAGATGGAAGGCTGACCAAAGTGCTGCTCCAGTTGCTCATGCAGGAAGACGGACAGCTGGGAAGCAGAAGACTGACACCGCCTCCACCTTGAGGATGACCCCTGGAACGCTCCTTCACGACTTCTCTTCTCTTCCACAGAGCGAATCACAGCCAGCTGCCAGGGAGCGTGTGCACGGGGCAGGGGGAGACCAGGGCTTGAGGGTTCTTAGATCTGAGACCTGAGCTGCTGCGGGGCCCGCTAGCTCCAGCACATGCCGTCCTCCAGATGATGCGGCAGGGGCACGGGGGGCTAGCTGAGGAAACACGGGGTTCCCCTTCTCACCGTGGGTGCAGTGACTCTGTGGGCCCGCCTTGTGAGCTGTCTGCTCAAAACACTGAACTAGATACAAGGAGTCCCTGGAAGGTCATTCACCTGGGTTCCCTCCCCGAGGGGCCATCGAGGCAGGAATGTGTGAGTGCAACTTCCACCCGGCACAAAGCCAGGCGGGGTCCCACCTGCTCAGAGGAACAGAGCAGATGAGGACCACCACCCACTCACGCAGGGTCGAGCAGCGTGGGCCCATCCTGCTTCATCCAGTTGACCCTCACTCCAGGTCACCTCTGCCAACAGAGCACGCCTCGTGGACGGTGCTGGTGGGTCCCACCCTGCAGCCGGGGGGTAACAGGAATCTCAGCGGCAGTGCTGCCTGCCAGTCTTGAGACTGGGGTAGGTAAATGGCCTTCTAGGCTGGCCTGCACCCTGGGAGTGTCACCTTCTTGATACCACTGAACAGGGACAGTGAAAGGCCATTGGTTTTACGTGGTAAAGGGAGAGGTACAACTCTACAGTCGGTTCCCCAGGAACCCCCTCTCCTGCCGTAACGCACAGCAGACTGAGTGGCTCAGACCGCCCCGTTCCCTCACTGTTCTGCAGGCTGGGCCTTCAAGGGCGCAGGCTCAGTTACCCACGAGGGCTCTGTCTTCGTCTTCGCTCTTTTGGACTGAAATGATAATAATAATGAAAACGCCACTGACTGGGGACTCATGCACAGCAGGAGTAACCACCACACGTCTGGGGGCTGGGCATCCCAGGCCCCAGGGCTGGCGGGCTTGGTGCTGCGAGGGCACACCCTCACGTCGTGGGAGGCAAGGGGGCCCTCTGTGGTTTCTAAGGGGATTTATGCCCTTCCTGGGGCCCCCACCCTCATGGCCTAACCGCCTCCCAGAGGCCCCACCCCTACGACCCCCACAGTGGGAGTTAGGTCTCCAGGGGAGGTTTCCAGGGAGGCAGACATGTGCAGGCTGCAGCAGACAGCCTGGTCCACACAGCTGCCTCTCACCGTGTCCTCCCTGTCCTCATCTGTAAGGGCACTAACCCCTGGGGGGGTCCATGCCCTTGACCTTCTCTGGCCGGCCTGTATCCCCACAAAGGCTTCGCCTCGGAGCACCATGACCTCGAGGGCTGCGGCTCTGATCTGTGAATTGAGGGCCTGGGTCACGCCAACACATCCCCTGAAAGGTGAGCTGTCCTTGCCCCTGACACACTGCAGCAACACAAGAAGCAGGCACCGTGCTTTGTAGGCCTCTAAAGTTGGGAAATGCTGTGTGTGTTTGGAACTACTGCTGCACTCCTCAGGTGACTCAACAGGCTCCCACTTCTGGGGCCCAGAGCGAGAGAGGAGGCTGTGGAGGAGCCTGCGGAGGCACAGTCTGCGGTGTCTCCCTGCTGGGCCCCTGTGCTGGGAAGGCTGAGGAACCAATCTCTCCTAGGTGCCGCAGCACAGGCCCTGTAGGGTTCTGAATCAAGGTTACACCCTTCCCAGTCTAGAACGACTCTCCCTAGCCTGAAGTGCTGCACACCTGTGATCCCTGTGACTCGGCATGAAACAGGAAGATCACAAGTTCAGGGCCAGCCTGGGCACCTAGCAAGACCCTGTTTTGAAAAAAAAAAAAAGGTTGGGTGTGCACCTTAGTGGTAGAGTGCCCTTGGGATCAGTTCCCAGGACAGCGAGAATAAATAAATACAAATTAAACCTTCCACTTGAGGAATGGCTTCTTGTGTCACTCTGGCATCAGTATAGACCGAGACAGGAGATACCAAGTCGTTTTCTGACCTAAGCCAACCCCAGAAAGCTGTGTTATTGATTCCCATGAGTCAAAATGAGGGAGGTCACAACTGACTAACGACCGTGTGACCCAAGTGACGCACCCCGGGTCAGGCTGGAGCAGATGAAGGACTGGGCGCGTCTGATGTTGTCAAACTCCTTGTCACCTGCTCCCCCAACTCAGCCCAGAGAGGGGAGGAGAGCTGAGTCCTGGTCACAGCCATTGCCACTACGCTGCCTGGGTTTCCTGGGGCCTCTGTGACAAATCGTCACCACCAGGATGGCTTAGAACAGCAGATGCGTATTTCCCAGGCTCTGGAGGCCAAGCAGGGGGAGTGGAGGCAGCAGCACAGCCTGACCTTTCTCTGGGCGGCCTAGGGACAGCCACATACCCCTCCTCCTGCCTCCCAGGTGTGCCGTCCTCGGCACTCCTCACGCAGCAGGTGAAGCTCTCCCAACTTGACCATGGCCACACGTAGACCTCCCTGTGCTTCTGTGTGGCCTCCCTAGAAGGCACCAGTCATCCTGGATCAGAGGCCTCTTGGGAACCTCATCTCAGCTTGAGTGCATCTGCAAAGATCCTGTTTCCAAATAAGGGCATTTTCACAAGCATGCAGGGAGGACTTTGGTATGCATGTTTGGGGAACCCAATTCAACCAGAATAGCTGGCTTTCAATGTGCCCAGCTCAGGGCTGATTGCCAAAGCAGTGTGGCCAGGGAAATGTTCTGGGTGGAAGAGCTCAGAGCAGTGCTTTGGGGACCTATTTCTGTGGATGAAAAGGTGCTCTGGTGTCTAGATGCACAGGTCATCTAGATGTACAGGGATTGCTTCCAGGACTTCCCTGTGGATCCCCAAGCCTGTGGCTGCTCAAGGACCCTGCATAAAACTGCCTGGTGTTTGTAGGTAACCTAGGCTTATTCTCTTGGATACTTTGAATCATCTCTAGATGACTGACAACACCAACACAATATCATGCTGTGTGGGTAGTGCTCATGCTGTGTTGCTCATGGAATCACAACCATAAAACACATCCGTAGACGTCCACTGTAGATGCAGTTGGTTTTCTGTAACACCTCTGACCTTTGGTTGGCTAAATCCTTGCATGCTGGATTCACAGGCCAGCAGAGCCGCCTGTACTTATTCCTAGGACAGAGGGAAATGCATTGTCAGCCCAAGGCCCGAGTGGAGCAGGGCTGGTTAGTCGTAGCAGAAGGCCTGGAGCAAGGGACGTGTGGTGGGTTCTTGGGGGCAGGAATAAGGTGCGTGAATTTTTTCCCAGTTAGTCATTCTCCTAGTTGGCGTGCACACTGCACCTATGACTGGATTGTCCTCAGCAAGAGAGACTGACACTGCCGTGCGCCAGAGCAGGAGTCTCTCTCGATTAGGTCGACGATCACACAGCGCATTCTTCTAGTAGAAAAGCCAGTGCCCACCTGGGTGTGAGGGTGCGCCTTCATTTCTCAGGAACCTTCCCTCTTAGTGGCAGGTGAGTCACACTGTAAGCACATTCCTCACTGCGCAGGACTCAAGACCGTGATCTGTCTTTTTCAGAATTCTTCCATAGTTTATATATTATATTGCCTTCACTGCCAATAGCTTACCTGTATGTACCACCACTTAAAGGTGTAGAGAACTCCTTCTCCATCAGTGACCATTGCTTCAGACAGACCCCTTTAAGGCAAAGCAGACATCACCCGTTGATCCCATCTGTCCTACCAGAAGCTGTTAGCCACGTGGAATGCCCAGCGGAAGGGCCGCTTGGGAGAGCCTTTTGTGGGCGGCTAGCTACGTCCTCAGAGCAGACACGGAGGCCACTACAGGTCTGGCATCATGCCCCATTGTTAGAACACACAATTCTAGGGTTAGTCCTCTGTTCTCGCTCCCTAGTGACCACTTCTTGGACTTTTCATTCCTGTGGCTCATGGTTAAATCTAGACTTTTCCAGGTTAGGAGTCTCAATTCTCAAAAGGGAAACATTCCTTTCATGGAAAATAGGGGGAAATGACCGACAACTGACCAGTTAGCATCCTTACTCCATTGCAAAAGCAGGCAGGAGAGAGAGATCGAGATCGAGATTGAGATAAGATAGAAATAGATAGAGAGTTAGTTTTATTTCTGGATAAAACCTTTTCCTTGGTAATACAGAATGCTGGAAGTGCTGTCTGCCTTCCCTGGGTTGCTGAGGGTACTGGGCAGCCTGCGCTGAGAGCAGAAGAGACTTCACCTCAGTGGTGAGACCTGGCGTTCACAGGGCTGGAGATAGGAGGGATCTAGCAGATAACTCTTTTCCTCGTCTCTCCAGTCAATGCAATTTTTGGCGCAGGGTGTTTTGCTGATGCGTATGTGCGGGTGTGCGCTGGGGGCTGAGTTCTTTTCCATGAGACACTGGACGATTCACTTAGGCCCACGTTGTGGTGGCTCCATCTTTTCCTGACTCACTGCTCAACACCTGCTGTCCAGAGTCTGCACCTCCTGACTCCTGCAGGTTGGGTGTGGCTTTGCCTCAAGCTCGATTTTCTGGCCAACTGTCTTGAAATCTCCGGGTTCAGTGTGGACAGTGTTCTCACTAATTCCCAAGATTCCCTGCCTGTCCTCCCCTGCTTGAGCTGTGGAAAAACCCCACTTCTGTTAATTTCTGCCTTTGCCTAACAGTTGAGTGGAGTCCTACTAAGACCATGTCCCCAAGGCCACTTCTTCCTTCCCATATCCACCAATTAATCTGCATTGGTAGGAAAAGCCGTATCTCCCTGGGTTGAGCCCCAGGGGAGACTTTTTCCTGTTAACTGAATGTGTAACTATTTGGGGAGTATCACAGGCCTTCCTCCTAAATGGTCGATGAGAGAGGGCTCTGCTCACCCTCACCAGGGCCAAAATATAAACCCCAAAGATATGCCCCCAGGGGGTCCCCCACCTCCTCCAGCCACACCCCACTTGCCTACAGTCACCACCCAGTTAATCCCTGTCAGTGGATTAACCCACTGATTAGGTTACGACTCTCACAATCCAATCATTTCACCTCTGAACATTCCTGCATTGTCTCACATGTGAACTTTGGGGGATACCTAATAACAAGAATTTATTTACTTTAATCAATCTTTCAAAGTCCTTTGACTCAAGTCTGATTGATTGTTTCGCTGAGGGGAAGAGGCGGCTTTTCCACACCTCAGGAGATGGTGCACCACGGCCGTCTGGCCTGGCTCTGCTTCTGTCCCATGCGTCATTGGCCCCCACTGCATCCTGTCTGAGTCACCTGTTTCTTCTTCCAATGTCTCTGCAGCAGCCAGTTCCTCATGGACTTGGCCTGAGTCAAAGAAATCTGATATAGTCTTTGTCTCCTGCCTACAAGCCACACCTCCCTCCATCCTCCTGCCCTGTGACTTCCCCTTGTTCTGCCTTCGTACCCAGTGTGTCCATATTCATTCATGTACAACCTCCAAGTTAGGATAAAAGCCCAAAGAGACCAGCCTTCAGCCCATGGGGGAGGTCAGCGTTTCCGGGCTTGCTCCTCCCGTTCAGTTTACCCTCACGAGATGCGTCTACCCAGCTCCTGCAAGCTGCACCTGTGCAGTTGGGGAAATCAGAGCATTTCTGTCTGCAGTCAGCTACCTGATAAGCCTCGCAGAGCAGCTCTCTTCCTCCCTGCTTTGTTCCCCTGACCTTCATTCCCTTTTCCTGAAATTCCATTTCCCTGTAAATTAATACCACATAACCCCTTTGCCCCCAACCCTGCTTTCTGGAGTATGACCAGGAGCTGCACCTGCTGTGTGTAGCGCCTTCTGCAGGCTGTTCTCTGCAGGGGTGGCTGGTGCCATAATGCAGGGTGTGTAGTGTTTGTGAGGTCTGACTGCGCTTCTAAGTGGCCGAAGTCAGTATCTGTGCTTGGCTGTCAGAGGCAGTGAGATGCATTCCCTGCAATGGGTAGCCCAGGATGCCATGATGGGTAAGGACATGCAACAACGGTCTGCAGACCCTGGTGCTCCCAGAGGAGGAGATGGACGGCCAGCCCACTGTACTTGCTGCCTGGTGTGGTGTGTGAGAGAGTTGGACCTCAGCCGCCAGGTGGAAAGTCAGGATTCCTCGCCAGTCCTAGAGTCTGCGTCACTGCAGAGCCCAGAGATCGAAGGCTGAATGGAGGGCCAGGCTCTTGTGAGGAGGGGCTGGACAGTACCCCTAGAAATGTATCTGTTGAGTTTCCCCAACGTGTCTCCAGAGAGACCTGGTGTTGTCCATAGGAACCCTGTGTTGAAGGGCAAAAGTCACACCAGGGACAACCACTCGCGTCCCAGAGATTTATTCACCAGCCTTTATGGCTGGTGGGAGGTAGAAAAGGAATGGGGAGAGAGGAGTCAGGGAGAGGGGAGTGTGCGAGCTCTGAACGGAAGGCGGGTGCCCAGTCACGCCGGCTGTGGTCTCTGGAGCTATGGTAGGGCTGGAGGCTGGAGCTGTCAGCTGGGGCAGCTACCCTCGGGCTGGAGGCGGTGGGTCTGGACTGCCTCCTTTCAGCAGGGATGAGCTGATGTGTGTGCCTCTCTCCATCTGCCTGTCCCCAATGGATGGGAGCCCTTTTATACCCCCCTGGACCATTAGGTTGTCCGTTAAAACCGTTGGTGGTGAAGCCTATTGGCTCCTGTCCAGGGAACAGAGCAACCTTTAATCCTATTGGCTCCTGTCCAGGGAACAGAGCAACCTTTAATCCTATTGGCTCCTGCTTGGGGAAAGGGAAACAAGGTTGCTTTGCTCAGGGCAGGAAACTTCCGGGAAGGCGGAGGGGTAGCCCATCTACCATGTGTGCCCTGTGCTGTCCCTCTGGGAACCTAGGCAAGGATATTGCTGAACCAGCGGGCACAGACTCCTCGCAGGGACAGTTGTTTGAGGTGACCATAGGGATGCACAGTGGTGGCAGACAGGGCTTCTGTTGATGATTCTTCCTGGAAAGCTTTGCTCCATCCTGCAGTGTCAGCCACAGTACAGAGACTGATGTCCCTCCAGCCACTTCCAGCAACCATAGGCAGGTCCCCGGCACTGCAGCATGGAGGCTGGGTTCTCTTTGAAGAGCAGGCTGGATGCCCTACAAAGAATGTGCCAGGACCAGACTGGGAGAGCACACCTGCAGTGAAAGAGGCTCTGGGGGACGAGGAGGAACCAGGACCTCTTCTCAGGGTGCGGCTGTAGCTCAAGGGTGAGAGCACCTCGCGACACGGGTGGAGGTGAGGATCCGCGGTGCAGTGTGGAATCCTTAATGCACGGTCAGTGTGCGAGGCCCAGGCAGTCTGGGTGACAATCTCGCGGAATATTTGAAGACAAAAGTTATCATCTCTGTTCAGTGAACCTGAAACTATATATTTTTTTTTGTCCTTTAGACTTTGAATCATTTTGTTTTTTGTGTAAATTGATCCCTCATTTGAAAAGAAATTACCGTGCTCTGGGAGGAATGTGGTTTATATTTTCTTTTCTCTTTCTTTTTTTTTCTTTCTACAAATGCTGCCATAATAATATGACTTCATATTTAAATAGTGCTTTAAAGTAGTTTACAAAGCTTTTGTAAAGACCTCTCAGCACATGTCTTCACCAAAGCTTTCCATGAGCAGATGCTTCTATTCACATCTGAGAAGCAAGACTGGAGCTCAGGTGAGCTGCTAGGATCACGTCTCACAGGGCCAGAGCTCAGCTCTTCTGTTACCTAAGTTGGGTCTTTCTTCAACTCTACCTTGACCCTGTGACCCAAATGGGAAATACAAAATAGTGTTCTTCAAATATCACTGAAGGTCAAGGGCAACCTGATTATGACAGAGATCAGTTATGCTAGTCTATGAAGCAGGAATCCTGGCCTTTGGTTTGCTGAGTGTCATGAAGATGGGGGATGGGGAGGGGAGGGGCCAGAGGCAGGGCACCTGGTGGAGAGGTTGTGAAAGCTAATGTGGTCTTCTCTCAGTGGCCGTGGGGTCAGCTCCGGGACACCTGCGAGTGTCTAAACCCTCCGTTGCTCAGTGTGTTATATAGAGGGTGTGGTATTTGCACATGACCTCTGTGCCTCCTGCCGAGATTACATATACCACGTGATACAATGTGACCCCTGTGCTGGTAGCTGTTACCTTGTGTTGTTTAGGGGATAATGACAAGAAAAGGACTGTTCCTGTTCAGTACAGATGCATTTTCTTCCCCGATATTTTTGAATCGAGTTTGGCTGAGTCTGCAGATGTGGAAACCCTGTATCACGGGGCCAACACTATTGAGTTATGTGTCAAACAAATGTCACTGAAACAAATGGAAATCTTTTGCAGCGATGTGGCTGACACTCAGGTTTCTGTAAATACCCAACACAATGTATGATATCTTATACTTTTTATCATTGTTAGACTTTTGCACTGCATATCATATAACACACCAGTTTTTCCTCGCTGTGAAAAAACAACGGAGATAATCAATTTATGAGGATGAGAGTTCTGATTTCACTCAGGGTTTCAAGGTTTCTCTCCTTGGTGGATCAGCCTGTTGCTTTGGGCCTGTGGGGGGGCAGGGGATCATGGCAGGGCCCCCCTGCTAGAGAAAACCACTGGCCTCATGGCAGCCAGGAAGCAAAGACAGATGACCGTCCCATGACCTCACTTCCTCCCCCTAGGCCCCGCCTCCTGAAGCTTCCCCTGCCTCTCATTATGGTGCCCCAGCTGGGACAAACCCCTTCAATGCATGAGCATTGTCTCTCTTAGATTCTGGCATCCTTAGAAAATTCTATGTGTGTGTTACAGAGGGAACATTCCAGACCCAACCCATAGCGCACAGCCACAGCGCACTGATAGTGATCATGATACACATGATACACGCAGATATTGTGTATAACATACACATCTGTAGACATATCTGTGTATATACATAAACACATATCCTGATACAGAGAGCCAAACCAGATTATCTTAAGAAAATACAAACAGTACTATAAAATTAGTTGTATTTATGAATACTTGGAGAGACGGGCCAAAATAATTCAATGTTAGTCCCCCAAAACTTTTAGCAGTTGAAGCAAAGAATCAGCGCCTTCTAAAACTCTACACATTATTATTTGTCTTCTACAAATTCAGACACCTTGAGATTCTTCCATTGTCTCTGTTAGATTCTGGCATCCTTAGAAAATTCTGTATGTATTACAGAGGGGTTCGTGACAGGCTGGTGAGGTTCCAGAGACGCCAGCACTGGCATTTGCCTTCAGAAAATCTTACTTCCGTGCAAAAGCACACAAACCACCCCACCGCTGTCTCTCCCCAACCCCTGGTGTGCTGCCTCCTCCTTCCTTCCAGATTCTTCTTCCTAGTTTTACTCTTTAGGACCCGGGATTTGTGCCTGGTGCTGGGCTCATTCCCCGTCTCCCATCTCCTGTTTCTCGTGGGTCTCTGACTTGGGAACATCAGCCTCCCTGTCTCTCTCCCAAGGAAGCCGCTGCAGCTCTTCTTATAGGAAGGAAAGAAAACCCATCAGTCCAATGTCAGCAGAGGACACTCCTGAGCAGTGTCTGTGGGCGATCCGACCATGGGCAGACATATTTACTTTGAAGCTGGGAGGGGGCATAACATGCCATCCACCAGACATTTCAAAGAATTTCAGACATCTTTATGAAAACAACGGGTCTTCCTCGGGGACAAGGCTGGGGTCCTCAGTGGCAGGGCAGATGAGTCATTTCTCACTGCAACAGCCCAGAACTCTCCTGGGTGGTTGCCTGCCAACAAATGAAGCAGGAACAAATGGATGCACAGGGTGTGAAATTGTCAACTCCTCTTTGTTATTTCAAGAGCGTTTCCTTCCCAGCACTGGAATTCCAACATGGGAAATTTAATTCTGTCTACTTCATCAATCAGAAGAATTTCTGTTCTGTTAACAGGTAAAGGTGGATTGCTCTGGCTGGGAGAAAAAGAGGAAAACAGGCACTGAGCACTGGGGTAGACGGCAGAGCAAGGGCTTTCACAGGGGCCCTTGGGGAAAAGGCAGAAGGCGATGGAGGAGCACCTCTATTTCACACTGTGCTTCCAGCTCTTGAGAATAGACGTGTTGATCCAAGGAGGCGGGGTGTTCATCGTAGGAGACACCGAAATTTGGAAGAGGCCCAGAAAAATGTTTCCTTTTAAATTTAAATTTCCTTTTAAACTTAAATATTTCACCTCAAAATAAACGTTTGTGAAATTAAACATTTCCAAAGGAACTGTATTAAAATGGAAGTCTTCAAGCAAATACCAAATGGACAACTTTGGAAGGGAGATGAAGTGACAGGCAGGCGATGAGATAGCCTGGAGGCCCACAGGACGAGAGTCCCTTCAGGCTCTCAGAGAGCTGGCCCTCACAAGAGGACCACGTTCAAAGCCAGTCGTAGCAATGGGGGAGGCCCCGAGCGACTCAGCGAGACCCTAATTCAAAATAAAATACAAAGGCCAGGCGCGGTGGCGCATGCCTGTAATCCCAGCACTTTGGGAGGCTGAGGCAGGAGGATCGCGAGTTCAAAGCCAGCCTCAGCAATGGCGAGGCACTTAGCAACTCAGTGAGACCCTGTCTCTAATAAAATACAAAAAAGGGCTGGGGATGTGGCCCAGTGGTCGAGTGCCCCTGAGTTCAATCCCCTGTACCCAATAAATAAATAAATAAATAGATAAATACAACAATGGGCTGGGGAAGTGGCTCAGTGGTAAAGCACCCTGGCTTCAATCCCTGGCATCAAAAAAAATAAAAAAAAAAAAAAGAAAGAAAGAAAAGGAAAGAAAATCGGCCATCATGCTGGTCTGCGTCTGACCTAGTGTCCCCACAACTATCAGGTGGACCTTCTAGAGTGTGTGTTTGACCTGGCTAACTATCCACAGCGTGAGAGACTATGGACCCCCGGCCTTAACAACCTCCTCATGGAGAATGCGGTCAGAGGCCATCTCAGTCCAGTGGGCAGGCTGTCCTGCTTCGCCCTAATGCACCCAGGTATTCATTAAAATGTAGCGATTTACGGTTACCTTGATCTCTTCTTACAAAAGTCATACAACTTCTTTTCCTTTCAAAGAGTCTTTTAGGGCAACTTGAATCTGCGTCAAAGTCACTCATTTTTGGTTTAGGATGAACTTTTATTTTCCTTCAAAGCAGACTTGGTATTTGTATCAACGTGTTTATAGGATTCTTTAAAATATGTGGGAGAACAAGTTAAGCTTAACATTTTCCCTTATTAAAATATTTTAAAAATAATCAAAGCAAACTCCATCCTGTGCTGCACACAGCCCTATTGACCCTCTGACAATGATTTGAGAACAAAAGAGAAGGGTCATCAATGCTGGAAAGGCCTCCTCGCGTTCTTCCACCTGCTTCGGTTTGGCTTCCCCCTTGGCTACTGTGCTGTTGGGCTTAGAGGCTGCAGTGGCCCCAGGGCCAGGCTGAGGAGCTTCAAAGAAGTTCCCATTGGACATCTGGCCTGGGGGTACTTGAAAGATCCGACTCAAGTACTCATAGGAAGCCCCTGAGCACTCATCTTCCTCCCCCAGCACCCTGGAACTGAATCTTGTCTTCTGACAAGACCAAATAAATAGGGGGTGGTTAGAGCAAAGAGCCTAAAGCCTGGACCTAGGCTGGCCAACGCATCCCTCTGAGGTATGGGAGTTGGGTGTTTCCCTGGGGCCTGTATGTCTTTGTCTTGTCATTTGCTTTTATAGCAGATGATATTACCCCGCCCCTGCTTTTTAAACGGAGTCGATCTTCTTTCTTGACCCATTTCAGGGGGAAGCCCCCTCCTTTATGCTGAGATATTAGTTAAAAGACAGAACAAGAAAGCACATAGCCCTAATTTTGAAGATGCGTGGAATTCAAAGAGTGTAAACTGGAAAAAAAAAAATATGAGGGAGAAAATTCTAAATAGTGTGCCAGGAAGGCAGGCAAGATCAGTAGAAGTTGAGTCTCAATGCTGATGGTTTCTAATTTGCCACACTCGCCACACAGCTTCCCTCACTCCTGCACACTTCCTCTCGTGAGGGCCCATGAGAAGTGTGGGAGGGCAGCGCAGTGAACAGGAGGCCACGCCCGTCCCCGTTGTCTTGCCTCCTAACCGGGGAGGCTCGCAGAGGCGTAATCTGCTCAGGGCACCCAAGGCCGAGGCTGGCAGGGAGACCAGGGGTGCGGGGCAGGATCCAGCGTGTTGGCAGTCTGCTGGAGACCCGTGGAGCCACACAGGGCTGTGCTGGCAGACAGGGACAGCGCTCCAGCCACGGGGCAGAGGGTCTCAGGCTCCAAGGTTGGGATGAGCTTGCTGTGCTGGGCACCAGAGCAGAGGGGACAAGACACTGAGCAGATGAGAGCAGGTCACAGTGCTCAGGCGGACCCAGGGGCTCCTCTGCTGGAGATAAAGGATTGAGGCTCACTCAGGAGCAAGCCCAATATATAAGGTCTGTGTGTACATTGCCTGTGTATAATGCACATGTGCATGTCTGTGTGTGTGTAATACAGGTGTGTACCATATGTGTGCACACATCTTTACGAATGTGTGAGTATGATACATGTGTGCCTGTCTGTATGGGTGTGGGTGTACAATACACATGTGCGTGTCTGTATGAGTGTGTGTGTACAATACACATGTGTGTACAATACATGTGCACATGTCTCTGTGGGTGTGTGTGTAATACACATGTGCACGTCTGTATGAGAGTGTGTGTACAGTACATGTGTGCATGTCTGTGTGGGTCTGTGTGTGCGTGCCTGTGTGTGCATGTGGCGTGAGAGGTCTGCAGGAGCGCAGGTTCAGCAGAGGGCTGGTGCAGTGACCAAGGCCTCTGAGGACTGCTGTGCTGCTCCGTGAGGATGGCCACTGGGAATGGAGCACAGCAGCTGGGAGCTTGTTGGGGGCTGCTGCAGTAGTAGCCCAGGGACAGGGAGCTGGGTGGGCGTGGTGCGGGCCGCAGGGGAGGTGACTCAGCCCTGTCTCTGCAAGGGCTGGCTGGGCGACCCTGCTCACGTCACTTGGCCTTCAGCTCCCTCTGCACTTCATCTCCCTCAGAGCAGTGTTGTGAGAATGAAAGTGAGATAATGATATGTAAAAAAGCATTTCCCAAATGCTGCGCATCTATGTAATTAAGCATATTGCCTAGGGCAGGATTTTTTGGTGAATCAAATTAGTGAGAAATTAGTTTAGTGGGTCACATTCAACATTTAAAAAAAAAAAGCAAACAAGAAAACAGACTAAAAGAGGGTGGCAGAAGGGTATTATTTTCACAAAACCTTGGCATGGAGATTAAAAAATGAAGTTTGGAGTCTGACATTCTAAATTTATCTATTTCTCTGATCTAGTTATCTTCATTTGAAAATTTTATATGATTTAAAAAATTCCCTAATTAATTATTAAACGAGTCAATGCACTTAGTGTTTCTGAAATTTACGTGGCATACAGGAAGTTTTCAATGAAATGATCATTGAAGATGTAAGGTGACAGGTACAAAAACACGTGAAGGTCAAGATTCACCATGTTAACACGTCACACTGTGAACGAGGACTCCGAGCAAAGGTGCACCTGGTGTGGACACGTTCACGTGGTTCCAAATCTACTTCTCTCGTCACCGAGATTCTCCTGGGTTCCTCAAACTCCCAAGGACAGAAACCCTTGCAGCCTCTTCTGTGCCACTCTTTCCCCACGCGCGCCTCTCGTCCCTCGAGTTGACTTCACCATGAGGATTGCGATTAGAGCCAGCAGACTAGAGAGCAAGGCCTTTGAGAGTGATTCTGTAGGTGGGTTGTTCACCCAAGTCCCCTTACCTCCGGGGGTGCCCTCTTGCCGGCTCCTCACCCGCTCAACTCCCATGGACGGTTTCCTCAAGCAGAGACCTTCCCCCAGCCCCTCCACAGGCTCTCGGGTTAAACGTGGGTCCTGACGTTGCTGCTGGCGAGCTGAGGATGGCGATGGCCCTGTCTTCCTCTTCAAATCCTTGGTTCCAAGATGGCAAGGGATTCTTGTTTATCTTTTAGTGGGCCGTGGTCATGCTTCAGACTCTTCCTCTGCTAGGGCACTTGTGGGCTCTGTTGTGCCTTTGAGAATTGCAGGGTTTGCTTTTCCAGCAAGCGGGGCATCCTACTGGTTCCTGTGGACGCCGGAGGAGCAGTCACCTGGCTTCTTTCCTTGTCCACAGATTTTGTTGTGGATGCACTAAGCATCTTTTCCAGCCCATGAATGCAGTTCCTGTCTCCTTTACTGGGAGTTATCTTTGATGTTTTTTTTTCCTCAGTTCTTTGCCAATCTTTAAAATTCCCTGCTTCTTTGTAAACAAATGAATAAATAAAGTAATAAAACATCCATTAACTAACTTAAGGTCACAGTATTGCTCTAAATACTGAAATTTGAATAGCATTTATCTAATGTCTTTGTAGAAGATGATTAATTGATTTGTTCTGTTTATATTATATGAGTGCTAATGGGTATGAGCTTTGCTTGATTACAGCAATTAGTAAATGAAAATGCGTTTGCATTTTCACCACTATGTTTATGCTTTCAAAGTCTTCTCTCAAGGGAACCCTACACTAAAACATGTCTCATCAAGGACAACCACCTCAAATAGGCAATCAATAAATCTCAAAAACAGCAACATAGATAATACACATTTTTTTCATGCTTTGGGCAAAATTAAGTTTCTCTTCTCCAGCCACACCACCATGGGTATTTCATTTAGGAAAGCTAGCTCATAAAATATCTTGTTATGACAGAGCAATTAATAGGAAACAACACATTTATTTTACAGAGACAAACAAAAAGTGTTCTCTAAACCTCACGTTCTCCTTTGCATGTAAAGTGTAATTTGTCAAATAGTATTTTTAGAAACATGCCCAGGAAGTGCACCTCGACATTTGTTTTTCCTATTGCTTCAAAAAAGGAGGAGGAAGAACCTACATAATAAAAGAATGTTAAGAGAAAACGGTGAGGGTGCTGTATCTTAGGGTCTTGGAATGTAAGTTACCATTGATCCATTCATCTCTTCCTTTATATCACTGTGAATTATAGGAGCTTTTTACTGTTTTCCTACAAAACAATCAATTAAAGTCTACCAGGCTGTTGAAGGGTCACTTCCAGGGAGACAAACATGAAGAGGGGTCTTGGGCATTCTAGGACAGTGATCTAAAATGCGACTTTGATCCTGATGTTTAAAATAATGTCATCAAGAACAAAACAAAGGATAACACAGAAGTAGACACTGACCTTTGCCTCCTAAGCTGATGTGGGACAGTCGGTTTGTGTGCGTTAGGAGGGATGGAGCCACGAACCTTTGAAGTCACATGGCTATGGAAGCAGAAGGGGGAAGAAGTGGGATTCCCACAACACATTGATGGTGGCACCTTGGTCATTGAGTTTACTTTTAAATATTATACCATTATTAATTTTACCTTTGTCTGGTAAACTGAGTTTGTTAATTATCCAACTTTGACCTCACCAATTCTCACAAAATGACAAAAAAAAAAAAAAAAAAAAAAAAAAAAGGGAAAAAATGTTGTCATTATAAAACCTATGAAACAAAACTATAGCAGTCCTCCTTGATCTGTGGTTTTACTTTCTGTAGTTTCAGTTACCCACAGTCAACTGGGATTTGAAAAGACTAAATGAAAAATTACAGAATCAACAATTCTGAAGTTTGTAGTACCATGCCAGAATGAACAGTATGCACCATCCCAGGATGTCCCACCCCAAACAAGAATCAGCCTTTGTCCAGTGTTTCCACACTGTGTATGCCACCTGCCCGGTAGTCACTCAGCCAGCTCAGTTGTCACATCCACTGCCACTGAGTAGCACAGTTTGTGTTTAAGCAATCTTTAATCTACTTAATGATGGTCTCAAAGTGTGACAGCCATGGTTCTGGTAGTTTGGATATGCCAAAAAGTAGCCATAAAGTACTTCCTTCAAGTGACAAGTTGAAAGTTCTTGAATTAATAAGGAAAGGAAAAGGTCACATGCTGATCTTGCTGTAGTGAGAACTAATCTTCCATTCCTGACACTGTAAAGAAGGAAAAGAGATGTGTGATAGTTTTGCTGGCATACCTCGAATTGCAAAAATCATAGCTTTAGTACAATAAGACATGTTGAGAGATCCTCCATTCATATAACTTTCATTATAACATAACTGATCTATTTTATTATTAATTTTGTCAACCTCTTTCTGTGATTCATTTATACATTAAACTTATCATAAGTACTTAAGTATAGGAGGAGCCAGAGTGTGCTTCCCCTGAGGTTTCAGGCATGCACTCGGGCCTTGGAACGCATCCTGCTGGGTATGCACTGGTCAGGTGATCACAACTGAAGAGCGAGACAGCAGGTGGTCGCCCAGAGCAGCCCCAAGATGGACAGCTCTAGTAACGCAGCCACAGTGTTCTGCTGGGAGGGAAGCACAGGCCACAAGAGGAGTACGAGTTTCATCAGAGTTTTGAGAATGTGTCCATTGCTTTATGACGTGCAAAAGGCTTCCCACATTTACAGAATGGAAAAATTAGACACCTTGGAAATGAATTTCAAAATCTTCCAAATGAGGGATTTTATTAAATAACCTTATTCTTTAGAGCAATTTTACACTTGCAGACAGAGGGCTTCCATACATGGCGTACCAAATTTCCCTATGTCAAAATACACTCTTCTGTCATGTATATCTTTAAAAATAATTAAAAAAAAAGCTTAATAAGGAAGAGCAACCAGAAAAAAAATATATTGCATTACAGTGGCATATCCCTTAATAATGATGAATGGATCAATACTGACACATTATAACTAGGTAAAGTCTACATTGCTTTTTTACTTTCCTAGTTTTTATATAATGTTTCCTTTTTTTTCTTCCAGGATTCTATCCAAAATACTGCAGTGCATTTAGTTGTCATTTCTTTTTAAGGTCTTTTTTGTTGTGATGGTTTTTCAGACTTACCTCATCTTTGGTGACCTTGACCAAGGAACATTTCTGAAGAATCCTGGTGGTATGGTCTGATTATGTTCTCTCCAAATTCAGATGCTGGAATCTAGTCCCTACTGTAATATCATTAGCAGGTGGGCCTCTGGTGGAGAGGGGGTCCCCAGGGCTAGTTACCCCGCCCCTTGCTACCTGAGGATGAAGGCAGACACCAGCTACCAAGAGAAAGCTGTCCCTCAACATGGGCCAAGTCTGCGGCACCTTGGCCTTGACCTCCTGACCTGTAAAATAAATTCCTGTTGTTTCTAGTTTAACCAGTCTTGGGCACATGTTTTAGCAGCTTAAATGGACTAAGACAATGGTCAGACAGCATAAAACATTCGCCAATTGAGATTAGTCTGATGTCATTTTTTACATGAGCAGGTTAGAGTCACGGTTTTGGGGAGGAAAGCCAAGGAGGCAGAGTGCTGTTTCCTTGTTTTATTGCAGAGAACCATTATCCAAAGGGTGTTGAAAAGAGCATATGCTGTTCTGAATATGTTTTTGCAAATATAAAACACAAGACCTTACATCAAATTTGTTAGGAAAACTGATACATGAGGGCAGATGATAACTTAATAGCCATACTAATCACAAACAGTTGTGTATTTGGTGGATGGAATGGTAAGTATAACAACTGATATTCTTCTTCCACTTTTGAGGTAGCAGAGTTTGTCCCCTTATGACAACCCTGAAAAGTCAATACCAAACATTCTAAGTTTAGATTCAGATATCCAAAGTACTGTCCTATGGAATGTTAAACGCGTGTTTTTAAAATTCAGCATATGGCCTCATACACAAAAGCATAAAACAGTGTTAATTAATTAAGCATAAAATAAAGCTAAGTATATTTTAATTAAAAACATAAAATATATTTTCATTCAATTTTCTTCCTTTGTCTTCAACGTGTCTCTTGCAATGCCTCTGGGGTGCTGAAGCAATCTATCAGCCAGGGAAGTGCTCTTCTATGAATACTAGAAACTTGAAATTGGAAAAAGCTCATTCATTTACTTAACAAACACGTATTGTACATCCAGTAATCATCCCAAGTCCTTGTAAATCAGTAAGCGAATGCTCAGAGAAGGGAACAGAGGAAGGATTAAATCCCAATCTCTGGGTTCGGGTAGAGTCAGGTTCATGCTTCAATTCTGCTATTTTAGTGACCTTGGACAATTTTCTGAATTCTGATGAGCTGCAACTGCTTTGTGAACAAAAAGTTTTTTGTGTGAATGTGGTTGTAATGTTCAACATGTTCAACAATAAGTGACTCTCAGTGGCTGAGCTCTAGTCCCGTCCTTATTTCCTCTGTTCCCTGTGCTCTTCAACAGCCCTCCACAGGAATGACACCAGTGTCGGAGAATAAGGTGCACAATGCTTCTAAGTCACGTACCAAGGACTTTTGTTTCTCTCCTGTCTTTGCCATTTGAGTTTCTTTCTTGAGAGTGAGCCTGTCTTTCTTTTAGCTACTCTACAAGGATGCCAAAGCCTGGTGCACCACCAAAAGAGCAGAGTGGTCTTGAGGCAAAGGTTCTTGCAGAAGTCAACCATCCCGCAGCCCCTAGAGTCCAGCATGGTGAGTGAGCCGCTGAGTCTGCCCAGCTCCATCCTGGCTCCTCCTCCTTGCTTCTGTGTCATGGGTGTCTGGAGCCTGGAAAGGGCATCTCTAGGCCCCAGCGAGTTCTGTAGCTGCACAGGAGTCATGGGCTCTGCCTCTAGTCACTGGTAATTTTCCTCTTCCAGCCAATGGTTACAGCAGCTTCCTAGTATCAGTAATGTCTGGCAGCTGCAACCCCCCCCCCCTTTCAATCTTTCAGGTCACACAACCTTCTCCAGCAACTTCCTGCATGCAATATCTCTTCTTCAATTACCTGTCGGGACCTTACGCTGTCTGCCAAGGGGATGGAAAAGCTCTGGCTTTCTGGCTGCTTGCCACATTACCATGCCCTGTTACAGGACTTAGGCTAAGCAGGGGGCGTGGCTGTGAGAACTGAAACCACCCCAAGGATAGGCCAATGGCTCCACCAATGGCATCCGCCCATGCTCCTTATGTGTCCCTATGATCTTTCTGCTGATTGGCCCATGTCCTCTATAAGACCGTCCAACTTCCTCAATAAACCGAGTTCCAGCACTGACTGACTGGACTCCCCGGTATGTTCCTGTGTCCTTTGAGGGCGGGGGAGGGAATATCAGCGGCCTTCGCTTTTCCAATCTAGTCTCTTCGTTGGGGTAGGCCTCTCTGGCCTCTTTTGCTGGACAAAAGAGGTCCATCCCGGGTACAGGGGGGCTAAAGACCCCAACCCCTTATAACTTCACAACAATTACCCACACCTGTGTGTCTGTATTTTCTGCCCTCTAGCTATCATTTAGTACAATAATATTTGACATGGAAAAGGTATATGCAATAAGTCTTTAAATAATTATTTTAATTTGACAGGAGGCTTCAAAGTTTAAATGTGTGAGCTTTTAAGAAAAAAATATTACTTATGAGGTTCTACAGATATGTGGAGTGTGACTCTAACTATAATAGATACGCATATATATCCTATCAATTTTTAAACAATGCCCTGAAACTGTAATTGTATTCTAGATGTTTGAGAATACAGATAGAACTTAACACTTCTTAGTTTTTTTTTATTGTACTTTAGTTTTGTTTATTGTGTATTGTATCTCCATCAAATAGTAATTTTTTAACATGAAGGGATTAGACTAAAAACCCAACAGGAAAAGCTTAGTAGGAAACCAATAAAATATAAAGAGCAAAAACTAAAATTAATAAACAGGTTCTATTTTTTCTTGCTTTTGAAAGGGATCATTTTGGTTGATGGGTAACTTGGCTTCTAACATCAATAAAGGGAGTGTGTATGTATGTGTGTTCTATAAATAATAAAAACAAAACTGTCACTTTTGTTTTGCTGGTTTGGTTATGATAATATTTCAATCTCTGGAAACTATAGCAACAGATCAATTTATATATGTTACTGCAGGATTTTTTTTTTTGAAAAAAGTTAATAAAAGATGATTTTAGAATGCATTTTTTTAGATAGCTTTATTATTAAAAAGCACCAACTTGGAATTTGTGGGATAAGTTCAGGTGGGTTTGGTTGGTCCATGTGGAGCTTAAATGAATGGCATAAATTCTTAGTTCAATCAAAAATAAAAATCCCTATTTTTTTTTTTTTTTTATCTCATCTGAAAGGGAACCAAATGGATTTTCTGTTGCAATATGTGATACCCGAGAGAAGGTCGCATCAACCGGGACCTTCCTGCAGAGGTTGGGATTGCAGCAGCCTGAGAGCCCTGTAAGTATGGAAAGGATTGGGGCCTCCTTCATTCATCTGGGGCTTCGCCATGGGCACCTGAAACGAGTGTCCGGCCCCAGTGATGCCACATCCACTGGGAGACCCCCGTCAGGTCCTGCTCACACCTTTCTGGGATCTGTGTGAGACGTTGTTGATGGGCACCACTGTCTTTTCAGCAGGGTTCTATTCTTTTGAAAGAACAGCAGCAGCAGCATCTCCAGTTCTGAGGACACCACAGCTGTCCTGGGTTTGCTCGTGGGTGTCCCCACACACACTTTCGGGGGCTTGCACCAAGCTGGTGTTCCACAGAGAGGCTTGCGTTTTTGTACATTGAGCCCAGAAAGATGGAAACTCAGTTGTTTTCTGTAATGCATTGACATGAAGGCCAAGGTGGGGGCAGGGGCAGGGGGACTGATGGGAATGCTGTGTCATTACTGGCTGTCCACTCCCTGGCTTTTCTGTGCCATGCTTATATGAGATCTCAGGTTCACTAGAGGGTTAGCAATGCCTCTATCAGAAGACTTTTTAAAGAAGTAGTGCTAGCTGGGTGCAGTGGCTCAATCCTGTAATCCTCGCTGCAGGGGAGGCTGAGAAAGGAGGATTGTGAGTTCAAAGTTCAAAGCCAGCCTCAGCAATGGTAAGGAACTAAGCAACTCAGTGAGACCCTGTCTCTAAATAAAATATACAAAAAAGGGCTGGGGATGTGGCCCTGGTCGACTGCCCCTGAGTTCAATCCCTGGTACCAACAAACAAACAAACAAACAAACAACCCCCCCAAACAAACAAACAACAATAACAAAAAATAGAAGTAGTGCTTAATTCTTTTCATCTTCTTTTTCTAAATTCTTTTTTTTTTTTTTTTTTTTTGTAGTGCTGGGGGTTGAACCTAGGGCTTCATGCATGCTAGGCACATACTCTATCAATAACATTCTTTGTGTGTATATGTGTATTTTAATCCTTTTTCTTGGTTATTTCCTGAACATATAATTTTTTTTTTTTTTTTTTTTAGTCTAGGTAATGGTTAGCCTTACTATAATGAAACATACCGAAAATACAGACACTGAAGAAAATTTAGCAAGAAAAATTGTACTAACAAAGGAAAACCTATTAGGCATAATGGGAGGTAGCAGTCGTAATTTGTACTCAAATTTAGCATTTTGATTCTTGGCCTCGTGTGTGAGCAGAAGATCCGCGTGTAGGATTATTGTATTAAGGATAAATAAAACCACCCTGGAAAAGAAGCACTGCCTCTCCACTGAGGTGTCTAGGCCCCCCCCCCCCAGGCTAGGGATTCCAGCACTCAGATAACTTGGTTATTCTGTGTCCGAAGATTAAATCAATGGCTCTGCCGTGACAGTATCAAGCAGAGGCTTTGGACGTGTCTTATTCTCCTTTTGCTCTGGTCCCAGCATCCTCGTTCCCTCATGGTCGCTTTTTGATCTTCGATTCTTTTTCATCTCGAGTTCCCCATAGCTCCACAGATTTGGTACTTATTCCAAATTTGTTTACAAAGTATCTTTCATCAAAACAACTAACAGGAGTCTCTTCCCCCGAAGCCACTTGAAGGCTAAATCAAGAAGGCAGATGGTAAAATAGGTATTTGTTCAAAGCTGTTTGCAAGACTCGGGTCCCGGCTGAGTGGTCCACACTCCCGGGCCGCGGGGCTGCGCTGTGCGGTGTCCTGCAACAGCAGCCGCAGCCGCTGCCCAGCCAATAGCTGCACCTTTGATCATTTGCTAGATGTTGTGCAGCCTCACGGAAGATTGCCGCGAGGTGTTCTCTGTGGACGAAGGTGCCAGCCTGAAAACGGCACGTCTTGGTCGGGCTGTCAGTTGGTGACACTTTACCCCTCTCCATAATAAGCTGGGACCATGACAGATTCTCACCCGAGTGGACCAACTGTCAGGAGCTCTGCACTCTTTGTAGTGAACCTCAGAGAAGATCTGTGGTTGGAGCTGCAATGACCACGAACTTCACCAGGCCCCGAGGCCACATGCCAAAGAGCAGGAGGCAGGGGCTCGGCCTAACCCGGAGACCAGCAGCGAGCAGGGCAGGGGAACCTCTGCGGCGGCTCCGCTCTGTCCCTGAAGGCTCAGGATGTCTGCGAGGTCAGAGAGGAGCTTCCAGGCTTCAAGCACAGGTCCCTGAGGCGATTGCTGCTCGGCGTGCCCTTTGCCCTCTGTGTCCCAGTACGATGGGTGGCATTGCAGCACAGATATGCGGGGGCTGGACAGGAAGCCCTGCAGTCGGCGGTCCCCGCCCTTGTGGTTGACACGCTGTGGACACTTTGGCTTCCCAAACCTTGGGCATGCCTGAGTCCACTGCCTTTGCCTCCCTCCGGGCCCTTGGGTGGACCTCTTGTCCTGACTGTAATGGTCAGATCCTTTGCAGCTTGCTGGACACTGAGCTTTGGCTTTCGAAACAATAATAATCATAGTAATAATAATAATAATAAGATGACGATGACGATGTCTTCTTCTCCTGGTGGTTAGTGGTGTCGCCCTGGCTGACTAGAGCAGACCTTCAGCACGTTGGCTCCTGTCTCCCCCAGTGGCGCCTCCCCCCACCCACTCCTCCCCACATATTTGTAGGGCTCTGCGTGTCGCCAGCCTGATTTCCTCACACCAACCTTGGTGAGCTTCCATTCTGAGGCCCTGGACCAGAGGATCAGGGAGGTGGATGACCTCATGGAAGGGACGCTGCTGGGAAAGGAGAGGGCCAGTAAACAGACCCAATCTCTTCATCCCGGACTCTGTGCTTCTCCACCGTGTGGCTTCTCTCTCTTGTGGTCGTTGTAACGATCTACTGGCTTTCTTCGATTTCACAACTTCTGGTAAAACACGAAGGGTCGGCTCTGAGTGGCATGTGTTCTGGTCCGGACCCAAGGCAGGAGCCACTGCCTGTGGCGGGTGGCACAGACTTCAGAGAGGCGCTCTCCTGGCTCTTGGCGGAGAGCACGCTGGCTGAGATGTGGAGATGGAGCCAGCACCTGGCCAGGGCAGACCCCAGAGAGCCCTGGAGAGCCAAGGACAGGAAGTGTGGTGGCTGGGAGAACCTTCCAGGGTTGCCTTCAGGCTGCAGCTGGCAAAGCCCCCATGGACGGTGACGGTGACACTCTGCCAGTTCTGTTGTCTTTGCACCTCCCCCTCGAGGCTCTCAGCCGCTGAGAGGAGTTCTGATTTCCCAAGCTCCGGCTGTGTGCCCATCCCTCCAGCCCTGGCACTCGGGTCTGCAGGGCTCAGCTCTCTCGGTTTCTGCAGTGTGGGCGGGGGCTCACCCTCTGATCCCACTGAGACCGCATGGAATGATGGCGAGAGGGTTCTTCAACAAAGAACTCCTAGGGAGCTAAGGACGCTGGGCATCAGGGAAACAGCAGTGTCCACCGTCGCCTCATGGAAAGTGAAGGGGCGCGCCAGGTGAAGGAGGAGCAGGGCTTCTGAGGGGAAGAGTGGGAAAGGGACACCCGGGGCCAGTGAGCGTGGCACATCTGTTAGTGCCCTGCACTACAGCCTCCTGGGCTTGGGCAAGCTCTGGGTTTCAAGTCTGGGAGGGCACATTGGATCTGGGAGGTAAAGTCCTGTTTTCTTGAGTAATTCAGAGCTTACCGTGAAAGGCCATCAGGGTGTGTCTAGGGGAGACCCCAGGAGAGGGTCTTGGCTGCAGCTATTTCCCTGCGGTGTGTTGCTGGACATCTCTTGGCCTGTGAGCAGGAGACACAGTGGAACTAGTGCCCACGCGTGGAGCAGGGACCTGTGCGTCACCGTCTCTCTAGGGAGTCATTCTCAGTGACACAGAGGACCTGCCACATCCTCCCTGGGAGCACAGAGCATAGCCCGTGGAGGAACGCCACGCACAACTGTGCCCAAATGACCCTCCAGGTCTCCCGTTTTGTTGCACAAGGTAAGTGACTTTGAAATTTTCTGTCTGAGTGCACGTGATGGTTGGGTGAGTGAGATGGACGGCAGGATGGCCTCTCGGCCGCCGTCCTCCTTCTTCTGACTTGGGGATCCCTGTTCAGTCCCCCCGCTTGCCCTCCCAGCATGGCCATCTGCAGGCCCCATGATGCTCTCCAGTGCCAGGGCCACTGCCTGAGCCTGTCTTGGGGGACCCTTGATAAGTCACATGTGCCAGAATGGATGAGTGACTTGAAGGAGACCTTCCCCTTGTTCTGAAGGGAGACCTGGTGTTGTGATGTGCACCTTGAATGTCCCCAAGGTCCATGTGGCAGTATTGGGAGGTGGCAGGACCTTGAGGAGGTGGGGCCTGGGGGGGGGAGTGAGGTCGCTGGTGTCACAGTGTCTCCTGACATGGAGGGAAAATGCACTCTGTGACACAAACATGCTTTGTCAGCGCAAGTCATCTTCCCCAAGTCTGAAAACGAGTGAGGGACGTTCTCAGTGTAATCGAGACCTATTTTATTGGTTTCCCCCGTCGACATTTCACTGCACCATTCAGTTTGGTATGTGCACTAATTTCCAAGTCTTTAGTGTGTAACTTGGGGAGGCCTCGGGGGTCTCAGGCAGCAGCAGGGACAAGAATATTTTCTTGCTTTCTCTTTTATTTTCCTGTGCCAGTGGCTGTTAAAATAAAAATGAAGTGGAAGAAAGACAAATCTATATGTTTTCCACAATCATGCCCTTAAAAGAATGAAATACTCATTTGTATTAAACAACAGAATAAATTTTCTTTTATGAAATTATGAAATTTAGTGGGATGAAATTAGTGTGATGTGGTCACTTTATATCCATTAAAACAAATTCTGACATTTTTTCATGACTGCCTTAAATTTTTATATTTACTCAGGATTTGGGTTATGGATACAATACTAGTTACTTTGGAAGGAGGTAATAAAGCAACTTGAACTTTCAGTCAGTATTTGAAGACCAAACACGGAAATATATTTTTTCTTTTATTCTCTGAAAATTCTGTTTGGGGTCGATGCTTTTCCTTAATATTATTTTTATGTTTGACTGGAATGACTTTTTCTTACTCTTTTTATTTTTGAAACATCATTTATTTCCAGAGGACCGAGCATACAGCTTCTTATTTTATAAGAAATGTTATTTTTATCAAGAACTTATTTTTTTTTGGGTAACTCTCTTAATTTTTTATAAGGAATATACTTTTTTATATTTTATTTATAATATTAGTATGATTACAATTCATAATGCACATATATAGCATCTTTAAATATATAGATGGAACTTAACAAAGAAGCAGCAATTTCTGCTCCCGCGTGTGTGGCATTGATCTGGGGCTGGAAGTGCGCTCCGCCACGTTGTTCCCGCAGCTTTGCTGGGCAGAGCACCTGGGCTGCACCTCCCAGCTCCCTTCCTCACCAGAGAGCCTGTCCTTCTTCAGCGTCTCTAGCTGGTGGGAACAACGCCGGCCTTGGATCCTGCATTCCAGGGCTGTCTCCTTCTGGTTGTGTGCCTGTCCTGATCTTGGTTGAGCTGTGGTTCCTTCCTTGGTGGATTAGAGCAGCGAGTGGCTGCAGCAGGAGGCCAGCACTCTAATTCTCACACCCCTCAGCCAGGCTAGGAGCAGCGCATTTACACAGAGAGAGCACCGGTTGATTATCTGCTGAGGTCTCTCCCTAACGTGCAACCAGAGGGTCAGCAACCCGAAGAAGCCATCGAGGTCTCCAGTGCCTACTCCTGACTTCACAGATAGGAAGACTCAGACTCAGAAGAGAGTACGATGGCAGAGGTCACAGAGGAACCCAGTGCCAGGGCAGAGGCGAAGCCCCAGCTCTCCAGACGTCCAGGCTGCACTTTCCAGTCCACTGGCACTGGCCCTACATAACAAGCACTTTTGTAGCCTAAACCTGAATTTGCATTTACCCCAGGACTTGACAAAATGCCAATCTCAAATTGACCTTTCAAAACATTAAGCAGCTTAATTATTTCCAAAATTAAATTTGGTGGTCTGATGCCAGCTCACCGCTGAATCTAGATATTTCCTGTTTCATAAGGTGTAATTGTGTGCTCTGGGTTCATTGCTCATAGAAACACTTTCATTTGACGGGGGAGGAAGGCTTTCAGACGAACCACGGGTACTGGATCCTCCTGTGCTGCTCCAGAGAGCAGGGGCACGTGCCGTGGTCCAAACTGTGCGACTGCTTCTTCCTGGTCCCAAGCCATCAGAACCTTGAAAAACAATCTTTCAGAAGTCCTGAGAAGCACGCGCCTCGAAAGACTGCTGGACTGTATTGGAATCAGGGCATTGGGTGGAGGGCTTCAAGATCCACTTTTTGTGCACTTTGTTATTTTGAATGTCCGTGGATTATTCTGAATTGTGTCTTCTTCACTGATACGAAGGGATGCTGGCACTGCTATTTTGTGTATGTAATAAATCACCGTCTAAATATCTGAAAACATTGGACCTCCACAGTCGTCTCAAAGAAGCCAAATGGGCTTTGCATATGGTAAAACAAGAGGATCCCTTTTATCACAAGCATGTTGAAAGTGACAGCAGTTCATTGGAGTAGGGGTTCATCTGCAATGAATCAGAAAAGACAGGGCTGATGGGACCCAGGCAGTCCCTTCCAGCACCATATGAGGGGACAGAGAGCGTAAGTCACCCGATGTCAACTATTCTGGCTTCCTCTGTGACACTGCGGTGGTCAGGTGGACATGCAGGAGGGGACCTGCCAAAGTGGTTGGATATCTAGTTTATTTAATTTCCCCTGTTGCTCCAACTCCATGCTTCTCAAACACAGAGCTAGTTGTGATTGACTTACCGTGGAGGCGTGTCCATCAGTCCGTTATTGCCTCCCTCTTACTGGTAGCCGTCACTACAACGCTACTGGCTGAAGATGACAGCTATTTATTCTTCTCTCACGTCTGTGGCTTGGCTGTGGGTGAGTTTTAGCTGAGCCCACCTGGGTGGCCCAGCTTCACCCTGCACACCTGCTTAGCTCTCCTTGCTTCTTGCTGTGGTTGCAGGATCTGCTGTGCAGAACAGGGCCTGGATGAAGAGGCAGCAGCGGTCCAGGGTCAGCTCTGTCACCACAGTGGCGGTGCCCAGAGTGGCAAACCCAGCTCCGAAGCACATCTCGGGCTTTACTTGTTCACTGACACCCTCTACAAGGCTGGGAAGTGGACTCCTCCCATGAGGTCGGAGGGCAGGAGGCGTGGTCGGAGGGCAGGGGGCGTGGTCGGAACAGCAGTCACCTCCCAGTCTGCTTGGAGGAACGGTATTCTGGTTATTCAGGGCTGAAATATTTAAATCCCTAGTTTGTTTACTGCAAGATTTTAATTTAAACTATCTATTTGGTGGCACTAAGCAACTTAGCAAGACCCTGTCTCAAAATTGAAAAAAAAAAAAAAAAGAGCTGGAGGTATTGCTCAGTGGTTATGTACCCCTGGGTTCAATCCCCAGTACAAAAACAAACAAACAAACAAACAAAAAACCATTCTTGCCTGCGCCCTTCCTGCCACTCTTAGCCCTGAAGATATCCCTCTTATCCAGGCCTGGTGACTTCTTCCAGATAAAGCGTGGCACACTGTGAATAGGCCAAGAGAGAGAACTTGTGGCTTGTGCTCCTACCTGTGGGGCAGCTCCCAGGGCTGAATTTGCCACATGGACCAGAGTGTGGTTTCTCTGTGGCTCTGACTCCTTCCACTGGGACAGGACACGGCCTTGGCTTACGTGATGAAAGTCACACCTGGGAGAGAGTGGCAGGGAGTCACACCTGGGAGAGAGTGGCATGTGTTGCAAACATTCTGAAAACACGCACAGCATTGTTTTTAAGAGCAAGATTGACATGAAATTCGTCTGGAAAAATAAGAGACCCAGAATAGCCAAAGCAATTCTTAGCAAGAAGAATGAAGCGGGTGGCATTACTATTCCAGACCTTAAATTGTACTACAAAGCAATAGTAACAAAAACAACATGGTATTGGCATCAAAACAGACCAGTTGACCAATGGTACGGAATACAAGACACAGAGACGAACCCACACACCTACAGTTATCTTATATTAGACAAAGGTGCCAAAAACGTTCACTGGAGAAAAGACAGCCTCTTCAACAAATGGTGTTGGGGAAACTGGAAATCCTCATGTAATAAAATGAAATTAAGTCTCTTTCTCTCTCACCATGCACAAAACTTAACTCAAAATGGATCAAGGACCTAGGAATTAAACCAGAAACCTTGCACCTAATAGAAGAAAAAGTAGGCCCAAATCTCCATCATGTTGGTTTAGGCTCCAACTTCCTCAATAAGACCCCTATAGTGCAAGAACTAAAACCAAGAATCAATAAATGAGATGGACTCAAACTAAAAAGCTTCTTCTCAGCAAAAGAAACAATCAGTGAAGTGAATAGAGGACCTACAGAATGGGAGAAAATCTTTACCACGAGCACATCAGATAGAGCACTAACCTCAAGGATTTATAGAGCCCTTAAAAGCCTTAACACTAAAAAAAAAAAAAAAAGACCCAATCAATAAATAGGCCAAGTAACTAAATAGATACTTCTCAGAAGATGATATACAATTAATCAACAAATATATGAAAAAATGTTCAACATCTCTAGTGATTAGAGAAATGCAAATCAAAACTACTCTAAGATTTCATCTTACTCCAGTCAGAATGGCAGCTATCAAAAAAAACAAACAACAATAAATGCTGGCAAGGATGTGGGGAAAAGGGCACACTCTTACATTGCTGGTGGAACTGCAAATTGGTGAAGCCAATCTGGAAAGTAGTATGGAGATTCCTAGGAAAACTTGGAATGAAACCAGCATTTGGCCTATTTCATTTGACCCAGCTATCCCACTCCTTGGCCTATTCCCAAAAGATTTAAAAACAGCTTACTACAGGGACACAGCCACATCAATGTTTATAGCAGCACAATTCACAATAGCTAGATTGTGAAACCAACCCCGATGCCTATCAGCAGATGAATGGATAGGGAAACTCTGGTATATATACACAATGGAACACTACTCAGCACTAAAAGAGAATAAAATCATGGAATTTTCAGGTATATGGATGGAGTTGGAGAAAATAATGCTAAGTGAAGTTAGTCAATCCCAAAAAACCAAAGGTTGAATGATCTCTTTGAAAGGAAGATACTAACTTATAAAGGCAAGAGAGAGGGGATGAGAGGAATGAAAGAGCTTTAAATAGAAAAAAGAGGGGAGAGGTAGGGGAAGGGACAAGGGGATAGGAATAAGGGCAGACTGGGTTATCCATGATTACCCTAAATACAAGTATGAAGACACAATTGTAAAAATACTTTATATAAAACCAGCAACATGAAAAATTGTGCTCTTTATATGTAATATGAAATGAAATGTACTCTGCAAATGTGTATAACAAATTAGAATAATAAAAAATTACAAAAAAGAGCAAGATCGAATGCTACGGGGTAAAAGGATGGCATTTCTGGTGGCTTTTGTGGAATTTCATAGCTCATCAACTTGCAAGGCATAACATCTTTTTATCATATAGTACAACAGATGCTCGCTCCCATTGCCAGTTTGCAAAGGACGCCCCTGTTCCCTCCGTTCTGGGGAATGGTATTTGGGAGATGGGGCACTGAGGTTTGGATTTTCTGGGAAGCATGTTGTGGGACAAGCACTTAAATGACATTCAGAACCACTAAGTTCAAGTCCTTGCCCTGCCTTTATGCAGCAGTGTGAACCCAGGAAACACAATCTAACTTCTTTGAGCCTCACGAGCCTCGATTCAAAGCAAGACCCCACTGTGTTAAAGGGTGCCTTACGTGTCCACCCGTTCTGGTTGTCTGTGTTGGCGTCTACCTCAGGCTCAGGGTCTGTCTGGGGCCACACTTCACAGCTCCAGTGACAGAACTGTCAAAATCAGTGTTAGCTCATGGCAGTGAGCAGAAACAGCCAGGTGTCTCCATGACAGAACCTCCCCGGGCCTTGGTTATTACACACAGTGGTCGTGGAAACAGCCCCATTCCCACCTGCTCCCTCTTCTCTCCGACATTCCCCCACAGACTTGCTGCACACCAGGGGACTAAAGGCAGCTCTGGGAAGTTGCTACTCTTGAGCTCCCTTACCACCTTCTTCTTGGTCAGCTGGTTGACTGTACCTAGTTTCCAGGTCTGATGCTTCCTACCTTCCTTCCTCTCTCCTTCCCTCCCTCCCTCCCTCCTCCCTTTTCCTTCCTTCCTCTCTTCCCTCATCTCTATTCATAGAACTGGCGTTCGCATCTTCTGAATGGACATAAAGCTACAGAAAGTCATCGCTGGCCAAGGGCACTGAAGCAGCAATCACACAGAAAGACACAACAGAGTGTTCATGGGATTGGCCTGAGGGTGGACAGTGCAAGTAGTGCGATTTCCTCGGGACTCAGGGGTGGGACCCACCTTAGGAAGAGGTTGAGAGGGAACACACCTCCCGAGTGCTCAGGCACATTCCTGGAGTAAGGACCTCTTTGGGAGTCACCCTGGGGGCAGAGAGGGAGGGTGGAGCTGGGCTGGGACCAAGAGGGTCAAAGAGCACCTTCCTGATTTGGGGTACAAGCTCTGACCCATTGCTGGGTGCTGGCTTGCTCCCCAAGGCCTGGGGTGGCCCAGGTCTGAGCTGGCTCTTCATGCACACCTGCTGTGTGGGGCAAGTGGATAAACTCTGGAGGAACCGGTGGGGCTCAGGGAGGAGGCAGCCTGCCGTTGTGAGGTCCAGCTCTCACGGGGCAACCTGCTCTCCTCCCATCCTTCTAGCTGTGTTGACGTGTCATGTGAGATGAGGTCCATTTTCTATTAACAATGCTTGATCTCTAGCAGAAATGGCTAGCTAGTGGTGATCAGCTTATTCCTGTTTATTTTCCTTCCTTGCCCTCTCCTTTTTATGCAGAGACTTGCTGAAATAACTGTTTGTTTATAATTAAGAAAAAAGAAAAAAAAAAAAAAACACAACCATAGTTCTGACTTTGCTTTGGAACCCATCTGGGAAGCTCATTCTTTGGCAATGGCGTGCAGTTGGGTTTCTGCTAAGAGCAGAATTTGATTTGCTCCCACACCTTCCTGTTTTGTTCAGTGCCCTTTTGGAGTTTGACAAAATTACTTTTAATTATCTCTGCTGCTTCCTTTAATAAGTAGCTTTGAGCAGTTTCCAAGGGCATCCTCTAATCTTTCTGTGTGAGATCAGTGCTGCCTCTCCAAAACGCATTAAGAGGGGACACTGAGGGCAAGCTGGCACTAAGAAGCTCAGCCACCCTGGTGCTTGGAGCAGGGTTTGCTCAGTTAAAGGAAGCACCTGCTTGACATGGAACGTGTCTGTTCTGGGGGACAAGCTTTCGGCCCTTGCAGTCATCACAATAGTGAACCTGTCCTGTCCGTTGCTCCAAATTACATGGTGCACTGTGGGCGAGGCAAGAAGAAATGCCAACCACTGGGGTGTTGGGGGATCATCTGAATTATTTCCTCATTTATTTTGGAACACATTTTTATTTTTTGCTGTTGTTCTAAGACACAGCAAAACCAGGGAGTGAAGCTTTCCAAGGAAACCATTAAAACAGAACAAAACAAACAAACAAAAAAACCAAAGATTACAAAACCAGGTACTCGGTCGGTGGATAACACATTAGCCACCCACAAGTGGCCACTTGCAAAACACTTCAAAACCCCACTCCCCAAAGATATCCAAATACCCTAGTTATAATTTTACCTTTTGTTTCATTTGCCAAGATAAGACTGTTAATGTTTAGGGAAAAAGAACCCAGAAGACTTAATTAGCAGCTCCTAGGTGTCTTCACTTGGGTATAAACAATTTATTGAGAAGTTCATCTCAATTTGTTCTCCTTCTGCACCACCCCCTTTGCCATATTTAAAAAATGTCACTGCATTTGTGGTCACGTACTCATCTCCACTCCAGTGTAAGGCAGTGAAGAGCCCCCTCTTCCCTCAGACCAGCACGCCGCCCCCCATCATCTCCCCCACCCACCCTGATTAGATCCAGGAATAAAACCAGGAGAAGTTCATAGATAGATACTGGATACAGAAACAACTGTGTCCAACATTGTGTCAAGTGTTAAAATAAACTCTCCAAAGAACCATTCAAAAGCTGGGGTTGTGGCTCCAAGGTAGAGCACTTGCCTTGCATGCATGAGGCCCTGAGTTCAATCCTTAGCACCACATAATAATAAATAAATAAGATAAAGGTATTGTGTCCAACTACAACTAAAAAATACAATATTTTTTTTAAAAAGTGAACAGCACTAATTCCATGAATCTAGGATGTTTGGGGATATAAAGTGAAAACCCACGCCAGATTCTCCATTCAAACTGGTATCGACTCTTTACACCAGACACATACGTCCATCCTTGTCTTGAAAATGAATCCCCCTCTGTGGTCCTCCCGAGTCATCAACGTGCACACCGCCAGCCTTCCCTGTGCCTTTTGTCCTAGTGGCCCCAGCGCTGGTGCTCTTCCTGGCGTCAGCAGTTCCCGCCCCGACATCAGCAGCTTCTCCACATTGGAGGCAGAAGCCTGGTCACTTGGCGGCCCGGGAGCTTCAGAGACGTTGCTGGCACTCTTCCCCACGAGTTCCCAGCCAGCGTGCTGCTGGGTACCGAAGCACTCACCAGCTCCAGGGATTCGTCATCCAAGCCCCTTGTCCCAGAGGGCTGTGAGGGTGCAGAGGCGGTGGTCTGTAACTGAGTCCGACCCGGAGAGTCTAAGTCCAAGACGGAGAAAGGCAGCACCGCATGCCACAGACAGCCACAGCGCCATGCTTTCAAAGGTGTCACCTGCCAGCCATCACAGCTGCACAGAGAGAGGGTGCATAGGTGTGAGGGGTGTGAGAGGATTGACTCAGAAACAGGTAGCCTGACTCCCCGCTCTGAGGAGACAGGAAGCCATCCAGAAAGGACAGTCAGTGGCTTCTGTGGCTGTGGACAGGAAGCTACCACTTAGGAAACTAAGTAATGTGACATTATAATGAAGTTTATATCCAGGGGCCACACAGACAAAACAAATCATTTTACATGACAGAAAACTCCACTATCAAGGCTGAAGGCTAACACTCCTGCCTCAGTGACTGAACAGGGAGTTAAAAAACATATATCACTCTCAAGACTCACTCAATTTATAGGCACACCTTCTTTTCTTTTCAAATGCACATAAAGCACTTTCCAGTATAGACCATATGCTGGGCCGCAAAACCAATCTCAATACATTGCTGAGGCTTGAAATCACACAAAATACATTATCCAACCATGACGGGCTTGAGGGGGAAGTCAATAACCAATAAGATGTATTAGATGTAGCATTGCCAGGACAAATTGCCACGGACAGGGCAGCTTGACCGTGGAGGTTCACTGTGCACGATTCTGGAGCCTGGAAGCCTGAGCTCAAGGTCTGGACAGGTTGGGTCCTTCTGAGGCCTCTCTCCATGGCTCACAGATGGCTGTCTTCTCTCCGTGTCCTCACACCGTCCTCCGACTGTGTGTGCCTGCTTCCTAGTCTCTTCCCACAAGGACTCCCATCATATTGAATCAGGGCCACTCTCATGACCTCTTTTTAACTGGATCATCTCTTTTTCTTTTTAAAGAACCAAGAATACTTGTTCTCTCTCTCTCTCTTTTTTTTTTTTTTAGTATTTTTGTTTTTATCCATTTATTTTTTATGTGGTGCTGAGGATCAAACCCAGTGCCTCACGCATGCAAGGCAAGCACTCTACCACTGAGCTATAGCTCCAGCCCTGGATTATCTCTTTGAAGTGCTTGCCTCCAACACACCACTCGAATCTGTGGAGCACAGAATAAGCCTATAACACAAAATAACTAGAAAATTCCAATTATTTCAACCTTCAACAATGCATTTGACAATAGCTTATAGGTTTAAGAAGAAGTAATGAAACCAGTAAGGGACATTCTGAGCTACATGACATCAAAGAATCTCAACACTGGTGAAGGCATCGTTAGCAATACTAAGAGTTACCTTCATAGCTTTACATGTTTACAGCAGAAAACCAAAGAGTTCAAAATAAAAAAAAAAATCTAATTTTCCACCTGAAGAAATTATTAAAATAAATCCAAAACAAACCCAAAGTAAGTAGAAGAAAGGACATGAAAACAATGTGAGAAAAATCAAATGGCAAACAGATAAATTATAGATAAAATTAACAAAGTCAAAAGTTGGGTATTTAACAAGATTTATAAGATTGACAGCTTGAGAAAGCTCCGCTGAGGGCAAAGAGAGGGCAACACAGCAATGGGGCTTGGTGGGAAGAAGAGTGTGGGCAGCACATGGGGGAGAACCCAGGAATTGCAATCCTCACTCTCGGCCCACCACTGACCGAGGTCAGCCGTGAACCAAGTGTGGAAACTATACTTTCCAGCCTTTGGACCTCAGAGCAGAGGATTTTGGCAACTTGGGGTGGGCAGATTTCCAAGAGAGAGTGCAAAAAGCAGTAAACACCCACAGTGGAAGGGAAGCGGGTAAGTCAGTGCAGTCTTAAATATTTAAAAGTCATACTCACCAAGATGCACCGTTAAGATAAGGAGTCTGCAGGCCTCAGAGAGGCCACACACAAGCAAGGTAGAACTCTAACAGCAATCACCCTGAACTTACAGGAACCCTGTCAGTCAATAATAAGAAACTCTAAAAATGGACAAAACCTTTACATAGGCAAAAAAGTGAACATACTAATAGTTGACAAGTACATTAGAAGATGTTCAACATCAGTGTTCATTAGAAAAATGCAAATTGAATGCACAAGGCAATACAATTTTACACCTATTAGAAAAACCAAGATTATTAAAAAAAAAAAAAATGCTATCTGCAGCAAGGGTGGAGAACAACTTGGAGTTGCATATTTTTCATGGGAGTTCTGATGCTACAAAAACATTGGAGAATGGTTTATTATTTGTTATTTTCATAAAATTAGATATCTGCCCTATGTTGTAGTAATTCTACTCCTACGTATTTACTGCCCCAAAGTTAAAACACATGTCCAACCAAAAAGTCATTTAAGAAAATAGGGTCTGGGGGCTGGGGCTATGGCTCAGCGGTAAAGTGCACTTGTCTTGCATGTGTGAGGCCCTGGGTTTGATCCTCAGCACCACATAAATAAAATAAAGGCATTGTGTCCACATACAACTAAAAAAATAAAATAAGATAAAATAGGGTCTGGGAATACAGCTCAGTTGGTAGAGTGCTTGCTTAGCATGCATGAGGCCTTGGGTTCAATCCCCAGCACCACACACACACACAAATAATAATAATAATAATAATAATAATAATAATAATAATAATAATAATAATAAAATTATTTGTATTATAATCTGAACCTGGAAACCAACCATTTATCCATCAGCAGGAACCTGGCCAAACAAATTACAGTGTCCTTAAGTGATGAAGCACCAAATCGTGGTAAAGGGGAAGGATTTCCTGAAAGGCCTCTGAAGCACAGGCACGTCACGAGGAGCAAGCCGTGCTATTTCTGTGAAGTGGGGGAACCCTCAGCCTCCTCCACCGTAACAGGCCGGGTCCTCAGCGAGCCCTTGCAGGCTGTGTGGACCCGCCAGATATTTTAAATACTGGTTCAGTGAGAGCGGGTTTTCATCCCGTGGTCAGGGATATGAGAAACGCAGGTCCGAAAGAAAGCCACGCCAATTGCAGTCCTGTGTTTGAAAGAGCGTTCCAAAGCTTGGTTTTAAAAGTTCCTCAGACTCCAAACAGAGCCCTCTCCAAATTGCGCTGGGCCCGCCAGTTGTCTCTGTTCCAAGCTGTTGAGCATCGCATCCTGGGACGACCAGCGGCGCAGACACCCAGGCGCACCAGCAACTTCGTTGCAGGACGTGAGGTAGGAGTTTTCCAAGCCTGGATCCCTGGGTGTCTGGGGATACTTTAGACACCAAGGGACCTTCTGTCTAGGACTATGAGCAGATCAGGGAGCAGGCCCAGGGACTAGGAATGGGAGGGAAGAAAGGCTTCCCCTGAGCCCTCCTGGCTCCTGCTGGCCACGTCCAGCGCAGGGACTCTGGAGGCCCTCCACTCAGGCCACAGAGCAAGCAGCAGGGCTTCGGCCACTGTCTCTCAAATGGAGTGTTTCATTTGGAAAAAAAAAAAAAAAATCATTCTACTATGAATGAGATGAATAAAAAAAATTAACTGCCACCAACTAAAAAAAAAAAAAAAAAAAAAAACAATGTGTTTCATTTGTTCTCTTATTTACATCACTTTTGTCTTTCTCCTACTATGACATACACATAGTAGGAGACCTCTTTTCCTTTCTTTCTTTCTTTCCTTTTTTTTTTGTGTGGTTCTGGGGACTGGACCTGGGCCACTCTACCGCTGAGCTCCATATCCAGCCACCTCAGCCTCCAGTCGCTGGTCGGGTGGGCCCCACTTCGCCTGGCTCACTGGCCACCCTTGATCTTCTTGGGTGGCCGAGACCCAGCCTTGAGGCTCTCGTCCCTGCCGAACTCCTTCCTCGCTCCGAGGCCGTGCTCTGTCCCGGGGCTTGGCTGGCGAGTGCGTCTGGAACCTGCCCTGTGAAGCTCAGGTTGGCAGAGAGCCCTGGGCACAGCCAGCGTGGGCACACAGGAGTGAAGAGAGGTCCTCAGGGAGGGGAACCTGAGCTCCCACCCACTCCATGTTCCCGTCCAGGTCGGAGGCCAGGTGACCGTGGTCACCAACTAGAGTTGGGAGGAAACTGGCTCCCATAGAACACAGAGGAGGCTTTGCAAGAGCCACCTCGGGGAGTGGAACACTGTCAGTCCTGGGCTTGAGGGGCACTGTTGGAAGTCAGTAGAGATGGACACAAACAGAGCGAGCACACTGTGCAGAGTGACTAAGAAGGCTGTGCGAGTGTCCTATGGTGCTTGGCTGGAAATGCAGCTGCAAGGAAGCGCTGGCGCTACTTGAGGTGAGGGTGGGCAGAACAGAGGCAGCAGGCGCTGCAGAGAAAGGACTTGAAAGGCCACCGTGAGAGGGAGCAATTAATCCAGCGGTGCCAGCCCCGTGTGGTTCTGAAACACTTCAACCCAAGGATGGCGTGAACCTGACGGAGCCCGTTGTCACTGGGACCTGTGGCAGTCCTGGGGCAGGGAGATCCAAGCGTTCCAAGATTCGCTTAGGTAACAGCCTTACGATGAGGTGCTATTTGTTTTCCAACTAACCATGATCGCACCCCCATAAGATATCTTTGTTTATATGTGGGTTGACTCAGGAGGAAACTGGAGAAAAACCAGCAGCGTAGCATTCACTGTGCTGAACTCGAGCATTCCTTGTGGTTTTGAAAGTGATTCTCTATGGGGATTATTAACAGGTGTGTAGCATGATCTGAATTACGGAGACGAAATACAGAGGAGAGCGTGTTTGCATTGGCTTCAGGCCTTGAGCCCAAGGCTGTGGGGAGTGGCCGCTCCCGGAGGCCTGCATGATGGCCCACTGTGGACGTCCAGCTGGACTTCAAAGCCTCTGAGCCACCACCAGCCTGGGGTTCCAGGAGAGTGGGCATACTGCAGGAGGCCTGGTTCAGGTTATGACCACAGCAGGTTTGAAAGGGTGCCTGAGGGCGCTGTCGTGCCAGGGCTGCAGAAACCACTGAACACCGTGGGTGAGATTCAGGCGGGACTGGAGAGGCGAGTTTGCCTGCAGGACTGAAGGAGTGGGGCCACTGTGCCCGGGCTCACAAGGTCTGCATGGCTAGAACTGCAGGGTTTGCCTTCCAGCACCCACAGCCGGGACGCGCAGGCAGCCTGACGCGGGAGTCACAGGGCTCCGTGTACTCTTCACCGCGGTGGGGCAGAGCGTTCCTTTGTCCCAACGAGCTTCCATTTAAGATCTTTCTGTGTGTGCTTGAGAAGAGGCTTGTTCTGTGTCGCTGGGACGTGAAGTTAGACACACATACGTGAGATCTCCTGTGCTGACATGGTAATTCATGCCTCCCAGAGTTATTTGGATTGTGCTCCTTCGCCTTGACTTGATGGAGAATGGGTGTTACCTCCTGTAATTCACGTCTATTTGTTCCTTCTCGCACCTCTGGTGGTTTCTCGTTTAAGATGGTGATTTCTGTATCATTTTGTGCATAGGCATTTAACAATGTTTAATCGTTTTTACTGTGAATCCAGGTCTTTTAAATAAAGTGTACTTTTATCTTACTTAAAGCTTTCAGCCTGAGTCCTGCCTTGTCTTTTGCAAACGTTGTTTGCATTTCCTCTGACATCTATGCACCCCTCCCTTTATTTTTACCTTTTCCATATCACTTTGCTTTCAGATGCATCTTTTCCTTGCTGTATAGAGTTGAACTTCTACATGGAAACTAATCTAAAAAACTTTAATAGTTGACTTGTGCCCATTTACAATTAATTAATGATCACATTTTTAAATGACATGTTTAGAGTATCTTTACAATCAGATTTGCTGCTCTCTTCTCTAGAGCTCTTATCTACTTATTTGTAGCATTTACTGTTTTTAGGAAATGATGCTGTGTTGTTCCAGTGGGTTTCTTTGTACTAGTGCTCTGTGTGATGGCCTTGGTCTTTTTTCATTTCCTAACTGAGCCATCTGCCATGGGCTTCGTCACACTCAAGTGATGCCTTATCAATACTTAGAAAATGGCAGTGAGGTGGATGTTTGCCTTCCAGCTCCATCTGCCTTGTCTTGCTCTTTTTCCTTTGTCAGAGCCCATCTCCTTCTAGCCCCTCCGTGGGCTCGCTGCCACTTGTAAGTCAAGCATGAGCGGCGCTCCTGTTGCTTTGCCTTTGCTGGAGGTCCCCAGCATGCCTGGGTTGGGTGAAGAGCGCTATCTTGGCAGTTTCCTCAGGAAGAGAACTTGAGTGCAGTATTTTCCTGAGCTCTTGCATTTTTCAGGCCTTCTTGTTCTGTTTTGTTTTTAAAATTATACATCCCTACGTGGAGGATAACTTGACTGAAGTTAGGACTTGGCTCTTCTATCGAATTCCTTTAAACTGGGGCATTCCTCGTACTTTTCCTTTTACGTTGCTTCCAATAAGTCTGATGACAACCTGATCTCATTTCCTTTGTAGGTGACCGCATTATTTTATCTGGAAGGTTAGAAAATGTTTTTTTGACTTCAAAGTCAAGTAGACATATTTAGATGATACCTAGGAACTGACCATTTGAGGTCAATGTTGTAAGTATGTGGTGGTTTTTTCAATATTCTAACATGTATTATTTAATGCTTAATATGTTTTAATGGATTGTAGTTTTAAGCCTTCTTTCATTTTTTCTTTTGAAGACTCTAGTTATAAATGTATTATCTACTGTCTTTGATATCCCCTTCCTCCTTAGTCTTCTGTGTGTGGTTCTTTATTCAATGTTCCATTCTTCCTCTGTCTGTAGCTCTTTACTGGTTATGCAACATTCTTTATTTTACATAAATCTTTTTCCCTTTAATTTTTCCCTGAGCTCAAGTGACTCTCACTTCATAACTTGTTCCCTTCTAAGGTTTTGCATTTCTTCTGATCAAAAGTGTGATTCTTTTTCTTCCTACAAAGAGTTGCTTAGGGGTCCCTAGCGGAGGCCAGGGTGGTTTGTCAATGTCTCCCTTTGCTTTCTGCTTAGCCCTGGGGACGGCTGTTTCTCCACGGCAACTTCTTTGAATGCCTTGCTCTAGCATTCACAGGAGCTTTCTGTGTTTGTTCTTATTTTCTGTTATTTGCAATATTTGGTAACTTTTAGTTTCCAGAACCAGGCCTGGTCAGAGACTCTGGATGACTTTCCCTGTACCTGGGATCAAGAGTCTTTCACTGGACTGTGACCACAGTCTGTAGTCAACAATTCCTTTAGTTTCTGAAGGATCCCACTGGCCTGTTTCTCCTCCTTCACAGTTATCAGGGACTCCAGGGGTATCTTCCCCTTCCCAGTCACTTTCCTGTCACTTAGAAATTGTCTCTGAGACTTCCTGTTCTGCAAGTGTCCAGAGTCCTTCCCTGTAATGAGGTAGCAAGTTCTGTGACCTACAGGACTCTGACCTGTCCTCAGAACTTCTCGGTGCAGGGAGGACCCTGCATTTCTTCTGATCAAAAGTGTGATTCTTTTCCTTCCTACAAAGAATTGCTTAAGGGTCCTTCTAAAGGTGGCCTCATTCGTATTCTGCCGCCACAGGCCCCTGGTGGTGATGGGCGTGGGTTTCCTGGAGAACCTTTGGATGTCTCCGACATTCTTGGAGGTGTTTCCTGCTGTATATGTGCAGCATTTTTCTAGCTCATGTGCCGCTGGTGGTTGTGAGGAAGCCCTGGCTTCCTAGTTACAGGTGGGACCTGGCACTGTTATTCCCACCCACGTTCCACTGGACACAGAAAGCCACATGGCCCATAGCCGAGTCAAAGGGAAGGAAACACACTTTACCTTTAGTGAGGTTATTACAGGCTCCATGGCAAAGGGTGTGGGGAAAAAGTCTCTGGCAACATGGAAATGCAAATTCAATATTTATACTGTATCTTCTTGGAAATTACCCAAAGCAGCCAAGAGATTTAAAGTCCAAAACAAAGCCCAAATGAATTCCATTCTCAGTGCAACAGGGGACAACTGGAATTCCAACCTGCTTCTAGGGGGGGAAAGTGGTGAAAGCTCTGGAATCCAAGAACAGATGTATTGAGAGGAAAAGAGAGAATTTGACACAGAGGCGATTTAGTGCAGAGAGATTTGCAAATCTCCGAAGTAGTCTATATACAATGCACTTCTCAAAAAAGAGGACACATGCTGAGGTGGAGAACTAAATCCCCTTTTGTAATGGAAAGAAGAGCACTATCCTCTGGAGGGAGGAAAGGAGATTTCCTTGTTTTTGATTGGTTCTGTGGATCTAAGAAATCAAGGCTAAGCCAGGCAATTACTCAGTGGAGTTGCTTTGCATTTTAAAACCCACATACCTTCCCCACTGGTTGGGAAGAAGTAACTGTTTAACAATTAGAAAGCCTGGATCACAGGAGGAATTCTAGCTGAGTTGGCCTCTCCATATAACCTCCTGTTTATACTTGTATCAGGGAAGCTCATCTTCTGCAATGCCACTTCATAGAGGGTGTGACGCACCTGTGCGGTTGTTCCTCCACCAGAGGCGGGCCAGCTGTGCCCGAGGACAGGGGAATGACAGGTGGTAGCTTTGGCTGCCACAGTGACTGAGGGTGGCACTGCCTCAATGATCCCTCAGGGCTCACAGTAGCACCTAATGAGAAACTACTGCCCATGCACAATGCCAGTTGGACCCTTCGAGGAACACTGAGTGATTTTTCTGAAGAAGAAGAAGAAAAACAAACAAGTGACCAAGAAAATTAAAAAAAAAAAAAAAAAAGAAAACCTCTTATCAGAAAACTTCTAATTAGTAGTTACAAATCTTGCCTAAACATGTTACAATGAACTAGAAAAAAAATACTAATAAAATAAAACTTCCATATATAAAAAGGAAGGACACTTGATATGAATGCAAAATCTCAAGGAGATGGCAAAGTGGTGAAAGAAAGAAAACTCTAGCTTCCAGAGTTGAGGAATGAAGTGGAAAGAAAAAAATAAAAAGGAACAAAAACAGTACAGGCATTATTAGAAGGAATCCGAGAAAGAACAGAGAGGACTGGAGATGTAAAAGATAAGGAGGCCCAGGAGGAGAACAAAATTCCTCTTCATATAAAACTTATGTAGAGATATATCTATACACAAATATGTCCAGGCACATAAATATAATAATAACCCCATGTAAAAATCTGCATGATTAATTTTTTAAATCAAAAGAACAGAATGCTTTAAGTAATTACACAACAGATGTGCTACCAACATGTACAGATGTAATGCCAACATGTAAATGCAAATGAGCAGAGATCAAAAGCTGTCTGAAGTCAAATGAGATATTCAAAATGGAATGATTCAGAAAGAATGAAAATACATGTATACATTGCATAATGTTTGAATCAGCATGGGGCTCCATAAATATGTACAAAAATCATATAATTTTTATATGTCCATTAAGAAACAAAATTAGCAACTAAAATAAAAGTGATGACAATACTTGTTGGGCAAGCATATACCAAGGAAATGCAAGGAAATAGGGAGGAGGTAGGTGTGTGGATAGAGAGATAATAAAAATAACTTAGCAAGGCCATAATCATAAAATAAAGTCATATTGAGGCTAAAATCTGCTGTTTAAAACAAAGAAAACATTTTACAATCTCAAAGAACACAATTCACCATTAAAATATAGTATCTATGTTTTGTATGCACAAACCATCCCAGCATAAATCTTCAAAAAAAAAAAAAAAAAAAAAAAAAAAACCAGCTGCAATTTATAAAGTAGAAATAAACGCACAATAATTATAGGGGATGTTACTTCAACAATCTCATTTCATGAGATACCAAGCAGAGGAAGATCTTCCCCAAACACAGAGATCCAACTGTATTTTAAATTCAGAAGGAGATATGTCTTCCTTTCAAATGCCTATTTCTCATCTACAAAAGCTGATCACAAAAGCCTTTAACATGTCCAAACAATTGCTAAACTCTCTTACCAAAAGAGAAAAAGGACTGTTTCGATTTTGTGTGCATTTGGAGTTCTCTGCCCTTGACTGTGTTTTGTTGGATTCATCCACATATCCATCAGACCATGTGTGGGAAGTTTTCTATGATTACTAGCTCAATTTTTTGGTGTATATAGATTTACTCAAGCATGCTGCCTGTTCTTGAGTCAACATCCCTGTGATTTTAATTTTTCTGATGTCCAATATGAAGGAGTCACCCTTGTATTATTGTGCAAAAGTCCATGTTGGCATTTTTTTCTTTTTTTTGGCAGAATCATAAATCTGGCTGTGCCAGAGCAGAAATAAACCCTGAAATACATTTATCAACAGCAATGCCAGCAGGTCACCAGACCACACCACATGCTTCTGGAGCTGCTGGGTAGGTCTAGTCCATCACCTCACCTACTTCGGATTTGCAGCTGGTGTTACTGAATCCTTGCTACAGTGTTCTTTGGAGAAAATCTCCCCTTCTACTTAGGAGCAATTTTTTTAAAATGTTAATTTATTTGCTTTAGTTGTACACAATGCATTTTACGTGGTGCTGAGGATCGAACCCGGGCCGCATGTGCTAGGCGAGCGCTCTACCACTGAGCCACAACCCCAGCCCAGCCTTTTCTTTTTTTTTTTTTTTTTAATATTTATTTATTTGCTTTAGTTGTACACAATGCAATGCATTTATGTTTACGTGGTGCTGAGGATCGAACCGGGCCACGCACGTGCTAGGCAAGCACACTACCACTGAGCCACACCCCCAGCCCAGGAGCAATGTTTTATCTACCATATACTAATGTATAATATGTCCATAATCTCTAAAAAATCTGTCTTTTTAATGTATGAGTAGATGTAAGAAGAAAGAAGACTCAATTAGCAGATATTTTTTGCAAGTTTGTTTTGTGGTTGGACAGGACATGTTTCCCTAAATTAGTACCCTGGGCAGTTGCAACGAGGAGACAAATACATAAAAGTGACTGAACAGTGATCCTGAGCCTGTGGCTGCATTGAAGAGCTACTGGCTGGGATCCAAGCAGCCTTCTGCAAGGTTGGGGATGCATGCGGGGTATTTGTGAAAGGCGGCAGAGTACAGGTGGGGCCTGAACATAATTTGAAGAAATTTTAGGGTAAGGGAAAAAAGCAGTTGCCAATTTCAGTTTTGGGTTTCCAGAGGCTTTATGGTTCACAAAGAGCATGTTAAGAAATGGGTTCCCCAAGGCAGTTGTGAGAGGCTTCCTGGAAACAACTAAAATTGTGACCTAAAATTAAGTGCGAGGACTAGATGGGGGAGTAACCAGGAGGGAATTTCTCTTAAGGCTTGAGGAGAGAACCTCAGAAATCTAGAAAGGGAGGGCTGGTCAATACTGCAACCACAAGGAAGGGCCAGCGTTCTCCAAGGCCAAGGACCACAGCAAGTCCACCTGATACTCCCCCAGGGATGTAAAATATGCACTGGAATCTTCAAGGAGGATCTTCCCAAGTGCCCAGCAAACAGGGCCTCGCTGAGCTTGGGAAGAGAATGCATCAGCAGACACTTGCAGAAATCTACAAGGGGGAGATGCAGGACTTCTAAGGAAGTAAAGGCCACTGAAAATGAACAGGAAGGAAGAGGGTGCTCTACCTTGGGGTGGTCCGAAGCGCTGGCCTGTATTTAGATGACATCCCCTGACTTTCCTCCTGTCTGGTTGTGAGTAATATTTCTGCAGCAGAGTACCCTTAAACAGGAGATCTTGCTCATATGCCTCAATAAAGACAACATGTTAAAGATTTTCAGCTTTAACAATGTATGATTAACAGATAAAAATTATATATATTCAAGGTATACAATGAGTTATTTTGATCTTCACACCCACTTACATAAAATGATACATTTACTAATACCACTATATCTCCTTCCTTTTTAAATTATATTAAAATATTGAGATTTTATATCAATGGCTTTTAGCTTAATATACTGTCAAAACATCTAGTATATTTTCCTTTGATAGATAGGATCAAGAGTGTGAAAATCACGCACTTAAGCAGTGTGAAAATAGTTGAACTCTAGAAAAATAAGCATATTTCTATGTTAACCTTACTGGAAAATGCTCCAATGTGATAGAAAACAGAAAACATTCTCATATTTCATTATGACCAATAGGACACAAGCAAGAAAGAGCAAACTTCCTTAATATTCTGAAGCATAAAAATGGATAAGTAAATGTAGGAGTCTTCAAAATAAAAGTTTTAATTTTTTTTTCTTTTTAACTTCATACCACTAAAAAGTCAATGACTACCTGCACAATTAATTTCCACTAATTCAGAAAGTATGGAAAAGCAAAAGCATAGGTGATGAGACAAATCTAGGAGGGTTTTAAATGTCCTGAGCCACCCCCTGCATGGCAAGGAATGAAGAAGGCATTGCGTAGTGGGGCAAGTCTGGTGGGCGCTCGGGTGATGGTGCAGGAATCTGCAAAACGTGGTCACTTGCTCTGTATTCAGCACCACGTTCTCTACATAATTTGCAGTCTGGTCCACTGTAAGATGAGTGCCGTTTCCTTGTGGACACCGGATTTTAAGGTGCATCCTCTGGATGCTGAGATTCCTCCCCACAGAGGATGTGGGGCGCGGGGGCTGCTCGCGGTAACCCTGCCTGCCTTCCTGCCGCTCACCTGGACATCTGCCCAGGGCACGGTCAGTGACCGAAGGTCCCCGCGAGCTCTTAGCACAGCCACGGGCCGCTTAACGCCGGGGATTCCTTCCGAAAAACGTGTGGCAGTCTGGGGGTTGTGCCCACATCCTAGAGGCCTAGGCCAGTCCCTCAGAGTGGCCTCGCTCCAGGAAGAGGCAGACAGGAGCGAGGCCGCCCCTGCACACCGCCTGGCGGTGACCTTGCTCGCGAGCAGGCGCGTGCCGTGCAACTAGGAGCAGACACCTGTGGTCAGCGGTCAGCACAGGGCCCTGGCGCCTGCCCTCTCTGGCGTCCTGTCTCGCCTTGTGCGCTGTCCCTGTGGCAAAGGCACCTGCTGTGATGCCACCAGCCGCCATGCGATGCAGCCAGCCGGCTCCTCCCAGAAGCTGGCATGGGCTATTTCGACTTTCAGCCTCCAAATGATATGGTCTGAATTAATCAATACAATTAGTAAGTTATAGATTAAAAAATATAGATTAATAAAATAGTAAGTATAGCCACAGAGACTCCATCTTTATGGTGTCCATGTGAAACTGTTATATAAGCTGTTTTTAAGAATTGTTAAAACAAATTGTTTTGCAATGCTTCATAATCTGCAAATGTACTCAGACCCAGGATGTACAGCCACCACTGTGCTTGAACCCAGGATGCAGTTGTCTGACTCTGCTCTGCTGACTGCTTTTTTTCAGCCCTTGTATCTTGCTTGATTGCAATTCACAGATTCCATAGGGTGTGGTTTTCTTACTTAAATGTTGGAACCACAGACAGCCTGGTGAGCTTCTGTCAGAAGGCAGTTTGGGCATGGCACAAATGTCCCTGGCCAGGTAATAAAGCTCTCTAATTTGTTTCAAATTAGGACTTTGAGTGTTTTCTGAGTGGTCTCCCTATAACACAAAACTGAGACAAGTAAGCCTTAGTGCATATATATGTGTGTGTGTGTGTGTGTGTGTGTGTGTGTATCTTCTAGCCTCAGGTATTTGGTGACAGCTATGGAAAATAAACTAATACAGATGTCATACCTATAGGACCAACCTGTAGTAGAAAAGCAAGAAGGCAGGTGGGGCATTCACCATCGTAGGAAGACAGCACCCACCAGCCAAAGTTGGAAGAAAGGATTCAGTAATGTTAAGTTGCATAGTGAATTGAAGACTGAAGATGATCTCCTTGATATTTATTCAGTTGTTAGATGTTCTGTGCCCATTAGACATATTGTGTCACTACTCAATACAGAGTAAGCATGCAGTATCCCAAATATTAGGAGAGTTTAATCTTGAAACCAGAGTAGAGTCAGACCTTCCACTCTTGCTGACAGCCCCTCTACTCTGATTTGCTGAGCTACGTCCCTGCTCCAATTCTCCTGAACATTGCAATGCAATCCTTACTGAAATTTAACATCGAACTCCTGGAGCTTCCACCAGCTCTAAAGGACACGCACTGTGAGTTGCTCCTCGGGACATCTTGGTGCATTTTCTAGCTTGCTGCAGGCACTGGGCTCCTTCCTGGCCTTTTCTTTCTTTCATTGCTGCCCTGCTCACTGCTCTGCCTCTTGTGATGAATCGTTCACTCCGGGTTCCTCCGGCTCTCTGCACCATTAGGATGCATGTGATATAAAGTGCTGCAACATCTGAATGTGTTTGGCTTGGGGGACGTGGCCATAGGGGGCTGGAGCATCTCTCTCTTTCCCTTTCTTATTTGGCATCCTAGAAGGAACTATCAGTCTTCACAATAATTCTTTATTTATTGCAATAGACTTTGTGGTTTCTCAGACAAAACAAGATTCTTGGGACAGTTCTGACGTTACAAAACTCCTAAGGTAAGCACGCCTGCTCCATGATCATTGCTGTAGCAGTGCAAATAAAACTGTATCAGTTATAAGCTATGCAAAGTGTGGGTGATGTAGTTTGAATTATTCATCCGGAATACATCTTGGTGTGGTGAGTGATGGAACACTTGACAGTAAGTGATAAATAATAGTGATTTTGATAAATTATCTTGGATGGATGGCTTATGGCAATGCATAAACAGTAGGAAAGCGTTACATTTTAAATTGGGATCACTACCCCAATACAAAATAAACAGCTGCTCTGCCTCAGCGTTTGCTGTTAACAACAAGAACCTAATATCTAAAGCCAGGAACGATGATTGCAATTCACGAGCAGCAGCTCTTCCTTGCACTCTGAACCTAGTTTCAGCTAGGGACAAGGAGAATCAGCAGCGGGATGTGATGGCATTTGTGACCTCTTGCTTGTTCTCCAGTGGGAAGCTCGGGCTTCATGACCCACCTGCCCTGAGCATGCTCCTGCACCTGCTCTGGGAAGAGCACAGTGCTGATTCCAGAGCAGGTGCAGCAGTGACCCTGCTTTCATGCACTAACACGTTATAAGCTGGGGAGAAGCTCCCGGAGCGCAAAGACCAGACTCAAGAGAGGCTTCCTCCCTCCTTCAGGTCTCTAAGAGGAACAGAAATGGGTCCTCTGCAGAATGTCTTTGATCATGGTATTTCTGTACTCCTTTTCTTCCTGAATAACAATCAGACTGGACAATGGAAGATCTTTAATAAATAGGTTGAGAAAAAGGCAGATATTTATGGTAATGGATATGAAAAGTTGATACATTCACATCATCTAATTTCATAGGCAGCTAGTGGGCCTGATTTTAATATCCTAGCAATTTTTCCTAAATTAAGAAAATTGAAGATCTATTAGAGAAATTAGGAAATAAGTTTTCTATCAAACTTCTCTTGCTTCTATACTGTTTCTCTGTGAAGTTTTCTCTCTTATCTCTTTCTGCACCTTCTGGAACTATTGATTGCTTCCTCTGAGCTGTTCTGGTGCAAAATCCTTTTGTGATATGGGCCACCTGCTGCCTATTTTAATGGTTGGCTGTGTAAAGGGTTGTTTTCCCCTGCTCAGCATCCTGCTCCTGTTCCACCATCCTCGGCCCCCCATGGCAAGTCACAGGCCACAGGCCTTTGCCACGGGACCCTCACCACCATGAACTGCAGCTCACTAGAGTCAGTTTTGCAACACTCACCCAGGTTCAATAACTGAGGTGGCAGCACCTGGCCAACTCGCCATAGGTCACAGGTCCCTGGTCCTGAGCAGAGTGAGGGGTAGCGCTATCTGCCCACCATAAAAGAGGTGGACCCCTGCCTCCCACCATGACTCACATAGCTGGGGACTCAAAACCAGAAAGGGTGGTCGATCAGAAACTGTCATCAATAAAATATCAAGTGTCCTCCGTAGAATGTACTTTCTCAACATGGTAAAAAATGTTGACTTAGACTACAGTTAAATTCATGCTTAAGAGTGAAATAATTAGAAACATTTCTATTAAAATCAGCCACAGAATAAAAATACACTGTCACCACTTAACTTTGTTCTAGAAGTTTTTAACAATGTCATAGGATGTGAAACAAGAAGAATGGGCATACTCACCATAAAATTGGAGCACGAATTGTACTGATTTGGTGAAATCCTAATAACTAGAGGTTCGTAGAGAATAAACAGAAATGGGGAATCTCTTGGAACTAATAACAAAGAACAGTTAACTTGCTAAATAAAACAAATATGCAGAGCATTTCTTGAAAGCTTTATAATTGATAAATGGCATTTAGACTATGTGAAGGAGAAGAGCTTTATTCTCCAAAGCAAAGTACATAAATTAAAAAATGAGAAAATATTTCAAAAGTAGAGTATTAAGCATGTCTTTAGGTTTGCTTTTGTGTCCCAGGAAAAGTAAACATTTTTTTTTAATATATACAAAAAGAAATTATAAAACATCATTAAAAAATGAATGAGTTTCTAAATAAGAAAATGATAATATATAACTTATTTTCAAATAATCAGCTACAGCATAATATTCTAAGAATTTCAATACTATTGTTGGAAATTTGACAATATACGTCTCAAATCTAACTGGAAACAGACACAAAACTGTACTATCAGCTTGACTAAATGGGGACTGTAATTTGGCTACATTATGTCCCTATTGCTTGCTGTGGTGTCAGATTGTAAATTGTAAAATGATATGCATTTTTAGTTATCGAAAAAAATAAATGTATCAATACAAAACTAGGTGATGAGGCATGCGGTTTTGCTGATACCACAATGATAATTTTTTCATCCAATAGTTAACAATGGCTACTAACATTTATGGGTGAAATTATGGTAAGAAGAGGATATTTGCCTAGCCATGCAATATCTGTCCCCAGACTTATCAGTTAACAAAATAAAAAAATACTAACATTGCAGTGGGAAAAAATCTGTCAAATTCTACCTTAACTCAGCAAAGTTAGCATCGGTAATGAGACATATCCGCATATACTTCCTCTATGGTGTTCTAAGAAAAGCAAAATATCACTGTGTGATGTCCTTGTCAAAATGCATAACCTAAAGTAAAGCAAGCGTAGCAAAGCATCATGCAAATTCAAAATGAGGGACAATCTATAAAATAGAGCCATGAAGACACAGTGGAGAGGAATTCTCCAGAGTGGAGGAGACTGGAGGACAGCGCAACCAACCACAGTGGACCCTGAGCTGGGCCCTGCATCATCAAAAAAGTCCTCTCAAGGTCACTGATTAGCATAATCATATAAATAGTATTTTTGGGTTTTCCTAATTATACCAAAGTCTTATAATACGTTATCATTTATGGTTCTGTAATTATCACATTTGAGTAAGCTTGATGAAATTCTATATGATTTTTGCCACTTATTTTTAATAGGCTGGAATTATTTTAAAAAGTAAAAAAATATAAAATATAAGAGCAAATATTTTGAGAAAGAATGGAATAATGGTGGTGTTAGAGCTGGTGAAGGTTAAAATTGACTATAAAACTATAATAATTAAAATAGTACCTATATGAGGGACAGAAATTTATAGACATATTATTATACAAACATTTAGGTCTAAAATTGACCCATAGACTTATACAAATTAAGTAAGGGAATAATATAAGTTCAAGGGGTTTGTATGGTTTCTTTAGCGTTTGGTGTTAAGAATATTTATTTTGGAAAGAATTAAATTATTTTATATTAATGACATTAAAATTAGGAATATGCTTGTATGATATGTATCGTGTATACAAGTAAAATAAGGAGAAGAAATAGCAGTGTTAAAATTTCAGTTTATCTTTGGTATGATTATACATGATTTCCATTTTTTGATTTTTATCTTTTTTCACATTTGTTAACAAAAAATGTGCATTGATTTTGCGAGGAAAATAAAATATGCATTTAAAAATATTAACTTTTTTCTTATAAGTGAAAGAGACCTCATATTTGACAGGTTTGTCAACTATTTTTGATCTCTTTCTCATTCATTCTTTTAGTCATTTCATGAAATGTGTGTTGCTTTGTCATATTCAAATCTATGTGTTAGGCGGTGAAAACAAATGATTTCCAAGATGCCCGCCAACCACGTAGGCTTTGGTTTTGTCCTAAGAGAAAAGACAGGAAAACTGTTGTGAATTCAGAGAATTCTGCTCCAGAAACCTTTACATTTCAGATAAATACCTGAAGCCAGGTGAGCAGAACAGGAGGCACCTGCAGAGGGAGTTCTAGAAACTGCCCCAGATTGTTGAGGAGCTTTTGATTATACATGTATGTCTTGAAATAACATTGATATTATTGTTGTTATTGTATTTTCAAATGTAGATGTTAAAAAAGCTTATTTTCCATCTTGCTTCACTTATTTCCCTCAATTTCATAGAACATTATTGTACAAATGGGAATCCCCTAAGTGCATCCTACTCCATTTGACCCCTCAAGTGTCATAGAGAAAATCATATGTATGAGATGACCCAATTTTAGAAGAAAGAAATTGATCCACACTTATAAGCAAAAATACTTATTTTTAAAAGCAGAATCATTACACATTACATTCACATTGGAGAACTCTCTATCCATCCTTCCATAGATAGTATTAGGTTGATAGTGTCCCTACACATTCCTGTCCATCTAGAACCTGTGAATGTGACTTCGTTTGGTAAAGGCCTTTGCAGATGTGAAGAATTTAACCTGTGGCTGTTGTGGGTTGGAGTGGGCCACCAATCCAATGGCTGGAGTCCTTTTAAGAATAGGGGACTTTGGTCACAGACACAGAGAGGAGACACACTGCAATAAAGGACGTGTGGCAGTGGGGAGAGAGTTTGGAGTCACACCAAGAGTTGTGCAGCCACCAGAAACTAGGCAGAGGCGAGGGGGCCCCTCCCCACACCCTTAGCAGGAGCCCAGCCTTCCTCTTTTCACATGCGTGGGCTCCAGAAGTGTGAAGGAATAAATTCATGTTTTTAAGCCCTCAGTGAAACTTTGTTACAGCAGCCATTGGGTTGAATTATATTCACATTAATATTGAATTATACTAATCATTTATAGATAAAAATCTATAAATAATAATTCTATATTCACAGTTAGTACCACTGGTGAAATCAATAATGCATCTACGGAAAATACAACCGACATTGATTGGCCTTCTCCATAAACTTACTGGGAAGAATGCCTTCACTTTTCATGGAAATGTAATTATTTGCACAGATTCAATAAAGATCTGCCATACTATATGACAGGATATGAGTGGAAAACTGAATGTGTTATGTGCCGTGCCAGAAAAGTTGCCATTAAAAGTAAAACATCTCTGTCCAGGGTGATTCACTGGCCATGAATGTGCGAGAGTTCTATCTCCTGTATGGAAACTGTAATTAACTCTTGGGCCTAGGTAGCAGCTCAGATCATGTGACCTTAGATTTGTTGACAAGGAGATGTGTGTGCTAATTTAAACTTAGTGCTATACTTAAGAAAAAAAAAATAAAAACAAAAATCTGATACTTTTAGAGCAGGATATTCACAATCAAAGAAATACATTCAGAGATTTCTCTAAGTGTGATAGCTTAGAGGGGACTCCCATCAAAATAACTGGCTCTCCCATCAAAATAACTATGAAACTATCTCAAATACATGCAGCAATTTCCAGACTCTGAGCCCCAAGCAATGCAGCACTTGGTCACTGATGAAAGAGAAAGCCAAGAGGCATGCCTTGTGCTTGCCCAAGTCCTGTCATATGCAGACTCTTCTGCAGTAGCACAGGCTGTTTACTTAATGCCAGAAAGCCTAGTGGTCCTGCATAGTAGGCATTGATATGAGCTGGCTAAAATGTGGAGCATGAGATTCATGATGGTTTCTGGTTAATAAATTCATCAGTGACCCTTCATATACCACAGACATTTAAAATTCATGAAGAATTGTTGCAAACAACAAAAGCAGTAACACCTTAATAAAATTGGCCAATCTCTTCAAAACACTTAAATGATCAGGAAGACATACAGAAGCAGAATAGACAAAAATCTGTTAAATAAATTCCATCCATAATAAAAAATTGTCAAAAGGGAAAATGCTTGTACAGATAGTTCCACTGGATCATTTGATCAAATATTTAAGGAATAAAGAATGCATACATTCTTTCAGGAAATGGAGAATGGTCATCTGTTCTCAAACTTATTGTAGGAAGCCAGGTACATTATACTTCCGAAACTTTAGAAAAACATTGCAAGGAAATATACATATAAATCAAGATTCTTCATAAACTTAGGAACAAAAGTATATGCAAAATATTAGTGAGTCAATTAGGCCAAAATATAAAAATGATAACATAGCAGATAGTTTATTCTGGGAATATAAGATTGATTGAACTTTTGAAAATGCATCAAGAAAATTCAATACATCAACAATATAAAGAACAAAGATCAATTGCAGTTCAACAAATGCAGAAAAATTATTTGACAAAATTGAACTCAATCGTGATCAATCCTTTCCACAAACTAGTAATAGAAGGAAATAGCTACAACTTGACAACTAGTTTCTACAAAACAACTTTATCTCCCATCATAGTTAAGGTGAATTGCTGAAACCTTTCCCTTTAAAACTGGGACTTGTCCAAGGATAACCCATGTTACTGTATCTATCCAACAACATACTGGAGGACATGGCCAGTGCTATAAGGCAAGAAAAAAAGAACTAAAGATGGGGAAAAAGAAAAGGATACATAATAAAAACTGTTTTTTTATTTGCAGAAGACATAAATACTCACATGGAAGAAGAAGATAAGGAACCTACAAATAAGTTTCTAGATCTAATAAGTACATTTTAAAGAATTATTTGTGTCTTTTAAAGCTGAGGATAAGTGGAAAGCAAAACAAAATACATCAGTGTACAGCAGATGTCAATACATGAAAAACACAGCATGCCCATGCTATAGGATGATTTTTTTTTTCCAAAGTTACTCTTTCAAATTTGTCTATAGGCAATAATGCAATCATTAACAAAATACCAGCAGGCTTTACTGGAGAAATTAAGACACTATTATAAAAAACTACACAGAATTACAAAGGACTTAAAGAAGTCCAACAAGCTCCAAGGCAGAGAGCAAAGGTGGAAGTTGCACCTTCTCAGTATTCGCTCCTCAGCCACAGAGATGGAGACAGGACACTGCAGAAACCTGGAGAGGTGTCATGGGGTGATGGAGAGCCCATCCAGAGATAGACCCGCCTTCACGGAGTCAGTGGACATTGACTAGCCAAGGCCCTGAGGAGTGGGACCACTGACTAGGCCTCAACACAGAGTGCTGGACCTGCCGTAGGACATGGGGAGGAGAGGAGAGGAAAGAAACTGACTGACGATTCACCCAATGATTTCCACACACACACACACACACACACACACACACACAAACTTGAAATAGATTGTAATCCTGAACCTAATGCTGAAACTATGAAGTTTCTAAAAGGAAAGGAAATAGCATATCCTCCCGGCTTAGGAAAAGCAATATTTTCTTGGAAATAACACATAAAGCCTGAATAATAAAAGGACTGAAAGAAAAATCTACTACACAAATTTAAGACAGAGTTAGTACTTGGATTTCTTCCCTTCTGTTCATGGGTCACCTTGGGTAGTTGCTGACCAAGTCAAGGAAGCTCAAAGGAATTAATCTTGGGGGATCTTTTTTTTTTAGTACATTTTTTTTTTTTTTTTTTTTTGTAGTTGGACACAATACCCTTATTTTATTTATTTATTTTTTATGTGGTGCTGAGGATCAAGCCCAGGGCCTCGCACGTGCTAGGCGAGTGCTCTACTGCTGAGCCCCAGCCCCAGCCTATTGGGGGATCTCTGATGCCATCATCTGGAGACCTTAAGCATTAGACCGTTAACAACTTTATTGAGATATAATAAACACATCATTAATTTTACCTAGTTGAAGGGTACAAATACATTTTTAGTAAAGAGAGTTGTGCAACCATCACCATAACGTAATTTAAAATATTTTCATCATCCCCAAAAGAATCCCATAGAGATTCTCTCCATGCCCTGCCTCACGTCCTTCAACCCCAGGCAACCCCAAATCTGCCGTCCGTCTCTGTGTCCTGCCCGCTCTGGACTTTGCCTGTATATAGGATCACACAGTATGAGGTCTTTTGGGGGACTGACTCTTTTTACTTAGCACAATATTTTTGAGATTTATTCACACAGCTGCATGTATCAGTATTTTATTACTTTTTTTGATGAACAATTTTCTGTGGTATCACACTTTATCTATTCATCTATTCACAGACATTTGTTTTATCTACTTTTTGGCTATTACAAATCATGTGTCTATGAAAATCTGTGTACAGCCAGACGCTGATTTTTGAACCTGGATTTTACAGGTTTTTTTTAATTCAATGTTTTTGTATATATAACAGTAGCATGCTTTACAATTCATAATACTCATAATGAGCACCTTTTTACATATCACTGTTAGTATACAAAGCATATTCATATCATTCATGTCTTCAAACATGCATTTAGGGTAATGATATCCCTCTCATTCTACCATCTTTTTTTTTTTTTTCTTTTTCTCCCTTTATACCCCTTGCTCCCTCTCTTGCCCTCCCTCCCCATTGACCTTTCTAGTGTTCCTCTAATCTTCCTATGCTCCCCAACCCAACCCCACTGTGAATCAGCCTCCTTGTATCAGAGAAAACATTCAGCATTTGGATTTTTGAGATCGGTTAACTTCACTTAGCAATTAGAGGTTTTAAGATGGATGGCTTTTAGCACAAGAGACCAAATCAAGGCAGCACAACTCTTGAGTTTCCCATCTGACACGGCTTTGCAGTCTGAATGTAGGCAGGATAACTTCTTAACTTCCCTGAGCTTCACCATTTTTTCTTTTTAAACCTGGAAATGTAAGTGGATACAGGATGGCTTGAATTAAATAATGCACTCAAAGTGCTACTGTCCTGTCTAAGGGGACCCCAATAAACCACAGCTCTAATTATATGTTTCCTTATCCCTCAATTTTATTTTCATTCCACTCAAATCCTTGCTAGTGAGTTGAAAAATTTAAGAATCAAGAAAATAATTATGGCTCAAAAAGCATCTTAGCCCCTGCAGGCTTCACCTTGCTGCCTGCTAACAGGGGGATGGGATGGGTCCCTTTCTGGCTTTAGTACTTTGGATTTCAAATGCGTTTTGACTATCCTCTGCAGACATGGTTAGTGAGTGCTTGATTATTTCTCCAGGGTACTCTGCGAGAGAGCTGTAGATCAGCATGTGAGGTTCCCAGTCTGTCCTGGGTCTTGAGCATTTGTGTTAAGCTCTCATTCTTTCTCAGAAACTCAAGGTGCAAAGAAACAAGTGCAGTCACTTAATTAGCCTTCTGGGGAAGCAACACAAATGCCCACGTATTAAGGTTTTTGATGCAATAGCTAGGTTGTGGAACCAACCTAGATGTCCCTCAGTAAATGAGTGGATAAAGAAAATGTGGTATATATACACAATGGAATTTTACTCAGCAATAAAAGAGAATAAAATAATGGCATTCATGGTAAATGGATGAAGTTGGAGAATATAATGCTAAGTGAAATCAGTCAATCTCAAAAATCCAAATACCGAATGTTTCCTCTGATATAAGGAGGCTGGTTCACAGTATTGTTGGGTCTGGGTACATAGGAGGATTAGAGGAACACTATAATGGCCAAAGGGAAGGGAGGGGAAGGGAGGGAGCAAGGGGGGATGGAGGGGAAAAAAAGAAAAAGTGGTTGAATAAGATGGATATCATTATTCTAAATGCATGATTGAAGACTTGAATGCTACAAATATACTTTGTATACAAACTGTTTTGTGTGTATATGCAGTATGAATTGTAATACATACTACTACTATAAATAAAATAATATAAATAAAAGGTTTGTGATGGTCTATAATTCCCAGTTTTTTTCTTTCTCTTATGAATTGGCGAGTCCTCATTCATTGTTTCGGTGTGAAGTTGTCTGTTTTGCCACGGTTCTCTAAGTACTATAAACATGATGCGTCTGTCGTCCTCACACTTTCTGTAGTTGAGGTGAAAGTGGTCATCTCATCTCTTTATTTATACTCATAGGATTTGAAAAGCAAACTTGATGGAGTGAGTTCCTCCCCTTCGGGGCTCAAGTTCCTAGTTTTCTATGCCAAATGTATTCACAGCTCTTGAAGCTGTGCGAAGGGTTTGCAAGAGGCTTGCATGTTTAAAATGCACTGTGTCCCCGCTGCTGAGCACTCCCTCATTAGGTGTAAACGGTCTTAAACTGGTCCTCTAAAAACTGCACAGCTCCAAGTGGGTGTGAAAAATGATCAGCGTCTTCAGTACTGGAATAGTAAACTCCAGTCAGAGGTGATGCAACTGCCTCCAGTCACTGTGGTGTAACCCGAGGTGTTGTTTGGGCGATGTTGTGGGTGACTGCAGAAGGTTTGTGTGGGCATCGCTGCTGGTTCCTAACTCTTGAGTAGGTAGGCCCTGCAGGAGGCGTCTAGAAGGCTGCTGGTGGGCATCTGGATGCTGGAAAGGCCCAGGAAGCAGAGCGACAGGTCTTGTACTACCTTACACCGCACAGTCCTGTGCTCCTCCTGGGTTTCATCTGTACGGAGGAACGGTTGGCATGCTTGGGCACAGTCCCCTCTTCCTTTCCCACTCACACTTTCCTCTTGGGTCTGGGGGCAAAGGGAAAACTTATGTCACCTGTTTGCATTCCTTCTTTATGCACCTTGGTACTTAAATTGGACCTGAGATTTCACAGAGTAGGATAAAACCTAGGTACCTTTGTTTCCAGCCCTAGGCGTCCTGCTGGGAGGCAGTACTGCCCAGCAGCTCAGGGAGAAGGACTCAGGACCCACACAGAGGTACAGTGTTCATCTTTTCTGACTCTTGCACTCAGCCTGAGTTTACCTACCTCATCTGAAAAACAGGGTTAGTGACATAGCCTGGAAAATTAAAGACTGTGTCCCAAGGATTGAAGGGTAAAAATCCCACTGGAGACAACCGTGCAGACAAGAGATTTATTCACCAGCCTTTACGACCAGTCGGAGCTAGAAGAGGTGCGGGGACAGAGGATTTGGGGGTCGGTGCACAGTTTGTCCAGCTGTTTTGGCTCAGAGGTGGCAGCAGCTGCAGCCGTCCAGCACACGGCTCAGGCTGTCCCACATTGGCACTGCCCACCACAGTCCTGGCCGGTGGCCGGCTGCACAGGGCAAGGAGGAGCACGAAGGCGAAGAGTATAGGTCCTACAGCAGCAGCCATGGTCAGGGTGCTGCAATCAGAGAGGGCAGAGGGGCCCAGTGTGCGCAATGGCGAGGGGCGTGGTGGGCCAGAGAGGGGAGCGAGCCTCTGGAGCTGTCGGCTGGGGCGGCTGCCGTTGGGCTGGAGGCGGTGGGTCATGAATGTGGTGAAGTGGCTGCCTCCTCTCAGCTGGGAAGAGTTGTTATGACTGAGCTCTGGACAGGTGGGAGCTTAAGTAGGGATTTCTGGTGGGCGGGTATACCAGAGCAACCTTTAAAACCATTGGCTCTTTGCCTGGGGAACAGAGCAACCTTTAAGCCTATTGGCTCCTTCCCAGGGAGAATGAAACATCCTGCCCAGAGAAAATGAAACAAGGTTGCTTTGCTCAGGACCTGGAAATTTCCATAAGCTCAAGATCATCAAGGATCAAGCATAGCATCTGGTTAAGTAGCAGCCCCCAACGACACTCCCACAGAAGTCTGTGAGCCTGCACAGAGTCAGGTCACCACCCTCCCTTCCCACCCAGGTGTCTTCAACCCTGACTGTCAATTTGAACGGTAGAATCTGTTGTGATGTGTAAGGATCTCGTGTTTGGCGTTCCCCAGGTCTGGAGCCACCCTGAGCCCTGGCTGTCCACAGTTCTGCTGGACTCCTATGGTGACCTCTGCATGTGCCCCTTCTCTGCTGGGGTGTTGCCGCCTGAAGCGATGGCTGCTTAGAGCAACGAAGCTGCGGAAAGAAGTTTAGAGACGAACTGGAAACAAACAGGCTTTTTATTTTGCTAACTTTTCTCTCTGACTCTGACAACAACTCTAACACGCACCACACACACCACCAAACAACCAACAACCAAACGGCACCAACCCGATCAGCAATCTTGGCCCAAATCTCTCGAGATCTCAGGCCAAGTCTCGTGAGACTACGGAAGGCGGCAATGCCCAAACATCTCCATGGCCCATAGTCAACCGTAATCTTAGCCATCTCCCCAAACAGGGCTCCTGCACTGGGGAACTTCCCCTCTCCCAGAGAGAGCTCTAAATCTCCTCCCCGCATCACACCCCTGCTTAAACTTCTTCTAGGGCTTCTCAACAAATTTATCTAAGACTCCTCATCTTTCCTGGCTCTGCCTAGCTTTCCAGGGAGCCCCCTCATGAGCCCTGTTCTAGGCAGGCTCAACTTTACTTTAGCTTCTCTGGAGACCAAGGCTGGCCTGGACTTTCATCTATAGGGTTCTTCTGTCTGGAATGTTCTTCTCTCTATGTTCTGTTTTACATTTTTTTAAAGAAATTTGCATTCTGGGAAAATTTCAAACTTAAAAATCAGAATCATATAATGAATGTCCATATACCCTTTTTCTAGTTTTGCCAAATATTGCCATTTTGTACCATTATTTATCTCCAATGTGTGTTTTCTGTCTTGTGTAAGAAGATTCAATTCTGGTACAGAAATAAAAAAAAAAAAAAAACACAAAAAGAGCATAGAGAGACTGCAGTAGGGAAGCAAGTGGCTTGGGAGGCACCCTAGTCAGGTAAGTGGGTAGCTGGACGTGAACAGGGCGGGAGAGCCCGGGGACACTGAATGTGGTCCCGGAGTTAAACAGACCCGAGCTCCACAGGACCTGGGCACGGCCTCCAAGTACACGTGGTGCCCAGCAGCATAGGTGGACAGCTCCTCCAGGGTCTCCTCGAGCCTGGCTTTCCTCTTCAGTCCCCTTGGTGACGTCCTCTGGTGCCTTCCCTGGGGAGCCTTGGCAGTGACGGTCCCCTGTGCTGCCAGCTGCTGGCCCTCTGACACTGGCGGCATCTGTCCACACCGGGGAGGGGTCTCCTGGGTGTACTTCCGGGTTCATGTCTCCTTCTCCTGAGCACCTTCTACCCTTGCCCTGTTTCCCTCTAGGGTAAGGAGCTGCCAGAGAGAAGTCTGAAAACTCTGCAATTGCCTCGATGCCCTGAGACTTCTCAGAAGTTGGGCAGTTTCAGCAGAACCTGCGTCTGTGCCAGCCATTCCGACTGCTCTCCCTGGGCACGGTGCGCTCTTTGCATCTGGATTTTCTAATCTCTCATATTCCAGGAAGTGGTTCATGTATTACACCTTTTTCCACGTTTGTTCTTTTCCCTTGTTTTATATTTCTTTTTAAGGGACTTCTATGACTCATATTCTGTGTTTTTTCTTTTGCCTGCCTTCGACTTTCTTTCATGTCTTTATTTCTTTTTGAGTTTACCATTTTCCTCTTGGTCTTGTGTTTCACATGACCACTGTGGGGTTGCTCCCGGGTCCTCTCTAGACTGATCTTCCTGTTCATAATGATTTATGTTGTTATCTTCTTCTCATTTGAGTCTATTCATGTCCTAGTGTTTCTGCTTCTCACGTATGTGGCTCTGTTTCCCCATCCTGAATCATCTTCTAGATGCTTCATTTAAAAATAGGAAATTAATACTTTTGCTCAGATTTTAAAGGTTTTTGAAAGTTTGTCTTTCTGTCATTTTTTTTGGGAGGGGGGTCGATGGGTAGGGGGAGCTCTATAAAGGAGTCATTCTGCTTCTTTATTTCTTATTCTTATATGTTTTTATGATATTTGACTTCAAAGATTTTCTGTTGCTCAATTTTATTTTGTTTCCTTGAGGTTTAGAAGAAAGTGTGTTCCAGCACTCTCTTCCAGCCTCACAGAGCTCTCTGGTGTGTGTGTGTGTGTGTGTGTGTGTGTGTGTGTGTGTGTGTGGTTGTGAGAGAGAGGAGTTTGGAAGAACGGTGGTGCCTTCTGAACTTGTGCAGCTCCTTCCCCTGCCCCAGTGACATTCTTGCATCCTGTGGACGTGCCCAGGTGGGTTTGAGGGTTGGCAGGGGCTCCCACGGGGCTGGGTCTGCCTTTCTCCAAGTGCCTAACCTTGAGATGTCACCTTTTGTCCACTGAATTGCCATCTACTCATGGATTTTCTTTTCTACACTACTGGTTTTTTTTGCGTGCTTGCACTCATGGCTTTAGTTAGGGAGATGCTGTGACTTACTTAGCATCTAGGAGAGCAGGTCTCTCCTGTCTTTTCAAGAAGAGTCTAGCTGTACTTCTGTGCCCCCTTTTCTATGTGAACTTTGGAATCAGCTGTCCAGCTCTGGGGAGGCACAGATTGTGGTGCTGGTGAGGGCAGAAGTGGCTGTAATTCTTGCTAAAGCCACACAATTACTGTGTCGTTGGTATAATGCATGCAACATCTGTTTTCTTTTGGGGTGTTTTTATTTTTCCATCTTTTTGCTTTCCAGTTTTGTGTATATTTGTTGAAACGCATCTCTTGTACATAGTTGGAAAATGCCATGTGCAACCTGCCGGTTCTTGTTGTTAGCTGAGACTCGCTTGCTATCAGAGGTCAGGGATGGTGTGTGGCTTCCAGTGTGGTTAGCGATTACCAGTGGCACAGGTCTGTTGGTTTCCCTTCCCTTTCCTCCCTGTGCCCTTGGCTGCCCTCTTTTGGAACGTCTGCTTTCTATCAGGTCTTTCTTTCTGCATGCTCTAGGCCCATGTTCCACTCCTTGTAATTCTGCCCCCTCCTGGAAATAAAGCATGCCGTTGAGCCCCTGCCCCTCCAGTGTTTGTCCGTGGCCCACCCTCTGCCTGGAGCGTGGTCATTAGCTTCCCATCGTCTGTTCTTGTGGTCATGATATACATGGACACACCTCACAGAATCCTCTAGAGAAGTAATTTTTATTTTAAAACATATGATCACTAGTTTGGTAGAAGACTGCTGTGTGTGAGCCCGGCCTCTGCTCTCAGCCCTGCGCGGCTGCTGCCTGAATTCCCAGAATCCATATCTTCGTCTCCATTAGAGCAGAGACTGAGGAAGCAGCTCTCCGTTTCATCTGAAGGTGCCTCCACTCTGCCTGTGCTCTCTTAGGAAGTTTTTGTAGGCACAGGACTTGAGATCGGCCCTTATTTTTATCCCAGAATGTTAAATATATCACTGCTGCACATGACGGCGCTCCTTGTTTTGAGAAATTGGCTGTCAATCTAACATTGGCTCCTCTGAATGGGGTTTCCCTTCTCTTTGGTTTTCTGTGGTTTCTGTGTGATGCGTGCAAGTGTGTTTATTTATGGAACGAGTGGACTATAGGTTCATCTATTTTTAAAAGTTCTCATATATACTCTCTTTGAATATTTTTTCTATTTCTTTGTTTTTCTGTTCAGATAATTTTTTCTGATCTGTTACAATCTATCAATTTTCTTTTTTAATGCTAAGTGGTTATATATGACAGCAGAATGCATTACAATTCATATTACACATATAGAGCACATTTTTACGTATCTCTGCTGGTATACAAAGTATATTCACACCATTCATGTCTTCATACATGCACTTATGGTAATGATGTCCATCTCATTCCACCATCTTTTTCTTTTTGCCCCCTTCCCCCCTCCGTTTCCCTCCCTCCCCATTGACCTTTCCTAGCATTCCTCTAATCCTCCTATGCTCCCCGTCCCAACCCCACTGTGAATCAGCATCAATTTTCTTTTGAACTCTACCTATATACTGTGAAGTTTGTCTTCTCAGTTTGTAATTTTCAAGACTGTATTTGAAAAAAAAATATTCTCTCATTTTCACTTTACTATGTGATTGTATAGTGTGCTCTTTCCTTAGGTATTTTAAAGATTATTTTTATTTATTTCAATATGACAAGCATATTTTAACAAGGACATATTTTTGTGCATTTCTTTCATTTACTATTTCTCCTTACTCTAAGTCATGGATCTTGGTCTTTATGTTCCGATCCGGGAAATTTTTTTTTTTTTTTTTTTTTTTTTTTTTGTGGTACTGGGGATTGAACTCAGGGGCACTCGACCACTGGGCCACATCCCCAGCCCTTTTTTGTATTTTATTAGAGACAGGGTCTCACTGAGTTGCTAAGTGCCTCACCATTGCTGAGGCTGGCTTTGAACTCGTGATCCTCCTGCCTCAGCCTCCCAAAGTGCTGGGATTACAGGCGTGCGCCACCGCGCCCGGCTGGGAAAATATTTTGAGGCAATTATTTGAGGCTGAGATGCAGGTTTCAATCACTCCCCACCCCCAGGATTGGGCCAAGCAGCTGCGATTCCATGATGTCGAAGCCTCTGCCCCTTGGTTGCCACGCTTAGATGTGCGCTGTCGCTCAAGTGCAGGGAACTTCTTGTTCCTCTCCTACGGTATACATTAGGCATTCATCAAGAGAGGAAAACACTCTGAGGGCTTCTCAGGACTCTGGGAACCCCTGGGAACGACCCAAGTTGCCCAAAGCACCGGCGCACGTGCCCCCTGGGGAACGCTGCCTTCTTGGGAAGCAGAGGGCTCCTTCCTGCCCACCCCTTCCTTTGGCCCTGTGTGAGAGAGTAGGGATGCAGCCCCTGGTTGACCACAAAGAAGGAGTCAGAAAGGAGTGGAGAAGGAAGGTCAGGTCGGTTGCCCTAAGAACACCAGGCCCACCTTCCCACACCCCTGGGGTTCTGGGGATCTTTATAGGTCATGGACTAAATTGGCACCGGCGTCATGATTCTTGCAAATTTGAGCAGGCTGGTCTGCCCGCATCCAGATTCTCCCACTGCAGGAAGTCCACGGATGTGTCACACACAGTCTCACTGATATTTCCTGAGGCATGGCCGTCACCCTCAGGATGAAAGAGGTGTGGCTTTTCTCCTGTGTTTTACCTTCCTGGAGGTCCCATTCCACACTGGTGCCTTGTTTTGTCCCTCTCTGATGCTTTGGTCATTTTTAACAAGCTTTTGTCAACAGGAGTGCTGATAGGTATCACTGACGTCTCCTACAAGTGGCGAGAGGGGCGTTCTCCTGAGGACGAATGATTGGTTCTCCATTAGGAGAAGCTGCCATTGCAACCTCCCCGGACCTCCCTCCAACGCAGAAAATGAACAGCATGTGGGGTTAATGCCCTGAGGACGTCTGTGAATGCCAGTCCCCATGGAGGGTTTACCCCCCTCCAGGAAACCTGAAGAGACTTGCTTTGGTGAGCTCCCAGTCTGTACCAGTATTTTAGTTTTATTTATTTATTTATTTATTTTTAAATTGGAAAACACTCATCTGATTTTGTATCAGCACATTTTTTTTCTTTAACTAATTTTTCTAAGCCTTAAAAATAAAGGCACATAATGAGGAGATTGACTGAAACAATAAACTAAGTTAAAGGGATCATGCTCTGCCAAAAATAATCCAATCACACAACACTGAGAACTACTTTAAAATAAAAAAAATAAGACACTTACCCTAGAGCAGATCTGAAGACTCAAATTGTCATCACACAAATGTCCTTGAAGAATGGCACAGAGGTACATGCTGTTCCTCCCCTGGAGCAGTTCCAGATGACACCCTGCCACTTGCAGGAAGGTCATGAAAGAGAGTCATCTCCCATCGAACCAGAGAGCTTCCTTCCAAATAGTTCCCAACGCTGCGTCACTCACTGCCAAGAACTTCAGACCCTTATGGAATCAGGTTCATTACCAGGAAAAAAAGTCCTCATGCCCAGAATAATTCTGATTAAACAAAACAAAAAAGTTTTTTTTTTTTTTCAACTGCACAGAAAAGGTCCATAAGGAGTTGAAGACTGTAATACCTCTAAGCATATTTGCTTCAGGAATGTTGAACACACCTTGCCCTTTTTTTTTTTTTTTTTTTTTTGGTACATGGGATTGAACTCAGGGGCACTCAACCACTGGGCCACATCCTCAGCCCTTTTTTTGTGTTTTATTTAGAGACAGGGTCTCACTGAGTTGCTAAGTACCTCGCCATTGCTGAGGCTGGCTTTGAACTTGCAATCCTCCTGCCTCAGCCTCCCAAGTGCTGGAATTACAGGCGTGCGCCACCACACCCGGCCACCTTGCCCATTTTATTCCAGCAATGTGGCTCGTGCCAAGTAAAAACTAAAATTCACTGCTGTGGAATTTCATCTTTCTTTAAAAAGTACATTTTTATGCTAAGATGTATCCCACGTATAATTTAAAAATATAAATCAAGATAAACTACAGGTAAATTAGAATTAACTCTGGGGAACATGTCCTTCAAAATTAAAAATACAAAATTATGGAAAATTATGGAAACATAGTCATTATTACCTTTTTTTTTTGGGGGGGGGGTGGTATCAGGGATCGAACCCTGGCCACTGTACCACTGAGCAACATCCCCAGTTCTTTTTTATTTTTAATTTTGAGACAGGGCCTTGCTAAGTTGCTGAGCGTGGCCTTGAACTTACAATCCTCATGCCTCAGCCTCCTGGGCCTCTGGGATTACAGGCATGTGGCCGCATGCCAGCCATATTCATTATTACTTCTAAGAGGTATTTGCTAACTGCCCGCTGTGTATGTTTTTGTGCTATGCCATCTATACTATGCTAGGACATGTAGCTTAACAGCTGGTCGGGAAGAATCAGTGTGTGTTAGCTCCCTGTTTCTTTGATTAAATGCAGCAGCCCTCTGTATCTAGGAGGGGTAGTCCTACGGCTCCTCTTGGATGTCAGCACCTGCAGATGCCCAAGTCCATATGTGAAATGGCATAGTGTTTGCACATAACCTTTGCACTTCTTCTCACATTCTTTGAATTATCTCTGGATTATTTATAATGCCTAATGCAAATGCCATGTAAATAGTCATCACACTGTGTCATCTAGGGAACAGCACAATACATGAAGAATAAAACCTGCCATGTCTAGTGCACACACCACTTTTTCTGACCATTTTCAATCTGTGGTTGTTTGGATCTGAAGCTATGGCTCCCACAGCTGTGGTGTGCACACTGCATCCAAAAATATGAAATCCAAAATGCTCTAAAATCTGAAATGATCCAAAATCCAAAATTTCTTGAGTGCTGATATGATTCTATAAGTGGAAATTTTCATGTGATGGATCATTGTCAAAACATGGACCCATTAAAATAGTGTCTAAAATGAGGTTCAGTCTATGTGCAAGAAGATGCATATAAAATATCATTGAATTTCGTGTTTAGACTTGAGTCCCATCCCCAAGACATCTCATTACACACACACACACACACACACACAACACACACACACAAAAACCCCCAAATCTGAAATTAAAGCAGTTTTGTCCTAAGCATTTTGGATGTGGGATATGTGACTTGTACTGAGAAAGTTTGAGAAGGTAAATGAGGGACAGATCACGAAAAGCCTTGTAAATTCATGCCTGTTTTCACCCTGTGTCCCGAGAGCTTAGGAAAAGAAAGAAGGGTTTTCAAGAAAGGGAAAAGATGTTTCCAAGCATCACAAAACTACTCTCGTGCGAGTGCAGAACGTCGGCCGCGGGCTGAGCCCGGCTTGAACACAGGCTGAGCCGAAGCTTCACCGAAGCTTCACCGGGGCGAGAATCCCCGGGTCTCCAGCGGAGTGGAGATAGTTGGGCACGCGAGGGGGCGGAGCCACGGAGGGCACTGCCGGGCCCTGACTGGGACAACTGAGTGAGGGAGGGCCAGCGGCAGGTGAAGGGGCAGCGGCAGAGATCTCGGGAAGGAGTCGGGTGGCGTTTGAGTCTAGCAGGGGACAAGCTGCCACTGCGGGGAGGGGAGGAGCACGTGTGGCGTGGTTTCCTGCAGCGAGGACGGAAGGGGAGCGGCGTGCTGTGGATGCCCAGCCCGGGAGTCGGTGTGGGCACCCCGGCGTGTGGGAAGAGGCTCCAGAGAGGACCCTGGTGGCACTGCTCAGAGACAAGGCTCCAGATGAGGGGTCTGACAGGGACCCCCAGCAGCCCCAGCCACAGGGAGAAAGCAAGAGAGGGGCTCCGAAGGAAGGAAGGAGTGAGGCTGCTCCTGCTGCAGACCCGGCCACCAGGAGGCAGTGTAGACAGGAGGGCGGTTGAGTCAGAGCCACAGGGTCCCCAGCTGTGCTGAGTCATCATCCCCTGTGATTCCAGTCCGCATCTGCTCGGGGGCGATGATGGAAGCCTTCTGTTTTAGTCAGCTTTTTCGCTGCTGCAGCTAGGAGTCCCGACCAGCACAACCGTAGAGGAGGAAGAATGTACTTGGGGGCTCACAGTTTCGGAGGTCTCAGTCCATAGACAGCTGGCTCCATGCCTCAGGGGGCTGCAGGTGAGGCGGGACATCATGGGGGAAGAGTGAGGCAGAGGGAAGCAGCTCACCTGGTGATCACCCCAATTCCCACCCCTCCAGCCACCCCCCACCACTTCAGTTACCACTCAGCCAATCCCTACCAGGGGACCAAATCACTGATTGGGTTAAGACTCTTACAACCCAGTCATTTCTCCTCTGAATCTACTTGCACTGTCTCGCCTGTGAGCTTCTGGGGGACCCCTCACATCCACACCATAACACCATCCCGGTTCTGTAAAGTGGGGAGGAGGATGGGGTCACCTCCGTGGGGAAGCACACAGAGGAGCGACGGGTGTGTCCCCAAGCTCTGGGTTAAACTGCATTCAGCCGTCCAGGGAGGCAGAGCCTCTTGTCTCCTGGAACCCGATGTCCTCAGGGCAGCGACAGGGGTTGGGGGATGGCACTGTGAGGCAGGGGATGTTGGGTAGCCGCGGGTCTGCGGTGCTCTGGGCGCAGCCCTGGGCTATGCTGCTCGAGCTCAGGTAGCTGCTAGTCTTTTCTGGAAGTTGTTATTTCCAGGGCAAATCATATCACCTTACAAGTCAGGAAGCAGGGTTATGATCCTATTTCTGTCACACACCATCTTTGTGGAACTGAGGAAATCACCACCTGCCTCAGGACTGCAGTGTTGCCACACTCGGCATAGCACTGTGAGACTGCAGGCTGGTGGCTTCCGGGTGCAGCACTGCTCCTGTGGTCTGGGGTACCTAGCACTGAGAGCCCACAGCAGGCAGATCCCCACCTTTGGAAGTGGAATTTCCTCTTGTCCTTTCTAGATCCTTTGCAGCACTGGAGAGGCCTTTGATTTTAATGGCGAATCTCTCCGCAGCCTTAGTATCTTTGGCGACATCTTGGAGAACGGTGTTTGCAGGGCTCCCAGGAGGACCCAGGGATGAGTGCATACCCCAAACCAGACCCGGGAATCAAACAGGTGTTTTTTTCTTTAATAGTTACTTGTTAGTTATAGGTGGACAAAGTGTCTTTATTTTATTTTTATGTGCTGCTGAGGATCGAACCCAGTGCCTCACGCATGCTAGGTGAGCACTCTACCTCTGAGCCAGAACCCCAGCCCCAAACAGGGTTTGATCATAACCAGTGGCACAGGAGGTTCAAACACGCTGTTGATACTAGGCGGCAGACGGGGCGTGCAGAGCGGGGGCACCTGCTGGGGCGCAGCATCCGGGCGTCTGGGAGAGAGCGTGGGTTGGAAGCCGGGAACCTTCCCAGGAGCACTGGCACCCTTGGCCCCTGACTGCCCAGCAGCCACAGGACATCTTGCCTTCAAGGCTGGCTGGACGCTAGAGAGAGCAGTGCCGAGGCCTTAGCCAGCACCCAGTCAGCGCCTGCTCCAGCCGGCCCCGCTCCTGTGGTCAGTGCGGACAGCAGTGCCGGGGCAGACAGGGCCTTCGAGGTCACCGTATCATCTGGAAGAAGGACAAACCAAGCAAACGAGCAAGCGCGTGCACCCGGCCAGGCCAGGTCTCCTTCCAGATATCTGCGGTGCCACAGGAGTTACAGTGGACAGAATGGCTGCCCAGAGGCTCACGGTCACCCAGGGAAGTGAAGACCAGGTTCCTGAGGGGAGCCTGAGCAGGGAATGACCCTGCGTGAACATTTGAACAGGGAAGCCCTCACCTCTGTCCAAGGAACTGAAAGATCATCAGTGCACCTGATGGGATGTAAGAACAGAGGGCTGGAGCCTCGCCTTCCATCAGGCACTCTGAGACCTTCCTTCATCAGGACCCCTCGGACACTGAGAGCCTCGGGTAAGGACCCCTAAGAGTTGTTATAGTTCTCCAGTTTTGTGACTGTTTCCTTTGACTGTTCTGCTCTCTTGCATGTCCTTGAATTTCAATGCCAGGAGGCTGAGGGGGGGCTGAGGCTGGTGGCCAGTGTTCAGGAAGCGCTTCAGGTTTACTGCACTGGTTCAGCAAAAGCAAACACTGCTTCTGGACGAGCATTAAATGCTTCATTTCTCCATTTATACACCCAAAGCAGCGTTCCGTCCAGCCCTCGTAGCACGGTTTTAGAGATGCAGAATCATTAGGAGGAGAAGCCAGGAAGCCGGGGTCAATGCAGGAGCATGAGCCAAGGCTTGGCTTGCTTTGGTTGGTGCCCTCCACCGAGGGTTCCTCCCCTCTTCCTTCCTCATCCCACCCACACCTCTTCCTCCCCCTGTCCTCTGTCAGCAGGGGGAAGCCCTCTGAGAGTGATGGTGAGGAGGGAGATGGAGAGGCCGTGGGCAGCCAGGGCAGGATGGACAGTGGGGACGTCGGGAGCAGGGCCAGAGCCCAAGGAGCATGGAGAGGGTCTTGCCGTGAGGTCGATTTCCTGCTCTGAACCCAAGCGGGGACCAGTCAGACGGACACTTGTGCACCCCTACTCCCAGGCGGAGCTCCAGACACAGATGTGTGGACAGAGGGGCACCGATCAGTACTAGTGAGGGGCACGGGGACAGGGGGAGAGAAGGAAAGGAGCAGGCCACAATGCCCCCGCCGCATCCCCAGCTCTGTGGCCCTTCTCTCCCGGGAAGCCTGCCTCTGCTGCTTTGGCCACAGCCCTGCTGCTTGCTGGCTGTCTCTGTGTCCTTTCTTCGATTTTTGCTGAGCAGAGACGGTGAACCCAGCACCACTCGGTGGTGACAGCGTGGCGTGGGCGTGGCCAGGGTGTTCGGTGCACACGCGATCTCGTGAGTGAGTGTGAGCGGGTCTGGTCTGGTGTGTGCATCGAGTCACATGAGCTGTGGAGGACGGGAAGAGCAGGAGAACTCGCTCAGAAGCCCACCCTGTCACAGCAGGACTCCAAGTTTTATTTGTGAATAAATGTATTGATTGTACACGAATGGAAAAATAAAGAAATTTTAGGCTTTACAGATACGCCTTTACAATGATGAAGTTTTAAGTCATCCTGGTTCTTCACAGGTGAAGAAAAGAGAGCCTAGCCACACAGGGACCTTGTTCCCCTAATACAGCAGATCCGTGAAAATTTGATTTTAGAACCAGGGTCCCTCTTCTTATACTGCCCTTCAGCCCCGGGGAACCCCCTCTGGAAAACGCAGTTTGAACATGCACGTGTGTGTCCATGACCAAATCTGATAAAAGGACAAGGTCTGACATCAGATCCACCAGGCCATGGATTTTTAACCGGACTCCACGGTCTAGAGCCACCCTTGTCCTGCTCACTGAACTCGGACCTTCTCATCTATAAGAGACAAGAGAAACCAAATGAGAGGTTCCTCCCGGGTTGAAACAGGGGAACCAAGTTGCAGGCTGAACACGACCTCATCTCTCTGACCTCTCTGTAGTCGTAGTAACCACATAAGATGGTTCGAAAGCCAGTACAAGTCGTAGAAATACAGAGAGCTTTTCTACAGGGGTCTTAACTGAAGTCTTCTGAGGGGACCCCCAAAAAGCCAAGACACAAATGAACACAAAGGAGGAGAGGTCAGGGCAAGACCAGAGAGCACATGAGGAAACCTAGCCCAGGCCAGAGGAGTTCAGGGCCACCCTACTGGTCACACAACATTCGTGGAAACTGTGGGCTTGCAAGAAAGAGCTCCCTGGAGGACAGGGGCCAGCGGCAACTGGACACTTAATTGAGGGACCCTCAGAGGCCACATGCCCTGGGCAACCACTTCCCAAGCCCCCAGAGCGAGGCCCACAAATCCTTTGCTCTTCTTTATCTTGAGAACGATTACAAACCTTAACGTCATTGTTATAATCATGATTTGGTGCTTATTGTATATGAATAATGTTCTGTAAAAGTGCATCTGTGACTTGATGTATGGATTTTTGGTTCTTGTTTTTTTAAGTTTCATGGAATAGACAGGGTACATTCAGATGAGGCCACCAAAGCATCTTTTGTGATTGTTGTTAATCAAGACAGGCTCTGTCATTATGAATGCACTAGACATGAACAAATGGAGGATTTACTATCATAAATAAAAAGAATTTGCAATATGGAAACTAATAACTTGTGACTGGTTCTGAGCATTCATGGAGAACATTTTATTCAAATGAACAGAGGATAGTTAAAAAGGTTTAAAAAGTCTCAGTTTAATCTATTTTTTCCCTTGACATAATAGACAAAACCCTTGGTCAGAAAAGCCAGGTGTATCTGGATGTTTAGTGGTTTTGGCCCACAGAGCTGGTGAGTTTGAGCTGTGTGAGGCCGCACATGCATACGTGTCAGCCTGTGGATCAGTCCCCCAGGATCCTACCCCTGAATGTTCCTTAGAACTTTGTCCTGAGCCCTATCTTATTTCTTATTTTCATCACTTAATTAAAAAGACAATGCAGAGTATCCAGCAAACAATCTTAGAACTGATTTTCACATACTACACAATTTGCCAAGCACTGGCCATTTGAAAAACAAATAAGGACTCATTCTAGAATTTGAACGTCTTGTAGTTTATTAGACTAATTAAAATTGTAGAATGCATACATTCAGAGGCATCCAATATTCACAATAGTCTATGTTGAATACATCACTAGTAATAATCAAGTAAATGCAAATTAAAGCAAAAATTTTTTATCTATCTTTGTATCTTTTATTTTAATAACATTGTAGCAGAATGTAGCATCTTATTAAAAGTAGCTCTGTGAATGCTGGAATGGAAGCATATAATAATTTTCATTTAGACAAGGACTTAAAGTGATTTTTTCAAACATTCATTGTCATCAATGCAAATCGATGCCCTTATCCAAGAACTCAGCTCATGACAGTGAACCTTACAATACTGTTCTACCATCTTGGAGTCTTTTCTTTCTCTGCTGCAGAAGTGAGACAGGGTGGGGATTCCTGCTGTCACTCACGTATCTTCATATTCCTGGATCTTGGTGAGACAATCCTTGGGGAAGGCATATATGGAAATAACGGTTGAAAGTATGGTAGTTCGCTATTTAATTTTTATTTGAGGGTCATGAAATTAATACCTAGCCACACTTGATATAATACTGAAGCCCTTGCTGAGTGTTGGATTAATATTGTATTTTATTCTAAAACTATCCAGTGTGAGTTTTTCAGTGCTTTCAATGTGCTTGGAGAACAAATGAAATGAAGTAAAACAGACAAATCTATCCCCATTGTTTTTAAGAATGGAACAAGGTGTCAGTGAATAAATGAGAGATTTCTGGCTACAACCTTTATCTCACAAGCCACTTGTTTTGATAGGTAAGGAACTAGTTACCTGCACCACCTCACAACACCATCTACATTGCTCTATGCCTCCCACGGTACCTGTCCGCAAGAAGGGACTTGGCTTGCAGAAGATTAACCAGGAGCATGTTTTTCAAAGTTGAAGAAAATGGGAGTTCAATAAAAACGAATTCCACTGGAGTTTTCATTGGATATTAATATCTTCTTTTCCCGCAGACGAGATGCATTTGACTTACTGTGCCTCCTGCCTCCCCACCCTCCCGGCCTCTCCCCGCGAGTTGAATACCAATCCCTCACCCGCAGGCTTGGCGCAGCCAGGCATGGGTGTTCTGGGACCCGTATGAAAATGGAATCACTTCCTCGCTTATTATTCTTTGGAGAACAATCTTTATTTCTCTGCTTCTGAATGTCAGAAATCTTTCCCGATGTCTGATTAAAGGAAAAGTATCCCGGTTGCTAGCAGGAAGGTTTAACTCTGGGCAATCTCTGAGTGCTTCTCTGCTTTCTTGTCACCGGGGGGGAGGTGACCGGCAGATGGGCACTTCCTGTGGGAAGGAGAGAAGGCTGTCCTTGCCAGTGGACCTCCTCCCACGGGCGAGAGAAACTGGCCATCATGACACGTACTCAAGTCAGGCTTTTCTGACCCTCACACTGCATGGGGGACTTTGAAATGTAGTTCTTCAAGCATTTAATCTTCCTGAAAATATTATTATTAAACTTTTGATAAGAAGAAACTGAGGTTAAGGAGCCTCCATAACTTTCTAAATTCTCAGATTAAAAGTTCAAGAGCAGAGATTTTGGCCTCAATGCTTCTGACCCTGACACCTGCTTCTCCCGTCAGCCGATTCCCTGCAGGGAGCATCTTCTACCGCGCTGAGCGCTTGGCTTGATCCATCCATTTGGCTGGCTGCTGTGATGTCCACTGTGTGTGTCACTTGACTAGGCTCAGGGATGCCCGGATAGCTGGTGACACATCATTTCTGGGTGTGTCTGACAGGGTGGTTCTGGAAGAGACTGGCATGGGAATCTGTGGGCTGGGTGCAGATGGGCCTTCCACAGTGCAAAATCAGTTGAGGCCCAGCCAGCACGACGGGGTGGAGGAGGGGCAGACTCTGCCTCTGAACGGGCCATTCAGCTTCTCCTGCCCTTGGACTTCAGAGCTCCTGGGTCTCAGACCCTTAGACCTGGCCTGAATCCCACCACCAGTCTTGTGTTTGCCCAGCCCGTGGATAAAGAGCGTGGATAAGCGCGTCCTCCTGGCCGTGACTCCTGGGCCACACGGCCTAACACGGTCGTCGTGGGGAGAGTGTGTCCACTTACGGCCACTCATCACGAGCAAACCTTCACCCTCTTATTTCCACTGCAAGGACTTTGGATTTCATGTTGTGATCTACTTTTGAGCTGCCTTCTTTAGAATGCATACATGATACTCTTTCTGCTCGCTGCCCCTGGAGACCGACATGCACGCGTGCACATGCCATTTAGGGGTTGCGAGGTTTGGATCTTCGCTGAGCCCCAAGGCCCACGTGGCTGAAGGCCCAGTGGATGGCCTGTGGTGGCATTGGGAGGCCGTGCAGCAGTAGGAGGTGGGGACTAGAGGAAGGAGGGAGGTTAGTGGTGGTGAGCCCCGAGGGGGTGTGGGACCCCAGGCTTCCTCTCCCCCTGTTTCCCCTGGGCTCCGCCACACCCTCCTGCACAGCGCCTTGCCTCACCACAGGCCCAGAAGTGAGGAGCCAGCCAATCACGGGCAGAAACTCTGAAGCCACAAGTCCCACACAGCTCCCCTCCCCCCACGCTGTGCGTGATCACCACAAAGGGAACCTGACTAGCACAGGGACCTCCCACAGCGCTGGTGATCAGAATGCATTTTTATGATCACACGTGAAGTTAAGCCAGTGCTGCTGGATTGGGTGTTTTCATGTCCATTTTTCTTTGAATATGTCCGACGGTCAATGCGATTGTTAATTCTTAGCATATTACCAGGATTTCATTAGAATTATCATCTGAAGAGGTTGGTTAGACATTGTCCATGAAAATTCTCCGAGCAGGAGAATTTTCATGGCCTTTTTCCAGGGCCACAGGAATTTCTGAAATCTCCCCGTGCAGGACACCTTACCCTGAGGTCCTGGGGAAAGCCACACACTCTGCCCCAAGTGGGGGGTGACTGCAGGGACTGCAGAAAAACCAGGAGGTTTGGCATTCGTCCTTTAACCTTGGACCGAGGCAGAAGCTCGGAGAACACAATGCAGCAGTAAAGACTCACTGCACATTGGATACAGAGATAATGTTTTGAAAGAAATATAATTAGTCTAACTTATGTAGAAGAAGGCAATGTGCTCCAGCCTAATCAGTACAACAAAAGAACTCACATGCACACAAGAATTTCACACACATGCACAAAAAGACACATGCTACTCACAAACACAAACATTTAACACAGAAACACACATGGTCACCTTTCATATCATCCCGTGTTCAGTTTTTGATTGGAAGATTCTCCATGCATTAATTATTTATATCAGATTTGGTCTGTGAGCCTAACTGTGTTCCTGTCCCCGCAGTGCAGGTCTGAGGCATCAGCTCTCTTGTGCCAAGTTAATGTCAATAATCTGCTGCATATTGATGCTGGTAGCCAGGTGGAGGTATTTTTAATCAATTGGAATTTTAATCACACCCAAAAGTTCCAAAGGAGAAAATAATGTTCTTTTGTAATGTTCACACTGGTGAGGGGTGTGTTGTCCTGAATTCCCTGCTTTTACACCAGTCAGGACAGCGCTGGAGGTCAGGGGGCCCTGGCTGGCGGAGCGAGCTGGTGGCACAGACTGTGCTTTCAGGCCGTCTCTGCTCTCTGCACAAACTTGAGCAGTTTTCCTTGAAATTTTTAAGCAAAGGAGAAAGAGTGAGAGAACAATGAAAAAGAAAAATCTAGACTTGAGCTATGGCCATTTCCACAGTGGTGGTTATTAAACTTGGTGTTGGACGTGACGAGGAGTTACAGATTAAACTGCATCAGGAGAATCAGCCCACGGGAGACTAGACTGCTGTTTCGCTTGGCTGAGAGAATGCTCAGCAAAAGAAGTCTCTGGACCTGAAACCCAGGTGGTCACCCTCACCCCAGAGGCCCATTTATCAGAAACACAAAAGGAGCTCTGAAGGGACGAGGGTGACCCTCCCCCTTCCCCTCCGTGACGGTGACTGGGTGTTATTTGGGGGTAACTATTTAAACAGTGTTGTAGACTCCAGGTGCAAATTCAACACCACCACTTTTGTGGTGCACCTTCATTGGCATTGTTAACAACCTCTCTCCTGCTCCCACATCCAAATCGAAACAATGAAACAGTGTGGAATAATCACACTGCTGAATAATATATATTTGTTATGATTTCATGTTTTATTTTATTTTATTTTTTTTTTATTCTAAGTTGTTATAAATGACAGCAGAATGCATTGAACTTCATATTATACTTATAGAGTACATTTTTACAAATCTCTGGTTGTATGCAAAGTATATTCACACCATTCGTGCCTTCATACATGCACTTAGGGTAATGATATCCATCTCATTCTACCATCTTTTTGTTTTCTTCACCCTTTTGCCCCCTCTCTTCCCCTCCCTCTCCATTGGTCATTCTAGTGTTCCTCTAATCCTCCTATGCTCCCTGTCCCAACCCCACTGTGAATCGGCCTCCTTATATCAGAGAAAACATTTGGCATTTGACTTTTTGGGATTGGCTAACTTCACTTAGCATTATATTCTCCAACTTCATCCATTTACCTGTGAATGCCATGATTTTATTCTCTTTTATTGCTGAGTAATACTCCATTGTGTGTATATATACCGCATTTTTTTTATCCATTCATCTACTGAAGGGCATCTAGGTTGGTTCCACAGTTTAGCTATTGTGAATTGTGCTGCTATAAACATTGATGTGGCTGTGTCCCTGTAGTATGCTGTTTTTAAGTCCTTTGGGTATAGACCGAGGAGTGGGATAGCTGGGTCATAAGGTGGTTCCATTCCCAGTTTTCCAAGGAATCTCCATACTGCTTTCCATATTGGCTGTATCATTTTGCAATCCCACTAGCAATGTATGAGTGTGCCTTTTCTCCCACAACGTCTCCAACATTTATTGTTGATTGTGTTTTTAACAGCTGCCATTCTGATGGTGTGAGCTGAAATCTTAAAGTGGTTTTCATTTGCATTTCTATAATTGCCAGAGATGTTGAACATTTTTTCATGTATTTGTTGATTGATTGTATATCTTCTTCTGAGAAGTCAGTTCAGTTCCTTGGCCCATTTATTGATTGGATTACTTGTGTTTTTGGTGTTAAGATTTTTGAGTTCTTTATATATTCTAGAGATTAGTGCTCTATCTGACGTGTGTGTGGTAAAAATTTGTTCCCAATTAGTAGGCTCTCTATTCACCTCACTGATTGTTTCTTTTGCTGAGAAGAAGCTTTTTAGTTTGAATCTATCCCATTTATTGATTCTTGATATTAATTCTTATGCTACAGGAGACTTATTAAGAAACTTGGGGCCTAATCTGACTTGTTGGAGATTAGAGCTTATTTTTTCTTCTATTAGGCATAGTGTCTCTGGTCTAATTCCTAGATCCTTGATCCACTTTGAGTTGAGTTTTGTGCATGGTGAGAGACAGGGGTTTAGTTTCATTTTGTTGCATATGGATTTCCAGTTTTCCCAGCACCATTTGTTGAAGAGACTATCTTTTCTCCAATGTACATTTTTGGTGCCTTTGTCTAATATAAGATAACTGAAATTATATGCATTAGTCTCTGTGTCCTCTGTTCTGTACCATTGGTCTACCAGTCTATTTTGGTGCCAATATCATGCTGTTTTTGTTACTATTGCTCTATAGTATAATCTAAGGTCTGGTATAGTGATGCCACCCACTTTACTCTTCTTGCTAAGGATTTCTTTAGCTATTCTGGGTCTTTTATTTTTCCAGATGGATTTGATGACTGCTTTTTGTATTTCTATGAGGAATGACATTGGGATTTTTATTGGAATTGCATTAAATCTGTATAACACTTTTGGTAGTATGGTCATTTTGACAATATTAATTCTGCCTGTCCAAGAGCAAGTTAGATCTTTCCATCTTCTAAGGTCTTCCATAATTTCTTTCTTTAGTGTTCTTTAGTTTTCATTATAGAGGTCTTTCACGTCTTTTGTTAAGTTGATTCCCAATGTATTTTTTTTATGCTATTGTAAATGGGGTAGTTTCCCTCTTTTCCCTTTCAGAGCATTTGTCACTGATATATAGAAATGCCTTAGATTTGTGGGTGTTGATTTTGTATCCTGCTACTTTGCTGAATTCATTTATGAGTTCTAGAAGTTTTCTGGTGAAATTTTTTTGTGTCTTCTCTGTAGAAAATCATATCATCAGCAAATAGTGATAATTTGAGTTCTACTTTACCTATTGGTATCCCTTTAATTTCTTTCATCTGTCTTATTGCTCTGGCCAGTGTTTTAAGTACTATGTTAAATAGAAGTGGTCAAAGACAGCATACCTGTCTTGTTCCAGTTTCTAGAGGGAATGCTTTCAATTTTTCTCCATTTAGAATAATGTTGGCCTGGGGCTTAGCATAGATAGCTTTTGCTATGTTGAAATATGTTCCTGTTATCCCTAGTTTTTCTAGTGTTTTGAACATGAAGAGGTGCTGTATTTTGTCGAATGCTTTTTCTGCATCTATTGAGATAATAATATGGTTCTTATCCTTAAGTCTATTGATGTAATGAATTGCATTTATTGATTTCCATATGTTGAACCATCTTTGCATTCCTGGAATGAACCCCACTTGATCATGGTGTTTTATATATATATATATATGTATATGTATACATATATACACACATATATATGTATATGCATACATGTATATGTATATATACATATTTATATATTTATATGTATATTTATTATTATTATTTTTTTGGTACTGGGGATTGAACTCAGGGGCACTTGACCACTGGGCCAAATCCCTAGCCCTTTTTTGTATTTTATTAGAGAGGTGTAGGAGGCCTGTTTGGGGAGATGGCTTAAATTGTGGTTGACTATGGGCCATGGAGATTTGGGCATTGTCGTCTTTTGTAGTCTCACGGGACTTGGCCCGGGATCTTGAGTGACTTGAGCCGAGATTGTTGATCGGGTCTGCGTCATTTTTTGGTGGTGTGTGTGGTGCGTGTTAGTCGTTGTTAGAGTCAAAGAGAAAAGTTATCAGAATAAAAAGCTGTTTGTTTTTAGTTTGTCTCTAAACTTTTTTCCGTGGCTTTGTTCTAAGCGGCCATCGCTTCAGGAGGCAACAGACAGGGTCTCACTGAGTTGCTAAGTGCCTCGCCATTGCTGAGGCTGGCTTTGAACTCGCGATCCTCCTGCCTCAGCCTCCCAAGTGCTGGGATTACAGTCATGTGCCACCAAGCCCAGCTATGGTGTACTATATTTTTGACATGTTTTTGTATCCATTTTGCCAGAATTTTATTGAGAATTCTTGCATCTATGTTCATTAGAGATATTGATCTGAAGTTTTCTTTCTTTGATGTGTCTTTGCCTGGTTTTGGGATCAGGGTGATATTGGCCTCATAGAATGAGTTTGGAAGTGCTCCCTCTTTTTCAATTTCCTGAAATAAATTGAAGAGTATTGGTATTAGTTCTTCTTTAAAGGTCTTGTAGAACTCGGCTGTGTATCCATCTGGTCCTGGGCTTTGCTTGGTTGGTAGGCTTCTGATGGCATCTTCTATTTCATCACTTGAAATTGGTCTGTTTAAATTGTGTATATCATCCTGCTTTAATTTGGCAAATCATACGACTCTAGAAATTTGTCGATGCCTTCAATATTTTGTATTTTATTGGAGTACAAGTTTTCAAAATAATTTTAAATTATCTCCTATATTTCCATAGTGTCTGTTGTGATATTTCCTTTTTCATCGCATATGTTAGTAATTTGAGTTTTCTCTCTCCTCCTCTTCGTTAGCCTGGCTAAGGGTCTGTCAATTTTATTTATTTTTTCAAAGAACCAACTTTTTGTTTTGTGAATTTTTTCAATTGTTTCTTTTGTTTCAATTTCATTGCTTTCGCTCTGATTTTAATTATTTTCTTTCTTCTACTACCTTTGGTGTTGGATTGTTCTTCTTTTCTAGAGCTTTGGGATGTAATGTTAAGTCATTTATTTGTTGACTTTTTCTTCTTTTGAGGAATGAACTCAGTGCAATGAACTTTCCTCTGAGAACTGCATAATAGTGTCCCAGAGATTTCGATATGCTATGTCTGTGTTCTCATTCACCTCTAAGATTTTTTGATCTCCTTTTTGATGTCATCTGCAATCCACTGTTCATTCAGTAGCATATTATTTAATCTCTAGGTGTTGGAGTAGCTTTTATTTCTTATTTTATCATTGATTTCTAATTTCATTCCATTATGGTCTGATAGAATGCAGGGTAGTATCTCTATTTTTTTTATATTTGCTAAGAGTTTTTTGTGGCATATTATATGGTCTATTTTAGAGAAGGATCCATGTGTTGCTGAGAAGAAAATATATTAGCTTGTTGAAGGATGAAATATTCTATATAAGTCAGTTAAGTCTAAGTTGTTTATTGTATTTTTGAGTTCTATAGTTTCTTTGTTTAGCTTTTGTTTGGAAGATCTATCCAGTGGTGCAAGGGTGTGTTAAAGTCTCCAAGGATTATTGTGTTGTGGTCAATTTGATTCTTGAACTTGAGAAAAATTTGTTTGATAAACATGGATGCTCCATTGTTTGGGGAGTATGTATTTATAGTTGTTAAGTCTTGTTGGTGTATGGTTCCCTTGAGCAGTATGTAGTGTCTTTCCTTATTCCTTTAGATTGACTTTAGCTTGAAGTCTACTTTATTTGATATGAGGATGGAAACCCCTGCTTCTTTCCTCAGTTGATGTGAGTGGTAGGATTTCTCCCAACTTTTCACCTTCAGCCTATGGGTGTCTTCTCCTATGAGATGAGTCTCTTGGAAGCAGCATATTGTTGGGTCTGTTTTTTTTTTTTTTTTTTTTTTTTTTTTTTGATCAATCTGCTAGTCTATGTCTTTTGATTGGTGTGTTTAAGCCATTAACATTCAGAGTTATTATTAAAACATGATTTGTTTTCCTAGATAATTTTTGTTTATTTTTGGTATTTAACTTGACATGGTTTCTCCTCTGATTGGTTTTTCCTTTAGTGTAATACCTCCCCCTGCTGATTTTGATCATTGTTTTTCATTTCCTCTTCATGGAATATTTTGCCGAGGATGTTCTGTAGTGCTGGCTTTCTAGTTGTAAATTATTTTAACTTTTGTTTATCATGGAAGGTTTTTATTTTGTCCTCAAGTCTAAAGCTTAATTTTACTGGGTATAAGATTCATGGTTGGCATCCCTATTCTTTCAGAGCTTGGTATATGTTGTTCCATGATATCTTGGCTTTGAGTGTCTGAGCTGAAAAATCTGCCGTGATACGAATTAGGTCTCTCCCTATACGTGATCTGATTCCTCTCTCTTGTGGCCTTTAAGATTCTATCCTTATTCTGTATGCCAGGCATTTTCCTTATAATGTGTCTTGGTGTAGATCTGTTGTAATTTTGTACATTTGTTGTTCTGTAAGCCTCTTGTATTTGTTTTTCCAATTCATTCTTCATGCTTGGGAAATTTTCTGTTATTATCTCATTGAAGTTTCAAACTCTGTGCCTTCCTCTATCCCAATTACTCTTAGATTTGGTCTTTTGCTGCTGTCCCATAATTCTTGGATGTTCTGTTCATGGTTTATTACTATTCCCTGTGTGGTCAACTTTATTTTCAAGATTATATACCTTGTCTTCATTATCTGAAGTTCTTTCTTCCAGTTGATCTAGTCTGTTGGTGATACTTTCTATTGTGTTTTTTATTTGGTTAATTGTTTCCTTCATTTTAAGGATTTCTGACTGTTTTTTTTTTTTCAGAGTTTCTATCTCTTTTTTGAAGTAATCTTTTGCTACCTGTATTTGCTCTCTTATATCTTTGCTCTTTTATATCTTTTTTGTAGTGATCAATTTTTGCCTGTATTTGCTCATTTAGGTCTTTCTTTAATTCACATATCATTTTAATTATGAACCTTCTGAACTCCTTCTCTGACACTTTATCAACTTCACTGAACATGGGTTCTGTTATTGTAGTATCCTTGTTTGTTTGGGGTACTTTCCTCCCTTGTTTTTTCATGTTGTCTATTTGCCTTCCTTTCTTGCCATGTAGATCTGAGATATTATATTTTATATCCTATATTCTTTTAATATCTGTGCAGGTTGTCCGTGCCTCACCTTAATGTTGGGCTTTCAGAACCTGCAGGTGTCCCTTGATGTATGCTACTGCAACTAAAGATGGTGTCTGCAGTAGTGGAGGTAACTCGAGATAACACTGAAGGTGCCCCAAGATGAATGCAATGTCTTCCAGAGATGGGGCTGAAAGGGTGGGCCTTCTAATGTCTTTGGGATGACTGCTCTGAGATGCGGCTGCTTTTAGGCCCTCTCTGTTGTCAAAAGGTAGGGGCTACTGCATGGGGAAGGCTATGGCTATGTCTGCAGTGTCTCAAGTTGGAAGTGGGTTAGGCTTGTGCTCCCAGGTGGGGTAGTAGACTCTGGACCTACCCTGGGGCTGGGTCCCACACAAGTTGGTGTGGGCCAAACTGGTTGAATCTGAGCTTCTGCAGATTGGAAGATTGGTCTGCTGGTTGGAAGAGGCTGTCCTCTGAGTGGAGGTCAGTGAAGCTGTCCTAGGCCTGCCTGAGCTCGGAGGGTATGGGCTGGGCTGACCTGGGCCCGCCTGCGCTCAGGCAGAGGTTGGTGGGACTGACCTGGGCCTGGCCGCACTAAAGTGGAGGTCCTCAGGGCTGTCCTTGGCCTGCCTGCACTCAAGCAGAGTTGAATAATATTTTTTTTGATGGTAAAAATGTTAAAATGTTTGTGTATTTTATTCATTTTCTATTTTCTATTGCTGTCATGAAATTACCACAAATTTTGTGTCTCAAGGCACTACAAATTCACCATGGCCCATTTCTGTGGGTCGGAAGCTGCTGGGTTCAGCTGGTGCCTTTGCTCTGAGTCTCTGCAGGACAGCTGTGGTGTGCCTAGGCCAGTGTTTCCTCCTGGAGGGTCTGAGATCGAAGTGGCTTCTAGACTCATCAGCGCATCAGCAGAGTGTGCTCCATGCGGTTGTAGGGCTGTGGGCCCAGGTTCCTCTCTGTCAGCCAGGATGTCCCAAGTCATTAGGGGCCTATCTTGTTCTTGCTCCTACATTTCAGAGTGAGGACCACTGTGCTCGATGTCTTTCCCAGGCCCTAGCACCTCTTCCGCACACCTCTCTGTCTACTTTTACTGCATGTAAGGGCCCGTGTGGCTGCCTTGGGCTCACCTGTGTAATCCAGGATAATCTTCCTGTCTTCAAGTAGCTAACGAACAGCTGTAATTCCACCTGCAAACTTGCCTTTGCCATGTGACATAACATATTTACAGGCATGAGTGTACCGGGTCCAAACCCTGCTGACCAGTCTCTAACAGGCAGAATTGTTTCTGTTGAACTAAATAAAACAAGAATAAACACTCACCCTGGACTGAGAGGAAAAACGGAATCTAATCAAAGTCTTCTCATATAGCTGACAAATCCAAGGCCCTGCTCCCATGACTGGCTCCAGCTGGGCCTGCAGACACCCTTGCCAAAGTGTCCCACCTCCCTCCCGTCTCTCTGCTTCCCTGGGCACTGGCTGGAGACAGGTGCCTGCACCAGCCGCAAGGCTCCTCCACACAGAGCAACCCCGTCCTGCCAGATGTCCCCCCCGCAATGCCTCTCCCCCAGGGGCCGGCGCTGGGTCTCCCGGGAGCTTTCCCGTGAACACGCTCTTCCTCACTGTGTCTGGCCAGGGAATCGGGGGCGCTGCACAGCCAGGTCTGGGAGGGGTGATTCTGGGAGCACAGAGGGGTGGGTGTCTCAGTCCCAGCAAAGCCCCCGGCTGAGAGAGAGGGATGAGTTTTCCCCTGGAAAAACAGGCGAGCAGCCAGGAGACGGCGCTGCCAGGTCATGCAGAGCATGTTCAGGGCCGTCTTGCCATCCACCGATCGCCCATCGCCGTCACTGGGGAGTGCGTGGGGAGCTTTGCAGACCCAGCCTGCAACTGGATGCGCAGGAGGCGCTCACGCGGGCTTCTTTGTCTGCATGTCCCCACCCCAAATCGTATTTCAGTCCTAGGGCTGTTTTACCCTGAGGCAAGCCAGGGCGTCCTCTGCAGATTGCTGCCTCTTTCTGCAGCTGAGGGACTCGGCGTGCGTGGCCCTTGCTGGGGAGGGTCCTCCTCTGGCTCCTTCTCCTGCTCGCCCCTCTGGCCTAGGCCTGGCCAGTGCACTCTCGGGGCCTCTGTCCTCCTGGCTCATTTCTTTCTCTGAGGCCACATGTGTTCAATGGCGGCTAGGAAATTAGATTTAACCAGTCACAGATTTCTTTAAGTGGCACACACCTCTTCACTTCATGCAATTCTTACAAAATACAGTGCAAACCACTGGATTTTTTGAGGCTGAGCTGACAATGGACAGAGGATTAAAAGTAAATCCTCCTGCCCTATTGTCTGTGGTACTAGTGAAGCCGCGAGCACAGGGAACTCAGAGGCCTGGAGTCCTGAGCGCTGAGCCTGCTGATGGGATTTGGCTTAGGCAGCACACTGGGGCTGGGCTGGGTCTCAGCAGACGCTGTCAAAGTAACAGGAGCCACTACAGCCTATCAGCCGGCAGGTGAGACTTTGTTCCAGAGAACGACAGGCTGAAGAGCCACTCTGACTCTTCTCTTGCCCCAAGGGAAGGCGTTGACATCCTGTTGTGGAGGCAGGATGAGAGGCCCTGTTCCAGTGGGCCGGGTTTACAGAGTGGAGAAGACCACGCAGTGGATCATGGGAAATCTGCTGTGCGCACTGAGCCCGCAGAGGCAGACCATGCAGTGGATCATGGGAAATCTGCTGTGCGCACTGAGCCTGCAGAGGCAGAGACGCAGTGAATCATGGGAAATCTGCTGTGCGCACTGAGCCTGCAGAGGCAGAGAGCGGGCACTCTCGGAATGCTGCAGTGCTGTAGCCTGATGGCAAAGGTCAGGCCATTGAGAAAGAAGCGGGCCCTCCTGCGCCTGTGCACGCGTGTGTACACAGATGTCTGCAGGGGTGTGTGCACACTCGTCATGGTTTTCTTATCCTGAACTTTTCTTCTGCCTTCACCTGCCTACCTTCTACTCTTCCAAGTACGCACACTCCAGCACCCAGCAGGCAGGACGCCTTCCTCCATGCGAAGCCTCTGCGTCTTCCGGGCGGAGCTGTTTCTAACCCCCCCCTGCTCCCTGCACTTCCTTTTGGCCCTGGGTGTGCTGCAAGTGCTGTTTTTTTTTTTTTTTTTTTTTTTTTTTTTTTTTTTTTTTGTCAATTTAAATATGCATCATCTGTTTTGTAGCTGGATCCTTAGCACAAAGAAGGCCCTCAAAATATGTGCTAAATGAATAGAGTACGTACCAAATAAAGAGGTGCGTATTCACACAATTCCATGTTCTTGAGAAATATACTCGGTGACCGCATAAAACAGTAGTTGTCTTCTTAAACATATTACATCTCAAACATTGCACAATGCTAACCTCCACCATTTGGCAAATGAATTCAGATGCCCTTGGACATGGATGGAGTCATGTCCTATTAAACCCATTCTACATTGAAATTATTGCAAAATTTTAAAAATGTGTGCAAGAGGCCCGGGCCCTGCACATCACTGAGCAGCGCGGCACACTGTGGAGTGTGGGTTGTCTCCTGTCATGCCTGGGGACGAACTGCAAGCTGCAGCTTGCTGCCACTGCCCAGCATCAAAAGGAACTGTCATGCTGCTTATTTCTGGACTGAGGAGAGGTCTCAATTCAGAATCTGAAAAGCATATTATTTTTGCATCATTGCAAGGTCACAGAGTTTCAAGAGGAGCTACCCGAGTGGTGGGCCATCTGTGGCCTTCCTTGGTGTCTTGTCATGGAGCACAATGTAGGTGGTGCTCTTCGGACAGCGACAGCGTAACTGGCAGGAAGCAGCTTCCATTTTCTCAGGATGGACAGGGTGGGTGAGGAAGGCAGCGTGCTGCCCCAGGGCAGGGAGCCGGCTTTGCAGGGCCTGCTCTGCTGCTTCCTCTCCTGGCTGGGCCGGGCGGCCTCCACCTGCCCTAGCAGGGCAGACACTCCACTCAGCAGCAGTGTGTGGACCAAGGAAACCTGATGACTTGGTAATGGGGGGGCCACCATAGTCCAGGTGCTCCAATTGCCCCCAGCACAGGTCGAGAACTTGGAAGGCATTCTAGGGTCCCGGCCTGGTGTTACTAGGCTTGGTGACTTGGTGACTATCTGCAATGCTTCCTTCCCTGTGACCCGGGATGAAAGTTGCCAGAGGTGATGGACATGCAGATAGCAAAGACAACTGGGACCGGGACCTCGCTTGGAAATGGCAGCAGCAGCCGCAGCATGACCATCAACGCGTTCCAGGAGCTTGCAACCCCAGGAAGGTTGGCGTGGGTCTCCTGTGCAGGGATCTGGAGAATGGGCAGAGGTCGCAGGTCACTCAGGGTCACGCGGCCTGGGCATAGCGCTGCCAGGTTGGTACCTGGGGCAAAGCCCGCGTGCTCTCCTTAACACTGTGGCTCCGCACTGCCAGGAGCAGCGTTGTCACGGCTGTCCCCTTCTTGGCAGAGCCCCTTGGTCAACAAAGGGGCTGCTGGTTGTTTCCAGGCATACGTTTTCTAGGAATAGGGCAGGGGTGGCCATGCTGCCTGGGGTCACGGCTTCAGATGGCCTCGTTGTCCTCTTCAGGTGGCCCGCACTTCCCTTCCCAGCCCTGCATCCCCAGGCAGGGTGGACCCCAGAGTGGGCTGGGGAAGCGATGGAGGGAGCGGGGCAGGGGCTGGCTCCCCGGACCTCAAACGTCCTCAGAGAAGGGAGGAAGGCAAGTTTGTCTGTTGGGGTTGCAGAACTAAGGGACATTTGCGTGGGCCTGAATGGGATCCCAAAGGACCCAAGTGAGGTCCCCCCTGCCCTGAGATCCTGCTCTCTGAGTAAACTGAGGCCTGGAGCGTCTGAGTAACTCTGCCAGGTCACAGGGACGCTCGGTGTCAGAACTGGGGCAGGAGTGGACCATTCCAGTTTTGTTCTGCTCTCTGGGTTCACTCATCAGGAAAGTGTTAACTGAATGAGAAGAGTGACCTCCCCTGGGAGGTCTCTGGAACGTGGCTGGGACTCCAGGGGCTCGGGGTCAGCAAGACGACCCTGGCCCCTCCCAATACACTCAGGTTCACACGTCCCCCGCGGAGCTCTTGCCCAGTGTTTCAGAACATGAGAAAAGGTCCTCGACAAACAGGAAGGGACTGGGGACCTGCTGTGGAGTGACTCTTCAGTCATCATCTGTTGCAGGTTTGAATAAAGTAATGAGTGAAATAGTTAATGAATGACGAGAAGAAGAAAATGAACGGATTATCAATATCCCAACGAGAAAACCAATGGGAAAGAATGCAAACCATTTACTGAAGAGAAAAGCCCAGTGTTTCAAGCGAAAATTGTTAAGTACTGAAAGAAAGAAATGTGTTCTTTCTTTGTACAAAAAACTCCAGATGCATTCAGCATAATGAGCGATTGGACGTATTTTTGGAAATACCCTGTGGATTACTGCGGAGATCCAATTAACACCCCTCTGCCTACCTGCACTTCCCAGGTGACTCACAGGTTGTCTCTAACATGCTCTGGAGGGGCAGACCCGTGTGCAGGCAAGGGGCTACAGGACATCAAAGCTCAGCACCCGCAGGCAGGGACAGGCCGCGCTGGCCTCCGCGGGCCTCGCCCTCCTACCTCGCTAATGGCCCCTCAGTCTTCTCTCGGGGCTGCGTCCTCCTCAGCAGGTCTCACTGTGTAGAGACAGTTCAACTTTCTCATGGACACATCCATCTCACTCGATGTCCTTGCCTTTTTGAAATCATGGATGGTCCTTCTTCGTTTTCTTGTACAAGAACATTCGTGAGCTTCAGGCATTCTGATGGTGACTGTTTATCCAGTGCTTCAAGGCCCTTCTTCTTCTCCCCTCTCACACACCTGCCCTCGCTGCACACAGTTTGCACGTGTTGTTCCACATTCTTCTCACACGTTCTACAGTAACCTCAAACTTCCATCCAGATCCCTGACCATAATCCAACTGTGACAGGAACCCAAGGTCCCTCCTGCCTCAGGTAACAAAGGCTCCTCCACCTGATAGATAGGCTTGGGCCGATGGGCCACCTCCCCCAAGGAAATTTCCATAAGAAGCAACCTGGTTTCATTTTCCCCAGGCAGGAGCCAATGGGCTTAAATGTCACTCTGCTCTTGAGGCAGGAACCAATCGGCTTAAAGGTTGCCTTGTTCCCTGGGAAAAGAGCCAATAGCATTAAAGGTCCCTCTGCACCCCCCCCCCCCACACACACCACCAGAAGTCCCTACTTAAACCTCCTCCCTGCACGGAGCTCAGACACAACAGCTCGTCCCTGATGAGAGGAAGCAGCCACTGCAACAGCTCCAGACTCTCTGTCTCCAGCCTGATGGCAGCTGCCCCAGCCGACAGCTCCAGAGACCACAGCCGGCACCACCAGGCACCCACCCTCCATCCAGAGCTTGCACACTCCTCTCTCCCTGACTCCTCTCTCCGTGTACTTCTTCTACCTCCGACCAGCCATAAATCCTGGTGAATAAATCTCTTGACTGTACGGTTCTCTCCGGTGTGATTTTTGCCCTCCATCACCCATGACTCTGCCCTGCCTGGGACCAGCCCCTCTCTAAGCCCCTAGGGATCTCATACGTGCTGGGATCCTCTTGCTCATTCCTGAAGTGCTTCTCAGGGATCTTCAAGACACACAGATATGATCTTGTCATCTCCTATTTTAGAGATTCCTTTATAAGTACTTTCACTTAAAGCAATATTTCACCAAAGTATATGAGTAATTCTAAGAAATTCAAGATTCACATTTTTTTGTTGTTGTTGATAAAGCAGCAAAATTAAAGAGCACCATTACATTTCCCTTGTATTTATTCATTTTGGGATAGAAGTTTGTCATCTGAGTGTGAAACACTGATTATTTTATTCTGACCAGAAGCTATGTGTGTGTTATTATATGCAATGAGCTAGAAATACGAATATCTATTCTTTTAGAGAAGAATTCATCATGTATACAATATATGTACTTTTTTTGGTTTTGGTGCAAGGGATTGAACTGCAGGCACTGTGCATGCTAAGCCCATGGACTGTAGGTGCTCCTTGTCCTGGGAGGGGAGATGGTGGCCTTGGTCAGGGGAGCCAGGCAAGCCAGCAAATTCAACACGATACAAAAGGATAGAGCCAAAGGTTGCAAACTAAATTTGAGAGAGTTTAAAAATCACTGTCACACGAGAGCTATCTTGCAATGTCATTCTTTTCTTCCTGGTTTATTTTACCAGGTCCATCCGTGCTGTGGCACCTGTAGGTGAAATCAAAACAAACACACAAAACAAGTCCAAGCATACCCAGTTAGGGTAAACGACTATACAGCGAGGTTGCCCCAGGTGGGGGCAGAGAGAGGAACCCGAGAGGCAGGCTGAAGGACACCTTAGCAGGTGGGCTGTCACCCGTGCTTGCTTGTGGCGTGGGAGTGCTGCCTGTTTGAATGACTGTTAACTCCCTTGAAGCGGTTTCCGTTTGTTTTGGATAAGGCCTTCCAGAGAACCCACAGGAGCCAGCCCAGATCATGAAGTCCCTCAGAGTCACTCTTTAGTGTGACCTGCAGCAACCTTGGTGATAATAACACCACATCCCCACCCAGAAAGTGCCTCTGCCTGCCACAGTTCACGCAGGTGAGGTATGGAGAAGCCCCATGTCACCCTGCTCACGACGCTGCCACCTCTGTGTGTGGTGCCATCGTTCTGATAGCGATAAGCCTGATTGTCCCAACAAAGTCCCTTGCTCTCCTTGTCCAGGGAGACACTGTTTGGGGAGGCCCCGGGTGCACATCTCAGTTGCTGCAGGTTCTAGCCCTTCTCCACTCTCACCTGCTGGTGCTGCTGACTTGGGGTGGCAGGTGTGAGACGAGGACAGGCCTGGAGACCTAGAAGTGTTCCGCGTGAGGACTAAAGTCCATGATGTCATATCGTGTCAAGGGTTTTTGTAGATTTCAGCTGCTTTTGTTGCACAGAAAAGTAATTCTGTGAGAAGAGAGATGCCTTAAACTTCTTCTGTGTAGCAACCGTTTCTACCATGAACGTGTGTCCCATAACATCATGATGCACTATCAAATATATCCAGAATAAAGAAACAAAAATAGCTGCAGGAGGTGACATTCAGAGCTTATCTAACAAGTGTTGGAAGTGTACTAGGAGTTTCCCCAAGTGTTATTTTGTTATATACTCATATCATTAGAACAGGCATATTATTTGTATTTAATGGATGAAAACATGGGTTCATTCAAGCTGAGCCACCTTATTCCACAAGCACATTCAATGCCGGTGGCCTGTTGTGTGACACTGGCTGTGAACACCGGGCCAGTCGTGAATCCTGACCTTCATCTTCATGGGGCTTGGTCCTACACAGGCCAGCCAGAGCACTCATTTCTAGTGTGGCATTTTAAGTGTGACAAAGAAGTGCACTGAGTGCTAGTAGGCTTCTGGGCGGGGCACCTAGTTCGGGAGGGTTAGAGCGACCTTCACAGAAGGGCCGCCGAGCTCTCCGGGATCAAAAGCCTCAAGCCCTTCAGGAGAAGTGAAGACCAGCCGTGGGAAGATGGTGGTGCAGGAAAGAGGGGCGGGGACATTCTGGCCAGTGAGGCATTGAGGGGAAGCCGCTGTGGCATCAGATCCTACAAACATTTGGACTTGATTGGGGGGAAGGCTGCGTGTGGGGGAATTGTTGGGGGTCAACTCCAGAGCACTGCCAGTGCTGGGGCAGGAACCCACACCTTGCTCTAGACCAGATTCCACATGCACACCAGTGCTCTGCGTGTGCTGCAGGTGTGCACAAGCAAACCGTCCTCAGGCTCTACCCAGAAGCACACGTCCAGGGAGTGGCCAGGAGGAGCCAGGCGAGGCAAGAGGAAGCCTCACCCAAGCCTGGTGAGACAGCAGGCAGGGTCAGGAGCGAGTCCAGGACTCAAAGCCATGACAGAGTGAGGGGCCTCGGCGTGGAGTGCAGCAGGTCTTCAGCTGGTCCTCATGCCACCTCCTTCCTCTTTAGGGGCTGCCCCTTGTTCATCCCAGAGAAGTCTCCCTGGGGTCTGTGAGATGAGATGCGCATGGACATCACTTAGTACGAACATTCCAGAACTTGAAAACTGGAAAACTGTAAGTACTGCCATTATTTTGAGATATGCAATCACAGACTTCAAGAGGGAAGGATTTTGCTCTCCATAAGTTTCCGGCTGGCTAGGCTGATTTTTATATGGAATCCACTATTTCCTACATACAGGAGGGAAATTATGGACTAAGCAATGTACTCTGGTCAAACTGGAAAAGTGTTCAACAGGACTGAAGAGAGACTTTTTCCTTTTGATACCACTGTTGGGCTCCTGAGTCACGTTGTGCTTGAAGACAATGTCAGAAGGTTGAGAAGCACTTAAAAATACACCACGCAGCTAACTGAAAGAAAACACGCCCACAGGGTGTGCCCTGCAGAATCACGGTGTGTTGGTGTGTCCAATGAACGCACTGACGTCAGGGCTGCATCTCCTTATCACCAGGGCTCATTTCAGCCTTGCACGGGAGATCCTGGTGAGAGGATCAACAAAGGCAGCTTTTGAGACCATTTTTCTACTAGAATCCTCCAAGAAACAAGGGCTCGTCGTAAATTATAGAGGAAAGAATTCCGATTCAGTCAGTCGTCATGATTATTTCTTCTACACCCTCTCTCATCTCTGCAGTTCACTGGCTTTGACAGCCCCATTGTCCCTGCTATGTTACATGCGCCCCAGTGCCCGTGGTCTCCGACCTCCTCAGTGTCCTATGTCCACCCTTTCAAGCTGGACATCTAAAGGTTTCATATTTCCTACTGGGCTGTCATACCCTCCTGCGCTTTATTGAATTTCTGTCCATTGATCTAATTTGAATACACAATCTCAGAGAATGGTGTATGTTTTAAACTGGAAAGGGAAACAAAAAAGAAAGTTTATTTTATTTTTCAATCTAAAAATTGGACTTAGGGAAAATTTGACCTGGGGAGCCAATCTCTAGGAAAGGCAACATTCCCATAAAAAGTCATGTTACACAAATATGTTTCGGTGACTGTTAAAGTGACGCTTATAGAATTGGGGAGAAAAATCAAGCTATTCATTAATATATAATTAAGAGATGCTGTGAACTCAATAAGCAGCAAATGATGTTAAATCTAAATACAATGCCTTTGGTGAAATGATTGAGATGGCAGTGTCTTTACTTTATCTGAGGTGGTGTGTCCCTGAGGATGGTAATTACAACATCACTGTGAATAGTTTTCTACGCTCTGCTTGAATGTCTCTGGTGAAAAGCGGCCAACAAGATGGCCCACTGGGAGCTCGTTCAAATGGTTGATTTCCCCCCATTCATCAAATGACTTTCCCTTACCTCTTTAATTTCTGTTTGACTCTAGTTTGGATCTTGGAGCCATCTACAGCAAATTTTAAAATACCTTCACATAATAGTTTTTTCCGAATGGGAGAGCAACCACTGGGTCACATAGGATCTCTGCTTTCCTGAAAGAACATCACGTTTCTGCCTCCATCTCTGACAACCCATTGTCCCTCGCCTTCTGGAACTCACCGCCAACCCTGCTCCCCGACTGAGGCCTGAGGGTGCAGGCAGGCCACGACTGTGTGGTTGGAGCCTCCGACGACCATGGGGGCACTGAGGAGAGGGCAGCCCTGATCAGTGGCAAGAGGGGTGGGCCGGCTCTGGGCGCCGCCCTTGTCTCTGCAGATGGTCACTGATGGGCCTCCATCTCTCGCGGGTGTCTGGGGAACATTTTGATAGTGTGGGAAAAAAAAGCAAAGAGAAAAACTGTGCATGGCCCTCCATGTCACAGAGGCAAGATGGCAGTGTGGCTGGGGTGTGGCTCTGTGGTGGAGTGCTTGCCTAGCAAAACAAAGCAAAGAAAAACCGGAAAGAGGAAATGATTCTACCAAGTCATCACCAGGAAGGACAATCCTGTGTTTCTCTGTGACATCTGAGTGACTGTGAGCAGTTTCAATTCTGTATACTTACCCGTATGGAGGAGCACCGTGGTCATTGAGCTGTGGGGGTTTGAGAGAGTTTTTCAATTGATAGTGTGGGAGCTATCTCAAGTCGGTGCTACCTCCAAAAAACGTCTTTTGTCTTTTAGTAATAGAATAAGGCTCAGGCACGGGAAAAAGAGATAGTAGATAGAAAGACAGACAATTGGCAAAATTAAACAAATCTTCTGAGAAGAACTCTTGGAAAGAGCATGGTCTCTGAAGGAAGCCAGTGGCAGCTGCTCCCGGTAGCTCAGGCTCTGCGAGTCTCTGAAATCTTGCGTCCTTCCGGAGCTGAGCAAGGAATCCGAAAAAGCTGACGCTTTTCCATAAACCCTGGAGGGCTCTAGCCACAGAGCCTGGGACACAGGATACGCTGTCTCCTCCTGGGGTCTCACCCGCCGCCTGAATTTACCTAGAAAACCGATGGGTGTGAATGGCGCCCTCTACAGACTGTTTCTACTCTGAACACGAGGAAGGACTGGAACACATTGTCCTTCACCACTGCTAGAAAGTTCTTGTGATCAGTTGGCGTCTAAATCCCCCCCGTTGAGCCCAATTCTGTCCTGGGCAGTGTCATAGGGGGCTGAGGACCCCGCACCCCACCTTCATTCTTGGTTCAGTTTGCAGGAGCCAGTTGGCTTAAAGGTCACCCCCTTCCCTAAGAAAAGAGCCAATAGTGTTAAAGGTCGCTCCTGCACACCCCCCCACCACCAGAAATCCCTACGTAAGTCCCTGCCTGCCCGGAGCTCAGACACAACAGCTCATCCCTGCTGAGAGGAGACAGCCACTGCAACAGCTCCAGACTCACCGTCTCCAGCCTGACGGCAGCTGCCCCAGCAGACAGCTCCAGAGACCACAGCTGGCACGACCAGGCACCCACCCTCCATCCAGAGCTCGCACACTCCCCTCTCCCTGACTCCTCTCTCCCCCATACTTCTTCTACTTCCGACCAGCCATAAAGGCTGGTGAATTAATCTCTTGGCTGCACGGTGGTCTCCGGTGTGATTTTCGCCCTTCACGTGGAGGGTGGGGAGCTTAGAAACGGCCTCCCTGTGACTGGAAGGGACAACCCTAACCACGGCTCACAGTGACCTCCTGGGCTGGGTGGTCCAGATGGAAAGAAGGTTTCTAAGTAAGAGGGCCACAGCTTGCCTGGGGCCGTGACATGAAGGGGGTGGCTGGGGCTGGGAGTAATGGGGTGGGGGTCTTAGTCTGGGGTGTGAGGTGTGAGTCTTCCACGTGTGCAGCGTGTGGCTGTGGTGTGTGGCCGAGGGCAGCAATGGAGTTAGTTTCCAACGCGGTCACGGGCCATCCCTGCAGACTTGGCTTTTTATGTCCTTAATGTTTAGCCCTCTGGGATCAGCTCAGCCCTTTATTTTTAGTTATGTTGAACCCATGAACCTTGACAATTTTCCTAAATTAGACTTCAAGTATTTTGGAAGAAGCCTCCAAGAATTATACTAAAGACCTTGATTTAAGAGCTGCAATGATATATTCAGAGAGATCCTGTGCCCTCGGGGAATGTGACCCCAAAGGCACCTGATTCGGTGAAGTCCACCCAGTTGTTTCCTCCCACCCTGTTAACCTGAGCATCCCCTGGAAACGTTCATTCATTCATTCAACAATCTTTGTTGAGGGCTTGCCACTTCTTCAGATGCCAGGCCCAGTTCTAGACCCCGGGAACGTGGCAGTGGTACACTTTACCTTGCCAGCGTCTTACATAGTAAAGGGCTAGACAAATGAACGCGGACAAGGATGATGGAAACACAAACCAGGCTTTGCTTGGAAAGGGGTTGCAGCTCACAAAGACAAAGGAGGAAGGGTGTGACCAGGAGGAGAGAGCCCCGGAGCGGGTGACGGAAGGAGGGCCGTGCAGGAGTCTGGGGAGGAATGCTCTAGAAAGAAGACATGGTATCCTTGAAGACCAGGGTGCTGAATGTTCTTGAGGAAGGAGAAGAAGAGCTGTGTGTATTTGTGTGGAGTGAGTGAGAGAGCCACGTGGGAGACAAGTCCGAGGGCCAGGAGAGCTGCAGCCGGTGGAGAGGACACAGGCCCAGTGCTTGCGCGTGGCCCTTGCCTGCAGGCGCGGAGCTGAGCGGTTACTCTAGGTGGCTCCTGCTTTAAAAATCGTGTGTCTGAATGTGTTGTGTGTGGACAAGAGGCCAAACATGGCCTTTGCCAAAAAATGATTCAACCAGTTTCAACGAGGTTGGGATATAATAATACTCCACAGTAATTTTAAAATGGGCTGGGAAACTGCAGTATTTGAATATGAAAATGAGAGAGGGGCCACCAGTCAGTAGATATCAGTAGCACGTTGAGTATACTGAGTTCCCTAAACACCTTAGCAACCCCCTCAGACTGGAAACGTCTATGTAAAGCAACATTAAGTGGGGAGCAATACTTGGTTTGGCGATCAAAAATTAAGAACTGTATAGAAACAGCTAAAATAAATGGATGCTGGGTTATGGAGACCAATAACATAGAAATGGCTCACATGAGCCCAAAATTTTTATACCCCCAGTATATATGCTCAGATAGGGCCTTAAAGGCCTACAAGGACTGCCAAGTAACTTGTCCAAAGTAAATTCAAGAATAGTTCGACTTTTGAGAACTGCAGGTTAGACTTTTTGGAGGACGTTGACAAGTTATGCCAATTAGTTGTTCAATTAGCATGATAAAAACGCTAATAAAATATTTTCCAGGAAGCCATAGGGAGGATCTTTCATATAATATACAAACTATGTAAAGAAATAAATGATGCCTTTGTCTTCCCCTCTCCAACCTATGAGACACAATAATCATATCAGGGTATTCCAGGAAAAATTTATCATAATCAATCAGGCTATATTCTAGGCAAAATCCCAAAGAGAAAATAGAGACCAAATTCATACCGTGCCTCCAGGTTGCTGCCCAGAGCCAGTGTGTAAAAAGGGCAAAAATCATTGGGCCAATAAATTGATTGCCCCGGGGCCCACAAATGTATCGAGGCATTGGAAGAGGGCGTATCCTCAAGCAATCCATTCAGAATGCTTCCCCGACACAACGCCCTAGTACCCATCCACGTCCCTCAACAGAGGATACAGGAAGAAGAAATCTGCGATTAGACCTCTGTTCCACTGCCCGACATAGTGTTAAACACCTGAAATGGGGGTTCAAACTGATTCCCACAGGCATCAGGGACCTCTTCCCTCAGGGACTTGTAGGGGACTTATTAATATTCGGGCGAAGTCCTCAAAGCTTATTAGGTTTGCAAGTGACCAAGGTGTAATAAACTCAGACTACAAAGGGGAAATAAAAATAATGCTTAGCTCACCCCAAAGTACTAAGTTCTGTTAATCAAGGAGATAAAATTTGCTCAGCTGCTTCTCCTTCCAAATTTACATAATTCATTTAAAATGGAGTATCGCCTCAAAAAGGGAACCAATACAAGATTTTTTTCCATCTGATTTGAGTCCCATGGCTTGCTGGGTTCGAGACTGTACTAGAGGGCCTATGTGTAAAATAAGAATCCAAGGAATAGAAATGGAAGGGACCTTATAGATACTTGGAGCTGATTCCTCCATCATTAATTTACAGACAATGGCCCAAGACACTGGGCCTCTGCAAAAAGCTTCAACCAGTTTTAAGAGGCTTGGGATATAATAACCTCCCAGAAAAAAGCTGCAGTAATTTTAAAATGGGAGGATGATGAAGGACATAAAGGAAACGTTTCAGCCTTATGTTTTACCTAACCTACCAGTTACTTTATGGGAAAGAGATATTTTACAACAAATGCGGAGTACACCTTGCAACAAACCTGCAGGTGTTTAAATGTGATAAATATTACAGGGTAGTCTTAACCTGACCTCTGAAAGAAATCATTATCAAAAAGTACAGGGTAAGCGTAACCCTAAAAGAAATCATTATCATATAGGAAAAAAGACATTTTTCTTCGGGGCCACTGAGAAAATAATTTTAAAAATACCATGGCTTTCTGATAAGCCAGTGTGGGTCCCTCAGTGGCCCCTATGTAAAGAGAAATTACAAGCGGCCACCTACTAGTTCAAGGAACAATTAGAAGCAGGACATATAGAACCTTCCACCTCTCCCTGGAATTCCCCCATTATTTGTGATGTAAAAAATCAGGAAAATGGCGATTCTGATCTTAGACAAATTTAATAAAACCCATGCAAGTCATGGGCCCTACTCAACCTGGACTTCCGAATCTGTAGCTATTCCAAAAAGTTTTCCATGTTAATAGTCTTGATATAAAGGATTGCTTCTTTTCTATTCCCCTACATCCTCTGGATGCCCCCAGGTTTGCTTTTTCAGTTCCCTTCTATTAACAATAATGGCCCTGATCCAGAGATATCAATGGAAGGTTTTACCACAGGGAATGGCTAATAGCCCCACCATATGCCAAATATATGTGGGACAAGGCTATCCAACCCATTAAAAAATAACTATCCAAACCTCATGTGTCTACTATTACATGGATGATATTTTACTGGCCCACCCTAATCTCAAAAAATCTTATTTAATCTATTCAGTGACATGGTAGAAAATTTAAAAAATACGGATTTATATATAGCAGAAGAAAAAGTTCAAACTAGATCTCCCATATTATATTTAGGATTTATAAAATCATGGATACTTTTGTTAGACCCCTCAAAAAAATTTTAATAATTAAAGAACAATTTAACCACCCTCAATGGATTTCCAAAAACTGTCTGGGTGACATTAATTGGCTTCGCCCTACACTACAACCTCACTACTGGCCAATTAAAACCTTTATTTGATATCCTTCGAGGGGACCTGATCCATCCTCACCGCGAACACTGACTCCAGATGCTAGGAAAGCTTTAAAGTTAGTAGAAAAAGCCATTGAAGGAGCTCATTGTGACAGATTTGATTTAAACTCAACCGCTGATGTTGATTATTATTTTCTTCACAAATATACACCCACAGGAGTATTTGGCAACAGGGCCTTTATTATGGATACATTTGCCCGTTCTCTCCTAAAAGTATAATTGAATCTTATACCTCCATGGTGGCTAGAACTTATTCTTCAAGGACTTAAAACTTCTACTAAAATATTTGGCATTCACCCTGCTTACTATTATTACTCCCTATTCATCGTACAGATTGAATATTTATGCTTCAACGATAATGACTGGGCTATAGCTAAGATGCTCACTACCTCTGCCAAATTTTGATAATCACCTTCCTAAGTCTCCTATATTATCTTTTTTGTATTAATCATCCTATTAATATCTTCCACAGGTAATAAAAAAATCAACCTATTCCTAAGGCATTTAAATGTATTTACAGATGGGTCCTCAAGTGGTACTGCTGCAAATAGTCATACAAAGAAAATATGACTTACATAACTGCACACAAATCAGCTCAACTAGTGGAATTGGAAGCTGTGGTAAGTAGCTCTGGAAAAATTTTAGAGACCAGCCCATAAACATTTTTTCAGATAGCCACTATATTGTACAAGCCGTCCCAAAATTAGAGTTAGCAGGACCAAGTAGCACCTCATACTCCAGCTTTTAAATTGTTTTATCAAATACAAAAACTTTTGTGGGCAAGAAAAGAACCTCTATTCGTTAGGCCATATTAGAGCACATACTAATTTTGCCTGGCCCCCTCCATGAAGGTAATCAAAAGGCTGATGAACTTACAAAAACAACAATATTTATACTTTCAAGCACTACAACAAGCTACTTTATTTCATTCCCAGTTTCACGTCAACAGCACCACCTTGCAACGTAGGTTTAAAATTACAAAAGAGCAAGCCAGAACAATTGTAAAAGATTGTAAATCTTGTATGACACATTTGCCCAATCCTCATTTTGGTGTTAACCCTAGAGGATTAATGCCCAATCATTTGTGGCAGATGGATGTTACTCATGAGCCAAGCTTTGGAAAATTGCGATTTATTCATGTAACCATAGGATACATGCTCAGGCATGATTTTTGCTGTCCTTACATTCTGGAGAAAAAGTTAAAGATGTCACATCTCATTGTTTACAAGCTTTTGCTGCATTGGGCATCCCCAAAATGCTTAAAACAGATAATGGCCCCCGCATATACGTCCTCATCTTTCAAAAACAGTTTTGCGCAAAATTCAACATTATCCCATAAAACAGGCATTCCCATACAATCCTCAGGGTCAGGGCATTATTGAAAGAGCAAACCGCACACTGAAAATTATGTTATTAAACAAAAAGAAGGAAATTGGAAAAGTCCTAAAGACAGATTGGGCAGTTGCCACCTGTTTACCTTAAATTTTTTAACTTTTATGACTCTAATGGTTATTCTGCTGGAGACAGACATTGGAATCCACCACCAACAACATAAACCCTTGGTTTACTGGAAGGATGTTCTTTCAGGTACATGGAACAGGGTCCAGATCCAGTTTTAATTTGGAGGAGAGGATCTGTTTGTGTTTTTCCAAAAACACGAATCCTCTCCAATATGGATACCATCTAGATTAATAAAGCAGGTACCACATCAAAAAATGATCAAGATGTAGTTGTTGAGGAATCAAGATTATAAAAAAGGTACCAAAATCAAGAAGACCAAGATGGAAGATATAGAATGACTCCCTCAAAGTATCCTTCAAATGTTTCACAACTCAAGAGTCATTTCCTCCCGGCCGGGATGAGGAGATCTCTCTTTAGTGTGCACACACATATTGTATTTTTTTTTCTTTTTTATACTTGTCTTTATGTCTTTAGCAAACAATATGTAGGTGGACAAGAGGCCAGGGCAGAGGGTGGAGGGCCAGCACAGCTTCTCAGAGCACAGAGGACGTCGGGCTGGAGCTGGTCCTCTGGCCAGGATGCAGTGGAGGGCTCTCAGAGATGGGTGGATTCTGAACACGTTGTCTCCAAACGCTTTATTTTGAAAAAAGTGTAAGACTTAGAGAAGAACAATATGACAATACCCAGACACACCCCTTACTCCATTTACTCTCTCTTACAGCTGCTTTATCTTCTTTTGGCTTGGTTTTAAAACATGACTGTTTGTGTATAACAACAAAAAGGATTCTTGAAATTTCCAACGTTTGCTGTGATTACGAGTTTATGATGACCATGGCCAAGGCTCTTCAAGTTTAAGATGTCAGCCCCGTGAGAAGTCAGGAAAAGACTCTAAGGAGGAAGAGTGCATTCTGAGTGTCCTGGATGTGACCAGAGCAGCAGGAAGGCCAAGAATAGGATCCAACCACTGTGAACTCTGAGAAGCCAAAGGAGGCAGGACTCGAGGTGCCGGCAACCTGACACAGACAAGGTGGCGGGGCCAAAGCTGACTTACAAGGACAGAGACGGGGAGCGAAGGGACTGACTCAGGAAGGCAGGAAGGGGGTGTGAGTTCTAAATGTCTGTTTATTTATTTATTTGTTTATTTATTATTTAATGATGAATATTGACACAGAGGTGTGGGACGTATTGAAAGAATATTTAATAGGTAACATGATGTTTAATTTCAGGCATCTACTTGGTAGGCCACGGTACCCAGATATTTGGTTCAACACTAGGTTTTGTGACAAGGGCCTTTTAACAATTAATATTTGAAGCAGTGGAGTTTGAGTAAAGCAGACTGTCTTCATAATGTGGGTCGTCCTCATTTTGTCAACTGAAGGCCTGAAGAGAACAAGATTGTGTGGTCACTCACAGAAAAGAGAGTTTTGCCCCATAATCCACAATTGCATGAAGCTCATTCCTTAAAACAACTCTGTCCGTGAGAGTATGTATGTGCGTGTGTATGTGTGAGTGTATGTGTGAGTATTAGCGTGTGTATACATACACATGCATGCCTTTTATTAGTTCCGTTCCTCTGGAGAACTCTAAGGGGTGGGATTGGTTCATAAATTGAGGTATTTCCTTTAGAAAGGATTGAGAAGGTGGAGTTATTTCTTAGTAACAGGAATGAAGAGAGAGCAGGGGAATTGATGGGATGGTAGAGCTTCTGGGAGGCTTCTGCTGATGGCTTTGATGCTGAGCAGTGTGCGAAAGGCCCAAGAGGTTAAGACCTACACTTGAAGTAAGACGTGTCCACAGATTGAATGCTTGGCCGGTTCACATGCACCTGCACAAATATCGGTACAGAACTGCAGAAGGGTGGATTTAAAGGGGGTTGGGATGTTGCCAAACAAGAACAGCATAGCATGTAAGGGCAAGGGTTTTAGAGTGGGGTTGACATTTGTAATCATGTTCTCTGGGACTGAAACTGAGAAAAGAGAGCTCTGATAGGTGGTGAAGGCAGGGTAGCACTTGCTTCAGTCAAGTTATAAGTGAGAGAGTGAGATTGTGAGACAGGGGAAGGACATCACACAGCATAATGCTTGCATCTGAGATTACAAAGGGGGTGGGGTTTGGGAATGATTGGCACTAGGATGAGACCATGAGATTTCAGGGTTTAGAAAATGTATGAGCCGTAACAGTTAAAAGACAAAACGAGGGACTTGAGTGGACGGAGTACTTACAGAATTGCTGTGATGATCCAGGATCTGATATCTTCAGGAAATAAGGAGGAGAAGAAACATGGTGCTTGGTAGATGAGTGAAGCCCATGTCATTGGTTTATACCACCTACTTGTGCCTGTAGGCAAAAATGGAGGGCTTTAAGAAAGAAAAGGGGGAAGTTTGGGGATCATCAATGAATGTTAGGAACTTGTGGTAGAAAAATGATGTACCCATTTCCCAAGACATCTGAATCCCAGTCATGCGACCCGGGCATACTTTGCCTTACACGGCAGAGGGGGATTTTCAGGTGTGATTAAGGTTGGAGCTCCTGAGAGGAGGTTGTGTTCAGGTGAGACACTGCAGCTTGAACAGGTCCTTAAAACTGCAGATCTTTCCTGGATGTGGATAGAAGGTGATGTGATGAGGGAAGAATAGTTGGAGAAATGCAGCACTGTCTGCTTTGAAGAGAGGAGGAGACTCCAGTACCTGGGACTGAAGCTGTCCTAAAACCTGGGAATGACCTTCAGCTCACAGCTGGCGAGAAATCAGTGACCTGGATCATATAGCCTCAAGGGACTGATTTCTGCTAACAACCTAAGTGAGCAGGAAACAGACTCCCCCCAAGAGTCTCCATAAATGAATCTAGCCTTCTGAGACCTTATTTTAGCCCACCAGGACCCATATTGGATTTCTGACCTATGGCAACAGGAAACTAGCACAGAATTAAACCTTTCCATTAACTGTCCCAGATATGTAAGGATAACGAGGGCGTAAAGACTGCAATTTGAGACAGCTGGAGAGGAGCAAATGACATCATGCCACATCTCTGTTCTTGAGGTTTGAACTGTTCCCAGGACCATCACAGCTTGTTCTGACCCTGACTTCCTGAATATGTTCTGAGAACACCGTCAGCCTCGCGGAGCTGATGCCAGCTTCCAGAGAACGAAGGGTTAAACTTGGCATTGAATTAAAGGGATGTATGGATTCAGAATCTTCCTGCCTAAGCACTTGTACAGGGGATCCCCTGTCACCCTTAATAAAAGTAGATTATTCATTCATGGACACCAGAATTTGGGAATTCATTTTAAAGATCTTTTTCCTAAAATGCTTTTAAATTCCCCCGTTGAACCCACTGTAAATGTCTATGGTAATTATCCAAGGCAGTGCTGTCTCTGATTGATAGTAGCACAACCACTCGCTGAAGGGGCTGTGTCTTTCTCTCTTGTCATCCACCCACTCCGTTGTCCACATAGCAATTAGGTCATCATTCACTGGCTCCCAGTTCTCTGCTAAAATTTTTCAATGGCTTGCCATGGCTTTAGGGGAGAAATGAAAAAGAAGAAGGAGAAGGAAGCGAAGGAGAGGAGAAGAAGAAGGAGAAGGAGATGGAGAAGAAGAATCTGGCAGGGTGATGCCTCTCTCTGTCTAGAACATTCTTCTCTCTCCTCTGTCTTGTTCACTCATACCTGTGTTTTAGACTCTGCCTAACCTACTTTCTCAGGTAAACATGCCCTGGTTTTTAATAGGTCATTTACTCCAGTTCTATAGTCTCATAGCCTCAAGTATCTTCATTCTAAAACAGTTATCAATGAAGTAACTTACCCGAGCTGAACATAAACCCAACAGACAATCCCTAACATGGTAATTCTGAATGTTGAGATCCACACTATCAAAATCCCTAACGTCTAAAATCCTTGAAGATTAAAATTCTGATGATTATCATCCTGAAGTAGTAAAATCTCAAATGCTGAATTCTTGAAAACTGAGATTCCAAAACCCTCAAGACACATTAAACAAACAAACAACAAAAAACCCAAGGTCAGGTAACTGTGGGGAGGGGTCATTGCACTTCTGGGTGCATACAACAAATGTACCCAATCGTTCAGCCCCATGCTTCCCCCATGACACCCTGGCGCCATTTTTGCCCTCAACAGATTGGCTTCATCCAGAGAGTACAAAGAATGCAAAGAGCTTGATGGCTCTGAAGCCAGAGGCCTGAGGACACAGGTGGTGCACAGTGACATCACGTGAGGTGAGCTCTTGGTGGCTAGATCTTCAATAGCCCAAGAAGTTGGACTTCTCTTTACCGCATCCAGTACAGACTTGCTTCATTGAGGTTTGGCACTCTCAAAACTGCCTGTTCTTCTTCTTTTTAAAAAATCCAATATATGTAATTTGTGCCTCTGTGGGATCCACAAATTCTACAACTTAACCCTGCATTTCTGTATTCCTGACTGGGTAAACTGAAACACTTTGTAAATGCTTATTTGGGAGTTTGTGGACTTTGCAGAAGAAAATGGATTTCAATTGAATGTCCAAACCATAATGGTAGGTCTGGAATTAGGGGTGATTGAGGCTTCTAAAGGTGAATGTCAAGGCGTTACTGATAAAGTTAGTTTTCTCCTCCAGCCCAGTGCATTTGGAGAAAAATTCGGATGAATGGATTGCCTGCACAATGCTGCCAGAAGGAAAAGCTCAGTTTACAAACGGACCATTTGTCTGCATTGGAATTCTTCCCAGGTGATGGAATTCCAGGAGATTTTAATGAATTAATGCTGCATTTACCTGAAGAAGTTAATGACTTGTTCAAATAACTATTCTGTGCAAGGTAGGATAAGAAGACCCACAGGGGTGTCCTGTTTGGTCTTCAGTCACGTTTGCATCAAATTTGAGGTCTGCATGTGGGTACAAGAGGGATAGATTTCCACATGTCTGAAACAACTGGGAGGCGTGGTACAGAAGATGGTGTTGTCGCCTGAAGCAATGGCCGCTTGGAGCAGCAAAGCCGCGGGAATAAGTTCAGAGGCAGACTGGAAACAAACAGGATCTTTATTCTGTCAGTTTCTCTCTCTGGCTCTAACAACTCTAACACGTACCACACACCACCAAACAACTAACAACCAAAATGGCCCCGACCTGCTCCGTGCTTGGCCCAAGTCTCTCGAGATCCCGGGCCAAGTCCCGTGAGACTACGGAAGGCGGCAATGTCCAAAACTCCATGGCCCGAAGTCAAACGCAATCATAGCCATCTCCCCAAACAGGGCTCCTGCAAGATGGGATAATTTTAGTAGGGAATGCCTATTTGGTACATTTTAAATAATAGAGGAATTTCAAAAAGAACAATGCCCCATAAAAAATAAATGTGAAGACACTCTCCCAGGGAGCCACATCCTCAAAGAAGAAAGCCGCTAATCATCATGGTGGGAGACTTCGCCACATGCTAATGACTGAAGTCTCCCAGGGATGGTGACCACCTCTGCCCCACTGCCCATCATTGATCCCTGTAACACACTTATGCATAAGTAAAATTTTCTTTTTAATGTGTTTCTTCATCTTTTGAAGTTTTTCCCCCCATTGTTTTAAATGTCATCATGGTTTTTATAACAGGCTATACTATGCACGTCACCTTCCCACCATCTCTGGTGCCTGAAGTATAAATTGTGCCAACACTTCAGGATGGTTCTAATTCACTTTGTACGTTGTTTTGCAGGTTTGAGCCCACAACAGTGCAGCATCACGAGGTTCGCTTTGTGTGTGCACATGAAATAGTGACATCTCAGTAAGTGACCGTCTGACCATGTGCGTGTGTGAAAGACGAAGCTCTTGAGAGTGCAGCTCTTTGGGCGCCCCACTGTGGTTTTGGGTGGATCTTGCTAAAGGCATTAGTTGCACACCCTGTATTTCAGATGGCCGCAGGTACAAAGCTGGGTGCACACAATTACCAAAAGCTACACGTTTCCATGTTTGGATCATTTCTTTGTGAATGTGTCATCTGTTCATAACTGACACATCTGCACTGCTGTGACTAACACATCTGGGTACATACACTTGCAAAAATATGCATGTGATCATTGCCTAATTTTTTATTGTGTCAAGTGACCAGTGAAGTATTCTGTCATGTGTCTGTGCGTTTCTCAAATAAACCCCCTTTTAAAATATAAATAAATGTCCTTTAAAGACTTAAACATTTTCCCCAGAATTATATTTTCGGGATTTTTGGTGTTCCAGGTAGGGATTTTAGAATTTAGGAGTTTTGATTTTGGGGGATTTTAACATTAGGAAATATGGTGTTTGGGATCCTGTATTTTGAGTTCGTAGTTCAAACCAATGTTTACTTGTGTTTGTTTGACACTTGGATTCAGCGTTCCTCTTCTCCATGGCCTTCGTGCTCCTGGGGCCAGGTCCACGTCTGGCTCACAGTGTCATTCAGGGTCGTTTGCAACACGCTATGTGTCCGCAACAAGAATGAGCAAATGCGTGCATGCTTGGAGAAGGTTTGCAGCTTGGGACGGAAGCAGCGAGCCCACAGCTTGGTGCTGACAAAGCCCAGACAGAGGTTCCAAATTCATTACTGAAACCTCCTTGTCATTTGTAAAGGGGACATCCAGGATCTGCGTCCCACTCTGCAGCCCAAGAGTCACCTGGGCTTTTTGATGGCTATGTGGGCGACATCGCTGACAGCAAGGCAGAGCAGCAGGAAACTCTGAATGTTCTTGACCTCACTTGACAGGTGGAAGGAAGCCCACAGGTCTTGCAGGTGTGGAGTGACACGCGGAAGCGGATGGGAAATGTCCCACCCATGTTTTCGCATTTCAGGAGGAGCCTTTGAGGACCTACGTGACCGATCCTGCGTGTCTGGGTGGGCTTGGGGAGTGTCTTCCTCCACCCTCCCCACCCACTTTGCCTCTGCTCTGCGCTGTCTGGGGTCAGCCCGCCTCTCACTCCAACATTGCAAGGCATGCTGCATTTTGGCTGAGAATTTGGTGCTTATGAGTGACTAAATTTTAGTGAACGATATTTTTGATTCAGAAAACTGTGAAGCAGAGGAATGCCAAGGAATTGTGAAGTCCACAGTTGTGGCTCTTAGCAGGTTGGATTTATTATGACAGTTTACAGGAAAAAAAACCTATAAATCATAATAATTACAGCCAGAAGTCATCACCTGTCAGGCATTTTGCTCTCCTTGTCAAATGGTCGTCTCACTGCTACGTTTGAAGGTGTCCCTCAAAGGTCACGAGTGCTGGAAAAGGAATCCACGATGCGAGGTTGAGAGGTGGGGCCTTTAGAAGGTGGTTAGTCTGGAGGTCTCTGCCCTGGAGGAGGGATGGGGCTTCCGGCAGGGTTTGGGCTTCCTGCACCAGGATAAGCTCATGCCTGCTCTCTGCCCACGGGATGCTTCCTGCCATGTTACCACACAGCATGGAGCCCCTCCCCATGTGGTCTCAGCTCCCCAGCCCCACAGCTGTGAGGAAGTCAACGCCTGGGGTTACTTACACAGCTTCAGGCGCCCTGTTACAGCAGCACAACGCAGACTCAGACATGCATCTGATCCCCACAATACATTGTCAATTAGGCATCATTATCATTCCCATTTCACTCATGTGAATTGAGTCTTAGAAATGTTATCCAGATTTTCTAAGGCTGGCAAGCTAGTGAGGGTCATGTTTCCCTATATTTTTTATTCTCACCTTTCAGCCGGAGGGAACTCTCCTGTCATTCCAATTAATTGAAGTAAAAACTTCAATCTAGTTGTGGGTTAGAAGGGAAGTAAGAAAGAGAAATATAATATTTATTTGGGGGAACAAAAGCAAGTGGTAATACCACTGAGAAGAAAAATTTTCAGTAATTATTTCATTTCCTTGGAACAGGAGAAATTCTACTATAATGCTTTGGGGAACCAATCTGTAGTTAGAATCTATGGATATTAAGGGGAACAACTGTAGATGAAAGAGCATGCAAATCACATTTATTAAAAGTAAAAACATGAGTTCCCAGGAGCACCTGTTAATGTAACAGACAACCAATATATGCAAGTCCCCAGGAAGCGAGATGATAATGTCCATGGCCTGTCCAATAAGCGCTTGGCCTGAGGTCTTCGCAATGTGCAAAGGAAAACAAGCATGGCTGGACACTTCCTCTTTGTGGGCACGCTGGCTTTCTTGCAGTAATGCAGGCTTGCCCTACAAAAGTTCTCTAATTGATTTGTTCTGGAAGGCCTTCATGGTAGCTGGCACTTGAACATATTATAAAATATACACATGAAAGAAACGTAGCCGAAACGAATAAATGTGCGTAATGAGATGTCTTATAATTAATCTACAGAACTCCCTGCAACACATTATGACTTGAGAATCTTCAAACAAGAAGTAAACCAGGGAGAACATCGGTAATGTCACCTACTGAGGTAAAATGAGGAGGAAGGACCTTCATTCCACTTGGAGGTTCACACTGAGGACGAGACAAGGCTGGGACAGGTCTTGGTGTCACAGCATAACACGGAAGTGTCCTAATCCCATGCACAAAGCCCTTCAACTGTCTGAACATGAGTGATTTCCTACAAGGACTCCCTTTGGATATCCATTACGTATCTGCCATTAACTTACTAATGTCCCCCTTCACAGCACTGGGTGTACCTCTTTCCTCTCTTTCAAGTGGTTACATTATTCTGCTTCCTTTTAGGAAGCTGAAAAGGTATATTAGGATTGTAGGATTTTTGGTACAACAAGGGGTAGGGTAATTTTTTTCCCCCTCCAGTGAATGATTTACAGAATCTTGTCTATCCAAAGTGAACTAAACTTGAACATTGTTTTTAAAATTTTCTCCTTTTTTAACTACCTTAATTGCGTTTGTTTTAGGGTTTGTGACTTTTGTTTCCGCTGTTGTTTTTAAGCAGCAGAAGATCTGAGGAAAATGTCTCTACCTGGTTTCTGGGCTGACACCAAGCTGGTGAGGTCCTTTCTTGCAATGACCTTATTATTACAGCAGCCGCAGTGACCTCTTTCTGCAGGGTGTCCTAATTATGACTCTTTGCCTCAAAGCAGTTTCCTTGCTATCCAGTGGCAGTCACAACCCTCACCATGATATACTAATCTATAAACTGTAGAAATGTAATTATCTCAAAGCTAGATGGAATACTTTGCAAATAAAAATTTCTATATGCTGTTTGTAATCACTGGAATAAAATCCAATAATATTGGTAACATTATATTTCTTTATTGGATAAAATACCTTTAAAAAGTTTTTGGTAGAGGTAAATGAAAGAACTCTGAAATGTAAATTTTTATAGGACATCTGAAATTCAAGGGTCATTATATTCTTTCCATTTTTCAATAGAAATTCTGCCAGAATTTAGGACCTGGGTTTTAAAGAACCACAGCTGCAGATGTGATTATAGAATCTAACTTAGAACGGTTGGATCTAGAGGTCCTCTGGGTTTTAGATTGCTTTGTTTGTCTGGGCACAAGGGTCCACACAGGGCAGGAGGCTAGCGTCCCTGGCAGAGATAAAGGAACCACCCCTACCACTGGAATCTTCCCTAGTCACATGGCAGCTCCGTCCACCTGCACCAAACCCACCCTGGGGAGGGGGCTCCTTTCACCAGACTGCTCAGGTGGGAGGACTGAGAGTGGACTGAGTCCCGCCTTCCTCCACCAAGGTCACTGAAGACATCCAGGGAGACCTGGAGCTCACCTGGCCTTGACTGCTGCCCTAGCCCTGCTCTTCCCCGGCTTCACGGGGCACCTAGATGACTGCACCGTGTGCACAGCCGACTGTCAGCAGAAAGTCTCTCCTGCCTGCAAAGGCTCGAACAAAGGGAGTCTTCCAGGTCATTTCCAAATGCACTTTTTTCTCAGGTATCTTAAGTGCTCTTATCCCAGCAAAGAATATAACATTAGTAGCTTACAAAACTGTTTTCCTCTGTGAATGAGCACGCGTACTTAAGTCATGCACCCTTGGAGCTACATAATCCCAAATAAAGGGTTGTCAGCAGAAAGGAGGTATTACCTTTCCAAGAGCTAAAGCCCCATGCACTTTGCTGCAAAAAATAAATGGGTATTTTTCAAGGATGGTTTGAAAATTACTGCAATCTCAAGGCATCTGTAATTTGTGTGCCATAAAGCCTGTCTTTGCAATTCAGTTTCCATAGCAAAGCCGGCATTCAGGAAGTGACACGGAAAGTTTAAAGATACTTCAGTGTGACCTTCTACATATTAGTTATCTTAATATGTTAAGTTTCTATTGTGACAAATTGAGGTAAATATGCGTATGTATTTGAGTATGTCCTCCTAGTATTGCAAATTCATTTTAATGATAGTGATTTTAAAACATAAGCTACATTTATCTAAGAATCAACAGAGTCCAAATAAATTAAACTCAAAATCACAGAAATCAAAGAGGGAAATGCACACACACACACACACACACACACACACACACACACACAAAAAACACACATCACCCAGAGTGTTTCTGCTTGGGGATGGTGGAAATCGGATATTTCGCCAACAAAAGAGTGACAAATGAATGAATGTGACAGTTTAAAGGTGAACATTCATTGCTGTGTGTCTCAGAATATACACCTTTTAATTTTTTCCACTTCCAATATCACACATATTTATCTTCCTTCCACTATGGAATTATTATGACTTCTAACTTTGAATGACAATGGGAGGCAGAACTTTTAATGCCTTCAATTTTTAGGCATGCTTTCTGGTTACCCACTTTTCTAGTCTTTCTTAAGGATGTTATCATAGGACTATACCAAGCTGGAATGTTGGAAACGCTAAGATATTTTAGGAAGGTCATGGTTTGTTCCAGTTGACCATTATATTTCTGCTGCTAATAAAGAAGAAGAAAGTGAATGTTTTAAATTGTGAACATCATGCAGTGAGGTGAGAAACGGTGTCATGTTTGTGGTCAATTACGAGAGCGGGAGGGCCCTTGGTGATGTGGTGTGCGTGGGGAGGCTTTCAGGGTCCCCAGGCAGGACTCCAAATCCAGCGCAGGCTGGGGGAAAGGGCGGGGAGAGGCGCTGTCACTTGGTGTTGCCCTGCAGTGAGATGGAGATTCAGTGAATGTTGCCGGCAGGGTTTGCTTGTAGCTGTTGTGCCCTGCTTTCCTGCAACACAGGAAACATTTTGCCAGGGATAATTAGAGCAAAGTCTCTTGGCTGTGTCTTCTAATGTGTGTACTTCCCTCTCACTGTGAATATAGGAAGGTTTTTGAAACCACACAGCTCGATCTTTTAACAGCGTTTATACATTACCAGACATAGCATGTGCTCACGCATCAAGAGAGATAACTTCTTCACCGACTTTCTGCCCCAAGTGCACATGACTGGTCACGAAACAATGGCATGAGGGAGGACACAGTGACAGTCCTTGACAATTCTAGAGACTGTGATGTGTGAGGGTAGTACACAGAACATGCACCCAGGGACTCAGGGACTTCTTCCCAAGTCACCACCTCGAGCCCAAGGAAGAATGTGGAACTGGCAACCTATGGGCACTCTAGGCCGTGGGTCAACTCCCAGTATCAGACAGAAGCAAGGAATGCCACTGACCCTCGGGCTGACTAGCAATAATCTTACTCCTAATTGTTAAAAATATGGGAACTGTATTTCAAGTGCTATGAAAGCCAGAAAAGCATGTATAAAATTTAAATTGACAATTATGATCTGTAAAACTGGGAGTGGTAAAACTAAACTATGAGTGACTTGTAAAAATTTAGAGAGACTCAAGTGGTAGATTTCTGGAAAGAATGCATGAAGACTGGAGAGCTGGTTGAAGAAACCTATTGCATAGAGATTTGGCGTGGCTCTCATCCATGAGATAAAACCCAGGTAAGCATCTGCACCCACTAATGCATTTTAAATGAAAAGCTTTAAACGGTGTATCTACATCTTTAGAGAGAAGACATCTTGATAAGTAACAGGGTATTCAGTCCTTAGAAGACCATTATCAACCTACTTTATGAAAGAAAAGTGTTTGGGAAATAGCTCATCTCTTTGAATAAGAATTCTTGTTTTATCTATTTGTTTTAATAAACATGGCATTTTCTCAAAGATAGAACTGCATTTGTAACATGATCAGATGAGACAGACTTTAAACATATTCTCTACTGCTTGTGAGGTGCTGGTTTTTTTTTTTTTTTTTTTTTTTCTTTTTGGTACTAGGGATTGAACTCAGGGGCACTCGACCACTGGGCCACATCCCCAGCCCTTTTTGTATTTTATTAGAGACAGGGTCTCCTTGAGTTGCTAAGTGCCTCGCCATTGCTGAGGCTGGCTTTGAACTCGCGATCCTCCTGCCTCAGCCTCCCAAGTGCTGGGATTACAGGCGTGCACCACCACGCCTGGCTCTCATGAGGTGCTGTTTTAGCTTTAAGATTACATGGGAGGTGGGGGCAGGTACCTGGAGCGAGACTGGCCAAGTGTGTTATGTGTCCATGGAATGTGCCAAAAGAAGACCCGGTTCTTTTGGTTCTTTTCAGTTATTATGCACTAATTTAATAACAGTGCAGATGGGGTCAGAGGCAGTGTTGGTCCTCATGCAGCGCATAGTGTTTGAGTCTTCGCTCTTCCTGCAGGACTATTCTGTGGCTGCGGGTTTCAACAGAGTCAGAAGAGAGGGCAGGGTGTGGGCTTCAAAAGCTGAGGTCACAAGAACACTGTCCGACTGGTAACCGCTCCTGAAGGTCTTTCGGCTGGCCGGGAGGGTTTATCTTCCCATCCTACCTTGAGGATTTTTGGTCAGAGCTTGTAAGAAAACATTGAACATAAAATTTTTATTATCATGTTAGATTACATTAAAAGGAAACTAGTGACTGTGGAACCCCCTTTTTAGCCCCATGCCTCTTTTTTAATTTAACTGCTTCTTTTTGCTTCTGTAAAATGCTTGGCTTTAGGATAATAGGAGACAAACTGCTGTCACTCCATTTTGTAAACAGCTGCTTCCATTTTGTCAGCCTCGAGCTGTTGCAAGTCTCCTGTCATGGGGGACAAGGAGAGAACAAGCCCGGGCATGTTAAGCCAGCCCATGCACAATAAGACCTCATAAGGGAAAAGCAGTCCCCTGCAGTGAGCTTGAGTAACAGCACATTCCACTGCTCTGAGGAGAGCCTCCACCAATTAGAACCCCCTTAGTCATTCCCCAATCAATTTAAAATATGCTTGGCTCGCACACGGGCTCCCCTGGCCAATTGCTACGTGGCAAGGCACCCTAACTGTAAGGATGGCCAATCATGTGAACCCCCTCCTTCTCTTTGCTTCAACCCCAATAAAAGGCTCGCCCCTCCTGAGTTCAGGACTCTCGGTACGGATCCACTGTGTTGGTGAGGTCTGAGAGTCCGAGCTTAAGCCCGAAATAAAGGCTCTTTGTTTTTGCATGCACTCCAGATTCCTTGGTGGTCTTTGGGGGTCCATTCTCTGGGCATTACAGTGACATTTTAGCTTTCGAGATACGAATCGCTTGTTTAAATATAGTTGCTACTTCGTTAATTTTTGTGAAAAGGAAGCATACATCATTTGTTTTCAGCTCCACATTCACCTGTTGTTGCCTTCCAGGTGAGTGTGCTGAAGGCTGGGTGGCAGGTGGGAGGTCTGGTCACTGGGCTGCCCTTTCCAGAACTTAAAAGAGTGCCACCTCTCACAGGAGGGCAGGGAGTGAAGGACGGACTCGTGAGGCAGTGGAAAGGTCACCAGCAGGACCCCAGGACGTCCCAGGCCCCACCTCCTTCCCTACCCTGCTCTCTTCTCTGCCAGGACTTCCAGGGCCCCTGAGGCTTGGTGGGATCCCCCATTTTAGATGACCCAAAAGCCTGAAGGACAAGCACATCTTCTCCATTTCTCCGTCATCACTGAAGCTCCTGCTGGCCAGAAAACTCTCTTGGCGGTATCAGCATTTGATCACTTTAATAAAGTAAAAGGAAATTAATTTTTGGCCAACATTTATTTGTCATTGCTACTGCAGGAAAAAAGAACCTAAGAATCTTGAAGGATTATTCCTAGCTTCAGTTAGTAAACCAATGTCTTCTTGGAACAGTCATTATTGAATTAATACCAGAGCTGCGCGTTTGATTCTGTCTCAATGGGCTCCCTCACCCAGTGACTGGGGTCGGCGCACCCTATCAAGGCAGTGTAACCCTCGTGGTGCAAGAAGAAGCGCAGGTGCAAAAAATGCCCCTCAAAGCAACCAAACGAGGAACAACAAGCAAAACTGCCTCTCCTTTCCCCTGTGAGTGATGGGCACTCTGCCGTGAGATCCCAAGTGTGGGGACCGTCTCTGGTGACGACAGAGACAAACCCTGCCTATGTCCTTTTCTATTTGATATGGACTGTGGAAAATGGAACGATGATTCATCCAGGTATTATTTGGAGCTGAACTTGAGGAGGATAAGAGAGGCTGCCATGGAGACTTTGGGGACCAGAGCAGTCAGGTGTTCCTGCAGCGCCACTCAAGAGGCGGTAGGCTGATCAAAGGTGGCAGGGGGTGACCTGGAGCCTCGAACACCGAAACCCTCAGGATTTACGGAAGGAGGAAACAGGAGGCTGAAGAAAACAAAATCTTTGAGCTGTACTTTCTTAAAAAGGACTCTCCTTGCAGATAAAAGCTGCGACCTCCACCCCAACCCCATAAAGACACTTACTTAATTGTCTCGTCTAGTGGTTATGTGCAGCATGAGACAGTCAGAGATTCTAGAGAGTTCTATTGACAGTGTCCCCACATGCTGTCAGGTTGTACTGCATCCCGGCCACAGTGCCTGCTGTGTTCCAGGGATCCTCAGGATGCGTGGCCACTTACCCCTCAGACACGCGGGGGCTGGGTGGGAAAGAGTGTTAATGTGGGGACTGACATTTAGGCAGCCAGCGAGCCTGGACTTGGAGCAGCGGAGGTGGGTGCTACCTCCTTACAGCAGGGGAGGGAAGGCAGGAAGAGGCAGTTGGATCAGGGGGAGACGGTGGATGAGGAAACAGAAACCACCAAGAACGCAAAGGAGTAATGTGCTCTGTGTGTGTGCGCGCGTGTGCACGTGTTCACACACCCAGGCAGTGAGATAGTATCAGAGGCTCAGTGATTTTGGATGATGCTAAGGACCAAGATAATTGTGGGGATGGTAAAGTCCCAAGGAAGATTGGGACACACAGCAGTCAAGGTTTAGTGGGAAGGAAGGGTTTTGAAGACAAGGTGGTGGAAGGGGTGGAAGGGAGTGCAGTGGTGTCGGGTGTCCGTCTTCATCAGTGCCACTGAGGATGACTGGAGGGTCAGGTGCCAAAAGCAGCAAGCAATGTGGAGCGGTGTGGGCAGGTTGATGGATGGCCACTGCAGGTTGATGGGGACCATGGTGGCACAATGTCACTCTGTCCACGTGTCTCCCTGGCTTCCAGTTATGGGACTCAGAAGCACAATTGTGCTGAGTATTGGGGGTTGTAAAGGTAATAGTGCTGTCAGGATTTTACATGCTTCACTTAATGACGGAGGGAAAAAAATAGAAATCGGGCTTCTGTCAATCACAGGGGAATGAAGGTCAAACTGGAAAGGTATGGAAGAGGAATCAGGATTGGGAGGGAAAGGCTATGAAGGGAGAAGACGGCAGAGGCGAGCCCTTGTTGGAATGGCTCTGGTTAGCAAGAGTGGGCGTGGAGATGGGGGGGGGAATGGACCCGACAGTGAGTGGCCCCCTGCGAGATTCCAGAGGAGATGCTGGCGTGAGGCTGAAAGCTGTCTCCAAGCTCTGCATGGCCGGGAGCGTCAGATCCCAGCATGCTCTGGTGAGTACGGCAGTTAGAGTGCTCAGACCCATGCTGGTGAGGCCTCTGTGTTTGAGCTGCTTAAAAACAATGGCTTTTCCCCAAGGCTGCCATCTTGGAGACCACGTGTGACTGTCCATCATGGCCATCACCACGTGGGCCATGTGCGACTGTCCACTGACCACGGCCCTCCCTAATTAGGATGGGCTGACTTGTAGCTAGCTGGAGAGCCATGTGTGACTGTCCACCTGATATGTATGTGACCATGTGTAGGTCACCACGCAAACCACGTAGGCCATGTGCGACTGTCCAAAGCGGTCCGAGTTAGGAGAACGGAGAATTCAGTCAGCCGGGCCATCACTCGGGCCATCGGTCAGAAGAATCAGAGCGGCCATCAGAACGTAGGCATGTGCGGTTACACCACGAGAAACCAGATAGAAGAATGTAATGACTGGTCAGAGTTAGGCCGAGCGACTCCACCAGGAAGACAGAAGACAGAAGAAGGAAGAAGGAAGAAAGAAGAGAGAAGAAAGAAGCTCTAATCTTTCTCTAAGCTAAGCTCTATCTTTCTAAGGCTCTAAGCTAAGCCATGTAAGCTGTCCAATATTTCCACTATCTTTCTAACTGTCCACCACGGCCATAACTCTAAGCTAAGAACGGCCATCACCAAGTAGAAGCCAAGTGTCGACTTTAATCCATCTCACATAAAAATCTTGTGCGACTGTCCACCCTCTCTCTATGTGCAGCTCTAAGAAGTCCACCACGGCCATCAGTAGTGCGAAGTAAATCACCACGTAGGCCATGTGGAGGACTGACTGTAGTAAAAGCTTAACTCTGCCCCCGGCCATCAGTTTTTGTTCCATCACCGGTTTACGGTACCAGGCAGCTTACAGTCCACCACAGCCATCATCACATAGACCATGTGTGACTGTCCACCACGGCCATCACCACGTAGGCCATGTGTGACTGTCCACCACGGCCATCACCACGTAGGCCATGTGCGACTGTCCACCACAGCCATCACCACGTAGGCCATGTGCGACTGTCCACCGTGGTCATCACCATGTAGGTCATCTGCGACTGTCCACCACGGCCATCACCACGTAGGCCATGTGTGACTGTCCACCACGGCTACACTCATGGAGAGTGTTCTGGTCTTTTGTAGTTTTCTCTCTCTGATTTAGAATCTCCCATCCAGTATACGATGATAAAATCAGAGCCAAGTCCTCACTGATGTTTGTGTTGGATGGCACGTGATCCCCAACCTCAGTACATCTTTGAGTCCCTGGGAAGGCATATGCAGTCGGGTTTCCTTTAGGTGACCTTCTATTTCCACAGCTACTCTCTTGGGAAGGTGTGTTAGAATATGGTAAGCACCTTCAGGTAAACCACACAATCTTATGTATTAAAAAAAGGACTGCTTCAGATTTGTTTTTAAGTATCAAAAGGTAAAATGATCTGAAGCTTATTTTTTAAAAAATGCAAGTATTCAACTTACGACTGCCCCGTTGTACACGGGCCATCAGCTTCCTTTTGGGGAGGAGTCTGGGGATTTTTACAGTCAGCACTTGACCACCGAGTGCTCTCACCTGTGTGATAATGGCATGGAGTTGTGAGGCCAGAGAAGCAGTTTGCAAGGTGGACGCTGGCCAAGAACTCACCTCCGCTGCCATTTTCAGCTTCCAGTTTTGTAGCCAAAAAACAATTACGGAGCACAAGAATCACGATTCTCTGCTGTGCGTAGCCGAGAACATGACACACCACCTGCACGTGGGTGGGAGAGAATCATCACAGTCGGTGCAGGAGGCTTCCCTGTGCGGGCTCCAGATTCTCCACATGCAGCCACGCTAGGGAGGAGCCCCTCTGTCCCCACCCTGGCCTCCCTCTTGTGTATCTCAGGGAACTGTCGTGGGTACAGGTTCTGGGGAGCTGGGCGCCAGCATCAGCATCTGTCTTCCACACGTGGAGGGGAAGATGCTCTCTGGCTCTGCCTCATCTGAGTCGCATGCCTCAGGCGTCCGTGTCACAGGAGTGTTGTTTATGACCTGCTTCTCCAGATCTTCTAGTGCTGAGGAGAACATGGGGTACCTGATACGGACCTTCCCCAGGTACACTGACAGAAAACCCCAGGGGAGGGAGCTTGGGGGGTATTTTAAAGACACCCACATTATCATACACAGGGAAATTTGAGAAGCAAAGGCTTTGTGACAAAATTGCAAATCGGTATTGCTGGTCACATGTGGAAGGAACAACGCTGAAGTGATGAATGAAGTCAGGTATTGCTGAGGCTCCCGACCTGCTGAGGATCTTCATGACACCCCCTAAAACACCTCTCTTTTTATCAGTAGGGCAGGAACACTGTGACAGCTGAAGCTGAAAGGGACCAAAGAAAGTGCAAAAAGGAAACAGCCCCCCTTTCAACGGGAAGCCCTGGGGTATCACGGCCACCCGGAGGCTCCCTCTTACCCCAGAATGTCACTCTTCCCACAGGGTCTCCCCTCCAGGACGGTACCATTGAGAGAAGGAACCACACTCAGGCAGGATTTTGGAATGGGAAGGACACACGCATTCCAATACTTGCACGTAGACCCCCAGTTGCCACCGTCAGTCCCGCAGCTGGCAGGACCCTCACTTGTGGCCCTCGGGTCTGCTTCCCAGGGTTTGGTGAAGATGGAAGAGATGGCCTGTGGAGACTTGCTTTGGGGTGTGTAATAATAGGGCCAGGCTGTCCTTCCTTCCCCCCAGCTACCCTCCTGAGAAAACAAGATGAAAACCTGCCATTTAAGGAAAAGAGCCCCAGCACTGTGCTTTTGGCCCTTTCTTGTCTGCGGCTGGCCTGTGGGACTGCGTAGGGCTCTGGACGGTGGGACGGGCTGCAGACAGTGGGCAGCTATGACGGGCTGGGCAGTGCTGAGGACGCTGTGCTGCTTCAGATGGTTAGTGTCCAGCACGCAGAGAAGCACGCAGCTCTGCCAACAGCACCTCGCTTCCCATGCAGGAAAACTGTGCGTGTTTCCTGCTGAACCCCTTTCCTGAACTAGGTAGCTCCGACCTTCCCCGAGCTCCCCAGCTCTAAGGAACTAACAGATGCACCTGCCTCAGGACGTCCCTGCAGAATGGTGAGAGAATCTCCAATCCCCATGCCTGGGGAGGAACCATCAACGGTTCCTGGGGAGGAACCATCATCTCCAGAAGAACAGCCCGAGTGTAACTAGTGCACGTCCTCAGAGAAATAGTTCAGCCCTGACTCCTGGCAGTCTCTAATAGAAAGAGGTGAAAGGGCAAATAAAAAATACCAAATGGTTAATACTTAAAAGGGAGAAAAGGAGCAAAGAGGAAATCGGGTCTGGCGATTGGGAGCACAGTGGGTACCGAGAACTGTGCCCTGGGTGGGGTGGGGGGCAGGTCCCCGATTGTCCTGCTTCACCCGGCCACCACTTAGGATCAGGGACCAGCTGCTGTCCCCACCCTGCCCCGTCATGTTCAGACAAGCTGTATTTCAGTTTGGAATCACTATTTCTGCAATGGAAGACAGATTTCCCACTTCTACTTTTAATTTTTGAAGAGAGTTGAAAGAAAGGTTCATTTTCCCCATGAAACCTCAGCTCTGCAAGTGGCGCAGTGATGAGTCAGCTTGAGGAAGTCACCGTGGAGGCCATTCTGCCCAGCTATTCACTCTCGAAGGACGTGTTCCGTTGGACTCGAACCACTAACAACTTCTTGTTTTCCTTAAAATTTATTCCACTGTTCTGCATGAATTTTGAAATGAAGTTCAAATTTAGAAATTCCATATCATTGGAACTAATAGCTCTTAGTACAAAAGGATCTTTAAACTCAGGACTGCTTGTCCCCGGGGCTGCGTGGCCTCCCCTGGTGAGTTCTTCTGGATGGTCAAGGCTGCACAGTGGGTCAAGCTGGCCAAAGGACGGCTGGATCTCTGCAGCAGGGGACAGCCCGGGCAGCTGCTCAGCCCTCTGCAGCCCCGCCCCCTTCTGGGGCTTCAGCCAACCCTGACGGAGAACACTTGAACAAATATGTGCTATGTCAACAATTTTCTTGTCATTATTCCCTTAAGACTGCAGCACAGGAACGACTGACCCAGCGTTCACATCATAGGAAGTATTAGAAGTAATCCGAGGATGACTTCACGGGTGTGTGTATGGTTCACACAGATACAAGGCCATTTTATTTAAGGGACTTGAGCATCAGAGGATTTGGGTATCTGTCGAGTCCTGAAACCAATTCCCCACAAATAATGAGGTGCGACTGTCCTATTACGATGGCGTGTTGATTTGGGAGAAAGGCCCGGGAAGAAGCGAACCCGGAACAGTCCCGCTGCCAGTGAGGTTGGGTAGGTGGGTTTCAGTGGGGGAGGGAGGTTACGAGTGGGTGGTGAACAAAGGAGTCTAATAAAGACAGTCCCCTGGGACGGGGTGAAGGACAAGTGGCTCATCCCCTGTGACAGATGGAGCAGGGCAACGGGGACACTCCTGCAGAGAGGCCGAGGGGCGGTCACTTGTGAGGGAAAATACCGAGTCAGATTTTGCGTGGGTTGGATTTGGGTTGACAGCTTCATTTTCTTTCTTCTTCTTTTTCTTTTTTTTTTTTTTTTAATATTTTTTAGTTGTAGATGAACACAATATCTTCATTTATTTATTTATTTTTATGTGGCGCTGAGGATCGAACCCAGTGCCGCACCCACGTGAGGCAAGCGCTCTACCCCCGAGCCCCAGCCCCAGCCCACGGCTTCACCTTCAAGTCAGGCGCTGCCGTTGGCATGACTGAGACCCCCTGTCACCAGAGACGGCATTCCACGCGGTTCCGCAGATCTCGGGAACTTTAGACCGGACAAAATGGAGCTGCTCCAGAAAATTCAGGCTGGGGTGTAGCTCAGTGGTGGGGCACTTGCGCAGCACGCTCAAGGTCCTCTTGGGTTCCAGTGTCCCACTGCACACGCACACACACACACACAGACACACTTCTGACAGGAAAGTTGAATTTCCGGTGTTTGTGGATCCTGCAACATCTGTCCCCTGGCTCACCAGGAAATTAAGGGCCAGTTGTGAGCAAGAGAAGAAAGTGATCATCGCTTGGTCAAGGTTGATGGACAGAAACACTGTGCAGTTTAGTGCCCTGCACAGACGAAACTTGATGAGGAAGGCATCCCTAATTTTCCTAGAAATTAGAACCCAATAAATGCTTCATTATCTCCTGATTGCAGAACAGAGTGGGTTCCAGGCATGAGGTGGCCACGTTATTCTGCACTCTGAGTCCCTAGTTTGTAAATTACCAGCTTAATTGGTTGGTCTCTTTGGATTTCCAGCCACGGGTTGGTGCCGTGTCACTGTTAGGTGCCCTCTTGGATGACAGGATAATGCTCTGTGACACCACAATCAAGCCTCGTTTCCGCCTGTGCCCAATCACTGTGCACCAGCCTGGTGTTCTCAGAGAAAGCACCTTAATTAGGTGCGCCACTTCACCGGCTCAGAATAAGGATGCCTCAGATTGTCACAGACCCCGGACAGGTGATGCCTCTATCCTGGTGGTCACTGTAGGGTAGAAAGTAGAAACACCTCCCCCCTGTAGCTGGAGAAGAGGGGTCACAGGAAGTCGGTGCAGGTGGAACGGAACTGGGTGCACTGGGAGATGTGGCTGGGATACTGGCCCTGACACTCAGTAACGGTGCACCTTGAGAAACGGATTTGTCCTGGTCACACCTGGGTCACTCTGCTTGGCAAGCGCCTTTGCTGAACGCCGGTTACATGAGCAGAAGGAGGTAAGGTGCTAGCGCAGCACTCGGCACGGATCTAGCTCTCAACAGATGATACTAGGACAGCCTTTGTCTCTGTGATCCAAACCAGCCTGCACGACAGAAGGCTAGGAAGGGGCAGCACTTGATCCTCTGGCCTGTTGTGTCCAGGTCCTCAAGTACATAGAAAGGCTAAAGGCTCAGCATGCCTGGAAGACCGAGGGCGGGGCCCTTCTGCATGCAGAGGCCGGGGCAGGGCGAGCGGCTCACCTGCTCTCAGCAGAGGTGAAGGCCAGCGAGCACGCGTTGTGAGATGTGAGGTCTTTTACACCCAAATGAGAGTGTCCTCTCCGGGCAATGAGATGTCCCTCTGCTCACGACTCTGGGAACAGCCTGCTCAGCCCTCCAGCAGGCACAGGTGTCCTCGACTCTGCCGGGACCGAGCCAGAAGTCAGCGCCGCTCCAGCATCCAGGGCCCCGGCACAAGCTCTCAGGGTTGCACCAGCCTGCTTCCTTCCTTGGGCAGCATGCTGCCCTCAGTCAGTGCCACTTAGGCAGCGTGACACCACTGCAGAGGCCCTGCCCGGGACTCCACCCTGTCTTCCCTCCAGTTGGTGTGCCAGGAGGAAGGAGTGGTTGAAACACTCTCTTCAAGTTAACACATGCTTGGAAAGCAATTCTGAGGCCGCAGGAGGTGGTTGCTCAAAGGGGCGCCTTGGATCTGACAGTGGCAAGGACAGCTCTACAAGGGGGTTTATTTATGCTGCACTGAAGACACTGTGCAGAGAAGGCCTGTAGGGGCATCCTGGGAGCAGCGGCCTCCTGTCTGTCCCTGTAGGTTGAGCCCTGGACTTGCTGGGTTCCTCCTGCCCCACTGCACAGCACACAGCCACAGGTGGTGGCCACTGGGGCTTAGGATTTGATTCATACTAAAAGTATAATTGTATTTATGTGTACTTGGGAGCTAATCCTCATGAAGAGCAGTAGGAAATCATTCTTTGTGGCTTTCAGGTGAGTTCTGCAGTGATTCTCCTTGCTGCCTCTGTTTGACCATCTTAGGATGATACTAATCATCCTAGGGAACGGATCTAGGTATCAGGGAACATGTGATTTAGATTAATTAATAATATTCTAGGGTCCCTTCACAATTTAATTCTACACTATGGAAGTTTCCATATTGATCAGTACATATTTTATAGTTTTTCTAAAATAGCTTTTGGTGCTGGTATAAATCCAAATTAGTTTTTATGCAAAATCATTTTAACTTTTTAAAACTTTGGAACTTCTCAAACATCTATAGAAGAATATCTTCATGTGTTGGTCACACTCCTTCTTTTCTATCAAGACCCAGGATTAGCTGTTCCGTCCTGGTCTGCCCTCCCCTTGATCTGACACCCCTTCATTTCCACCAAAGATACAGCTCTCGTGCTACCTGATCGGTGTTTCCCTGTTTCCTCCAGGATGTCTCAGTGCCTAGCAGATTCTCAATAAATTCGTGCAAAATTTCCTTGGTAAGATGGTTC